>JAWZYU010000019.1:13920250-15227000 GCA_038380435.1 Ryuthela nishihirai | reverse complement strand
TATTACAAGAAAAAAAAATTCATGAGCCTTCAGAACTCAAAATTTGGAATAATATGGAATCGATAATTATCAAATGATTTCGGTACAGTTCTTGACTATTTTTCGATAATGCAATCGCCGATTTTACTTTTTTTGCATGAAACTGACTTTTTAATGCGGGTTTTCAGTTATCGTTCTGCATGAAATCGACAGGAATATTGCTGATAGTACGAAGCAGTAAATACGTACTCATGGTGAATGCCCTTTTGCAAACCCTTTGCATCGTTTACTTGTTTTTTGGCTTGCATGACACATTTTAAAAGACAGAAAAAGGCGATAAAATTCTATAAGATGAAAACAGGATATGGATGTGATGATAGTTCGGATCCTGTCCGACTGCACCAGATGTGATGACCCAGTCCGAACAGGAGAGAGATATGACGATGATGAAATTACTACTTAATTCATTTCGGTGAAACTCAGAGATTCGCGGGTTTTTAAGCCCGTGCCACTGTATGCCTCAACTTTACTGTGTTGAATGAAGAATAGGAACTGTCCATCAATTAACTGCACGAGAGTAGATAGGGACGTCACAGTTTTATTTATAATATATACAGCTACGTGCTGGAAATGAGCTCCACTCCGTGGGCCTTTGCTGCTTCACTGCTGCAAACAATAATACTGAGGTGGAGAATCGCACACTCTGCGAATTCTCACTTTACAGACCTCAAAAACTCGGCGAAAGGATTTTCCTTTGCTTACACTTTGGTTCCTTCTGAACCAAAAGAATAAAAAGACAGATTCTCCAAGAATCTGGATTCCCTTTTGGAATCGCACTCTCATTCACTCCCAGGGTTTCCTTTGAGTATGACGGCGTCCTTTTGACGCGTGTCGCAATGACCTTCTTCATTCGACTGCTACGCACAGACTAAAGCTTCGAATCTCCCGCCTAGCCGACTTGCTGCACTAGCGCCGTAGGCTAGTCATTACGGCTATAAACAACTTCCGACATTGATTCCTTCGACAAGCAGCAAGCTTCAGACCCGAAAACAACAACAGTGAGTCATCCCAGCACAAACGTTTCAAAGAACACATAAAAATAAATACAACAATAAAATCCAACGGAAATATACAATAAATAAATAAATAAATAAATAAATAAATAAATGTAAAATTCGAGGGTCATGACAATGAAATACGAATTGACCAATCAAATTCGCTAAAAAATCAGCAATGTTCACTTTTAACTAGACAATCAATGATCGGAAAACGACTTCATCAGTTAGAGCCTAACGGTGTGTCTGTTTTCTATTCACACGATTTAATCTTCTTATAGCAATTGAAATGTGCATTGCATTGTTTCCAAAAGGGTTGATAATGAAAAAAAGGGTCTTTCTTTCTCTTCTACAATATAGTCATGCAGAAACTAGCTATTCAGGAAAAATCGACAAAACTGAAGACATTTCGTAAAAAGTACCGCAATTAAAAAAAAATCAAAAGTTGGAAATTCATGAAATTTGACTACAGTTTAGAAGGAATAAGAGGAAATGTGTAAAGTCACAGAATCTAGAAGAAAAAAAAACTTCAAAGTTCGTAAAAATTAAAAAAAGAGCCAAAATTTGCGGAAACTTTAAGATACTGTTGCGGATCACAAAAATGGATAGCCACTGAGCGTGAGTATTAAAAGCTATATTTCAAAACCAAATTCAATACAAGGTAAATTGTTACAAAGGAAATATGGATGAAGTATCTTATTAACAAATCAACTATTAACATGCACAAGTCATCAATCTTCCTGCGTAGAGCACACAATATCAGCTCTGTGTATTTTACTAAATACTACCTTTTACTTGATTTACCAGGTCACCCGAAGATCTTCACTCGTAAACCAATTCTCGTCCTGTGCTAATAACTTTTCACACACTAGCCGAACAAAAAGACAGTCCGTGTAGACATTCGAAGTTAGCCATAAAAGTTCCCACTTTTATACTTCCGCGTATACACAACACATCAAGTTACTTCTTGATACTTAACGATAAAAGATCCCACTTTTATCCTTCCGCGTATACACAACACATCAAGTTACTTCTTGACACTTACGCGCACTGTCTCAGAACAGCTCACCGTCCATTTTCGAACTCACCGACCGTTACAACACACAACGACCGTTACAATACAAAAATGACCGTTAACGCTCCACTCTTCTTCTCCAAATTCTCCCAACGTTCTTATTCGTTGGCTGAAACTTTTTGCTTTCGGTTGCCAGATTCCTTCTGTCGTAACACTGCCCCCTCCCTAGGTCTTGTTCGTCCCGAACAATTCTGGATTCCAAAGTTTCTTCAGTTCTTCGATGAAACGGGGCCAAACGATCCACGTGAACCACCTTGCACTTTGTAGCTGGACGTCGACGAATGCGATATACCACGTCTGTGTCAAAATGAAAGCGAATCTCATTATGACGTAGATTTCTTTTCTGACTGAAGCCTCGTCCACAAACATAATACGTGTAAGGCCTATAGCCCTTGTGAACACGTTTATGTCTCTGCAGGGAGAAGAATCGACTAAGAGTTTTCGTGCAAAACCTGTAAAAAGTTTTCTTCTTTGTCGAAAGTTTTCTTCTTTGGATTTTTACTTCTATCAAGAGTAACAAGGAATGAAAGTCATTAGTGATATAAAATCTAGGGAGAAGTTTCATCCTCCAGTCTGACCCTTTTGTCAGTTGACTTTCCCTTAATTCAGAACTGTCGTGATGAACCTTCAGCCATATTTCACCTGATTCCATTTGATCCCCAAGGTGCTTCACAAATATAATATCAACTCCATAATTCTTTTTAGCTCTTCGGTCCATCTCCTCCTTCCATACTCTTGCTAGAACTGCAGCTTCTAATCCGACAACCTTACCTGTTTCTCCTGTATAAGTGAAATCAGTGATGTGTCGGGCTGCTAGCAATATTTTTTCTGTTTTACCTTCACATAGCCAGCTTGCAACATCTTCAGATACTCCTTGTTCTATTAACATGTTACGAAACTTGTTCAAAGCATTGCCGTTATGCAGAACCTTACGGACACGTGATGCTTCATCTACCCTATTATCCACAATGTTCACCAAACGCAGTTCTCCTCCTAACTCTTCGACGAGCTCTTGCAGTTCCAAGGATCCGTTACCAAGGAAACACTGAACAGCTTCCATCACTTCCAGAGAGTTGTCAACAGAGTTTTCAAGAGGTGAATCCATGTTGCTGATAACAGCTGAACAACTCAAACTCTCCATTCCACGAGCTTGTGATGCTGCAACCACTTTCTTAACTAAATCAACAGCAACATCTTCTGTACTGATGAGATCAATAGCTCCTTTTCCGAATTCAACATCATAAACCAAAGCACACACTCCTTCAGCCAGCTTTTTGGACACAATTGAGCATATCATTAGAGGAACGCTATCTATGGTAGCCATCAGATCCTTGCAGCGGTAAATCTCTTTATCTGTTGGCACCAGCTCCTCTGTCTGTCCTACGATGCAGCACCCGACGTCTTCCATCATCTGCTCGATTTTATCTTTAGTGCAGTCGACTGTGAAGCCAAGGATGGATTCCAATTTGTCCAGAGTATCTCCCGTCAATTGGAGAGCACGACCGGAGATCATAGGGACCTTGAGACCTAAAGCAGCAAGTGCAGGAGCCAAGACAAGACTCACTTTGTTGCCGACACCTCCTGTGCTGTTTTCATCTACCATCCGATGGCGCCACTCGGGTCTCCAGCAAAACACATGACCCGAGGAGGTCATAGTTGCTGTTTCTTCGGAATTCACTTTCTTGGAGCTCTCATTGTAATTAGCCAGGGAAACATCAGTCATGATTGCCAAATTGTTCATTCTGGAGATCAGCGACGAGTTTTGTAACATGATATTGTCCACTTTAGAGCTCTTGTAGTCGTGATAAAACTTTTCTATATCCTTATAATCTAAATGGTTATAATGTCCAAATCTGCACATTGACTGTTCAGAAAAGAAATTCAGCATGGTTTCGTTGAGATTGTCTGAGGGCTTTACTTCTCTCTGATCGTAACTCTGAGGCTTAGTTTCATCCAGAAAGTTAGTCTTTGAAGTACTGTCTCTGCCTGAAGCTCTTTTACTAGCATCACCTGTTATGCTTCTAAGCCATCCTTCGGAATTCCTCTTCCTTAAATCCCCACTTTCTATAAACGATTCAAGTGTGGCTATATGCTTCGGAAAAATCTCTCCGACTTCCCCGGTAACGACGAAGGGCACTTTGTATCTATGATGAATGGACGCCTCTTCTTTACTCGGACCACTCTGCGAAACGTAAACTCTGTTTCGTTCCCCCTCATTACCACTCGTTACTCTGCCTTTGCGATAAATGTCCATGACACATTTTGCTGACGGCGAGGAATAGAATACCTTTCGTGTGGATCTCTCTTCAGATCGTGCCAGACTTGTATACCTAGGTATTTTGAAGTGCAAAGCGTACTGTTTAGTCTCACAGCTCTCTAATCTGTGTGATTGTTCTTCACAGTTCCTAGACATGTCACCAGCGACATAGACACTCTGCCATGCATTACCAGTAGTTGCGTGGTCAAAGGCATTATCTGTGCTATCTCTACAATTCTTGATTTCCAGTAGCAGATCCACATTTTTATATGCGTTGCCTTTCTCTTTTCCATGTTTACAATCTAACTTAACACTATCAAGATCATCTTTTTCACTGACAAATTCAACATTTAAACTATTGCATTGTCTATTGAGTTCGGTTTTATGATCCTTGAAGTGATCAATAATCTTACCAACTCGAGAAGCCACTTCAGCTCTCATCTCAGTATTTTGTGCGGCTATTTCGGCTTTCAAATCATCTTTTTGAGAAACTATCTCCGTTCTCAACTCATTATTTTGTGCGGCCATTTCGGCTTTCAAATCACCTATTTTATCGCTTTGGGCAGCTATATCACCTTTAATCTCAGTATTTTGTGCGGCCAGATCACCTCTTTTATTCCTCAACTCATTATTTCGTGCGGCCATTTCGGCTTTCAAGTCACCTATTTTATCGCTTTGGGCGGCTATATCACCTTTAATCTCAGTTTTTTGTGCGGCAAGGTCACCTATTTTGTTAGCCATATCGGCTTTCAAGTCATTATTTTGACTTTTAATGTCATTCATCTGTGTAGCCATATCGGCTTTCATATCAGTCATCAGCGTAGTCATATCGGCTTTGAAGCTATTTATCAACTTTACTAATTCATCCATACTTCTAGTTAACGGCATTCAATTAATTAATCCCACTTCTGACACCAAATGTTGCGGATCACAAAAATGGATAGCCACTGAGCGTGAGTATTAAAAGCTATATTTCAAAACCAAATTCAATACAAGGTAAATTGTTACAAAGGAAATATGGATGAAGTATCTTATTAACAAATCAACTATTAACATGCACAAGTCATCAATCTTCCTGCGTAGAGCACACAATATCAGCTCTGTGTATTTTACTAAATACTACCTTTTACTTGATTTACCAGGTCACCCGAAGATCTTCACTCGTAAACCAATTCTCGTCCTGTGCTAATAACTTTTCACACACTAGCCGAACAAAAAGACAGTCCGTGTAGACATTCGAAGTTAGCCATAAAAGTTCCCACTTTTATACTTCCGCGTATACACAACACATCAAGTTACTTCTTGATACTTAACGATAAAAGATCCCACTTTTATCCTTCCGCGTATACACAACACATCAAGTTACTTCTTGACACTTACGCGCACTGTCTCAGAACAGCTCACCGTCCATTTTCGAACTCACCGACCGTTACAACACACAACGACCGTTACAATACAAAAATGACCGTTAACGCTCCACTCTTCTTCTCCAAATTCTCCCAACGTTCTTATTCGTTGGCTGAAACTTTTTGCTTTCGGTTGCCAGATTCCTTCTGTCGTAACAATACATTCAAATTTGCTTATCTTGAAGAAAAATGTACTTAAAATGCATTGCAATTCGCAGTAACTTAAAAGAAATTGTAATTCGCGGAAATTGTTACGAAACATTCGCTGCTCTACTTACGGCTGCTTGTAGATTATCTGCGTAATTAAGAAAATCTTCACTAATATATTAGTAAAACATTTTTCAATTTGAACTGTAGCAGTGCTCAGTGTATTAGAAAATTCCCATCTTATGGCAATGAAGTGGCAGATTTTACGCTCCGAAATGTCCTAAAAAGGTTTTGTTGGTTTGAAAAGATTTGACAGAAGAAAAGTTAGAGCTCAATTTAATAAGTGTAAATTATGATTTTTGAAAATTTGATTGAATTTAAAGAGAACATTTCAAACAGCGTGTTCTGAAAAAAGAAAATCTTTCAGTATTAGCTGAAATTGAAATGAGAGTTGTGCAAGTTGTTAAAACACATTTACACATTCTAATACATTTTAATATAATGGTTATTATTTTCAATTCAGACTATCTGAATGAACTTTCAAAACAATTTTTTTAACTGGCCTTTCTGCTGTTAAATATTCTTGTATCATAAACCTCTTTAAATAAAGTGTGCATATTGCTGAAATCGAGATTAGGATAGATTTGATTGCGATCTTTAATTGCCTTTAATAATATTTTCAATAAAAAGCTTATTTATTAAATTAACGCACTTTAAATCATCTGTCTTTCCTTTCGTGAATGTTTCTAATAAAGTCTCCGCAATAAAAACAATTCAATGTTCGAATAAAGTAGCTGCTGAGTATATACTAGGTTAAAACTGAAAGAAAGACAAAACATCCTCCTTGGGGAGAACACAAAAAGGAAATCCTGAAGATATTGACAAATAAAATTAGGTTTTTTAGTCCTTAAGCTGTCGCTTAGTCATTAGGAGATAAGATGGGGAAAGAAAAGAAAGCAAAGCTTGTTTAATGGAAGAAGAAGGATTACTTGTCGATAGAGCAGTTTTTCTTTCATCTGAGGAGGAAGATAAGACACGTTAGTCTTGATCGGTTTCGTGTGATGCATGTTAGACTTCGATGTGTTAAGAAGTGTAAGTCAAGACGACAAAGAATCAAAGTGAAATATTATACGAGAATAAGTCGGAGATTAAGGTTTCCAAATCATGCTAATATTGATGTTCGGAAATATCCCTTTGCATATTGTTATTAAAACACATTCTGTCAGTTTGAATAGCCATTTTCTCTAAAGAGTGCTTTTTTTAAAACCTTTTTACTTACAATTTTTTTTACAAACGAATTTTTTTGGTTTTATTCTTTTCTATAATTTAATTTTTGTTTTATTCTCTACTTACATGATTATAGTTGAAAACATTGTATTATAAATTATATGTTTAATTACATCATAAGATCGCTTGCATTGCAATGATTGGATCACAAGTGAAAAGTTATAAAAATTGAGTTTTGAGAAGAATTGCGTATGATCTCACAAAATTTGAAATTTATATTGCAAATTACGGAAATTTTAGCATGAAAACACAAAACTGGGGACACAAAAAACATTTTCTTCATGAAATACAGAAAAAAAGCTTGGGTTGTTTTAGTTCTGAGTGGCGTATTTTGCACACAATGGGCTAAATGGCAAGGCCACAAGGACCTCGAAGGTTCAGAGAAGGTGACCGCTGTTTGAAGACAGATGGTAGCCTCCAGTCAAGGCTAACCAGCGTGTTCTTTAACGTGTACAGAGTATGGCTCTGTCCAGCACACGCCACGGCTTAACATCTCATGCAACGGGCGGCGGCCTTTCCAAGCCCCTCAGGGTCCCCTAGTGAAAGAGTTTTGCGGAGATAAATCTCAATGCTAGTTTAGATGGGGACTCGAACCTGAGAACTTCAGATTACGAACCATTCCCGTCCCTAACAGAAAGGTAAGGAGAGGAAGGTTTAATTTATGTAAAACATCTCGAGGTCCAGGAAGTAGCAGCATGAAAAGACAAGTGCTTGCGATACATCCTGACGTCTTCTAACGACGTAAAGGATAAATCGGAAAGCCTCCGCTGTATTGAGATCTTTGAGATCTCATAATGTTGGACATTGCAAAGTCTAAGATATTTATTTAAAATTTTGATAATGGTGTTCCTTGAACATAACGGATTAAATTTAATATCTTAGAAGAAAAAAGAGTTTTAGGTCTTTCAGCTCTTAACTAGGGAACTTGTAGCGATGATATGAAGATATTGAAAAACGTGTTGTTAAGGGTAACAGCTAGGAACCAATCTTGATTCGCTACACCGATCTTCCTGACACATACCTAGACTTACATAAAGCAGAATAGTTTCTTCTAGTCATGTAATTTACATTTTATATATTCATGTAAATGTTTACATATTGGCTTATGTTGACTAACTATATGGAACTTTTTTAAAATCACTAATTCAGTTATGTATGTGACATCATGTGGTGAATAGGTATACCAGTGATAAAGCTGTTTTAGAGGTTTCAAACATGCAAATGAACGTTAATATAAAATGCAATCTCTAACAGGTCTGTTTATTGTTTATACATGGATTAACCGTTTGTCCACGAATTGCAAACTTGTTTATGCATTTTTATTTCGAATTTATTTTTGGAGCTTACCATTCAGCCAAATACTCTCAAAGACATCGTTTGGACCAGTTGTTTCTTACGAGGATATTTTAGAAATTTGTGGTGGCGTTTGGTTTGTCAAACAGATAAGGGACTTCTACCGCCAACTAATTTTAGATTAGTTTTCTACAGAAAAATATTTGAAGTAATTAGTTGTCTTGAGTGGGATTCGAACCCACGTTTACTCAGAAGCATGCTGGGTGTCTTAACCGCAAACCACCAGAAGCTAACTATACATAACACATACATTCCCGCAATTTTTGTTGATTTGCCAATGAATTATTTATACGGAATTTTGTTATTTAGAATGAATTCTCTATTGATTCTAAATCTGAATATCTGAATTCTTTATATAACGATGTGAGCGTTAGCAACAATATTATTATCATCATATGTGTCAGCTTGGCTGCCTGATTTCTAATAATAGATGGCGCCACTGGCGAATCAATAAAAATTGGAGGAATGTTTTTATGGACCATATGGACCATAGTAGTTTCAAATCTAATTTTATTCCAAAAACTTTAAAATTATTTGAAATTTTTAGGTTTTCATTTTTAATTTTTAGTATAAAGTCATTTGGTAATTTTTTATTTTTATTAAAATACGATAGAGACTGTTTTTTCTATTGATATTTTTAGATTCCAGGCCTCACAATATTTGGTTAAGTTATTTATTAGTTTTTGTAATGTATTTTGAATTAGATGTAAGTTTTTGCCAGATATCCAAAAAATGAGGTCATCAGCATATGTACCAAATTTAATGTTTTCTGGTATGATTTCCTGTATGTCATTCAGGTATAAATTAAATAGAGTAGGGGACAAAATGTCCCTTTGAATTAATCCGTTATTAAATGTATATTATGTTGAGTAATTTTTCCCAATTTTAATTTTGAATTTTTTCTCTTGAATGAATTGTAAAAGAAAGCTATACAAATTTCCACAAATTTTTAGTTGTTTAATTTTACGATCAACTGCGAAAGAATCTGCAGATTATACTAGGATTCAAACTCATGTTTATGAGGACCATAGAGAGAGCGTCGATAAATTCCAACCGGACCTGACAGAGAACTATCCTGCAATACCATCTACTTCAAATGATTTTCCGCTAAAGGACATTTCTGAAACTCAACAAAAGAAAGGCATAGATTATGCTTGTATGGTTAAAAAAATATTTCAGGGGCAAAGAATTCAAATAAAAACATTTCAAATAAATCAGTTAATGCAAATGTTTCAACGTCAAGTCGAACCGAAACTGCTGATAATTCGACAATGAATATGGATTCTAAAGGCCACATTATTGGACTACTAATCAAACTTTTGGACTACTTACTTCCTAGTGGACCGGAATTAAACTTAATTAAAGACATTCTATTATCATTTCTACATTGCAGTCCATGGACAATAGAGCGATAATTCTACAATGGAACTGTAGAAGTACAGGGTGATTCGAAAAGATGGACACAATTTCAATTGGTTATATTTCCTGAACTATAAGTTTTATTTGAATTATGTAAATTACATTTGAAAGAGGATGTGGTAAAGTTTCGAATACTACCGCTAGAGCACTCTAGCGCCGCACAGCAGCTTCAATTGTAAGCAAGATGACTACTATGCAGCACCAGATTTATTTGCATTCGTGAGTTCAGTAAAAGTGAGTCTGCGACTGCGGGGCAGCCTGCATTTCGTCGTAAGTTTAACATTGAACCTCTAACGAGGAAGAGCATTTGTCGTTGGAATAAATAATTTGATGAAACTGGCTCTCTGTGTATGGGTAAAGACATGCAGCCGAAGGGGGATACATTGAACATCTATAAACTTTAATGTGTGCATAATCAAATGTAATTTACAGAATTCAAATACAACGTATTGTTCAGGATATATAGCCAATTGTAATTGTGTCCATCTTTTTGAATCACCCTGTATATTGAATAAGAAACATTATCTCAATCACATAATCAAATCAAAAAATATTCAAATTATGTGTCTACAGGAATCTCAAACAAACAAGGTACCAAAATTTACTAATTTCGTAGCATATAAACAAAAAATAGTGATAATAGCAGGGGAATATTAATTTGTATACATAAAAACCTACCTCAAATCAGAATAAATATAGATATATTACGTAATAAATTAGAAGTCATTATTATACAAACTAAAATAAATAATATAACTACTTATATCAAAATATCTACAATGCTGGAGTATGCATAAAATATAGTCAATATTTAAAACTAATTGAGAACTTAAATGGCGAAATAATAATATGTGGCGATTTAAACACTCATAAAAGAATCTGGATCTCATAGAGAAATAAACACAAAAGCACCCACTTGGTAAAATTCATTGAAAATAATAATTTGAAAATTTTAAATAATAAACACATAACACATATTAATTAAAATAACTTCAACTCTGTAATTGATTTATCCATTTGCTCTAATAAAATCTTAAAAGAATTACAATGGCATATATTAGAAGACAGTTATGATAGTGATCATTTACCTATCTTTATTTATTTTAAAAATTATAAAAGCACAAAACCTAATATAAAAATAATAAATTGGAAGAACTTCAAACAAGACATTCAAAATAAGGAATTAATAAATGATAAATGTGTTTATATAGAATTAACAGAATTTTTAAATAACAAAAAAAATAAATAAAAATACTATCACTATCACTAAAAAAATACCCAAAAATCGTATACACACAATATTTGTCAATAAATTAATAGCCATTCGTAAAAGGGCAGAAAGGAGAATGAATAGGAAAAAAACATTTAAAGATGCCCAAAGCTTTAACAGACTAAATAAAGCTATCTAAAAAAAAATAAATAAAATAAAAAATTTAGAAAAACGTAATTGGAGAAAATTCACCGAATACTTAATACCTCATACAACCACATCAAACCTCTGGAAAATTTATAAAAAAAATTATACAGTAATTTCCGTGGCCGAGTGGTTAGCCCGCTTGGCTACTGATCTAAGGGACCTGGGTTCGAGCCCCGGGTAAGGCATGGATGCATGTGTCGTTTTTCTGCTGAGGTCCTGCCATCCTCTCAGACCTTCTACTATGGCATATAAACTGACAGGTTCTCTGTCAGACCTCTGTGGCAAGCAGCTGCTTGAGGGGGTATTTATTTATTTTTATTTTACTACAACAAACTATCCAATTCAAACATATGCAATTAAGAATAATAAAACATTAAAAGAAACAACAGAAGACAGCACAATTTTACATTAATTCACACTTCAAATATGAAAATAAAATAGATAAAAATTTTAAAAATTCAAATATCTTTCACAAATTATTTCATTGTAACTCATCTAATTATTTAAACCTTCCCATTACATTTCATGATTGCTATACTGCTATAAAACTCTCAAACAATATACCACACCAGGCCCTGACGAAATTACTAAAAATAAAATGCTTAAGAATTTAACACAGAAATGGTTAATTAAACTATTAGAAATTTTCAATACATTTTGGTCTCAAAAATGCTACCCTGAATCATGGGTAGACAATTTTATGATATTCATAAAAAAAGAACATAAAATTGCTGATGATCTAAAATCCTATCGACCCATTTGTCTTAGCTCAAACATGCTCAAACTGTTTGAAAAGTTAGCCTTTAATAGACTTAACTGATATTTTGAAAATCATAACTTATTTGACTTTAACTTCTTTGGTTTCAGATCAGGATGCTCCACTAAGGATCAATAGATCCTTAGTGGAGTGTCCTGGTCTAAAACCATATATTCTATGGTATAATAAATTTAATAATAACTTTCAAGTTATAACTTTGAAAGGTTTTTAAGAAAAAGAAAAGATATTGGAACTAATAAATAATAAACTTAGCAGAGATTATCTTCCAAACTTTCCCTCAATTGAATCTTATCTCAGACGCTGAATTTGCAATTAAAAATGGTTTTTTCCTTGTTGCAGCTGTAATAGATTTAGAAAAGGCTTTTGATACAATCTCACACCAAGAATTATTAGCTAAAATTAGAAAATTTAAAAATTATGGCAATATGTAACACTTTTTCTCTCATATAATACAAAATAAAAACTTTAAAGTTAAAATCGCAAATAACTTCTCAAATAAATATGAATTTAAAAATTGAATAATTCAAGGAGATATACTTTCTCCAATATCTAAATGACATCTCAGAAATTTTTTCCTCAGATATTTCATATAGTACATATGCAGATGACCTTATCTTCTGGACCATTCACACAGATCTTAATATAATAAACAAAATAATACAAAATACTTTTAATAAACTAGTAAATTTTTGTAAAAAATGGAATTTAAAAATATCATCAGAAAAATCAATAATCGCATATTTTCACAAAAGACAGAAAATCACAAATGAAATAAAAATAACTTTAAATAACACAGAATTAAAAATTACAGATAATATAAAATTTCTTGGACTTCATCTGGACTCGAAATTATTATGGAATCGTTTTCTTAAAAATGCAAAAGAAAAAGTTACTAAATTATTTATTTTCTTAAGATTCATTGAAAGTTCTAAATTGGCTGCTCCACAAAAAACCTTTTATTAACATTTAATTCTATAATCCTACCAAAATGTGTATATGGAATTGAGCTCATAAATAACATTTCTCAAACAAAAATAAAAAATCTAGAAACAATTCAGAAAAAAATTTTCAAATTTTGCCTTGGACTTTTGCAATCAACAAACAACTTAAATATATACGCTGAAACTTCATTTCCCACAATTGAAATAAAAAAAAATATATTTACTGTTGAATTTAATATTTCGAATAATCACTAAAAATCAACAACACCCTATAATAAATAAATTAAATAATAACTTTCAAAATATAACTTTGAAAGGTTTTTTAGAAAAAGAAAGGATATTGGAACTAATAAATAATAAACTTAGCAGAGATTATCTTCTAAACTTTCTCTGCTGGATTTCAACATTACCCATTATTTCTGATAAAATACCAGGAATTGAATTTAAAAATCAATATGATAAATCAATTATAAAATCATTAACTGACACATTTATCAGTGATAATTATAAAAATTATTTGCATATATACACAGATAGATCTCTTAACTCTGACTCCACTATCACATCTGGAGCCTTCTATTGCCCAAATGAAAACTATGAACACCAATTTAAATTTAATATAACTAAACCAGTAATTATAGCTGAGATGTTTGCTATTATTAGAGCAATCAACTATGCCTTAAAATATAAAAATAAAAAATTGTCATATTTACAGACTCATCATCACTAGACATTTTTGTGAATCATCACTAGACAGATCAGATCAGTGAATCATCACTAGACATTTTTCAACATAACCCTTTCAAAAATAATTTTTCAATATTTATTAATAATATATTTACTTTAATTTACAAACACCTAGATCAGAATAACATTATAACTTTACAATGGATAACTTCACATGTTAATATAACATATAATGAATATGTAGACACTTTAGCAAAAAAGGCAAAAGATCTAAACCACTCCTTATCATTTTGTTATACATAAAAAAGTAAATAAAATAAAATTATTGGCAGAATTACACAATTGGTACATGATAAAAGCTAGGAACAGACATAGATTTCAAATCTCTAATAACATTGGTAAATTTAATAATTTTGGATTAAAGAAAAAAGAAATCTCTATGATTTTAGGAATAAAGTCTAATCTAGTTCTTACAAATTCCACACTATGTAAATTTAGAAAAATAAACTCACCAAATTTTTTTTTCTGCAATAACATACAAACACTAGAGCAGTCGTTCCCAATCTGTGGTACGCGTACCGTTACCGGTACGCGAATGTCGAGCTACCGGTACGCGATAAGTGAATGAAATAATAATGAAAACAATATTTTTATACAATACATCGCCGAACCCGAGCGTATTGTCTGCCTTTTTTCAATCCGAATACTTTCTCTTTCTACGGTGGTAGGTAACAACGTGACTCAGAGTCATAAAATCACATTTGTTTGTAATAAATTTGCAAATAACATTGAGCGGGTATCTGTATCAGTTTGTGTGTATCGATTCATGTTTTAAGTGCAATATTATAGCAAGTGTAGAAGATAATGATAGATTTGTAGACACATATGTACATTTAAAATAACTATCGATTTACAGATGTTTGTTTAAGTTACGTGGTTACGTAAATATTTGAAATTATTTAGTGACTTTCACTATTTTAATGCAATGCAGTCTAGAGAATGTAAAACATAATCGACATATTAATTTTAAGGTAAATTTTAAGTCTTATCTATCTATTAATCTATTCTATCGGTATAAATGACTTACTTAAATCAAAAACTATAGTTTTTCAGGAGAGCAAAACTAAATTTAAAAAAAACTTTAAATATTGATGATGGATTGAATTTTCAAAAAATTAAATTTGAATTATCATTTCTTTCTCTTCAATGTGTATGTGCACTCTTAATCAATTTTCATTTTAAATAATATTTTTGAAGGCTTTTTCGAAACCCACGCTGAAGCCTGAACTGTTGAACCGATTATAATATTCAATTATACCTATAACAATTTAAATATATCTAAACTTAAACCTCGAATCTAGCTTAAACTCTCACTGTAATACTGGGCTAAGTGTTTTACACCACCTGAAAGAAAATTTTCTTATGTATGTTAGCACTCAAAACAGAAAATCGCTCTTATTTACATAAGTCCTTTAAATCGTGCACGATATATTTATTTGTTTTTAATTGTCATTTTTATCATCATTTAAAAATAGGAAGGACAACGGCCATATAATGAACAGATTTTTAGAGCAGGCTGGATGTAGTTATTCCAACTCAGAAGAAGATAAATCTTCATAGGTGAGCAAAGATGAACCACCGAAAACGAAACTTAAAGAAACTTGGAGAAGGCAGTATGATCCTGATTATATGAAGTATGGATTCTCAATTAAATCCGGCACCGAAACTCAACCTATTCCACAGTGTGTTATTTGTTTTGAATGTTTATCAAACGGGTGTATGAAGCCTTCTCTTTCGAAGAGACATTTATCAGCCAAATTTAAAAGATAAACCAGTTGATTTTTTTGCAAGAAAACATTCTGAATTATGCATTCAAAAGGCAGTTGTGTTCTCCTTTAGTAACGTAAACATTAATTGTGTACGGGCATCATATTTAGCAAGTTTGTGTATAGCCAAGTGTGGGAAAGCACACACAATTGGAGAAACGTTGTTGCTACCTGCAACTAAGGATATCGTCAAATCTGTGCTTGCAGATAAGGCAGCTAAGGAAATTGACAAAGTTTCCCTGTCTAATAATACAATCAAACGGCGAATAGATGATATGGCATCACAGATTGAAAGCGTTTTAATCACGAGATTAAAGAAAGTCATTTTTATTCTCTGCAACTAGACGAAAGTACTGACATGTCCAATCTAGCACAATTACTTGTGTATGTTCGATTTGATTTCAACAATGAAATACAAGAAGAAATATTATTCTGCAAACTGTTATCTGCGAGAACAACTTCGAATGAAATATTTAAAATAACTAATGATTATTTTATTAAAAATAACATAAGTTGGCTCAAATATGTTGGAGTTTGCACGGATGGTGCTCGAGCTATGATTGGGAATTTATCCGGCGTAGTCACTAGAATTAAAGAAGTGGCACCGAAGTGCATATCTACGCACTGTATTATTTATCGTGAAGCCTTAGCCGCAAAAAATATGCCTGCCAACTTAAGAACTGTTCTCATGAAGCCATAAAAACAGTTAACTTTATAAAATCTCAAGCTCTTAATTCTCGCCTATTTTCAATTCTATGCAATGAGATGGGGAGTGGCCATAAAACACTTTTGCTTCACACCGAGGTACGATGGCTCTCACGAGGTAAAGTTCTCAGCCGACTTTTTGAGTTACGCTCCGAGGTAAATATTTTTCTCATGGATTCAGAAGATTCAAAAAAAGATAATTTTACCGATGGGGAATGGTTATTCAGACTAGGTTAGTTATGGTAGTGAATCTGAATCACTAGTCTTGATTACTGTCTATCATATGCAATAAAACATTTCTCATTTCTATGAAGGAATATATATTTCTGCACTAAATTAAAAGTATATGATACAATTTGTTTCAATTATAGGAAAGTCAATGTATAATTTTAAAGATATTTGAATGTGTAAGATTTAAATGAATCATTCCTCTTGCTAATATTATTTAATTTTCAATATTTTCCTCTTACGTTTAGGAGTTTTATATATAACTGCATTTGAATTAGTATATATAATTTAATTAAATCACTGTTAATTGAATTTAATTCTTAATATTTTTTCCTCTTACCTTTAGGAGCTTTATGTAGTTCTTCATTTGTTTTAGTATAAAATAATAAAAAAAATTATCATTTTGCTAGTTTTATATATTTTTTTGTCTGGTATGTCGTATAGTGATTGAGACTATCCACCTATATATTTGATATCTTCTATTTTATAAATTTCTCATACGAAAATGTATCTGTTATACATCGTCGCTTTGTTTAACAAATATCATTTATGCAAATCACTACTTTTGTTTGTCTTATGCATATTTGACGACAACTGTAAAACTATGTCATACCCGTCATAATTTTATTTGCTGTGAATTGTATATGCGTTTAGAAATAAGCTCACCTAGTCATCTACCACCGTAAGAGGGTTACTTCCGTTCGACAGCAACAGAGGGCGCACCAGTAATAAACACGTCCTACAAATAGCTGTGCCGTGCGCTAAGGGGTTCACACAGTGATAAGAGGTGGTTGTGTGTCATGTGTGTGTTAGTCGCTCGGTGAAACATGAGTCGCGCCAAAAATGTGAATGAGTGGCAAAAGGCGTTATTTCGTTTGCCGAGCCAAAGGGCATAGTGTACAAGAAGTTGCTGCCTTTACCGGTGTATTGAAACGTACTGTCCAAAAGTTCTTCCAGCAGTAGTGTACATAGCAGTCCACTGCTAATGGTCACCATAACTGAGGCAGAAAGACTCTTACCAATAGGGACTGCCACAGTGTGTCATACACTGTTAGGGCAAACCGCTTTGCAACAAGGCAGTAATTGCTCCAGTCAGGCAATGCAGGCCTACAACAAGCTGTTTCCGAACGAACACTCCGAAGGAAACTGCATGCAGGGATATCTGGAACAGAGTACCACGGAAGAAACCCATGTTAACAGCTCTGTACAAGGCTGCACGGCTACATTGGGTGTGGCGCCACAAAGACTGGACTGTCGACTCTTGGAAGCGTGTGATCTGGTCGGATAAATCACATTTTTGCTTGTACTCGAATGATGCGAGGCGACGGATACATCGTAAGTTGCATGAAGGCTTCCATGCGGTCTGTGGGCAAGGTTCTGTTCAAGCTGGAGGAGGCTCTATGATGTTCTGGGGGTGTTTCACGAACGAGAAAATGGGCCTCTGGTTGCAGTGACGTCACACGTGAACCAGGAGGTCTATATGGAGCTACTGGACCACCACATGTTGTCTTTGTGCAGCATCTCCATAGTGAACACCAGAAGGATGTCTTCCAAGTCTTCCAAGTTGACAATTGTCGCATGCACAGGACTTGAAGTATGTCGGATTGGCATGACGAGCATTCTGACGCCTTCGAACATCTCAACTGGCCCACCATATCCCCGGATTTGAATCCCATAGAAAAATTGTGTGACTATTTGGGGCAACGAGTGAAACACCATCCCAGCCATCTGGTCAATCTGGCTGAACTGCGGCATTTGCTGCTGGAAGAGTGGATGAATATTGATGTGCACTACATCCACACACTGGTGGCATACATGCCAGACAGGATTACGGCTGTTCTTCGGTTGCACGGAGGCTTTACGCGCTATTAGGTGACATTCAGTCGGGGGTGACTAATTTTTTGTCCGCTGAGCTTATATTAAAGTACAATTGTTAATAACGTAACTTAATGTTTTTTATTCTGTGAATTTTTGTCTAAAACGTTTTGCATTTTTAAAATTAAAATCCTAGTTTATAAATGGCACATACTCTAAATAAATATATAGAGCATATTTTCAAAAAATTTATGCTTTTAATTAAAAAATGTTTCATTTATTCTGCGTATTTTTAATTAGTATATTGTCTTTTTCCACACAAAGTTCAAAAAACTATATATTAAAAAAAAAAGCAGATTTCATTTAATTGTTTTCAAGGAAATAATACTATTAACAGTAAAGAGGAAATTTAAATTACTTCTATCTCGCATGAAAATATTGTAAAAATTCAGTTTTTTGTACGATTTTACACAGAATGATACAGAGGTTGAATTTCAATTATTTTTGTTTTACTTTAGGCAGATATATATATTCAATTTTTATATTTTCTCCGAACAGTTATTTTTATTGAAAGATTTTATAAATTAAATATCCGTTACAAATTAGTTAATCTGAAAGCAGCTGCAGTAATTTCGCTTTCAACTTCACTTAATGAAAAGATGTGCGAAAATAACCGCAGTGAGCAGATACAGTGAGAACCTAGTGTGTATGACGTCAGAAACAATTTGGTGGGCTTGTTCATTCTAGGAGGCGAACAAGTCCGCCAACCAGTAGACTGGCGCTCTACCGACTGAGCCACCACCGCCCGATTTGTGATTGAACTCTCTAGTCTATTATAAGTTGAGTAAATATTGGTCGTTGTAGCTTGTACTCTAAACAAATGTAATAGAGATCATAGAAATAAATTTCCAGGGAAAACTTTAGTTGCTTCTGTAGTTTCAAAAAACGTTCTGAATAAATTAATATTTTTAAATCTTAGCAGGTGAAGAAAGGTAGGGTGTAAATCTTCGTATGATTTCGACATATTTTATTCAATAGTCATGCAATATGCTGCAGGCATTACATGTATAAAGATGTAATCCCTTTAATGACTTTCTAGTAGAAATAACAGAAGGTCAAATGATTATTAATAGTTTTCATTTTCAAATAAATTAGATTCCCTTATTAATGATTGAAAGGACTCATGACTAAAGTAGATTGTAGAAAACAAGTAATAAGTTTTTAACCGCTGGGTAGGGTTGACAACTATTCGTTTTTCGACAGAAATGCTCCATTTATACTTTTGACCGGATACATTTTGTTTTGTTTTTATACTATTGGCTATAAACGACCCACATTTCAGCCTAAATTTGAAGTGATACTTAATACATTATATCTAGTCTTGTGAGATGCGTAAAAAAAGAAAATAAAGCTACGATTTCTAAGAATATCGCCCACAAAAATCCATAGCCATGAGTAACATTCGTCGAAGTGTAGCTTAGATGTTGCAGCTCAGTTTTGTGAACTTTTTTGTTTGTATTCCTTTTAATCTGTTAAAAATTGTCCCATGTATGTAACTGAATTAAATAATGCAATTAACAAGAAACAAGAGCTATTGCGAGTATCAGGATACCGGGAAAAGGTGCCAGAATACATGAAATAATTAGTGAAAATAAAATTGATGCTATGATTACCTGATAAACAAGGAAAGGAGTTCAAGAAACTATTTTTACACTTTTTATGGAAATTATTATTAGAGTAGCGGAACCAGACCCAACATTTCTTTTGGGAAAAAGAGGTCTGGATATCGAATCACATATTTGCATGGTTTATATATTTCTCTTAAAAGTTTGGATTTAAAAGAGCAAAATAAAATTATTTTAGAGGAGATCGTCTCTAATCAAATTGTCCGGTTTAATATAAAGTTTTCAATTCTAGTGCTGTTATTTTTTTGAATTTCAAAAGAAATCTAAATAATAATTGTCTGAAAGTTTTTATCTAACTGTTTGAGGATGTAAGTTATTTCATCATGAAAATAATAGAGGACTTCATATTGGCTTCCGCTATTATTTTTCAGGACTACATACTTTTCCCACTCTGCTATGAGATAAACTTCCTCGTAATCAAGGACAACAAATTCGGCGGAAGCTTCCGGAAAGAAAACAAATT
Organism: Ryuthela nishihirai; assembly: GCA_038380435.1. NCBI lineage: Eukaryota > Metazoa > Arthropoda > Arachnida > Araneae > Heptathelidae > Ryuthela > Ryuthela nishihirai. The sequence goes on along the minus strand of JAWZYU010000019.1, from coordinate 15,206,477 downwards.
CGGCGAAAGCTTCCGGAAAGCTTTGCCTTTCAACCCTAAGCACAGAACACAATCTCCCCCACCACAATCTCCCCCACCATTCCTAAAAACATAAAAATGAATACATTCACATATCTGTCTGCTCTCTTCTGTAAATAAGTAAAATAGCATTTTATTCAACCGCATTCCCCCGAAATACCTACAATACATTTTTGAGGTTACACACTAAAAAACATTTATGAAAACAACAATAAAATAACTTTCTCTCTTTTAGAAATATATATATAAACTATTGTCACCCATTGATCTAATCTATCCCTGTCAGGCTTAGGCCCTGAAAGGCTTAGCGCCCATGCATTATATAAGCTGTTAACAGCAGACTGATCCTCTTGTTTGTCAAAGTCATGTTCTTTAACGTGGGCAGGGACTTCTGCGCGCCAAACAACCGATGGACGTGTCATCCGGCGAAAGGCGAGTCTCCCAAGTCCATCGGTGTTTCCTCTTTCAGTAACGGAATCGCAATGGCGGAAAGAGCGGTCGTCGAATGTCACTCCTTCCACACAGCGTACAGAGTAACACGATAAAAATATTGATCTAATGGGAAAAAACTGTTAGCAATACAATGATTGTCCTTCATTTTGGCGTTTCGGGAAATCGACACTTGTCACTGGATCTGCAGAAAAAGTGGGTTGTACAACGAAACGTTATTATATTTCGTTTGAAGTTGTTTTCTTTATTAACAGCTGTTGAGGTGTAGTCGTCTTGCCAAAAATCTGACTTAACAATTTAGCAAAATTGTATTAATAATGTTGTACTTGATTACGGAAGAATTGAGTGCAGCTATTGATTCATATTGATTAATTCAGAGTCCTGTTTTTTGCTGGGCTGTTTGTTTACCACAGTCTTGTCAAACCTGAACTCAATGAAGAGCTACTAGGAAAAAATATATTCTTAAAGAGCTGAAGGAATAATTCTCTACTTGAAAACGAAATCATATATTTCTGATCATTAATGACTTGGACAAAAACTATGTATTTAAGGAATTAAAGAATATCTTGATTAAAAAACAGAAATATACAATTTTAATGAGTACTGTGAATTGGTAAGCTCTTTTCATATGCATCTAAAATTGTGTAATCAAAAGAGATACAAGAAATAATCGAGATCGAGCTTTATATATTTATATATAACATAGTATATCATAGTATAATGTTTTGCAACAGGTAGAAAGCAAGATAAGTTTTGAGAGGGGGGGGGGAGTCGTGAACACAACTGAAATGTCTGAATTTTTCGTTCTAAGATTAGAATAATGCGTTTAAGATTTAGAAAATTTTTACTTTTTACCTCCAAAATCAACCAGTTACGATTAAACTGTTTAAACATAAGTGGTTGCATGGGTAGAAAAAAATTGCTTGAAATTTTTAGGTATTTGGAGTATTTCAAAAAATATTACAAAGGGTAATTGTTTTTAAAAAGGTTCAGAAACCTTCTCCATAGTACAGGTGACAAATGACTCCGGAGAGAAATCATAGCAAGCACGAGAACTGCTGTGCGAAGCAATTCTTCATGACAGTAAATAAATGTTTTTGAATCTTCAATGATCATTGGCGATATCTGAAGTTTTAAAGAAATAGAACATTATGTGGGAAACTGAGTGAATAAGCATTCAACCTGGCTTGTGTTGTGATTCTAGAGAGTTAATTGTTTGAACTCTGTTTTCATGTTTTCTCTGAACCTATTAACAGTTTCCCATTAATGTGTGTAATAGGCCAGAGTCAGAAGAACTAGCTTTGTGAATACATAATTCATTCATAACGAAAATCTATTCACTTTGCATAGGCAAAATTATTCAAAATCACAATTTTGAGGCTTCAATTCAAACGAAAAAAATATATCCATTCTTACTGGGGCCGATATATGAGAGAGGGCGGGGAGGGGGGGAGGGTGCGGATTCTATTCCTCCCTCGTTTGAGAATGATAGTAAACCGGAACGAGACGAAAACATATTAAAAAAGATTACAATGAGTCGGAAAAATAACGCAGAAAAGTTCTAAACAAAAGCAAACGTTCAGAATTTTTTTTTTTTTATGAAAATCGTTCAAAATGGTCACCATGGTACTCTATACACTTGTTATACTTTCTTTCTAGTCGTTGAATGCTTCTTCAGATTCTTCCAAAATTCTCTCTCTGAGATGTTCGAGTTGCCCGAGATCGTTTCTCTATAATCTTCATTTTTAATTTCGAAAACAGAAAGAAGTCAGACGACCTAAATCTGGCGAATAGAGGAAGAGCAATTGAACCCCTTTTTGCGAAAGAATCTTCAAACGATTAACGTGGAATGTGCAGGTGTATGTAATATAACGAAAAAATAAGTTCTTGATTTCATGGAAGTAGGCTGACCAGTCGAATTCTTTGCAACAACCATTCCATCACTTCTAAATAAAATTGAGTATTTAAGGATTTTCCTTCTGGAACAAATTCTTTGTGAATGCTTTCTCTTGAATTGAGAAAAAGTAATTTGTCTCATTACTTTTCAGATGCACTGCGTGCGTATATTACACATATTTCAAAAAACAATAACCCTGTTAGAACAGTGGAGAGGATTTTAGATCTAAACGCCATTCCAGTTTGATTCCGAGCTTTCCTCTTTTCACGCATATCACTTTCACCTCCCGCCTTTAATTTTTTTCTAGATCCAAGCCTGATTCCTACTTTACAATTTTAGTAATTATGATCAATTAATACCCTCACCCTCAAGTAGTTGCTTGTCACAGAGGTATGACAGGAGTCTGTCAGTTTATACACATAGTAGTATGGTTATGAGAATGGCAGGACCTCAGCAGAAAGACATTGTGCAAACATCCATGCCTTACTCATGTCACTTTGATCAGTAGTCAAAGACGCTAACCATCGGCCAGGGGATGTCTGTTAAAACATACTGCTGCATAGCATGTACAAACTGTTTTGCCTCGAGTTACAGATATTATACGACATTTATATTAGCTCTATTAAATGCGTTGTATAAATGATATTGTGATAACTACACATTTCATTTTTAGTAACTACTTTTGAGAAAAAAAGTTAATTTCGTATACTGCAGTTATACTCTTGTACAGCATAAAGCAACTAAATTAATATTTATTACATTAACACAAATTTCAGCTAATTTCGCATTAATCCCTTAGATTTTTTCGGCTTAGTCCTAGTTGTAGTGTCGGTAACTGACACTGTACCCTTTGTAATATAATAGACCTCTATATATACAAGCAGAGCATTTTATATTAACAAGTATAAATAATAATTTAATTTTCACATTAAAATATTTGTTTTATATAATATAGAATATAACATTTATATATATATAAGTCAAAGAAAATCCGAATTTTGCTAGCGTTTGGATTTATAGATGCTATATAGACATGCATTTAAAAAATGCATTCTATTCATCTGTGCTGAGATACGAAACTGAAAAAAGATATGGAACCTAAAGTTTGGCTTTACTCTCTTCTGGTGTACGGTTACTACTTTTCAAAAGAGCTATTTTTTTCGTTTCTGGAGCTTAGGATACAATTTTTTTGAATTTTTATGTTTCTGATATAGAACATCTGGTGATAATTCTTGAATATGTCCAAGCTATGACTAGCATGTAGTAAATATTAATATATATGCCTGATGCACAAAAGAGTAATTTTCGCACGTTTTAAACAACCCATGGTTGCTCCATGCCCATTTCAATAAGCAAGTGACATCCCAACAACTATTCTTTCCTTAATAACTTTACCTAAACAAATATCAACCGCTGTCACCTTAGATTAATCGAACTGGCGTGTGTCATGACCTAGATGGTGTTTTATTTTTGACATTTGTCTGAACTTCATTCATATCATTGCTTAACTATTCAGTTTCTGACGTATAGCACCTTTCAGAAATTTGTTAACAGAAACGACGTTCTTGTTCATTTTTTACATTAACAACTATTTGCTGAATATAATTATTCAGCAAAGAATGTTTAATTAAGTGTTTTTCATTGTTCCAGAAGTTTATCTCCCTCTCTGTCCTTAATGAGAAAGATGACATTGATGGGATTAGAAAGTCTTCAGACTGACAGATGGAACATTAAGCAGTGGTCTTGTGTGCAGGGAACCATATTTTATAGGCATTAAATAACACGCTGAATGGTCTTCGCAAAAGGATCCCATCTGTCTCTGAACAGCTAATAACAGTCCAGTGGATCCCTTTCCCTGTCAAGCTCTGATGCATTGGGATCTTATGACCCAATCTCTTAGAGGTGAAACAACCGAATTTACTCATAGCTCTTTAAATGATTAAAAACTGTTTTCATAAATCAAGATAAGATTTAAATACTTTCGAACTCTATTTCTAAATCTTTTCTATCGAGAGTGTTTTATTCTTCACATTATTTTAGATGAGTGGATCTGCAATTTTTTAAAATTGGCATATAAAGGAAGGATTTATATTTTTCTGTCGACTCTCTAAACTGTAAGGAAAATTAATCATTACGGGAATAAAATGTAAAGATGTACAAGAAAGGTTCTTTTTTGGATTGAGGGATATGGGTACTGGTTTAGTAAAATGGAAATAGCAGCTATGTAAATGAGAGATTCTGCTCTCCTATCCTCTTTCACACGAAATGTCACGTTTGGAGGACTTCCTACTATTTGGTAAAAGCATCGAACCGAAAGGAAGGAGTAAAAAAAATCGCAGAAGAAGGCAATGCATTCTAAGCAGAAACGAGAAGGGAAGACGCCATCTAGGAGACTTTCCCTCGGAGATAAATCTTTGCTCGATGTTGTCTGCAAAAGCTGTCAGAAAACAGTAAAACCAAAAGAATACGAACTGTCCGAATTGGCAAATTTTGCCAACAAAATTCATAAATTGTGATTGTGACAAACTAAAATAATATAATAAAAACTAAAAGTCAGTTCAAAACAATGATAAAGATTATGCTGCTGTTAAAGAAATTCGAAGTTGATATAAAGGTTTCTCGTTACAATATCGTATCATTTATAACAGGGTTTTTCGAAGAAGTGGCCACGATCCTCCAATGGACGGAGAAATCTTTGAAAAGGGAAGTGTTACATTAAAGTTCAGCTTTGAATTTTCGTACTGTAAGTAAATGAATAAAAAATATATGTTCTGAAACTCATTCGTGTCATAAAGGCCGGAGAAGAAATTTTTTCAAAATTTATCTAACGCGAGTCTTTTTTTTTTTCATGAAAAAAAAATTATATAATACGTAAGTGGAAAGAATAAACAGGAAGGATACTAAATGATCTTTCGCAGTGAACACCCCAAAATTACATATGTTGCCATTTGCAATCCGTCTACTACAACGTTAATACATACTAACTTTGAACTAATTTTTTTTCTTAAAGGTTTATTACAATTCCAACTCGATTTAATGAAAATTGAAAGGGATTAACATATTTTTATAGGCGTATTGATATCAGTGTCGTGTTAATTTTATGTGTCTCCTTCAATCACTTAGAGCATCTGGTTTAAATTAGATATAATAATATTAAGTAACGAATAAGCTGAAATAAAGTGCACCAATATAAAATTTTGTTTCATATTTAGTGCATCTACGTATATTCTTGTTTTCTCTGGATTTAAGATCTCAGAAAATGATTTTAGTTTGGAAGAGGGGAGGGAGCTCGATAAAAAAATTTCAAACCGTGATTTATAACAAACTTCTCCTTATGACCTATATTTGAGTCTCAAGGTTTTGGTATAGTATATAGATTATAATGAACTCAAAGATGTGAAAGTATTATTTTGTGACACTAACGAATCATATGTTTGACGCCATCAGTTTTATTCAGGATTTTTGGGTAGACTAAATTCTATTTCATAACTTTAACAAATTTCTCGGCGTTTTTTTTTCAACTGTCAAGAACTGTCAAGAACATATCACACTTATGACGTCGATATCAATTTTTAGCGGAAAACAAATTGTTACGAGCCGGGTGGGAAACGAACCGCGACCTCCTGATAACTTGTGAGGTGATCTGATCCCTGAGTTACCGTTCGCCGATCAAGGTTTCCTCTACTTGATGGTATGAACTTTCTGCATATAGTACACAATTTTCTGTGTCTCATGAAGGCATTGTCCAAGCTATTCACAGTCTCAAGAAGTAGATGACAAACATGTCACGGAGATGGCAAGTATGTATGACTATATGTCTCAATAAATTTAAAAAATTTCTCGACGTTTTTGCTCAAAGGTGAAAGAAGGTATCACTCTTATCATGCCTTCGATATCAATTTTTAGAGTAAAAACTGGTACCGGGACAATGAGAGAAAATTGTGTTACTGTAGGCAGAAAATTTATACCATCAATTAGAGAAGATCTTGATTGGCGGCCCGTAGCTCAGCTGTCAGAGTACCTGACGTGATGTCGTGAACTCGTATCCCACCCGGTTCATGACAATATTTCCTCTTAATATTGATACGACGTCGTAATAAGAGTGATACTTTCTTTGTCAGTACTATTTCTTCCGTTTAACTGAATTCTTTGGATGCAAATTTAGTACGTTTAGCATGCTGGAATAGAACAAAAGAACAGTAGATGCTCCACTCTAATGACAGCTGAGCTTTCTTAATCTTAGAAGGGTATAATGATATTAAATTAGGCAACTAGCAAACTTTGGGACATAAATTATATAATTAGATGCAAATTTTAAAAGCTTTAGCATACTTAGACCAAAATTAATGGATCAGTAATTTCACTGTTCTCATTCTTGTTGAACTGGATTACCAAGGATTTATTGGAAATTAAATATTGCATATTGTTCGAGGTTTCGGAAGAGACATTTTCAGTTTTCGTTTTAACTGTCATTTTCCGTAATGACATAAAAGCTGTCTCACTGTGACTTTCTGGTCTAACTTTGAACGAGTTTAAAGATTCAAAATCCAATCTTTATGTCGAGTGGCCGACCTAAATATATCAGGTTTAAATTTTCAGAAATCTTTTGCATCATAAGAGATAGGATAGCTCGTAACCTGCAGTCACGAAATTCGAGTTCCAACTCTGCCAGCGTTCAGATTTTTCTCCGAAAAAAAAACAACTTGTCCTCGGTAAAAAATTGGCACCGATGGGCTAGGAAAAGCCGCCGTCTGTCGGATGGAAAATTAAGCCTAGGCAACGTGTGCAGGAGAGCCATATGAACGAACTCCGAACGCCCTTAACGGGACTATCTGTCTCATAACAGCTTCCCAATGGGTTCCCTTCCTCTAATCTTGGAGCCCTTGGGACTTGGGCATTTAACCCACATTGTGCACAAAAATTATCGCTCAAAAATAAAGCAACCCAAACCCGATGTCATATTTTTAAATTTTAACAGTCATAATGGTTAGGGAGGTAGTTACTATTTCACCAAAGCAAACTTTGTGTGTTGTGTTAGCTATAATTGCGACGGTGGTCAGCAGTGACTTCAGTCTTAATAGGTAATCTCCCTGTAGGAGAATACCTGTAAAAGCAAGGAGCAGCTTCTAGGACTCTTCTCTGTCCCACATGTCTAATTGGAAACAAATTAGCTGGTTCTCAGATACTGATATTAATTTTACTTTCTCATTCATCCATCCGTCTGTAGATATTAAAATTCTTCGTTTTGTTGAGACAAATGAAAATTTATTCAAATTTTTCATTAATTTAATTTCCACCGTTAGAGGATGCTACAGTTAGAAAACTACAACTAATGAAATTCAAAATATAAACTACTAAAATCGTGATATTTAGGTGGTTGAGCGTAGTGGGAAAGGGGTTTACTTTCACACATGCGACTTACCCTCTCTACCGGGCAGGAAGGGGAAAGTGAAAATTTTTAAAGGGATAAATGAAAACTTAATTTTGGGTTAGATAGGTAGTTATAAAATATTAAAATTATCATTTTGAAAAAACCTTCCCTTATTTTGAATTTGCATCAACAGAAGACGTTAAATTTGGAAATTGACAAACGTTATTATCTTTGAAAACGAGTATTCCGGATCCATTAGAGGTGACGAGAGTTACTAAGACTAATTTTAGTTGGAGGATCGTTTCTGAATTTGTTTTTGAAACCGATTGATTTACGGAATTTTAAGTTAGACCATCATCTGATCTTTCGCCATAAGTTATAACTCAGTTTAAACTGAACTTCGCATCAGTTATATTTTACTGTAGTGTTCCCCCAGTGAAATGAATCATTATCAACAACATGGAATAGAATTTATAAAAGCACGAGTTATAGATTTGAAAAGTGAATCTCAGATACATTTCAAATTTCATAACAATCTACGAAGTATTTGCAGTGAATCCGAGTGGTTTAAACCGCCTGAAAGATCTACGGGACCATGGTTCGAGCCCCGATTTAAGAATAGATGTTTCTTTTCTTATGTTGTCCTGTTGCCTCGCCTTTCTCACAGATCTTCTTAGTGGCTTATTATGCTGAGAGGACCTATCGGACTTTTGTGGGCAAGCACGTGCAGCAAGATAATTAATTTTACCATCCAGATGGCCGATTGGTAAGCACGCTTGCCTACTGATGAAAGCAGCCTGGGTTTGAGCCACCAGGTAAAGTATGATGCTCCTTTTGAACGTTGTCTTTATGATGAGGTCTCGCCTTCCCCACACATATTCTATAGAGCATATTAAACTGTGAGGTTCCTGTCAGAACTCTGTGCGAAATAGCTACTTTTGTTTGACGAGAGAAATCATAATTCTTTTTTAGATGGATAAATGATATTTTTTTTTTGGGGGGGGGGAATCGACATCTCACACTGAAAGATACCAGGTAGCTTATTTTCTTGGCTTCTGACCTTCCTATTACTTGCATTCATTTTAATATTGAATCCATAACCAACTGATATTAACTAGGTATCACGTTGCACTACTCAAACGATGAATAAATTGCTGATTACATTGGCCGTCAAAATCCCCAACAGAAAGGAAAGAAAATGAGCTCACATACTTTATGATATCGAATAGTAACGAGAAAAATTCGGTGTAGTTGAAGAAAATGTACACAACTATTGAAATGAGGTAGACTCGAGAAGCAGCAAGTCCTGTGTGGCTGGATCATTTCAAAGCTAAAATCGCAACTCGTCACTTTGAAACAGTAGATTGTTTCAGTGTATTTGAAAGAGCACATCTATGAGACGTGTTCAGACGATGGAGAGGCATTAGAAGATTGAAGTCAGCACTGTCCATCAGAGATGTAGTAGGTACTTTGGGCACTCGCTCATTTAAAATCTCTGGAAGAAAATTCGGACAAACCAAACAGTTGACAGACCTTGTCAAGGGCATCATAGAGTTATAATTGCACACGATGACCACTATATCGGATTACAGTCCAAGAAGCACAGGATTGCAACATGCATATCTATGAATTCAGATCATATTTCAGCTACATTAGGCAGATGGAATCTTAACTGCGACCAGAAGGTTTTAAAACCTTGGAGATTATTGTATGCTTTCTGAATGTTGGAACTTCCTGTATGATTTTGTTTTTTCTTCTTTGTAGAGCGCAATAAGAAAATAGATATTTTGTTTCGTTTCGCAACACATAGGGCAGAGAAGAATCCAAGAATTTCGTCTTAGCTTGCACAAAACTTCTTATAGAAAGGCATGCCATGCTAAGCCAAAGTCACCAGTAACCACTGCCTCATAGCTAACATAACAGGTTAGCTCGCTGGAACAGTTCCGCCAATTCTGCAGAGGCAACTGTACAATTTATTTATCTGTATACAAGTGACGTATCATAACAACAAGGTGGCAAATCGAATAGTTTATAAGAATCATCTTGTAATGCTATTATATCAGAGGGAAGTGGAATAAATTAGATAAGTTGAAATTGGCTGTGAGTGAATTTACTCAATAATCACCGGTCACTAATTTCTATTGATTTACACTCACTGTGTATACTCTTCAGTGTTTAGTTATTAATCTGTTCGCAAGAATAGGATTAATAATCCTTGAACTTATATAGAAAAACAAACGAAAGAATGATGAATCCTCGGCTGAAATGCGGAGGGTGTGGAAATGATACGCACATTTCGTTATTAGAAAAGGAAACAACGATATACACTGGTTTCCATAAATTAAGGAATAACTCTATGTTATGTCAATGGGAGAGTAACATCGAAGCTCTGTAACTTAAAAATAAGATTCCTTTTCCTTTTAATGTGATAGCAGATAAAGATCTCAATTAAATATATCAATATCTCTTTTTTCAACCATATTCGTTCATTATTTAATGAGTTAAGGAAGTTTGAATATTTAACAGTTACTATGTCGGTCCAAAAAATTGTTCAGAAGTTAATAAAAATTAGTAATAAATATTGTATCGAAGTAGTTAGTAAAATAAGTGTGTACTTTAGAAGTTTATGTAAAGAATTCTTTCTCTATTAGTCAGTTTTGTATAAGTTTCCTGATACTAGCATTGCTAATATATAATAATTTATATATTAATTTAGATATTAATTGATCTTTTCATTTAAATCCAATTTGTAATAAATGATTTTTAAGAGTGTAAAAGATAATCTTTATTTATCAAATAGATTTTCCTTTTTGTGTATGTGTGTAAATGGAGGGGGGAGGTAAACGTTTTCGATGCAAAAAATATTAATCTTTTAAATAACAAGAAATTTACATTCTATTATCTCTCTCCCTTCTTTAGCTTATAAATAATGTAAAATAAGAAACGAGAGAGAAAAAAATGAGAATATACAATCCGAGTTATTAGAACGTTTGGCAAGTAGTTTAAAAATGCAAACAAATTAAACGAAATACTTAAAAAACGAAAAATATCAGCGTAAAACAATATAGCTGTAACGGAAAGATTGAAGAATATCAGATTTCAGATTAAAAAATGATCGAAATGGACAAAAAACAACAACAAATATTCATATAAAAATTTCAAAAGGAACTTCAGTCATAAAAATCCTACCGATTGCAGAAAACAAAAAATACCAAAAGGTGTGCCTAAAAAAACTAAACATGGATACAGAACGTCATTCTGTAACAAATGACATTCCTGAAGAAGTTAAATAGTCTATATGTCTTATCAAAATAATGACTGGTAAATAAATTAAGAAACAAAGAGGTCTGGAGCACATACGAGAGGATAGAAAAGTGGGTCCCCAATTTTTTGTCGCGACCCAAATATTCAAATTCTTATTCTCTTATCGACCGAAATGGTACCAGTAGGCACAGGAAAGGTTAACTGCTTCAGTCAAAACTTTTTATCTGAGGCAATTGCTTTCAATAACCCAATAAAAAACCATCACGACCCAGGGTTTGGAAATCACTGGGTTATTGCTTGCGAAATCTCTCTCTAATACAGGAGTTTCCTGGGAGGAAGTGAAAATATTCCAAGAAGGGCGTGAAGATGGGAAATTTTTTTGCTCATTTTTAATTATGAATCGATATTATTGTTGATAATAAATGAGAGATGGGAATGAGTGAAGCTTTCTCAAAAACCAAAAGGGGTGCATGATGCCAAGGATTTTGGGAGCTCCTGCTCTAATAAGATATGGAGTGTTAATGGCGTTTTATGAAAGACAGTTATCCTTGTTCACATTAAAGAATACGCTGTGCTTTCTGGTATGTTCCTTCCTCTACCATGTTCTGAGTCTAGGAATACTTGCAATAATCTTAATACTACTTCTACTAATACTACTACTAATAATAATAATAATAATAATGCAATAAAAAATAATAATAATGCAATGGAATTGAAGCATCAGTCCAAATTTTCAACATCAAAAACAGAAACAACCCAATTTCAGAAAATCATAATTATAACAATTTTGAAAGAAACCAAGGAGTATGAAAATACTGGTCCAAGTTTCATTCGAATTACTACATTTACAATTTATGGCAAAACGTTGTTTAATAGCTTTGCATCGTAATTCAACACAATGTTAATGTAAAAATAATAAAAACTTACGGTATACCAAACAACTACTAAAGGTTGCAATCTGAATATTTCTTTATAATTATTTAGCACACAAATAAATCACCAAACGTTCTTTAAACCTGACCAATTTGATCATTAGTCTTTCTATGCGGGACTACAAAAAGTTAGATGCAAAACAACTCAATCCAACTTTTTAGTAATACTAAGGAGAAAAATGGGCTTTCTCATCCACCTCTATGTGTTATGAACATGGAATGAATTTGAATTAGTGAAGAATAAAAGCAAACTATTTCTATGAAATAAATTTCTTTTCCTAAAAAACACGAAATGTTGAGCAAGCTGTGCTGATACTCTTTAGTCTTGGACGAAAACACATGCGAAGAAAACAACGACAGACCTTTATGTACCGAGAGGATAAGATGATCTATGAAATGATTTATGGACGTGGGGAAGCTTTTACGTCTGGGGAACACCAAATGGACAAATCTAATTTATCAAGGGTAGTGTTTTATGTCAGCGAATCTGGAGTTGTTTTTCTTTGCCTTACGTCAGTTTTCACCAGAGATTAAAGTGAGCAAGTACAGTTGAAAATGTCATCTGTCAAATAATAAGTAAACAGATGCTTCGTTCCCAGTAAGAAATCGGAGAAATTTTCCCTTTCCGTTTCCTTTTCCTGGTGAAATGACTTCATTTTAAGGAAAAATTATATCATATTACGTAAAAAGGTGTAATATATTATTCTCGCGAGCCAACTCGAACAGCCTTTATTAGTGTACGTAATTGAACGTCCGAGGGCATCGCTAAGTTTTTTCATATAAAATATCTGCTCGCCGATAGAGGAGGTCGTATTCGCTGTAAACAATCGCAATAGGTAATTCGCGATATGTAATTCTCAAGGTTTATGAAAAGAGCATTATTGGGCACGTAAATTAAGCACTAAAATTAGAAACTGTAAACAATCGCAATAGGTAATTCGCGATATGTAATTCTCAAGGTTTATGAAAAGAGCATTAAGGGCACGTAATCTAAGACGCGAGATAATTTTAATCTTTACAGGCTTTTTTCCCTCGGGAAAAAAAAAAGTATTTTCATGAAACTGCAGAGAAAAAAGTCAGCAAATATTTCAATATTTATGCTTCTGCTGTACTGACGTTGCTATCAATTTTATTTAAAAATGTTGCTCTTAACAAGCGAGTTCAGAACTTGTGTGGATAGAAATTATTACTGTATTTTTCCCTTATTATAAATTACGAAGTTCTTTCCCAGTGCGCGTGCCTCATCTACCTACTATGCCCTGTCCACCTCAGATTGGTTGCAGCTTTGTTACGCACCAATCCTACTGAACACTCACCCTACTGTTCCAGTTACCGGTAATTCAACCAAGAGTTAATACGTTTCGAAAAATAAACACGAGAAAGTTTAATCTATGATTGCAACATGAAATTTTACACAATACAGGTACTAATTCTCGATGTGGAAGCGAACTGCGACTAATTTAGTAAGCAACTGTAAGCCACACCGCGAGCGATGTTGGTGCACGATAGGGCGAGGCATACTTGGAAACCTTTCTTACGAATAATCGAATCCGCGAAAGGCAAACCCGCGATCTGCAAATGTTTACTTTATTGATATTTCACTGTTATCATATTCCACATTTCACTCCCCCAAACAAATTATTAGATAATTTACATGTTATGCCAATGGAAATCTAATTTCAAAGCTGCGTAACTTCTAAAATATCCATTTAATGAAACAATACCACTGAAGATAAAGATAATCAAATCTTGATTTTCAACAATATTCCTTCAATATTTAAAGAGCTATGGAAGACAGAATATTTCACAACAATAAGGAGTCATTAAGTTTACCTCAGAAGTTTATTAAAGCTGAAAATAAATGTATTGTTTGAAATCATTTAATAAAATAAATATGTATTTTAGAATTTTGCGTAATGATTATTTATGTGTTAGACAATTATGAATGCTACTTATAAAACAAAATACATTATTATTAAATATTCCAGGTCCAACACTCTTTATATACTAAACGAATATTGGTGAAAATCGATATTAAATAGATTTGATTACGATCTTTAATTAATCTTAATCAGTTTCATTTCCGCACGATTTCTTAATTTATATTCAGTTGCATTTTCCATTCATTTTAGAAGTTACGGAGCTTAGAAATCAGATTCCCATGGACATAACTCACAGTGTCTCTAATGTCTTGGTAAGGCAGTGTATAAGGTTCAGGTCATATTCATATTAAGGTTAGTCAACTTCTGTTTGCCTGAGGTTTGACGAGCTATTGTTTACGCGTCATTTGTCTGTTTGTAAACATTCATCGTTATTGTTTTAGAGATAAACATGAAATAGTTTTTGGATTAGACTGGTATTAACATAAATTAGACGATACTTATTCCCCGAATCTTCCAACAGTTTTAATTTACACCGTTAAAGGACATTAAAATTCGAACTTCGGAAAATTTTATACAAAGAGAAGAAAAAAAAATTGCTGTTAGAATGTGGTGATCAAGGTTTAACACCTACAGCAGTGATATGGTATCTCCTTGTCCAACCGTTGAAAAAAATCACATTTTTCATTTTAAGAGTAAAATGATCTTTGCAGGTTTTGGCCTCAGAGGGCCTGAAATTGAGGTGACACACTTGATTTATTTCGAAGATGAGCATTCTGCTTCACAGTTTTATTAATAATAATTTCATTAAATAGAATGGATATAAAAGAAGAATAAAACAGTAGACTCTATAGTTTCGAGATTTAAAGAACATAAACTGCGCTCATCAAAAATAACTTCTTCCGAAAAACAAGAGTTTTAGCAATTATAGATTAACAAAAAATAATAGTGAAGCGGTTGCTTGCCACAGAGTCTTGACATAGCCTGTAAGTTTAATACGATAGAAATAAGATTTGTGAGGAAGGTGACACGTCAGCAAAAAGATACCATAAAATATAAAACATCCATACCTTTTCTGGAACTTTAACCCAGGTGCCTTTGATCAGTTGCCAACGCATGCTAACCACTCGGAGAAGCACACATTTGATACTTTTCCTTGTCTTTAAAAACACTAGTACACTAAACATCCTTTCCTAAAATATCTCCCCGTGATCGCACGAAAGGATGTCGCAGACTTATTTATTACATACTAGCTGAAGTGTACCTGGCGATACCTGGTCACACTTTGAATTGAAAGAAATTGTTTATTATTTTCATAGGTAAGGTAAAATTTATAAAGTTGTAGGCCTGATTTAATTATTTGAGTAATTCATTTAATGCAGCTGCAGAATATTGCCAAACAACAAATATATGTATTTAATATCTCACCGGACAAAAAAAATTGGTCATCTCCCGCCGTAAGAGGGTTACATCTGTTCGACAGCAACAGAAGGGGCACTAGTAATAAACGCGTCCTATAAATAGCTGTGCCGTGCGCTATGGGGTTCATACAGTGACAAGAAGTGGTTGTTTGCCATGTGTGTGTTAGTCGCTCATTGAAACATGGGTCATGCCAGAGATATGAATGAGTGGAAAAAAGGCGTTATTGCGTTTGACGAGAGATTGAGAAGTGTTGTCTTGAAGACTGAAGTTGTTGATTTCATTCCTGGCAGAGAGGTGAATTCTCTTTATGAACTGCTGCGGATATCGTACGTCTTGACACAGAGAATATATAAAGGAAAGTCCTTTATGCTGCAGAAGACTTTGTAAGCTCTGTAGAATAAGGACAACATGGTAGAGATAAGCGAAGATCTGTTGTACACTTTGAATTGAAAAGAAACATGTGTTACGAGAAGTGCACATAGAATAGTGTACAAGAAGTCGTTGCCTTAGCAGGTGTGTCGAAAAGTACTGTCCAAAGGGTCTTCCAGCAGTGCCGTACATCGCAGTCCACCAATAATCGTCGCCAGAACTGTGGCAGAAAGACTGCTCACCAATAGGGACTGCCGCAATATGTCACACACTATTAGGGCAAACTGCTTTGCAACGAGGCAGGAATTGCTCCAGTCAGTCAATGCAGGCCTACAACAAACTGTTTCCGAACGAACACTCCGAAGGAAACTACATGCCATGGATATCTGGAGCAGAGTATCGCAGAAGAGACCCATGTTAACAGCTCCTCATAAGGCTGCACGGCTACAGTGGTCACGGCGCCACAAAGACTGGACTGTCGACTCTTGGAAGCATGTTATCTGGTCGGATGAGTCACGTTTTTTCTTGTACTCGAATGATGCGAGGCGATGATTCATAGTAAACCACATGACGCCTTTCATGTGAACTGCGTGCAAGGTTCTGTTCAAGCTGGAGGAGACTCTGTGATGTTCTGGGGGTGTTTCACATACAAGGAAATGAGTCTTTCCGTTGCGTTGACGTCACACGGGAAGCAGAAGTGCTCTATGGAGCTACTGGACGACCATATGTTGCCTTTTGTGCAGCATCTCCACATTGAATACCAAAATGATACCACAGTCTTCCAAGACGACAATTGTCGAGTGCACAGGTCTCAAAGTATGTCGGATTGTCACGACGAGCATTCTGAAGCCTTCGAACATCTCGACTGGCCCACCAAATCCTCGGATTTGAATCCCATAGAAAACTTTTAGGACTATTTGGGGCAACGAGTGATACGCCGTCCCAGGCATCTAGCCAATATGGCCAAACTGCGGCATTTGCTGTTGGAAGAGTGAATTAATATTGATGTGCATTACTTCCGCACACTGGTGGCATCCATGCCAGGCAGGATTTCGACTGTTCTTCGCTCTCACTGAGGCGTTACTTGCTATTAGGTGACATTCAGCCAGGGTGACTAATTTTTTGTCTGGTGAGTTTATATATATTTTTTGTTTGGCAATTTCTACAGCTGCATTAAACGAATTACTCAAAAAATTAAATCAGGCCTACAACCGTATAAATTTTACCGTTACCAATGAATGTAACAAAACAATTTTCTGGATATATTAGTTCATCGCACTAACTCCAGTTTTCAAACTACAGTTCATAGAAAACCATCATTTATCAACACTCTAATACCTTTCAACTCGTCTCACAATAGATCTTCGCCTATCTCTACCAGTTGTCCTTATTCTACAGAGCTTACAAAGTCTTTTGCAGCATAAGAGAGTTTCCTTTATGTATTCTCTATGTCAAGACGTAAGATATCAGCAGCAGTTCATAAAGAGAATTCACCTCTCCGCCAGGAATAAAACAGCAACTTCCGTCTTCAAGACAACACTTCTCAATATCTAAAATATACCTCATCCATTTTACATTTTCCGGTATCCGGAAACTTGTTCGACGGAATTTTGTTCGCAGGGATTTCGTTCGAAATAGAAATTGTTTTCCAAATGGAATCAAAGTTATTTTAGGAAATATGTCGGGATACTGTATCTCTCCAGTGCGAAAGATTTTAGTGTGGTTTCAATGGAGGGCTGGGTGGCAGTGGGATGGTTTTTACTTTTATATTCTTCATTTGACTACTTGGCCCTCTCCCAAAACCCAAAATACATTGGTTTCCATAAATTAAGGAAACTTACTCTTAATAATCATCTCATCTGTTAATTTATCTTCTCTTAAATAATCATCTCATCTGTTAATCATCCTTTAATAATCAACTCATCTGTTAATTATCCTTTAATAATCATCTCATCTGTTAATCATCCTTTAATTATCATCTCATCTGTTAATTTTATCCATCTTCATGATTAATGTACAAAATTTAGTAAGTATAAACTTATGGGAAGTTAATGTCAAAGCTCTATAACTTCTAAAATAAGTTCTTTTGTTTTGAAATATGTGATTGCAGATAAAGATCTCAATAAAATAAATCAATATCTCGATTTTCAACAAAATTCGTTCAGTATTTAATGAGTTATGGAAGTTCGAATATACAGCGATGACAATGCCAGCCACAAAAATTGACTTCAGAAGTTAATTAAAACTTTGTAATAAGTATTGTATCAATGTGTTTAATAAAGTGAGTTTGTATTTTAGAACTTTGTGTAAAGAATTATTTCACTGTTCTTCAGTTTTGTATGTTTCTTAAAACTGGCATTGCTGTTGTTAAATATTCAAACTTCCATAACTCATTAAATACTGAACGAATATTGTTGAAAATCGAGATATTGATTTATTCGATTGAGATCTTTATCTGCAATTACAGTTTTCAAAACAAGAAAACTTATTTTAGAAGATATAGAGCTTTGACTTTAGCTTCCCATTGACTTAGAATTGATATTTTTCTTAATTTATGGAAACCAGTGTATTTATTAATGTAATCACAAGATCTACGTTATTAGGGAAGACATACACTTAATAATCATTGAAGTCAGTATAACGGTTAGAAATTAGCGTCACATAACTTTTAAAATCAGCGTTTGTGCAAAATGTGGCGGAGGATAATTTTAAAGTCTTGTATCAAATCAACTAAATCTCGATTGTTAACAATATTCTCACAGTATTTAAGAAGGTACAGAAGTTTCAACTTTTCAGAGCAGCAATCTGCTCTGAGAAATTTATTTTAAAATAAATTTAAGAAATTATTCGTTCACAATTTAAAAATATGTACTTATATACTGTATGGACTGCTTCGAAATAATATTTCCTATTTCAGTTTCAATTAACTTCCAATATCTAGCACTGCTATTGTTATATGTTCAAGCTTCCATATCTCTTTAAATACTGAAGGAGTATTATTGAAAATGATATTTAGATAGAAATGATTTAGAACTATAATTTACCTTTGTCATATTTTCCAATGAAACGTTTATTTTAAAAGTTATAGGACTTCGAAATTAGAGCTCCACTGACATAAAATAGGGTGGTCATATTAAAATGATCACTCAGGGTATAATTGCAGTAGAAAAAATATCAAATAAAAACAATAAAAAATTAAAAATAGAATAAAAAAATGAGACATCAATGTTGTTTATTTCTCAATTGTCAAATTTGGTTCAAAGAAAGTTAAAAATGCAAGAACCGTTTGCCACACATTTCGGGCGAACAAATATTCATTTCGAACGATATTCCGTTTCAAAAAAATTTCTGTCGAACAAAATTTCGTTTCGAACAAATTTCTGATTCGAACATTTCTGAAACAACACATTTCTGGCGAACAAATATCCATTTCGAACGATATTCCGTTTCAAAAAAATTTCTGTCGAACAAAATTTCGTTTCGAACAAATTTCTGATTCGAACATTTCTGAAACAACACATTTCTGGCGAACAAATATCCATTTCGAACGATATTCCGTTTCAAAAAAAATTCTGTCGAACAAATTTTCGTTTCGAACAAATTTCCATTTGGAACAAATTTCTGATTCGAAGATATTTCCGTCGAACAATTTTCCGTTTCGAACAAATTTCCGTTTCGAACAAATTTCCGTTTCGAACAAATTTCCGTCGAACAAAATTCCGGCGAACAAATTACACCAACCACATTTTCCAGCCATCAATAATACTGTTATGAATTCAAAACGATGAAAACTTAGCGCGATTTCAAAAATAGTATATATGTATATCAAATTAAAGTATAAATGAAGTAATTTATTACAAAGGCACAAAAATTGTACAAATTAAACCATCTTATCTAAACACAAGTATTTCTATTCCTCTTAGTATAAAGTCAAACCATAAAAAGAACGATTTACTGTGTTTAACTAATTTTCGATGTTTAAACTACAATGCTGTCAATATTCAGTCCCTATGACAAAATAGAACCTATTACTTTGTAACATCCAACAAATAAACCAATTTACATTGAATTTCATTTGTGTTAGATGACTACCTTAATGATGCTTTATACCTTATAGATTCGAAACATCTAATGTTAATCTCTCCTGATAGAGGACCTAAAAATAACTTTACTCTTGATTCCCTTTCACCACCAGAACCAGGCGCATCTTGAATCAAATAATAACAGTCTTCTTACGTAGTATCACACAACACTAATTTAATACAATATATCCTTATTTCTTCACTACTTCACCTTTTTGTTTTACCTGCACAAATCTTATTATTCAAAGTATCTCCGTTCTAAACAGTTGATAACGTAATTGTCACGCAGACGCGGACGCGAGCGTTCATGACACATCTCCAATAAGCCCATTGTAGCACGTTCATCTGTCGTAACAATACCATCAACAATATTATGAAAAATTATAATTATAAAATACCTACCAAATCTCGAACCACCATTTCATCTCTTGTAAAGCAAGACAGAGATATATCTTCGCTTACAGATGATGTATTTTAGTACCCATCACTTACCTAAAATCAGACTCTTGAAGTCCGTTCAAACCTCTCGGCTACATAGGACAAATCAAAAGAACTCTTCAAGAAAGAATAAACGAACATCAAACAAATATCAAATTAACGCAAACTATTACAGCTCTTTCATCTACCGTTACACTTGAAGTAGCTAAACCTCTATGCAACGAAGCTTTCATCATTAGCAGTCCATCATCCATCTTCAAGTTATCCTTTATTTTAGGCTTTTTTTTGTCTGCAGAATTATTTCGAAGATGTCCTAATAGTTAGGACGAAATCGATCATTTCGTTTATATACTCTGTTAAACTGCTTAATAATCGTCTCATCTGTATATTTTATCCATCTTCATGATTAATGTACAAAATTTATTTAAGTATAAACTTCTGAAATGCTATTTAGACTTCCTATTACTCCATCTACTACACTATTCTATTAGACACTGTGTAACATCGATAGATGAAACAAATTATAGATAAACAAACAAAGGGACTATTATATATGTTTTGAAATCTGCATAGTTTGATTCTTATTGCAGTAAAGGTTAGTTTGTAAGTATCGCAGTCTGCCTTCTCTGCCATCCCTCAGCCCTTCGGCACAGATTCAACAAGCGTGTTGTTATAACGTTGGTGTTGTAATCATGGAGAGTAGTAGAGTAAATGAGAGTTCTGGAACAATGTTAAAGTATAGGGGATCTTATGTTAACGTATGGGACACTTTTGGGGAGATTAGGTTTAAACTAATTTTGAGAAGACGTTCTATGTGAAAGACAGGACACGAGTGGGTTTTGTTTGGAAAATGTTGCAGTTATCAACACTTCACTGAATTATTGGGGCTGTTGGGGTGTAAAAATTGGTAGAATAGGAGAAATCGAAAAAAGCAAGACAATTTGAGAAATTAGTTTAAAACATATGACAGTTCAAAATCAATAGGTAAAATGAGGATTTCGAGGGCTGTGGGAGAAAAATATGACGGAAAAAATAGATTTTTGGATGCTATCTGTGAATGTATGGATTTTGTACGTTACTATATGGATGAGGACTAATTACACTTTTTAAGTTAATTAGACATTAGTAGGAAAAAGGGGCCATCTCATTTTTTTCTTAGGATCTATTGTAGCATCGATGTAGGCTGTTGTTTTTCAATATACGTTGCAGGGGGGGGGGGGGGGGGGAGTCACCGACTTCAGGCATGAGGTCTGGAAAAAAAATTATTGATAACTCTGCTGATAATCTCTTCGGGAGAAGGCTTCCAAGACAGATGATATATCTATTGCTTCAAATGTGTTTGCTTTGCCGTGACACTGGGTGCTGACTGAAGCTCTGTTAGATACCTCTTTATATCAATTAATAAAGACTTTAAAAAAATCACTCAGGCATTGAGGGAAAAAAATAAATTCTTATGGGGGAGTTTCTAAATTCTTCATTTTCTCCCTTGCTTCTTCCCCCCCCCCCATTGTATCTAGAATATTTTCTAGTCTTTACATCAATTACATATACATTTATTTCGTGCGCAGCATTTGTGGGTCATTTCCACTGTAAAAGCGATGCTTTGCTTATGATAACGATGCTTCCTGTTCGAATCTGCAATATGACGTAATGAATGCATTCTGAGAGACTTCTTGTTGACGCTAACGGAAGTGCAATCTTGTTTTTGGCACTGAGCAATGGTTGGCTCACTCAGTTCAAAAAGGAGATAAAGATAGGAAAGTAATATTGGGATGTATCTCTTTGCAATGCAACTCCATTCGTGATTACTCAATTGTGGGTTATTGCCATCATAAGCGTGATGCTTGCTTAGTATTCGTCCGAATCATTTTCTGTAACATTTGACTTATTTTACCAGTGCCCGAAATAACACCGACCTCTTCCAGTGTAGCGGGTGTATATCTGCAATAAGGATCTTGGTTGGGCTTAACATTCATGATTTCTAAAAAAAATGTTGGATAAAAGGTTGGGGAACTTTTGTTTTTGGTAGAAAGTCTATTATTAGTGGTAAGTTTTCTTATTAATTTGTGCTATTTCTATAATTGCTATTTCTATAATGGAAGATTTGTAATATGGATAGAACTGGACTGCAAATAGTCATGGTTTCTAAAAAAGCAACAGTATTGTTGAATAATATTTTATGTTCTTTTTTGTCAATGATATTGTTTCTTATCAAAATATCCAAAATTTCAATAACTTCGTTTACAGCTTCTGTACTGGTATTTCCAGCTCGTTTACTGGCAACCGAAACTGATAATGTTTCACAAATATTGTCGAAATTCTGGTATAATCCCAGAACGTATTGAATGATAGCGGCATTGTATTCGTACCGGATTTTTGACTTTCTATTACTCTTAGTATCATTTTAATCATTTTTAAATATTTTCTAAGTGCGTCAATGTGATTTTCGATAATTTGATATTTTTTAGTAGTTAAACCAGAACGTTTCGTTTCAGTAGCCTTATTGATCCCTAGTTTCTGAAGATAGCCGATTGTTTTATAAATCATTTCTTTCAATTCAGGAGTTTGATTGCTCGCATGTAAGATTTCACTCGGAAGGTTTAATTTATATTGGTTTAACATTTCCTCTTGCAAGTTGGAATCTGGATTATACATGAACGATTTTTCGTGTATCTCTGTTTGCTCTTCCGGTTCTAAAGTTTTTACGGCTTCTTGTATGTTTTCCATGGTTTTATCAGGCACGGTTTCCAAATTTTTTTAATTTTTCTACCGCCGGTTTGTTAAATTTTTCGAGCGTTTCCTTAACTTGCGTTTTCTTAACTTGCGTTTTCCCTTTGCATCGCCATTAAAACTGCTCCTACTTGATGCAAAAAGTCCATTTTCATTTCTCAATGGAGAATTGGATGGGTTAGGATCTAACTTTGTCAAGCCATCAACGTAACTTTTTGTTGTCGCAATTCTGTTGTACCTCGGTTCCCCGAGATTTCCTATTCTCTTATTGTTCGCATTAAAGACATCCTCGCCTGTTAATGCGACTTCTTCCAAATATCCCTTAGTTACAACAGCAGAATCAGACCCGGGATCGGCAATATCAAGGATTTGTTTTTTTTTCTGCATTGAAACGATGCCCATCGAATGCAATGCTTCGTGGAATGTAAAACCCATCTTTATTTCTTACCAATGTATTCAATGGACTATTTTGAACATTGGTCAAGTTGTCGACGTAGTGTTTCCTAGTGGCATTTGTTAGTGTTTCCTAGTGGCATTGGATGAATCAATCGGGTGTGCAAGATTTTAATGCGTTTATCGCTGTCATCGTCATTGCAAAGTGCTCTTTTTTCCAAATATCGTTCTGTAACTACTCAAGAATCTGCATCCGGTTCAGTGACATTGACTATTTGTTTGTTTTGCGCATCGTAGCTGTTGTTCCGAAAAATTAAAGAAGTATTATTAACGTATTGAATGGTAGCGGCATCTCCATTTTCTATAGTTCTGCCTATATTTGATATTCTTTTAGTATTTGCAGCATAATTTCCTGTGCGATTCAGTGTTATAGATTCTTGTTGTAGATACTGTTTTGTCACAGAATCCGAACTCTCTTCGGAATTGGCTACATTTCTCAATTTTTTATTACTCCTGTCGTAGTCCCCATCGTGTGTCAATTTAAAACCGATACCTGGAGTTACCGCTGGTCCTCTTTCGGAAACGGTCACTGAGTTGATGACGCCAACTTTGTCAAGTAATACATCTTTATTTTCCAAAATTCTTCATTTTTCCTGTATTTGAAAGGTATGTGCTTCGTTTTTTTATCGATTAATAAGAAATCGTATGGTTGTGAAACTGCATATGCATAAAACTGCATAAAAATATCTTTCCTGATTTCTGTTGCATGATCCATTTGTATCTGCAACATTTCTCTCTTGTTCTGCATATTAAAGAACATAAAATAATTACACTCTAGTACAGTGATTCCCAACTTTTTTTGGACCATCGCCCCCTTTAGAAGAGAACAAAAATTTCAACCTCCCCCTAGTCCATAATAGTTAATTTTATATGAAATATTAAAATATTGTTGCATATTATCTGTACCAAATTTATCTGTTTATTTATCTATTAAAAATCATAAAGCAGAAATTAATAAAACGACAACCAAATGTACAATAAAATTGTTTATTAAAATTTTAAAAATAAACACAGAATCAATAAGAGATAAAAAATAATGAGATAAACACAAAATTAATAATAAATAAAAAAAATAATGAGATGGTTGAGGCTGGTGGAGTGTTAACAATTTGTTAATGTCGGGTTCCAATTTCGTTAACATCAATCACAGATCGCCACGTTCAGTTATGTGTAGTCTGTTGACGTTCAGTATGTTATAGTTCCTCTTCTTTGACAGTAAATTAGCTATTGCACTGAATCCACGCTCAGCCATATAGGACGAAGGAAATGCGATTAAAATTTTCTGTGCTATTGCCCACAATCCAGGGTAGAGAACTGGTATTGATGTTTGAAGCCAGAACTCTTGGTATCCATGTTTGAATACTTCGTTAGTCATGAGTTTAAGAGTTCCTCTTCCAAATTTGATGATTCTATAGTATCTGTGTTTGCGAAAGGATCTAAAACCCAACTCGGTATATTCATGTTTAAAATATCTTGGAAACGCTCCGTAAAATCAACATGAAGAACTTCCAAGTGTTGGCAGTAAGTAAGTAAATCTTCCGGTTTTGCAGAGACTTCTGATAATGTGGGAAAGTGGTTGTATTCACCTCTACCTAGATTTCGTTTGAATAGAAGAAGTTTTCCCGCAAAAGCAGCTATGACGTTTTCGTTTTAATTAAATTCAACTCATCACCTTGCAATTGTAAATTAACTTGATTAAATATTTTAAACAGGTCTGTCAAATAAGAGATGTCATTTTTTGACGTAATCAGGTTTTCGCGCAATTTTTCGTCTCTATAAAACGATTCAGACAAACACCTTTAGAGAGCCAACGTACTTCTGTGTGCAGCAGCAAGCGATTGTAATCTTCATCATTTTCATTACAAAGCTTACCAAATAATCGGTCATTCAATGAATTGCTTCTAATCTTATTGATTGCTTTAATAACGTAATGGAGCGACGTATGCAGACGTTCATTCAAAATTTTTGCAACCAAATGCTGACGATGAATAATACAATGTACAGCGAGTACATTTGGTACTGCTTGTTTCAAATGCGCTATGAAACCCTTATGACGCCCTGTCATTGCTGGAGCACCATCAGTAACAGCAGACAAAATATTGCAAATAGGAATTTCTTTTTCTTGAAAAAACTTTTGCATGGTATTAAATATAGATTCTCCCTTTGTATCAGATTCCAAATTTTTAGCAAATAATAACTCTTCATGAATTTTTTCTTCTTTTATAAATCGTACGTATGATAAGAGTAGTGCTTCGTTATTTGGTAGAGTTGATTCATCGAGTTGAATGGAAAATTTGAAAGTCTTTAAGTAATCACATAATGATATTTCAACGTCTTTTGCCATTTCATCTATTCTTCTTTGCTCTGAATTATTACTGAGAGGAATTTTTTTGATGATATCTGACGGTGTCTTATGATGAAGAACAGTTTTTAATATCTCTTTGACTGCCGGCAAAATTAATTCCTAGCCAATTGTGTGTAGTTTTCCTGCTTTTGCGATTAACATTGAAACGTTATATGAGGCTCGTAGTCCATCATCATCTTGTTTAGAAGACGACGCAAAACGGTTTGACATAGTTGGCTGTTTTATATATTGCTTTTCCAGTTCTTGAAAATAGGATAAATCTTTGTTCTTCTTATCAGCATGCATTTTATTTAAATGCTCTTGTAGCCTAGAAGGTTTCATAGCTTCATTTGAAAAAACGTTTCGGCAAATTAAACACATAGGTAATGATTGGTTTGTAGGAGAGTACGTAAATGCATATTTCAAATACTCAATACTGTATTGCCGGCATTTCTTTTTAGATGTAGATTCAGACATTTTCAAATACAAATTAACTTCTCAACAGATTTATAGATAGTTATAAAAATAATGTTTATAATGACTTCTAACACTTATCACTCACGACTATTTATCACGGCAAAGCACATAAAAATAATAAAACATTCCTAGAGCTATCGCTTTTATAGATTTGATTTTGTGCACGCATTAACTTGTATGTTTGCGATGCCGGCGCACTTGCTCCGTAAACAAGTCATTTCAAGCTCCCATATTCTTGTCGAAACATGTTAAATTGCATGAACCGCGTGTTTGCCTACCAACTTGCAAGGACTTGTCACCGTCAATCTATTCTAAACTAAAACAAATCAGGTATAGGTATACCTAATGCTAATTTAAAAATGCTTATTAACGCGATAACAATAAGATATTTACATAGCTAGATAAAATATTTATTCATGAAAACAGGTATTTTCAAAGTATTTTATTATATTAAGAATAATTTTAAAAAATATTAAATATAATAAATTTATTATTATTATTATTATATTATTATTGCATCAAGGTTGATTTGCCTATCAGGACGGACACACATGTCCAACATAATAAGCCTGATATAGTAGTGCATGTTAAGGTATTGAATGAGATTACAATTATTGAAATAGGAATAACATCTCAGGATAACCTGCAGACAGTAGAGGTTGAAAAGAAGAGGAAGTATGATCTGTTGGCTAATGAGTTGAGCGTAATTCACAAGTGTAATGTTAATATTATACCTTATGTTCTGACGTGGGATGGTATTGTAACTACGTACCATAAAGCATACTCAAAGCGACTTGGAGTGGGAAAACATATTGAAGCTTATATCCAATCTGTGGTCTTGAAGAGAACTTTTGAGAGCATCTCAGTCGACTTCAGACGTACCAGTACGCTAGTAGGCGGTAGCAGGGAACTTATTGTCCAAGCTGCAGTTGAAAAGCTGTACATGACGGATGAGGTAGTGGATGACCAGAATCACCAGGAAGACACCACAGAATAGAAGAGATAAAAATGTTGTCACAGAAAATTCCATTAAATTTATTTATTTATTTGACCGCCCCTCTTGACTGCCTGAACGCCCCCCATTTGCCTCTGGATCAGCCACCGCCCCCATGGAAGGCTCCAACGCCCACTGGGGGGCGGTATCGCCCCCGTTGGGAATCTATGCTCTAGTCGAATGTCTTTTGGAGTCGAAAAATAACTCTGTGTCAGGTAAATCAATGATATGTTCTTTTTCCTTCCTCTGAGGAATAATTCTTCGATGAGTTTTTGACCTCTTTCCGTTACGAAATCGTCGAAAACAATTACATTTTGCATTTCGGGATCCAGTTCGTTGACCTTCACGATATCCTCTTTACTGAAAGAGAAAGTTGCAACTGGGATTTTTTCGCCAAAAGTTTTCTCCAGAATTTCGTGCAAATCGTCGGATATTTCTTGCATAAGCTGATATTTCGGCTCGGTTAAGTCTTTGGCATATAAAATATTTCATTATAGTAGAGATAGTTAAATATTAAGTTCAACGAAAGATCTGTCTTCCCTGAACCCGATGGACCACAGATTAAAAGTTTAAATGGCCAGAGTGGTGCTAATACGTTTCTGTTTAAGAAATTGTTGTCTTCTTTAAAGTCGAAATTTTGAATTTCCGTTTGCTTTATTTTAAAAACAGATCTTCTTCTTTTATCCAGGAATTAAACGTGTTATCATAACCAAACCATTTAACGTAATACTCTTTTTTATTCTTTCTCACTCTAGTTTTCAGAAATGTTTCTACTTTGTAAATATCGTCCGGTTTTTCGTGTTTTACCATTTCTTGGGTGTAAAAACTGCCGACGATAGCTTCCCTTTCAAATCTTTTATCTTATAAGTTATGGGATCTGTGTTTAGTATTTGAACAATTTCAAAAATTTCTTCTGTGAAATTAGGCAAATATCCCTTTCTGAAAGTTGTCTTGAACTTGGCGATTCTCACTCTGTCGCCGATTTTAAATTTTGGTTTCGCAAGAGATTTAATTTTTTTACCAAACAGATTTAAATGCACAATATTTTTGTTGTTTTTTTTTAAACTTGCCTCTTCTGGAGTCATTTTTATTAATCTGTGATAAGAATTGTTGTAATTCTTAACAAGTTTCGGAAGAACATCGATCCATTTCTTCGTATTATTGGCAGTGAAATATTTCCACATTTTTATCTTTAGAGTCCTATTGAAACGTTCAACTATCTGCGCTTTGCTTACATTTCTGGTGGCGAACCATTTCACGCCGCGTTGGCTAAACAGTGCTTGTGTTTCTCTATTAATAAACTCAGTTCCCTTATCTGTTGCAACTTCGATGGCTTGCGCTGTTGAAATATTTTGACGAACGCCTTTGTAATATCGCTACCAGGTTTCTTTTTAACAGCACTACCCAAGAGAATTTACTGAAAATGTCAATCACTGTTAAAATATAATTCGTGTTGTTATTATGTAATTTAAATTTTTGCATATCGATTAAATCGCTCTGTCACTGGTCGTCCACATCAGAGACGTAAACCCGTTTTGTATTGAATTTCGTGTAGACGGGTTTGTGTAACGTGTACACATCTTGTTGTTCGAGAAACTTCTTTACCTCTTTATCCTTCAATCCAGTTTTGCGTATTAGATATTTTATACCGAAAAATCCCTTTAATGGATCGTAGTAAACGGAAGAAAGCATCTTATTTCTTGTGTCCTAAGCGGAACTGTTTCTTTGTTTTAATGATAGGTTGGATTATCGTTCTTAAAAAATTCTTTCTCCTAAAGTTGGATTCTGAATTTCATCCAAATCATTTAATAATTCTTGGTCTGCTTCATGTCTCTTTTTAGTGTCTGTAGATTTACTGTAAGAAATGTCGTGCTTTTTGCAGGCTTTGTCCACACGGTTAATACCAGGATCTCCTCGCATTAACCGTTTCTCCAATTTCGTAAAAGGTCCACAATACTGGTAACCTGGAATGTGCATGTCGGGTGGATTAAACGTTTCTTGGATCCAGCTAACTATATCTCCACTTTTTACAAATTTTCCTTACTGATTCACAAATTTATACTTCATTTTTCCACATGTTCGGCATCTACCTCTCATTATTACTCTTTTATTCTTTGATGTGACATATTCAACGTTAGACTTTAAAGTTTTCGTTTTACACTTTACACAATACATGCTTAATTTTTATAGATAAAATATAAATACGTGACACTTATAAAATAAAGTATAATGTATCACAGTTATCTAACTAGTATAACGCCTGGGGAAAAACAAAAATTGAAAAGTGCATTTGTAAATAAGAATCCTATAACTTTAAGCATTGATCCATAGAAGAAAGGTAACGATTCTTTGAAACTGACAAAGAGACAAATCATTAAACTGAAAAAATTCTAAAACGCCAGTTCGACTTCGATTCAGTAAAACACGGCTAGGTGGATTTCTGCCGTTCTTAATACCTGCACTCGTAGCATTGGGAAAAGCAGCTGCAGTTGGAGCTGCAAGATATGCTGATACTAAACTTGCACAAAAAGTTCTGGGAAAAGGGTTACACATTCTCGGAAAGCAAAGCGCAGCTGGCTTATCTAAAAATAAAAGAAAGGGAAAAGGTTTGTACATTCCAGGAAAACAAATTGCTCAAGGATTTAAAAAAGAAAAGAGCCATTAAGTAACTTAGATATCGAAAAAATAATGGAAAACGAAAAAGGATTCCGTGGTGTATACTCTATCGTTTCTTTGCCAGCAAAAATATTCAAGAACGAAAATGGTATAGTGAACTTTGACGTTTCCCGTGGTTCAGGAACTCATTTTGTAGCTTATTTCAATGTCGAGTATTATGGGGGGCTTATTGGTATTATGGTGGGCTTATTGGGTAGCTTATTCACGTCGAGTACTTTGATCCATTCGGTTTATCGCCACCAGAAGAAATAAAACATTATTTACTTTCATCTTCAAAGCCGATCGTGTATAATCGGCTCTTCGCAAATTCGAGCAAATTACTCTGTAAAATGCGGTTGCTATTGCATCTATTACATTAAACGAAGGAATAATAATATAAGCCCATATGATATATTGTATCAGTTTGAACAAACTCCTAATGATCGGAATGAATTGTTGGTAGCAACTATCATATGAGTACCACATAATACTGCACTACATTAATAAAGATGGTACTTATAACTATCAATTCCTCTACTATTACGGCATACAATCCCGAAGATTTGGAAATTAATTATGAAACGCCGATCACACTCAATGGTGAATACGAGATAGCACTGATCGGTAGCAATATGTGGTATTGCTGGTACAACATCAGTGATAAATATAACAATAACACTCTGAAATACTTCAATGGAAGGCAATGGAAAAAAATAACTTTTCCAAATGGAATGTACGATATAGATGGATTTAATGATGTTTTAAAATATGTCTTTGGGGATCCCAGCCCTATAATAATAGAAAGCAACCTCCCCACATTAAGATTTGTTATTCGTTTGGCGAAAGGATATAAAATGGATCTTTCTGAAGGAAAGTTCCGAGAAATTCTAGGGTTCGAATCGAAAATTATCGATTCAGCAAAAAACGAAGGAAAGTTCCCGCCCAACATAATGAGAGGAGTCGATCGTATTCTGATTCTCTGTTCTATTGTCGAAACTTCCCATCTCAATAACCAAAAGAGGACGTGTTGTACAGTTTCGTGCCTCAAACACTGCCAGGCAGTTTAATCGACACACATCCATTCTTCCCCATATATTTACCGCTGAATAAAACTGATTACATTTACAACGTTTGAATGAAAGTAACCTATCAGAACAATAAAGTAATTGACTTGAACAAGGAAAAGCAGAAATATTCTTAATCGGTTAATTTACGGAAATGGCCTAAAAATCATAAAATAAGTATAGGATGAAAGTTGAAGCTACTTGCTGGAATTTGTTCGAAGATCCACTCGACGATAATTCAATGACAAAATACGAGTACTTGGAATATCGAGAAACCACTGTGAAGTTAAAATCTCTAGAAATACGAAATATTTACCAAAGATATGGACGTTTTTCTATATCCGCACAATAGTTATATACACGTCAGATGCAAAATACTGAAATTAGATGGGTCTGATATCGGCGGCAATAATGTAGTTACGATGGTCAATAACGGGTACAACATTTTTAAGAGAGCTCAGTATTATATAGATATACATAATTGGAAGATATTGAATTGCTAGGAGTGACGACCACGATTCACAATTTAATTGATTTTACCGAAGACTTTTCACACAGTGCTGCCACATGTATGATATGGTTCAAAGATACGGCAGACAGTTCGAAAATGAAAAGTATTTGTACGACGGAGGCGAAGGTAAACTGGACACGAAAAATAAAATAAAGGATTCTGCACAAGCATTGAAGAAAAATCCTGAATTCAATCAAGGATTCTCGGTTAGATTTGATTGAAATTACAAAAAATAGTCAAAATGTAAGTTCATACTTACCACTGAATCGACAGTTTGGATTCTGCAAAGACGTGGATAAAGTGTTTCGCGGTGTAAAACATACCATAAAACTAGACAAAAGTGACGACAAAGATATTATTCAGAGAGTTGGGGCTACGTTGTATAAATTTGAAATATCTCACGTATCTTGGTTTATTCCAAAAGTGGAACCATCACTACAAGTACTTGCAAAACTAGAATCTCAGTTAGCAAGCGGCAATCCACATGATATCTTTTGGGAATCGTGCAAACTGTACAAATCTGATTTTCGAATTGACTCTCATGTCAGTTGGCATGTTACTACAACTCAAAACAAACCTGTCCATCTTTATGTCGTCTTACAAAAGTGTAACCGATTAAATAATCAAACCAGAAACAATATGGTATTTGATCACATGTTACTAGAACGGATTCAGATCAGAGTGAATAGCAAACAGTTTCCCGAACAAGAATTCGAGTGCAACTTTGAACCCAACAGTTTAGATTATGCGCGAGTTTACAACAGCTTACTAGCGGCAAAAAATATGGATATCGACTCAGGTACACAAATCAGTTACCAAGATTTTATGAAACTTTATCCTATATTCCACTTCGATGTCAGCAAATACGAATCACGTCTGTATGAAATATCAGCAACTGCTGACATCGAAACACGATTTAAATTAAATAGGGCACCAAATGAATTATATCACGTATATTGTGTAATTGTCTCAGAATGCAAAGCAACCTGCAACTATTAGAAGGAAAACTGTTAGTCGTCGGCTAAAAATTCTAAAGCCAAAGTTCAGAATAACAGAAGTTTACCAATACTTTTCCGGTCGATATTCACACAGGTAGGAAAAATTAAACTCGGACCATTTTGATTTCTCAAAACATTGCCACATATCACATAATATTCGGTGTCGCAAATAATTCTGCTTTTGTAAATTTTAGCTATGAAGCATTAAATGAACATTGTAAGAACGCATAATAAAAACATTGTTAGCAAAATGTCGCAGATGATTTCTTTTAAAAAAGTTCACACAATCTCCACAGAACGTCTATAAGATATCTAAGATGAGCAGTAGATATGCATGGGTCATCTTCGATATCTTATAGACGTTACGTAGAGATTGTAGTTTGTATTGGCTTTAAAGAAAATATGTAGTACTGAAATAATTCTACGTTTGTAAATTTTAGTTATGAAGCATTAAATGAACGTTGTAAGAAAGCATAATAAAAACGTTGTTAGCAAAATGTCGCAGATGATTTCTTTTAAAAAAAAGTTCACACAATCTCCACAGAACGTCTATAAGATATCTAAGATGAGCAGTAGATATGCATGGGTCATCTTCGATATCTTATAGACGTTACGTAGAGATTGTAGTTTGTATTGGCTTTAAAGAAGATATGTAGTACTGAAATAATTCTACTTTGCAAATTTTAGTTATGAAGCATTAAATGAACGTTGTAAGAAAGCATAATAAAAACGTTGTTAGCAAAATGTCGCAGATGATTTCTTTTAAAAAAATTCACACAATATCCACAGAACGTCTATAAGATATCTAAGATGAGCAGTAGATATGCATGGGTCATCTTCGATATCTTATAGACGTTACGTAGAGATTGCAGTTTGTATTGGATTTAAAGAAAATATGTAGTACTGAAATAATTCTGCTTTTGTAATTTTACCTATGAAGCTATGAAGCATTAAATGAACGTTGTAAGAAAGCATAATAAAAACATTGTTAGAAATTAAAAAAACTCTATTCGTAACTTCACGGAGACGACTCGAAAACAGGATATCCTGTTTCAGCATTTCCCATTTCATGTTCAGATAGCAATAGACAAAAGATCTTAGTACTGACTTAGCAAATGTTACGAGATTCCGAAATTTGTTTTAATTCCCTTTTGCCTATAAATACGGTGGTTATTCTAGCATAATAAAGTGTGAACTCTAAGGATGAGCACTAAAGAAAAATGCGTTAACCTCGGCAAATTTGTTCGTAAATCTAACCTTTCACGTCATAGGGAAACTGCGTGTATTTCTCGTCTATTTAAGAAATGTGAATATTGCGACTCCAGCTTTGATAGAAATTACAATTATAGAAGTCATCTGAAAGATTATCATATAAAAACAGATAATGCTTTTAGAAAAACTTTTGTATATACAAAATAGATAACATAGACATGCGGCAAGATATAAAAAGTTTTCTGGTGAAAAATAACAATAAGTGGAAATGTATTATCGGTAAAAAACTCAGCCAACCTCTAAAAATTAGAATCATGTTGCACGTAAAATTTAAAAATGTCACGAATTCCGAAAGGCAGGAAGAAAGAGTTTCAGGATATTTTTCAACACGTAACGAAATAATCATTTTGGCTGATAATTTAAGTTTATATCTGAAATATTCGTATGAAAAAAATAGATGAAGATATAGAAAGTTTTGTAAAACAGGGAAGCGGATGGGTGTTCGACAATATTATTACACTGGAAATTCAAATGTCACAATACAATGCAGTTGGAGCATCTTTCATAGATTTGCCAAATCATTTAAGATTTACTGAAGGAGTATTCAATGTTCAAAACTCTGACAATGAATGCTTTCTGTGGTCAATATTATCTGCTTTATATCCAGCTAATGATAATCCTCACCGTGTGGAAAACGATAGATATTATGAAATGATTTGGACACATCATCGCTGACTTATCCAGTAACCATCAATCAAATTCCAAAATTCGAGGAATTAAACAAACTCTCTATCAAAGTAATGGTTTCTAAGAAAAATGGCATAGAAACGTTATATATTTCAAAGAATCGTGCTAAAAAACCTATACAACTGTTACTTTTAAAGAAAGGTATCGATTCCCACTATTGTTGGATAAAAAATTTCAGCAGAGTTACAGCATATCTTTCCAAACACCATGGTGAATCTTTCTTTTGTCCATACTGTCTCCACAATTTCTGCAGATAAGAATTATTAGATAATCACATCAATGATTGCAAATCGAACAAACTGCAAAATATTGAATTTTCCACACAAAATTCTATGAAATTCCTTGCAATGAAGAATAGTTTGAGACATCTGTACGTAATATATGCAGATTTTGAATGTCTCAAAATATTCCAGATGCGAAATTAACCCATGTAGGATACGAACTAAATATTTATTATCATCGGGGTTTGCATATATCATAGTTGGCTCAGATGGAAAACTAATAACAACCAGGAAGTACAGAGGCGAAAACGTGATAAAAACTTTAAAGAAAAACAATATTAAGATGACTTATTTTGATTAGCAGAGTTTTAATGATGCGAAGTGTTGCCACATTTGTGGGAAAACACTGGAAACCGATAAGGTGAGAGACCACGATCATTTACCGGGAAAATTCAGAGGTGCTGCTCACAACTAATATAATCTGCAATACAAATTTTCAGAAGATATACCTGTATTGTTTCATAACCTCAAGGGATTCGGTGGCCACTTCATAGTAAAAGAATTGTGGAAATTTGGTAAAACGTGGAAAATTTCGGTCATACCCCAGACTACTGAAAAATACATATGCATAAAATTCGGCCTAATTAAATTTATTGATTCGTACATGTTTCTCAGCACTTCACAGGATTTTCTGGCAAAAAAATGCGAATAGTTTCCACATATTAAATCAATATTTTGAAGAAAATAATTTGAATGAATTCCAAAAGCAACTTTTGAAGAACAAATATAGTTTTCCCTACGACTATTTGGAAAACAGCGCTTCCATCGAAAAAAAATTTCCCAAATGACGAACAATACGAAAGAGCAAAAAATCTGTTGGAACACTTTTCCATAAAAACTTTCGGTGAATATCACGATCTATACATGCTCACTGACATATTACTGCTCGGAGATATTTTTGAAAATTTCAGGACTTAGAGCATGAATTATTAAAAACTCGACCCTTGCCATTACTTCAGCTCTGTTGCTATGTCATTCTCTGCCTGTTTGAAAATGACTGAGGTAAGAGCTAGAACTTATAAAAAACGACATGTTTTTCTTTATAGAAAGAGCATTACGAGGAGGAATATTTCTAGTGTCTAAAAGGTTTGCGCGAGTCAATAATCCTTTACTAGAACAATGCGACAGTAGCAAACCACAAAACTACATCATGTATTTCGACACGAATAATTTATATGGATGGGCAATGTGTCAACTTCTCCCAATTGGTAATTTCAAATGGGTAAGCGACATTGACGTCCTTAGTGCTCCAGACTACAATGAAAAAGGCTATTTTTGCGAAGTTGATTTAGAATATCCAACACGTCTGCATGATTTACACAATGATTTCCCCTTGGCTCCCGAAAAATTAAAACTCAGTGATCGTAACATCTCATTCCTAATACCAAATCTCTTTGATAAGCAAATTATATAGTTCACTACCGGTTACTTAAACTTTATGTAGAACTGGGAATAAGGATGAAAAACTTTTGGAGAATATTAGAATTTGATCAAAAACCGTGGCTGAAACCGTACATAGATGTTAATACAACAAAACGAATGAACGCCACCAATAATTTTGAGAAGGACGTTTTTAAATTGATGAATAATGCAATATATGGTAAAACGATAGAAAACAAAAGGAAAAGAATAAATTGGCGCATTGTTACTACTCAAAAAAAGTTAAAAGAATTGATGGCAAACCCGAGATACATTTCTTGTGTTAAATTATCAGAAAATGTCGTATTTGTTCATATGGAAAAGAAGAATATTACATTAGACAAACCTTATTATGCAGGTGTGACGATTTTAGAATTGAGTAAATTACACATATATAACTTTTTCTATAATTTTCTGAAACCAAAGTTTAATGCAGAATTAATATTTACAGACACCGATTCGTTTTGCGTAGATATTAAGACAAATAACCTCTACGAAAAATTAACCTCTGATTGCTTTGATATCTCACATTTTCAACGAAGACCACCCATTATTCAATACCTCAAATAAAATGGTTCCAGGAGAATTTAAAGATGAATTAAAAGGTTTTCCAATTAAGGAGGCCGTTGTACTACGTTCAAAATTATATTCTGTAGATGGTCCGATTTCAAAGAAATCAGCGAATGGTGTTAAAAATAAATTTACTCACAAAAATTATCGTCACTGTCTCTTTCAGAAAAGAATTTTAAGTACCAAACAAATAGAATTTCGATCTCTACAACACGGTATGGAAATATCTGAAATTGCAAAAATTGAATTGTCTCATGAATATACCAAAAGAATAGTTGATACAGATGGCATTAAAACATATGCCTTTGGGAATTTTCGAATTTCAGATATGTATGACAAGATGATAAAATTTATAAAACAATCAGCTGAGAAAAAAATAAATCTTCCATTATAGAAATAGCAAAAATTAATAAGAAAACGTACCACTAATAATAGACTTTCTACCAAAAACAAAAGTTCCCCAACACTTTATCCAACATTTTTTTTTAGAAATCATGAATGTTAAGCCCAACCGAGATCCTTATTGCAGATACACGCCCGCTACACCGGAAGAGGTCGGTGTTATTTCTGGCACTGGTAAAATAAGTCAAATGTTACAGAAAATGATTCGGACGAATACTAAGCAAGCATCACGCTTATGATGGCAATAACCCACAATTGAGTAATCACGAATGGAGTTGCATTGCCAAGAGATACATCCCAATATTACTTTCCTATCTTTATCTCCTTTTCGAACTGAGTGAGCCAACCATTGCTCAGTGCCAAAAACAAGATTGCACTTCCGTTAGCGTCAACAAGAAGTCTCTCAGAATGCATTCATTACGTCATATTGCAGATTCGAACAGGAAGCATCGTTATCATAAGCAAAGCATCGCTTTTACAGTGGAAATGACCCACAAATGTTGCGCACGAAATAAATGTATATGCAATTGATGTAAAGACTAGAAAATATTCTAGATACAATGGGGGGGGGGGAAGAAGCAAGGGAGAAAATGAAGAATTTAGAAAATCCCCCATAAGATTCAGTTTTTTTCCCTCAATGCCTGAGTGATTATTTTAAAGTCTTTATTAATTGATATAAAGAAGTATCTAACAGAGCCTCAGTCAGCACCCAGTGTCACGGCAACGCAAACACATTTGGAGCAATAGATATATCATCTGTCTTGGAAGCCTTCTCCCGAAGAGATTATCAGCAGAGTTATCAGTAATTTTTTCTGCAGACCTCATGCCTGAAGTCGGTGACTCCCCCCCTCCCCCAGCAATGTATACTGAAAAACAACAGCCTACATCGATGCTGCAATGTATACTGAAAAACAACAGCCTACATCGATGCTGCAATAGACCCTAAGAAAAAAATGAGATGGACCCTCTTGACCGACAACAGGGGGGGGGGGGGGGGGCTTTTTCCTACTAATGTCTAATTAACTTAAAAAGTGTAATTAGTCCTCACCCATATAGGAACGTAAAAAATCCATACATTCACAGATAGTACCCAAAAATCTATTTTTTTCCGTCATATATTTCTCCCACAGTCCTTGAAATCCTCATTTTACCTATTGATTTTGAACTGTCATATGTTTTAAACTAATTTCTCAAATTGTCTTGCTTTTTTCGATTTCTCCTATTCTACCAATTTTTACACCCCAACAGCCCCAATAATTCAGTGAAGTGTTGATAACTGCAACATTTTCCAAACAAAACCCACTCGTGTCCTGTCTTTCACACAGAACGTCTTCCCAAAATTAGTTTGAACCTTCATCTTCCCAAAATTAGTTTAAACCTTCATCTCCCCAAAAGTGTCCCATAGGTTAACATGGAATCCCCTATACGTTAACATTGTTCCAGAACTCTCATTTACTCTACTACTATGGAAATAAGAATAGAATTGAGATTTCCTAAGCTCGATGATTTATGGCAAGTTTTCTGTGGACACGTCCCGTTTGGGACCACAAAAGTCTTTGACGGTATGAGTTTGTGTGCGTTTATTCTGCAATAACTCCGGAACGGTTAACTTGATCATCTTGATATTTGGTACACTCATTTGATACGTATAAAAGTACAACATGATGCCTACATATAAAATTACCCATCATGTTCAAAGATGAAACAGATCAATCGATTAAAAACAAAAATGACATCGATAATCGTCTGAACAGAATGCAAAATTCATAATGTAGTTATTCAACGCAAAACTAACAATCCAGTACAGATATTTGAAAAAAGGTTTTCTCTGTGCTACATTTCGTTCTTTTTTTATTATTTCAACCGTTACAGGTTGAAAATTTCGTGTTCGAACTGCATCTACGTGTCGAGTTTCATTTGCATTGCCCTGCTGTTGCTCCATCAATTTTACAGATTATTTAAGCCGTCAGCTTATCTAGAAATGTCATACAAATGCTAATAGCAAAAAAAATTATTGTTTTATGTGTGATCCGTTAGTATTGAAAAATAACTGTAAATTGATAGTAACGTGGCACAATATCAAAACTCAGAAAAGAAGGTTGTTGGATTGGATAATTTTACCTCTGACAACACGTTTTCTGCATACAATGAGGTAAATAATCTGGTCATAGAGATCCAAAGTGTTGCATTTCGAAAATTAGGTAAATTTTCAACTTAAGTCACATATTTGATTAAGATAGCCCATGCTGTAAGAGATGTAATGATCCGAAAAGTGTGAAATGTATGACACAGAAACCCGTTTTCAAGTATCTGTAGTGGTTTAGTATTTTGAGTTACACGAATTATATTAGGAATTCTGCATTTCACTCAAACAATTGCTGCTGTCATTTTTATTCAAATCAGCATATCCATTTCGTCTTTAAACATGATGGGTACTTATATAATCCATGATGGGTACTTATATAAAAGGTCCAGAGTACCAAATAGCAAGGTAATAAAAGCAATAGTTATTGCGAAGTAATGCTCAGAAATCCCTCACGGCAATGGCAACAATGGATTTGACAGCCATTATTGTACCATCTTATGGGAAACGGTTAACAAGCGTTAACCGTTTCCCATAAGAATAGCATGGTAAATATTTCCCTTCTAGTAAGCGCTTTTTCAGAATTTCGACATGAAATTGGCCATTGTAACGGACAACAACAAAATACACTCTTAAATTTTGAAGCATCTACCACCATTCCCGATGAGTTATGGCTGCTATAGACACACAGACATCTTTTATTGTTACAATTGTAGCAATTTTAGAACGGGGAAAAAGACAAGAAGAACTTGTGCAATTAAGAAAGCAATCAGGTTTGAGTAATTGGAGGAAGTTTATGCTGAAGAATAATCTGCCTTACAAAATGTGCCTTTGATAAGCGAAGAGTTCATTGAGCTGGATGAATTGAGAGCAAGGAAAAAGGATGATGATATACTTAAATTTCTTCATTGTGATCTCTCAAAAGAAGCGATCTTGAATTTGTTTTCAAATTTTTAAAAGCTGTAAAGGAAATTGTTCTAACTAATGATCTTGACTGTATGGTAAAACGACTAGAAATGATAATGCTGCGGATAACTTTAGATTGAAATATTTTTCATCTCACTTTGGAGAAATCCCTAAGAAAGGGATATAATACCAAAGGACACTAATAAGACACAATAAAAATTATTAGGTAAAACCTTCGACAAAATCCTTTCCAAGAAAAACAAACAGAAGAAGTCTTATCTTCTGAAAAGTATTAGCATTGTTATGTATCGAGGTTATTAGCGTCAGCGAAAACTTCAGATTTTGCTTACGTTAATAACCTCAGTATGTAAAGTTTTTTGACTTCTAAATTCTTTCGATGAATATTTTGATTACTCTCTCAACGTTTTTGTCGGTCTAAGTATTTTAAACTGCTGTAGGAGACTATTAGCTATTATCTATGACAAAAATAACTATTTAAAATAAGATATGAAAAAATGTTAGTCTAAAATTGTCTATCCATATACGAAAAATTTATTTGCAATATTTTTTTATGAAAAAATTTCCCTTCCCATTACCATTATCCTGCAATTTCAGTAGAACCGTGTTACAGTGTTCAGTAGAACGTATTTAGGAAAAATCTTAAGAGATTCCTTACAATAGTAACGAAAGACTCTTTACTATTTGAAAAGAGAAGTTAGATTGCGTAAAACAGTGCACACCATAGCTGTTTAGAATATTAAAGCCTTATTTTCCTTTGAAGAGTCAGGTACATCGGAATGACCATTGACATATAGTAACGGGAACGAATTTTACTTGAATTACTGAACTGATTTGCCAACACAGCCTTTGAACACTCACATAGAAAACACCATGGGTATATAGTTTCATAATGATTAACCAAATCACTTAAAAAATAGTGTTATCGAAATTTCAGAAAAGAAGGTTGTTGGATTGGATTGTTTTACCTCTGAGCGGCACTTTTTATGCACACAATGAGGTAAGTAGCCTGGTCACAGAGATACAGAGAGTTCATAGAAGGGGACCCACTGGACAGCTGTTAGGAGACAGATGGTAGCCTTCGATCAAAGCCATTCAGCTCATTCTTTAAAGGACATAGGGTAGGGTCTCTTCCGCTTGGGGTCACGGCTTAAGGTCCAATCCAACGGATGATGGCCTTTCCAAGCCCAATTCTGTCCCCTTTCTCTCCGTGGACCGAACCAGAGTTAGAAATATAGATTATTGATTAGTTGAGAATTTGTCCTCTGACTCCCGTTTTGTACTGATGTTTCACTTATTACAAAACTGGAGTTAGTACTTGGTGAAACAGCAGGACAGAACGGGAGTTAGAGGAGAAAATTCTCAGTTCAGGAACAGTTGGGACTGGAACCTGGAAAGTGCAGATTACGAGACTAGTGCATGACCAACTGAGACGATCCTCGCCCTTCAGGAAAGAAGCTAACCGTAAAAAAATATATTTTGGTACGAATAGTTTATCAACTCACTATGACGACATGTTAATATCGTCAGTATTAACTGGTCTTAGTACACAGAATATCACAGAGGGTAATTATTGAATAAAATCTGTACGTTTTCTGAATTTAAAGTAATCGTACTCAAAAATGATATTTTCTGGTGTTCACATAACTGTTGCTGCAAGAGATTTCTACCAACAATTTTAGTTACTTATTTTGCGAGAAAA
Organism: Ryuthela nishihirai; assembly: GCA_038380435.1. Taxonomy (NCBI): domain Eukaryota; kingdom Metazoa; phylum Arthropoda; class Arachnida; order Araneae; family Heptathelidae; genus Ryuthela; species Ryuthela nishihirai. The sequence continues at coordinate 15,164,788 of JAWZYU010000019.1, read as the reverse complement.
GAGACAACTTCACATTTTATGACGGAATCAAAGTGATTTTTACAGGGGAAAGGAAAAATGTTAAAGTGTCACTTACTGATAACTGAAGAACTTAATCCCTACTTATCAGCAAGTGACGAAATTTTACTGATGGAGAAATTACTTGCTTGAGATTCCAAAGTAACAAAATGTTTCTAGTGGCTCAAATGCATTCCCTTGTCCGTTGTGCATTAATTTGATTCCTCTTCGGTTTGTCCCTGCCTTCTTCGAGCCAGTGGTCAAAACACTCAGCCCTCGAGCCGTGAAGGAAGGCTTTGAAGGAATCTGTGAGTGGTCGAAGGCGCGGTACAGGATATGGCGGAATTATAGGATATTTAAATTATGAGACAAAAGTGGCTGATCCCTTTTACCCTCCCTGTACGTTTTTGAAAGTTGCATGTGATTCGAAGGAGAGAATACGAATGCTTGTTTCCGTTATCTGATAGGTGAAACAATTCTCACGAGTGGGAATAAAAATCCTTAAACTTTAGGATATTTAAATTATGGGACAAGAGTGGATAAAAAAACGTTTACTCTCTCCGTACGTCTTGAAAGTTGTTTCTTGTTGTTGCGTGGGGGTCGAGAGGAGAATATGGGGGCTTTCTCGAGATAGATGCTACGATAGACAGATGCTTTTGCAAATCGCATCACGTTCTCGCTTAGAGAACCCTTTGACAGAAGTTGGTAAGATAAAATCAATTGTGTGCATCGCTGTTTATACTTGAGGCGATGATAATTATGATAATTTGTTACTATCTTCTCTAAGGAGATCGATTTGGTAATTGTAATAATACAGCTCTCGGAAGTCGCTTTCTTGGGAGGAAGTTTGCTATTATATCTTAGAATGAGGATGAAGAGGCTTTTACTGAAGACATACGGAGACCTCTATATGATAATTATAGTGTCGTTTACATAGGAGGGAGAGAGTAAAATATCGCTTCTCAATACTAAAGACTCTATCGAAGGTAAGAGGAAGCACTTTATCACAAGAAAACTCCATTCATCAAATTATTCCTCCACGGGGATGATAAAAGTCCTCTGACATTACATATTGGCTGATTTCTTGAACAATTATAAGATCACTTTCTTGGGTGGAATTTCGCTACTATATCTTAGAACAAGGATGGAGTGGTTTTCTCAGAAGATATACAATAATCTTTTCATGTATATGATATTTCATGTGGTAGTAGAGCATGGTTTTGTGACCACAAAAAAAAAAATCATCTGACGGCTTAGAGAGGCCTTCCTGAAGCTATCTGACTGCCATGGGGATTATGATATTAAGGTTCGAGAGAGACTAGCGTGTATGTACGAAATATTCATCTCTGCCTGGAGATAGACGATAATTAAAACAATTCACTCAGAAGAAGGAACTGTTTTGTGATGAAATTAACTACGATAGCGTGCAGGAAAGTGTTCCCCAGCAGTAAGTTATTTGGCAGATGCAAAATAAATGGGGCGCCTTTTCTGAGTGAACGTCTTACGCTGGAGGAGAGGATAAATTCCCTTCCTGTTCTTTGGATCTCAAAGCGATCTCGTAAGGTAGAGGCAACATAAGGGGAAAATTGCTGGGCAAAGAAACCTGATGGGCTTGCGACGGTGAAAGGAAGTTCCCCAAGGTCATCTACCTGCCGGGGGGGAGGGATAAAAAAGCTGCTCGTCATGACGAATCTATTCTGGCGTTAAATAATTTGTTGATACAAAAGAGAGATAGCATTCGACTAAGAAATTACAAAAGAAAATTTTTCATGATGCGATGCACATTACAATAATCTGTCAATTATCACAGGATAAAACTGTTCGTCCACTTGATGTATCCTTGACCGTCTGAATATTTTGAGAACTATGTTATAAAATGATTGGCATTCTGTGCGCAATATACAATCGATAAGAGAATGGTTGGAATATTTGAAAAGCCCATCTGAGTAGAGGTAAAAACAATATACTTTGCATGGTCGATAATTATAGCATAATTAATAAATTGAAAGCGTTATCTGTGTCTCTTGATCCATATTGTGTTTACAGACCGTCATCTAGTGTTATTCGTTCAAGGTCTTCTCAAACTCAGCCTGCATTTCGTCAACCTATGATGATAGTAACACACACATATTTTAAATGTATTATCCATAGAAACAGTTTCATAACACATTTACTTCAGAATGCCCTAAATATAGTTTGAGTATATTTCATTCTGCCCCTACGAAAGAGATCTCATAGAAACAGAGCGATTACTGCAATGTCGATAGATATATTCCGCATCTGTAAAGATACGGAACGATCGTTGCAGAAAGTTTTAAAAATCTCTCTATGGTTTGAAACGAAAAATTTAGAGTAGATAGAGAGCTAGCCAGTAGTCTTCTTTCGTACGATGAGCTTACGAGACCGCCAACTACTTATATCGTACTCTAATGATTGAGTAATATATAGAATGTACCAAAAATAATTGAGCGAGACCATTTAACCATTCGTTTCAGATAACATGATTCATCGCAACACGGATAGCGGGTCAGAGATTCCTAGGTTAATAGGCCGAGTTTTAAGAAGTGAAAGGTGAATCATTTTGCGGGACACATTTGAGGGACTTTGATATTAAGAGTATCCATCTCAGAAAACATTTACTAAAAGTTTAGAGCTTATTACAAACGAAGAGGAAACCCCAAAGAAATAAAAACACGATTTTTAGAGAAATTCTCTACTTTTTCGATAGGTCATTTGCCCTCGAGAATTTCTCGCACCAGGGTGTACCAAAAATAAATGAGCGAGACCGTTTGGCCATTCGTTTCAGCTATCATGACACATCGCAACGCAGGTAGCAGGTTAAAGATTCCTAGGTTAATAGGCCGAACTTTAAGACGTGAAAGGTGAATCATTTTGCGGGACACATTTTAGGGACTTTGACATTAAGAGTATCCTTATCTGAAAACATTTTTGAAAAGTTTAGAGCTCGTTAGAAACGAAGGGGAAATCCATAAAAAAAAAATTCTTAGAGGAATTCTCTACTTTTTTTTGATAGGTCATTTGCCCTCAAAAATTTCTCACACACCGTGTACGAAAAATAAATGTGAGAGAGCATTTGGCCATTCGTTTCAGCAAATAATATTTCGTTTTAGAAAAGAACACACCCCCAAAACTGACGGGTAGCCTGTGAGAGATTTTTGGGTTATTTGAGACAAAAAAAGGGGTTATTGGGAGGTCATTTTGCGGTACACATTTTAGGGACTTTGATATTAAGAGTACCCTTCTTTGAAAACCATCCATCCAGCGTCGTGTTTTCTCTAACCTGCTCCATTGCAACGACGTGCACCGTCCATCGAACCGGAACCACGGCTTAAATGTCCAGTTCGATGGAAGTGAGCGGGAAGGTCGTTTAAAGCCCGTTTCCCATATTCATTTTTTAGAGGGGAAGAATGCACGGGATTATCAGTCAGTCTATGACACACTTCCCCCCCCCCTCGTCCCCCTCTCGCCAGACCATTTGGATATCGTTCGCCGCAGAACAATCGATCGATACAGTCAGAAATTTTCACATTATTCGAATCCTCTTCCCCCCACCAGCCCATTTTTCTCTCTCTTTCCATTTTACCCATTGTGTTGCAAGCTCAGACAATCAACCCGGCATTTAAGAGAGTGGGAATTGGGTTTGCCCTATAATTTCGACCTTCTTTCGGAACGCTCTGGGGTCCTCGTGTCTATTTTACCCATTGTGCAAAAAGGAGTGGGGGGCTAAATTGCCAATTTTTTTAGGTTTTGGAGGGCTGACAGGATATGGCTGACGGTTAATGGGATCTTGTGGATTCCATGCTGAAAAACAATGGGCTAATATTGACGACACCTCTCTCGTCTAAATCCCCCCCGAGCCATTGTCATTTAGCCCATTATTTGCACTGATGCACAAAACTCCTGCACGGGGTTTCTCTCTGTCTTTGATTTTAAACGGTGATTGTCATGAGCGACCCAGTGATTTTTTCCCCTTTTTTCGAAAGCAAGTGTGGCTTCTAACGGCATAGGCAGGCAGTTTTCCCTGCATTACACGAGCCATCAGAGGCCACACGGTGTATTTAAGCAAAGATTAGGCCCAGTTAGGAACTCTTAATGCTCATAGGAGGCCACGTGGTTTCTTTCCCCCACCACCCATTCAAAGCGTGGCCACTAACCACGGAGGGATGAATGAGAGGAGAGGCCCTAACGCGCTTTCCCTGTCTAAGGTCATGATTCTGACGTAGCAGGGCGGTAGCCATGGTGTTGCTTCCAAAACAAATCGTCTGCCGTTGCAATCAAGCCTACTTTCACGTGCTATACTCAGTTTTACTGTGCGTTATATACGGGATGATTATTTTTTTACGACTACGAGAAAGCCCATTAAAGCTATTTGGAATTTATATTGCTTTTTTTCAATGCAATTAATATTTCCATACAGAATTACTGTATAGCAGAACTATTTATGTATTTCATTGAATATGACAATAACAAACAATTACAAGATTTTAAAAGTTTATTTATACTGAACTGATAACAGTAGAAAATATTTTTTGGATAAAATATAAAAGTTATGTGCAATAGCAGCATTTAAACCGCAAAAAATCACATTTGGAAGATTCAGAATATAGCTATTTTTATGTTAAAAAAATTCTGATTCCACAAGAATAAAAAAAATTGCCTAACAAAACTAAATAAAGCCAATAGTATAGAAGCCAAAATGGTAGATTTTAAAAACACTTTAAACTTTGGTGGAGAAATCATGTATAATACACCTACATTGAAATGCTTTCCAGTGATTTTTCACAATAGTAAAGATTCAACCCCAAAAATATGTTAATAAGTTATGACACCCAATATTAAGACAATTATGAGTGTACAGAATTTTAATTTTGACATCAAAATCAACAGGTAGCTCTGGATTTGATATTTATTGATAAATTACCGTATTTGTCCGCAGATAAGACGATAGTTGAATCATAAAAAAAGGGCCCCAAAATCCGGGTCGTCTTATAGGACAGATGCAAAAAAATATTAGATTGAAATTTATATAAATTGAAACCATTATAAAATAAAACAAATCACTCACCAATGTATTTAAAATCCTGCAAAATCCTTACATTCATTATCTAAGGCAAATAGCTCCTCAACTACATCCTCACTTTCGTTGTTGAGAAGCTCGTCATATGGGTCCCATTCTGTACCTAGCGAGTCGATTTCCGCTTCGTCATCAGTATCCCGTAACAAATCGTCCTCAGTGCCATCCATAGCATTAGAAATCCCACACTTTTTGAAGGATTTGATCACTGTTTCGACTTTCACTTTCTCCCATGATTTGATCACGAATCACACAACACATCAAGTGACGCAGCCCGCATAGCCCCACCTTTCGTATACGACTTTTCGCCACTCATCATCCAGTTATTCCATTGTTCACGTATGTGATCTTTGAATGGTTTATTCAGAGAGACGTCTAAAGGTTGTAGCATCGAAGTTAAACCACCCGGTATAACAACAATCTTAGTATTGTTCCTAAGCGATTTTACTAAGTGCTAAGCGATTTTTAGTGTTCTCAGTTACGTGACTGCGAAACATATCCCACACCAACAGACACTGTTGATTTCGTAGAGTTTGATAGTTTGGGGTCGTCTTATAGGACAGATATATGCTAAAACTATAAAACTTTGACAAAAATTTACACCTTGTCTTATCTGAAGGTCGTCTTATCTGCGGAAATATACGGTAATTCTACTGTTTTATTTGGAGAATTTTTCTGTTAACTGTTTCCTTCTCTGACAACAAAGTGCAGAAACTGATGCAAATTAGCTTAAAATGATGGTTTATAACATTTAGTTAAAACTTTTTAAATTTTAACTTCTGGAAATCACTTGTAACCTAGTTTGTATTACATCATTATTAAAAACCTTAAATTGCAGTTATACTATTCATATTCACTTTTCTGATTGTAGCAATATGTGTGTTGTTTTGATATGAAGCCCCAAGAACCCAGGGCTTCATCTATACCACATAAGTAACCTTTAAGTATTGATTACACATTTTTAAAACTTTATACTGACTTTGTTTGAAATTTTCTAATATTTCAGATAATGGATAAAGGTACAATCACATTTATCCAAGATATTTTTTGATAGATGAGGAACTTAACATCTTCTACAGACAAAGTGTGTCATCATCAAAATTCTTTGTTTTGTGATGTAGTCAGAAATTCATGTAACTAATCAAACAGAAACATTAGCAAAACTGTTATCTATAACGCTTCTCGTCTCTCTTTATTTAATAAAAAGCTGAAATAAAAGATAATTTCTATGTATTGGCCATAAGCTGACAGTGCATTTTAGTTTACAGTACAAAAAAATAAAGCATTTTTTCAAGAAATTTGTTTAAATAAAACAGTACCGAACAGTAAACCATAGAATTAAGTTTGAAATAAATATGTAAAATTTGTAACACACCTCTAAACTCGTAAAAGGAAAAAAAAATCTCTGGTGTGATGACACTCCCGATTTTTAAAGGTAGCTACACCCCTGAATTTGTGCTTATTTATAAATGTATTGTTGTTGCTAATATAAGAAGTAAAAAAGAGAACTAAAAAGTATATATACAAAAAAGAACTAAATATATATATATAAAAAAAAAACTAGCTAACAATTCAAAAACAAAAAAAAACGTCCCAGATGGTGGCTCGAAACCACCAGCTCTGTGTTTGTACCCAGCTGGGTCAGCGTTGAGATTTATCTCCGCAAAATTCCCCGCCCTGCCCACGGTCAGTAGGGGACACCGATGGGCTTGGAAAGGCCGCCGTCCGTCGGATGGGACGTTAAGCCGTGGCCCCGTGTGTGGGAGAGCCATACCTTGTGCACGTTAAAGAACACGCTGGATGGCCTTGACGGGAGGCTACCATCTGTCTCCCAACAGCTGTTCTAGTGGGTCCTCTCCCCCAACCTTCGGGGTCCATGTGATCTGGCCATTTAGCCCATGGTGTGCAAAAAAGTGCCGCTCAGAGGTAAAACAACCCTAAACAACTCTGTGTTTGTACCCTCAGCTTCACATTTCATGCTCATTCTCCTCCTTCAACCAGAGTTAACAATCAATACAAAATACACAATTATTACAATCTCTCAAAAAAATCCCATAAGGATTGAAATACATCCTTTCTCAGCCACAAAGCAAAAATTCAAAATAATATCTGAAAAAACTATATAAAAAAAAAAGCAACTAAAAATTATACTAAGCAAAAATATAAAAATTAAAAAGTATAAAAAAAAGGAAAAAATATATCCACAGGGTGAAGGGAATATAATATCCATTTAAAAAAAAGGCAACGTTCCAGACAGTGGCTCGAACCCAACATCTCAGTGCCTCACTCCTCAGTCTCTCATACCTATCTTCATATACGCCTAACCTACCCCTCAACCAAAGTAAAAATGAAATAACTACAAGCAATACACTCGCTCTATTTAAAATCCATACAGAATTAAATAAATTTAGTATTCAGCTTAAAAGGGAAAATTAGAACCCTATCAAAAGAATTAACGAAAAGGAGAAAAGCATTACACTCTCCTCTCCTCTTTTAACTAAAATTATTTAAACAATTTGAAATATTTTTGCCTAACTAATGATCGCTGTCACTCACTATGAGAATTTACACCAGACACATTAAGTTAATCTAAAAAGAAATTCAAAAACATAAGACTCCAATCAAAAATAAAAGGGGGGTATTTAAACAAAACCCTTAAATGCTACCCAAATTAAAAAAAAAAAAGAAAGATTATATTTCTCCCCTTATGAAAATACTTTATTGTAATTTACTTTTCCCTTTTTACACTGAATTTATGAAATCAGGAAGACAGAGGAATTTAAACACTGAAACATTTAAACAAAATAATAATATCTAATACTTCCACCTAAAATAAAATAAAAAACAAAAAAGAGACTCCCTGATATTTTAATCACCTCTATTTAAAAGTATGTAAATTCATCATCCATTAAATAGAATACACACTAATATTCAATTATAGCCAACAACAAGTTTTAACTGAGAAAGCCTGCAGAAGGAATTCTCAAATAAGTGTAACGTAAAATCAATCAATCAATCAATATAAGAAGTACATCTTGACATTTGTCACTGAGTACAATCCTAAGAAAATGAAAAAAATCTGTTGAAGAATCGAGGTTTGTAACTTGAAATAAAACTGATTTCATAGCGGCGTAATTAGAACGCAAAGATACTTGTATCATTATATAATTAATTAAACTTTATAAAAATGACAAACTGACCGATGAAAGGTAATTCCTGGTATCTTTTTTGAAGGGCGATTCGTGCATTCAAAACGCTGAATAAAATAACGTAACACAAATATCGTATAAAATCAATTTTTTTATATCGCAAGACACATTGTATTCCAACACTACTGATCAATGTTTTGAATAGAACAACATGGCTGCCGCGCAGTCGCCGTAGCATCATTTTCAAGTGCTTAGGGCCCCTTCTCTTTTCTTCCTACCTCCATGCCACTAATGGATATTGTAGGCAGATAGTTTTTCCTTTAATACACACAGTCAACGGTGTAGTGTTTTTAAGAAGATTAGGCCCGCTAGATATCTTAAAGATTGGGACCTCCGAGTGGCACTACACCTGATGTGATCCTGCGCCACTCGGGCACGTCCCGCTCTCTTAAACATTGCGTATCTGTAAACTGTAGTCAGCATCCATTCAGCGTGCATTCTTTAATGTGGTGCACAGATCGCTGACCCTTTAACCATAATAATGTTATGTAATTTACCATTGATCTCTCATCGAGAGCATCAATCCAGCGTGTACGGGTCCCCTTCTTCTTACTATGAACAACGCACAGCACTGCAAAGGAAGATCATCTCTATTTCTTATGTAATTTTTCCCACGTCTCTCATCGAGATCATATCTATCCATCCAGCGTGTTCATGCACGGGTGTATTTCCCGTCAAGAACCAGCACAGGTTGGATGGATGGTGCTGCAATCAATAATCGGCGGTTCCTCTGATGGGTGGGGAAGAAATGGGCCGTCATTCACCCCAGTAGCGAGACGTGGTTCGGAGTGCATTCTCAAAGTGGCGCCGATCTTTACAGCGAGTGGTGGTATCGTTCGATGTAGAGCATATTATCGTTTCCAAAATGACGGTGGTTTCTCCAATAGGATTTGGAGTGGCCATCCTTCACCCTAATGAGAGAGCCGTGATTTAGAGTGCCGTATCGAATTCGCCCATTTTTTCTGTGAGGCTGAAATCCAAGATCACTGAGATGATTTTCGTAGTGACCAGAAGAGCGGATGTGAATATACAAAGAACTCTCCTGGATTGATAATCGAAATTTAACCCAGGAGGGTGGACATTTTACCCATTGTGGCTCCACTCAGAGGTAAAACAACCTTAGTGGGCATGCACGAGAATAATCCCTGTTGGCCTTTATACTAGATAGTTATTTATACGAGTACAATATTTAAAATCCTTACGGTTTTGACCAGAAGATAGAAAGAATACCCTTGGATTGATTCATTTTCCTTGAATTCAGATTTAACCGAGAAAGTGGTCATTGTGGTGCCACTCAGAGGTAAAACAAACTTAGTGGGCCGAGCGCCGTCAGTGTTTTCATAGATTAGTAGTGTCATCTCATCAGATACTCTTAAAAAGGGACAGAGTTGGTTTCACAGGATCGGAAACTTGTCGTTCTCTCCCCCCCCCCCCCCCCGGGGAGACCAGCGCATCGTGTATTCCCCGCAGTGTGTGGACGCCTCCATTTTGGAAACACTCGGAACGGGGGCGTTTAAAATAGTGCCTAAACAGGACGCCGTTTAGTAGGAGAATCACCTAACGGGACCCTAGGCCGTTTAGGAGAATGGCGAATCTCCTAAAGGGACCCTAGGCCGTTTAGGAGAATGGCGAATCTCCTAAAGGGACCCAAGGCTGTTTGGTTCGAGAGCAAATTTCCTAACGGGACTTTGTGCGTTTAGAAGAATCGCGAATCTCCCAAAGGGAATCCGGGGCTGTTTAGAATAATCGCGAATCTCCTAACGGGACAGTAGTAGCGTAAGTGAGAGTTCTGGGCCAATGTTAAGGTATAGGGAATTGTATGTTAATCTACAGGAAATGTTTGGGGAGAAGCGGATTTAAACTAATTTGTTGTGGCTTTGTGTGAGAAAATATGTAAAAATTAGAAAAATCTGAGGTGTTTTTTAGCACTTGAAAAACTAATTTAAGTTTTTTTTGGCAGACGAGATTTAAACTAATTTTTGAATTTTTGGTTGTAATGAAAATTGTGAGAAAATTGAAGTTTGTGCGACAGATAGTAGTAATATTGGCTGTAGAGTTCTGGCATAATGTTAAAGTATTGGGAAATTTATGTTAATCTGTGTGAAATGTTTTGGAAGATGATGTATAAATTAATTTTGTTGTGGTTTTGTGTGAGAAAATGTGTGAATTTTAGAAAAAATCTGGAGTGATTAAAAATAATTTAAGTTTTATTTTTTCGCTAGATGAGGTTTAAATTAATTTTTGGAAAAAGTTTTGGTTGTAATGAAAATTGTGAGAATGCATGAAGTTTGTATTAAGAGAAAGAGAAGAGTTTATTGTGAAAATGATGAAGAGTATTGGGTTAAGTGAAATGAGGTGAGAAATGGAGAGTGAAATATGGGTGTGAATAATGGTGAGTGTGTGTGTCTGACATAAAAAAAGGGTTGAAGATTGAATTTGAATGTTACGTATTTAATTCAAACTAAATAGAAATCAGTCTCGACCCTCTCCCCGTCTAAAGAACAACGGGGTCGAGATTTAGTTTCAGTTATTTAAGTTCAATTGACTGATGTCATTATCATAGAAGAACTTTTTACAACATATATCTCAATCAGATCGTGGATAAAAAGTTATTACCAAAACTTTTTTTTGCTAACCAAAACAAAACTGAATATTTTTCTTTCCGTTCCAGCTTTACAATTAAATTTATCTAAATAAAAACATACTTACCCTTCAGGAGAGAAATTCAACCTAATTTCGAAATGCTTGAGACCTTCTTAAATACTAGTGAATTTGAGCCAGAATCAAAACTTTTATTAACCAAGACCAAAACTGAATATTTTTCTTATCATCGATGCATATTCAGCTTTGGTTTTGGTTAGCAAACAAAAGTTTTGATTCTAGTCAAATCCACTAGTATTTAAAAAGTCTGAACACTTCGAAATTATGTTATACTAGAATCAAAACTTTTATTTGCTAACCAAAATCAAAGCTGAATATATATCTTTCTATTCCAGTTTTACAATTAAATCTATCTAAATAAAAACATACTTACTCTTCAGGAGAGAAATTAAACTTAATTTCGAAATGCTTCAGACGTTTATAAATACTAGTGGATTTGACTAAAATATGTTTTACTGAAACGAAGTCGAACTGGCGTTTTAGATTTTCTCAGTTTAATGATTTGTCTCTCTGTCAGTTTCAAAGTATCGTTACCTTTCTTCTGTGGATCAATACTTAAAGTTATAGGATTCTTATTTACAAATACACTCTTCAATTTTTACTTTTGTCCAGGCGTTAAACTAGTTAGATAACTGCGATACATTAAACTTTATTTTATAAGTATCACATACTTATATTTAATATATAAAAATTAAGCATGTATTGTGTAAAGTGCAAAACGAAAACTTTAGCGGATAACGTTGAATATGTCATATCAAAGAATAAAAGAGTAATAATGAGAGGTAGATGCCGAACATGTGGAAAAATGAAGTATAAATTTGTGAATCAGTTAGGAAAATTTGTAAAAAGTGGAGATATAGTTAGCTGGATCCAAGAAAAGTTTAATCCACCCGACATGCACATTCCAGATTACCAGTATTGTGGACCTTTTACGAAATTGGAGAAACGGTTAATGCGAGGACATCCTGGTATTAACCGTGTGGACAAAGCCTGCAAAAAGCACGACATTTCTTACAGTAAATCTACAGACACTAAAAAGAGACACGAAGCCGACCAAGAATTATTAAATGATTTGGATGAAATTCAGAATCCAACTTTATAAGAAAGAATTTCAAGAACGATAATCAAACCTATCATTAAAACAAAAAACGGTTCGATTTAGGACGCAAGAAATAAGATGCTTTCTTCCGTTTACTATGACCCATTAAAGGGATTTGCCGGTATAAAAGATTTAATGCGCAAAACTGGATTGACGGAAAAAGAAGTAAAAAGATTTCTCCAACAACAAGACAAACGTTACACAAACCCATTTATAAAAAATTCCAAACCAGACGGGTTTATGTCTCGAATGTAGACGACCAGTGGCAGAGTGATTTAATCGACATGCAAAAATTTAAATTTCACAATAACCACACGAATTACATTTTAACCGTGATTGACATTTTATGAAATTGAAAACGGGTAATGAGATTACCAAAGCATTTGTAGAAATTTTTTAACAACGTAAGCCATCCAAGTTACAAACGGATAAGGGAACTGAGTTTATCAATAAAGAAACTCAAGCATTGTTTAATCAACGAGGTGTCCATTGGTTTGCCACAGAAAATGAGACTAAAGCTCAAATTGTGGAACGATTTAATAGGACTCTAAAGACAAAAATGTGGAAATATTTCACTGCCAATAACACTACAAAATGGATCGACGTTCTACCAAAATTCGTTAAGAATTACAATACTTCTTATCACAGATCAATACGAATGACTCCAAAAGAGGCAAGCTTGCAGAAAAACAGAGATATTGTGTATTTTAATATGTTTGGTAAAAGAATTAAATCTATTACAACACCAAAATTTAAAATTAGCGACAGAGTGAGAATCTCCAAGTACAAGACACCATTCAGAAAAGGTTATCTGCCGAATTTTACAAAAGAGATATTTGAAATTGCTCAAGTTCTGAATACAGATAAGGATCAGGGATCAAGGACCTGAAAGGAGAGCACATCATTCGTAGTTTTTATGCCCAAGAAATGGTGAAGTACGAAAAGTGAGATGACATTTATAAAGTTGAAACCATTCTGAAAACTAGAGTGAAGAATAATGAAAAAGAACAATATGTTAAATGGCTTGGTTATGATAATACATTTAATTCCTGGGTCAAAGAAGATGATCTTTTTTAATAAAGCAAATGGAGATTCAAAATTTTGACACTGAAGAAGATGAGAAATTCTTGAACAGAAAACAGAAACGTATTAGCACCTCTCTGGTCTTTCAGACTTGTAATCTGTGGTCCATCGGGCTCAGCAAAGACGAACCTTTTGTTGACCATAATATTTAAACATCTCTACCGTAATAACATCCTTTTATATGCCAAAGATTTAACCGATCCAAAATATCAGTATATGCAAGAAATATCCGACGATTTGCACGAAATTTTGGAGAAAACATTTAGCGAAAAAATCTCAATTGGAACTTTCTCTGCCAGTAAAGAAGTTATCGTCAAGGTCAATGAACAGGATCCCGACATGCAAAATTTAATTGTTTTCGACGATTTCGTAATAAAAAAAATCAAAAAACTCATCGAAGAATTATTCGTCAGAGGAAGGAAAAAGAACATATCCATTGATTTATCTGACACAAAGTTATTTTCCGACTCCAAAAGACTACAGTGTAATTATTTTATGTTTTTTAATATGCAGAACAAGAGAGAAATGTTGCAGATACAAATGGATCATGCAACAGAAATCAGGAAAGATATTTTTATGCAGTTTCAAAACCACACGATTTCTTATTAATCGATAAAAAAATCAAGCACATGCCTCTCAAGTACAGAAAAAACTTTGGTAAATAAAGATGAATTACTTAACAAAGTTTGGCGTCATCAGCTCTGAGATCGGTTCCGAAAGAGGACCAGCGGGAACTCCAGGTGTCGGTTTTAAATTGACACACGATGGCGACTACGACATGAGTAATAAAAATTTGAGAAATGTAGCCAATCCCGAAGAGGGTTCGGACTCTGTGACAAAACAATATCTACAACAAAAGTCTACAACATTGAATCACACAGGAAATTATGATGGAAATACTAAAAGAATATCGAATATAGGCAGACCTACAGAAAATGGAAATGCCGCTACCATTCAATACGTTAATAATACTTCTTTAGTTTTTCGGAACAATCGCTACGATGCGCGAAACAAACAAATAATCAATGTTACTAAACCGGATGCAGATTCCGGAGTAGTTACAGAACGATATTTGGAAAAAAGAGCACTTTGCAATGACGATGACAGCAATAAACGCATTAAAATCTTGCACACCCGATTGATTCATCCAATGCCACTAGGAAACACTACGTCGACAACTTGACCACTGTTCAAAATAGTCCATTGAATACATTGGTGAGAAATAAAGATGGGTTTTACATTCCACGAAACATTGCATTCAACGGGCATCGTTTAAATGCAGAAAAAAAAAATCCTTGATATTACCGATCCCGAGTCTGATTCTGCTGCTGTAACTAAGGGATATTTGGAAGAAGTCGCATTAACAGGCGAGGATGTCTTTAATGCGAACAATAAGAGAATAGGAAATCTCGGGGAACCGAGGCACAACAGAATTGCAACAAAAAGTTACGTTGATGGCTTGACAAAGTTAGATCCTAACCCATCCAATTCTCTATTGAGAAAGGAAATGGACTTTTTGCATCAAGTGGGAGCAGTTTCAATGGCGATGCAAAGGGAAAAAGAATTACGAATGTTGACACCCCAATTTTAAACAATGATGCTGCTAAAAATTATACGCTGATAAAAAATACTGTAATTTGCCTTACCTATGGTGATAAAGAAGTGAAAGAATATGTCTCATCCAATTATATAATAATTGGATGAGACTGCATTGGATGAGACTGCAATACATTTATCTCATCCAATTATTACATAATTGGATGAGATAAACACAAAATTCGAACACAGAATTGGAATAGATAAACACAAAATTCGACCTACTAACGACACCTATTTTCAAAGATAATTACAATCTATGCATTTCTAATGGATATGTAAGCAAGGTATAAATTATAGTATCAACTTGGCCGATCAAAAATTCATTAAAGTAGTAAGACCACAACTTAGCAGCTTTTTTCTGTCATTCCAGTAAACAAGAAATTTGACAGGGGCAGCAAGATTAGTGTTTCACTTGCTAGACACCATCCAGATCCAAAAGAAAGACAAACGCTACCTGGAAGTCTTGTTTCAGACTTTCATCACGGGGTATATGTCTTTATTGTATAATTGAATTGCTCTCTCATGTTCAAAGCTGTATCTCGCAAGTTATTAATAAAGTTTATACACGTTTTCAACTAAAGACATTTCCACTGAATGAGAATGTTTACGCCTTTTAAATGTTTTCAAATACTGCTTATAATCTTCAACATAATAAATATTTTAGGTTTTCCAAGTTGTTTTTGAAATACTATATTGACTTTTACCTAAAGATTGCACTGCATTAACTGAACCACTCAAGTAGACCTGACACATACCTTAGTACTACCGCAGTACAGACCATAATTTCTGCCTTTATTCAATATTACCAACCTCAACTAAATGAACGTAACTTGACGTAAAATTATCATATTTCATGTCATATTCAATATAAATTCATATATAATTTTACAGAGTTCATATTGTGCGCTTGCCGATTTGAATTTCGTTTTACACGATACAAGATACAAAATATCATTCGTGTTTTTAAGTTGTAAAATAACACTGGGGCGAAACGATATTTTTTGCCCCGGTGCCTAAATAAACGCCAGGGCAATTGATCCAGTGGAGTCGGTGCCTTTGCAGATTTCAAGAGAATTATCAGGTCGAACTTCTTGCTAAATCACTTCTAATTTGAATATTATTTTCGGTCATACCGTTTTTATTCCCTCCCAAAAAAGAAAAGCCATTATCGAATACGAATTCTCTTTACTTAATAATTTCTCCAAACTTCATGCTCCTTTAAATCAAAAATTTTACTCCTTCCTGTTATTACGACTTTTATTTTCCCGAGATTTTCTATTAAGAAAATCAATTGCTTAAGAGTTGGAACTCCAGGTCTCAATCCATTTCTTTAAAAAAAAAACAAAAAAACCCTATTACCTCTATCGTTTTTAACTGACCTCTTCCTAAATTAAACCACCTGAGTGAAACAGAATTAACTTTTCTCTCCTAACTGCTTTATTTTATTATTTGCATAATATTATTGCTACTCTTTTTCATAATTGTCATCATAGCACAACGCCAATTTATTTACTAATTAATGTATTGGGAAAATGTGAAGAACGACCTCGTACATGTGTGCGCCATTTAATAAATAAATAAATATTTTGCTGCTTGTAAATTTAAGAATATACGGATTTTGCAGCGAAATAAACGTATGTATCAGATGACTGAACTTAGCTGTTTTATCAGGGAATTATTAACTATTACTTTACCATCGATATCCGTTTTAGAGGAAAAATCGTCTCGATCTGGGTGGGATACAAACCTACGACCTCCTATTAACATGTCAGGTGCTCTGACAGATGAGCTACGGCCGCCGATCAAGTTCTCCTCTGTTTGATAACAGAAATTTTCTATCTACACTACACAATATTTCTGTGTCTCATGAAGGCACTGTCCTCACTGCTCACAGATAACCTTACAAAGCAAATGACAAGAGTGTCACGAGTATACTGTTCGATAAATTAAAGTAATCCATCGACGTTTTTGTTCATCTATCAGGGAAATATTCATTCTTAGTTTAGCTCGATATCAATTTCTCCTCTGAAAATAATATCGTTGATAAACTAAGAGTGAATATTTCCCTGATAAATCAAAATCGTCGGTTGATTTTTTCAATTTATGATAGTTATATATTCTTCCGAAAGTTTTATATAGTGATGAAGCTTGTGCCCTTTGCAAACAATGAAAAGGAAACGTGATGATTTTGATGATTGTATTCTAGATGGAAATGATGTGGTTAGATGAAGACGTTATCAACACACCATTGAGCAACATCTTATGACTGGGATTAAATGGTTTGGTTATGCTGCTCATATGCAAAAGTAATGATAAAAAACAGAGTTTTGAGCAGTGTGCCCAAATACCTCAGAAAAAGGAGGAGACCTAAAATGAGGTGGATGGTAACGACAAACAGAACCTTGTTAGAATTGGTCTGTGTCAAGTGTGTGAAGTGACGAAATGAAACAGCTGTAGCTCAGGATAGAGCTCTTTGGAGAACTACACTCTGTAATCTTATTGTGTTCTCAGAATCCATGGTTACTTGAGGATTTTAAATACCGTAGACTACCATTTATATCAGAGATGGGAAACCTTTTCTCATTGGCGGGCCAGATGAGGATTTTTCATAGTGCAGCGGCCCAGAACATTGATTATTTCATTACACACTCTAAACGTACAGTCGCTCAAAAAAGTATCCGAACAAAGAATATAAATAACATACCCCCCTCCCATCCACTTCCAATGCTCTGAGTAGAAAATATGAGTAACAACTAAATTAATTCTCACATATATTGATTTATTACAAAAAAGGAGCATGTACTTTTTATAACGTTAATGAAAAAAAATTACTCTTACTTTTAATTAAAATTAGGATTAAAAAAATTGAAAGATACAAGATAAAGATACAAGAAAAATTGAAAGTAAACAACATAATTAGGTAAAAAATGAATCACATTTTAATGGAATTTTTTCTCTCTGGAAAAGCATACCAAAAACTGTTGCCGGCACTCCTTTGCAAATTCGCAATCAGAATAATTTTCGCAATATTTTGCAATTTTCTCACTAATAACAAAGCTTGCACGCACAATAGCATCGGAGTCTTGAGACCATTGGATAAATATTTTATTTTTGAGTGTTTAATGCAGACATAAGTTTTGCAAATGTTTCTTTTCTATGTTGTCCTTGATAGCATTCACAATTAGAATGTTTACTGATGTATTGTCTATATCACTGAGAGCTGAGCTCTTTAATCAAGATCTGAACAGCACATTCAGAAAACCCGATATACTCCTGTATGGAAGACCTGTCATGTGGGTAGAGGCCGTTGTAAATAAAAATTTTGCTAAAGAACACTTTCGAAAACAGTGTAAAGTCAAACTAGGAAAGAAAGAAAAAACGGTATTCCACAAAGTGCTTTAAGAATGAGATGATAAATGAAATAATTTGCCGGGTAATATTCGCGGGCTACTTGAGAAATGCCGGCTGGCCACGGGTTGCCCATGGCTGGTTTATATGGACATCTTGGAATATAAAAATCGGTATGAACTGCTATTTAACAGTTAAATACTGATTACGAAATTGTGAATTAAAAGATAATGGTTAGCTCTAAATAAGCATTCTCACCTTACCTGGGTATTTTAATATGTAGTTTGGAGAAAGTAACATTGTTAGATAGATATTCAATGTAAATCCCATATAACGTCACGGAAACATGTAAATCTGGTACCCAATAAAAGGTGTACTTTCGTACGCCCTCGATCATATTAAATTGAAACGCTACATGTGTCTGGAACAACCGATTTGTTCGTAATGCCTCAGAGAGGAAAAAAGTGAAAACTATTTGAACGACTCAAAACGATGGAGAATGATTGTACATTTGCGTGCTGGTCAAGCAATAACGGAGTCGGCCATATTCTTTGGTGTTCGCCATATTCTGTTATCTCAAGGCTATGGAAGCAATTCCAAACAAACAGTTTTCGAAATATTTTTTAGAAGGCATCCTAGGTTTATAACACTCAAGATAATTGCTCTATTCGACTTCTATCTCGACGGAAGAGAACAGGAAAACAATAGCATCATCTCTGCTTTCAGATTTCATTACAGCCACAGGAAAGCAGGTATCTGCTCAACTATGGCTAAAAGGCTTCAAAAGGTCATTATCTATGACGTCTATCCCTTGTATGTGTTCCTTTAACTTCCAGACACCGACAGGACTGATTAAAATGGTAAAGACGATCATATAACCTGGATCCTACAGTAGAACAGTGGCTTAGCGTCATGTTTGCAGAAAAATCAAAATTCTCTTTGCAATCGCAGATAACACATATATTGATTTGGAGAGGGGGGGATTGAAATCAGTCCCATAATATGGTTAAGATAATGCATTTGATGGTTAATTGTATGGGCTGAGTTTTCATTGGAAGGTCATACCTACCTCCATATGTTTGATGGAAGTTATGCGAATGGTCTGATATGTACATGAGATGACTGATATCTAAAACCTACGATGATGCAGTAAGTATCAATATCCCTTTAACTGATGATAATGCACGTTAACAAGAACAAAACTGACCAGTTTATATCTTGAGGATGACGGTCATTTTATCCGGTTCTCAACCTAATAAAACATTCATACGATACCATGATCAATCCTCAAGCACCCATGGGCTACGGAGGTCCAATCAGACCATGCAATTTAGTTCTCAAAGCATATCTGTCCTGAGCTATATTTGTGCATTTTGGCCACTGCACACCAATTTTAACAAGATCCTGTTGACATTGTCTGCCCACAGAATCCTAGTTCTCCCCTTCTTTCTAAGGCCATTAGGTACACTGTTCATAACCCTATTCGCCAATCTATAATTATCCATATGGGCAACATAGCCAAACCAACGGGGTCTCTCTCTGCACAATATGCTGCTTAAAGGAGGTTGCCAACTCCTTTGCCTAACCTCATCATTAGTTACAAAGTTGAACCACCGAATGCCCAAGATACTGCGTAAGCATCTGGAATCAAAAGCATCTAGTTTCCCTTGTCGAACACCAGAAGTAATGCTAAACCAATTGCTACAAGCCTTACCAACTCTCACACGTTACAAATCTATATAATATTAGCCATAATTATTAATAGATTACGTTGCTTATGCTGATATTTGGGTTGAGAAGACTTCGATGCTCTTGACAGTATCACTATGGTCGTTGGTGTTTTTAAAGTCAAAATTTGGTTATTGTGTTATTTAAGGGACCTGTTAATGGGACTAAAGCAACACCTTAAATTTTCCCAACGAAAAAATGGAGAATTGCTTAAATGATTAGACAGATAAACGATTTAGATCTCAAAATGAAAGTTATGCATATATTAAATATTATGGACTAACTCAAATTATGCCCTTTCGTTTATGCCTCATAAAAAAGGTGGAGGAAAATCTCTCGCGGAGACGATCTTATTCAGTTTTATATCAAAAGTAAAATTTCTACTCTGGGTGTGTCATTTATTGTATACTAGCTGAACAACATCCGGAGTTTCCCGGGTATCACTTTTAATCTGTATATCCTTATTTTCACTACACTTAAGATAGCTTTTTCACCCCCCCCCCCTACACTTTAGCACAGTTTCAAAACGAAGACAATTTCCCAATGTTTCCTTGTGCCGTTGTTGACATCAGCGCGCTCTCTGAGCCCGCGTCTTAGTTTCTACATAAACTACCGAGATTCTTTTACCATTACAACAGATTTTGCTGTCCTATGGCTCCCGTGATAATTAACCTCATTGTCCAAATTTCCTGCACTGCTTTCCTCATGTGCCCAGGTGGTTGGTTTAAAAATGAAGTTCCCTACTTGGCCCGTGGCTTGGTTTCTAGACAAATTGTCATTGCTCGGGTTTTCATCTTTAATCTGCATACATTTTTGTATTGACAACATTTCAGTGCATATGCAACACGAAGGATTTTCCGGTGTTGCAAAAGTCATTACTCACTCAGCACGCACTCTCATAGTCGCAAACTATCGAGGTTTTCATTTCGGCACATTTTGCTATTCTGTGATTCCCGATGTACTTGCCCGACAGGTTCCAAATTTCATAGACAGATTCCACCTGCTTGACCCCGTATTGGGTTAAAAATAAACCAGTTTCCCTAGCTGACATGGGACCCCTTAAAATAATAATGCCTTTGGAAATATGAGGAATATGGCAACGGCAGCAGATTTAAATGTTATTTTGACTTTTACATTTATCACAGTTAGGGAGCAGTAAATGGCAACAATAAATTTGGCAACGATTATACTTTCCCGTAGAAATAGCATTGTACATATGTGTGCTTCTAGCAAGCCCCCCCCCCCTTTTGGACTTTCGACTTGAAATTTGGCACTGCAACCCGGATCACAACCAGAAATATTCTTAGAAAATTTGTAGCGTCTACTATGATTTTCTGATGAGTTATTCCACAGACACACAGACACACACACAGAGAGAGAGAGATATCTTTTTTATTATTATAGATCAAGATCCAAAAAACGCCGTTAAATTCTTTAGTTTAACTATAAAAATGAAAACAAACAATGAATGGCGGACAGACAGGCAGGCGACAAAATGTAAACATTAACTCGTTTTTGAATACGAGCAAAAATCAGAAGTACTAAAAAAATAAATACCCCCTCATGCAACTGCTTACCACAGAGGTCTGACAGGAGCCTGTCAGTTTATACGCCACAGTAGAAGGTCTGAGAGGATATGTACTTTTAGGAGTGAAAAAACTTTTTTGATGGAAAGGGGGAAAAGGGGGGGGGGTTCTTGGGTTCTCAAGGTATGAACAATTATATAAGTAAAATATATGTAATTCCTGATGGCTATAAAAACCTTTTTCAGTTATCTGAAGAAGACGATTACCTAAAATTTCCCTACTATATCCAGTAATAAAATATTCGAGTAGCCCAAATGTAAATTAATATATTTAGACCAAGGGTCTGAA
Source organism: Ryuthela nishihirai (assembly GCA_038380435.1). Taxonomy (NCBI): domain Eukaryota; kingdom Metazoa; phylum Arthropoda; class Arachnida; order Araneae; family Heptathelidae; genus Ryuthela; species Ryuthela nishihirai. The sequence continues at coordinate 15,143,095 of JAWZYU010000019.1, read as the reverse complement.
ATGCGCGGCCCACATAGCCGTTTTGTGTAGCCCACAAAAAATAGAGTCTATCGTAATCGTGGAAACGAATTGTGGTTATACTAGCTTCTATAGGCGGAGATGATTTCGCGCTGAAATAGAGAATGCGATCGCGTTCAGCCGAAGATGTAGCCGCTACAAATGAAATTTTGGTTTGCGTTTTAGCATTAAAAGTACGTTTCAAAAGCATTAAAAATTGGTTTTAAGCATTAAATGTAACATTTAAATACTTAAACGACAATACAACTAATTATGTTTTGTTTATTGTTATTTAAAAAATTGATAATTAGCTGATTTGGCCCCTGTATGATTTAGTTTGAGACCCCTGATCTAGACTATAATACTATTTTAGCTTTCATATCCTGCTGGCGAAATTATTATAAACATCTACCTAATACTTCCTCGGACTTCGACTGGCAGACATGACAGCCTGAGCTTGATATGACATGCTTTCCATCTACTTTTGAAATGCAGCAGAAAAGATTTGGATTCAGTCTTACTGCAAAATGGCTTCAACATCTCGAACTGAAGAGGGCAGAGGTCTACGCATTCGAAAGCGCTTTCCAAATTGTCCCATAAGTTTCGACTTAAATATTTTGCTGTAGACACAGTGTGAGATTATGTGACCTCGTATTATTCGTAAGATGATTCAAATTGCGAAACGCAGGCTTTATTTTTCAATAAATAAATTTCCGGAATCGAAATTCAATTGTTTGCTCTACACTGGAAAAAGCGAAAAGCTTTTTCCAATGTCAGCATAAAATTCTCTTTCTATCAGTTGCATATGCATCCACTAGAGTCCGAGGAAGAACGGGGAAAAAATTAAATTCTATTGAATGTATTATGCATACGCTCGTGGGTGCACAAAACTTCTATCAGAAAGGTTAAAATAACCTCATTATGTTCAAAAAAGATCAAGAGATATGATGAATTTGGTAATTTGATTTTCCAAAATGGGATTATCAGAACAACATTTTTTAAAGCGAGGGAGTTTTGAAATTCTCATAACTTAAAATGCTAAAGAATTCATTCCCATATTTCGTTAATATTATCGATATGATTCCAATTTATATTCGCATTTATTTTTTTTTCTCTTTAAATAAGCACTATCTAATCCAAACGTATTGAAAAGCACTAAAAAACAAATTATTTCTGAAAGTATAGCAGGGGAAAATTCTCAGCTTAGAAACGAAACCATACAGTTCAAAGAAATTAGGAAAAAAAATACTTTTAAGGGATCAAGGATATATTATCTCGATTGGAACCTAAAATATGCATTTTTATTTAGTATTTAGGAATTTGTAAAAAATCATTTAATTATACATCTAAATATTCTTGGTCGAATAATTAGAAGATGAGCTAGATTCAATTCTTTTTCTATGTGTGTTTTATGAGCCTTAGATGGTCAACATATCGATTCGTATTGTTCATAATCAATTTACGCATATAATCACTCAGCAGGAATTTTAAAATTCTAAAGGGTTCCAATCCTGTCGAAAGATTATTAACTGGCCCATACATATTTTCATGAACAATCCAGGTCATTGATTCATTAGTGATTTGGTTGGACCATGAAATATTACTAAATCACATCTTCTATTATGACTTTGTATGGTTGAAAAATCCTCTTTTGCTCACCATTCCGTGTAGCTGATTATTCTTTGTTGATTTTTCCACGTCTCTTCTTCAAATATCTGAATTCGTTTACTTCATACTCTTAGCTATCAATGGCAAATGAAATGCTCATAGTTTCTTCCTCCTTCAAAATTTTCCGTTTAGGGAATCCATCTCAAATAACAAAATGAAATATAACAATTATAAAAATTTAACTCAATTCGAAAATTATGTCAGGGAATTTTAAACAGTTGCAGAAGTTCCAAAACCCAAAATACTCTTAAAATATGCATGTGTTCTATTCTTGTCCCAGGCTTGAATTCACCGGATCCTTTTCGTTCGGTACAAACATCTGAGTCATACCAGGCGAAATTAGAACAGGAAGGTCCAGGGCCAGCGCTACCTGACAGGGCGACAGATTTGCCACTAAGCTAATCACAGCTGCTGTAAAGCCCACTGAGATAATGGCAGATCTAAAGAAAAGGGTGGCAGACATCGAAGTTCGCTCGGGGGACAAAATAGCTATTGTGGAACATGGGTGGGTCAACAGTAATTGTCGACCAATTAACAGGGCCGGCGTGAAATTTTGCGGGGCCGAGTCCCAAAATTGTGTGGGGCCAAAAAACTCATTTATATGTACTTCTAAATTTTGTAATAATAAATTATTTATTGCAGTACAAAGTGCTGTACATACCTACATACAAGTTTATAGGAACACCGAGTATATTATAAATATTACATAATTTTTCTCACCATTTTCGCCGTGAAATCTTTAATTACGTCATCAAAATTCTTTCGATTCATCGTCATTCGTCATCGATTTCGCTATTTCGATCAATTTTGACCGAAATTTAAATTTTTACGATGAGCTTTTCGTGGACGCATTTTTTTAAAGTGCGGTGCCGGGTTCTGGGGAGTGCGCTGAACCCGCCTTGCTCCGGCCCTGACCATTAGCATCACCGAACTTTCATCTACAGGTCAGCATGAAACTCTACAACCTGTTCATCCCTCAAATGTCAAACCGTCCGAGCCGATAAAGGCAACTTGGGGTAGGTTGTTCCCTTGGGATCATGTGAGTGGTGCGCACCGACGTCAAGGGTAAGTTCTACTCATCAATGGCTTCCAAAAATGTCATCTATAATTTGAAAAGGGAGATATTCAGACGACATTTCTCTACTTACTAATGACGCCAAGCCCAATCCCTTCAATATCACAACCTGCGCCATCGTTCATTTGTTCAAGGGAGGAGTAATTGCCCTTATATCATAGCTTTTGATGTCCATGCAGCTATAGAAATTGAAGAATCAAACGGTAAATACTTATTTTTGTATGGTACAGCAGATGGAACGGGAATTTGCAAAACTGTAGATGATGTATTAGCTGCGGTGGAACATCATGGTAAACCAAAAAATGAAATACTTGAAGAATGTTCGACTTCAGTTGATGGTGCATCGGTTACGACGGCTATTTCTAATTCTTGCATTTTCAATAATGTTTCTGACAGGATGATATACATGTAGGTAAATATAATGACTATACAACAAATTGAAAGTTTCTTTTTATAATATTGGTCAAATAGGATGTTTTTAACTAATTTTGGCGTGCTGAATTCAAATACGGCTGTGAAAAATCTGCAGCACGTACAGTTTTTTTAAATTACGGATTGATGTATTTCAAATTTCAATGAATACGCATATCTGGGAAATGAAAATAAATGTGAATATTTTATTAAATTGCAACTTAAAACTCATTAATTAATTACATGATTACAGTGAAAAAATTAGAAACGTCATAGTTATAGACCACTGAATATAAAGTAACAAATGAAATAATATTGAAACGCAAAATAAGATAACATGTGTAAGGATCTTTTATACTTACAAGAAGTTCATTTTTGTCTTTTATGTGATGAAGTATCTTCCTTCCGCAAGAACCAGCAGTAGTCACGCATAATTTCTGGGTCCCACCTGCCTTGGCTTCTCTACTCCATGATTCGGATATCCTGGTGAAATCTTTCCCCTTGCTCATCACTGACAGCTTCTAAGTTCTTGGGAAAGAACTCGAGATGCGAGTGCAAGAAATGGATCTTCAAGGACATTCGGCAGCCAAGAATTTCGTAGTTTTTGAGAAGATCTTGAATGAGCTTATGGTAGTTTTCCTCTTTGTGATTCCCCAGAAAACCCTGGACCACGGAGGTAAACGATTTCCATGCAGCTCGCTCCTTCATATTCAGTTTTTCTTCGAAGACAGTATCATTCAGTAGCTTCCTGATCTGAGGACCAACAAAGATTCCTTCTTGGAGTTTGGCATCACTTAGGTTTGGAAATGTTTCCTTCAAATGCAAAAACCCTTTACCAGTTTTGTTCTTAGCCTTTACAAAGTTTTTCATAAGCCCCACTTTGATGTGTAGTGGTGGGAGCAGAACATCACATAGGTCAACAAGAGGCTTATACTTCATATTACTCTTTCCAGGAATAAAAACATCTCTTTTGGGCCAGTCTTTTGTTTTGTAGCTGGCCCTACTGTCCCAAAAACACAGAAAACAGCAAAATTTTGTGAAGCCTCCTTGAAGCCCGAGCAAGAGAAATATGACTTTTAGGTCACCATATATTGTCCACATAAACTGATCATGTTTTATAGCAGTGAGTATTTTTTTCCATGCTTTCATAAGTTTCCTTCATTCCCACTGCGCCTGTTACTGAAATGGAAAGTTTTTGATCTCCTTTATGCAAAATGGCAGCTTTGTGCTGAATTTTGACGAATCTATAAATAGATGCCATTCTTTCCAATTTCTTCCATCAGCCTTGAAATATCTGTGCAGAAACACAACTCATCTTCATCTCGTAATAAGCAGATAAATTTTTCTTTCTGAACAGAGAAATTCTGGTATTCTTGGCCAGAAGACTCCACTTTTGAAGTCGTGAACCTAAAATTTCAGCTTGTTGCTTGGAAAGTCCTTGGTCTCGAACAAGATCATTTAAATTGATCCATAGTAAATACACAGATTATCTGTAGAGATAGACTTCAAACATTACTTAAAAGCTTCTGAAGAAAATTCATCGCCGATACGGCGGGAATCGAACTTGCAACTCTCCAGATTCATGCCAGAGCGCACTACCATTACACCACGCATCAGACAATGAAATCTTTCAGAATAAGACCTTTTAAATATTCACCTCAGGGTTCAGGGTTCAGGGTGATGTAAATATGGTGAAATTAGCCTCCAAATAAAGGGCTTCCTTCACCAGTCACAAAGGAAGCGCGAGATAGCGGATGCAGAAGAAACTGCCTCTCAGCTTTCTCAAAAAAAAGGATCTATTCAGGAGAATGTAAAATATAGAACATTAGACCTTGCAGAAGAGGCCAATGTTCTGAAAGAAGTCAGTGACCATACGGGAGCGTGCTCGCTGCAGCTTCGCATTATGGTTGTTGTCAAGAAGGGAAGTGATGGAGTAGTCAGTGGTTCCGATAGAATGAGGCTCCTGGAACAAAGCTTCTCGTTCGGCATTGTAGCAGGAGCAGTTGAGCAGAACGTGTGATACAGTCTCAGGTGTGCTGCAAGTGGCACAGTCTGAACTGTAAGCTCTGCCAAGAGTGTGAAACGTAGAGTTGCTGTAGATTTCACCAACTCGGAGACGATGAAGGAGTGTCTCCTCAGATCTGCGGAGATTACCGAGGTTAGGAGCAGTGAGAGAAAGTTCAACCAGGTACCTAAATGAAGAACAGCTGCTGTCCTTCTATCACTGAGCAAGATGGCACTTGCTCATCAGATGTGCAGTCACTGAGAGAGAGAGGGTAATTAGTTACACACCTCTGACTCTCCAGCGCCTCCTACACCCCAAAAAAGTTAGACGAGCCTCATCTGAAAAACATTCATCCCCAATACGGCGGGAGTCGAACTCTCAACTCTCCAGATTCATGCCAAAGAGCATTGCGCTTATACCACGCATCGGACCAGGAAATCTTTCAGAATAAGACCTTATATATAATAACAATGATTGGAAATGAGCTCGCTGATCACACCGTGAAGGATCACGGTGTGATCACGGTGTGGGGTAGGCGTTATCTTACGGGGAAAAGGTTCCGTGCTGATGAACAAATGAGACAGCAACTGGCTGCAAAATGTTGGTAACTTATCTTTGGTCAGTTAGAGATCCCCTTATGATGACCAGTTCTGACCGAGATGTCCGACTAATGGCTCCAAACAACAAGACACTATGGATATGGAGCTGTGTGACTATGTCGCACGCACTGAATGGCGTTCCTTTCCCCTGGATGGTGGCGAACACTTTGTCTACCGTCGTCGTGCTGACCAAGACAAAAACGAGATTCGTCACTAAACACTAGAGTACACCACTCTTGTTCGTTACAGTTCTGTCTGACGCGACACCACTGAAGATGTGTTTGCAGGTTGGCAGATATGAGGGGCAAATGCAGTGCCGGGCAATGAAAATGTAAAAGTCTGTTGTTTACCGTCCGATTGGTAAGTATTCGATGTGCTACCTGTTGCCATTCCTTTTGCAGTTGCATTGTAGTCGCGAATCTATCTCGCAATGTCATGCGTCGCAAATGGCGGTTCTGTATCTCCATGGTCTTGTGTCGTTTTCCTGATCCTTGTCGGCGTGTGGTGGATCTTTCTTGAATCCACTGGAACCATGTATGTACGATGGTGCTGGGATTGCGGCCAACAGGTTAGTCACATCTCTGTACGACAAACCAGCTTCTCTAAGCCTAATGATTCTTAAACGATCAAAGTCTGTTAACTGTGGAACGACTGTCGACGTCTGTGTAAGGGTAGCTTTAGTGGTTTAGAAAAATTTATTATAACATAAAGAAATGCATGAGGACAATAAACACACAATGCACAACACTTTATCAAATACATTATCATTACAACACTTTACAAAGAACAGAGAAACAATAAAAGCACAAAACTAAGTAAAACCAACAATAGGTATATGTAAACAACCAAGGAGCTTTCAAGCTATTCCAGGTTATAAAAATTTAATTGATTTTTGTTAGAGAAAATAAAGTAAATGTAAAATGAAAAGCATAAAAAATATTAGCTATCACGAGTATGCAATTTTTCCAAATATCAGTTCCTATATAAATGCTATCAAAATATTGTTTAATCACAGTAAACATACATTCAATGTTGTCTAACTTTGACAAATATGCACACAAACATTTCTTAAAAGATGTAAAACATTTTTCGTTTCTTATTGTATACTCCAGTGAAATAAAAAATTTAGGCACAATAAAATAAAAAATTTTATGGAAAATTTCCTTTTCCGTTTTTTCTGTATAAAATTGTAAACCTAAAACTCTGGAGTTAAAATTAGGATTTTCAATCGGAATTAAATCTTGATTTTTATACAAAAAGATAGTTGAAAAATACAAATATAATTTCCTTAGTAGCAATATTGTGTTTGTTGTATAATATTGTGTTCCCAGCAAAATAATAATAATTAAGATTACGAATTATTTTATTTTGTACATAAATTAAAGGTAATAAATTTGATTTATATTCTCCTCCCCAACAACAAATCCCATAAATTAAGGTAGACTGAACCCATGCAAAAAAAATATCCCGTAGGAAATTATAATTAACATAACGTTTTAAGCAGTAAATTTTATATAATATTCTATTTAGTTTTGAAGAAAGTGAGTACTGTCGCTCAAAAAAGTATGCGAACACTACGGTTGATTAAAAAATTCAGAAAAAATATCTGGCAACGATTTTTTTAGAAATTAGTGACCTGACAACCTTCGTGTCACGTGACACGAAGGTTGTCAGGTCACTAATTTCTAAAAAAATCGTTGCCAGATATTTTTTCTGAATTTTTTAATCAACCGTAGTGTTCGCATACTTTTTTGAGCTACTGTACATATGTTTTTTCCATTTTAAATTAGATTCTATTTTTAATCCTAAATAATTGTACCTATCTCTGACTTTGATAGTATCAGAGTTACAACACTCTGTACTTAAACAGTTTAATTCGTGCAGTTTGACGTTATTTCCAAATGTGTGTAATGAAGTTACTGTAAAATATATGTACTTAGTTTTTTTACATTTAATTCTAGTTAAATATTAGTAATACTATTTTAATAATTATTAAACTACTATTAATATTTCCAAGTAATGCATCAAATCAAAAACTTATTTGATAACTTTTAATTATAGAAATATTAATAGTAGATTATATATTAAACTACTATTAATATTTCCATCTTATGCATCAAATCAAAAACTACGGATGTATCATCCGCAAAAGAAATAATTTGTCTGGTAATATTTAATTTACAGAAATCATTGATATATATATATACAGGGTGATTCAAAACTTATCGTTCAAATTTCGTGGGGAGGTAGGGAATACATCAGGAAACCGATTTCACATAGGAAAGAATGTCCGCAAATGTACGCATGCGTATGTAGAGGGCGCTGTGTGTACCCAACCAGTGTACAGCTCGCCCGACCACTCCCGCTGTCATCAGTGTACGAGCTGACTTACTAGTGATAAGATGAATCGTTTTACGCATCAAGAGCTAGCGGATATGCATCTCGCATATGGGGCAGCTGGCGAAAGCGGCCGCCGAGCTAGGCAAGTTTACAAAGACCGATACCCAAACAGAAGAATTTTGTTCATATAGATGACGTTTGCGGACATACTTTCCTATGTGAAATCGGTTTCCTGACCTATTCCCTACCTCCCCACGAAATTTGAACGATAAGTTTTGAATCACCCTGTATATAAGAAAAGGTAAAAGACCCAACACAGAATCCTGAGGAACTTCACTTACACTCAATACTGTTTTACTTACTACATTTGACACCAATTAAAGTCAAATGCTTTTCCGATGTCTAAAAAAACCCCAATAATCTTTTTATTATGATTAATGCCCTTATAAAGTAATTCGTTAAATTTTATTAATGCATGAGACGTACTGCAGTTTTCACGGAAATCAAACTGGTTTTTTGCAAAAAACTCAATGCTATCCAAATAACTAACCACTCTTTTTTAACTATTTTTTCTGTGATTTTAGAGAAAATTGGTAAAATTGTAATAAGTCGATAATTATTAAAATCCACTCTGTTTAGACCCTTATAGATTGTTTTAATTATAGAAAATTTCAAATCGTCTACAAAACGTTCCTGTTTCCTTTGATAAATTAATAATATAAACTAATAAATCTAATTTATGTCTAGCTATAATTTTTAGTATTTTTGAATTTAAGGTATCGTATCCTAGAGCTTTATTTGTATTTTAATTTGAAATTAAATTCAAGACTTCTCCTGCATCTGTATTCATCAAATACATAGAACTCAAGACTGTTTGTTAATCAAATGAACTAAAATTTGATTCCGATTGCCAAGATACAGATAAACTTCGGTTTCTATTAATATTTGTAAAAATTTCATTAATTTCATTCATTACAAAATTAGTTTCTTTATTATTTGGAAAAAAATATTATCAGCTGTTGATGTACAGTCGCTCAAAAAAGTATCCGAACATTATGGTTGATTACAGAATTCAGAAAAAAATATCTGGCAACAATTTTTTTTGAAATTAGTGATCTGGCAACTTCATGTCACGTGACACGAGGTTGCCAGATCACTAATTTCTAAAAAAAGTTGCCAGATATTTTTTCTGAATTATGTAATCGACCATAGTGTTTGGATACTTTTTTGAGCGACTGTACCTGTTATGTCATTTACTAATTTCCACTCTCGTAGTCGATCATTGTTACAGTTAGTAAATAAATTCCTATTATATAAATTCTTTGCATTTTTTATTGTTATTTTAAGTTTTCATTCTAATCTTTATATTCATTCATATAAGCAATAACTAAAGCATTTCTTTTTTATTAATACTGTTTAAAATTTCATATGTAATCCATTTTTCATTAATACCTTTAACTTTATTTTTATCTCCACACCATCAATATTATAACTACAATCCTGCATCGCTGTATAAACCTTATTAATAAATTCTTGATAAACCAAATTAACGTTTTTACATACAAAAATATCATTATCCAAATTATAGTCCTTTATTTTATATTCTAGTTTCAGATAATTTATCCTAGTGATGCAATGCAAGTTTTTATTATTTGTATTTGTTTTGTTTATTTTGTGTGATTTTATAATCATTAAAATTGGGTAATGGTCTGTTATTTCAGTCATGTATATAGCATATTTATTTTTGAACATGGAATTAACATTTCTAATAAATAGATGATCAATGCAAGTAGCTGTTGTTAATGTAACCCTAGTCATTTCGTTTATATGTAATATAAACTCAAATGTGGCCATTATACTTAAATATCTCTAAACTTCGTTATTCTTACTATTCAGATCCAAATTCATATCACCAAATATATATACATTCTTATATTTTACCGTGTTTAAATAACATTCTAATTCATCTAAAAAAGCTTTTACTGTGCATTTATGAGAGCTATAAATGGAAATGAAGCATAAATCGTTTAATTTATCATAAAATATAATAAATAAATAAATACCCCCTGAAGCAGCTGCTTGCCACAGAGGCCTGACAGGAGCCTGTCAGTTTATATGCCACAGAAGAAGGTCTGAGAGGATGGCAGGACCTCAGCAGAAAAACACCTCTAAAATCTCAGCAGTATTAAATTTTTGGCTAAGTTTATTTTCGTCCATTGATAAATTATTTTTAAAGTAAATTACAGTACAGTCTGATTTATTATATTCTCTCCCATTAATGAAACAGTTATATCCAAAAATCTTATAATTATCCACTTCATGGTCATTAATCCATGTTTCACTCAAAACAAGAACATTAATAACATAATTTATATTATATAGTAACACAAGAACTTCATCAAAATTTTTACGCATACTCCTTATGTTAACATGAAATAAATTCAAATTATTACTTAATCCATCATTATTGTCTATAAAGTTACCTCAGTAAAAACCTATTAATCCTTCAAAATCTACAACCTTTTCACATAACGATTCTTCAATTTCAAAATCCTCCATTACAAATGATCAAGGTCTTTCTCACTTATTATTCGAATTATTGTCGAATTTTCGATCTTCCTCAGAAAAATCTTACCATCTTTGAGCGATAAAAATTTGTAATTCTTTTTTATTTTAATCTGTTTGCTTCAAAGAACCATTTCGTGTAATATCTGCAAATATGCTCATTTACGTAAATTTTTAGGTTCCAAATCTTTTGTCTACTTCATTAGCGGCAACTGTTCTCTTCAGTTTAAAAGCTTTCATCCATTCATCGCGTTTTGCTCTATTTGTAAACTGAACTATCACTGGTCTAGTTTTACATTTCGAAGTTGGTACTCTATGCGCAGTGACAATATCCGTGTTATCCACTTTTAAAATTTTTGAAATATTATTCACAATTTCATTTAAATTTTCTTCCGAAGATTCTGGATTTATCCTAATTCATTTATCCTGTGTTGCATGTCTTGTACTGTAGATTTCAAATCTGTTGTTTCTCTAATTAAATGAACATTTTGTTCTTTTAACTGCAAAATTTCCGTTTTGATAGCTTTTAGTTCTTTCGTAAGGTCTGATATATTTTCTGAGTTGTAATGATTTCACAACCTCACTCAGTTCTGTTTTTATATTCACAGTTATTTCAGATTTTGTTGCATTTCATGTTTTTATACCATGTCTCCAAATCTTTTTTTGTTATTACTTCATCAGTTGAATCCAACTGAAGGTTCCCTTTATTTCCTGTGGTGTCCACATTCATCTGTGGTTCACAGGGTTGTTCAGTTTCACCCTTCTGACACTTGGAACAAAGCCATTTTGACTTTCGCTCCTTTCTCAGCTTCCGAAAAAAAATTTCGGTAAAACCAACCAATAAAAATGGAGATTTTCCTTACAAATTCCAGTACATTAGATTGATACATTTTCAGCCTGTATCCGTTCATAGCATTTATCACAATTCATATTGCACAATCTATCACTACGCATTATAATTTATCCTAGGTATTTTTCAAACACGTTAATATTTCTTAACGCTTAACAAGATTTAACAGCATCTAGAATTTTTATATACCTATTTTAATTGCTGGTAAAATATTCAGTACTATGTTAGCTCATCAGATGGCAGCACATTATCTGTTATACATTACAAACATATTATTACAAACAAGCAAACAAGCAAACAAGCAAGCTATTACAAACAAGCAAAGTGAACTATGTAAAAATCTATCAAATATTTTGTACAGAAAAATGATCACTTACCACACCCACACAACCTTTGCCATTTTTAACAACTTTTGTCAACCAGAGAGCTTTGGTTGCCTTTATCTGTGTTTGACTGTTCCCCACCTGTGACGTCAGCTCGTGCCTGTGCAATCGTTTTGATCATTCTGCAAAAACCTAATCATTTCCATGCATTTCCATATACCACCGCCTCCCTATATTTCATCATCACATTTGAATAACTTCTTGCAAGTGTCGCATTTTTTTATTTCCTAAGAAATGTTTCTGAAGATGTGTAACTGCATTAGAGCCGTGCGAAAGTGCTCAGACCATATGGCATATCTTGACTAATCACGAGGCACATTAATAAACAATCGTCATTTAAATTAGAAAGTTTATTAAGTTCCATCTGCTTACAAGTAAAAACTTAATCATGGGTGAGGAGCACTACGTTGATATAAATACTTTGATTAATCATAATGGGAAATCTATCTGCAAATAAAGTTTGTAATAAGCAGGCGAGGACTAGTAAGCGGCACTGAACTCTGTAGCGTCCCGTGCCTTTAGTGTGGCAGGCCACTGGGACTTCATAGGAGACGGATTTTTTTTTATATTAATGTTATTTTACAGAAATCCCACAGAATTGAGGAAACTTAGTTTAAGAATCACGTACGAACTCTCAAAAGAATAAGTATTGAAATCTTGAAAAAGAAATCGAATTTTTTTACTGTATAGCAAACCCGGCCTTCCCTGCTACAGCCGAGTCCCTGACAAAAAGCGCCAGTTCGCCCCTGGTAACAAATTGTTCAATGCAGCATAAAATTATGCTTAAATTTTGGCAGCTGTTGTGAAAAACGTTCCCATCAGCAGCCAAGGCAATGGGTGAGAACGTTTCAGTTTGAAACTGCTTAATCTCACTATAAGAGCACTATGAGTCAGTAAAAACAGATGCATTCAACAATGCGGGAACTTTTATTCCAGGGATGTAAGCAGATTGCATAAGGATCTATGACCGAAGAAGAAGAAAGTTACATACTCTGTTTAATATTTATTGGTTGCTGAAACTAATCTAGTAAAAGTAAATGAAAATTAGCTTATATACCTCTCCGGGATTATTCACTCATTTCTCTAATACTGTATATCACTAAGTCAACTCATCAAACATTGCTTCCGGATATCGCTAAAAAAATCCGCAACTGTAGATATTGCGTAACTGTGAAGTATACTCATAGCAGCCACTTGTTTTTTGGGTTGCTTTATTCCTGAGCAGCAAATGTTTGCACACTTAGACTAAATGGCTACATCACAAAGACTCCAATGGCTCAGAGAAAGTTGGGGGAAAGGGACCCACTGGACAGCTGTTAGAAGTCGCCAGCTAAGGCCATACATAAAAAATAAATAAATAAATACCCCCTCAAGCAGCTGCTTGCCACAGAGGTCTGACAGAAGCTTGTCAGTTTATACGCCATAGTAGAAGGTCTGAGAGGATGGCAGGCCCTCAGCAGAAAACGACACAAACAGCCATGCCTTACCCGGTCATACAGATTTTTTTTTTAACATGCACAGGATATGGCTCTCCTGTATACGGCGTAACAGCTTATATCACAACCGACGGATGCCAGCTTTTCCAACCGCTTCGGTTGACCGTTTTTCACGGAGAACAGTGTGGGGATTCAGCAGAGAAAATTCTCAAATCTAGTTTGGACTAGGATCTGGAAACTGCCGATTACGAGCCTGACGCGCTACCGAATGAGCAACCCCTACCCTTAGCTGCCAATAATGAGAGCTTCTGTTTATATTTTTGGAAGCATAATGTAAGTTAAAGAAAGATATTTGAAAATAAGTATGTAACATTTGTTCACAGTTTATAGATTGAAAAGTAATCACTTAATGCTCTTTCGATTTTTTTTACTCTCCTAAACTTAGTTCAACATTTGGAGTTCAGTGAAAAGGATAAAAAAGAGTAACGCTTTGCAGTTAAACTAATTATTCGGGTCAGTGAATACACGAAGCAAAGGAGTAAAGAATGGGAAGTGTGACGGAATGTGATTGGCGGAAAAATATCGGAGATAGTTCATATTCAGGGCTGCGAGCTTTGGCACCATGCGCGCTCTTGTTTTGTATCCACTGACGTCAGAAGTTAACAGATTGGCCGGATGAGAGAAATGGTCTGTCGCTCTTGACTACGAAAGAGAGTCAGATTGTATGCTGTGGTCATCTAAGAGAAAAATGGATAGATAAGTCTTTTGTGACACGGAGAGCCACACTTGGCAAACACTGCCCACTGGTGAACAATACGAATGGAATTTAGATGAATGAGACGCTTGAGGATAACATAAAAAAAGCTCCATTCAGGCGTATACAGATTCAACTCTTGGGAGAAAAATATTGTTGATTTTTGTAGCTGATGGAGAATCTGAGCGCATTTAAAAAGAAACTAGCATTTATTAAAGGAAAATAATAAAAATAAAATTAGATAAATGAGATACGGGAAAAACAGCAGCGAGAATTCTGATTATTGAAAATTTTCAGAAAGCAGATGTTGCACCTCTCAAAGTACTCCCCGTTGGCCCTAAAGCATTTCTCCATTCTGTTCTTCAAGCCTCGAAACATTTTTGGAAGTCCTGTTTGGGAAATCTTTTTGAGTGCTCTGTCGTAAGCATCTTTATTGTGCTCTACGTTGTTAAAATGGATTCTTTTCAAAGGATGGGTACTACATCGTTGTGATTTGGTTTTGGACCAGAAGTTGCTTCACTGTTAATGCTGAATGGGAAAGAGCGTTGTCGTGATGAACACATTTGGAGATGAACATTTTCCGGCAAAGTCGATAGCACTCGTCTTATACAAGCTGCACAAGCGGGAGTAACACAGACATTATTCAAACATTCGAACATGGGAGCGATTGTTAGAATCAGAAAAAAAAAAACTAAACACTGTTGAATCTGAATCTGAATCCGTTTGATTGTTTTATGGGGGTATTAAGTAAGCTATACGTGAAGTTTCGTTTTAGCCGCATCTCGTATATAGAGTGTTTAGAACGCTCTATTCGGTGTATTGCTTTATCATTAAGGCTTCGTTATTTTCACTACTATATCAAAAGACTCTTAATTTGTTTTTCAATTGAAATTTAGAACATATAGTTGCAAAATGTATCAAAGTAGCGCTATTTGCTGTAAAGGAAATTATCCTTCAAGTAGTTCTTGCCGCAGAATCCTGACAGGAGCCTGTGAATTTAATATGGCATAGGCATAATATTAAATATTATGAGTAATAATATTTTATGATCTGTGATGAAGGCAAGATTTCAGGGAAGAGACAGCAAAGGAAAGAAACATTTCTATCTATCAAGGGACTTTAATCCAGTATCCTTTTATCTGTAGCCAGGTGCATTATCTTTTGTCACCAAACGCTTACAATTTCAATATTCCTAACTCACCACTTGCAGGACCCATTTTAATTGCTTTAATTTTGTCTCAGTTTATCGCCAAACCTAGTCAATTGTCACTTTCGTCAATAGCTCTAATGAAAAAAAATCATCTCTTCAACATCATTGGCTCAAAGAACTAAATCATCATCATAGTTTCACTCAATAAGTGGTTTCGAATCACTTTCATGGTCAGCATTTTCAAAACAGTCATCAGTTCCATCAATAAAGTATTTTCATATCTCTAGGTCATCCAAGATAAAATATTTTCCTTGAAATGAATTCATCGTTACAAAATCCGCAACAAAACTAAAGAGACAAAGGGCAGCTTTGTCTAATTCGAGTAGTAATGCTAAATCAGTCACTGCAAGCTTTACCATCTCTCACACATGACTCAATGTTTTTATAGAGATGTTAACTAACTTATCCTCATCATTACGTTAAACAAAACTTTTCAGATATGCCATAGGATTTCATGATCAACCACAAAATATTATGATGAACAGAGCCAAAAACATTTCTGAAATCTACAAAGCTATTAACTGCAAGCTTTAACACAATAAAATTTCTTAAGAATCTGGGATATCTGTGCAACCAGTCTGATTTAGATTATGCAGATGATTTGACCCTGTTGGCTAATATTGTTGATGAGATGAATTCGTTCATTAGGGCTGTTGATGAGACTGGTAATAGAGTAGGTTGGTGATAAACAGAGAAAAAGCTAAATTGATGAAAATTGGTCAGGCAGATGGTGTTTCAGTTGCTTTGAATGGCTCTTCAGCAAGTGTTTCAGCTTAATTTTCTTGGGAGCTATGTAACAGATACTGGTGATGTGCAGTATGAGATAAATAGAAGAATAGGGACTGCCGCTAGGACTTTTAAGAATCTATGGAGAGTGTGGAGAAATGGGCGCATAACCTACAGGCTAAATTTAGGCTGTATAATAGTTTGGTTCTTTCTAAGGTTAGTTATGGTAGCGAAACATGGACCCTTTGTAGGCAGGATAACAAGAAACTTGATGCCTTTGATTCTAGATGCTTACGCAGTATCTTGGGCATTAGGTGGATTGACTTTATAAGAATGATGATGTTAGAAGAAGGAGTCATCAGCCTCTTTTGAGCAGCATATTTTGCAAAGAGAAACTGCGTTGGTTTGGCCATATTGCCTGTTGCATAGCTTCAGATTGGCAAACAGGATTATGAACAATGTGCCGAAGGGTTTGAGAAAAGGGGGGAGACCTAGGATCCGATGGGTAGACAATGTCAAACAGGACCTTGCTAGAATTGGCCTAGAGTGGCCAAATGCAGCAATTGTAGCTTAGAAGAGACACGTCTGGAAAGGAAAATTACACAGTCTGGTTGGACCTCCATAGCCCATGGCTGCATGAGGAATTTGTATGTATGTATGTAATATCAAGGGTGGCAAAAATTAATATTGTTTTTTCTTTAATGAAATACATTTTTTCCCTTTCTTTTGCTCTCAGAAGCATATAATTTGTTTCTTTTTTTAATATTTGATATAGCTGAACGGCACTTAGAGCTGCCGGGTCCGACTTGTAATCTATATATTGTTATTTTCACTGCACTAAAGGTTAGTTTTGTTAGTTCCACCCGTGCTCCCCTCCCCCTCCTGAAATTTTAGTGCATATTCAACACGAAGATTTTCCCGTCACTTGTTTGGGTCGTTGCTAACGCCAGCGCTCTCTTTTACAGCTCGTGACTTTTTTCCATGAAAGTACCGCTTTCCGGGTGTGCCCTATGGCTACGGTGATACTTTGACCATATGGACCAAATTTCCTACACGGCTTTCCCCCTTGGGCTCCAGTGGTTGGTTAAAAAATCAGGTTCCTACTTGATCCGTGGCTTCGTTTCTACACAAATTGCCGATGTCCGGATCTCGCTTTTAATCTGAAGAGATCCCTATTTTACATTTACACATCCCAGAGATCATAAAAAAATATTTTAGATGAATTTCTTATAAAAATTATTGCCGAAAATCATATTGACTCAAAATTTACCAATACACTACAAATCTTCACAGATGGCTCAGTTAATAAAAACAATTCAATCTCCTCAGGTGTTTTCTCAATTTCAACCCCTTTCTTCATTTCCAATCACAAGAAGCTAAATGCAAAAAAAAAATCATTTCAAGAAACTGAAAGGCTTGTAAATGGTAGCTAGGCGTAAACTGGAAGGAGAGCTGTGTACCAATCCCCAGTGATGATGCACAGAACCGGCCAGGTCTAGCACCTAATATCCGACCCCGCCTTCTCGTGGTGCAGGCCGTTAGTACCTTTCAAAAGAAATATTCTCTTTTGGAAGGGAACGGAAGGGGAGGGCTGCCAGTTCAGTATGGCCTACTGATCTGGTCATCTATGGCCACTTTTTTCTTTTTTTTCAACCCTGCTGAGGAGTGGTCAACTTCACAGGGTCCTGGTGCTGACCATTTATACCTACTAGACTGGACTTGTTTATGGATTTGAGCTTGATTATGGATCCTGGACTTGCTGTGGGCCTCTGTTGAGGGAGAGTCTGCTGCTGTGTTTTCTGTTTGCTTCTGGGTTGCCAGCTCTAAGTGAACAGAGGCATGGGATACCTTACATCAGCTGGTGGATAATCCTAATCAGAGGCCATCGCAGGTACCTGAACCTTACTTAGCTAGTTGGGCATCGTCAAGCCTATACTGGAGTAATGTGTCTCAGGCAGGCCATATGGTTCTTGAAAAAGTCCACTTGAAAAGGTGGTGCCTGAAGTTCCTACCAGCATCGGTGACTTCAGCCTTTAGCGGAGGAGGAACAGGTCTTTGCCCCATGCCTGTGATCAGGGGGCTGTTTGATATTGTTGGCCCTACCAATCTCAATAAACCTAGTTTCTTTAAAAATCCTACTAATCATTTTCTCTCTGCAGGAACGTGGAACGTGAGGACATTACATACAGATTATTCTCTTGATGTCCTCATGCAGGAATTCCAGCGCTATAACCTAGATATTCTAGGCTTGCAAGAGACCAGATGGACAGGTAAAGGTGAGATACTTAAAAATAACTTTAAATTTCTCTTTACAGGGAGGGAGGATGGAAAGTGTCACCAAGGCGTGGGTCTGCTGCTCAGCAGACATGCTAGTGATGCTCTTCTAGGATATGAGTGCATTAATGAAAGGTTTCTTACAGCAAAATTTCAGACAAGCATTAAAGACTTGAATGTTATCTGCTGTTATGCCCCCACTGAGGATTCTAATGAGGATGAGAAGGATAGGTTTTACAGGCAACTTCAGGATATTTTGAATTCTGTCAAGAAAGGAGATATTACCCTTGTTCTTGGTGACTTCAATGCCAAAGTTGGTACTGACTCTGACCTTTGGGGAGGAGTAATAGGCCCTTTTGGTATTGGTAGCTGCAATGGCAATGGGCAACGTCTCCTACAGGTAAGTAAACTCAATGGTTTCAGAATAACTAACACATATTACAAACACCGCGACATACATAAATACACATGGGTTTCACCTGATGGGCTGCATAAGAATATGATTGATTATATATTAATTAACAGCAAATGGGCTAGTTCTGTTAGAAATACCAGGGCATATAGGGGAGCTGAAATGGGATCTGACCATTACCTTGTTAAAAGTGTCTTGCAACTTAAACTTAAAAAGTGTTGTGCTAGGGTTAAAAAATTTACCTTTAATACTGAAGCTCTGAAAGACCCAGTTATAGCTAAAGCTTACCATGATAGGTTACTTAGTCATTATGACACTCATGGTTTGCTTAATACTGAAGTTGAGGAAGAATGGGGCCATTTTAAACAGGCTTTTTTGGAAACTAACAGTACTCTTTTAGGGAAAAAGGAGCAGAGGAGGCAGAATTATTTAAGTGATAAGGCACTTGAGCTTATTTCAGAAAGAAGGAACTGCAGGAATGTCCTTAATCAGTACCCTACTAGTCCTAATAGAAAGCATTACAAAGAACTTAATAAACGTGTAAAGGATCAGTTAGCTACTGATAAGAATCTTTGGCTTGATGGCCTTGCTGACAAAGCTGAGGAAGCAGTTAGACAGCACAACAGCAGAGAGCTGTACCAGATAGTTAATGTTTTGTGTGGTAGAAAACGAACAGGTATACAGGGATTGAAGGATAAACAAGGCAAGGTTATAGAAGGTGAGGATTCTGTCATGGCTAGGTGGGCTGAGCATTTCAGTGATGTTCTAAACAATGTGGTTAGTTCTACTCCCATTGTTTGCAATGATGATAGATGCATTGTTGGCTTTAATGTTGGCCCTATAACACAATCTGAAGTTAGTTTGGCTATTTCTAAACTTAAACTTCATAAATCCCCAGGGGTGGATGAAATTACTACGGAAATGCCTAGAGCTGGGAATGTTTCAGTTACCATTTGGATGACTGAAATTTTGAATAACTTTTATGATAAAGGCATGGTTCCTAAAGATTTTACCAGAGCTATTATTATCCCTATTTTCAAAAAAGGTGATCGCAGTTCTTGTGATAACTATAGGGGTATCAGCCTACTCTCCGTTCCAGGTAAAGTTCTTTCCATGATTGTGCTTAATAGAATTAAGAATCTGGTTGACAGGCAATTGCGTGATGAGCAATGTGGATTCAGAAGTGGTAGGGGATGTGTAGATCAGATATTTTCACTTAGGCAGATTCTTGAGAAATGTTTAGAGTTTCAGAAACCTTTGGTTGCTAGCTTTGTTGATTTCAAAAAGGCTTTCGACTCTGTTGATCGTCATAATTTGTGGTTGATTGTGAGATCATATGGTATACCAGACAAGTTAGTTAACATAATGAAAGCTCTCTATAATAACACTGAGTCATGTGTGAGGGTTGGTAAGTCTTGTAGCAATTGGTTTAGCATTACTTCTGGTGTTCGACAAGGGTGCATTTTGTCTCCTTTTCTCTTTAGTTTGGTTGTTGATTATGTTATGCGAAATTCACTTCAAGGGAAAGATTTTGGCCTTAAATGGGCTGGAGATACGAAAATTTCTGATTTAGATTATGCTGATGATTTAGCCCTTTTGGCAAATGATGTTGATGAGATGAACTCTTTCATTCGAACTGTTGATGAGACTGGTAGTACAGTAGGTTTGGTTATAAACAGAGAGAAAACTAAAGTGATGAAAATTGGTCAGGCAGGTTGTGATTCAGTTAATCTGAATGGTTGCAGTCTTGAGCAGGTGTCACAGTTTAATTACCTTGGGAGCTTCGTAACTGATACTGGTGATGTGTGGCATGAGATTAACAGACGAATAGGTATTGCTGCCGGGACTTTTAAGAATCTATGGAGATTGTGGAGAAATAGGCGTATAACCTAAAGACTAAAATTAGACTGTATAATAGTTTGGTTCTTTCTAGGGTTAGTTATGGTAGTGAATCTTGGACGCTGTGTAAGCAAGATAACAGGAAACTAGATGCTTTTGATTCTAGATGCTTACGCAGTATCTTGGGTATTAGGTGGTTTAACTTTGTAACTAATGATGAGGTTAGGCAAAGGAGTCTGCAACCTCCTTTAAGCAGCATATTGTGCAGAGAGAGACTCCGCTAGTTTGGCCATGTTGCCCGTATGGATAATTATAGATTGGCGAATAGGGTTATGAACAGTGTGCCTAGAGGCCTCAGAAGGAGGGGGAGACCTAGGATGCGGTGGGCAGACAATGTCAAACAGGACCTTGTTAGAATTGGTGTACAGTGGCCGGATGCAGCAGATGTAGCTCAGGACAGATATGCTTGGAGAATTAAACTGCGCGGTCTGGTTGGACCTCTGTAGCCTTTGGCTGCTTGAGGATGATGATGATGAAAACTACTTTCAAGAAAAATCATATGATACTCACAGATTCAATATTTCAAATAATATACAGACATTCAATGACTTTAACTTTTCAAAAAGAAATATTAACTTTATCACAAAGACAAAAATTAATTATGCCTACACAAAGACAACCCTTTTTAGATTTAAAAAACATTACTCTAAATTGTAGTTGTTACCCAACACCACACACAGTACATCATATAATTTTTGAGTGGCCACAATTCAATAATCAAAGAGAAAAATATTTTAAAAAATTAAAAATATACAATGTATCCAATTTTAATTTCAACTCTATCCTGGAACCTCCAATAAACAAACACAAACCAATGTTTTATAAATTTTTACTAAACTTCTTTAGTGATTGCAACTTGTAAAACATATTATAAACAAATATAAAATAAATAATTAAAGGAAATTAAAAATAAACAGACGGAAAATACAATTTTTTTTTCAATGAAGAGACATGAAGATTTAGAAAACACAATTCAATACATGAAGATACAAAACACAAAATACTTTCAAACATGAAGAGACATGAAAAGACAGAACACAAAATATTTTCAAACGTGAAGAAACATGAAGAGACAAAACAAAAATTCCCACACATGAGATGCAAGCAAAATATTTTAAGATTTATATAAACATAATTTTTATCAGACCTGATTTTGAAAATACTTCTGAAAATCTTCATACACATATTAAAAACTCTGAAAGGAAAAAAAAGAAAAAAACGAAATAAAGAAAAAAGTTAAAACAAGAATAATTAAAGTTCTGAATGAGTCAAAGTTATCTGATTCTGACCCTGGAAGATTTCAATTCGGAGATGTCAAGTCTGAACAGATTTAATCACCAAAGTTTGTTTTGTGAGAACGCTTCTTCCCCTCTCTACCTACAATTTATCACTGATTCAAGACGAAGAATTGTCCGAGTGTATCAAAAGTCATTGGTGACGTCAGCACACGCTGTCATAGTCCGTGGCTTCGTCGAAAACGACATGCAAGTATATTTGAGAGACTTAATTTTTAAATGCCATGTTAAGCAATTGAAAAATATTACTTAGCATGCCATTTAAAATTAATCATGTCAAACTACTTGCATTTCGTTTATCGGATCCCACTATGTTCCACATGAAATAGTCATTAAAATAGATATATCTAAATTAAACAATCTGCAAATTTTAAAAGTCTCGGAATTTTTGTTATCTCTTGACTAAATTGGAATTCTCATTTAAATTATTAAATTAAAAGAGGATATAAATTGCTTAATTTTTTTCAAGTGTTTTTGCTTCAATAAATTGGGGGGGGGGGGGGTCCCACATGTTTACTGTATATGAAAATTTAATCACATCAAAAATTGAATATGGTTTGTAATTCTTATTAGGTATCTCTGATAACAAACTTCAAAAACTTAATACCATACAAAACCAATGTATCAAAACCGCTTAGGACTATGTAAACACAACCTTACACTTGCTATTCTTGCTGAATCTATTTCTTCCTTTCATGTTAGAATTGAAATATTAATGATTAAATATCTCTCAAAATTAAAACTTAAGATCATCAATTTATAAAAAAAATGTTTCCAATCCTAATTTTTCCCTCAAAATAAAATATTCAACTAAAATCAGATCCTGTAATCAATTCATTTTCTTCAATCAAACTTTTTGGTGAATTTACCATATAGAGAATATACCGTACTGGATCTTCATTTGACCATTTATCTTTACTTCAATTCGCTTAATCGACTCAAAATTACAACTCCCCCCCCCCAGAAGTTTTGGAAAAAAAATAACTAAAATTTATTGCAAAGGAAAATTTAAAGACTCTTTAGATTTTTACACGGACGGGTCGGTTCAACCCGAAATCAAAAGCTCTTCTGCAGCTTTTTCCTTTCCAACTCAAAATTTCACAAATTCTTTAAATTTCCTGAACCTACCACAATTCTTGAAGCTGAAATTATTGCATAAATGGATTTCATTCAACTTAAATTCCCAAAAAATTATGATCTTTACTGATTCTAAATCAGCTTTGGAAACATTAAAACAAGACTTAAATTACACAGAATATAAATATTACATCTCTCAACTCTTGATTCTAACTACGAAAAATATCTTTAAAAACAAAAACACACTATTTATCCAATGGATACCTAGCCACAATAGGAATATACGAAAACGAACAAGTCGATCTACATGCGAAAAATGCATCGAATTTGCCAAACGTTCCTGATACCTATCTTTTATTCCATTTATAAAAAAAATCACAAAATATGAATTTCAACTTACTAATAGATACTTCAAACTTTGTGATTCGATTTATAACAACTTTCGAATTTACTTATTTAACGAGATTAATCACTATCAACAATTTCCACTCCCTCGTCTCTTTTGACTAAAATTAACCGTCTTAGAACTGGTCAAGCAGGATTGGTCAACCTGGAAATTTTGGACAATTTAGAATTACATGATGAACCGATTCCAATGTGTGACAAAAATTACAGCTGGGAGAAGAATTTCTTTTAATTTAAAAAAAAGTACCTACTACCCTTACATTTTTAAAATTAAAAGAAATTCTTCTCCCAACTATAATTTTTGTCACACTCTGGAATCGGTTCATCATGTACTTCTAAACTGTCCAAAATTTCGAAAGAACGAGACCAATTTATTACATCTCTAAAAATATCAATATTAGCGATCTTTCTACTGATATCTTATTAAATCACGCAAACGTAAATATCAGATTAAAAATGTTTAAAATTCTCGATAACTTTTTATATTCTATCGAACTTGAACCCGTATATAAATTTATTGTTTGAATTCAAAATATCATTTACTATGTTATACTATGTTACATTGTAATATGCTATTATGTCTTTATGCTATTTTGCAATTACTCCTTCTACTGTACACACATTATTTCATCTTTTAATCTAAAGAGAGACTATTCTAATTGAGATACATTTTGTAATACTTGCTTTTTCATTTATTGTAAACATAACTGTTCTTTATATATGATATAAAATATATATTATCTCCCCGTGTTGTGTCAAGTTCAATATTAAATAAATCGTCGCAAATTATAGAGATTTTTATTTCGACAGTTTTTTAATTTCTGTGGTTCCCGATGTAATCGACCGAAGGGTCCTGAATTTCGTTGGCAGGTTCTCTTGCCTGACCCCCCCCCCCCCTCTGTTTGATTAAAAAAATCAAGTCCGTGACTGCAATGAGAGGACTGAAAATAATAATATATTTAAAAATGTGGGGGATCAGGCAACAGCAGAGGGTTTAAATGTTATTATGACCCTTACGTTCACAGTTTAGGAGCAGTAATTGTCAATAACAAATCTGACAGCGATTACCGTTTCCGCTAAGAATAGCATGGTAAATAGTTTTGCTTCTAGCAAGACCCCTTTTGGTATTTGGACTTGAAATTTGGCATTGCAAACTCGGATCATAACCAGAAACATTCGAAGCGTCTCCTATGATATATTGTGTCTCCTATGAAGAACATTCGAAGCGTCTCCTATGATATATTGTGTCTTCTATGATATATTGTGTCTCCATTCGAAGCGTCTCCTATGATATATGATCCTAGTGAATATTTGAAGCGTCTCCTATGATATCCCGATGAGTTATGGTCGACACACAGATACCTTCTTTATTTTTGTAGATACAAAAAAATTTACAAGTGTTTTGAATATTGTAGGTTTCTTTCGTTATATTTTTGTGCATTCTCAGTTGTATTATAGTGTAATGTATGCACAATTAATATATTAGTAACTGCGCTCATTAACGAATTGTTTGATTCAAATATTCCTATGTTGAAACTGATTTTTTTCTTTTATCTCCCTGAAAATATTTTTGCCATCCTTATTTTAAAAATTCCTACGCCTATGGTAAGGAAATTGTTTTCGTCGAATTGTGGTTACAAGGAATATTAATATATTCTCTGCTTACAAAAAAAAATATTAAACTCTATGATGTAATTCAAAAATAAATCTGAGTACGAAAAATATATAAAAATAAATTTATGTAATTCAAAAGTAATAATTTTGTTCAAAAATAAACTCCCTCATAAAAATAAGCTTCAAGCCACAGATGTTTGACAGTTTATGCGCCATAGTATAAGGTCTAGAAAAAATGTTTGATCTTAGCAGACAAGCCAAACTCAGGTCCCTTTGATTAGCAGCAGGCGCGTTAACCACTTGTCCACGTGACAGCTCCCTCAGAAGTAATTATATCACTATTTTATTAGTATTTCAATACAAATTTTTCGTACAAATAAGTATGTCAGTTTTGTTCAACATTACTTGCTAATGTGCTTATATTAAATTCTAAGTCATAATGAATATTAAATTCTAAGCCATAATGAATATTAAATTCTAAGCAAGGCTTAGTAATATACTAATACTGTAAATACTAAGCAAGACTTAGTATTTACAGTAATGTAGCGCTGTATGCTACAGCGCTACATTACTGTAAATACGCGCCATATCAGAAAAAAAAAACCTCCGCAGAAATTGTTTTCCAGTCTATAGATTTTTTTCTTTTAATGTCAAAGTAAAAAAGCTTTTAAAAGACAAAAAAAGGGAATTTTATTAATGAGGATAGCAATCCAGTCAATGGAAATTTACTTAAAAGGAAAGAAAGGAACAAATACGACGTGTCAAACTTAATGCCTTCAGGAAAAAAGACAAGTTAATTCTGATAGATCACGATGCTCTACGATTTCGCCCATAGTGACGTTGATTTCTTGTACCTTAATTCCTTTTTATCTTCCGTCTAGGTTTGTGTTTT
Organism: Ryuthela nishihirai; assembly: GCA_038380435.1. Taxonomy (NCBI): domain Eukaryota; kingdom Metazoa; phylum Arthropoda; class Arachnida; order Araneae; family Heptathelidae; genus Ryuthela; species Ryuthela nishihirai. The sequence goes on along the minus strand of JAWZYU010000019.1, from coordinate 15,117,208 downwards.
CCTTGTGATATTGCTTTTCTTATCTACTGTTACCAAATGCTGCGAAATGGAGGCCGTCTTCTTGCTTCTTCTTGAATTCACTTAAATGCAATCGAAATTTTTTTTGCTACTGTTAAAGGAATCCGAATATTTGAATATTTTGTTGTGGATTCAGTGAAAGAGAAGTGTGATTTAATTTGTTCTGATATGCACTCAGTAAATTTGAAATTCACGGAACACAGAGAGGGATTGAACAGATGGATATATTTTGGAATTTGAAGTGAGTTAAAACCGAAGATGTGTTTTGAGGAAAAGGAAATCGTTGCTAGAAACAGGAATTAAACAAAGTTTCTCAAATATGCTCTGATCAAGAAGGAATATTAAGGAAATGTATATAATATTCCTAAAGAACGGTATACTTTATATTCTGCTTCATTGTAGTCGCTTTTTCCGAAAGGGTCATCGAATCCTTCACAAGATTGACAAATACAGGGTCAATCAAAATTCCGTTTATAAAATTTGGGGGCTTGTTCGGTGTACCAAAACAATAAAAAAATCTCCCATGGGCCTCGAAATGCTTTATTCCAGTGGCGGCTCTTGACTAAAAGTTTTGGTGGGGCACTTTGACTGGTATAATCAAGACCCGTATGTAGGGAAAAGTTTTTGGAGAAGCTTGATATTGAATTGAATCGGATCGGAAAGACGCTCTCTAATGCATAGATTCTTTTTTTTCAGTTATTCTCAAAACGCATTATTTAGCAAAACCATCGGATCCTAGGTCTCCCCTTCTTTCTGAGGCCTTTAGGCACACTGTTCATAAACGTATTCGCCAATCTATAATTATTCATAAGGACAACATGGCCAAACCAACGGAGTCTCTCTCTGCACAATATGCTGCTTAAAGGAGGTTGCAAACTCCTTTGCCTAACCTCATCATTAGTTACAAAGTTGAACCACCTAATGCCCAAGATACTGCGTAAGCATCTGGAATCAAAAGCATCTAAAGTGATTAAAATAGGAAAGATAGATGGTGTTTCAATTTTTTTTTTGAATGTCTGTGTTTTCGTTTGAACCATTTCCAAACTGTGTAACAAATAATGTGTGACATAGATAATAATAATAATGCAATAAATACACACATAAATATGTGTGTATAGAAGAAAAATACCCACCTAAATATGTGTGCATTTTTGTTCCCGTTCTAGTGGTACTTTAAAAGATAATTTTTGAAAAATATGTCTGATACATAGGTCTAATATTTTTTTGACTTCGCTCTGACTATAAATTTATGTTCATTTTTTGAACTGAATTACTCCGTCATAAACTGTCACTTGCAGTTTGTTTTCTTTGATTATATTTAATTAATTTTTAATATTAATTTATTTCATTTATTATTAGATATTTTAATTTAATACACATTGAAATATAAAACAAATGTTATCCTAATACGTAAATACTACAAAAATCCAAACAACAAATTATGAGAGTAGTTGGTATTGGAAACTTTTGCAAGTTAAAAAATGTTGCAATGAGCTGAACATTACTTACCAGAATCCTTGTTAAAATGTCCTATTAGTATTCAATTGTAGACCAAATGTTTTATTATTATATTTTATATTATTATTAAATCATTATTATATTTTCAAATTTAATGTTCGTATTGTAATGCTTATACGTAAATATCCTACCTTGGCAAAAAAAATAAAAAAGTTGGCAACCCAGTTCCAACACATCTTGCCAGGAACGCTTAGGCTTGTCGAGTCTGATACCGTCAAATGAAAATTTTCACTAAAAAGGTCTTTGACTATTTGTTTGTATTGCTTGAATCGACCAATCAAGTGTAAAGGGCCACTTCGAATTGGCGACCCATCTCCTACGGTTCATCGCTATTGTATTTCAGCGCACAAGTCGAATTGCTATAATAGATAAAGCTAAGATTGCGAGCGGTGGTCGCAATGGAAAACATCTGTCTTGTATAAACTAAAGTAGAAGGCATAGCACTGATTCACGAAGTAAATTCTGTGGTCTACATAACATGACAAATAATCATTACAAAGCGAATATAAAAATGGTTTTATGTTGTTTTAGATTTGACAAATAATGAATACTAAATATGAATTTCGTTTTTTTATTTCTTTCGATTATTTTTGGTGAGGACAGTGCCCTAGGTTACTTAATGGACGAGCCACTTCTGCTTTTCTTTCTAGAAGATCTCTATGTTCTCTGCGTATGCTTGTCTCATGGCTGTTGAACAGACAACTAGTTCTGACGTGGGTTCCGATTTACACGTGCTGATATGGCAAGCTCGTATAAATGTGATTAAATCGCATAGTAGTAGTGATACTCTTGCCAGCTGTGAGAATTCGTGCCCATCACTTTAGAGTTTGCATTTCAAGAAGTGAGTGACGTCCACTAACGTAGATAGAAATGTTTTGCAGTGGAACAGCTGCACATCAGAATATGCAGAGAAAGACCCCCCAAGACATTTTACCATCAGTACTTAAATTCATTACCGTTGGTCTCCGCGATGTGAAGGGGGAAATGGTTAGAAGGCCTCCTGAATAAAGAAATAATGAAAAATTTATGGTGAAACGTGATATACACATATTTAAAGGAACAACTCTGAATTTTTTTCTATAACTTTGGACGAATAATGGCAAACAGTGGATAATCAGCTTCGTTTTTCCTATTAGAAATTGCTCTCCTTTTTTCTAGGACTAGAACTCTTTGCTCCAAGCCTGAGATTGGTAGAACTTCATTAACATTATGACATTCAGTCGTGTGTGACGTCATTTTTCCGTCCGACTAGCGATTTCTCAAGGTAAGTCATACTTTCTGCTTAATTCTTAAGACTAGAAATGTTTCTAATATCATTACGTTTTTTTTATTTTACCTATTTCTTTGCTGTTCTTTTAGTATTTTTAGCTCGTTATCAAAAAAACGATCTAATGTTCAGTAGCGAATTGGTAAATGACATCGGCTCTGGAATTCCGCAATGGACCTGCCTCTAGATACGCAATATCTATGAGAGCCCTCAGAAACCTTTTTCCTCGAAGAGGGGGGGGGGCGGAAAAACTATATATTTCCAGGGTTGAAGAGTATAGAATACCTCAAAACAGGTTTTGCGTCCGAGTTAGAAATTTTTTAAAACAAGCAAAGAAATTCCCGATTTTAAGGCCATTTTCTCAGCTAGATCGCATTCTCATAGCGGTCATGAGCAGACAGAATATAAAATATTTTCTTTGGGAGGGGAAAGGAATGTTGAACGAGTTTTATATGAATGGCCTTAAAAAATTCTTGGCTCGCGACTTTAGTAGAATGGCCAAGATTTTTGTGTTGGCGTGGGGGCTTCCTTTTTTCTCACGAAAGGTTGTTGAAAACAATGTTATTTCGAATAATATCGCATAGTTGAAAATAAATGTTCATATATACATATATATTTTTGATTTTGGAAAAAGGCCGTTTTCAGTTGGAAAAATTGGGTTCTCAATACTTCAACTTTAGGAATAAAAAAAATCGATACAGATGCACTGACTATTTAAGTTCAGTATGAGATATAATTTTTATAATTCGCAGAAAGTCGATTTTCGACTTTTGCCCAAATATTATTTGTTTTGCATTACTGAGAAGATATGGCATCTTCCTGTCTACCTACTGCCTGTATTTCGCAACTCCGGTCAGAAAGCCAATGACCCAGATATTTTGAATTCGTTATTAAATATTTTCCACTAACCAATTCATCACATTAGACACTGGCCCTTAGCCCGTTATATTTTAATTAAGAATCAACTATCGATCGGTTTCGGAATCTCTCTGAAATTTCTCACCCTCCCTATTTTATGAAAAAAATTAATTAATAATTATATAAAAATTAAAAAAATTAATAACATTAATTAATAATTATGAAATCAAATTTATTAGCAATTATTTTATTATTCATGGACATATAATATAATTTTAGATTTTATCTCTAAAAATTTCTTTCCCAATTCCATTTTGTCCTTCAAGAGCTCTTTTAACAAAAATATATAGACTCAGAGTTGATTCACCTGCATTGAACCCCTTCATGTTTAAAATTAATAAGTTTCACACAGGAAATTGTCTATTTTGTAATGCTAAAGAAACTGTTCACCATGCTTTGTTGAATTTTCCAAAATATACTTTGGCAAGAACTAAATTGTTTAGTGCTCTAGAGAATTTAAAAAATTTGGATTTCACTACCGAAAACATGCTTAATTACCCCAATTTATTAAAAGAGAAATGTATTTATGAAGCTCCAAGAGCTTCATAATTTTTAATAAATACAATCTTTGGAAAAAGAACTTAACAAAAAAAAGAAAAAAAATATTAATAAGGCTATAAGAAATCATTATACCCGGGATAAAAAAAAAGCAAAGTAAAAAATAATAATCGGTCATAAAAAAAGAGTAACATCACAATATATAATACTATAAAAAGGAAAAAGATATAGAAAAATATGTAATATTTTTAAAATAAACGGAGTACTCTTTTATCAAAATAACAGAAGAATAGCTACTACAAAAATTATTAGCCAAGAAGAAATACTTTCTTTCTGTTCTTATATCATTACTTTTTTTTTCTAAATATATAAGAACCTTCTTCAATGATTTTTGGTAAGCCAGAATAAGAATCTCCCAGATGCATGTAACGTTTGTAACGTAACGTAACCGACGTCGAGATTATATTTTCTGACCTGCCTACTGGGAAATCTCCCGGTGTCCCAGTGGTCCAGTCGGACACTGCAAATGTTTTCGCTTTGTCATCTGTCTGTCTATCTGTAGATATCGAATCTTTTTCGTTTTTAGACATAAATTAAAAATTCTTTTTGGGTCGATTAATATTACGCTTCGCATTTTCGAAATCTCCAGAAAGCAAATATTTCAGCTTCTAATGATGGAAAATTTTGAAAATTATGAATATAGTAATATAGCGAAATTTTAAACTAATATTGCAAAAGATGTAATTGCGTTAAAAATTGGAATTTTTATTGTGAAATGTGAATATTATGAAGTTTGCATTGACACAAAGATTTTCACTACCCCTCGAGAGAGTGGGAAAAACGCGTTTTATACGATAAGTGTTTGTTTTTAAGAGATAAACTGGAAAGTTTTTATGGGTTGAATAGATATTGATAAACTATTATAAATTCACACTTTTAGAATCTCTTCAAAGCTTTAATTGCGCCCTTTGAAGGTGGGAAATTTTGAAAATTTCATGATTTGAAACGAATAGTTCAAACAATATATTTGGACTAGAAACTGATATCTTAGTGGTGACGTGTGACGTTTAAAGAGTTTACATTGGCAGCAAAAATTTGTCCCTTCACTACCAGGGTGGGTGGGATAACGAAACGTTTAACTTTGAGAGATTAATGAAACATTCTTCTTCAGTTTATAGGTTTTAACGAAATATGATGATTCATAGTTTTCAAATCATCCAAATGCTCTTAATTTACCATCGTCAGAAGGCGGTAAATTAGAAAATGTGAAATTTGAAGAAATATTGAAAACGATATATTTATACTAAAAATTTAGAAATTCTGGTGAATGTTTTGATAAAAATCAAAGTTAGTAACTTTGTTTTTTATCAAATCATTCACCAGAATTTTAAATTAATTAATTAAATTCGATGGGTTGATTATTAGTTTTACACATTGTACTTAATTTTTCTTTTTAAATAATATTTCAATATAGTAATAAAAATGAATAACACTGTTCTACAAGGGAAAATTTTCTTTGGTTAACTGAGGTGTTCCTAAAGTATTATGGTGTGGAAAATTGAAATTTGAGATCAGAATTGGCCTCTCAGGCAAGTTTTAGAGTTATGGAGTTATAACACATCAATTTCATATATATTATTTGGGGAATGAAAAAATCAGGAAATGTTACATCAAAAAAGTTGGCAACACTGACTTGTTTGGAATAGTTTATACTGACATGTTGGCACCAATGTTATTCTATTCATAGTTTAAATAACTACTAGTCTGCCTCTGTTCATTTTAAAAATGTATAAGTGACAAGATATTTGTGGAATGAACATCAGTTTTTCAAACTGTATTCTAGGGTATGTAAGGATATTTTATGACAATATTTGTCTAGTTAATATGGCAGGTTTGTGAATACTTCTGTTATTTTTTCTTTTGCATTCTAGAAAATGCCCCGCGGAAAATGTCAAAATAAGACAGACAACTTCTGTTACATTTGCGGAGAGTTCACCTTTGCAAAACAAGAAAAAAATGTTACCTATAATAAAGAGAGCGTATAAACATTACTTTGGATGCAAAATAGGAGATCAGGATAAGCAGTGGGCTCCTCACATATGTTGTGCAACTTGCTATGCGAAATTGATAAACTAGTGGAATGGTAAAGGTAGCGCCATGTTATTTCCTGTACCCATGATATGGAGACTACCAAAAAGACCATTCCTCAAATTACTACTTCTGTGTGACTAGTATCCAGGGCTTTACCAGCAGAAAATCGAAGAGAGATATCGATTATCCCAACTTATCTTCTGCAATATGACCAGTACCGCATTCTAAAACTTTGCCAGTTCCACTAACTGCAAGTCAGGAAACAGAAGATGAAGAAAGTACTGGTGAAGAGAGTGAGGCACGTGAATCACCTCCAGAAAGAAGTGATCTTTCCTACGTGATCTACCTACATGGATTCAACTCCACATTTTTTAACGCAGGCAGATCTGAACGATTTGGTTCGGATCTAGGTCTAAGTAAACAAAATGCTGAACTGCTGGGCTTTAGGTTGCAAGAACGGAATCTTCTCCAGTCTAGTACAAGTGTAACTTCATGTAGAAATAGAGAACAGAATTTTGATGCATTCTTCCCACATGATGGCCGATTGACCTTCTGTAATGATATTGCCGGTTTGATTACAGCTTTAGGCTTTATTCTTGACCCACAAAATTGGAGGTTCTTTATAGATGCATCCAAAACTAGCTTGGAGACAGTTTTACTACATAATGGTAATTTAATGCATTCTGTTCCAGTTGAGATTCTAGATATAATGCTCAAATCCATTAAATATATGGATTTCAATTGGAAAATATGTAGGATTTTAAAAATAGTTGCCATGATATTGGGAATGCAACAAATATATAAAATAAAATACCCCCTCAAGCAGCTGCTTGCTACAGAGGTCTGACAGGAGCCTGTCAGTTTATATGCCATAGTAGAAGGTCTGTGAGAATGGCAGGTCCTCAGCAGAAAAACGATACAAACAGCCATGCCTTACCCGGGGCTCGAACCCTGGTCCCTTAGATCAGTAGCCAAGCGCGCTAACCACTCGAGGGAACACAAAATTGCCTTGTTTCCTTTGTGAATGGGACAATCGTGACAGAGCATCCCATTACTTGAAGAAAACTTGGTAAATGTGTAATTGGAAAATGGGAGCGAAACATTTACAGAAGCAGAGACTTATAGCTTATGAGGACGTGATCCTTCCTTCCCTTCATATAAAACTGGGACTTATGAAGCAATTTGTCAAGGCAGTGGATAAATATGGTAGAGGATTTGCCTACTTAACAACAAAATTCCTTGTCTTTCAGAAGCAAAGATAAAAGAGGGCATGTTTGTTGACCCTCATAAGACAGTTGAAGAAAGATGTGAAATTTGGCGAATCTCTAACAGAGAAAGAGAAACTTGCTTGGACATGTTTTAAGAAAGTTACAGACAATTTTCTTAGGAAAAAGAGGCCTGAAAATTATAAAGAAATAGTAAACCAGATGCTATATGCATAACGAGATTTAGGATGTAACATGTCTTTGAAAGTGCACTTCCTGCATTCACATCTGGACTACTTTCCAGAAAGCTGCAGTGAAGTTTCTTATGAACACGGTGAGAGTTTCACAAAGATATTTCGACAATTGAAAAGTGATATTTAGGGAATGTTAGCTGATTTTTGTTTGAATCTCAAAAGAGACAGCCCAGAAAAACATGAAAGAAAACAATGATTTACGTTTGGTAGTTTTGTTATTTGATTATTCTCTACAATTAAATTAATTTCTGTATAATATTCTGTAAATTTTTCTGTATGAATCTATAATCATTTTAATACTACAGAAGCTAACAATAATCTCTTTTTTTCTTTATTATTTTTCATTGTAAATCTAGGAATAAAATTAAAAATTAAAAATCGTCTAACTCGAAAACTATCACTGATAGAAAACATCTAAGCACAGATCTGAAGTCTGCACTAAACAACCCATAAGAATCACAAAACTCTTACTTAAAAAAAATAATTTTTTTTGTAGAACAGCGTAATTTTATTTTATACACATTTGATGACTTGCCCAATAACCGTAGGGGTAAGAAAATACAACTTTTTCATTTGAGGGATAAATGAGATATGTTTTTGACGTTTTATATGGCTAATAATATATTATTATTATTATTTACATTTTCCAACCACCCATTAGCACGAAAGGTGCAAAATTCGGATTTGCACCCTTTACATTCATTTCATTCATTTTCTCCGAAAATGAGCATCCTATATTTGTCAAAGAAAATATGATATCCTGCTAGCTGTTCAATAGAAGGGAAAATGAATCGTATTCCTACAAATTTTGTTTATGCCCGTTTGAAAAGAACTGAAGTAATGTTTTATGCAGAAAGTGATAAAATTATTTATTGCAGGTTCGGATCTAAAAAAAATATTAAGGCGACGTAATCGAGTCAGAAAAAGGTAAAAGGGGTAGGGGAGGGGGTGGGGGCACGAGACTGTATGTCCATTGCAGTGTAACATTTTCTCTTCCGTTTTATAGGATTTTTAACAAAATTTCAATAAATATGCCCAAGTTTAATAAATTCCAAGAAATCTTCCAAGTTTAATCAATTTTGGCCTTCATTACGCATAATAGCAATTTTTGGCATAATTGCTATTATGCATAAAAAAATTCATTACGCATAAAAACAATTCTCAAGGGTTAGTGGCATGACTCCTTTCTTCCTGCCCTCCATAGATCGAGCCCTAATTCACTCCAAAATTTCGAATTATGAATTACGAAACCCGAAATACGCGGTCATGGTCTTATGTTATGTATGTTTGCAAAAATTTAAAATTCAAACATATGATGGTGTACATTAAATGAAACAAAAATCCCAGTGGTAGGAGACATTTTCCTTGGGGGGGGGGGGGATATTACTTTACGTCACTGAAATGGAACATAGACATTTATTGTAAAGTTTGAGATGGAGTGATTGAGACAGTTAAGTGGAGGTCGTGAGATGGCTTAATCGTTTTTCAGTCAACCAGTTTGATCATTAGCAAGAGGTTTCATGATGATAGTCTTTATAATCGCCGAAAAGATGTTGTGTCCCTTTACTTCATGGCAGAGAAGGAAATGGATCAACTGGGTGACAACATCGTGATTGTGACGTAGATTAAAGTTCCCAGTGATATTTACTGATGAGTCTAGAGTTACCCAGAAGAATGATTCGTGATGGATACTGATCTGGAGCGAACAAGGGGACAACTGTTATGGTCTGGGCAGACATTTCACTGGGAATCTATGTTATTCCTACCAGCATGATGATGGCTGATAGGTACAGAGATCAGAACCTCAAGCTAGGGTCAGCTGAAGTCGGTAAGCAAGGGAGCACTGCACTGAGTTCAGTTCCCCGAAAGGCCATCTTCAACAACAATGCAACTGTAAAATGCAATAGCGGATTTAGAAGTCCAGGAGCCCTAGGCAAAACAACCTTTAGGATCCCTATGTTCTATAACTGAAATGCAAGCAATTCATAGAACGATTTGAGGCCGCTCAGTGGCTAGCTACCTCAGTCGTCACTTCTGATAAATCAGCTCTGCTAAATGTAGGAAAAGGAATGCTGAAAAGGGATTTCGGATCGGGGTGCAAACATACCTTGCCCTGCCTAAACCTTTTTTTTGTGTGACTTTATGCAGATGTAAAAGGTAAAATTTCATATTACAGCATCATTATGCTTGCTGTCACACAGCTTAATTAATTTATCTAGAGGTGAACATCACCAACCATATTAAGGATTAGCGCCTTCTGCAGACCTAAATTCTATAGAGCATGATTTTATTTTTTTAGGACAATATCAAAAATGCTGTTTAGATTATGTTCTAAAAAACGCTGTCGTAAAAATGAAAAAAAAAGTATTTTCCCGACCTGAAAGTCTTTAGTGACATTTTACTCTAAAACTAAGTTCTAACTTCAGTTTACATCCAGTCACATTTTACTCTACCCCCCCCTCTATATCCGGTACAAACAGGACCGGATCTAGAGGGGGGAAGGAGGATCCCCCCTGAAAGGGGGGATCCTCCTTCCCCCTTCTAGATCCAGATCTAGTTAGGTAAGACATTTATTAAATGCTAATAATGGTAATAGAGGCCAAAAATTGTTTTATTTATATTCCATGCATTTTTCAATAAATTTTTAAAGACCTATGAAACGGAGGTAGAAATGTTACTCTGCTTTCCAAATCCAGTCTCTTGCCTCTTGACTTTTTCCTATAACTTTTAGCTTACCTTTATGTAATGTATGCTCTAGGAAGACTTCTTGCATATCTTGATTTAACTCTCTAGACCCGCAGAGAGCTGTAAATATCATTTATATGTGAATAGCTCCCCGTGAATTATCTGATACACATTATGAGGTAACGTTGTGAGGCTTATGCTGCTCTGAGAGGTCATCATACACCTAATTAGTCCTTAATGAAAATAATAGACAGATAATGACAATTAGAATGACACTTTTAATACCATTTTGACATTTTGAGGGATAGACTGAGGAACTTTTTTTCCACTTTCAATATTGATTCTTCAACACGTCTGCCACCTTATCTTTCTTGCAAATTTGTCGAGCGATTTATTTTTCAACATTTCTGCTAAAAATTCCATTTAAATTGAAAGGAAGTACAATCGTTAGTGCCTAAGAGATTCATATTCATACATATTTTGATGTGTTTGATTGTAATGGAGGGGAAATTGTGGGATGATTTACCTCTGATAGGCACTTTTTTGTGCACAGTGGTCTAAATGTCCAAGTCACAAGGACCCCCAAGAATGGAGGAAAAAGTGCTTAATACCTTAAGTTTGATTTTCGGAGACTTCCTTAGAAAATATTACTCAAGTCCTAAGGGTAGGGATACAAGACAAAATTGTCGTTAAATCTTTGCTTTTAAGGGCTTCCCCCACCTCACCCTTAGTTACACCGCTGAATCCTGTTAAGATTAACCTTGAGAGAAAATATTAAAAATGCCAATGCTGATTATTAAATGTCCTAAGTTCCACAACTCTTTAAATACTAATCAAATATTGTTCAAAACTGAGATTTAGAGAAATTTAATTGAGGTCTTCAGTGACATTTTATTCTAAAACTAAGTTCTAACTTCAGTTTACCTCCAGTAACATTTTACTCTACCCCCCTCTACATCCGGTCCTGTTTGGACCGGATCTAGAGGGGGGGGGAGGAGGATCCCCCTTTCAGAATGCTAATAATGGTAATAGAGGCCAAAAATTATTTTATTTATATTCCATGCATTTTTCAATAAATTTTTAAAGACCTATGAAACGGAAGTAGAAATGTTATACTGCTTTCCAAATCCAGTCTCTTGCCTTTTGACTTTTCCTATAACTTTTAGCTTACCTTTAACTTTTCCGGATCGATTTGGTTTTTTGCCCCCATTCCATTCCCCACCCTCATTTTTTTCTTGAACGGGACCTGTTTCCAAAGTTATGGACTTTCGAATGTGGCTTTTTTTATATTTATAGTAGTTTTGTATAGTATTTTTTATATTTATATAAATATATAAATTTAAATTATTTATAAAAGATTCCTTTATAGAGCTTTCTTTCCGAACATTTTATCGAAATGCAAAATCGACGTCACAAATGGAACAATGACATTTTTTCGTATTTCTCGTAAGATTTCCTTTTCCTAACAATACGAACGTATCGTCACAATATCTTCCCCCTGTATTTATCTTCCGCAATTTTCGAAAATCCTTTAGTCGCCAGGAAACTTTGCCGTGGTGGAGGCCTCATCTTTGGGCTGCCGGGTGGAGCCTGCTGTATACGAAAAGTTAGGTAAGACAGTTTATTTCGATCCTCAGGTTCAATCTCATCTGTGTCTGATATCAGTTAAGTGTCTTAAGTTTAATTTAATTGTTTTAGGAATTCCGTTTTTAGCATAGTTGCTGTTCTAGTAATTGCATATTGTGCCAATCTATGCATCACTTAAGCTACGTTATTTAGTTAAGCACAATCTCACCTAGGTTTGAATTTCCTTGTCTTAAGTTTAAGCTCAGTCTCCTAATTGTTTCATGTGGCAATGTAATGTGACGATTTACGTTTAGAAATAACTTTGTTTTATGCATTAATTGCAAAGATAGGATGGGGTGATTTTGTGGAGTGACAACCATTTAGGGAGTATTTGTATTGTTCATGGATAATTACCGATGATAAATAAACTATATATCAGAAATGTTAATAATGAATTTGTTTTATATTTGACTGCAGAAAAAAAATCTAATCGTAAAAAAATGGTTTAAAACTTTGATTGAAAAGCAGCTGTTCGTAGAATGTAAAGCAAAATGTCTTTGCCTGAGACATATGGCTTTATTTGAATGCAGCAATGTCGAAGTTTTTTTAGATTGCACAGTGTGTTCGTAAAGTAACTGTACGCCGCATATTATGTGGTTAAATGCAGAGTGACCTTTCGAAAACCCCGTATTTCGTAAGCAAATTTCAAATACCACAACCCAATAAATTATCTATCAAACAAATTTCAAACATATCCAAAGGAAATACGAAAGTAAAAGTATTCATTCTATAAATGCTATTATTTTTGTACATCTTTTCAACAATAGAATGTTTAGAAGTTGGTTCTGTTGGCAATAATCATGACAAAAATGACGTAAATCTGTCGAAGCAATGTTTAATCTGTTACTAACTGAAGGTGCCTAAGAATCCAGGATCTAGAAAAAAAAATGTGGGACCAAGAAAGATTCAGAACGCCATTTTAGCATAAAATGTCTCCCAATTTGAGTGCTCTTTTGAAAAGTTATTGAAATGTATATATTATTATTTTCTTGTTACTATCATTCGTAAAGAGGGGAATAAGCCAGATTCTATTAACTGTGGGAGAATTTTCGTCGTGATTACACACACTGTACTGTATTCACTGTGCGGTCCACGTGGAATTCGCTCTTATGTATACATGTACTGGTAATTCCCTAAAACGGACAATATAATATTTTTCATCATATTTATTAGCAAGGAAAAGCAAGTTTTTTTTTATTTCTTAACAATAAAAAGCAATCGTTTTTTAGCAATAAAAATGAATTTCATTTTCTCTTAAGCTATTAGATTGCTCGAAAGATCATATTTATCTTTTGCACGGGTACGATTAATTTGATTTTTTAGAACGAATTCTTTGGAGATCGTCTGGCGAATACATTGTCGTATGTGAATAGGCATCCTAAGAGTCACGCAGAGGGTCAGGTCGGGAAAATACTTTTTTTTTTAATTTTACGACAGCGTTTTTTTAGAACATAATCTAAACAGCATTTTTGATATTGTCCTAAAAAAATAAAATCCTAAATAAAGAATATAGCATAAAGAAACGACTATTATGGAAGGATCTGTGAGTTAAACGTTTTCGTTTTAGAAACATTTCTTAATTAGTACCGTAAAGTTGGGAGTAGGAATGTTGTTTATTGAACATTCCTACTTTCGCCTTTTGTAGCGATTATTATGAATAAGAGGATCAGTACCATAGTAATTGTTATTCAGTTGTTATATTCACTTATCAAAATATTAGAAAATTTCCATGTTAATGTCAATGGGAATCTGATTTCGAAGCTACATATATTCTAATATACGTTTTTAATGGAAAAATGTGACTGAAGATAAATATCATAATAAAGTCTATTTAACTCTCGATTTTCAATAATGTTCGTTCAGTATTTAAGAGTCATATAAACTGGGATGTTTATCAATAAATCAATTTAATTTTATAAAACTTATTCATAATTGGTTTTCTAATATGAAATAATCATTATTCAAACTTCTCAAATCTATATTTTTTATTTCATTTAAATGGTTTGGAACAATAATTTTAATTAATTGCTGAGGAAATTCCTGATCACCCATTACTTTTGTGATATTATTCCAGCTTCCATAACTCTTTAAATACTAGACGAACCTTCTTGAAAATAGGGATTTAAATAATCTGAATATGATCTTTATCTTCAGTCATATTTTCTCACAAAAATTCATATTTTAGAAGTTATAGTTTCTAATATACATTCCGATTAGCATAACATGGAAATTCTCTAATAAGGTATATCAAGTATCGAATCATTACTTTCATTTGATAGCGAAATGAAAATTTTTACTTTAAGCAAATAAAAATTCTGTTTATTATTCGCGTTAATTCATATTAAGCATATGGCGAATTTTTTGAATGAATATAATATGGAAGACTAACTAATTTGGTTGGCTCTGACCATAAACTTAATATATACAACATAAAAGTTAAATATGAAATTCGAAATGTTGTTTAAATTACGTGTTAGGAAATTAGGAGTTTCTTTAAGAGGTCTGAGGATTTTTTCCTTTTCTTTCCCATGAAATTAAAGCTTTGTGTGCTGGTTCCTTAGTCTTATGGTGTCATTTCGCCCCTACTGTTACAGGGGTCAGGTTGGAGGACAGGGCCACTGTATCGAGTAAGGGACGTCCTGACTGAGACAGTGGTCGAGTTGGAGTACCGGGACATCATGTCAGTTTAATCGGATAGATGCTGGGCTGGAGAACACCACACCTCCTACAAGAGAAGGCCAAATAACTACGTCGCAGAAAAATGACTACGTCACACTAGTTAGACCCACGTACTGCCCTGTGTAACAGCCTGCTTACGTAGCTAGGTTAGCTTGAGTTAGCTTTTGAGAAGGAGCTAGGTAACTATCGCTAGCGATTTATTTAGATTCATGTATTTGTTTAGTTTGCTGTGTTAAATAATGCCGTGGTAATTACAGAAATGCGGCAAGAGTTTTCGTGTTTGGATTTCCAGAAGATGAAGATTTGCGAAGACAACGGCTGGCTGCAATACCAAGAAAGAATTTCGTGCCAACTAAAAGTTCGAAAGTAAGTTAACTTTAATGATTGTACATAGTTTGTATCTATTATATAGACCTCTGTGGCAAGCAGCTGCTTGAGGGGGGTATTTATTTTTTATTATTTTATATAATAAATTAGTTTCAGTTTCCATTAAGTTTTGCATGTAAGTTGTATCTGAAATTACGTTGCAAACTGTAATTAAAATATACACGAAAAAATGCGGCGCTAGTCTCAAATCTAATCAGCAATTTGGGTATTCGTTATGCATAGGAATATTACAAACTAGAGACAATGTTTTTTTTCCATTCTTTACGTTTAAAGTATGCAAATTACTTCAAAAAGCTTTTTTTAAACCGTCTTCCTCATTATTGCTTTAAAATTTTGTTGTCCGAGGCAATAAAATCAAGTTATTGATCATTTCATTTTTAGACCTGAAGCAGGATATGTATATTAATCAATTAAGTTTTATTCGCTTCATTAAAAAGAGCATATTTTGTTATAGATGTACACGATTGAAACATGCATTTTTAAACTTGGCAGATATTTAAGAGATCTGTGAATGATTTCATTCCAGTTTACTTCAGCTGTATACCATAATATTTTTTATTCAAGCTTCCGTTTTTTATCACATCCGATTCAATGAAATACTTCTGTATTTTTAGTTTGAGATCGAATGTTTTCATGTTTTAACTAACGATTTCGGTTTTTAGAACATAGAAATATAAATATATTTGCTTACCACACTTCAGTAACATTTTGCGCCGAAAACCTCATTAATTTTGCTAAGGTTAATAAGAGTGACCTAATTCATATTGGAGATAAATTAAATGATTTAGCCATAAATATTACAAAGCTATAACATACAACATGTATCATATCATTTATAAAATTAAATAACTATGCTAATGTTAATTTTATAGTACACAATTGTGATAAAATGGTTAGTATTAAGAGGTACTTGTACAAGTTATATTATGTAACAGTGGTACTGAATTGAGACATACTTAGAATTATCTATGTTAACAAATCAGTCTGCTTTTAGTTATGGGATTTTATGCAGTGGTGGAGCATATCTATATATATTTAGCTATAAAAAATTATGCGCTTAGGTTACAAAATAATAAGGATTCATGCCTCCTCTTTTAGAAACTTCACAGAAATAAAACCATGATTCTATAACAGGGTTTTCGAACCTTTTAACTTGGTGTCACTTCTGAAATCATTTATTTTCTGTGATATGCTTGTGATATAGTCCACTCACTATGACGTTGCCATGTTATTATGCAGTATTATTGCTTTTAATATATTTTCATGACACACCTAGGTCTTAGAAGGAACACTCCAGTTGGGAATCATTGTTCTATAATTTCATAAACAAACTAGAAATATCTGTAGGAGAGACACCTTGCAATAGAGACAGTTGTTCGAAATGGTGAATTAGTGCATTTTATTAAACTATCATTCACGTTAAGATGCCACATTCACAATGCATTTTTATTTAAAATATTTATTTGATTATATTTGAATGTTGAGAAGTAAGATTAATTTTTTTGCTCATCCTCTTTTGGATGATTAATGTTTTACACATAATATAAATTATTTGGCAAAGTTTTGAGAGTTTATATTACTTTTAGGTTTGTGAAATCCCTTTTGATGCAAAAGACATCTGCAGAACATTTGAACATTATGATCAGAATTCTGGTAAAAAGATAACTGTGAATTTTGCAGCAGCCAAGACTTCATGATAGTTCACTGCTTCCTATTATGTTAGGACTGGTTCTTTACTGGTATTATCCAAATATAACAGTTACGATATATAATCACAGTGGCAAATTATGATTCAGCAATATAATTTATCTATCTTAATTTAGCATTTATATTAAGAGAAATGTGGAAATAATAGGAATACTTAATTAAAGTGACTGATAATCATAGTATGTATTTAATACTTTGTGTCACATGTGCTTAACTCAGGTTTATTTGCTTTGTTAAATTATGGAGTCCAAAAGCAGTTAATTATTTTGTGTGCCATCCTTTTCTTTTAATGGCTATTTAAATAATAGTCCAGGTGTTTTAAATTATTTATTTTTCCTCTTTGTTGATTTTTTCCAGTTAAATATTTATTGACTAATTTCAATAGAATTACACGTGCCAGTCTTTGAACACTGGAATTGAATAACTGCATTCATGATTGTGGATAATTCATAGGAGTGTTGTGTGTGTAATTACACACACACACCTATGAGATAAAAGTTAGAGACGTAGAGAGTAAATTATCACAAAGGTCCTGTAAACATGGGGCTCATGAAATAGTTAGTCAGGTTTGCTTAAATATTTGGATTAGGTGTTTGAGATGATGAATTCCTTTGGTTTTCATATAATATTTTGAGTTGAAGGTAAAAATTAAAATTCTGGCTGGCGTGAAAAATATTTTGCAGGGTATTGTAGAGCAAGAGGTTTACTTTCATCAGTTGCTCTATGGTAGTCATAGATATATAAGAGTGCATTTAATTGCATCTGATTCAAAATAGTTTTTAATTTCAATATAATGTGCCATTAATATTATAAAACAGGTTTATGAATATGTAAATGCTGACCTATATATCTTCATAATAGTACTTATAGACAGGTACAGTCGCTCAAAAATGTATCCGAACAGTGTGTCCGAACAGAAATTAGTGATCTGGCAACTTTCGTGTACGTACACGAAAGTTGCCAGATCACTATTTTCTAAAAACAGCATTGTCAGATATTTTTTCTGAATTCTGTAATCAACCATTGTGTTCGGATACTTTTTTGAGCGACTGTACTGCACATCAGTGTGAAACGTTGTGTGTTTATGATTAGTCAGATATGTGTTCTGATAATTCTCATGGGAATTGCTGCTTGGTCACTAGTGAAAAAATTATTTTTATAAATTTTAGTTTGGTTTCACCTTCCTTGAGCTCAAGTGCTAGTAATCATTTACAGCGTTTATTTGATGGAGGAATTTTAAGCAGAAAATAAATTCCTGCAATACATCTGGAGGAAATACATGCTTGAGAATAATCCATTAGTGTGTGTATTTTTTTAGACTACTCATTTATGGTAAGAGGAATTGCCTTTAGTGTTGATGACATGAGTTTGAATATCTCTGGCTGGAAAAAAATATTTTGCAAGTATTGTAGAGCAAGAGGTTTACTTTCATCAGTTGCTTTATGGTAGCCATAAATATATATGAGTGCATTTAATTGCATCTGATTCAAAATAGTTTTAATTTCAATATAATGTGACATTAATATTATACAACAGGTTTATAAATATGTAAATGCTGACCTATATATTGATAAAGCAGTTTAAAAAACAATTGTGTTTATGATTTGTGTTTAAGTTCTGTATCATATATCAAGTTTAATTTTTTGGCAATAAGACTTTATATAATCCAGTGAATGATGGTATATCCTATGTTGGGTGGGAAAACAGTCAGTTCTAAAAATTGAATTTTCTTGTAATAATCATGTGAGTAGTATTTATATGTAACTATCAAGTGTTAAGAGGGATATATTATTGACTCTTAAAATGCCTAAATTATATCTCTATGATGAATTATATATATATTTTTTTTAAATACATTTTGATGTGGTAATAAAATTATTTATAGAAATTAGGATTGTTTTTTCTATTTGAAATGGTAACATTTACGAGTGGTGAGAACTTAAAAAGATCGGGAAATATTTATAGTGATGAGATCTGTTAATAGTAGCAGAATATTTAAATTTTATTATGATCAAAATTGTTTTTCACAATAGAAGAAAATTTTATCATATAGGCAATTTAAGAAAAGTGCTGAAATCGGTAATATATTAATTGTTAAGTTTCAACAGGAAATTTTTCTCAGTAAAGCTTTAAAATAAAACTTATAGTTAACGATGTACTAAATCATCAAGTACAATAGTAAAAAAATGTTAAAGTAAACCGCGCGTTATATGGTTTTAAAAAAATCCGGTGATAGTCATTATCATACAGTTAACAAGCGAAGTGCTCCTGACGAGACGAACATAGGTCTAAGTAGCTTGACGTCATGGAGCCTATTGGATGGCATTCTCTTATAGCAGGTGTTGCAGGGGTCCCACATCCTGAAGTGGACCCCCAGGCCATGACCTTTGGCGGGCCCCCCTACCTACCGCTAAGGTTAAGGGCAACGTGCTGCTCTGCAGGATTTAGGATAAAAGAAGTCAGTTTAAATGATGACACAAAAATAACAGTTATATTTATTAAAAAAGAAACTATATGTATTTACCTAATAAAAACTTACAATAATATCAAAAATTATCTCAAAGCATATTTTCTAGCTTTGGTCGTCTCAAAATTTTCAATAACTTCAGTAAAATCAACTTACTTAGCTAAATTATTTTTGATGTCGGCAAGCATCATCCGAAAAGCGGTCAAAGTATCAAAACAAACAAACATTAAAAATCAAGAGTAGTATGGAATAGGTTTTTCTACAAATAAAATAAAGCAATTACTTCTTTGCATGCATTTCATGATGAATGATCAATAACACTAAGCAATGCTGAAAATATTTTGTGGATTAAACTTTTACAGTTGCAATTCGTTAGAAATTCATAAAGTTACCATATTAAGTAACTAAGAGTAATAAGAGTATCTAATAAATTTCTTATCAGTACCATGTTTCTACATACGTTACACAGACACACATACACACTTTACTGAACTCTTAACTCATCATAATAAATCAACGCAAGTCTTGTAGAATAAGTCTATTCCATATATTCGAGCGTGGCAATTAAATTCGTTTTCAAAAGAAGCCGCTAAACACCTTTGTCACAGTCTAAATAAATTGTGTGCCCGGTGTAGAGAGTTCGTTTTGCCTTGTCCACCTGTGGAAGCCTGTGCCAACAAAGTTCAAAGACACAGCCCACATGGTAATCGCTTTCTGTCACGTGCCGCATTTTAATTGTGTTTGCAAATTTGAGCTTTAAATCAAAAAGCGATTGATTTTCTTTTCAAATGTATCAAAACAGGCACGTGTTGTCCATCGGCATAAATAAGAGTATGAAAGGCGACAAATCACAAACACGAAACAAAAAGTCGGTATGATGAGAAGAAAATGTAATGTGCGTAAAAAAATAATTAATTTTAGTTGGATGGACGAAACAAAAGTCAATATTATATAAAGTCTCTCTTTGTCTTCTGTTCATCTCACTTAGCTGGCCGACCTGTCACGGACCCCCAGGCTGCCCCTTGTCGGGGCCATGAGGTGTTGGCCTTGTCCCTTGTCGAGAGAAAACCCGAACAAAATTATTTCCTATCTGTTTAGTCTGTGAAAGTTGGATCCTCCCTCAGCATCTGATAACGAGGCGAAGGTAGGTTCTGTGCGGCAGGCTCCTTAACCAATTTTGGCCAGAGTGCTTCCTGGTGCATCACTTTTTGGTGTATTTTTTTTTCATTAGTTTTGTATCGTTTGTGCGTCTTTTTTTTTTCATTTTTTTTGAATAAAAAAGGAATTGTTTTGAGTTTTTTTATTTTATGTTTCTTTTTTTTTTAATGAAAAAAGAGTTTTTTATATAGTTTGTTTTTAAAGAATAGCCATAGAAAGTATTCTATGGTTATTTTTATTTTTCACTTGCTTACTATTCGTTAATTTTAACAAAAAATAGGTTTTTTTTATGCAATTTGTTTTATTTTACATAATTCTCTCTTCTTTTATCGTGTGTCGCACTTCCCACTTCGAGGTGAGATGCTACTAAAAGGACTAATTCGCCCACATGTCAGTTGTAAGTAAGCGGCGATTCTCTCCCAGGCTGAATTAAAGCCTGCTGGTTTTTCCGTTATTTTTTTTTCTTTATACTACTCCACCTTTCCTAAAATTAAATAACGAATAGCTTATTCCAAATTGACCGGAGTAGTGGAGGGAGTGGGTGCCTCTCAAAATCCAACCTCAACATCCTAGTTCGTGAGAGGTGGGCAACGTCATTAGGTGGCCAATTGCAGTTTAGTGCTTCTCAGCAGCAGGAGCTCTGAAATTAGCTGATGATGGCTGATGAGACTGTGATGCCAATTCTTAAGTACCTATATTAGCACAACTTAAACTTAGATCAAAGATTGGTAAACTTCCTAAGGAGCGGCTCACTTTTTTTTATTTCCTTACAATTAACTGTTTTCTCTTCTCCAGTTTAATCCAAAGCTTGACAGGAATTTCATTGAGAAGTGACGTAAACAAATATACCATAAAACCTCCCAGTTCTGCACTCTTTGTCAGAAATAAATGTGAATATTTTCGAAAGTTTATTGTTATCAGTAAAATTATTTACATCGTTACTTAAAACAATTTCAAAAGATATATACTCACCGGCCACTTCATTACGTACAGTTCCATGTTACGGAAATAGTAACTTAGGTGCAAAACTCAGTAATTTTTATGCGCAAACATGGCTCAAGATATTTTAAAGATCTGAATCAAATCTATTTCGTCGTAAATCGTAGATCGTGCCTGGATACGCGATGTTGAAGGTAAAACTTTATCCGTTACCGTCTCCACCTGAGAATAAGCCCAGCTGGTATAAGTTAAAACATATAAGAAGTAAACCACCCGTGGGTGGGCCCCTAGAGGTTAACATAAAACACAAGCTAAAAATAGCATATATCATACACAATAGACCTAAAACGAATAGCTTTCTTCAGAGAAAGCCATCATTTTAGGCCTCTTGTACTTATTAAGAGGGGAGGGGCTCAGTCGGTAGCGCGCCAGGCTCGTAATCTGTAGTTCCCAGGTTCGAGTCCCAGCTGGGTCAGCGTTGAGATTTATCTCCGCAAAAATTCCCCGCCCTGCCCACGGTCAGTAGGGGACACCGATGGGTTTGGAAAGGTCGCCGTCCGTCGGATAGGACGTTAAGCCGTGGCCCCGTGTGCGGGAGAGCCATACCCTGTGCACGTTAAAGAACACGCTGGATGGCCTTGACGGGAGGCTACCATCTGTCTCCCAACAGCTGTTCCAGTGGGTCCAGTCCCCCAACCTTCTCTGAGCCTTCGGGGTCCATGTGACCTGGCCATTTAGCCCATGGTGTGCAAAAAAGTGCCGCTCAGAGGTAAAACAACCCAACAACTTATTAAGAACATTATGAAAATAAGTAAGCAAAGAAGAAATTATCTCATTAGGATTATTTTTAACAGCCTCAAAAAACGTTTTTCAGATGAATTTAATATGAGTATATGTGTGGTCGATGCCCAAGTCTTTATGAAGTTGTCTGTTAGTAAAGTCCAAGGGAAATCGACCGCAGATCTCAATATTTGTTTTGCAAGATCTTGCGTATATTCGTGGAGGTGGTGCTGTTCGCCCATATAGGAGAAGCATAAAAGATTATGGGACCTTAAACTTTGTATAAATTTCCTTGTCCGATGCTTGATGTAATGGTAGCGCGCTCTGGCATGAATCTGGAGAGTTGCGGGTTCGATTCCCACCGTGTTGGTGACGAATTTTTTTCAGAAGCTTTTAACTAATGTTTTAAATCTATCTCTACAGGTAATCTGTGTATTTACTATGGATGGAATTTTAATCATATATGCGCTTGAGCATTTCGACCTTCTCATTAACATCTAAAAATCAATAGCAACGGTTGGAAAAAGTTGCATCTCCTTGAATATAGCTGGCGCTGTGTCAGCCACGTCTCAGTGAAGATTTACAAGGTCTTATTATGAAAAATTTCCTTGTCCAATGCGTGATATAATGGTAGCGCGCTCTGGCATTAATCTGGATGGTTCGGTTCCCGCTGTGTTGGTGATATTTTTTTTCCCCAGAAGCTTTTAACTAATGTTTGAAGTCTATCTCTACGGGTGATATGTGTATTTACTATGGATCGATTTTTAATCATATATACATATGAGTGTTATCAACCTTCTCATTAATATCTAAAAATCAATAGCAACGATGGGAAAAAGTTGCATCTACTTGAGTATAGATGGCGCTGTGTCAGCCACATATCAGTAAAGATTTATAAGATCTTATTCTAAAAAATTTCATTCTCCGATGCGTGGTGTAATCGTAGTGCGCTCTGGCGTGAATCTGGAGTTTGCGGGTTCGATTCCAGCCGTGTCGGTGATAAATTTTTTTCAGGAGCTTTTAACTAATGTTTGAAGTTGATCTCTGCAGGTAATTGGTGTATTTACTATGGATGAACATATCTATTTCATTCCGGATTTTCAATAATATACATTTCGTACTTAAAAAAGTTATGAAAGCTCATTTAGCAAGTTAGCTCATTCTGCAAAAAATCTTTTGAAATTTTACATAATTATTAACGAACAATTATTAAGCGAACTGCTAAAAGTACTCTTATGCGTAAGAGTAAAGTTATAATAACGGTGTTATTTATTTCATTTCAATTTTTTTATTAACTTTCAAAGCAATTTCTTTAATTGGAATTATTGCTAATGAATATCAAAATTTCTTTAACTCTCTATATATCGAAAGATAATATCGAGATTAAAATAGATTTGAATTGATTGAGATTTTCAAATAGCCTTCAGTCACATTTTTCAGTCACATTTTTTCACATCACTTCAGTTTTTTTTTTTCGTAAAACGCTTATTTATGAAGCAACTGAGTTCTTTTCCTAAATTTCTATTGACATGACATAAAACTGTACCTAATAAATTGGGCGCAGAGTATAATTTTCTCAGTGCTGTTAATGCGACGATTGGGCTTGATTTGTAGCTGGCAAGAATACACATTATGGATGTTACTACAGATAATGCTACGGTGGTTCTACCTCCGACATAGGACAGGAATTTCTCCAGTTGGTAGCGTGACATTCCCGTATTCTTCAATTCTCTGTTTCTGAACTCGTCAGTGCCTGCATTGGATTTATATCAGCTAACCACTTAAGTATCTAGATTAAAGTAATGTAATCTTAGTTCAAAGAGAGATAAAAACTTGTTTTTTTTTCTTATGTGCAATTAATTAATTTTCTTTAGCCATGTTAATACAAAACTTGACAGACAGCCTATCGAACGAACTGACGTAACTATATGCCGTAATATCCGTAATGCCGTAAATCACTACCTAGTCTAGTGGTTAACATACACTACGAACACCAGCGGGCATGTCGTGTGAGCGTTTATATGTTGCATGAGAAACTACATAGGACAAACTTAATATAGGTTATCTCCGTCTTTTGTGTAGCGGAGTACCTGATATCTTCCAGCCTTCCACTCTTTCTTTGTCATAAAGAGGAGTGGATATTTTCGAACTTTTATTAAAATCAATGATCATGGCCGAGTGGTTAGCGCGCTTGGCTACTGATCTAAGGGACCTGGGTTCGAGCCCCGGATAAGGCATGGATGTATGTGTTGTTTTTCTGCTGAGGTCCTGCCATCCTCTCAGATCTTCTACTGTGGCATATAAACTGACAGGTTCCTGTCAGACCTCTGTGGCATGCAGCTGCTTGAGGGGGGATTTATTTTTATTTATAAATTTTACTGTTACTTGAAATAGATTGATATGACATAAGACCACCAGTTACTTTATTAAGTACAGCTCCAAGTTACGTCAACAGTAACTCAGATACAAAACTCTAATTTTTAAATGAGCTTTTTTATGAAAAAATAGCACTATGAAGATAATTTCAAGATCTCAATCAAATCAATTTAAATATCGATTTCCAACAATATGCGGTCAGTAATTAAAGAGTTATGGAAGCTGCAATATTTAATAAGTTAGCTCCTTCTGCAAAAAATCAATTAAATTTGCCAAAATTAACATTTTTTAAGCGAATTGCCAAAAATATTCTTGCACATGTTAGTAAAATTTAGTTTAACAATTATGGTTTTTGTTTTGCATGCATGCAATAAAAAATCCTCATGCAGCCGTGGGCTTTCGAGGTTCTACCAGACTGTGTAATATTCCTCTCCAAACATATCTGTCTTGAGCTACAGCTGCTACATTTCGCCACTCTAGGCCAATTCTAGCAAGGTCCTGTTTCACATTTCCGACTATCGCATCTTAGATCTCCCCCTTTTCCTGAAGCATTTAGACACACTGTTCATAATCCTGTTTGCCAATCTGCAGCTATGTATACGGGCAACATGGCCACACCAACATAGTCTCTCTCTGCACAATATGCTGTTTAAAAGAGGTTGCTGACTCCTTCTAACCTCATCATTATTTATGAACTCAAACCACCTAATGCCCAAGATACTGCGAAAGCATCTTAAATCAAAGGTGTAAAGTTTCCTGTTATCTTGTTTACAAAGTGTCCATGTTTCGCTACCATAACTAACCTTGGAAAGAACCAAACTATTATACAGTCGAATTTTAGTCTTTAGATGTATATGACTATTTCTCCACACTCTCCAGAGATTCTTTAAAGTCCAGCGGCAATACCTATTCTTCCATTTATCTCATGGCGCACATTACCAGTATATAATACATGGCTCCCATGAAAATTAAACTGAGACACTTGCTCAAGAGTGCAGCATTCAAAGCAACTGAAGCACCATCTGCTTGACTAATTTTCATCACTTTAGTTTTTTCTCTATTTATCACCAAATCTACTCTAATATCATTTTCGTGAACAGCACTAATAAAAGAATTCATCTCATCAACATCATTAGCCAACAGGGCCAAACCATCTGCACAATCTAAATCAGATATTTTGAGAACTCTAGACCATTTAAGGCCAAAATCTTTTCCTTGCAAAGAATTTCGCATAACCTAATCAATAACCAAACTAAAGAAAAGAAAAGGAGACAAAATGCACTCTTGTATAACTCCACTAGTATTGCTAAACCAATCGCTACAAGCCTTACCAACTCTCATACATGACTCAGTGTCGTTATAAGAGAGCTTTCATTATGCTAACTAACTTGCTAAGCTATTTCCATATGATCAATTACATATGATCTAACGATCAACCACAAATTATGTCCATCAACGGAGTCAAAAGCCGTTTTGAAATCTATAAAGCTAGTAACCACAGGTTTCTGAAATTCTAAACATTTCTCAAGAATATGCCTAAATGAAAATATTTTATCAATACATCCCCTACAACTTCTGAAACCACACTGTTCATCTTAATTCTATTATTCTGTTAAATATAATCATGCAAAGAACTTTATCTGGAACAGAAAGTGAACCTATGTATATAGTATAATCCTAATAATTATCACAAAAACGAGAGCTTCCTTACCTTCAACCACCTTGCCTTGTTTATCGCGCAATCCCCGTGTCCCTGTTTCTTCCCACATAACACATTAACAATCTGATACAACCCCCTGCTGTTGTGCTGTCTAACTGATTCCTCTGCTTTTATCAGCTAAGCTATCAAGCCAAAGATTATTATCAGCTGTTAACTGATCCTTTACATGTTTATTAAGTTCGTTGTAATGCCTTATGTTAGGACTAGTAGGGTGTTGATTCATATTAATCATGCACTTCCTTCTTTCAGAAATAAGTTCCATAGTCTTATCACTCAAATAATTTCGTTTCCTTTGTTTCCAAAAGCGTACTGTTGATTTCAAGAAGACTTTGTTTAAACTGATCCCATTCTTTCTCAAATTCAGCGGTAAGCAAACTACGATTGCCATAATGATTAAGTAGTCCATCATGTGCTTTGGCTATATCTGGATCTTTCAGACCTTCAGTGTTAAAGGAAATTTTCTTAAACTTAGCACAACATTTCTTAAGCTTCAGCTGCATGACACTATTGTTCAAGTAATTGTCAGACCAATTTCGGCTCCCCTGTATGATCTGGTATTCCTAACCGAACTAGCACATTTGCTGTTAATTAAAATATAATCTGTCATATTCCTGTGCAACCCATCAGGTGAAACCCATGTATATTTATAATGTCCCGGTGTTTGTAGTATATGTTAGTTATTCGCAAACCATTAAGTTTACTTACCTGTAGGTGACATTCCCCATTGCTATTGGAACACCTAATGCCAAAGCAACCTAAAACTCTTATCCAAAGGTCAGAGTCAGTAACCAACTTTAGCATTGAAGTCACCTAGTACAAGAGAAATATCTCCTTTCATCACAGATTTCAAAATATTCTGAAGCTGGCTGTAAATCTTACATTTCTCGTTCTCATCAGAGTCCTCTGTGGGGGCATAACAACAGATGACATTCAAGTCTTTAATTTTTATTTTAAATTTAGCTGTAAAAAATCTTTTATTAATACAGTCATATCCCAGAAGAGCATCACTAGCGCGTCTGCTGAGAAGCAAACCTACACCTTGGAGATGCTTTCCATGCTCCCTCCCCGAAAACAGAAGTTTAAAATTATTTTTAAGATATTCTAGTTCAGCTTTCTTTGAGGAAGGACGTGCTCTCTTCGGTCTCCTGGCATTCGGAGGAAGCAATTATGTCCTGTACGGTGTCCGCTGATATTCGGCTCTCCCACCGGATAAGTAAGTTTCGTAAAATCACATTGTTAATTATTGTCTCTTCCCGATGAGGTCCTCGTTTGGTGTCTCCTGCCCAACTACATCTGTGAGCCTTCAAACGAACTTTACGATCCTTAATTAGGCGCTCTCCCTACTTTTGGATTTGTTATTGGTGTTGTAGCTTGTTGAATAGGCGAATGGCTACCATGAACTGTGCCTTCTGCAAAGACGGAATATTGGATGCAGCTGAGATTATTAAGTGCTCAGAAGAATTCGCAAGAGATTTTCATTACGCATGTGTCGGATTTTCGGAGTCTGACTACAAAGCCTTAACTAAAATAAAAAAGACTCGATAGCAATGTAATCCTTGTAAAATTCCAAAAACAACTCCTTATACGAAAAAAAAGCTACATGTTTAATCAACAAGGAAAGAAGTGCAGAAATAAAAAAAATGGAGTGGCTTGTAGAACAGGTATCAGAGATAAAAAAAATACTGTGTTAATTAATAAAATCAAGTATTTTGCAGAATTTGGTTCGGTAAAACTAGATGAAATAAAGGACACTATTAGCGCATTCACTAAAAATATAAGTGACTTAAAGAAGAACAAATATTTTAGAACTAACGGAACAACTGCATAAAATTCGAGATGAACTGAATAATATACAGCGCATTCAAGAGGTCAGAATTTAGATATCGTTGGCATTCCGGAAGAGCTTAATGAGGACTCATCCAAAATTGTGACAAAAATATATGAAAAAATCGAAGTTGAATATAATAAAGATGACATACTAGTTATGCATCGGATCCCAAAGGTTAATAAAAATAAAATTACACCATTCATTGTGGAATTTAAAAAAGCAGAGTAATATGTGAAATACGCATAAGGCTCTAATAAAGATTCTAAATTTACCATTAATTGTTCTGATAATTGATGTAAAATTTAAAAAAGTTTGCAGTGTTCCTAAATGAGCATTTGACCCCTACGATGAAGCAACTGTTATATAAAGCTAAATCAGAGAGCATGAAATCTGGATTTAAACATGCATGGAGTAAAGATGGTAAAATATTTATGAGATGTAACGAAACTGAAAATTTGGAGAGTTAGAAATGAGGATGATGTAAATAATATTGTTCAATGTGGTTAGAATATTAAAAAAGTTTATCTCTACTGAATATATCTTTCATAGCACTACTTTCGATGTTTTAAAGGTTTTTTATCTTGATTCCAACAGTGAATCATTATGTATCCTTAATATTAATGTCCGAAGTATAATATCTAAGTTTGAGTCTATTAAAGCATTTATCGATTATTTGAATTATCGAGTTGATATTCTTGATTTGACTGAGATACGGAAAAAGGAAAATGAGGCTTGTTACGGTTATATTAAATTTTACAAATGTAGACATTATAACAAATCAGGTGGTACATAAATTGGGTTTTGTTAAAAATAAATACAAATTTATTTTAAACGAAAATAATGACTTGGTGACTGCTGAAACGCTTTGTTAACGTGGGCTTTTAACGTTGTCTATACGCAGTAGATTATAATCTAAATATTTTAGACTTGCAAGAGACCAGATGGACAGGTATAAAGGAGATACTTAAATATAACTTTAAATTTCTCTTTTCAGCTAAGGAGGATGGAAAGCATCTCTAAGATGTAGTTTGCTTCTCAGCAGACACGCCAGTGATGTTCTTCTAGGATATGACTGCATTAATGAAAGATTTCTGACAGCTAAATTCAAAACAGAAATTAAAGACTTAAATGTCATCTGTTATTATGACCCCAAAGAGGACTCTGATAAGAACGAAAAGGATACGTTTTACAGCCAGCTTCATGATATTTTGAATTCTATGAAGAAAGGAGATATTTCTCTTGTGCTAGGTGACTTCAATGCTAAAGTTGATACTGAGTCTGAACTTTGAGCAGGCGTTTTAGGTCCCTTTGGCATTGGCAGTTCCAATGGCAATGGGAAACGTCTCCTATAGGTAAGAAAACTTAATGATTTGCGAATAACTAACATATACTACAAACATCGGAACATTATAAATATACACGGGTTTCACCTGATGGGTTGCACAAGAATGTGATAGATTATATTTTAATTAACAGCAAATGGGTTAGTTCAATTAGGAATACCAGATCATACAGGGGAGCCGAAATTGGTCTGACTATTACCTGATCAAAAGTATCTTGTAGCTGAACTTAAGAAATGTTGTGCTAAGTTTAAAAAAATTAGTTATGACACTGAATGCATGAAATATTAAGATATAGCCAAAACATACCATGATATGCTACTTAGTCATAATGGCAATCGTGGTTTGGTTACTGCTGAAGTTGAGACAGAATGGGATCAGTTTAAACAGGCTTTTCCTGAAGCCAACAGTACTCTTTTTGGTAAAAGGGAACAGAGGAAATAAAATTATCTGAGTGATAAAGCTATGGAACTTATTTCCCAAAGAACGAAGTGCAGGATTAATATGAATCAACACCATACTACGCCTAACAGAAGGCATTACAACGAACTTAATAAACATGCAAAGAATCAGTTAAAGCTGAAAATAATCTTTGGCTTGATAGCTTGGCTGACAAAGCAAAGGAAGAAGTTAGACAGAACTACAGCAGGGGGTTCTACCAAATTATTAATATTTTATACGGGAAGAAACAGACAAGTACACAGGGATTAAGGAAAAAATATAGCAAGGTGGTTGAAGGTGAAGATTCTGTGATGGCTTGGTGGGCTGAACATTTCAGACATGTTCTAAATAATGTGATTATTACTACTCCTATTATTTGTAATAATGATAGATGTATTACTGGCTTTAATGATGGCCTTATACACATTCGAAGTGACTTTGGCTATCTCTAAATTAAAAAATGTCCCAATTTAAAAAAAAAAAGGTGATCGCAGTTCTTGTGAAAATTATAGAGGAATTAGTTTATTTTCTGTTCCAGGTAAAGTTCTTTGCATGATTATACTTAATAGAATTAAGAATTTGGTTGATGGACAACTACGTGATGAACAGTGTGGATTCATAAATGGTAGGGGATGTATTGATCAAATATTTTCACTTAGGCAGATTCTTCAGAAATGTTTAGAGTGTCAGAATCCTGTGGTTACTAACTTTATAGATTTCAAAAAGGCTTTTGACTCTGTTGATCGACATAATTTGTGGTTAATTGTTAGATCATATATGACACTTGATATGTTAGTGTAATTAAAGCCCTCTATAATAACACTAAGTCATGTGTGAGAGTTGGTACGTCTTGCAGTGATTGGTTTAGCATTGCTATGGAGTTAGACAAGGGTGCATTTTGTCTCCTTTTCTGTTTTGTTTGGTTATTGATTACGTTATGCGAAATTCTTTGCAAGGGAAAGATTTTGGCCTCAATGGCCTAGAATTCTCAAAATATCTGATTTAGATTATGCAGATGATTTGGCCCTGTTGGCTACTGATGTTGATGAGATCAGTTCGTTCATTAGGGCTGTTGATAAGACTGGTAATAGAGTAGGTTTGGTGATAAACAGAGAAAAAACTAAAGTGATGAAAATTGGTCAAGCAGATGGTGCTTAAGTTGTTTTGAATGGCTGTACTATTGAGCAAGTGTCTCAGTTTAATTATCTTGGGAGCTACGTAACAGATACTGATGATGTGCGGTATGAGATAAATAGAAGAATAGGGATTGTCGCTAGGACGTTTTAAAATTTATGTAGAGTGTGGAGAAATAGGCGTATACATCTAAAGACTAAATTAGACTGTATAATAGTTTGGTTCTTTCTAAGGTTAGTTATGGTAGCGAAACATGGACCCTTTGTAAACAAGATAACAAGAAACTTGATGCCTTTGATTCTAGATTTGATTCTAGATCTTGGGCATTAGGTGGTTTGACTTTATAAGTAATGATGAAGTTAGAAAATGGAGTCAACAACCTCTTTTGAGCAACATATTTTGCAAAGAGAGAGACTGCGTTGGTTTGGCCATATTGCCCTATGCATAGCTGCAGATTAGCAAACAGGATTTTGAACAGGGTTTCAGAAAAAGGGGGTGACCTAGGAAACGATGGTCAGAAAATGCGAAACAGGATCTTGCTAAAATTGGCCTCGAGTGGCCGAATGCAGCAGCAGTAGCTCAGAACAGATACCTCTGGAAACTAAAATTGCACAGTCTGGTTGAACTTCCGTGGCCCATAGCTGTATGAGGATTTTGTTTGCATATGCTTGTATGTATGTACGCATTATACAGGGTGATTCAAAACTCTTGGGCCAAACTTTAGGGAGTGATAGAACACACCTAAACAACCACTTTTCGTCATGCAATGCATGGTCGGAACTCAAGCAGTGAAGCGCTAGGGGTTAGCAGTTATTGTGTCAGGAAATGAAGAAACACAAGAAGGACAGAAGTCTAGGTACAGTCTTCGGGCTTCCCTCGCATTCCCGCCTTTAGCTCCGTACGTGAAATGCATGTCCGTCTTCTCCAGATTTGTGAAACAACCCATCCGTTCTGCAATTCACGGTAGAAATGACGACGAGTGCTAAAACTAGCGCTTATAAGTGTTCACTGGAAAGCGCTCTCTAGGGCTTCACTGCTTCAGTTCCGACCATGCATTGTATGACGAAAAGTGCTTGTTTAGGTGTGTTCTATCAACCCTTAAAGTTTGGCCCAAGAGTTTTGAATCACTCTGTATAGCTATCATTTTTACACACCAAAACAGTTTATAGAGAAATTAAATGATGATTTAAATTTAATTAAACATAATACAGTTATTCTTACTGGTGATCTTAATATTTACCTGTTACTTTATAATGATTATGTAAAGAGTTATTTGGATATGCTTTCTTCATGTGGATTCCAACCATATTATATGCAATTACAAGACAGACTGAAATTAATGTTTCATTTTGGACCACGTATTTGTAAGACATACATTTAATACTGTAGTGCGAACAATTGTTATACATATTGATATTGTTGATCATTACTTTGTAGGAATAAGAATTGTATTGCAAAAATGAGACACCCTGTAAAAATAAGAATCTTACATGGACAAAGAACAACGAAGAGCAGTCAATAAATCCGAACGTAGTATACAAAATAAATTTCGTAATATTAATTAGTAAAAATCCATGGACAACAGATGATATCAAAAAAGATATTAAATTAAAAGATAAATTATACAAGAAGCATAAGAAATACCCTCAAAATATTATACACGAAGTTAATTACAAAATAGTTAGAAATAGACTTATGCTTTATTAATAGCTGCTAAAATTATTATCATAGAACACAATTACTTAAATGCAACGGGACAGCAGAAAGCAATGAAAATTTATTAACAATTTAATAGATTATTTAAAGGAGTCTAAAACTATCTTACCAAATTTTCCAAATTCTGATTCAATAGAAATTAATAACTCTGCGAAAATTCCTAATGATTTAAATACATATTTCGTTCATATTCCAGACAATAAGAGTGGAAACCAAGTTAACTGTAATTTAAATACTGTAAGCAATTATATTACTAGGAATAGCAATTCCATTTTCTTAATTCCAACTACTGAAGAGGAGATTCAAAATATCGCTAATTATATTAAGGAAAATAAGAGTCCAAGAGGTGATAGCTTCACTCCAAAAATTATAGAAAATGTTTTAATTATATTGTTACACCATTGATATGCATTTTTAATTTACCACTTGCAATTTCCTGATAGATTAAAAAAGGCAGTAATGATTCCTATTTACAAAAAAGGAAACAAAAACACACAAATTATAGATCTATATCTGTTATTCCGCCCTTTGGAAACATTTATTAACAACCGGTAAAAAATGACTGAATGGTTATCTAGTTAGTAATGCTTTCTACTCCGATAAACAAACTGGATTCAGAGAAAATAAAAGTACAGAAAGATGCCATAATAAACTACACTAAACATGTTTATGAGTCTATTGGCAATAATTATTTAACCTCAACTATTTTTCTTAGATATAAGAAAAGCATTTGACACTGTTTCCCCATCAGATCTTATTACATAAATTCGAATGTATTGGAGTCAAAGGCGTTGCTCTCAAATGGTTTTCGAGTTATTTATGAAATATAACACAAATTCCGAAGATTAATGGGACTTTTAGCTCTGAGTTGGAAATAAAACACGGTGTTACTCAGGGCTCTGTCTTAGGGCCAGTTCTCTTTTAAATTTTTATCAATAATTTCTGTTCTTTAAAAATTAATGGTAATATTACCAGTTTTGCCGATGATACTGTTATTACATTTACAGCAGAAACTCTTGCTGACCTACAAAGTATAATAAAAATGATTTAACAGATATTGTTAAATTGTTTAAAATAAATAAACTAACTCTAAATTGAGCTCTAACCCTAAATATATATATTGTACACTCTAAAAAACAAATTTGATATTGTAGATAATTTAACGCCTAAAATCCATGAAACTAATTATGAGATTAGTGAGGGCTGTTGCTATGTGTCTATTGAAAGAGTGGATGAAATAAAGGTGTTTAGGAATAGCAGTTGATCAAAATCTGAATTGGAGGCCACACGTTCAAAAGTTAATCAGAAAACTTATAGCAATATTGTGTAAAGTGTTCTATTTAAAAAAAATTGTGAATCACGAAATGTTGATAACAATTCTTGGATTCATTCTGCAGTGTATATATGGGCTACTGTGCTATAGGGGTACTTATGGCTCAATCCTGAAGCCACTGACTGTCCATCAGTATAAAATTATTAAAGAAGATATCTGATGGGAGTATTTATCAAAATGGAAATAACACACGTCAAAATTTAAAACTACTGCCCTTCAGTCACTTGTTTGTTTATAAATTGATGATTTATATTTATAAGTATAAGCATTTTTTAAATAAAAAGTAGATAATTGTAACTTTCTTTAGATGGCATTTCTTTAGATGCAGTTCCACTTGTAAAAATGGAAATACACTGCTGGCCATTAAAAGTGCCATAAAAACCATTAAAAGTCAGATTGTCCCAAAATATGCAAGATTGGTAGCACATGGGAGAACATGTAAATGATTCAAATGCAACACATACATACACATCGTGTGTGACAGTAACGACCCCTGAAGTGGTATAAGAGGAAATTACAAAACGTCCATGTAAAGCACTGGAATTGTGTTTGCTCTAAGTTCTTGCTCACTAAAGGATCAACGGCATCCAAACGACCAGGTTTCCGACTTTGATCGAGGGAGAATTTTGAAATTACGGGAAGGCGGTTGATCGTACCGAGACATCGGTGCTTGTTGGATAGAATGCTGCCATATTGGTGAGAATATGTCGTCTGTGGGTAGAGGAGGAACGAACTCACCGACGTGTAAGATCTCAATGGCCCTGTCACACAAACGAATGAGAGGACAAACATCACGTTCGCATGGGTTTAAATGATCATACAGCCACATCAAACACCTTAGCTCAACAGTTAGAGTGTGTTGCACATCAACCAGTGTCCGCAGATACGGTTCAATGTCGTCTGCATCATCGGGGGGGGGGGGGGGGACCTTTACTAGGCGGCCATTGTTTCGACTACTACTGACTCTACAACACAGGCGTATGCGACTGCAATGGTGCCAAGAACGTCGTGCATGGATGTGTGAATGACTTCTCATCGTCTTTTCAGACGAATCTCGCTTCAGTATGCGGCACCATGATGGACGAAACCGTATCTGGCGGTACCGCTGCAACAGGCTCAGTGAGACATGCATGATGCAGAACCATACAGGTCCGGCCCCTGGTGTTATGGTATGGGGTGCCATTGGACTCCACTCAAGCACGCGCCTCGTATGCATTACCAGTGCTTTGAACAGCCAGCGTTACATCACTGAGGTGTTAGAGCCTGTGGTCGTACCTTATCTTCAGGGGCTCTCTGGTGCCATTTACCAACAGGACATTGCCGGACCACATGTGGCATGCATCGTCCAACAATTCCTGGATAGCCACTATGTGATACTTCTGCCTTGGCCTGCACGTTCTCTGGATCTGTCCCCAATTGAACATGTCCTGGTCCATGATCTTACGACGACTGGCACAGCAGACACTAGCAGCTGCTACAACAGATGAACTTTGGCTACGTATCGAAACTGCATGGACTGACATTCCCCAAAAACTGACACACACATCCGACTCTCATCCTCTCAATGCCAGACAGTCCGCTCATGGTGGCTAAACAAGGTACTGATTTCTTTGAATTCCACAAGTCTACCCGAGTTGCATTTGTGATCATTTGATCCTTGTAACATAAGCTATGCATTCACTAATATGTCTTTGATATCTCTTTTTTTCCTGGTATTGCACTTTTAATGGCCAGCAGTGTATTGCACAAATATATTTTATATTCAGTACCAAAAATGTTTAATCTCTTACCTAGTGAGCTTCGAAATTGTATTTGTGGAATATTTTAAGAAAAAAAATAAAGTTTTATCTCTCACATACACTCGATTTGGATTTTATGTTTACAGTTCTACGATGAAAATTAGAATTAAAATATTTATTGCTGTACCCTTCTTGTACTGTATTGTAGTAAACTTGTTTTCTTTTCCACTTTTCTTTGTTTTTAAATTAAAATACTAATTTTTACGTTTATAAAAATGAGACATTTTTTTTAATTTGTCACAATCTACCTTGTGTGGATCATTAGGTTGCAATTAATTTGTGAGAAATAAATTGAACTTTCCTTTTTTGTTTTCCATGTAATGTTAATTATAACAACCTAGATAAGCGAATGCTTTCGGATTGTTTGCATTGTACTAAATGTATAGTCTAATGTGTTGAAAATAAAACATTTTGATTGATTGAGTATCTGATCTTTTACTCTCCATCTGGTCTCTTGCAAGCGCAGTTTCCACCCTACCCTCTTCTACCCTACCCTGAGTCAGAATGCTGTTTTGCTTATGTCCTAAAAGAAGGGGGGGGGGGGTCTGAAAATGCAAGAAAAAAAGTATTATCGCGACCTGACCCTCTGTGTGATTCTTAGGGCACATACACAACAATGTATTCGCCAGACGATCTCCAAAGAATTTGTTTTAAAAAACCAAATTAATCGTACCGCACAAACAAATAAATATGACCTTTCCAGCAACCTAATACCGTATGAGATAATGAAATTCACTTTTATTGCTAAAAATGGAAAAAAATTGCTTTTTGTTGCTAATAAATATGGCGAAAAATATTATATTGTCCATTTTATGAAATTACCAGTACGTTTATACATAAGGGCGAATTCCATGTGAACCGTAGTGCGAATACAGTGCAGAATGCGTAAGCACGGGGATAATGCTCCCCCCTTAATGGCTCTTGCTTACTCCCCCTTTGAGAATTCTAGTAACCAGAGCGGTGGCAAATAAAATAATAAAAATATATAACATTACACGTATTTTTGAAAAACGTTTCTAAAGACTACTCAAAGAGGGAATTTTTAACTGCAACAGTATTCCGGCGCGTTCTTGGTTCCTTTATTTTTCTTCTATATCCGGGATTCGTAGTCACCTTCAGTTACGTAACAGACTAACAATGCTTCGAGAGATTTATGCCATTTTTGTGACGATTATTGATGAACGAATCAACTTCTAAACGATGTATTGTTGAGAGGAAATGCGAAACTAAAAGCATTTCATAAAATGAATATCTTATTCGTATTTTCTTTGAACATATTTACAACTTATTGGTTTGACAACATTTGAGATTGCTTAAGAAATACGCAGATTTCCAAAGGTCACTATTCAATTAACCACATATCACATAATATACGGCATACAGTTACTTTACGAACATACTGTACAATATAAAAAACTTCGATATCGATGCATTCAAATACAGTCATATATCGAGGCAAAGACATTTTCCTTTACATTCTACAAACAGTTGCTTTTCAATCTAAATTTTAAACCATTTTTTAACCATGAGTTTTTTTCTCTGCAGTCAAATATAAAACAAATTCATTATTAGCATTTCTAATATATAGTTTATTTATCATCGGTAATTATCCATGAACAATACAAGTGCTCCCTAACTGTTATCACCCCACAAAATCACCCCGCAAAATCACTCCATCCTATCCGTGCAATTATTGCATAAAACAAAGTTATTTCTAAACGTAAATCGTCATATTATATCGGCACATGAAACAATTAGGAGACTGAGCATAAACTTAAGACGAGTAAATTCAAACCTAGATGACATTGTGCTTAACTAAATAACATAACTTAAGTGATGCATAGATTGGCACAATATGCAATTACTAGAACAGCAACTATGCTAAAAACGGAATTCCTAAAACAATGAACTTAAACTTAAGACACTTAACTGATATCAGACACAGATGAGATTGAACCTGAGGATCGAAATAAAATGTCTTTCCTATCTTTTCATATACAGCAGGCTATACCCGGCAGCCCAAATATGAGGCCTCCACCACGGCAAAGTTTCCTGGCAACTAAAGGATTTTAGAAATTACGGAAGATAAACACAGGGGGAAGATATTGTGACGATTCGTTCGTATTGTTAGGAAAAGGAAATCTTACGAGAAATACGAAAAAATATCATTGTTACATTTTGCTTTGTGTCGTTCATTTTGCATTTTGAAAATTTTATGGAGAATTAAAATTTTATATTTTTGTTGTTATATCAACAGAAAGCTACGTTCCAAGTTTTATGTTGTTTTATGTTCTTAAGGAGGTTAGTACATTTCAATAATCAGTATCGGTCTGTAAATGGTATCCAGAGGTAGTCACTGGAAGGAGAGCTATGCACCAATACCCTGTGATGATGAATAGAACCGGACAGGCCTAGCACTTAATGTCCGACCTGCCTTCTCGTGGTACAGGCCGTTAACACTTTTCAAAAGAGATACTCTCTTGTTGAAGTGAACGGAAGGAGACGGCTGCCAGATTAGTGTGGCCTACTAATCTGGACAACTATGGCTACTTTTGGTTTTTTCTACCCTGCTGAGGAGTGGTCAACCACCAAGGGTCCTGGTGCTGACCACATAAACTTACTGGACTGGATTAAGGCTCTGAGCTTGATTATGGATACTGAATTTGCTGCACTGGTGGGCTTCTGTGGAGGAAAAATCTGCCGCCGTGTTTTTTGTTTGTTTGTGGGTTGACAGCTCCAAGTGAATAGATTCACAGGATATGTTTTATCAGCTGGTGTATTATCCTGAGCAGAAGTCATCGCAGGCACCTGAACTCTTTGCTTCCATTGGCATCATCAAATTTTACATTGGAGGAAGTTTTCCAGTGTAGATGGCTTCAGCCTTTAGTGGTGGGGGAACGGGTCTTTCCCCATGTCTGCGATTAGGGAGGTGTTTGATATTGTCGCATTCGCTCTCTCAATAAACATAGTTTCTTTAAACATCCCGATAACCATTTTCTCTCCAAAGGTAGTTGGAATGTGAAGACTCTCCACAGAGCTTATTCTCTTGATGTCCTCATACAAGAATTCCATCATTATAATTTAGAAATTCTCAGCTTGCAAGAGACCAGATGGACAGATAAAGGTATGATTATTAAAAATAATTTTAAATTTCTCTTTTCAGGGAGAGACGACAATAAGCACCACCAAGGCGTGGGTCTGCTTCTCAGCAGACAGGCTAGTGATGCTCTTCTAGGATATGAGTGCATTAATGAAATGTTTCTTACAGTAAAATTTATGCTGTTATGCCCCTACTGAGGATGCAGATGAGGATGTTTTACGGACAACTTCAGGATATTTTAAATTCTGTAAAGAAAGAAGACATTACCCTTGTTCTAAGTGAATTCAATGTCAAAGTTGGTACAGACTCTGACTTTTGGGATGGGTGATAGGCCCTTTTGGTATTGGTAGCTGCAATGGCAATGGGCAACGTCTTCTACAAGTAAGTAAACTCAATGGTTTCAGAATAACTAACACTTGTTACAAACACCGCGACATACATAAATACACATGGGTTTCACCTGATGGCCTGCATAGGAATATGATTGATTATATATTAATATACAGCAAATGGGCTAGTTCTGTTAGAAATACCACGGCATA
This sequence comes from Ryuthela nishihirai, assembly GCA_038380435.1. Taxonomy (NCBI): domain Eukaryota; kingdom Metazoa; phylum Arthropoda; class Arachnida; order Araneae; family Heptathelidae; genus Ryuthela; species Ryuthela nishihirai. The sequence goes on along the minus strand of JAWZYU010000019.1, from coordinate 15,077,682 downwards.
TAGGGGAGCTGAAATTGGATCTGACCATTACCTTGTTAAAAGTGTCTTGCAATTTAAACTTAAAAAGTGTTGTGCTAGGGTTAAAAAATTTACCTTTAATACTGAAGCTCTGAAAGACCCAGTTATAGCTAAAGCTTACCATGATAGGTTACTTAGTCATTATGACACTCATGGTTTGCTTAATACTGAAGTTGAGAAAGAATGGGGCCATTTTAAACAGGCTTTTTTGGAAACTGACAGTACTCTTTTAGGGAAAAAGGAGCAGAGGAGACAGAATTATTTAAGTGATAAGGCACTTGAGCTTATTTCACAAAGAAGGAACTGCAGGAATGTCCTTAATCAGTACCCTACTAGTCCTAATAGAAAGCATTACAAAGAACTTAATAAACGTTAAAGGATCAGTTAGCTACTGATAAGAATCTTTGGCTTGATGTCCTGGCTGACAAAGCTGAGGAAGCAGTTAGACAGCACAACAGCAGAGAGTTGTACCAGATAGTTAATGTTTTGTGTGGTAGAAAACGAAAAGGTTATTCATTATTTCTCTTTCTCCCCGTACTTGTAGTATCCTCCCAAATTGTCTTCCACTCAGTTGTCTCCCACTCAATTGTCGTAACTTACAAATTGTCGCATCCACTCAATTGTGGTATCCCTCCCAATTATCGCATTTATCCATTTGTTGTCCACCCAATTATCGCACAAGAGTTGTCTTCTACTCAATTGAATTCGACCCAATTGTCGTAGACCCGATCTGGATACTAACCATAAAAGCCAGGATCATAGAAGAATATTTTCATCTGTAGTTTAGGCTAGTTTTGTCTCAGTGTGTTCACATGCAATCTTCTTTTAAAGTAAGAATATCTTTAAAACTGAACACCAGGGAGCCACTTTTAAACTGGACCAGGGAGCCACTGACTACTACGTTTATTTTGCTTATGTCAGTATTAACACTGTGCAGTATAAAATATATTATTTTCAATTCAAATTTATTTTGTGAACAATGACTCATCAATTAGGAAATATTTAGATCAAGAACTGCAACTAAATGCCGTAGGTCATATCCTGTCATCGAAACAGATCTATCCTTATTGTTAGATTGATTCAGACGGGTATTCGAGTAGTTGAAATTGACATTCAAATTAAAGGAGCTTGTGCTTATTATTATATTAACTGTTGAAAAGCTATTGGATTCAAACAACATGTTATAGGATTTTTCCATCTCAGCTGATATCTAATGTAAACAAAAAATACTCATTTATTGACTGAATGAAGGCCTTATTACTACTTTCTCTGAGTACTCATACGCTATTTTGAAATACACTGGTCTACATAACTTAAGGAAAACTCAGAAAAATCATGATAAACAGAAAACTATAAGAATGATTTAAATGAAATTTGATGAAAACATGAATTACAATGCTAGTGTCAGAATGGCATGAAATATTTTACACTAGAAACATTTTTCGTCAAAAAACAACACTTTACAGGAACTTGTCTAAAAATCAGGTGTCAGAATGCAATGGCAAAGTTCTTTAATAAAGAGTGTGGTCACCCCTTACAGCAATGTGAGTGCTCCTTTCAATCAGTTAGTGATGTTCCGTGCTGTTTATGATGTTGTGAATCAGCTGAGTAGGGAATAACGATCATTGTTCCTTTAAAGAAGTAATAATCTCCCCCTTTGTTTCAGGTGGCGGGTTGAGGGCAGCAACACGTCTCCCTAGAGCATCCCACACATGCTCAATCGGATTTAGGTCGGTACATCGAGGTGGCCACTCCATGCGCATAATGGTCTCTTCTTGAAGGTTCTTGAATTGTTCTACTTGTCGAAATCTGTGTGGACGAGCGTTATCGTCTTGTATGATGAATGTTGCACCAATTGCACCAGCGTAAGGACGTATATAAAGATGCAGGATGTCATCTCTATATCTTTGAGCATTGAGGTTCTCACTCGTCAACACATAGAGGTCTGTGCATCCACCTAAGGAAATGCCACACACCCCAAACACACACGCTACCTGCGCCGTAACAGTTTCTTTGACGGATGTTACTGGGATGATAGCGAGTACCTTGTCCTCTCCATATCAAACAATGTCCGGAATCACTCTGCAAGCAATATATGGACTCATCTGTGAAGAGTACGGAACTCCATTGTTCTTCTGTCCAGCTAATATGCGTGCGTGCCACATTCAACTGCTCTCTCCTGTGGGGAGGCTCAGTTGGTAGCGTGCCAGGCTCGTCATATGCAACTGTCAGGTTTGGGTTCCAACTGGGCAAGTGTAGGGATTTTTCTCTGCCAAACTCCCCGCCCTGCCTACAGTGAATAGGGGTCACTGTTGGGCTTGAAAATGCCGTCGTCCGTCGAATGGGACGTTAAGCCGTGGTCCCGTGTGTGGAAGAGACACACCCACGGATGTTAAAGAACACGCTGGATGGCCTTGACGGGAGGCTGACACCCTTTTCCCAACAGCTGTCCACTGGGTCTCCTCACCCAACCATCCACGAAACCACGAGAGCTTCGAACTTGGACATCTATCCCAAATAACTGATATTTAAGTAGCGCATATCATGTTTTTTAAATTAAAGGAGCTCGAATTTACCCCTTAAAAATGGTAGACTTTCGGCACAATTCATGTACAGAGTTGCAGTAAAAATTAGACTATAATGCTACCTAACCTTATTGGCAATAAATCATCGGCACGGTTCAAAATTCGAAAGTTATATAATTAGAGATATGAATGACGTAACTAATTTCGATAATATTAAAGTAATGTCGACGATAGGTACTCTCCCAGCTGCTCAGCAGCCTTAATGTCAGTATTCTGAGAGGCATCAACCAGCACACAAGGCTCAAAATTCGAAAGTTCCAAAATTAGAGATATGAATGAACTGGAGATTTCGATAATAAAGTAATGCAGACGATAGGTTCTCTCTCCGCTGCTTCGCAGCTTTAATGTCAGTGTTCTGATAGGCCTCAACCAGTGCACAAAGGTGGCTTTTGGTGCCATCCATAAGATGTAGTACTGTCCTGTATAGTGGAACGTCGGATGGCATCATTCATCCATATTTTAGCTCTCTCCTGTGACGTGACATGAGTGATATACAAATTACTGGCCTTCCAGCGTACAGACCTCCCTCATGAAGCCTTCTACGCACAGTAGAAGCTGATACAACCCTCTCAATGGCTGCTGCAAGAGAGGATCGTAACTGAGAGCGAGTAGACATCCTGCTGCTTCTTGCTGTTAATCACAGATATCGGTCTTGTACAGCGGTTGTAACTCTAGCCCTTCCTCTGCTAAGCCTCCGAGACGCGGAATCCGTGCTAAGAAATTGATTACACATTCTATGGATTACTGAAGGGACTCACATTCAACCTTCGTGCCACGTCTGACTGACTTTGGCCTGCTTCAAGTCGGCCAATAGCTCTCCACCGTAGTTCATTTGGCAAATGATATCTCGAGGTCATTCCTACAAAACGGCTATTTGGAATTCCTTTACTCACATTAACAATGCAAAATAACGATCCCCCCCAAAAAACACCCGTTTTATGCTGCTATCCGATTACGCAAATTGACGCAACCTAGACTAATTTGCATACGATATGCTCACTCGGTATTACCGTACTGGTCACATAAACAAGTTTGGTGAGGATCGCGTTTTTGGCGAATTATCGTGATTTTTCTCATTTTTCCTTAATTTATGGAAATCAGTATATATCAATTAATAAATATCATGATGATCAAGAGAACTGTAAATTACACTAAGGAATGCGAAACTAAGCTTCAATGACATTTTTTTCTGTCATGACTTTGTTGAAGTTAAGGGAGAGAGAATGAATTTTAAGCAAGATGTGTATAATTTATTTTGACATAATGAAACTGGAATAATTACGAATTGTCCTAATTTTTATTCTCAATTTTAAATTAGATTTCCGTCCTCGATTAATTCATTCTGTGTATCGAAACACTTCAGATGAAGCTAACTTAGGATGATATTTCTTAGTATTTTCTGAATCATGATTTCTGTTCACTAAAAGCTACTGAAATTGTATTTAGGAATTTATTTGATTAAAATTTCGAATTTAGAACTGTACATCCAATATATACCGAAGAGTCGAAACGTTATGACTAGCCCATCTTCATGCAAATCGAAGCAACTGTAGGTAAATCACGGCTCTTGTGAAGGTAATGAAACGGTATAAATAAAAACTGATACGGAACTTCTGTTAATCGGTGTTATTCTTATTCTTCAGATGGGAAAGGCAACGGACTTAAGTGAGTTTGACAAAGGCCAAATTGTAATGGCCAATCGACTTGGTGATAGCATTTTCGAGACGGCAAGGCTTGTGCGGTGCTCACGATCAGCCATAGTTAGTACCTTCAAAAAGTGGTCCGAGGAGGAAAAAACCTCAAACCACCAAAAAGGTGTGGGCTGACCACGGCTCATTGAGACTAGAAGTGAGCGAAGGCTATCCCGTATGGTATGAGGCAACAGAAGGGATACTGTGGTGCAACTAGCCCGTAATTTGAATGCTGGTGACGTGGGTAATGTGTCACAACAGAGAGTACATCGAACCCTGCTGAAAATCGGGCTGCGTAGCAGCAGGTTACTCTGAGTGCCCATGCTAACCTCGATTCACCGTCGAAAGCGTCTACAATGGGCATGCGAGCATCAAAATTGGAATCTTAAATGATTCGAAGACGTTCCGGTCCGATGAATCTCGTTTCCTGTTGCACCATGTGGACTGTCGGGCATGTGTGCATCGTTTACCTGGGGAAGTGTTGGCGCCAGGATGTAACGTGGGATGAAAACAAGCTAGTGGAGGACAAAGTTCTACTAGGAAACTATGTGCAGGAAACTATGAAGGAAATTATGACGTCTACCATCTACCTAAACATCATTGCAGACCAGGTACATCCTTTCATGGCAATGGTATATCCTTCTAGTAGTGCCTTCTTTCAGCAGGATAATGCTCTATGCCACACTGCTTGGATTGTTCGAGAATGGTTCGCGGAACATGAGGAAGACTTCCAGGTACTGCCCTGGTCTCCAAATTCCCCAGACATCGGTCCAATCGAGCATCTGTGGTTTGTGTTGGAACAACATATCCGATCTGCGGCGGCTGCTCAACTACGTAACTTACAAGAGTTAAAGGATCTGCTGGCAATGTGTTGGTACCAGATACCATAAGACAACTTTATAAATCTTGTAGTGTCGATGTCACCCCGGGTAAGATCTGTTTTGGCGGCACGTGGAGGGCCAATATTATATTAGGCAGGTGTATGTATATAGACAATTGTAAGTGATTAACTGATGGTTGAGGACTGACAAGGAATCACGTTAATTTTAACTGTGATGCAGGAATGGTAGAACTCTGAAAATTTGCGTTCAGGGGATAATCCAGGTCGTTGATCTCGATAACAATCATAAATTTTATCTTCGAAGTGCCCTTTAAGGTCAAAAAGATGTCATGTAGAGGTAAAAAGTTTGAACAACTACTAGAAAAGAGAAAATTCGTATCTGGGATGTTTCAGACTGTAGATGTCGAAAACGTTATGAAACGTTGGATTCGGAGGGCCCTGCAAGGTCAGAGGGCAAAGGTCAAATTTAGATATACCAGTGCTAGACAGCTACAAATTGGTTCCTGGGAATATTAAACAGGATCTTGTTAAAATTGGTGTGCAGTGGGCAGATGTAGCTCAAGACAGATATGTTTGATGAACTAAGTTCTACAAATTGGTTCCTGGGAATATTAAACAGGATCCTTTTAAAATTGGTGTGCAGTGGGCAGATGTAGCTCAAGACAGATATGCTTGATGAACTAAGTTGTACTGTCTGGTAAGACCTCGGTAGCCCATGGCTAGTTGATGACGATAATTATGATGATAATTATTATGACGACGACGGCGATGATGATGATGATGAGGTATCAGAAATGTGAAATTTTGAATGGTCTTAAGTGCATAAAATATTGACACTCATGGAAATATCCTAATATCTATGCCCTTGAAGTTAGATGTCTTCAGAATTCTATCTATTGGAAGTCTCCAGCAATATTGATCGTTGAACGAGATATCTACTAGGCAAATCATCAGAGTAAAAACAGATTCGTTGGACAATAGTCGTTTTTACTAACTATCCAATGGTTCATAGCGTGTAGCTCTAACTGTTGTTGTTGTTTCCATTTTTGGACTTTGCTGATCCTCAAAAATCAGATCCTGTTTTTTCTACGACTATAAAGAATACCTTCTTTTCGTTAGTGATCAGACCTCAAAATAGGCTGCATACCTAGAGGATATGACAGGACGATAAGTCAGAAATTGGAACAGGTTTTTGAAAGTAAGGGGGTATACTTTTAGCGCAGTAGCTTTAGCATTGCAAGGGATCATTTAAGATACTGCGAAGCAAGCGATCTTAAATAGGTTAGGGGAGGACCTAGATTGGGTTGTTTTACTGTGAGCAGCACTGTTTTTTACACTATGGGCTAAATAATCAGGTCACAGAGACTCCAAAGGATCACAGATTGTTGGGGAAGGAGACCCACTGGATAGCAGTTAGGAGACAAATGGACGCCTACCCTTCAAGGCCATCCAGCATGCTTTTTAACGTGCAAATGATATTCATCTCGTGTATAGGGAGCCATGGTTTTAACGTCACATCCGACGGATGGCAGACTTTGTAAGTCCCGTTATGTCCACTTTATGACCGAGAGCAGAGAGTGTATTGCGGAGATAAAGCTCAGTGCTGTCCCAGCTGGGATTCGAGCTGGGACTCGAGCTGAGACCTGCAGATTACATGTCTGAGCCAACCACTGATCCAAATGAGGGGAAGGAATGGAAGAAGAATTTTACGTTATTGACAAACATTATCCGCATTTCATAATAAACAGACTTCCGGCAGAATTTTAATAATACAATATATGGACTTTAATTCTAATCAACCACATTTACATTCGTCTAAATACATAACGAAATTAATAAACACGTTGCAGAAAATGCAATGAAATTTGGTTTTGTCATTCGATGAAGGAAGTCGAATTTAATCAAAGATTTGCTCTCGACTCAGGCATATACCAGGATTTAGTTTCGTGCGGAGGGGGAGGTCTGGGAATAAGAAAAATTGGAGACCGGTCATGAAATTATTGAGATCGGTTTGGGTCCCCGCCAATTTCGATAATTATTGAGAACCAGTTAGGGAGAAAACATTTCTGACACATCATAAAATATATATATATATAAACTGCACGGCATTGAAATTGCTCCACTCAGAAGGATAGAGAGAGTAGGGGTGAAACGAGCACACAGTCATCGCAATACATATTTGCATACCATGATTTAATTTTAAGCCACTTACAGAGATTGGAATATGAGATAATGCGACACAATGTGACTGCGTCAGTAGGTGGTTTAATACTGCTCCAATAATTCATCGAGATTCCGCACCAGCCGGTGAGAGTACTGCACACATCATCCAATGTGGTCCCACAGATTTTTCATTGGGGATAAATTTGCAGATCATGCTTGCCATGGCAATACTTGAACATGTTGAAAACATTATCTGGAGACCCTAGTAGTGTGTACACGGGCGTTGTCATGCTGGAAAATGGACTGCTGCATGCCTCCCAGGAACGGTAACAAAATGGGCTGCAGAATCACGTTAACGTATTGTGTAGCTGTCAGTGTTCCCGTGATGCAGACAAGAGGTGATCTGCTGTCAGATTAAGAGCATAATGGTATGGGGTGATATGCAATATTATCCCATACCATTATGCCTGGCAGACGGATGGTGTGCCAATTGCGAACAAAAGCTGGATCGATCCTCTCGCCAGGTTGTCGGCATACATGGATCCGTCGATCATCAGTACCCAGACAGAAACAGGATTCATCACTAAACACAATAGTTTTGCATTCGTGACCCCAGTTCCCACGACTTCGGCACCAAGCCAGACTAACTCTGTGATGGTTTGCAATCAATGGCAGTCGATGTAACAGTTGCCTAGAGTGCAGGTGTGCCTCATGCAACTTTCAGTTCACTATACGGGTCACGATGGGGACGTCCATGGCTGCTGACACAGTCGGTCGAATATTGCCTGCAGTGGTCTGTGGTGACGAACGAGCATGTCGATCAATGTGCCTATCAAGCTGTTCTGATATCTGTTGGATGGCACCACCCTCTGCGACGCATGTTAGAATTTTCATTTCACCACTGTTGCCAACAGCGTCCAACAATTCGTGCATCCCTACGAACATGAGCAGACACGATGTGTAGTCCATCCAGCATCACCTAAGAGTACAATTCTTCCTCTCTCAAAAGCATCCAAATGGCGATAAACCTGCCACGGCATGTACCAGGCATTTTCAACCTTCTCTGAACAATTTCCAAGTGGAACTACCAAATCTCAACCATTCGCACGACTTCCACCTACATAAACACAATACCAATCCCTGTTCCTTCTTGCGCCTCTTCTCTCTTGTGCCACATACGTCATTGGATTCGGATTATCGTCATTTGCATATCTCAACTGTGCACACCCACCCTTCTATTTGCATGTTTGTACGACATGTCCTTCTGGGTGGGGCACTTTCAATGTCGAGCAGTGTATATACAGAAATGCTTGCCTTAAAACCATTTTTCTATTCTTCGCATTATATACCTTTAAAATAATTATAATTTTTTTGAAGATCAATTTATGCCGAGAATAAGACTTGAGTAGGGTTTTTCAATTGCTAAAATATTCCACCTAACAGGAAAGGTTAAAATGACATTTTATATGTAATGAAATTTTACAATTGTTTTCTTTTTTAATCTATCTTTAGTGTCGGGCATAAAATATGTGATTGAAATAAAATTATACAAAGACAACTGTTTGGATTTCAAAACAAGTACACAAGTTTGGTATTTAGTATAAGACGACAGGATTTTCGGGGGCATCGGGGAGTGTGTGTGTGTGGGGGTGGCCCTGATCCTCCGCTCTGGCACGTCCCTGTCTCAACTTGTCCAGAACTTTCCATTACCTGCATTTAGTTGTGGATGGTTGGATACCTAATGACTGATACACAACAGTATGAAGGTGGGTTAGTATAATTAATCCACAAAAGTCCAAAGCATATGGGATGCTCCCGCGAACATAGGTTAAATAATTTTCAAGACGCGTAATATTAGTGGATAAACTGCTTTTGGTCAGTTACACTTAAACTAATTACTTGTCAACGAAAGCGTGAAAAATGATTACAAAGGAAGCACTAATTGTTAGAGTAATGTGGAGCCGCAACAAAGTCTGATAGCTTGTTTAAATAATTATTATATGTAACATGTAATTAACTAATTGCGACGGATGGTTGCGGTTAATAAGCTCAGAGATGCAGTTCTTCTATTGCAAAGGGAAAGAGTTGCGCTAAGAGATACACTAATAACAAATCCTTTCATAGGGAATTATGGCGTTTGCTAAAGAGGACCTAAGATGGAAAAGAGCATTAAGCATTTTAAGTAGCGTGAGTTTAAAAAAGGTGGAAAAGGTTTCAATATGTACGTTTATGATTAAAATTCACAATCAGAAAAAATGAATTACTGATGCGAAATTTGCTTTAATCTTTGTGAGAAAAGAAATAAATGCAGCAGTTAAATGGAATAATTCTGGTGTTACACAACAGAAGGCGATCGACGGCTAATTTTTCAATATTATTAAAAGTAATGGAAGAAGTTTCAGGCTTAGAGATATAAAAGCAAAGTTTGATTGAGCCTTATGCAATGTAACTCACAATGTGATTGTGTGAAATGACTTTTGCTTCCAATTCTTATTAGGCATAAAATTTTTGTTTCCGAATTTTCAGTTTTCTTTGGAAATTGAAAGGTGCCCTGCAATAGAGAAGCGAAAAGCACGAAGTAATTTTTAAAATCAGTTGTTTTTAAAGCTATAAATGATTGATTGCTTGAACTCGCAAAGTGCAGTAAACTCAAGGTTATCCGGCATATTAGGAATGTGGGTTTCCGGTTAGATGGATCTGCCGGTTGCATATTGGATAGATAGTTTTAAAACAAAACCAATATTTTTATGGAACCTAAATACAATAGGTAGAAATCTTGTATTCAGCTTTGGTTGAAATGAAAATGCAGTTAAAAATTGATAATAAAAATAATGTATATGCCTTTAATATACATGAAAATATCTAAAATATAAATTTTCATTCTTATTTTAATGTTGAAATCCGTGCACTCAACAAAAACTTCGAGAACTGCTTTACAAAGAGCCACCGTAGAAATAGTTGTAATTTTGCTCTCCGTATGATACTCACTTCCGGTAGTAAACATATTTTCTTAATAAGGAAATGTGAAAGAGAATTTTTGAAATATAAAGGTCCGTAGAAAAGCATACAAAGGACAAAAAAAAATATTGTTACGACAGATAGACGTGCTAGAATGAACCGTGATGTGATGTTTCGTCTTGATGCTCGCGTGAACTACGTCACCAACTACTTCGAACGAACTTGGCTTTAAAAAAAATAAAGAATAAATTGTTGTAATTAAGAGGAATTGGAGTATGAAGAGATACGTAGTTTATTTTAGTCTGTGTGGTATAGTTAAAAAAAGAAACGATTTTATTTGGTGTGTTCGCGGGAGATTAAGTAAGTTTATTAGTGTTGATCCTGTTAGCGGACTGTAAGGAGAAGAAGGATGCTTTGGATGTTTAAAAATATGACTGAGGATGTCATATGTTAGGCGAACAAACAGAGTTGATCTCAACCTTTCTGTAGGAAGTGTTCATTATATTCAGTTGTTTAGTTATTGGTAAGGTTATTCTCGATACATTGCAGGTTTGTTCAAAAGATTGTGCCACTTATCGACTGATGTAAAAGCCTTATATTATACTTTGTTTGTAGATAGTAAGAATAGTAACAAAGTGTTAAATTCTTTTTGAATATTTTTTTCGTATTAAAATAGATTTATATTAGTTGAGTTTATATAAATGTTTTTAGTCAGACTTTTGTAATAAATTGCATTATTTTAGAATTATAACTATTAAGTACTATTTTTTTGACTCACTCTCAGTTTCCATACGTTTAATTCATAACAATATTATCCGAAATACGAGAAAAGTGAAACTAAGCTAAACGTTAATTGTGAGAGATATCCGATAAACAGAACACGATCACAGATTCAATTACATGCTTTTAATATCTACAATGGAACTAGCATGCCTAGCATGAACGTAACAGCGCCAGCGGCATCCGGGAGAACTAACATGTGTATTTAAATGTTTTTTTTTTTTCATTTGCTACCCAAAGGCCAGAGAATAATCCTAGAATCTACTCTAGATTTTACAGACCTTCTCATATAAGGACATGCATTACTATGACCAGTATCGTCGATAGGGTGTAGAATAGACGCAGCCTGCCTCACGGCGCCAATGATGGTCCACCCATTCACTTTTTCTTTTCTTTAACAGTTTTGCTTAATTTACGTTATATTTATCATTTTGGGGATTATTATTTCATTTTGTGGACATTGCAATTCTCGTTCCGAGCGTATAAACGTAGAAGAGCTTATAAACAATTTTATTATGCGATATCCCCGTAGAGCAAACATTTAATTAATATTAATATATAATTGTTTTGCATTAATGTTTCTCTTGTAATAAAAACAAAATTTCAAATAGAGATTTTCTTATATTTTTGTCTTATAATCAATCAGGGGCGATATTTTATTGTTTGCCTCAGGGCGCGGTCTAATCTGGCAACGGTCCTGACCATGACCGAAGTCATTGCCTCCGTTAGAGCCTTCATAACACGCAAAGTTTGCGCTGCTGGAACAATAGCTATCTCCCTAAGCATTACCCCCCCCCCCCCCCGGAGCGGGACCTCCTTGTTGAGGGGGGAGGGGGCTTACGGTGCCTCTGAGAAGTTGGGTTCGGATCGCTGGCTCTCTAGAGTTCAGATGTCTTGTGGCCCCCGGTGGAAGGGACCTGTCTAGGGACTGCAGATAGGTTTGTGGGGGCCGATCCAGTGGTCTCATTGACTTGTCCCCTGAGAAGCAAGGGGTTGCAGCCACGATTGAGGGGTCGTACTTGGGGAGTTCTGCGGATTGAGCTGCACTCGACTGGGGAATCATTCCAGTCGGTAAAGCTGGGAATACTGGTCGGTAAAACTGGGGAATCATTCCAGTCGGTATTCTTCTTCGTGCACTCGTCTGTGGGCTTCTTGATGCGGTCTCAGTAATATCGTGGTCGGAGTACTGTTCATTGGGGGGGCTTCGCCCATTCACAATGGAGAGGCCGAAATTGAAGGCTCGCGGCTGGAGGGCTTCCACTTTGGCCAGCGGACTTACCGATGGAAAAGCCAAACTAAGAGTCCCCAGTAAAACTTTAGGCTACCAAGATTAGGTTATTATTGATACATGGTGGAGGATCTGAAGGTGCCTCTGTGAAACTGGGTGCCGGCTCGTCGGTGTTTCTGGCGTGCCTTGCGACCTCGATGGAGGGGCTGGCCGAGGGTCTGCCGACTGGGACCGACGTCCCGAATCGAATGGACTTATTGGTCGGCCCTTGTGAAGTCACAGGTCGTCTTGGTGCCCTGATGGAGAGGCTTTACCGACTGGAATGATTCCCTAGTCGAGTGGGCTCCTTTATCGCCCCAGCGAAGTCTGGGGTGTCACGGAGTTGGGATGCAGTGGCCTTGTGGGGCCTGCAGACCGGGATTGAAGTCCCCGGTCATGTGGGTTGTCTGCTCGACTGCAGCGAAGTCCGGCTCGAGGTATTGCTGGGGAGGCCGCCGGTTGGTGTCCTGGCTTAGAGGTCGAAATTGAAGGTCATGCAGAACGGGACTGCAGCCCTATTATGTGTGACTTATCGATGGGAGAACCTGAAAACTCTCCATCATGTTAGCTTCCCCATGCAAAAAGTTAGGATATTATATTATATTTTTGGCTCTTAATTCAAAAGATACTATCTTATTTTTGGCAAAATTTTTTGGACAAAATCCAGTGGGTGTTGGGCATATTCCTAAGCCATGATTCAAAAATCCCAAAAGATCGCACTCTCACTGCACCTCAATGATTATTTCTACAGACAGGCTAAAAATCCCAAACAGTGTTTCTCTCTTCACCAGGTCTTCTCCCGCAATAAGGCAGATTCAATGTAAGGCAAGCTTAGACAGACAGGAACCTGGGTAGTCGACAGGGGTTTCAGTGACAACTCCCTTATGGTGACATGCAGTCACTGTACTGCGGTGCACCGGGATTGTCACGCATTATTTCGTTGTCCCTAAGCATTATGCCTGTTTCAGGCTTTTTTGCCGTACTGAATTCAAATGCGCAATTTGAAATTTATACCAGTCGCATGAGAATTGCGGATGCTTGCGTACCAGATAACCGTGAGTTTACTGTATCTGATAACCAAGCAATAGTCACTGGACCTCATCTAAAGGGAGCAAGGGCTGGTTCAATTGGAGACGGGTTTGTAATTTGTGGTTCGAGTCCCACTGAGCCGGCATTGAGCAGTCTCTGAGAATGGTGGCAGCAGCGGGCTTGGAAAATCTATCGTCCATCCGATGTGATGCTAAGTCGTGACCCTGCATATAAGAGAGTCATAACCCGCACACGTTAAAGAGCATGAAGAATGGCCTTGACGTGAGCTACCATATAATTTCCTAACTGCTGTCGTATAGGTCCTCTCCCCTAACATTCTCTGAGTCCTGGCGCTCTTTGTATCTGGATCATTTCGCCTATTGTGTGCAAAGGAAGCGCCACTGAGAGATGAAACATCCAATCCAATCCTTATCTTAAAATGAGCATTGATCTGGGCATTATTAGGAATATTTTTCATTCTTCAGGTCATTTTCGTATTCTGTGTCTACTTCTTTGGAGAGGCCTCAGAATCTCTGACACCACATATCTAGTTGCAATACATAATTAGAGACCAGATGATATAATAGTGAACAAGTTGTGGTAAAATGCTAAGGAGGTAAGTTACCAAACTCGAGTTGTTTTCTAAAAAATTATTCAAAGGAAAAATACAAATAAAAAAATTGCAAAAAACCCGTAAATATTAATTGTTTCCAGCAAGTATCCATAAAACCTCCAAGCAGACAGACAATTTAATAAATACGCATTTAAAAATGTGTGAATTATCGAAGCCCCAGACAACAATTTTCACGTTTCTAGCACTCGTTGGGCATGGTTTGACTTTTACGTGACCTCCATTTGACCTTGAAGTGCATATCGGAGGTTAAATTTCGGATATTTCTCGAGATTTACGACCTAGATTTTCGCTACGGGCAAATTTTCTAATTCCTACTACTTCTGCATCAGAGTCGAATTAGCGTGATCTCTGTTATTCAGTCAGTTAGCTGCCAGTCACTCACAATAATCTATATATAATAGACTAGAAATCAATCTGCCGGTCTTGAACCTTTGACCCCGAAGGACTTCCAACGCATCCGAAATTTCGTAACGTTTCTGAAATCTATGACCTGAATTACGCTTATGATCCAATTTTCAAGTTTCTAGCATTCGGAGATTAAGGTTTGACCTCTACATGACCGCTATTTCACTATTTAAGGCGCATCGTAAGTAAGATTTCGGTTTTTTACCGAAATCTATGACCCGGATTAACTCTAGATGCAAATTTCCTGAGTTCTGCCATTCGTTCAAGCCATTTGAACGCTTGAATTAATATTCAAAACTACCTGTACCTTGGCTTTACTGTAACCCCCTGCATGAAATAAATTATTATTGCATCATAGTTACAATCAGCGTGTTCTCCTGTCACTCACTCGTCATTTAGTCGTCACTCAATTACTCACAAAAATCTATATACACTGAAGAGCCGAAACATTATGACCAGCGCATCTTTATGCAAATTGAAGCAACTGCAGGTAAACGACAGCGCGTGTGAAGGTCATGAAATGGTATAAATAACACCTGATACTGAATTCTGTTAATCAGTGTTATTCTTGTTCTTTAGATGGTAAAGGCAGCGGACCTAAGTGAGTTTGACAAAAGCCAAATTGTAATGGCCAGACGACTGGGTCAGAGCATTTCCGAGATGGCAACGCTTGTGAGGTGCTCACGATCAGCCATGGTGAGTGGTTTAAGGTGGTCCTAAAAGTGATCCAAGGAGGAAAAAACCACGAACCGCCAGCAGGGTCGGGGCCGATCACGGCTTATCGACACTAGAAGTGAGTGAAGGCTATCCCGTATAGTACGAGCCAACAGAAGGGATATTTTAGGCGCAACTCGCCCATAATTTCAATGCTGGTGACGGGAGTAATGTGTTACAACACACAGTACATTGAATCCTGCTGAAAATGGGGCTGCGTAACATCTGTGGTTTGTGTTGGAACAGCATATCCGATCTGCGACAACTCAACCACGTAACTTACAAGAGTTAAATGATCTGCTGGTAACGTGCTGGTACCAGATACCATGAGACACCTTTAGAAATCTTGTAATGACCATGCCTCGCCGGATAAGAGCTGTTTTGGCGATACGTGGAGGACCAACATCATATTAGACAGGTGGTCATTATGTTTTGGCTCTTCGGTGTATATGTTACCGCTAAAGCTCGAAAGCCGTTAATGTGCACATTACCTAGCTAATCTGCAGATTAACTGATTTGCTCCGTTAACGTGCGGAATCAAGAGTTTTCCGCATTTTACCTAGGTAATGTGCACATTAACGGCTTCCGTATCGTTAAAGTTCAAAAGTTTGTTTCTCTCATAGTGGTGAATCTCTTGAATATGAATCTTCGTGTCACGTGATTCACTCGTCCGCATTATAAAAAACGCCCCGGATGAGCGGAGGCCAAGTGAAAACGAATCGGTAAAGTGATTCATTCTTGATAACGAATCACTAAAATGATTCGTTCTCACTTGGCCTGCTCATTTTGGGGGCGTTTTTTATAATTCGGACGACTGATTCATGTTGACAGAGGGATGACCCTGGTTTCAACTCTACTCTCGGACACTAGATAGATAACATTATGTTAATTTTCAGCGTACAGAAACGTTCCTGTTGTTCCAGCAAAGATCTTATTTTCACTTTAACGAGTGCCTAGTAGGTAATGTGCAGATTATCCAGGTAATTTGCAGATTACCTAGGTAATTTGAGAAATGAAACAATTTTCCGCACGTTAACAGATCACCCTAGTTAATCTGCACAATACCTAGATAATCTGTAGAATAACTGATTTCTGCACTTTAGCGGTAACATATATATATTAGATAAGAAATCAATTGGTGCCTTTAATGGCTCTTAATTTCTAGACCATCACTTCTACACCTATTTGATCTTGAACGAGACACTGATTCTAAAATATCTTAGCATTTCTGTCATCTACGACCTGAAATTGGTACATGCACCAGTCTTTCGTTTTCTAGCACCGATATATCTATATTTGACCTTTGACCTCAAATAACCCCTCGAATAAGAAATTCCGTAACGTTTCTGAGTTCTAAACTCGAAATATCAACAGACACCAATTTTTCGCGTTTCCAGCACTATTTCTAAGAACAGCAGTAGATCAAGGTTTGACCTTTATGTAACCTCTATTTGACACTGAAGGACACGTCGGAGGACAAATTTGGATTCATTCCGAGATCTATGATCCCTATTACCTCTAGATGTAAATTTTCAGAGCTCTGCAATTTCTGCATCATAGTATAGAATTAGGATGATCCCTATCGATCAGTCGTCAGTCAATCACTCACAATCATCTACATCGACCACGCATAAATACTACGCATGGTCGACTCGTTTACTTGATATTCCCGAACAAGAAACGTTGCACTCCATCTGCTACGAAATTTATGTAAAATTAAGATCTTTCACCCAAAGTCATTACTTTGTGTTCATGATCATCAGTTTGTTATAATAAAGTTACAACAGATGAACATGCTGCAGTGACTTCATGAAAACGTCACATGAACACTCGCATATACTTGTGTGAAATTTATACAACAAACGAATTTGAAAGTAGAACTGACCTGAAAAAGATAATAATAGAATTTCAGTGCTGGATTTGAAGAGATCTGAAAAGGAGGTTTAAAATAGTCTGACCAAAGACAAAGGATTGTTTATGCCTGAAGTGAAGGTATTCAAGAAATACGGCAATCAAAATGAAAGAAAAAGGGTTATTAATTTATGTACGATAGGAGTTAGTTTGTTTATAAGTTATTTTATCCATACTTTTATAATAATTTTGATTGCATTGTAATTTGTATTGTAAATATACTTATTATACTCACGCTCAGTGTCATCCATTTAAAATTTGCAACAATGATAAGGCTGCAAACAGCATATATTTGTAATACTCTTATTAACCTAAGAGCATCTAAGCTCATGTAGGTTAACATACAAATTATTTAAGTGCATAATTTTGGCAACATGGACACAACTTTACATAAAGAAGAAAACGTTATACAAAAACAACAAAGAATTTATAAACGAATTATAACATTTTTTACTAACACTTGAAAACAGACTGTCAGCATTAGTAACGCTCATTAGATAATTAAATAAAAAAAATCCCCTCAAGCAGCTGCTTGCCACAGAGGTCTGACAGGAGCCTGTCAGTTTATATGCCATAGTAGAAGATCTGTGAGGATGACAGGACCTCAGCAGAAAAACGACACACACATCCATGCCTGACCCGGAGCTCGAACCCGGTCCCTTAGATCAATAGCCAAGCGTGCTAACCACTCGGCCACGGGACGGCCATTAGATAATTATCAGTGAGAAATCTGAAATGCATAAAACTTGTTTCATTTCGAATTATAATCGGTAAAGAATTAAAAAATTTAGGCGCCAAATAATCAAAATGTTTGTGCATAAGTTCGTTTTTTACAAGTCGCAACAAAAACCTTTTCCCATCATCTCGAATAGAATAATTTATAAAATGCAGCACTGCATTATTGTTTTAAAGAAGTAATTTAATCTTCTATAAACAAACAATTGTCTTAGTAGAAATATATCTAAAATGGTATGCTTACGAAAGATTGTAACACTTTTATATTTACTTGGTAATATTTGAAATATAAATTTATTTTGCGTTGAAATTAGACTCTTTAATGATGAAATATATGTTCCTCCCCAACTTGTAATACCATACTGTATAGCAAATTGGACTCGAGATTTGTATAATATTATTAACATTTTATTACTGAGGATTTTTTTGAATAATAAAATTTAACAAAATTAATACATCTGTCTAAATGTATTTGTCAGTTTTTCAATATGCATTTTTCAACTTAGAGATCTATCGATATAAACGCCTAGGTATAGTAAACTTTGAACCTGTTCAATTTCTTCACAGAAACAAGCTGAGTAATTATTGCATTAAAATGTGTGCAAATTTAATTTAATCAAATTTGGAATGAATGATTTCTGTTTTAGGTTAAATAAAATATGTTTATTCTTTTCCGTATTTAAATGCAACCTATTTCAATTTAAACACTTCATCACATGTTTTAGATCAGTGTTCATGTTATGAAGGAGATTTTTTAGAGAATCAGTACATAAAGGTAATGATGTATCATCTGCAAAAGTGTTAATATAATTACTTATTTTCAATTTACATATATCATTTATGAATATCAAAAACATGGTTGGTTCCAGGATTGAACGTGGTAAATAATAAAAAAATAAATACCCCCTCAAGCAGCTGCTTGCCACAGAGGTCTGACAGGAGCCTGTCAGTTTATATGCCATAGTAGAAGGTCTGAGAGGATGGCAGGACCTCAGCAGAAAAACGACAAAAACAGCCTTACCTTACCCGGGGATCGAACCCAGGTCCCTTAGATCAGTAGCCAAGCGCGCTAACCACTCGGCCATGGGACGGTCAAGAACAACAAAGAATTATATACAAAAACAACAAAGAATTTATAAAATAAATTATAACGTTTTTTACTAATACTTGAAAACAGACTGTCAGCATTAGTAACGCTCATTAGATAATTAAATAAAAAAAAATCCGCTCAAGCAGCTGCTTGCCACAGAGGTCTGGTACACCATATGAAATATGTTTTGGGTTACTAGTGTATTAAAAAGACTAAGACATTGTGTTCTGTGCTGTAAGTAGTCTTTAAACCATTTTAATACAACACCACGAATGCCAATATTTTTTAGTTTGATAATTAAAATTTCGTGATCAACGGTGTCAAAAGCTTTCTACAAGTCCATAAATGCCGATATAGTAAATTGAATTAATATATTGAATTAATTAATAAAATAAATAATAAATTCATGGAACGAAACTTTGACGTAAAATTCAACAAAGTAGTTTCCATACCTTTACTCTTCTTAAATACAAATTGATTTTCAAAGAAAAAAATTAAAACTATCTGAAACATTTATAAGTCTGTTATGAACTAGTTTTTCTAATATGTTTGAAGAAACTGGGAGAAGAGGTATCGGTTGATAATTTTTAAAATCATTTTTATTCCTCTTTTTGTAAACTGGAATTACAATCGCTTTCTTCATTAAATCTGGAAAAATGTTAGTTTTGAAGGATAAATTACATATGTGAACCAATGGTTGAATCAAGATAAAAGAACATTTTTAACATCAATAATGGAAATATTATCATATGCAGCTGATTTTTTATTTTTTAAACCTTTTATAATGTCAATAAATTCTTTTCTACAAGTTGGAGCTAAAAACATAGATTTGGCATTTTTACTCATATGGTTATTCTCATTTCTTACAACCCTATTCATTGACCGATTTACTGTTGTATTTAGAAAGTATTCATTAAATTCGTTTGCCAATAACTTAGTATTTTACAAAATTAGAACCACTTTCTAATACTGGATATTTATTTTCTACCTTGTTCTGATTTATCTCGCCTATCAATCGGTTGAGGTTAATCTCCGCTAAACCTCACACCCTGCCTTTGTCGAAAAAGAGAGATCATTCTGCTTGGGAAGGTTTTCGTCTCTTGGATCTGACGTTAAAGAGTATATTGAATGCGGTCAGACTCCTTTGTGCCGGAAAGCCATACCCTGTGCACTTTAAAGAACACGCTGGATGGCTTTGACAGGAAGCTACCACTGGTTTCTGATAACTGTCCAATGGGTCTCCTTCACACAAACTTGTCTGAGCTCTCGGGGTACTTGTGACCTGGTATTCAGCCCATTGTGTAAAAAAAAAGCGCTACTCAGAGGTAAAACAATCCGATCCCTAGAGTGAAAAGTTCTTAAATTTGATAGCGAAAAAATACCTTTTACCCTTTTTCTGCCGAGTATTCTTGTTTTGAAATCATGAAAGAGAGTGGATGAAATAGAAAACTTAACGATGTTTGGTTCAATACCGATAGAATGTTTATTTACATAGTAATAAAAGGTGTAAAATCTAAGATAAATCAGTCGTTATTTTTTTCAGTTTGAACCTTAGATGCAACTGAGTTTGGACTACAAAGACAATAAAATTTCGGCTAAAAAATCTAAATAGCATCAGCTATTAAAGCAATTTAATTTAATTTGAAAATCAAGAGAGTTTGAGCTATAAATGCGAACAAGCTAAACATTACAACCAGGTCTGAAGCAAAATGCAGGATTATTATTTCCTAAATATTTTGTTTCCGTATATTTAGTTCGCATATTTTTCTCTATTAATGAAGAGAATTATTCAATATACAACCAACAAATTCACTATCCTGGATACCATCTCCGAAACTAATTGGATTTAAAAGTGGCTTGGATAACAAGCAACACTTATTGCCTCTATACAAGATATTGCTTCTGGCACTAATCTTCTCATATGTCGCTTACACTTTACATAATACATAATTACCTATTCTTCTCAGGTAATATGTAAAAGCGTAAGTCAGAAAGTAAGGTTCTTAGTTTGTAACACGCAAAAGTAACAAACATCTGCAGCTGTGCCCTTCTGAATGTAAGTATCAAATACTGTGACTAAGTGGCAGCAGTCATCACTGTTACACACTCGTACTGCTACATATATCACCTGACACACTCATACTGTATGTATACCACCGCTGTAAGTTAGTACCAAATAGTGTCACTAAGTAGTAGCAGTCATCATTGTTACACACTCGTACTGTGAATCGCAGAGTACTGTGAGTCGCCACTCAGTTCGTACGTACCATATGACAAGAAGCTTCCTATTAATTAGAAGATGCTCTACTGCTTCACTTTGCATGTCTTCTCCATCGCTCTTTCTTGCATAGTTAGGTTTGTTAATTTCCTTAATGTGTCGCTATGGGCTTTAAAGTCGCTGTTATTCAATCGGGCAGGTCACTTTCCTACAGGTAGATCTAACATTTGCACCTCTAGAAACCTTCGTTAAAAAGTTATTTAAAAAACTGGTCTATGTCATAGATATTTTTCCAAAAGTACACTGAAACAAAGGCATTAGTAAATTTAGGATACATATTTTTATCGTATCATAAATAATGTGATATACAATATTTAATATTTAATTTTTAACGTCACATATTGTAAGGAAAATTTCCAAAGATTATTTTCATCGTCAGTTAAACAAGCGTTCCTCAGAAGGGGAAAATCTATTTAGCAGTAATAGAATAAACAAGTCGACTTTAATAAATTAAGAAAATGTGAGAAATTATGTTAAGACATTTATTTAGTTATGTTTTAATTAATGAATTATTTCGATAACTGGTAATTAATAGCAGACATTATTTAGTGAATTCTGAAGAACAGCTGATACATATTAGATTGCAATTTATTTTCGTTTTTATTAAGTCAGTTGAAAGGATACAGTACCATTTTCAGAAAAAATGAAATATTTACAACAGTATATGTTCCACATATCCCCCATTTCTCTTTCAATATATATTACTACTACACAAAATAAATGTAAAAATAATACTGTTTTTTTAAAGTTTCCACTTTACCGTCTCACTATAAATTACGAAAAATATCACTAACTGCTGCGTTGAGTAGAAAAAGAAAATATTCACTTCTCCTCAGATTGACAGGTTAATAAGTTGATCTCATAAGTCTACAGTTGAAAATTCCTGCAGCAGTATTGTTTCGTGCTCAACGCTAAATTTGTGTTGCACTCGATGGCAATATCTTTCAGCTGAATAAAAAAAATTACAAATCAAATGTCTCTTACTTTAAAACTATTAAAATTAAAAAACTTAAAACAGTGCAAGTCACTGGTCACATCTTGTATATATGAGTCAAATAGTAATTTTAACGTTGCTTTATGAGTAGGGTAGGACAGTTTCGTTTTAAAAAAAAATCCGTTTGGTCGGATCGGTAAAAATTATCGGTAAAATCAGTTTTTTTCTTCGAATTCGGGTTGAAATCGGATAGAAAAAATAATAATCTATTATTTTAAAAATTCGAGTTGAAGTAAAAATAATCAAAATTTTCAAATATTAGGTAATAATTTTTTTATTGACATACAGTAACAAATGCATTGTCAATGTTCTCTAGCAGCACTGCTGAAAAGAAACATTTGCAATTCATCCGCAACCGTTCTAGATGATTTTGATGATTTGCTAAAAGATAGCTCTGCATCAGAGCTACTTGATGGAATACTATGCAATGTTAAGAGTACCTTCTTTATTTGAGAATATCGCACTCCTTCCTACCAACAAACCAAAACTTAAGAAAATCGAAATCTTGGTTTTTAGATGGAGACTCTTTTTAAATAGACCACAAATTCAGAGTCATCAAGTCATCATTCACGTCCGCGTATTGCACGAATAGTTCTATATAATCGTATGCATTTGGATTACGCATAAATTTAATAAACAGGTCTGTAGCAAATTCTTTGCTCTAGAAGTCATTAATATGAGTAGACGTATCACGTTTTCTGTTAATTATAGCAATCTATTCCGAAATTTTATAGCTGAAATAACTCTATTGGTCGTAGCTAGTGTTCTCACAATATACCAAATAACAAACTCAAACAATGCGACAGCACATCAATTTAATCATCCTTTCGATAAGAAAATATAAAAGCAGCAAACTATTGCGAAATGCGTTTTCTTTTTTGTCATTTTTTTGTGTTTAAAACGAATTTTTTTCTTCATTTCCTGTTTATATGAAATGCTGTAAATGTCTCTGCATTAAAAGTAAAGGAAAAGAAAACTAAATGAAATGCTGAAGCGAAATTTATTCTTAATAGTGAACACGTAGGCCTGAATCTATTGGTAGTGTAAGGTATTCTTCCATCATTTCCGTAAAAGCAATTATATACAAAAGTTTTAATTAGTTAAAAGGAAATAAATAAAATTTGGTAAATTTGAAATTTATTATTTTTTAAAGTCCTGGAAATGTGTAATGGATTATTTTAGTTGTCTCATCCAAATTTCAATTTTATTGAACAAATAGGTTGCAAAAATAGCAATTTTCAAGGTTTAGTAAATTTAAGAAATTCCCAAACTTAAAAATTGAAACCTGTTCAATAGTCTATAAAGCTATTTGTGAATCAATCATAAACTATGGTATAACAATTTACGGTGCAACAAACACAGAAAACATAAAAAAAGATTGAGAGAATTCAATCCTCAACTGCCAAAATCTTAATGCCTGTCAACCACCAAACATATTTAAGCACAACTAAAGAAAGACTTCATTATTTAGATATCTATCCTTTCGATATTTATATAAATATAACCTAACACTAAATAATTTTTGTTGATAAACATAAAGTAAAAATCCAACTCGAAAAAAATACAAGACTGAAACAAAAAAACTATTTTCAGCTATCAACTTTTAGAAACAACTATGGAAAATATGAAGCAATTACAAATTGTCACATACATTTAAACCTCTTACCTAGAGAAATATTTTCCATAAACTCCTTTACTTTATTGAAACCCAAATTTAAAGAAGTCCTAAGAAATAGACTCAAAGAAACAAAAAAACACATTCTATAACCAACTTCTCAGATTATGTATAACCGAAATAAAAAAAAGAGATTTATGTACTTCTATAGGACAAAATGTATTCATATTTATTTATTATAGCGCTAAATAGATTCATGTTAACAAGAGACACTGTAATATGAATTATATCTATACCCCACCTATACACATAGTACCATGAAACTAACTTTTGAATATAGAAATTTTATTTTACTATCAATTTTCTTTGTCAATGCCATTAATTTCATTGTTAAGTTTTAAAAATGTCACATCAAATGAAAGAAGGCTAATCTACTATTGTAACAGTTTATAAAGGTAATTATTCTATATAATGCAGATAAGCTTTAAGTTTTGCGGGCTACCTGTAATGATCAAATTTACTTGTACTATGATCAATGAATAATAAACAAATTAAAAAAAAGGATGACTTTATACCGTGGTCACCATGATCCTTTCAAGATCGTCCAGTGTGTTTTAGCATGCTCAGGAGAACCACAACTCAACCCTCCAATGAGATGAATTAAGGTTTATTCGAAATCCATTTGTGCCTTATTATCACTTAAGATTTCTTTTGCAACGTCCACATATATTCCCTTTCTCACCAAGAATTTCTTCTCTAACAGGACTCTTTTCGAAAAGAAGACATCCTTTCGAAAACCATCGGTAGCTTTTGAATTTTGAAGACTTCTTTTTACTTTGAAGAAGTCAAGATAGCATGAAATGTGATGCTTTTGATTCCAGTTGCTTACGCAGTATCTTTGGTTCAACTTTGTAAGTAATGAGAGTTTAGGCAAAGAAGTCGGCAACCACCTTTGAGCAGCATATTGTGCAGAGACTAGATTGGTTTGACCATGTTTCCCGTATGGATAATTATAGATTAACAAATAGGGTTATGAACAGTGTGCCTAAAGGACTTTTTATGAGGCCTATAGGCACACTATTTGGAGAACAAAATTGCATAATCTGGTTGGACCTCCGTAACCCATGGCTGCTTGAGAATGATGATGACGATGATGGTCCAAATAGTTCTCAATCTAGATCACTGAGCTTTCTTTCGAAGCTCATCGATTTATCATCGCGTGGCTGCTTTGCAATACCAGTGGTGTGTGCTTTCTTACCGAGGGGTTCCATTCGAATTTAGAAACCCGATGAGTCCTTTTTTATCACCAATATCTCCTGACTAAGTCGAACCTCTGAACATTAAACCAACGAGCTTCACTTAAGAATGAGCAAATCCCTTTGACTCCATTATATGAAAGTGGATAATGTAATACAATTAGCGACTATTCATACGAGTTAATACATAATATATGAAACGACTCTTTAAGGGAGCGGAGCAGTATGTTCAAGTTGAAACACGTTGCAATACGGTCGCAAGTAGCAGCATCAGTAGGCAGTCAGTCTCTGTCGTTTTCTCACTTTGTAAAAGAGTTCGTTTTTGTATGTCTGATATTTTGCAGTTTGTGGCTGATACGGAAAATTAGTAGCGCTATGTGATACGTTAATGTGTTTTGCGAGGCTTAAGTGGTGTGCAAACATTAGCAAAAAGTGTATGGAGATAAGTGCGTGAAAAGAGTGCAACTTTCCTGTGGCACAAACACTTCACAGACGGGTGCAATTCCGTAGAGGATGATCAAAGATCTGGGACACCTAGCACTCTTCTCCATACACTTGAGTCACTTCTGCGACTGTCTGTGGGACCATTTAAGCCTCTTCGAACACAATGATGTATCACGTACCACTGCTCAGTTTCCCGATCAGCTATAGCGTGAGAGAAAAAAAAAATCATAAACAGAAACGAACACCTTTCCAAAGAGATAAAACGACAGAGACTGACTACATACTGCTCTATCATTACTTGCGATCATATCGCAACGTGTTTCAACACGCACACATTTCTCTGTGACCTTGAAGAATCGCCGTGCTCCCACATATCATGTTTTAACCCTCACGAAAAGCTGCTAATCGTTGGCGAAGGCAGTCTAGGAATTAAACTATTCACCTACATATATATTGTCTATTAAAATAAAACGATGTTTCACACTAAGATCGATAACTTCGTATTTCATATATCAAACAAATGTATTAAAATTAACAGTAGGAAAAATAAAACAAATTTAAATTCTTATAATTGATAAAAAAAATTAATTCACACCATGCTTGTTTAATTGTTAAATTCTCTTGTTATATTTTTGTTTAATCACATTGTTCTATCGAATCAGGTTTTTTAATAAATTTTCAATGAAGTAGCTGTTTAACTATTATGGTCTGTTATAGCCACAGTTTTGCTAGCTGCCTGTCCCAAGTCTTGGATGCTGTCTCATCAGCAGATATTGATACCAGCAGAAATCTATTTCCTGACTAAGTGCAATAGGGTTAATGTGATGTTGGATAAAGGAGATTCTACTATTGTTTACACATTGTGCTAAAAATTACATCTGCATTCTCAACCTTATTACCTATTTCAAACATATTCAAACGATAGTGGCAAGTACAACTTGAATATGAATTACAAAGGTAAACAATAAAAATCTAGTTTTTATCATATACCGAATACGGAGAAATTTAAATGTTTCTTATTGGATAACCTTTATACAAGCTTTAATATTTCTTCAGCTTGAGAGTCACAACTTTCTTTGGAGTAGTAAACTATCTCTTTTATGAAGTTCTCCTCTCCAAGGCAAGGACATAAACTTAGGTCGAGAAAAGACTTTGAAAATTTCCCACGAAACAATTTGGTTTTTATTTAAAGGCCGAATAAGAAACAGAGAAAGAGGTACGAACAGGGAAAGAAGAAAGGAAAATATTACGACTGAACGTTCTGAGAATACGGTGAGTTATAAAATGCCGCAAACTCACTTCGCTCCTTTGCATTTATAGAAGAGTAGTATTATATCTTCAAAACGTTAAATTTTAAAGCAGGGTCGTGAACGTATACTAAAAATAAACTGATCAGAAATTTCTATCAATCTAGTAATCAATAGTTAAAAAACGTTAAGGTAACTGAATACGAAAATTTTCTTATTTTACGATATATAAAACAAAAAATGCTTCTTGTAACGTATTTTTACAGTCGAGCCATTATATTAAAAACGAGACTGCACCGTTGACAGTGCTTTGGTACCAGACTCTTGAGCAACAACGGAAAATGAGTAAAAAACTAGAAGTTTGTCGTTTGTTCGAATAAACGCATCATGTGGACTTGGTATTGATGTGAGAGAGAGATTCTGAACAGCGGATTACAGTCGGAGATTGTGTAGAGTTGGTCCTGCAATTTTATAGCAAATGCCAATATTATATTGATTTTATTTGTTTTGCGTTTACACGTTTTGATAATTAATTGATTAAAAACAATTAAGTAAAACTGATAGAAAATTTAAAATAAAGGAATAATTTTTGGTTTGATTGAAATTTTATTCAATATTTAAGGAAATTAGTTACCTTTTTTCGTTTTTATAAAACTTTATTCAAAATCTCTAATCTTCTGAATCTAATATTACAAAATTATTACGCAGAAGCGATTTAACAACAATCCTTTTTAATAAATACTCTATGATCATTCATAAGAGTCCCTTATTTCTCTTTGATTTTCAGCCTTCCAAATATGTATGAATAAAAATCCCGAGAGTTCTCGAATAGGACCTTCTACTGTGAAGGGACCCAAAATTTTTTGTGAGGATCACAACGAAAGTTTAGGTTTTTCGATAGTATTAGAAATGGCTGCGACAGGGTCCTGCTGTCGCGGCCATTTGGTGTTGTACATTAAAATTATGAGTTCAGATCGCTTAGTCGGTCCCGCCGAAAATCCGATCGTCTTATAGGAAATGTCAGACCTTCTTTAAAATCCAAAACAGTTGTCTTCCGATAATTTTCTTTTAGCCCCATAGTATATGTCCTATACTAAAAATAGGTTTAGAAAACAACTGTGAAATCTTATTTCATATAGAATAGCATTTTAACCTTTCCTATTGGGTGGGACATTTTAATATTTGGGAAATAATACTTAAGTTTCTTACATTCAGACCCCTCCCCCTCATGAAATTAAATTCTTGAAAACCCCTCCCCCTGAAGGTAAATCCTGGGCACGTGTCTGGGCTGCGATACAAAGCGTTAAAAAGATAATGACTAAAAGACGAAATAAACATTTTAGTGATTTGAGGTTATAGCGATTTGAGGTTATAGCGAGATATTAATTTCTGTGCTAAAATGTGTATTAAAATGTGAGCTTTATGCTATAATAAGCCAGGAGTTACAATTTGTCTATCATAATTCTTAATATGATATTTCGTAGTGAACCTCTATAGAATAGGTACGTAAATATAGATCTTCTTGCTTGTTTGAATAGTTAGGAATAAGATAAATACATAATCAAAAATTTTATTTACTATAAAAGATTTAAATCGATTTTTAAATGCTTCAACTACATATACACTATTTTTTTTAAATTCTTGTTAGCGGCATACTGTTCGGTAATTAATTTGATTTTAATTCATCAGTAGTTATTTATTTGCAGCAATATATGACAAATATCATTAAAATTAATCATTTTAGATCCGTTCTTTATATATAATCCTTACTGTACATTATAGAAACTTTGACTCTATGTATAGAAAATGTATTTTGACTCTATGTATAAGAAGATGTATTAAACAATGTTTACGCACATCATAAAGGAATATGTGATATGCTAAGAAAGAAAGAATATTTGTTATTTAAAACTCAGATCGCCCACATTTCAATTGTAAAGTCAGGGCTTATTTTGATGTTAAATTTCCAAACTGTTGGATGGAATGAAGATGAGATTGATGACTTCTGAATCGTATTGTGTACATCACCTGAATGGTGTTGTACACAATACGAAACTATCCACACTTTATGAACTAAGGCATAAAACAGTGATTCTGTGCATTTATCTCAGCAGACAATTTTGTTCAAGCTTTCGCTTAACAAGTCGCCACTGTCAGAAGTATCCACATAGATGTTAACAGTAATCAATCGATAATGTTTTTGCAATAATGAAACATGTTGCATACCATTATTTTCGTTACTTACATACATGCTTCCTTTATTAACATTGTATTGTACAAAAAAGCTTTGCAAATAGCGAGTTTCCTGAACGCGGATTTCATTATACGTACGTAAATAAATGTGACACTTATTTGCCGAATGCGGAAGAATGTTCAGTTGCAGATCGTGAATTTTGCATCGAATACGGGCAATGCAAAATAACCTGTACATTCAAGCATTCCTACCAAGATACAAAGCAAACTATAGTCATGTTAATGAGGACTCCCTCCCATGTATGTGCTTTAGGAGGTTGACACGTGCATGTCATGGTCATTGTAGAATAGAAACTGTAGATTGAAGGTTAATCTAACAATTTGACACATGTGTATGTAAGCATGTGACAGAACAAGCGACAATTTCTCGCTGCAAACGACAATTTCTCGCTGCAAACGACCTACAATTTATTCTGCATGCACTCATTTCCGTTTTAGTTATTTTCATATTAATATTTGGTTCCCTGCGAAATTTAAATTTATTTTAAAAATATTTCATATTAACCTCCATTTAGTTGAATTCTGTCTACTAAACGTAAAACATCTTCACGTAAGTATTGCAGTAAAGAAAACACATAAGGTTATGTGTTTGGTTGCTTTATCTCTAAGAGGTACTTTTTGCACACAATGGGCTAAATGGACAGGTCACAAGGACCCTAAGAGCTCAGCTAAGGTTGAGAGAAGGGGACAAGGTCAAAACAGCTGTTAGGAGATAGATTGTAGCCTCCCGCCAAGGTCACGCAGCGTATTCTTTAATGTGCGCAGGGTATGACTCTCATGCACACTGTCCACGGATTTACATCCAATCCGATGGACGGTGACATTTCTTAGCTCATCTGTGTCCCTTTACTGATCGAGTGATAGGTGCGATTTAACACAGTTCCAAGTGGGACTCGAACCTGGGAACTACAGATTACGAGCCTAACGATCTACAGTCTGAACCAATCCCCGCCAAGCACAAGATTAAGACTTTGGCTGAAAATATCGTCGTATTATAAAAATTAGATGACAGAGCTAGTGCAGCGTCTCTTGCTCCAGAATATCAAGTAAACGAGTCGACCATGCATAGCATCTATACACATGAGGAAGAAATTCGTACTAATGTATATGCACTGTCTCTGTAAGGGCAAAGCATTTATTGATCAGTAGAGTATGAATAAAACACGGTTACATTCTTTTCTTTTTATTGTAGAATTAACTGTAGAGTACATGATTAGAATAGAGTGAATTCTGTGGAGTTGGGGTTCCCATGTTGGGGAGGAGGGATGAAGGTATTCCACGAGAGACACCATGAGGATCAAAATTCTCAATTCTTTTGAGTTTATTTTTGATTAAGGATCGTAATTATTGTTAACAGGGGAATTAGCTGAGATAAATGAGAGGCGTGTAGGAATGAGGGTCTCTAAAGAGGAAGTAGGGGCCGTGATGCCACAAAGTTTCTGAATATCTGTTATAGAATATAACATTTATTGTAAAGGAGTTACAATAAATTACCATTTAGAATTTATTATGAAATCTATATATTAAAGATGAGTTCATTTTTCGAGCCGCTCCCGCCCTAGTCCAAAGTTATTGATCCCTAGTCATCCCGAGTTCGAACCAATTAGACACTGTTGAACCCGATTCAGATTCAGGGGAAAAATTCTGATGAATCACAAGACATATGTACAGAAATGCATGTCGCTAATCATTAATTTTATTTTTCTATTAATAATAAAATTTATTTTTGGACAAAATTAAAATGTTAGTATTATTTGGAACGACAAATATTAGAAATATTATTGTAGAAACTATAATTTCGTGGGTAACATTATAAATTCAAAGAGCCATTCATTTTTTAAAAATATGCATACGTTAAAAAATAATCAAAAGCCACATGGCGTATATTTTTAATTAATAAAGACTGATTAAAATGTTTAAACTAGAATAAAAATATTTTAATTGTGTTTTTTCGCATTTACAAGAAATATTTGAAATTTAAATTATTCTGAGCCGGATGATTGGACCGATGACTTTGATCTATCTCTTGTATCTAGGCGGGCTCAGACGGGTTCGAGTTCAGCCAGACAAAGCCGAGCTCGATCTTATCTCTATTACTATTTATGCTTTGATACATAAATTCAGTGGCATTATTTCTCATTTTAGTTTTTCTAAGGTATTCGATTTGCAGATTGCCACCTTTTCCAGAAATGTATCCCCAGCGATTGGTAAGGGTTTAATATAAACATTGATATAAATAATTACATTTAATATTCTAATTAAGATGTGTTACTGTTACTTAATGATTAAATAAGGATGAAATTAAATGTTTCACGAAACTTAAGTTTCTGAAAAATGATGTATGCCATACCATCTTACAAATTATACTTGATTCCGTTTCGGTAAATATTCCTCAAAAAATTAAGAACAGTTTTAAAAACAGAATAGAGAACACTTTAGACTGAATGATAAAAGATATATATATATTTACTAATAAATGTTTAAACACATATTTTTTTCAACACTGAAAATTTTTGATAATATGTAATCTTGAATTACACATCAGAAATGGGCCATGGTAAGTGAAATTTTTTGCATTCAATATATATATTCATAAATATATATATATTATATATTCATAACAGAAAGGGATATCTAATCATGTGAGTGATTATTGAGATCTGATCAGGGGCATAGCGAAAGACTATGGTTGAGGGGGGGAGAGACAACAAAAGTTTCCCGACTCAAAAATAAAATTTTGCCAGCTGAGAAAATAACACCTTTAAATAACTCCTGTTTTCGCTCCGCGCGCGCGTGTGTGTGTGTCCAACTGCCCAAACAACCCAATTTTACAATTTTTCCCAATTCTCCCGATTTTGCCAACCACTCACCAAGATTTGGCCAAGTTTTCTCGATTTATCCAACTTTCCTAAATTTCACAAACCCAATCCCAATTGTCACAACTCACGTGTATTTTACCAAGTGGATTCGAATTTTGCCAACTGCTCTATATTTTGCCAAGTTGCGTCGATTTGGCAACTACCCTAGATGCGCCAAGTTGTTTAAATTTTGCTAACTCCTCTTAATTTTACAAAAAAAATCCCATTTTTCAGATTTCACCTGGATTTTACAAAGTCGCTCGAATTTTGCCAACTCCGATTAACCCCATCCCCCCATGGCTACGCCCCTGGGTTTGATATAGTTAACATGTGAATGTCACGTGTTTTATAACTCAAGAGCAATCGACAGTGGAATATAATACGGTATTAAGCATGTGACACTTTCAGCGTGCACGATATTGTTTGCTTACGCATAAGCGAAGTGAGCTATAGCTTAGGGCCTCACGATTATGAGGGCCTCAAAAATATAAGTTTCAAGTTTACTATAGTGAATTTTTTTTATTCAAATTAATATATTGCGCAAAACTGTTCATCTCAACTTTACACAGTCATTATTGTATACCAATACTTGTATAAGGTTTTCACCACATCAATTTCATATTTATTTTTAAATATTCCGTTCAGTCAGAATAATAAATATATGACTTATTTCAACTTCAGAAAATTTGGGGCCTCTTAAACTTATTGTAGCTTAAGGTCTTTTAAACGTATTGTAGCTTACGGCCTTTTAAACTTATTATAGCTTAGAGCCTCTTAAACGTATTGTTGCTTAGGGCCTTTTAAAATTATTGTAGCTTAGGGACTCAGAAGGTCAAAGTCCTGCCCTTGCTGCAAGCAACGCTCAACTTTGTGTGTTCTCATGTCAATTGCTTGTCATATATTCTTGAGGTTGTTTTCACTGTGAAACTTGTGTTCCGAATTTTTTCCTGTGTATGTCTTTTATACATTAAATTTTGCTTCTTACGCCTATGCTTTTGTTCTTTTACATTTTATATATTAAATATATTTGATCCACTTCAGTGTAGTTAGATATCGGTGATCCCTCAACCTCAAACAGTTAACACCATTATTTCCTAACTCTACGTTATCATCATCCATTTATGATTAAATTTAATAATACACAATACATCAATACACCACAGGGCAATACAAATACAATGCAAAATACAGATATAATAAATATAATAAAAACAACTGATAAAAGGAAGAAACCAGAATTTTGGTCATAAGTATTTTGAGCCAAGGAGTTTTACAACCCGTCCAGGTTCAAAAGACTTGCATAATTGAAACAGTAGCAGCAACAGATAATTGGCTGGCACTATTTTAAAACCAAAATATGTTAATTGTATTTAATATAGAATTCCAAGTTAATTAAATCTTAGAAAAATTAAAATGTTTATAACGTTTAACAAAACATCTCTAATTTTCTGCTTGAAACTTCGCAAATTAGTTTCATTTTTATGCTATTTTCTAAAAAATTACAAATTCTTGACGTAGTAATTCTTGTTGTAGAGATGTTTTGCATTATCTAGTTCAGTGATTCGCAACGTTTTTTTGTTCAGCGAATCGCTTTTAACCAGAAAAATGTGTTACGAACCTACAGGGCAATAATGACTAAAAAAAAGCTGAATTAAAATTTATATTATATAATTATAATTATAAAATAAAACATTTTACTACCTATTATTATGAAACCTCTAAAAGTTACAGCCTAAATATAAAATTATAGAACTCTAATTATAAAATAATTTTTCTGCAAGACTTCATATTAAATTTCCTTATTCCACAAATTTTGTTGAATTTTGTATAATCGCTGCAGAAACAAACCTATAATGCTTCAAACATGCACATGCTTGGTGTCACAGAGGAAAATATATTTGTGACATAATTGGACATTACTGCTGAAGGCCTCATTACAGAATTTTCGGTGCGAAACACCAAATGGGAACCACTGATCTAGCCAATCCCATCACATGAACAAACAGTAGAATTTTGAAAACAAATTTGTCTTGTATTATAAAAGTAAATTAATTTCAAAGACTTAATATCTTTTTAACTTTTTACATCAAATATACGCTTTATTTACTATTGAATATTGTTAAGATGAATTAAGTTTGTCTCATAATTTTCTCCTCCCTCCAACAACAAATTTCATATTGTATACTTGAATAAACCGAAGAAAAATATAAAGAGTGAAGAAAAGAACAGGCAACATTTTTTTTTAAATGATAGAACTTATATAATGTGTATCTCAATCCATTTGTAAATGTCTGAGCATGCATCTTCCACTTTAAGTTGCTTTCAATGATTACATCTAAATATTTATAATTATTTGCTCTCTGTATTGCAGAACAGTTACAAACTTCTGTTAGGTTACAATGCAATTTATGATATTTGATTTCAAAGTCAGATGTCACTTTCACGATATACTATTTTTTGAAAATTTACACTATTAATTTTTAGCAAGCCAAATGCTTATTTGATTAACATCAAACACAATTTTATTTTTAAGCTCATTTAAGTTGTTTGGAATATATACAATCGCAGTGTAATCTGCAAGATATGTTAGTGATCCATATAGATCAAGAGAACAGAAATCGTTAATAAATATTAAGAATAAAATTGTACCAGGAATTGTACCCTGGTACAGTTTTATTCCCTTCTTAATATTTACATAGTTATTTAATTGATACCAATAAAAACAGCTTGTTTACTATTTGATACATAGCTTTTGAGTCATTGATATTCAATACCTCTTACTGCACTATTATATAACTTATGCAACAAAATTTTGTGATCCACTGAATAGAGTGCTTTGCTAATATCTAAAAACATTCCAACTGTCTTTTTGATTTCATTAATACTTCTATATATCTTAATAATAACATTAAATATTGCCCTTTCAGTATTTTTATTTTC
Organism: Ryuthela nishihirai; assembly: GCA_038380435.1. Classification (NCBI taxonomy): domain Eukaryota; kingdom Metazoa; phylum Arthropoda; class Arachnida; order Araneae; family Heptathelidae; genus Ryuthela; species Ryuthela nishihirai. The sequence goes on along the minus strand of JAWZYU010000019.1, from coordinate 15,042,976 downwards.
TCTAAAACCAGTTTAAGAATTAGAAAAATAGGTGAATTTAGTATAAAAATTGATCAATTTAAATTTCATATTTTTTAATACTTTTTGTAAATGCTGGTAAAATAGAAATTGGCTTTAATTTGCAATTGGCTCTTTATTTTCAGTTTTAAAAAAGTGTTAATGCTATAGTAGTTTTTTTAAATAACCTTAAAATATTCCATTTTGTAGTGAAAAATTTATCGACTTTGTTAAATAATCCAAATGTTACTTATTTATATTTTTTAACATTTTTACAGATATCAAATCGAGATTTTTTATTTTTTTAATCTGTTTATGACATTATTTGCCTCCATTTCATTTGTATTTAAATGTAAATAGAATTTAAGCAGGTATTTGTATCACATTCATTTCTATTTAGCACACAATATCCTCTTCATGAATATTTACATAGACATTAATAAATTATGAATTCATGCCATTGACCAGCTGATATATGTTTTCAGTGTGTGGTATAAATGTTTCCTTTTTCCCCTGTTATTCTATTTACTAACTCCCATTGTTTTCTTTGGTCTTTTCCACATGATTTTAGTTTAGTTTTGTAATATGTATCATTACTGTCTTGAATATCCTTTTTAAGTAACTTACAATAAGATCTGTAATCTGTCTCATATTGCAATAGTCCTGGATTATTTTTGTATTTATTATATAGTTTTTCCTCAGTATTTATAACATTTAGTAAATCGTTTGTTACGGATGGCTGTTTTATATTTTTATCTAAATTTTTACGCTTTCTCATTTTTGTAAACTTCTCTGTTTCACTTAATTCTGTAAAATATTTCTGAAAGTAAATATCAAAATTTCTAATATTTAAATCATCACTGAAAGTCTCATTTTTAATATTGTTTTCATGTTTGTAAAAATCTATCTCTTTTCTTATCACTACATTTTGTGTTTTATTACTTAAATTGTTTGAATCCTCCTCCAGAGAACTTTGATTATAACAGGAAAGTGATCAGTTATTAGCATTATGATAAACTGCTATTTTTATTACATTTTTTGTGAAATCTTTATAGAAAATATGATCCAAACAACTAATACTATCCTTTGTTATTCTTGTAGGTGCATGTATGTATTGCCTGAATCCATAATTTGAAAATATATTCAAATAATCATTGTTGCTTTAGATTCTTTTAATGTATCAATATTTATATCTCCTACAAGTAATGTATTTTCTTTTGATATAATCGAATAATATTGAAATATTTAGACATGATTTTAAAAATTATTTTTATTTCTTATTTGAAAATATCGGTGGAAAAATCCATGAGCCCTATATATTAAAAATATTGAAATTATTAGATCAGTTTCAAACAAATAAATTCCTTTTCCACTATACATAAAAAGCGTCCTTTCCTTTACAAGAAACCTACTTATTTTTATGTATTCTAAAACCCCACCTGATTTATTATATTCTCTACATTGTTAAAGAGCTCAAAGCCATTTAACTGATATCACTAGTATTCTTTCTTTCAGCCTATATTTCTGTTAACAATATATAATTTTAATATTATTTTTGAAGTATTAAAATTTACAATCAACTCATTTAAATTTTTGTTTACACTCCTAATGTTGCAATGCTTAATACAAATATTAGAATTTGAATTAAAAATAAAATCTGACAATTCAAGATGATTTTGGATAATTATAGTTGCGTCATCTTTCTCCAAAACTTCTAATATTTCATCAAATTGATCTGCACTCATTGTAATCACTACACTACTTGTAGTTTATCTAAATCTTCTTCTTTCGTAATTATGTACACCCTTGATGATTTCTTAACATATGTTTTTAATTCCTTAATCCGGGCATACCTGTATTCATGTTCAATTTTAAATTATTCAACCGTGTAAAATAGATTTTTCAATTGCTTTGTTAGATGCTTATTTACATAAATTCTGTTATCACTGAATTCTGAACTTATATTATTTGTAAGGGTCTTATGTGCTTTTGCTTTCTCAATCCATTGATATTTAGATCTGACATCCCTAAATATTACCACAATAGGTTTCGATTTGTTTTTATTAATCCTAGTAATTCTATGCTCTACAAAAATATCATCCCTTTCTTGAATATCAAACAGCTTTGATACATATTGAACCACTTTCAGCACATTTTCATTTTGTACCTCAGGTATTCCAGCAATCTCTATGTTGTTTGCCTTGGATCTTAATTCTAATTCATTAATTTGAAACCTGATATTTTTAATTGTTGTTCTGATTGGTTTGTTTAATTAAATGTTAATTTTCTTACTGAAGCTTCTTGTACTCTGATTTCAATTCGTTGAATGATGTAATGTGGTTCTACTAATTTATCTTGGTTAACGTTTAATCCAATTTTAATTTCCTTTATTTAACTGATTAAGGAATCATTGACACCGTTAATTTCTTTTATTTCGTTTATTAAGAAACTGTTAATATATTTAATCTCTTTTAAATATTAATCATGAAATCCATGAACTCCAAATTTAAGGCAACAACAATATCTCTTGATCGTTTCAGACACCGCACTTTTAGCAGTACTTTTCTGTTGAGTTACGTTCTCTTGACTTCCTTGTAATTTTTTGCATGTTTCTGTTCCATCCAAAGCATTATTGACACAAATTAAACATAATCTCTTACTCCTTTGATCCTTGGATAATTTTCTAAATTTACTTCCACTCATACCACACATTTAGGGAGAAAAATGATTGTTTATATCCAGTTACACAGTATATTCCCTCTCTTAATAAAAATATTATCCTTCATAGGATTTACAGATTAAGTTAGAGATGTTCGTATTTTGTGTGATATAAATTCTTAGATTTTATGCTTGAAAAATAATTTTAAAATGTGCCCCCATATATCATAATGATCTATTTTCACTAGATGGCAGCATCAATGCTTTCTTTATCATTAGTTAAATTTCTCAGTTTTCACATAACCTGATAACTTACTTAATACTTGCCAAATCTTTCTCGCTTGATCTTTATAACACAATTTCATCATTTTTCTTGCCATTGTTTCTTTTTTATTTGATTTAAGCCACGTAAAATAATTGTAAAATTTTTTTTTATCACACAAACTAAATTACAGCCACAATTTGATTTACAACTGTTGCCACCTGAAATGATATATAATAAAATTTTTATTTTCAAGTTTTATTTTTACTCTTTTACTTCAAAATTCAATGTACATGAATTTCATTTAGAAATTTTCAAATTTTTTCATCCCATACATACACTCATGTGTTATAACATTATGACCATCTGCCTAATAGTGTATTGGGCGCCCTTTCGTTGCGATAACGACTTGTATTCAGCGTGGCATAGACTCCACTATACATCAGAAGGTGTTCTCACGTATTCTGTACTAGTTGGACAGAATCGGCGATGGAGCGAGGCACTGACATGGGCTGTCGAATTCTATATTCCACTGGAGCCAACAAATGTTCGATGGAATTCATGTTGGTGAAATATGTCGGCCAGCGAAACACATGAAAAGCTTGGATATGACCTCGAACCATTCCTATGCAATGCGGCCTTGTAACACTAGGTGCCATCTTACTGAAAGAGTCTAATGACATCTGAATATATAATACTATGTAGGGCACCGCTTGGTCTGAAACAAACCTTAGGCAGGATCAGGTTGTGGGTATGTTCAATAGGGATGAGAGAACCCAGTGATGTCCATGAGAACAATCCCCATACCATGACCTTTGGCCACCAGCCTGTTTTCATTCCATCCAACCATGCAGTCTGGTTTCAATTGTTAACCTGTGCGACATCTAATACGGACCCGTCCATTGGAATGGTTAGATGGAATCTGGATTCATCAGAGGAGACTTTTTTCCAGTCATCCATTGCTCAGTCACAGTGCTCCACTGCAGTACCACTGCTATAGAGCATTGTGACTCTCCGTCTGCAGTGGTACTGTCATTGCACGTATCTACTGCAGACGGAGATATCATTGAGGGTAGGTCCACATGGGCACATGAACAGGCCACCGACTCCATAGACCCATCTGCAAGAGCGTCTGCTGCACTGTGTGTTCGGAAAGGTTTCTCTGTGCACCCAGTATATAGTCGTCCATTAATTAACGGATCGTGAAATTTCTGTTGTCCCGGACAGCACATGCCAACCTGTTCATTTCGATCTGGTTCAAGATGTATCACGGGAAAGTGGTGGTCTGCCTTTTCCGGGACATTGGTTGGATGTGTGTCCATCTTCGGATCATTCTCACCACATGTGATTATGTGATTTATATGGTTGGAATGGTTCGAAGGATTTTAGAGATGGGAGGGCTTCTTCCCCTATCTTCAGTTAGCGGTAGAAAAATCCAATCTTTATTTATTAAGTATCTCAGGAAGGCAAAATACAAGATTTTGCCCCCACTGGACGACGCCTATCAGAAAACCACACAGTGACAGAAGTCATTTTCCCCATTGCACGGGCTTTGTATTGGCAAACTGACAAGCTCTAACCATATATTCTCTATACATCTATTTCGAGCCGGTCGATGACGTTACTGCTTTGTGCTGTGGGATGCATCTACTCGTGGAGTCAGGGGTGATCATAATGATCTGGCCAATGAGCGCATGCATGTTATACAAAATATACATGTTGTATTCGCGAATTTTCCGAAAGAAACCTTTTGAAGAAACGTTAAACTGTTCATCATCATCATCCTCAAGCAGCAATGGGCTACGGAGGTCCAACCAGACCGTGCAATTTAGTTCTCCAAGCAAGTCTATCCTGAGCTACATCTACTGCATCTGGCCACTGCACACCAATTCTAACAAGGTCCTGTTTGACATTGTCTGCCCACCGCATCATAGGTCTCCCCTTCTTTCTGAGGCCTTTAGGCACACTGTTCATAACCCTATTCGCCAATCTATAATTATTCATACGGGCAACATGGCCAAACCAACGGAGTCTCTCTCTGCACAATATGCTGCTTAAAGGAGGTTGCAAACTCCTTTGCCTAACCTCATCATTAGTTACAAAGTTGAACCACCTAATGCCCAAGATACTGCGTAAGCATCTGGAATCAAAAGCATCAAGTTTCCTGTTATCTTGTTTACAAAGTGTCCAAGTTTCACTAACATAACTAACCCTAGAAAGAACCAAACTATTATACAGTCTAATTTTAGTCTTTAGGTGTATACGCCTATTTCTCCACACTCTCCATAGATTCTTAAAAGTCCCGGAGCAATCCCTATTCGTCTGTTAATCTCATGCCGTACATCACCATTATCTGTTACATAGCTCCCAAGATAATTAAACTGTGACACCTGCTCAAGACTGCAACCATTCAGATTAACTGAATCACAGCCTGCCTGACCAATTTTCATCACTTTAGTTTTCTCTCTGTTTATAACCAAACATACTCTACTACCAGTCTCATCAACAGCTCGAATGAAAGAGTTCATCTCATCAACATCATTTGCCAAAATGGCTAAATCATCAGCATAATCTAAATCAGATATTTTCCTATCTCCAGCCCATTTAAGGCCAAAATCTTTCCCTTGAAGTGAATTTCGCATAACATAATCAATAACCAAACTAAAGAGAAAAGGAGACAAAATGCACCCTTGTCGAACACCAGAAGTAATGCTAAACCAATTGCTACAAGCCTTACCAACTCTCACACACGACTCAGTGTTATTATAGAGAGCTTTCATTATGTTAACTAACTTGTCTGGTATACCATATGATTTCACAATCAACCACAAATTATGACGATCAATAGAGTCGAAAGCCTTTTTGAAATCAACAAAGCTAGCAACCAAAGGTTTCTGAAACTCTAAACATTTCTCAAGAATCTGCCTAAGTGAAAATATTTGATCCACACATCCCCTACCACTTCTGAATCCACATTGCCCATCACGCAATTGACTGTCAACCAGATTCTTAATTCTATTAATCACAATCATGGAAAGAACTTTACCTGGAACAGAGAGTAGGCTAATACCCCTATAGTTATCACAAGAACTGCGATCACCTTTTTTGAAAATAGGGATAACAATAGCTCTGGTAAAATCCTTAGGAACCATAAAATAAAATAAAAAATAAATACCCCCTCAAGCAGCTGCTTGCCACAGAGGTCTGACAGGAGCCAATCAGTTTATATGCCAGAGTAGAAGATCTGAGAGGATGGCAGGACCTCAGCAAAAAAACCAAACAAACAGCCATGCCTTACCCGGGGCTCGAACCCAGGTCCCGTAGATCAGTAGCCAAGCGCGCTAACCACTCGGCCACGGGACGGCTTAGGAACCATGCCTTTATCATAAAAGATATTCAGAATTTCAGTCATCCAAGTGGTAACCGAAACATTTCCAGCTCTAAGCATTTCTGTAGTAATTTCATCAACCCCTGGGGATTTATGAAGTTTAAGTTTAGAAACAGCCAAAATAACTTCGGATTGTGTTATAGGGCCAACATTAAAGCCACCAATGCATCTATCATCATTGCAAACAATGGGAATAGAACTAACCGCATTGTTTAGAACATCACTGAAATGCTCAGCCCACCTAGCCATGACAGAATCCTCACTTTCTATAACCTTACCTTGTTCATCCTTCAATATCTGTATACCTGTCCGTTTTCTACCACACAAAACATTAACTCTCTGGTACAGCTCTCTGCCGTTGCTCTGTCTAACTGCTTCCTCGGCTTTGTCAGCCAAACCATCAAGCCAAAGATTCTTATCAGCAGCTAACTGATCTTTTACACGTTTATTAAGTTCTCTGTAATGCTTTCTATTAGGACTAGTAGGGTATTGATTAAGGACATTCCTGCAGTTCTTTCTTTCCAAAATAAGCTCAAGTGCCTTATCACTCAGATAATTCTGCCTCTTCTGCTCTTTTCTTCCTAAAAGAGTACTGTTAGTGTCCAAAAAAGCCTGTTTAAAATGATCCCATTCTTCCTCAACTTCAGTGGTAAGCATACCATGACTGTCATTATGACTAAGTAACCTATCATGGTAAGCTTTGGCTATAACTGGGTCTTTCAGAGCTTCAGTATTAAAAGCAAATTTTTTAACCCTAGCACAACACTTTTTAAGTTGAAGTTGCAAGACACTTTTAACTAGGTAATGGTCAGATCCAATTTCAGCTCCCCTATATGCCCTGGTATTTCTAACAGAAGTAGCCCATTTGCTGTTAATTAATATATAATCAATCATATTCCTATGCAGCCCATCAGGTGAAACCCATGTGTACTTATGTATGTCGCGGTGTTTGTAATAAGTGTTAGTTATTCTGAAACCATTGAGTTTACTTACCTGTAGGAGACGTTGCCCATTGCCATTGCAACTTCCAATACCAAAAGGGCCAATCACCCCTCCCCAAAGGTCAGAGTCAGTACCAACTTTGGCATTGAAGTCACCAAGAACAAGGGTAATATCTCCTTTCTTGACAGAATTCAAAATATCCTGAAGTTGTTCATAAAACCTATCCTTCTCATCCTCATCGGCATCCTCAGTGGGGGCATAACAGCAGAAAACATTCAGGTCTTTAACACTTGTCTGAAATTTTGCTGTAAGAAACCTTTCATTAATGCACTCATATCCTAGAAGAGCATCGCTAGCGTGTCTGCTGAGAAGCAGACCCACGCCTTGGTGATGCTTGTTGTCGTCCCTCCCTGAAAAGAGAAATTTAAGATTATTTTTAAGAATCTGACCTTTATCTGTCCATCTGGTCTCTTGCAAACCGAGAATATCTAAATTATAATGGTGGAATTCTTGTGTGAGGACATCAAGAGAAAAAGCTCTGTGCAGAGTCCTCACATTCCAACTACCTATGGAGAGAAAATGGTTAGTAGGATGTTTAAAGAAACTATGTTTATTGAGAGAGGGAATGCCGACAATATCAAACAGCCCCCTAATCGCAGACATGGGGCAAAGACCCGTTCCCCCACCACTAAAGGCTGAAGCCATCTACACTGGAAGACTTCCTCCAATGTAGAATTTGACGATGCCAATAGAAGCAAAGAGTTTAGGTGCATGCGATGACCTCTGCTCAGGATTATCCACCAGCTGATAAACATATCCTGTGAATCTATTCACTTGGGCTGTCAACCCACAAACAAACAGAAAACACAGCGGAAGATTTTCCCTCCACAGAAGCCCACCAGTGCAACAAAATCAGGATCCATAATCAAGCTCAGAGCCATATATCTGTCCAGTCCAGTGGGTTTATATGGTCAGCAGCAGGGCCCTGCGTGGTTGACCACTCCTTAGCAGGGTAGAAAAAAATGAAAAGTAGCCATAGTTGTCCAGATCAGTAGGCCACACTAATCTGGCAGCCGTCTCATTCCGTTCACTTCAACATGAGAGTATCTCTTGTGAAAAGTGTTAACGGTCTGCACACGAGAAGGTGGGGTCGGACATTAGGTGCTAGGCCTGGCTGGTTCTATGCATCATCACAGGGGATTGGTGCATAGCTCTCCTTCCAGTGACTACCTAGCTACGATTTACAGACCCACTGGTGTAGATTTCAGAAGTGTAGACTGAGAGCCATATATCTGTCCAGTCCAGTGGGTTTATATGGTCAGCACCAGGACCCTATGTGCTTGACCACTCCTCAGCAGGTTAGAAAAAAAGAAAAGTAGCCATAGTTGTCCAGATCAGTAGGCCACACTAATCTGGCAGCCCTCCCCTTCCGTTCACTTCCACAAGAGAGTATCTCTATTGAAAGGTACTAACGGTCTGCACTACGAGAAGGTGGGGTCGGACATTAGGTGCTAGGCCTGGCCGGTTCTATGCTGTTAAAGTAACAATAATATGCTTCAATATCCACCATTATTTCGTCAATAACCATCCTCAACAGTACGAAACCCCACCTATTTAACAATTTACTCCTTTTTTGTTCAACAGCGTAAGAATTCTAAACATTTTTTCATTAACCCTATATACTCCAAATTATTTATATCTGAACATGATTTTACGAGTACATCATTAAATTTATTTTATTACGTTTGGAATTTTTCCATCATTGGAAGGCGAAGTTAGAGCTTTTTGGATATTCGGAAAGTGCAAATCATAATATGTCTCAATACTTATCCAATCTAACTAGAATTTTTTATTCAACTTTATAAATAAAAAAACTATTTTTTAAAACAAAAAGTCACGTTTAACCGCTCACCTTGGGTCTAGAAGGTCAATTCATTGTTGTCAATGGAAACTTAATAACATTCACATTTCACCACCAAAATTGAAACATTTATAGTTTAAATTCATTATCTGCAAAATTCATTTGAAATTTAGGAATTTGCAAAATTTTCCACCGTCAGAGATCGAAATTATAGTTTTCGAAAAATTAAAAAAATGTGAATTATAATATATTATTTATTCTTATCTAACACAAAAGAAATTTTTCATTTATCTCTAAAAATAATCATCTGCTAAAACTAAAAAGGTGTTTTTCCACCCTCTCTAGGTCTAAGGGGACAACTCATTATTGGCAATGGAAACTTCGTTACCTTCAAGTTACACCACCAAAATTTCAAATTTCTAGCATAAATGCATCGTTTGCAATATTCGTTTGAAATTTTTGAATTTTTCACTCTTTCCTCCAATAGAGGGCACGATTATAGCTTTAGGGAGATTAGGAAAGTGCATATCGTAATATTTCATCGATACCCATCCACACAAAAATAATTTTAATCTGTATAAGCAAAGAAGTTCGAGTCTACAGACGGACAGACAGACGGAAAAGAAAAACTGTTATCTCGTTTTCAAACAAAACGAGATAAAAATCAGAGACATGAGTTATTAAATATTTAATCATCACAAAACGTTGGAAGAGAAACAAAATATAAAGCTGTAAATATCTTTACATTACACTTCGTCTCCAACTTCCCTTTTTATCTCAACTGACTTGTGTTAACGTGAGTTTTCCTTTTCTTTAGTTCTGAAACTTCGACTTCTGTTGCAGTTTTCGATTTTTTGGCTTTCCGGCGACCTCTAACATTTTCCAAAGACATAACTCTTCATTTCACCTTTTTTTTTTATCTTTCCACTGATCCGAAGTTTTGTTTCTTCACTCTCTACTCAATAAATCCATCTGGATGATTCAAAGGCCATTCAAAGGTCTTGGTTAATTCAATGGTCTCATTGTGAACTTGAGGATTACATTGCACTTCTCATCAATCAGCTTACATCATATCTGACGTAAATGTTTTGTTTGAAGTATTTCTTGAAGATAAATACTTGAGTTTTTCGTCGTTCTTTCGTTTACTTCGGTTTTATTAACTTCAGGAAATGGAAATATTAGAAGAGTTTACTAAAAAGATTTCAGTTTGGATAAACTGCTAGTGACTTAGTTCGTTGGGTTTTTTTACCTATGAGGGACGGTTTTTGCACATAATGGGCTAAATGGTCAGGTCACAATGTCCCCGAATGCTTAGAGAAGATTGGGGGAGGGAACCCACGAACGGCTGTTGGGAGACAGATGATAGTCTCCCTCAAGGCCATCCAGCGTGTTCTTTAACGTGCACAGGTTACGGCTCTCTCTGATGCGCTTAACGCCCATCTGATGGATGGTGGCCTTTCCAAGCTCATCGGTGTCCCTTACTGACCGTGGACAGGGCGGGAGTTTTGCGGAGATAAAAAACTCGACTCCGGCCCAGCTGAGATTCGAACCTGAGAACTGCAATTTAAGAGCCTGGCGCGTTATCGACTGAGTCACCTCCACCTCATCTTAGGTCGGATTAAATGTAATCAATTGGGAGAAGTAGCAAAGCTTTTACACCAAAAAAATCATAAATATGCGTTAACATATAATTTATTTACACTACTTTTGAAGTCTGAACGTTAAGTAAAAGAATTCCATATTTAAAAGCAACTCAAAATTATTGTGCTATAAGGAATTGCTCAATAAAAACAGCTCTACTTATTTATGACCTCCCGTACTCCATAAGAATTCGAGCTCTTCTGTCTGCATTTTAAACTTACGGTGTGATAAAGATATACATGCTTGATTGGAGGGGAGGAGGGAAAGTTTAGGCTGTTTTATCAATTCCTAACCAGTCGCCTCGAAATTGATATGCCAAAAAAGAGAAGCCCATGCCATTGACTGGAGGCGAGATATTTTTCCGTTTATCTTGTTGTTTCTTTTTATTTCCTTCATATATAATTGCAGCATATGGGACATAGAGATCTGAGAAACTAGTCCTACATTGTACAGGTCTTTTCACACTCAGACATGCTGCACTAAGACCGAAGTTTGTATTGACCACTGCCTCAGTTGAAGCTAACATCACACAGACAAAGTTACCAACAGCACCTTTTTAATGTGTAACAAACATAGAAAAGGAGACAGACCAAGAAAACGGCGGTTGCATTGATGCAAACCTATGATCGAGAAAGATTCTTTAAAATTATTACATCACTTAATTACTAGATCCCCGATGCTTCTAACCTCAAAATCCTTCATTAGAGTGTACCCTTACCTCTGTGTGAATGCTATTGTTGTTTCTGCATACTTAAGTGCGTGCGTGGTATGCTTACAGCCTACACACTGGCGCAGTTTCGAAATGGATCACCATTCTTTAGCAGTCCCCAACCACTGAATCCCTGTACTCACTTTCATATAAGAAGAAGGAAGACGGATACTAACGATTTTAAGAAGAGAACCGACGAAAACTGCTCTTCTTTTCCACAAAGCAGACTTCGCCCTTTGCTAAGAGACCACGGGACCAGCATGTATTTGCACGCACTCAAGGACCCACCCCCCATGGGGAAAGCACGTATTCCGTCTCATGACTCTACACGTGCGTGGCAAGAGAAGCCTGGAAGTAGAGGATGAAGTTTGTCTCAGAAGAGACCAGTAGGGACTTGGAGTATAGGTGGTGTTAAAGGGGGTGCAGAGTATGGAAGATAAGGAGTAGAGCGAAAGCAGCTCCTGGTCTCAAAGAAGAGAGTTCCGGAGCCGGCAGACAAGCCAGCCTATGTCCCTCAAGTGTGCCCTGACATGGGCACTCTCGATGGACACCGTGACCACCTCGCCTGCTACCTCATTGATCGCCTGGGAGCTCCTGAGTTCGTTAGCGAACCCTTCCGTAATCGGGCACCTGAGGATATAGTGCCCGACATCTGCATCTGGAGCCCCACAGCCGCAATAACTGTGGGTAGCGATCTCAAACCGCTCCAGATATTTGGGGAAACTCCCATGTCCCGTCAGGACCTGCGTCAAATAGTGGTCAGAGGACATCAGGGATAGACTGACCCTTTTCAAGAATGTCTTTTTTAAAAACGATTCTCAGTCGCATCCCAGAGCCGCTGTCGCTCAGGGATTTCTCTTCGACATAGTAAAGACTTCAGGGTAGTTTTTGAAGTCTTTACCGCTAACGCAGGGTGAGTATTATTACCTGCTGAGCTGCCCGCTCGTTCCCCTCATGATTTAAGTGTGCCTTGATCCAGGAGAAGGATACTTTGGTCATGTTCTGATTGCCCACGATGCACTTGATTTCGTTAACTATTTGATGCCTGTTGGTTGCATCTTCAAGCGTTTGCAGAGCTGCCTGGCTGTTCGTGTACAGCCGGATGTCGATGTTATGACCCCCGTCATTGAGGACCCATTTTAAGATCTCTGATGGCGAGCAGCTCTACTTGGAAGGCTGAGTCATAATTTGAAACCTTCCTATTATAGTCATACACCTTGGCTCCTTGAGTGTAGACAGTGTAGGCTAAGCCCACACCATCCTCGCTGTTGGAACCATCGGTGTATATCTCAGTTCCTAATCCTGATGATAACTCCGTGGACCATGACACACTAAGTCTTCTGGTGGGATGGAGATCCCACTTAGCGGTATTCGTCTCATAATCCTCATGGTCATACTGAACTCCAAGGAATGTTGCTTTTTCCTTAGCCTGCAGGAGTCTAAAAGTGGTCGCTTCTTTGCCGACCGTCAAAAATAGCGGAGGGATCCTTGCTAACACCAGGAGGGCATCCATAGATGTGATCCTATAGGCCCTGGTGATTCGCAGTAAAGCCGGTGGTTGGGCTGCAATCAGCTTTCTACACATAATGGAGTGGTCCATCAGGCGCCATTAGGCACCCGCTCCATAGGTTAGGATCCGCTCTGTGCCCCTGAGATAAATTTCTTTGAGGACTTCACTTCTGAGTCCCCATGAGACGAGAGCCATTCGCCCCAGTTTGCACATGACATTTGTTCACTTTACTTTGAGATCCTGCAAGTGTGGGATCCAGCTCATCCTCTCATCCAGAGTGATCCCCAAGTACTTAATAGTCGTCATATGACGGATATTTTTGCCATGTAATTTAAAAATTGGGTACCTCTTTTTGAGGACACCCTCTTTGGCTACAGTCATCGCTGTTGTCTTTGCAAAGCTGAACCCAAGCTTATTGCGCAGACACCATCCTTCTAGTACAGACAATGCAGCATTGCCAGCAATCTCCAGTCTCGCTCTGGAGGGTGCCGTTATAATAAGCAGCATATCATCAGCATAAGCCTGGAGCCAGACGCCCTCTGGTAGGGTCAACTCCAGGACAGTATCGGCGACCAAGTTCCAGAGGAACGGCCCACTGCACGAACCCTGTGGGCAGCCTCTTTCCAAGTTACTTGAGGCTGTCCCGCTAGCTTTTGAGTAGTTGACCATCCTCTCACTGAGGTACTACTAGGTCTCACTGAGGTCTCACTGAGGTCTCACTGAGGCCACTAGAACGAAGATGTTCCTAGGACAAGAACAATCTTTTAGCCTACTAAGAATAGTAGGCCACCAGACGTTGTCGAAGGCGCCCATCACGTCCAAGGCTATGAGAGAGGTATGCATCTTGTTCACCTTAATAATGTCCACCACTTGTTTGATCGCTGCAGTGGTGGACTGGTCTGTCCTCAACCCAAATTGCTTAGAGTTCAGGAATCCATTCTTAGAGCAATGGAAATACATTCTGTTCGTCAGGAGTTTATCTAGTATTTTACCCAACACCGGCAGCAGATATATCGGTCTCTATGATCTTGCGTCTGCCAGATCCCTGCCTGCCTTATTGAAAAGGACCAGGTCGGCATGTTTCCAGATTTGTGGGAAAATTCCCAGTTTCAAACAGATGTTGAAGAGCCGGGTGAACAGATCTTTGAGTTCATTAAACATCTGAGACAATATCTCCACAGTCAGACCATCATACCCCGGGGCTATACCCTGAGAAATATCTTTGATCACCTCTCCCACTTCCTCTTTCGTGAACGGAACATCATCTTCCGTGTCCATGGTAACCTACTATATTCCCGTAGAAGTTGATGTTGAGTATCATCAGAGCTCCTCTCATCTGTCGGGAATAGATTATCTAATAAAACCTGGATTGTTTCGCCAAAGGAAGAGGTGTTGGACCCGTCTTTTTTGCGAACATATTCAATTTCCAGGGGTTTAATGTCCTTTCCCGTAGCCAGTTTGTACTGCAGAGTAAATGGGTTCTGTGCAGAGACATCACTACAAAACTTCTGCCAAGAGGCCAGCTGTGTTTGGCGTAGAGCGAGCTTATACTTTGCCTGTTCCTTCCTGAATAATTCCTCTCTGGAGCTTCTATCCCCATTGCAGCACCTTTGGTACCTTTCTAAGAGCTCTGACCCGTTTTCTCTTAACACTGAGCCCTGGTGGACCCAGAGCACTGATCTACTGCCTGTGCTGGGTTGCCTCTTGAACCCAAAGGTTGTGTAACATCCAGAGCATAAATAATCCGTCAGATCTCTGAGGATGTTATTTAGAGATTCACAATCACCAATATTATAGATGTGCTGGCTGATCTCCGCCAGTCCCGGTGCAACACAATGCACGAGTTTGCACCAGTCAGGAGTTCGGCCCACCGCAAACCTTTTTACTTAGTGTGGGGGAGGTGTTGTTCCACCCACAAGAAACACGATATAGTTATGGTCGCTGTTAGTGACCTTGTCGCTAACGCACCAATCCTGGATCAGAGGAAACATCCGAGGCGTTACCAGGGTCAAGTCGATCCAGCTCTGACCATGAGGGCCATGAAAAGTAGCTGGTGTATCCCAATCATTTAATAAAAATATGTCAGCAGAGTTGATAAAAACCGGAGTCATATCTCCTCTGATGTCTTGCCTATTTAAACCCCACAAGGGGTGCTTCGCATTGAAGTCACCACCTATCATCAGAGGAGTTCTTAGAGTTGACTCGAGCCAGAACGTTTTGTAACTCAGTCAATGAGTCCTCGGTGTTGTTATTCGGAGGACAGTAGATGGAGATGGCGTGTAATAATAGTCACCCATAGTCAATCTCCTCTACTACTATAGTATCAGAGTGATATGCCAGGATGACATTCACTTTTGGGTTCAAAACGACAACTCCAACTTTTGGCTTAGCTCCATTGATTCAAAATAGCCTGCTGCTCAGAGGTAGCCCCCTAATGTGCAATAAGGTTATTGCACTAGAGCACCATCGACTCCTTCTTCTTTTATCTCCTGGCTGAGTTGGGCCATTGCGGCCCTTGCCCTGTTCAAATTTATCTGGAGAAATTTCAGACTCGCCCCTCGACCACCTGGAAGCGTACTGCCCATAGACGGTATGCTTCCACAGCAACTTCAGTTCTCTACAGTATGACGGCAATTGCTGTCCATCGCACTGTGGCCAATGTCATACTTGGCTCCGTGATCCTTATTTGCATTTTTGCAAACTGTGCATCTAGGCTTAGGCTTCTTGCACTCCTTATACGAGTGTTTGCCCGCGCACTGTGAACACCGTTGCGTCTTTTGAGTACAATCCTTTTGCATGTGCCCAAATGCATAACACTTATAACACCTGAGCACAAGGATATACTCTTTGATATAACAACACGACCAGCCCACGTTAATTTTACCTACTTCAATCAACTTTCTGTGGGAGGCGCTACTGGCTTCCAAAACCCAGTGGACAGTGTTGTCAAATTGTCCTTTTAATGAGAACAGCGGGGCTAGATCCGCGTGTTCGCCATTTATTCCATTCTTAGTCTGGATGACCTTCTGAAGGTCCTCACGGCTGATGTCTTTATCGACTCCATAAACTATGAGTTTTGGCCTTAGCCTTTTGGCTGACTTGGCCTCTAATATTTCTTTCAGCGCTTCATGGCTGTCTACTGCCTGCTTTAGACAGTCCATGTCACTCTGCGAGCTACATTCAACGATGACGCCGTTTACTCTCATCGACTTGACTGTCATCACTCCAAGATTTAACTCGGAAGCATTAATGTTGTTCTTTAGGCTGTCCCTAACCTCAATGGCTGTCTTCTCTGTGTCTTTAGAGTAGATCAGCAGGGTATGCCTCTTTTTAGGGGGAGTGGGCTTTTTAGCTGCCACTGAACCAACCTTTTCTAACCCTTGTCCACCAACTGCCTTTGAATAGGTTGGTGGCTTCCCCTTTGTCACTGGGGGACTCGCAGCTCTCTCAGCGATGCGCCCTCTCATAGTTGCTATCTGGAGCTCTTGTTCACAAACTATGGTGTGCAGCTTCTTAGCTGCACCCATTACTAAGTCTCTCAGATCGTTTTCCACTCTATACTGAAACATCGCCACCGCGAGTTCCTCCAGAAGACTAGCAGCAGTGGCCAGCCTCTCCGAACCCGTCTCGTTTCCGTCGGGTTGACTTCTTTTTCCGGGGCCGTCTTATTGTTTGGGCACCCTTCATCAACACCTTTACTTGAGTGCTCTGTACTTGTTGGATGCCCATCTCTATCCCCATCATTACGTGTGGTAGGAGGGGGAGTCTCTGGGACTTCCTCCACAACCACTTCAAGATCAGTAGCCTCTGTGAGCTTGCTGTCTTTTTTCCCTGTCCGTCGCGATTGATTAACGCCTGATTCCATTGTTAAATTCGTCGGTTTCACGGTTATTTAAAGGGTATTCAACCCAGGCAGTCTCCGACCACAACCGAGCCCTACAAGGGGAGGCCTCAGAGCTGCCCCCAGGTTATACCCAGACTTCCTATCTACCCTCGGACCAGAGCATGATCCAGGCCAAAACCCGGAATAATCCAGGTCCTGGTCTGGACCCAACCCCTATCTTTGGGAATCACTTTCACCCGGTTGGCTCCGCAACCACCCCTGTCCACCCCGGACGTAGAGGTAGGACAGGGGATGCCTCACGAACTGATTGATCTGAGTGAGCCAGCTCAGACCGCCCGTTTTATTGAAGCAGGAGCCATGGACGGTGTATTGGGCTGCCAGTTTTTCTGACACTCAAACGCCAGGATCCCCTTTTCCACATTACGGGTCTCCACCCACGGTATACAGGTGGGCCACTCATAGGCGTGGCAACCAAGGTAAAAACTCCCTCATGCCCGAAAGGGCCCATCCTAACCTGCACGACTGGCCTCCCATTTCCCTATTAGTTATATTGCTCAATTTTAGCAATCTAAGACCAGTATCTTCTCTTGAGTCCAGCTTTTTGGAGGTAAGGCACGCACACCTTGGACGTATAAGGGTGCAGTTTCCGGGTAAGTCCGTGGGAGAAACCACCCGGAAACGGGAAATTGGGGAAGTAAAAAGGGGGGAGGGGAGGAATCCATGTCCAAAGGACCAAGGACTCCTCACCTCCCCCGTGTTATAGAGTTGCGACCTCAACCTAAACTCGCCGAATGAATAAGAGACCAGTGAACCTGAAAAAGAAAAGGAAGGTGGGAGAGGAGCCTATATCCTTGGACACAAGCCTCCTCCCCCAAATAGTAACAGACCTCTAATTTGGGCTCTCCCCTAAGCCTCTTGGCGTCTGCACGCCTCTAATCCTTTATAGTACATTCACATAGCAATCAATTTCCTGATCCTCAGTCCTTATACTGCAGTTCCAAATACCTCTATCATACTGCCAGTATTGTTTTTCCATATCACTTTTTTCCATCCAACTCAATATCTCATACTCCTCCATTCCAAATCAAAACTCACTATCTCCAATCCTCTTCCTATTCTTTGACCATCTTGTGGTTTTATTTGCACTTTTCTCATTCTCTCCTCCCTCTCCCACTTCTCCATCCTTATCTCCTTCATCACCTATTTCAAGTTATTATACTTTCTTAACAGCCCACCTCCAGATGCACTCAAGCCATAAGTCTGTTGACCTATTGTCAACCGACTTCCACCGACTATGATTACGTGAAAACAAAAACTTTTTCCAATCGCATATCATTGCTGGTGAATGATTGTTAAGGATTCGTGCTGATATGAAATACTGGTTGCGTAACTAGACTTGCATGTGGTTTCGCTTTTATCGCAAACTTTAATTGTATGCTTGAACGTAACACGAATGTTCCACCCTTTACGTTGTTAAACAATTATTACCTCTTACAAGAAGTAATGTCATTTGAAACTCTATGTGGCGTGCTATCAGGCATCCTTACACATAAAATTTCCGAAATGTCTGCTCATTAGGCTTCAGTTTGAACATTCCACATATTTCAAATTCAACATGCAATATCTTAATTAAAAGTCGGTATTCGTAGAATCTTTGAAGAATATTCCTATCATCATATCACTAGCACTCAAATATTCAGTTACTTCAGCTGGGTATATATATATTTATATAATTTTGTATTGGTATAAATTAGGTTGAATAAAAAATTGAATAGAAGTGAATATTTAACTGTTTTAATATGAAACATGGTTCAAAATTAATTTTTCTCATAGAATTAAAGTCCTAAGGAAACACCTTTTTAGGTGGTCTACACTAGAACTACACTAGAACTGTTAATACAAAAAAAAAGTCCCCGAATATATGTTTCTGTCTGGAAATAAGTATTAAAGGCGCTTTATAGAGAAGAATCGATCAGGTTAAGTTACTTTACTCTGAGCAGCGCTTTTTTGCACACAACGGGCTTCATGGCCAGGTCACAAAGACCTCGAGATCTCAGGGAAGACACTACTAGACATTAATGTGGAACGACAATTGCTTGGATGCAGATGGTAGCCTCCCGTCAAAGCCATCCAATGTGTTGTTTAATGTGCACATGGCTCTCTCTCACAAGGAACCACTGCTTTACATCCCATCCTACGGACGGCCTTTTCCAAGGCTATCGGTGTCTCCCACTAATAGAAGGCAGGGTGGTAATTTTGCGGAGATAAATCTCAATCCTGGCCCAGATGGGACTCGAACCTGGAAACTGTAGATTGGCGTGCTACCATATATATTTATTTACCACCACCACCCTAGGAATCGACTAGAAAATTTATTTTCGCCCAAGAGGCTTTCTAAATCATTCATTAGAAAGATTTTTCATTTCTAAAAAAAAAAACAATCGAACGTTTTTAAAAACTTTTTGTGGACATCCCATAAAAGAGAGGAAATATTATCTCAGTCAGTAGTGCTCCAGGCACACTCAATCATGTTCCCTAGTTTAAGTTTCAACTCAGCTAGTTTTAGTATTTTTCTCCGCTCACACTTAGTGAGAACGGGAACACTGAAGGCATGCAAAGCCCCGATGACTCAGTTGGCTAGTTAAAAACGTGGCCTTTTATGCAGGAGAGCCTTACCCTGGGAACGTTAAGAACAAGTTACAATGTCCTGGCTAAAGACTTTCATCACACGTTTTACAGTTTTTAAGTGGTTCTCCTTATCCTACGCAGCTCTTGGGCCTTGGAGCCCTTGTGACTTGGCAACGTAGTCCACTGTGAGCACAGATGTAATGCTCAGAGGTAAAGCAACTTAACTATAACAACTGGTAAAAAACGACAGTTAAATTTTTGCAAAAGTATGCAAAAATACTTTGAATAATGTGCATTTCCTTCCGTCATTTAGAATACATGCCATACATGTGTAAAAGCAAAATAACTCTGCGATCAACGACGTCCTGACATAAATCTTGGTACTTCAACTTATCAACGTTGGCCAGAATTTGGAAAGTTTCACGGGTTGCTGATTTAATTCTTGGCAGCTCTCCATCTGCCGCCCATCGGTCATTGTTGGCAACAACTTCATTACCACAACAAATGTGAAAAACATATCATTTCTAACAGATACCGCCCCCCACCCCACTACTATCACCGCCCTTACCGGTAATTCCCGGAAAAAATAGAAGTCCGGGTCTCAAATTCTGTGCACGAGTTTCCCCTATGTCACTCTGTGTTGCCTTACAAATATAAATTACATATATTAATGTAAAACGATTCACGATTTAGAATCTCTTATGTTTTTTACCCTCATTTTTAGTTCGTCCGTTAAAATCTTCTCATACATTTTTCGACCCCCCCCCCCCAACTACACGTGTTTTTAACACCTCTGGTTGCGATAAAAAATGTCAAACTTAAAACTACTTTTATTTTTACGCTTCAAGTACAGTTGAATTTTAAAGGGAAAGTTGCCTTTAAAATTTAAAAATATCAATGTGCCTCTTTAAAACCTTCAGACTCTATACACATTACAATGTACAAGCATCCTCCTCCTCCTCGAGCATCCATAGGCTACAGATGTCCAAACAGACCGTGCAATTTAGTTCTCCAAGCAAGTCTATCCTGAGCTACATCTGCTGCATCTGGCCACTGCACACCAATTCTAACAAGGTCCTGTTTGACATTTTCTGGCCACCTAAGAAAGAGAGGTCTCCCCCTCTTTCTTAGGCCTTTAGGCACACTGTTCATAAACTTATTCGCTAATTTATAATTATTCATACGGGCAACGTGACCAAATCAATGGAGTCTCTTTATGCACAATATGCTCTCAAAGGAGGTTGCCGACTCTTTGTCTAACCTCATTAATGCTTACAAAGTAAATCAAGTTCTAATCAAGTTT
Organism: Ryuthela nishihirai; assembly: GCA_038380435.1. NCBI lineage: Eukaryota > Metazoa > Arthropoda > Arachnida > Araneae > Heptathelidae > Ryuthela > Ryuthela nishihirai. Next base: position 15,022,233 of record JAWZYU010000019.1, on the reverse strand, counting down.
CCTGTTATCTTGTTTACAAAGTGTCCAAGTTTCATTACCATAATTAACCTTAGAAAGAACCAAACTATTATACAGTCTAATTTTAGTCTTTAGGTGTATACGCCTATTTCTTCACAATCTCCATAGATTCTTAAAAGTCCCGGCAGCAATCCCTATTCGTCTGTTAATCTCATGCCGCAAATCACCAGTATCTGTTACATAGTTCCCAAGAAAATTAAATTGTGACACCTGCTCAAGACTGCAACCATTCAGATTAACTGAATCACAACCTGCCTGACCAATTTTCATCACTTTAGTTTTCTCTCTGTTTATAACCAAACCTACTCTACTACCAGTCTCATCAACAGATCGAATGAAAGAGTTCATCTCATCAACATCATTTGCCAAAAGGGCTAAATCATGATCATAATCTAAATCGGAAATTTTCATATCTCCAGCCCATTTAAGGCCAAAATCTTTCCCTTGCAGTGAATTTCGCATAACATAATCAATAGCCAAACTAAAGCGAAAAGGAGACAAAATGCACCCTTGTCCAGCACCAGAAATAATGCTAAACCAATTGCTAGAAGCCTTACCAACTCTCACACACGACTCGGTGTTATTATAGAGAGCTCTCATTATGTTAACCGACTTGTCTGGTATGCCATACGACCTCACAATCGACCACAAATTATGTCGATCAACAGATACATTTTAGAATTTTTTTGAAACACAGGATAAAGTGTCTGTGGTCTTGCAATGTGAGTAAAGTGTAGACCAGTCTTTAGTATACAGGAATATCCTGGAATTTTGTGCCGTTTAAAGACAAAATAGAAACTACATACAGTAAAGATAACTGTTTTGCTACATTTCATAGGAAACCCACACGAACTGTTTTGCTATAATTAACAGGTTTTATTCATTTGATGCGTTTATCGTGACAAAGCGCATATAAATTACAATTTTTCTCCGTTATAAGTCTTTTTATTGGTTTTTGAGGTTTAAAAATTTTGCAACTTTCGGATCGTGTTTCTGTATTAAATTTTACATAGTGAAATGATGTTAAAATTTTTTCTATATATGTTCTTGTTCTTTTGGTCGAAATAAAACACATTTGAATGGAAACCCTTTTTCTTCTATGGACAAACATTTTGGTTCGTAGAGGTTAAATTGAATGCCAGTTCCTAAACACATGGAAATATTAGTACCCGTCAACATTCTCTTGGCCTGTCGGACAAATCTGGTTTGATATCCGAAACTGATCTAAGATCTATATGAGGTTGGACGCTCTTTTCACTTGTTTGTCAGTCCGTGTGCTTTTCAGAACAATTGCTTCAAAAGCATTTGGTTGGTTCAAAATATTAAGAGGTTATCCTAAAAAGATTAGATTTAGTAAAGCTTCAAACTAATTTTTTATGTCTGCTTGCATAACTATTGCAAATAAGTATTTTATTCCACTATTAAATAACAATCATTACGAAAAAGTCTGTCAAAATATTAGAGAAAATTTTTCTCTTAGAAATTGGGACTATTATCTCTGAATAAGAAATCTGCTTTACAATGTTTCGATTAACCGGTTAAAATTATTTTATACTGCTTGATAGCGTTATGTCCCTGTTTACCACGATTTGTAACAACGTACAGTGTTTTCTACCTACTGGGGAGTCGTTATTAATTCTTACTTTTCTTCTTATTGGTTTTAACTTGTTTGTCGGTGTATGTACTTTTCCGGACAATTATTCTACCATATCTTCCGAAACATTTGACCGATCTCAAAGCCTCGGGTAAAAGTAAATCTTGTTCCGCGGGATTGTCATGGGCTGTTAAGCATTACACTCCGTGCATTCTTCCCCTTTGAAAAATTAGAAATATGAAAAATCTTCCTTCCGCTACATCTTTCGAACTGTGAAGGGCCCACAATTAGGAATGTGGTGTCGAACGGAAATTTTGCATTAGGTGCTGAAGTATATCAGTCGATTTCTACGAGGTATGTTGCATACAGATTGGGACGATGTTTAAAGTTCTGGAGGATGGATGCGTCATGAGCTATCGAAATCACCCCTCCTGCATACTCCCTTCCAAAAAGGGGGAGAAAAACTGGAATGGGCTTTTGCAAATCGAAAGCAAAAGGTAAAAGTAGGTGTTTTTTAGTGCAAAGTAAAAAACATAAACTTGAAAAAACTATATTCCTCGGGTTTATAAAGTAAAAAAGAACCTAAAATGTTCTGATGATGGAATCACTCTCTCGTTTTTTATTCGCTTTAAAGGTAGATTAGGAAGCTGATTTACCTACTAAAAAAAATATTTTCTTCGAATCGAGAGGTTACCTCTGAGCGGCACTCTTTTTGCACACAATAGGTTAAATGTCCATGTCACAAGAAAAACAAGGGATCAGAGAAAGATCGGGAAGGGTTGTTGCGTTGTTTTACCTCTGAGCGAGCGCACTTTTTTGCACACCATGGGCTAAATGGCCAGGTCACATGGACCCCGAAGGCTCAGAGAAGGTTGTGAGGGGACCCACTGGAACAGTTGTTGGGAGACATATGGTAGCCTCCCGTCAAGGCCAACCATCATGTTCTTTAACGTGCATATGGTATGGCTCTCCCGTACACGGGCCACGGCTTAACCTCCCATCCGACGGACGGCGGTCTTTCCAAGCTCATCGGTGTCCCCTACTGACCGTGGGCAGGGCGGGGAGTTTTGTGGAGGTCAGTCTCAACACTGACCCACCTGGGACTCGAACCTGGGAACTACAGATTACGAGCCTGGCGAGATACCGACTGAGCCACCCCCGCTCCGTTCGGGAAGGGGATTAACTATTCAGCTGTTAGGGAATAGATAAAAGCCTCCTGTCGAAGCTATCCAGGGTGTACTTTAACGTACACAGGGTATGGTTGTGCCGCGCAGGGGGCCACATCTTACGCCCTGTTCAAATCCATCGGTGTTCCATTTCTCACCTATTGCAGAACAGAGTTAGCAGATAAAATTCTTAACTCATTCACAGTAAGACTAAAATTTGGGAACTTCAGATTACAAGCCTGACGTGCTATCAACCAAGCCGATACTCCACTAATCGAGTGAGTTCACTATTGGTACTTTTCAATCCAGGAAAATCGATTATTTTTAATTTTACTTTTTTTCCATAAATTTTGAAATTTTGAATATTTTTATATGGATAATACAAAATAAAAATGAATTACTGGAGATAAGAATCTAATGTTAAATTAAGGCAGTGCCTTTGGTACTCTTCCAGAAGGTACAGTGTCAAATACTTGACATCTGTTGCACCTAAGTCGCTTTTAGCCTCATTTGGCAGCTTTGAGCGCTATCAGGGATACTGATCATACTAGTTCTCTTTTTGGAAATTATGTCGTCAGTGTAGATAAAACTCGTGGGCACGGGTTTGATTTTTTTCTAATTTAGCTCGTTTACAGCGAGTATTTTCTACATCTAATATACACTGAATGGAAAAATTATTATATACACCTACCTAATAATCTGTTGCTTTTCCTTTTGCCTTCGCAACAGCAGCCAGACATCTTGGTAAGGATTCAACGAGGTGTTGAAAACACGGAAGTGGTATTGACGCCCATGAAGCGACGATCGCCTGTTGTAAAGCATTCACAGTTGCTGGCGGTGATGGCGAGCTCGAACAGCTCTTTCCAATTCGTCCCACAAATTCTAAATGGGTTGGGGTCCAAGAGATCGAGTGGGCCATTCGAGTCAATCCGGGAGTATGTTGTGTGGCGTTGTCCTGTTGACATATGGCGTCATGATGCGAAACGAGAATCGTTACGAACTGATGTAGATGATCGGCAAGAAAGTTCACACATGGTCCAGTCCTCCACACTCCAGGTTCCGATAGGCCTTTGCTAACTGCAGTCTAATCTTTCGGTGCCTTGCAGTCAACAAGGGGACACAATATGGTCGTCGAATGCCATAGCCTATTTTTTCCATGGTACGATGGATAGTCTTTGTGAATATACTTGAAGACGTGACCTCATTCAATTCCGACGTTATCTGCTCCACGGTAACCATGCGATTCCTTTTAATGATGCGGGATAGTCTGTGCTCACCTTGAGAGTCAATTGCACCTTTACATCCGCATTTCACGTAGTCATGGTATACATGTGTGATGGTCTGACGTGAAATCCCAACAGTTCAGCAGTGATTGTACAACCGGACTTCCTCGATCCTACTATCTGACCACGGTCAAACTCCCTTATGTCTCTGCCTTTACCTGTGATGTCTTCTCCATGATTGGTTTCCAAAGTGTAAAGACATGCTCTATTTATTGGCATTGCCAGTTTCAGTGTCCCACATGACTGGACGCGATACTTCTGCGGGATGTATATAATCATTTGTCCATTCAGTGTATATAGACGATTGTGAGTGATTGAGGCTTACTGACGGAGAGGGGATCACAATAATTCTAACTATGATGCAGAAATGGTAGAGTTCTGAAAACTTACACCTTGACGCATAGACATCGACTCCATGGAGAGCTAATGGGGAAATTGCCCCATTCATATTTAGTCAACAAGGCAAAAGTATCTTTTTTTGCCCCCGTGTTATTTTATGAATTAAAAAACACAAATTATATTTGCATCTTCTATTGTGCAAAACAAAATCCAAATCTACACACACATAAAAAGTGAATTGTGAAAGCAGATAATTTTTACGTCAAGGTCCGTTTTTTGATCTAGTTGAGATTGACAATGCTCAATAGATGTATAAGCTGCGGTCTGTGCTGTTGTAGCACTGAGAAGTGTCAGAGATCTGCTTCTCTGGTTCGCATGTATTCAGTTATTGCAGTAAAAGCGTCAGGTAAATCAAATGTTTTTCTGATTAAACTGGAGAAAGCTGACACATTTGATACGTTGAAAATTATAAGCAGCATTGTAAAACATTTTGAAGTGGCAACTACTGCCATTCAGAGGAAATGCCTATATTCGAAGACGTGTATAAACCTTATTCACTTGCGGAATACAATTTTTGAACACAAGACAAAGATCTAGTTAAATATTTTGTCTGATATTTTCTCTTCACAATCCTCACTAAATCAAACCAGTATTTTTCATGAGAAGCCATATAAATATTCGGATATAAAAAGTGATGCAATCAAGCTGCAAAAAAAAAGGAAAAAACAAAGTGGGTATGGGTAAAACATTGGATTTCCATTGCAGTATGATGTTTTCCCTCCGTTTTACAGGTCTTTTAAAATTTGAGTGAAAAAATGCTTCAAATATAGAAGCAAATTCGGATCTAGAAAACAAATTAAGGGAGAGCGGGAGCAAAATTTTTAATCCAGCCGGAAAAAAAAAGTAAAAGAGTCCAAGAGACTGGATTTCCATTATAGTACAACATTTCTCCTTCTGTTTAACAGATTTTTAAAAAAAGATTCTTGAAAACAATGGGTAAAAATGATTCATGTTTAATAATTCTTTTTCTTTATTACCCTTCTCAGCATTCTCACCAAAAGAACCCTTGACCCTATACTGTCTCCCCTTAGATACTGCTCTGTACTACACAAATTTAAGAATTTTTTCCCCTCAGTTACACTTAATAGCATTCTCAAGAGATCAGCATGGCTCTTTTGCCCCCTAGATCCAGACCTTTAACTATTCTGCCCTCGTGGTAAAAGTTGAAATTTGGCATATATGCCTAGAGGTATTTCGGTTCATATATCTCGAGAAAAATCCGAATTTTGGCATATATGCCTAGAGGCATTTCGGTTGATATATCTCGGGAAAAATCGGAAATTTGATCTCCGACGTGTTCTTTGTGTCAAACGGAGGTCACGTAGAGGTTAAACCTCGATCTACAACTACTAGAAATGTGAAAAATGGTAGGTCAAAGGTCACATTTAGATCTACCGGTGCTAGACGGCTAAAAATCGATTCCTGCCTGTATTTTGTTCGTAGATCGCAGAAATGTTGTGAAATTTTGGATTCGATGGGTCCTTCGAGGTCAAAGGTAAAATTTCGATATATTAGTACTGGAGAGGCTATTTCAGGTTTACAAGGCTCTTTCAGGCAGTAGACTCAGAATTTAGAGGGATTTTGCAAATCTGGTGCGGCATTCAAGTGTCGTGCCCACATTTGTCTTATCATGTGGACACGACTCTGGCGTGGAGGGTCATGGACGCCCTTATCCTCATTGGATACTGCCATTTCACATTGCCTCCATTTTTGTGTCCAGTTCGACGAAGAGAAACTCGGCTGCAGGCACATAATCTCTCCAGATGACCCTGAAACCTCGGATGGCAGGGGACTACGTGACATGCCTGGTAAAAAACGCTGTCCAGAGGGGATCTGAGATTCGCACCTTGGCTACTCTGGCCAATCACGAACAGCACGTATGAGCGTAGGTGACCTCTGCCAGGGGGACCGGACAGTGTACCTCGAAAACAAGCGAAAAGTGTGGGACATTCTCGTCGCTCTCACGATGGAAGGAAGACGTGAGCTGTTGCCTCTGGAAAGCAAAATGAGCAGAGTTGTCGTAAGCGCCCTGTGAGATGCAGTGAGTTGCCCAGGAGTGAAAGCCTGCAGCAACTGGCAAGCGGCTGGCAAAACTGTGATGTTTTCTCCTGGGATCAGCCGGCACGGAACGAGTTAAGGGTCACTAAGTCGCTTTGGATCTGGTTTAATTTTTCCCACTCAATTCCGTTACTTATCGCCGTCACGCGCCTGTATGGAACTAATCCATTGTGTATCGTCTGCTCACCTTTTGAGCATTGAAATGAAGTAACTTTTGGACTAGCTTTAGCCATCGCTGGGGAAAGCCAAGTCGCTGAGAAGTGTCGCGCCGAGGGCGCCTGATAAAATTGTCCGATGAGTGGACCTACATGTGTAATTAGTTTGAACATTAATCTTTGAATAAATGTTTTGTTTTTGTTACCTATGAAATCATGTTAGTTTTGAGTATTGCTAAATGTGTTGATTTTGGATGTGGGCCCAGGAAATTGCCTTGGATTTGACAAACGCAAACGAATCACAGCCCTTAGTGCGTGTGCCGCCCTAAAATATACTTCAGGGGTGGTTACGACCCAAGACCAATCAGGGTCAGAGTGACCATCTAGAAATCAAGAGGGGCGAAAGGTACGGACTGATTCCTAGTACAATAGATATACGATTGTGAATTAGTGAATGACTGACTGATTGACTGATTGATTGATAGCAGATCACGCTAATTCTATGATGAAGAAATGATAGGACTCAGAAAATTTCACCTAGGGATAATCCGGGTCGGTAGATGATGGGAAAATACAAAATTTGACATCCCAAAATTGACTGTCCTTCAAAGTCAAACGGAGATCACATAGAGCTCAAGCCTTGATTTACAAGAGCTAGAAATATAAACATTAGTGTCTGGTGGTGTTGGAAACATAAACAGGGGTCCTTCAAGGTTAAAGATCAAATTTAGATCTCCCAATGCTAGAGAGATAAAAATTGGCTCTGGAACAATTTTTGTTCAAAGATCACAGAAATAATACGAAATTTTGGAAGCGATAGGTCTTTTGAGGTCAAAGGTCAAATATCTATATACCTGTGCTAGAGAGTTGAAAATTGGCACCTGTGTATTTACGATTATACATCTCAGAAATATTGTGAAATTTTGGATGCAGTATTCACAATATATATATGGGTCATAGTGATTGCTTAGAAATCAAGAGATACTGAAGTCACATTTTGATATTTAGTAAAATATAAACTGATTGGACAAAATGTTATATACACCTACCTAATAACTTATATTGCTCCACCTTTTCCCTCACAACAGCAACCATATTTTAATACTTGATGACATGAGAAGTATTTCTACTTTAATACTTAACGTTGAAAGGTTGCTTTTGTCACACACCACTCTGAAAAAAGGTTGTTGCCGTCAGTGGAATATATTTTCATATTTACTACAAAAATATAAATTTTTTACCGTAAAGAGATCACTTGCAATATTTGTTAAAAGTTTCACGTCTTCTGTGTTTAGTGCTCTTTAACGGTATAAAGAACTGCCTAAGATTTTTGAAAATAGAATAAAACTGAATGGACAAAATATTATATACACCTACCTAACAACCTGTTGCTCCATTAAACCTAATAACCTGTCCCTCACAACAGCAGCCAGACGTCTTGGTAAAGACTCAACGAAGTGTTGAAAACACGAAGCTGATATTTCTGCCCATGAATCACGGATCGCCTGTTGTAGAGCATGTTCTGTTCCAGTAGGGGCTGGAACAGATCTTTCCAATTCATCCCAAAAATTTCAATGATTTGTCCGTGAACCGCACAAATAGGTCCGGCGATCGAGGGGGACCATTCGAGTGTGGTGAACCCACTTAAATGCTCCTGGAGCCATTTGGTAGCCACTAAGAAAGTATGCGGTGTGTCATTGTTCTGTTGAAAGATGTCGTTATGGTGCGGTAAGATAATCATTACGAATAGGTGTAGAGGGATGGCGAGGATGTTCACATACTTGTGCCAGTGATAGAGGTCTCGACGGGTACGAAGGGCTCCAAGAAAGCCCATGTACACCCCCCCCAAACCTTTATGCTGCCTTCATTTGCCTGTATGACCCCAACTTGTTAACTGGGTCCATAGCTTCATGAGATTTATGCCGCATACGCACTCTTCCATCGTCGTGATAGAGTTGAAACTGTGATTCGTCAGATCAGATTGTGTTTCCAGTCTCCAGTTGCGATAGGCCTTTGCAAACTGCAGTCTAATCTTTAGGTGCCTTGTAGTTAACAAGGGGATAAGATGTGGACGTCGACTGCTATAGCCTATTTTTTCCATGGGGTGACGGATAGTCTTTGTAAATAAGTTTGTGGACACGCCCTCATTAAATTCTAACGTTATTTGCTCCAGTTGCTATGTAATTCCTTGTCATCATGTGGAATCATGGGACAGTCTGAACTCACCTTAAGAGTCAATTGCGCATTTAAGTCCACATTTCTCCCGCTGTTAAAAGTTGTTCCGTATTTCATGTAGTTTTGGTATACACGTGCAATGGTCTGACATGGAAATTCCAACAGTTCAGCAGTTGTGGTGATTGAACAATCATCCTTCCTTGTTCCTACCAGCTGCCACTGTCAAACTCACTTATATCGCTACCTTTACCCATGATACTTTTCCGTGACTAGTTTTCAATGGGTAGAGACCTGCTCTATTTATAGGCATTGCCAGGTTCAGCGTCCCACGTTACTGGACGCGATATTTCTGCTTTGCATATTGTTATCGGGGTGTATATAGTAATTTGTCCATTCAGTGTATATCGATGATTGTGAGTTAGCAATTGACTGACTGATTGATTGATAGATAACGATGCAAGTTCTGACTCTGATGCAGAAACGGCAAAACTCTGAAAATTTGCAACTAGGGACAATTACAATCATAAAACTCATAAAAAGTCCGAAATTTTACCTCCGACTTGACCTTTAAGGTCAAACCTTGATCTACAAGTGCTAGAAACTGGAAAATTGGTGTTTTGATGTTTGAAGGCTACAGCTTCCGTTCGGAAATGTTATGGAAATTTAGATCTGGAGGGTGCTTCGAGGTCAAAAGTCAAATTTAGACATAACAGTTCTAGAGAGCTAAAATTGATTCTTGGTGGGTATTTTGGGTCATAGAACTTATACATGTTGTTCTATGACCCAAAACTTATACATGTTGTTCATGTATGTCTTATATATGTTGTAAAAGTTTGGATGTGATGGGTTTTTTTAAATCAAAGGCCAAATTACGATATACCTGTGCCAGAGAGCTAAAAATTGGCGATTAGGGTTCATTTAGGTAATAGAACTCATAAATATGAGTAATGTTTATATATATATATGTTCCATTCTAGGTCGAATATGGATAGGAGTGAGGGTTTGAAATCAAGAGGCGCCTTAGGCACCTCTTGATTCTAGTACAATGCAATTTCTAGTACAATATGCTATGTAATGCGTCCGAACACTTTTACGTTACATGAATTGAAAATCACCTTCCACCTTTCTAACATTAAAAATAAACTTTTAACGAAGAACGGTCACTGAAGAAAAATTGAAGATCTCACTCAAATCCAGTGGTGAAAGTAGATTTTATCTCTTACCGGTACGCTTCGAAGCATAGCTATGTGTGGAAAATCACGCAGGAAGTCACTCCAATGAAGTCATCTTACAGGGGTAATAATGTGAATTGTATGGCAATTAAAAAATTACAGTTCTCAGTATTTCTATTTCTTCGTATGTTTTCCGAAAAGAGCGAACGATTTAGGGATTTTTTATGTGAAATAAATATTAATAAAATTAATGAAACAAATAAATATAATATAAATATTCAGGTAAAAAAATTACCTGAATATTTGATGATTCCACTGTATTCATCGATTGCAGCCTTATTGGAAAAAATAAAAACCAATTGTTAGAAGTAGGAATGTTAGTAGTATAGTGTTTTTAATCTATTAGTTCTTAAAATGAAGCAGCAAATTTTTCCGAAAGAAAAAAATATAAACTTTTTATTTTCTTCGTTCAACTTGCAAATTCCAAACCCAGAATGCCAAATTGAAGCATTGCTTTTCAAAATAACGTACGTAAATTGAACATTCAGAGTAGCTTTTAAAATTTGTCATGTGTCATCAATGATTACACATGGCGAAGTGCGGAAATTTCTCATCTGCGATATCAGCGACAATGAATGGAAAATTGCAAGATTCCCGAGTCCAAAATGCGGTAGGAAAAGAGCGACATCTGCCAAAGTCACAAAATCTGAAATATCATCTTCAGACTTTCAGTGTTAAAACAAATTCTCTTAATCTTTAGTACAACATTTCTTAAGCTTCAGTTGCAAGCTTCAGTTGATCAGGTAATAGTCCGATCCAATTTCAGCTCTCCTGTATGATCTGATATTCCTACCGAACTAGCCCATTTGCTGCTAATTAAAATGTAATCTATCATATTCCTATGCAACGCCATCAGGTGAAACCACATTTATACATAAACTTTATTTTCGTTCTGCAAGTCGCATTGTTTTAACGGGCAAGAAACTGCGTAGAAGATATTTTTTCGAGTTGGTTTGGTCGATTTAGTCAGTTTTTTTTTTTGGTGGGGGGGTAATTAATGCTCTGCTAGTCTACTATGAATATATCATTAATTGTTCTTGCAACCGCCCACATCACATGATCTATTCAATAACATAATTATTCGCAGTGTTAACAAGTAATATCTATGCACAAATTAATAAGTATAAGCTTTAAGTATAAAATCTATGCGCAATTGGTGGTGCAGTGGTATAGTGTGGCCTCGCGGTGACGCTACTGTGGCTAAGGTCCTGGTGGTGGCATGTTTTTTTTTTCTCCTGTGTTGCCCTTCTATAAGAAGACCTGTACAAGCTAGGTGTATCTTCTGGGGTTCTCATAAAAATTACGCTATCACAAAAAATAATAACGTACCAACGTAGTGCAAACTTCTGTCGAATGATAACATAAAAGGAACATGAATAGTGGGTGTCAGCTTACCGTGATTTTTCTTTGGAATGCATTAAAAAAAGATCTCAATCAAATCCGCTTGATCGTGATTTTTCGAGCGATGCGAAAAATATGCTTTCCCAGTTCAAATGATTGAAACTTCGCCATGACAGAGCATCCAAGACTTGTTTAGGAGTTGACTCTTATATTAAACTATATGCAGTTATCCTGAATGAGATGAAACAGGAACTTGCGACAAATTATTCCTTCTTTAAGAAGAATGTGAAGAATTCGTCTCTTCCATATCAGGCATCCATAATTGTTTTACTCTTCATCGAGTAAATAAACTGTGATTCCATAGATTGAGATGTGTTTTTTTAAACAGAATGGCAAATAAAATATATTTTTCAATTAATTTTTATTACTATAATTTTCAAATTTTTCAATTAAAATGCAATGGATAGTTGTATCTATAAGTTTTTTTTTATTTTTTGAGCAGGTTTCAAAAAACAGACTATTTTTAATTTGCCTTACCGAGACATCTTTTGGTCCCAATTAATCACGGTAGGCTGATACCCACTGCATTAGAGTTTCTATTATGTCACGTGACACGAAGGTTGCCAGATGACTAATTTCTAAAAAAATCAATGCCAGATATTTTTTCTGAATTTTGCAATCAACCATAGTGTTCGGATACTTTTTTGAGTGACTGTACCTTTCAAATGGGTCTTGTGGAAATGAACGGAAGAGAAGGGTTGCCAGATCAGGGTCGCCTACTGATCGGAATGACTGTGGCAAATTTCTCTTTTTTTTCCAAGCTGCTGAAGAGTGGTCAACTACACAGGGTCCTGGTTGTGGAATTCTTTCACCACCAGGACCCTGTGCAGTTGACCACTCTTCATCAGGGTAGAAAAGAGAGCAGCAGGGAGAGGCTGTTTCATTCAGAATGCACACATAGTGCTGACCATGTGCACAATCTGAATGCAATAATTTTTTTGTTTGTGGGTTGACAGCCCCAAGTGAACAGATTTACATGATATATTTCATCAGCTGGTGGATAATCGTGATCAGAGGCCATCGCATGTACCTGAACCCTTGCTTCTATGGGAATCATCAAACATACCCTGAGGAAGTCCTATCAATGTCTACAGCTTTTAGTAGTGGAGGGGAACACGACTGTAGTCGACTGTAGTCGGGAACACGACTGTAGTGTTTGTCCCACGACTGCGTCTTAGAATGCTGTTTGATATTTTCTGCATTTCCTCTCTAAAAAACATAATTTCTTTAAACATCTCAATAACCATTTTCTCTTCACAGATTGTTCGAATGTCAAGGCTCTTATTCTCTTGATGTCAGAGATTATTTTCTTGATGTCCTACCACAAGTCTTCCACAGTGATAGCCTAAATATTCTCGACATGCAAGAGAACCAGATGAACAGATAAAGGTAAGATTCTTAAAAATAATCTGAAATTTCCCTTTTCAGGGAGGGAAGAGAAGATGCATCTCCCAAGTGTAGGTTTGTTTCTTAGCAGACACGCAAGTAATGCTCCTCTATGATATGAGAGAATTAATGAAAGATTTCTTACAGCTAAATTAAAAACAAGTATTAAAGACTTGGATGTTATCTGTTGTTATGTCCCCATTGAGGACGCCGATGAGGATGATATTGATAGGTTTTACGGACAATTTCAGGATGTTTTGAATTCCGTCAAGAAAGGAGATATTTCCCTTGTTCTAGGCGACTTCAGTGCTAAATATGGTACTGACACTGATCTTTGGGAGGGGTGATAAGTTCTTTTGGTATTGGTAGCTGCAATGGCAATGGGCAACGTCTTATTCACGTAAGTAAATTAATGGTTTGAGAAAAACTAACACTTATTTCAAACACCGCAATTTCTATATTCATATACATGGGTTTCACCAGATGGGCTGCAAATTAATATGATAGTTTATATATTACTTAACAGCAAATGGGCTACTTCTGTTAGGAATGCCAAGTCATATAGGGAAGCTGGAATTGTATCTGACCATTACCTTGTACACACTGTCTGGTAACTTAAACTTAACAAGTGTGCTAAGAATAAAAAGTTACTTTTAACACTGAAACTCTGAAAGGTGCAGTTATTGCCAACGTTTCCATTATAGTTTACTTATCAATTATGATAAACGTGGTTTGCCTACTACTGAAGTTGAGGAAGAATGGGACCGTTTCAAACAGTCTTGTCTTGAAATTAACAGTACTCTTTGAGTAAAAACGAGCAGACGAGGCAGATATTTTGGCTGATAAGGCACTGGAGCTTATTTTTGAAAGTAAGAACTGTTGCAATATTCTTAATCAACACCCTACTAGTCCAAAGAGAAAGCTTTAAAAAGAGCTTAACGAATGGGTAAAGGATCAGCTAACATCTGATCAGAATCTTTGGCTTGATAGCTTGGATGATAAAGCAGAATAGCTAGATAACGTAGAAGCAGGGAGCTGTATCAGATAATTAATTTTTTGTGTGATACGAAATGAGCAGGTATAAACGGATTATTGAAAGTGAGGAATCGATCATGGCTAGATGGACTGAGCATTTCAGTGATGTTCTAAGCAAAGTCGTTAGTTCTACTCCCATTGTTTTCAGTGATGGGGATACATTGCTGACTTTAATTTTGGCCCTAGATCACAGTCGGAAGTTATTTTGGCAATTTCTAAACTTAAAGTAGATAAATCCTCAAGTGTAGATTAAATTACTACCGGAATACGCAGAGCTGGGAATATTTCTGTTAGCACACGGCTGACTGAAATTTTGAATATATTTTATGACAATGGCATTTTTCCTAAGGATTTTGCCAGAGCAATTATTATCCCTATTTTTAAAAACGTTGATCGCAGTTCTTGGGATAATTATAGGGGAATCAGCCTACTTTCTGTTCCAGGTAAAGTTCGTTGTATGATTTTGCCTAATGGAATTAAGAATCTGATTGATAGTCAATTGTGTGATGGGCAATGTGGATACAGAAGTGGTAGGGGATGTGTGGATCAGATATTTTCACTTAGGCAGATTCTTGAGAAATGTTTAGAGTTTCAGAAACCTTTGGTTGCTAGCTTTGTTGATTTCAAAAAGGCTTTCGACTCTGTTGATCATCATAATTTGCGGTTGATTGTGAGATCATATGGTATACCTGACAAGTTAGTTAACATAATGAAAGCTCTCTATAATAATACTGAGTTGTGTGAGAGAGTTGGTAAGGCTTTTTGCAATTGGTTTAGCATTACTTCTGGTGTTTGACAAGGGTGCATTTTGTCTCCTTTTCTCTTTAGTTTAATTATTATGTTATGCAAAATTCATTTCAAGGGAAAGATTTTGGCCTTAAATATACTGGAGATATGAATATTTCTGATTTAGATTATGCTGATTATTTAGCCCTTTTGGCAAATGATGTTGAGGAGATGAATCATTCGAGCTGTTGCTGAGACTAGTAATAGAGTAGGTTTGGTTATAAACAGAGAGAAAACTAAAGTCATGAAAATTGGTCAGGCAAGTGTGTGATTCAGTTAATCTGAATGGTTGCAGTCTTGAGCAGGTGTTACAGTTTAATTATCTTGGGAGCTACATAACAGATACTGGTGATGTGCGGCATGAGATTAACAGACGAATAGGGATTGCTGCCAGGACTTTTAAGAATCTAGGGAGAGTGTGGAGAAATAGGCGTATACACCTAAAGACTAAAATTAGACTGTATAATAGTTTGGTTCTTTCTAGGGTTAGTTATGGTAGTGAAACTTGGACACTTTGTAAGCAAGATAACAGGAAACTAGATGCTTTTGATTCCAGATGCTTACGCAGTATCTTGGGCATTAGGTGGTTCAACCTTGTAACTAATGATGAGGTTAGGCAAAGTTTGCAACCTTATTTAAGCAGCATATTGTGCAGAGAGAGACTCCGTTGGTTTGGCCATGTTGCCCGTATGAATAATTATGGATTGGCGAATAGGGTTATGAACAGTGTGCCTAAAGGCCTCAGAAAGAGGGGGAGATCTAGGATACGGTGGGCAGACAATGTCAAACAGGACCTTGTTAGAATTGGTGTGCAGTGGCCAGATGCAGTAGATGTAGGTCAAGGCAGACTTGCATGGAGAACTAAATTGCACGGTGTGGTTGGACCTCCGTAGTCCATGGCTGCTTGAGGATGATGATCATGATGATGAATAGCAGTTTGAGAACGAGAATACATTTTTCGGAACCCATCAAATTGGGGAATAAATTTAAACAAAATAGCCTTTTTAAGAGCTCTGAAATGTCTGTTTTATATATATATAAATATGTAAATAAAAAGGTTACTTCTAGAGTGATACTTGTGGACGTTGGGTTGCGTTGTTTTACCTCTGAACTGCTCTTTTTTGCACACAATGGGCTAAATGTCCAGGTCACAATGATCCCGAAGACTTAGAGAAAGTTAGGGGGAGGAGATCCACTGGGACAGATGTTGGGGGAGAGATCGCAGCCTCCCATCAAGGCCTACCCAACGTGTTCTTTAACGTGAACAAGGTATGGCTCTGCCGCACACGGCGTCATTCTTAACGTCCCATCCGCAGGATGTCGTCCTTTCCAAGCCCATCAGTGTCCCCTACTGACCCTGGGCAGGGTGGGGAGTTTTGTGGAGATAAATATCAACGCTGGACCAGCTGGGACTCGAAACTGGTAACTGCAGATTATGAGCCTGGCACGATACAGACTGAGCCACCTCCCTATGGCCGTTTAAGTACATTCTGGCTGGCCATGACGTAAGGCTACCATCTGTCTCCCAGCAGCTGTTCTAGTGGGTCCCCCCACTTGAAAAGCTGCTGCTGGGCTGCCTTCTGAACGTGGGGGGACCCATGAGAAGGTGGGGACCTTCTCATGGTTCCCCCCACCTTCAGCCTTCGGGGTCCTTGTGACCTGGTATATAGAGCATTATGTGCAAAAAAAATAGCCGCTCAGGAGCAAAAAAACGAAAAAGAGTACGTAATTTTTTTAAACGTTCTAACAAGCATATACCATGAATAATTAAAACCCTCAAAGTTCAGGAAGACACTGTAGTTCCGAAAGCCAAATACAGTCTCATATTCATTCGGAACTATAGTTCCCAAGATTGTGCGCTGTAAGTTTTTTCCCCCATAAAAATTGGCCATTTTAAATGTTTTTTAATCAATCTTGAAAGTACATGAACTAAATGTGATGATTAATATGAACCTGATGATTTTTCAACTTCTTTGAATATATATATTCAAAGAAGTTAAAAAATTTTACATTATACAATGAGTTTATGTTAAATCTCAACTGAAATGGAATGCAATTAATTTTATAGATGTCATCTAGACTGATGCAGAAAGGGCAACCCACGAAAAATAAACTTTCTCCAATGGTTTTGAAGCTTATAGATTAATGATGAGAGATGGTGATGGAAACTAAATTTTAAAGCAGTGTTGACAAATGAAATGAAAAACGTTTCGTTACAACCAAAAAATTAATATCTTTTTTGTTACGTTTTTTGTTATAGCAAAATTTAAGTTTCGCTATAACGTTGAGATAACGTTATTCTAGGGTTCGTTATATCAAAGTTTTACGATAGGTTTGTGGAAAGAATATGCGTTTTGCCGATGTGTGGACTCAAATCCATACTCCCAGCTGTTTAAACCATTAAAATACCACCAGTTACGTCATTTATCCACTATTTAAATTTTCCCTACATTGGTCCTCGTGGCGCCATCTGTGATGGAGAAAGGCAACTTGCCAATTTTGCTAATATTGAAGCTCTTCACTCTAAAGGGTTATTATCTGTATAATTAGCGTTATTAAAGCGTTATTAGAGCGTTATTAAGCTTTATAAGCGTCCCACACATCGGCGATACACATATTCTTTCCATAAATGTATTGTAAAACTTTGATATAATGAACCCCAGAATAACGAATTTTTCTTTCGAACACTGGTCAATTTACTCTTTGTTTCTACGTAAAAATGTTCATTTTAACCAATATCAGTATAATATAGATGAGAGTTCAACGAAGATAAAATTTATCCCGTTACAAAAAATGTGATAAGTAAATGAAATTTGTAAAGGAAAATCCTTAAACGATATCTGTAACGTACGTTTACCATCTGGCAAAGCTGCAATGATTTAAACGCTACGGAATATGTATCAAATAATCGCAGAGCTATAAATTACATGTTATTTCACATCGTCCTCACGCATTTTTGCCGATCTCACTGCGTAACACAGATGTTCTCTACACGTGCCTGCCCGTACAATGCCTTAAAACGTTGTTGCTACAATTTTCTATTAGAAAAGGGAATTTTCAAACTTGGAGATCTACTCAATTCTGTTTGTATTGCATTGTAAATAACGTTTTTAACGGTTGCATCATTTGAAAACAGGTCGAATCCACACTTTTTATTCTATCTTTCGTTAAATTTGAGTTATTGTTATATTTGTTCGTTATTATCATTGCTTTAGCTAAGTTAGTTAATTAGTTTAATTTACTCATTAGCAGACAATATGGCACGAAATCTTCTCCATTTCTTAATGAAACGGAAACTATTCCGACAAATGTGTCGCGACATCATTTAATCCTTAACACGCCATGTTTATAGAACAGAATTCATTCTGGTGGCTGGATTAATTTTGAAATGCTTGCAGCAGAGTTTAAGAATAAATTTCAAATCTTATATTGAAATAACTGCTAGATAAAAATAGATATGTCATATACCAAAACAAAAAACATTAATTCTGAATTTAAAGAAAATAAAATATTCGAGAAGACAGAATGCATGTTAATTTTAGCAGCACTTTTTCAAAATAATATAAAAAAAGGAGTAATTTCATTGGATTTGAATCCCTTTCTGAAATAGCTAATGAACAGAATACGAACAATTAATATGAAAAGAAGGAGCATTTAATTCTATATAACGACATATGAACATATTAATTTGAAACAGCATAATTATTTAGTTCCCTATTTTTTCTTGTACGGTGCTGCCAGAAGTTTCTTCAGAGTCATTACATTGTTACTATCACTGCTGGTATGGACATTTACTCTTTACCACATTATATAGGTTATATTTGGGAGAATATCAAAAGCCCAGGAAGAAATTGAATGGCAAGAGTTGAAAGAACACTCTCCTTGAAAGTTTAGTTTGAGAACATTAAAAAAAAGGTAAAAAACAACATTTATGCACACGTGCAAAAAAACTCACATTATTGTCTGCGTCAGCAATATAATTCTTTTTCTTTTTAATTTTTCAAATTCTTTGAATATATAAATTATCAGGTTCATATTAATTATCACATTTACTTCATGTACTTTCAAGATTGATTAAAAAACATTTAAAATGGCCAATTTTTATGGGGAAAAACAAACTTACAGCGCGCAATCTTGGGAACTACAGTTCCGAATGGATATGAGACTGTATTTGGCTTTCGGAACTACAGTGTCTTCCTGAACTTGAGGGTTTTAATTATTCATGGGAAATGCTTGTTAGAACATTTAAAAAAATTACGTACTCTTTTTCGGTTTTTTTACTTCTGAGCGATTTTTTTTTGCACATAATGCTCTATATGCCAGGTCACAAGGACCCCGAAGGCTGAAGGTGGGGGGGAACCATGAGAAGGTCCCCACCTTCTCATGGATCCTCCCACTTCAGAAGGCAGCCCAGCAGTAGGTTCAGAAGGCTTCCCAGCAGCTGTTCTAGTGGGTCCCCCACCTGAGAAGGTAGGGGGACCCACTAGGACAGCTGCCGGGAGACAGATGGTCACAAGGACCCCGAAGGCTGAAGGTGGGGGGAACCATGAGAAGGTCCCCACCTTCTCATGGGTCCCCCCACCTTCAGAAGGCAGCCCAGCAGCAGGTTCAGAAGGCTTCCCAGCAGCTGTTCTAGTGGGTCCCCCCAACTGAGAAGGTAGGGGGACCCACTAGGACAGCTGCCGGTAGAGAGATGGTCACAAGGACCCCGAAGGCTGAAGGTGGGGGAACCATGAGAAGGTCCCCACCTTCAGAAGGCAGCCCAGCAGCAGGTTCAGAAGGCTTCCCAGCAGCTGTTCTAGTGGGTTCCCCCACCTGAGAAGGTAGGGGGACCCACTAGAACAGCTGCTGGGAGACAGATGGTAGCCTTTCGTCAACGCCATCCAGAGTGTACTTAAACGTGCATAGGGGGGTGACTCAGTCCGTATCGTGCCAGGCTCATAATATGGAGTTACCAGTTTCGAGTCTCAGCTGGGCCAGCGTTGATATTTATCTCCACAAAACTCCCCACCCTCCCCACGGTCAGTAGGGGTCACTGATGGGTTTGGAAAGGACGACTTCCGCGGATGGGGCGTTAAGACATGACCCCGTGTGCGGCAGAGCCATCCCTGTTCACGTTAAAGAACACGTTGGGTAGGTTTTGATGGGAGGCTGCCATCTCTCCCCCAACATCTGTCCCACTGGGTCTCCTCCCCCTAACTTTCTCTAAGTCTTCGGGATCATTGTAACCTGCACATTTAGCCCATTGTGTGCAAAAAAGAGCAGCTCAGAGGTAAAACAACGAAACCCAACGTTCACAAGTATCGCTCTAGAAGTAACTTTTTTATTTACATATTTATATATCTATAATAGACATTTCAGAGCTCTTAAAAAGGCTTTTTTTAATTTATTCTCCAACTTGATGTTCCGAAAAATGTATTCTCGTTCTCAAACTGCTATTCATCATCATCATCATCCTCAAGCAGCCATGGGTTACAGAGGTCCAACCAGACAGTGCAATTTAGTTCTCCATGCAAGTCTGTCCTAAGCTAAATCTACTACATCTGGTCACTGCACACCAATTCTAACAAGGTCCTGTTTGACATTGTCTGCCCACCGCATCCTAGGTCTCCCCTTCTTTCTGAGGCCTTTAGGCACACTGTTCATAACCCTATTCGCCATTCTATAATTATTCATACAGGCAACATGGCCAAACCATCGGAGTCTCTCTCTGCACAATATGCTGCTTAAAGGAGGTTGCAAACTTTTCCTAATCTCATCATTAGTTACAAAGTTGAACCACCTAATGCCCAAGATACTGCGTAAGCATCTGGAATCAAAAGCATCTCGTTTCCTGTTATCTTGTTTACAAAGTGTCCACGTTTCACTACCAAACCCTAGAGAGAACAAAACTATTATACAGTCTTAGTCTTTAGGTGTATACGCCTATTTCACCACACTCTCCATAGATTCTTAAAAGTCCCGGCAGCAATCCCTATTCATCTGTTAATCTCATTCCGCACATCACCATTATCTGTTACATAGCTCCCAAGATAATTAAACTGGCAACCATTCAGATTAACTGAATCACAGCCTGCCTGACCAATGTTCATCACTTTAGTTTTCCCTCTGTTTATAACCAAATCTCTACTCCCAGTTTCATCAACAGCTTGAATGAAAGAGTTCATCTCATCAACATCATTTGTCAAAAGGGCTAAATCATCAGCATAATCTAAATCAGAAATTTTCATATCTCCAGTCCATTTAAGGCCAAAATCTTTCCCTTGAAGAGAATTTCGCATAACATAATCAATAACACATGGCACCTTGGCCACCAGTGCAATTTAGTTCTCCATGCAAGTCTGTCCTAAGCTAAATCTACTACATCTGGTCACTGCACACCAATTCTAACAAGGCCCTGTTTGACATTGTCTGCCCACCGCATCCTAGGTCTCCCCTTCTTTCTGAGGCCTTTAGGCACACTGTTCGTAACCCTATTCGCCAATCTATAATTATTCATACGGGCAACATGGCCAAACCAACGGAGTCTCTCTCTGCACAATATGCTGCTTAAAGGAGGTTGCAAACTCCTTTGCCTCCCTCATCATTAGTTACAAAGTTGAACCACCTAATGCCCAAGACACTGCGTAAGCATCTGGAATCAAAAGCATCTAGTTTCCTGTTATCCTGTTTACAAAGTGTCCAAGTTTCACTACTATAACTAACCCTAGAAAGAACCAAACTATCATACAGTCTAATTTTAGTCTTTAGGTGTATACGCCTATTTCTCCACACTCTCCATATTTTCTTAAAAGTCCCGGCAGCAATCCCTATTCGTCTGTTAATCTCATGCCGCACATCACCATTATCTGTTACATAGCTCCCAAGATAATTAAACTGTGACACCTGCTGAAGACTGCAACCATTCAGATTAACTGAATCACAGCCTGCTTGACCAATTTTCATCAGTTTAGTTTTCTCTCTGTTTATAACCACACCTACTCTACTACCAGTTTCATCAAAAGCTCGAATGAAAGAGTTCATCTCATCAATATTATTTGCCAAAAGAGCTAAATCATCAGCATAATCTAAATCAGAAATTTTCCTATCTCCAGCCCATTTAAGGCCAAAATCTTTCCCTTGAAGTGAATTTCGCATAACATAATCAATAACCAAACTAAAGAGAAAAGGAGACAAAATGCACCCTTGTCGAACACCAGAAGTAATGCTAAACCAATTGCTACAAGACTTACCAACTCTCACACACGACTCAGTGTTATTATAGAGAGCTTTCATTATGTTAACTAACTTGTCTGGTATACCATATGATTTCACAATCAACCACAAATTATGACGATCAACAGAGTCGAAAGCCTTTTTGAAATCAACAAAGCTAGCAACCAAAGGTTTCTTAAACTTTAAACATTTCTCAAGAATCCGCCTAAGTGAAAATATCTGATCCACACATCCCCTACCACTTCTGAATCCACATTGCTCATCACGCAATTGACTGTCAACCAGATTCTTAATTCTATTAAGCACAATCATGGAAAGATCTTTACCTGGAACAGAGAGTAGGCTGATATCCCTATAATTATCACAAAAACTGCGATCACCTTTTTTGAAAATAGGGATAACAATAGCTCTGGTAAAATCCTTAGGAACCATGCCTTTATCATAAAAGACATTCAGAATTTCAGTCATCCAAGTGGTAACCGAAACATTTCCAGCTCTAAGCATTTCGGTAGTAATTTCATCTACCCCTGGGGATTTATGTAGTTTAAGTTTAGAAACAGCCTAAATAACTCCAGATTGTGCTAGAGGTCCAACATAAAAGCCACCAATGCATCTATCATCATTGCAAACAATGGCAGTAGAACTAACCATATAGTTTAGAACATCACTGAAATGCTCAGCCCACCTAGCCATGACAGAATCCTCTCCTTATATAATCTTACCTTGTTTATCCTTCAATCCTTGTATACCTGTCCGTTTTCTACCACACAAAACATTAACTATCTGGTACAGCTCTCTGCTGTTGTGCTGTCTAACTGCTTTCTCGGCTTTGTCAGCCATATCATCAAGCCAAAGATTCTTATCAGCAGCTAACTGATCTTTTACACATTTATTAAGTTCTCTGTAATGCTTTCTATTAGGACTAATAGGGTATTGATTAAGGACATTCCTGCAGTTCTTTCTTTTCAAAATAAGCTCAAGTGCCTTATCACTCAGATAATTCTGTCTCTTCTGGTCTTTTTTTCCTAAAAGAGTACTGTTAATGTCCAAAAAAGCCTGTATAAAATGATCCCATTCTTCCTCAACTTCAGTAGTAAGCAAACCATGACTGTCATAATGACTAAGTAACCTATCATGGTAAGCTTTGGCTATAACTGGATCTTTCAGAGCTTCACTATTAAAAGTAATTATTTTAACCCTAGCACAACACTTTTTAAATTTAAGTTGCAAGACACTTTTAACAAGGTAATGGTCAGATCCAATTTCAGCTTCCCTATATGACCTGGTATTCCTAACAGAACTAGTCCATTTGCTGTTAATTAATATATAATCAATCACATTCTTATGCAGCCCATCAGGTGAAACCCATGTGTACTTATGTATGTCGCGGTGTTTGTAATAAGTGTTGATTATTCTGAATCCATTGAGTTTACTTACCTGAAGGAGACGTTTCCCATTGCCATTGCAGCTACCAATACCAAAAGAGCCTATTACACCTGCCCAAAGGTCAGAGTCAGTACCAACTTTGACATTGAAGTCACCAAGAACAAGGGTAATATCTCCTTTCTTGACAGAATTCAAAATATACTGAAGCTGTTCATAAAACCTATCCTTATCATCCTCATCGGCATCCTCAGTGGGGGCATAACAGCAGATAACATTCAGGTCTTTAACGCTTGTCTGAAATTTTGCTGTAAGAAACCTTTCATTAATGCACTCATATCCTAGAAGAGCATCACTAGCGTGTCTGCTGAGAAGCAGACCCACGCCTTGGTGATGCTTATTGTCGTCCCTCCCTGAAAAGAGAAATTTAAGATTATTTTTAAGAATCTGACCTTTATCTGTCCATCTGGTCTCTTGCAAACTTAGAATATATAAATTATAACGGTGCAATTCTTGTGTGAGGACATCAAGACAATACGCTCTGTGCAGAATCCTCACGTTCCAACTACCTATGGAGAGAAAATTGTTAGTGGGAGGTTTAAAGAAATTATTTTTATTGAGAGAGGGAATGGCGACAATATCAAACAGCCCCCTAATCGCAGACATAGGGCAAAGACCCATTCCTCCAAAACTAAAGCCTGAAGCCGTCTACAATGGAAGACTTCCTCCAATGTAGAATTTGATGATGCCAATAGAAGCAAAGAGTTCAGGTGCCTGCGATGACTTCTGCTCAGGATTATCCACCAACTGATAAACATATCCTCTGAATCTATTCACTTGGGGCTGTCAACCCACAAACAAACAGAAAACACAGCCGAAGATTTTCCCTCCACAGAAGCCCACCAGTGCAACAAATTCAGTATCCATAATCAAGTTCAGAGCCATAATTCAATCCAGGCCAGTGGGTTTATATGGTCAGAACCAGGGCCCTGTGTGGTTGATCACTCCTCAGCAGGGTAGAAAAAAAATAAAAGTGGCCATAGTTGTCCAGATCAGTAGGCCACACTGTTTTTGTGAACTAAAGGAGAGTTGACAAAATCGAGAAAACTTGGCAAAATCTAGGGAAGTTGGCAAAACTGGAAACCACTAGGTAAAGTACAGATGAGTTGTAAAAATTGGGATTGGTTTTGTGAAATTAAGAAGAGTTGGAAAAACCAAGAACTCTTGGCAAAATTCGAAGCCACTTGGTAAAAAACAGGGGAGTTGTGAAAATTGTGTCTTTCTTGTGCAATTAAGGAGAGTTGATAAAATTCGAAGTGACTTGGCCAATTCAGAGAAGATGTAAATTTGCTGTTTTTTCTGTAAAATTGCGGCGAGTTGGCAAAATCTAGAGTAGTTGGCAAAATTCGAATCCACTTGGTAAAATATAGGCGAGTTGTGAAAATTGAGATTTGTTTTGTGAAATTAAGGAGTGTTGGACAAATTGTGGAAACTTAACAAAATGTAGGGCAGTTGACAAAATTCGAATCCACCTGGAAAATACGGGCGAGTTGTGATAATTGGGATTGGGTTTGTGAAATTCAGAATAGTTGACTGAAATCGAGAAAACTTGGCAAAATCTTTGGGAGTTTGAAAAGTTTGAAGTTATTTGGCAAATTTAGGGGAGATGTAAAGATTGGCATTGGTTTCGTGAAATTAAGGAGAATTGGTCAAATGAAGGGAAAATTCACACTGAGTTGCTACAATTCAGACGAGATGTAAATAGTAAACATTGTAATTATGTCTGTGAAATGATAATGGCTAGTTGGAAAAATTGGAAGTCAAATGGCAAAAATGCAGGAGACTTGTGAAAATTGCCTCCTCCCCCCCACGGAGCATGAAAATCTGGTAAGTTTGCTCCGTTTTTGCTCAGTTGGCAAAATTTAAATTTCGAGTTGGAAAATTTTTGATTTCCCCCCCCCCCAACCACAGTCCTTCGCTCCTCTCCTGATTGCAGAGATAGACGTTGATGAGAAATGTGTCTGCTAACCACAATTTAAAATATTCGATTCACGATCTTGCATTCAAATTACAATTTTATTTCCTGCAGGCGATGCTGATAAAGAACCCCAAAGAGGATGGTATGCGTTAAAATTATCGGTAATAATCGACATCATAGGAAAATGAACCGAAAGGTTGGTTAAAAGTTGAGGTGAATCAGATTCTGTTGGGGAATACATGTTGGCAATCAATATATTCTTAGAAATAATTTTTATTTCAATCACCAAATATTTTCCAGCAAAATCTACAATCGTTTTTTTTAAATATTTAAATTGATAATTTAATACATACATCGTATTTAATACATCATAATGAATATGATCATACGAGCCAGGGACTTATCTGCAAGAAATTTTACATTATATGGATCAGTTTTATTGTATATAATGAAATAATGTACAATCGCAAATAGTACGTTATTGCAGAATATAACATATTATCAAACAAAATAAGTAGAGAAATGTAAAAACATACATTTCATTTGTAAAACATAAAAATCGAAATATTAATTTGATATGTTTTCAAATAACAAATAATTTTTTTGACAGTGGCATATTTTTTAAACTGCTTATACATCTTTATAACTGTAATGATTTTGTGTGTACAATCTTTGTAACTGTAATGTAATAGATTTCGTGACATTGAATTAAAGATGAATGATATTTGGTACTCTCTGGTATTTTTACCATAGTTGTTAATGATTTTAGGCAATACGTAGTATCCCTTAGTGCTCAACCTTGTTGCTGGATGCAGAGAACTTCTTTTTTTCAGCTCTGAAGTATTTACTAAAGTAATATTTTATAATTATGATATAATTGTATAAATGATCGACTGGTAGGATGGCTAACTTAAAAAAATCTTTCCTTCTTGAAGCTGGAGTTTACAATAGGGTGAGAAATCAATAATCAGTGTTTTTAAAATACTGCTTTGTATTCTAAAAATGCTGTCAATGTGAAAGGAGTAAGTTGAAACATAGACTGATAAGCCATATCGAATAATAGATTAACATAAAGATTTGCACACTAAGACACATGTATTAGTGAGAACTGCACTCTGTAATTTATAGATTTTATAGGTACATCTTCTAAGCCTATCACATAGATTATTAATATGGGTCTTTCATCTGAAATGATTATCAATACCTAAATAATTAAAAGAGGTTACCTGTTCTAAATCTGGACAGACACTGTCATTGCTTTTCCTCAAATGAAAATGAGTTTCGTTTATACATGTATTTTAGTGAGCTTTGATAGATTCTACCGTTGTAATTTTTATACTAGGTAAATGGATATACATAACTTTGGTTTTATTACTGTTCAAATAAATGTGATTTTTATTTAACCATTTTATTGTTTTGTTAAGATCAAGTTGGGAATTGCAAATAATTGTTTCCAAATTATAATCATAATTGACAAATACTATATCATCGGCGCATAGAAAGACAGAACCAGAAAATTTAATATCTAATAAGTAGTTAATATATATTAAGAACAGTAATGGACCAAAAATTGACACCTGAGGTACACCATACTGCGAAACCAACCCGATGAGAGCTTTTGTAATTTTTTATTTTGGTGGTAACGTATCGATAATTTAAATAAGCTATGAACCACCTGAGAAGTATACCTCTAATGCCAATTCTTTTCAACTTCCTGAGCAAAATATCAGAATCCAAGGTATCGAAGGCTTTACTTAAATCTAAAAAGATACAGCATACGAGTTTACCTGTTTTTAAATTGCCATTGACAGTATCAGCAAAATTTTCTAAAAGTAAGTTGCTGCTCTTATTTTTTTGGAAACCATACTGAGCTGAGTGTAACAGATTAAATTTGTAATGGTAACTCTAGATTTTATCACCTTCGTATCTCTCCATAATTTTCTCAATTGTTGGTAATATGGCAATAGACCTGTAATTTTAATATCATATTTTTTTCCAGATTTATAAATTGGTTTTATTATAGAAGTTTTAAGCATGGTTATATATCAGGTTATATATTATGGTTATATATTATTATATAAGCTTGATCAAATATTAGGTTTGTTAGTTTAGCAGTAGTATTTGAAATTTGTTCACTACAGATTTTTATATGTTTTATATGTATATCATCAATACCAGCTGAATTCTGAGAGCTCGTTTCTTTGATTATTTTGAATACATCAGTTCTATCTATATCTCTAAAATAAATCGAGTTCTGTGTACTGGATGTTGTAATCATATCTGAAAAGTCTCATTGGATAGGATTTTTTTTCCTTTAGGTCAGATACAGATGCAATGGAACATTTGCTAAAATTCTCTACCAATTGACTAACTGTCAAATCTTTTGACATGTTCTTTACGATTACATCATCGGTATTTCGTTTGCCGCTTACGCCAGTAATTTCATTAGGTAATTCCATGTTTTTTTATTACCAGGAACATTTTCAAAAATATGAAAATAATATTCTCTTTTTGCATTCCTAATCAGATTATTCACCTTGTTTCTAGCCGACGTATAGTCATCTCTGTAAGTCTTCTTATCTTTGTTATTAAAGTATCGTTTCCACAATTTATCCTTAATAGTCATTTCATTTTCGATTGTATTATTGATCCACATTTTCGTCGCCATTTCTTTCTTTGAAACACAAAACGCAATAAATTTTCGCAATACAAAACGGCGCAATTCTTACGCCGAGTGATTGTCTAGTGTCAGTTCTTGCTATAATTCCTCGAGCGTACGAGGGGCGTTCAAAACGTTCTTGACACGCATTTACAGAACAAAAACTATTGCACTTATCTCAGCAAAACTTTTACTGTCCTTCAAAGTATTCTCCTACAGAATCTATAGAAAGTTGCAGACTCTACGTCAATTCTGGAACGCTTGGTGGTTCAGAATACTGCTTTTTGTATATCAGAATACTCCTTTTTGGGAATACTTGGCAACTCTGAATGAATGCATTTTCAAAGGTCTTCTTCACCTTTGAAATTACGTTATCTGAAGATTTGCGTTATCTGAAGATTGAGAACCCTTGACACACCTGTTGTTGGATGCTGCTCCTTCATCTATTTAACCATTTTAGAGAAAACAATGTTGGTGTAGTATTGGTCATTTATAGTCATTTTTAAGGTAGGGTATCCACGGATAGCACTCCTTGAGAATTGAAAAAAATTGTGAATATCCTTCCTTGAGCAAACGTTTTGTCGGATGTTTTGGGGAAGCAGTTTATTTTCCACAACCCAAACATGCTTGTTGCTCTTGTATAGTAATAAAACCACGTTTCTCACCTGTAATAATGTCCGTTAACCGTTTGGGGCTCTAGGTTAACGTCAGTTACTGGTTCAACATGGCCTGTTACAACATGAAAATTTACAATTTACACCAAGTGATTGTCAGTTCTTGCATAGTTCCTCGCTGACAATTGCCGGTTACAACAGGAAAAATTACAGGTTCAAACATTGTCAACATCTCCTTGAAAATCCTCCTCTCCAAAAAATTGAAAGAGTTGACTCTAGCTCTATGTTGTCTGTTCTGTCAGTTTGTGGTGTACCCATTTGGCATAGATCTTTGGGAACTTTAATCGTTGATGAATAACTGTTTCCACAGTGCCAATCAATACACTGACATCTAAAATTATTACCTAAACGATGATGTATGGGTTTTTCTTAATGAGTTCACGAACAGCAGCAATGGTTCTCTTCTTCACGGTCTCCTTCGGTCTTTCTGCACGAGGAAGGTCTTCGAAACTCTGCCGTGATTCTCTGAATTTGCACATCTATCCTGTAATAATGCTATATGAACAGAGATGATCCTGATATACGTGTGATAAACCGGCATGATATTTTTCGCGTCGTCCCCAAGCTGCATCCTTGTAAAAATGTAAAATCGTTCCGCCCCTTTAGTACGCTCCATACCAACAACGCACAGATTTCTCTGACGGAACTTTACGCGCAGTCAACGAAGAGAGAAATGACGATACTGCCTTTGCTTTTAACAGGTAATGACAAATTTAGATACGCTTTCAAACAAGTTATTCCTTGTTAATTTCAGAGGAAAGAATGCAAATCTCCAGACACATATCAGGAAATTTTTTAATGCCCTCCATAATCTAGGTCTCTATACAGGCGTACCCCGGTACGTTAGATTCCAGACCACCATTGTATAGGGAATCATTGCCTTGTTTTCCTTTGTAGATGCTTGCCATGGTTTACTAATATTTTAAGCAGTCATATAGGTGCGTAACTGACGTAAATAAAGCATTTACAATTAAAATAAATACTCTCATTCGTCACTAAATTTTAAAATTTTAATATTAGTATTAAACGGAATAGGTTTACGAGTCCTTCTTTTCATTGGAACCAAGAGTACCCTTACTTTGATTTTTATCTGCCATTATTAACAAGTATAAAATGAAATAACAGTTATAAACAGTTTATAATTAACATCGAAACGCCAAAACACAGTGAGATACAGCGAGAAAAGACAATGCAAACAAATTGAGTCCACGGAAATTGCGCATTGGTTGATTACAAAACTGAGTAAACGGAAAACATTGTCCAATGAAAAGAGTCACGTGCAAAGTCATCGCTCGCAATACTATACAAAACAGACCACCTGATTTGGAATATGAATTGTTAATTCACCTGATTTGGGCACGTGTTTAAGATCATTGTGACATTATCCTCCAATGAGGGGCTTCCTACACCAAATACGTGTTGGCAGCATTACTAAGTATTGGTCGATGGAATATAGCTCGTGGCGCTGCGGTCGGTTTTTGCTATGCAGTCGTCTCGTTTCACCTTTTACCGATTTTTTGTTGATTTACGGCAGCGTCATGTCGCTAAAATCATCGTATGAGCGAATGCGTCGTCGTAAAATTGGGCATTGGTCGTAATTGAAAATCGTCATATGAGCGATCGTCGTAAAGCGGGATATTACTGTATTTCGGAGCAAGAATTTAGTAGTCAAAAGTTCAGTAAGTAATGCAGCTCTAACTAGTACAGCTAACAGAATATTCACTGTTAAGAGTTATTTAGCACACAGTGCTGTTGAAGTATGTATAATAAGATATTTTGCACAAGTGATTCGCATGGACTGAATATCCGGTGGTGAAGTAAGACAAGCAGAAATTTCTCTTTTCATTGTTTGTGTCTTGCAAGCTGGAATAAATTAAAATATTCCGTTGAACATTATTGCGAATAGATTGGCTATAATTGCAATAGAATCGACTTCGTCTTTTAGAAATGTTTGTCCAAGCCCTGTAACCCCAGATGTAACTCTAGAGCAAGGGTTCTCAACGTGGGGTACGCGGTAAAAGGTTTTCGGGTACGCCGTGAGAGCTCAAAAGTCGCTAGATCTAGTAACAAAGTCGCTAAGTTGGCAGCACTGCTGTGCATAAATGTCATTTTTTTCTTTATCGATATATGTAATTCATGTATACAAAATTTAATATGTATATATATATGTTTTATTTTATTCTCATTGTTATACTATAACAATAGTTTTATCTATCTATACAAGGAGTACTCCAGTTACATACACCAGGGGGTACGTGAAGCATAAAAGGTTGAGAACCACTGATCTAGAGGCTGCCGCCATTATCTTCGGACGTTTAACACTGTCTTCAGCTTTCCGCCATATACAGCAGAAAGGCGACGCAAAATATCAAGTTAAATCAACTTGGCTACTGATCTACGGGACCTGGGTTCGAGCCCCGGATAAGGCATGGACGTTTGTGTTGTTTTTCTGCTGAGGTCCTGCCATCCTCTCAGACCTTCTTCACTTCAAACGATTTCTAAGCGTAACCGAACACCAGTTAACACTTAACGCAATTAAGTAATTATACAACTGAAAACTTTATAATTAGTTTATTAAATCAAGTTAAATCAACTTGATTTAATAAACTAATTATAAAACTTTAATGCTCTTAGAAAATTATAAGCAAACCACAAAATAAAGTTAACGCAGAAATAATCGAAAATATGAAGTTGAACAACGATAAACTTACAGAACTACGTGGAGCTCCAGAAACAACCATCGTACAGGTGCATGTTAATTTGCATGTCCTCCTACTTCCTACTTTACTTTCCACCATGCCATTACGGCTTTTATAAGACTGCCTAGTGACGAAGAATGCTTAAATACAGTAAGTAATTTTGCATTCATTGGCATTTTTCATTGCACTTCGAGCGCGTTTATTCATAATAAATTAGCCAGTGTAGTTTACGTACCCTATAACTAACACACCGTCCCGTGGCCTAGTGGTTAGCACGCTTGGCTACTGATCTACGGGACCTGGGTTCGAGCCCTGGATAAGGCATGGACGTTTGTGTTGTTTTTCTGCTGAGGTCCTGCCATCCTCTTAGACCTTCTTCACTTCAAACGATTTCTAAGCGTAACCGAACACCGCAAGAAGCTAAACGACGGTTGTTATGGTTACGAGACAGTAAAATTAATCGACTTGTGCCTCGTGCATGTTTTAAACAGTGATGTAATTTACAGTGAAAATAATCTGAATTGTTTTGGGACGCCCTTTGCTCATTCTAGTGTTAGTTATAAATAAAAAATAAATACCCCCTCAAGCAGTTGCTTGCCACAGAGGTCTGACAGGAGCCTGTCAGTTTATATACCACAGTAACTATGGTATATAAACTGACACAGCATATAAACATATCTGACAGGAGCCTGTCAGATATGTCACACAGCATATCTGACAGGAGCCTGTCAGTTTATATACCATAGTAACTATGGTATATAAACTGACACAGCATATAAACTGACAGGCTCCTGTCAGACCTCTGTGGCAAGCAGCTGCTTGAGGGGTATTTATTTTTATTTATAACTAACATTAGAATGAGCAAAGGGCGTCCCAAAACAATTCAGATTATTTTCATTGTAAATTACATCACTGTTTAAAAAATGCACGAGGCACAAGTCGATTAATTATACTGTCTCGTAACCATGACAACCGTCGTTTAGCTTCTTGCGGTGTTCGTTTACGTTTAGAAATCGTTTGAAGTGAAGTATCTTAATCTAATGCCTGTTAAATGTATTAAATTAAAATTTATTATTAAAACGCAAGAAGTTATCGTTATAATAGTAACCACTATTCAAAACTTTCACTTTTTTTATTCTCAATAATATGCATTTTTATATTATCGGTATAAATAAAATGGTAGGAAAAAAGATTATTCATAATTCTCGAATGTCACGTTTCCAATTAAATGCGTTGGGAGGTCTTGTATAAATTAGATGAACCAAAGGGTACATCGAAGGTCAAAAAGCCGTATACTCTTGTGGAGATTTAACACTGCTAGAGCAACTTATGAAGAGAAAAATTCACGCAGTCAGATTAAAGGTCACATAAATGAACAAACGAATACAGATGCAATGTACGATATATACAGTATGACATTATCAACCTACCCGAACAGCTGATCACCCAGTCAAAACATCCGTTCTAAGTGAGTGAATGTGCCTTCTTTCTGCTCTGTATTTGTTGTGATTTATTTCACTTGATGTGCTTAAAGTTATTTTTAGTCTTCAGTTTACTGTGAAGTTAAATGAACATGTTTCTAAAGTGCCTTGAAACATGGAAAATTAAGAAGAAAAGTAACGTGGAGCCAAAGCCGATTGCTTCTACATCTACGATTACGTCATCATTCCATGTGAGTAAAGAAGTAGTTTCAGCAGTAACTAAAAGAACGTTAAAGGTTAAACAATCAAGTGATAAAAAAATCTAAAAACGTAAATGTCATGAATCATATTTACAATTTGGCTTTACATGAACAGGAAATTTAGTAGAACGAAATCCACAGTGCGTTGTTTGCTCTGAAGTCCTGTCACAAAATTCTATGAAACCGTCTCTTTTACGGCGACACTTTGAAACAAAACACGAGCATTTAAAAAATAAGCCCTTAAGCTATTTTGAAAGTCTTTCGTAAGACTTGAGTAGTAGAAAAACCTTAATTAAGCAGAGGCCATGATAAAAAAAAATCTCCCTGGGAAAACGCAATTAAAAAAGAACAGCTGTGACTAATTTCAGCGACTAGATTCATTTCTTAAAGAAAATGAGCAAACGATGGCAGACTTTGAAGACATCAGACAACAAATTATCGTTCACTTAAGCACTCTTAAAACTCTTATAAGGCAGTATTTTCCACCCTTGATGAAGCGAAAGAATGGAATCGAGACCCCTTCACATTTGATTAAGAAAAATGTAAGCTTCGATTGTCCAATAAAGAAGAGTTGATTGAGATATCTTGTGACAATAGTTTTTATAAAACCTTCATTCCAAAAACCCAATGATTAGTTTTTGGATTGGAGTGGAGAAGGAATATCCGACTTTGTCAAGAATTGCAGTCAAACATTTGTTACCCTTCACAACAACTTATTTATGTGAAACTGGTTTTTCATATTTAACTACTTTAAAAAATAAATATAGGGACAGGCTGGATGCTGAAGTTGACTTACGATTCTACTTTAGCAAGATAACCCCAACTGTGCAAGGGTAAACAAGCTCAACAATTTCACTGATTACTCAGTGAGATTGTGTGATATATGTAATTATGAGATGTGTGATATATGTAATATTGAGTGATATATGTAATTTATGAATGCAAAATTTTATGTGTATATAAATATGTTTTATTTTACTCCTATTGTTATACTATAACTATAATCTATCTATATAAGGGATACGCCAGTTGCATTCAGATTTCGAGGAGGTACGTGAAGCATAAAAGGTTGAGAACCTCTGATCTAATCGATAAATTGTGGGAAGTGGATTAAAAAGCTTTCCCCACCACTACTTTATATATGTATATAAAATTGCTAATTGAAATCTACAAATATTATCAAAAGGTAAAATTATCTCTGACGAAAAAACAATTGTTTCGATACTTAAGCATTCATTTTATTTGTGTAGAAATTATAAATCATATCAATGCACGAAGCATAGCTGAGGTATTTCAGAGATTTCGTAACTACTTGGGTTGTTTATTTATTAAAGCTGAATTGTGGCTGACTTCAGATTGTTTATTTCTCTGACATAGAGTACACTTTCACTTAATCAAGCTTTCTGTTGCCACACCCATAATAATAATCCTTTATTATGCATAACTCATCATTATTGTTCTTCTGCTGCCAGTGTTGCCTCTCTAATCACATCTCCTTCTCTACTTCTCTTTAATCGATCTATCTCTGCATTAATGCATTTTCTGGGGAATACGGCTAATTTAAAAGCTTATTCAAAGCTGCTTTCTCTTGCATTAAATTATACTGTATATATAACAGTAATTGCAAACTATAAGCTGAAAAGTTTTGGATTAGGTGACCACATCTATTTAAACTCGGAAAACGGGAAAGGTGATAAACTATATTTTATAGGATTTTATGAAGAATAGATTTTCAACTCTTTGGATCTACCACCATGTAAGAATGTATAAAGCTTTTTTTGCCGGTTAGATTTATTTACACAAATACTGCAATGTAGGATCGTTCATGGATGTAGGTAGGTTCGGACATGGATGTAGGATCTTTCATGGACGAAGGTAGGTTTGGACATGGATGTAGGATATGTTCCCAACCATGTAAATAGCACATTGAAATATTTGTGTAAATAAATCTAACCGGCAAAAAAAGCGTTATACATTCTAATGAGTTATTAA
This sequence comes from Ryuthela nishihirai, assembly GCA_038380435.1. Lineage (NCBI taxonomy): Eukaryota > Metazoa > Arthropoda > Arachnida > Araneae > Heptathelidae > Ryuthela > Ryuthela nishihirai. The sequence continues at coordinate 14,987,264 of JAWZYU010000019.1, read as the reverse complement.
TGATGCCGTGAAATCGTTTATCGATTTACCACTACATTCTTTACAGTTGGATCTACTATTAAGAGAACAATTATCTCGAAATTGCAATTTCATGTTTCCAATGAAGAAACAGCAAATGAACTGGCCACCTATGGCATAGTGCACGAAAGAGAAAGTTAAAAATATCAAGACAATACTTACTCCAAACAGAATTATGAAATTAGAAATAGAAATTGCGGTGCCAAACTTCATACAGGTCTCTGGATTTACAGCAACTATATTGTATTCTGGAAAGCCTAAACTATGTCGAAGATATAAACTTCCTGGGCACTTTGCAGAAAACTGCCCCAACGCTACAAAAAAATCGTTAAACCTTTGCAGACATCGCTTCAACGCACAAAGGACAGCCTGAACATGAAAGAACATAAGAAAATATAACGCAAAAGACGATCTGTGAAAAGTGGGGGGGGTCAAGTTTCGACCGCAACTGAAACCTCTCCCGACCCTCAACAACAAAAAAAATAGCTCCGGAAATTCCTAAAAGAAATGATAAACGGCAAGAATATAAAGTACACCCAATTCTGTTTTTACACGAATTTGTTTACACGATTTTGATTTAACATGGTTTAGAAAAAAAAACTCCAATTCTCTTCTTACACGATTTATTTTGATCTAACTCGGTTGAAACGGAGCCTTTTTAAAAATCTTCATTTAAATTTAATTCTGAAAAAATATTCTATTCAAGAAAAAATTCCTAAAATTTACATCTATGAAAAAGTTATCGCTTTTATGGTCACATTTTTCGAAGTAGTTTTAAGTTTGAAAATGTACTATAGATACACATTTTGTGACTAAAATCCCCAAAATAAAAACTACACTAGTATAACTACACAACGAGTTTTCTCTATTTTTTGGAAAAATTGTACAAAACCTACTTCATTCGTTCCTGGAATTCCCCTCAATTTTATCCTCAATGCATACATTAGTCTTGGTCTCTCATTTCGCATTTAAAGTTAGAAGTGTTTAAATGTTTAATAGAAGAAATCCGGAAAAATATTTTTGTTTTCTGAAATTTTGTGTGCGTAATATAAATTTATTAAATTTTGCTAATAGGTAATTTTCAGTTAACAAAGCTCTTAGCGAAGATGAAGTAATAGAAGTTGTCTTTGAGACTCCTGATGAAAAAGAAACAAGTGATGGTGATGAAAAGGTTCTGCTCACTGCAGGTTTAATTAAAGAAGGGCTTCAAATGGCTACAAAATTGGAAAGTCATTTTCTTACACATGATCCCATTGTCGAACGAGCTGAGCAGTTTAAACGTGAACTGAAGTCATGTATGGCGCGTTATCAAAAATTATACAAAGATCTAGTCAAAGCATGATCTCAGCAATTGATTACAGAGTTCGTTGTCAAAACTAATCAAACTTCAGAATCACTGGAAGCAATTGATAATTTGGTTCCCATGCCACAGAGAGCATTTCACCATTGGACGACCAAAATGTTTCGAACGATGAAAGTGATTTAATTCCAGTCTTACGCAAACGAATGCGTCTATTGTCAGAAAGTGACAACGAATGGAATCTAGTTAATAAACATATGTAAGTCATATTTTTAGCACTTTTGTATTCTTGAATTAGTGACATATTATTTTCTTTATGAAGGACAATTTACTTTATATATATATATTATCTTTATAAGCTTTTAAAATAAAAAATGTGTTTAAATTATAAAAATCAAATAAAGATTTATTTAAAGATTTTGATATGATTTGTTTGAAAACAACTAATTATTTGCACTGGGTTTTCACGTCTGGAACCAAACTTCTATTTTTTCATATATGCACTGTATTATTTTTACACGGTTGTTTTACACAGATTTTTCGGGAACTGATCTACCGTGTAAAAACAGAATTGGGTGTATTAGCATCTGCCCAGCCAACAGCTTTCTATTGAGAAAATGACTGAGAGACAAACAACCACTTCAAAGCAACACGAAATTGCGTTTGAAAAATCCCATCAGGACCAATTCAAAATGGAACCAAGTATATCGACTCTTATTACACCAACTTCACCAGCTCTAAAGCATCTCGTGAAAGGAAAAATACTTTGCCCATTGACTTTAGTACTTCAGCCAAACATGTGCCTAAATCGCAAATTAGAAAAATTTTATTATTCCTAGCAGACAGCGATGGACAGCATTTTAGAAGATATACCAAACAATGTGAGGAACTTCAAAAGTATTCTTACTGCTCAACGAGAATTTAAGCAAGAGTTCCAGCAATTTCATACTACTATTAATGAACAGTACGCTCATCTTCTGCCCAGTTACATAATTGAATAATATTCATCTTCGTTGCCGTTGTTCCACAAGGAGGAATGGATTTAGTTGAGCGAGCCCTTTTTGATTGTACTGTATACGATGATGAGTAAGCTGGTGGTATTCCTGGGTTTTGGTTTCTGCTTTGACCTTTCCTTATTGTCCCTTTTCTCTTTAATTTTTTCTTTCACCTTCCTTACATTTTCCTGTGTTTTCTTTTCACTTCCCTTCTTTAACCATGTAGCTTACCGAGACGTCCGATGTCACGGTGAGCATCTCTTTCACTTTTTTTTATCTTACCTTATTTAATTAAAAGGGATTTTGGCGTGCGTCGCCGGCGAATGTTGACATTCTTTTGGTCTTTTCCTGCTCTTCTGTTTGTGAAGTTTTGATTTCCGAAAATTTTATTTTAATTTGTGCAAAGGTTTTCCTTGATTCCTGCTCCGGATATCTGCCTGGATCTGAATCCATCCTCTTAAGGTGAACAGCGAACGTGCCTGCAGCTAACAGTAAAAAGAAAAAGTCTCAAAATACAGACTCTAATTTCAAAATTAAAGTAAAGCCCAACAAACAAAAAAAGGGAAAAAGATCAACTCCACCTATAAATGAAGAAGCGGAACCTCTCACAAAAAACTCCTTTCTTCTAGAAGATCTCGAAATATATCCAGATTCTAACATTTCACCTACCAAATCTAATGATGACAACCTCTCCATATCTACATCGGAGGCTTCTCCAAAATCAACAGGAACAGAGGTATACAAAAATGTAAACCTCAATAAAAATCTGAATACCAATTCTAACATTAAACATACAAAAATATTTCTAAAATATCAGAACAAGAAATTATGTCCACAACTAACCAGTCAGCAACTAAATGTAACACTTCAATTGTTATCAGAGGCATAAATGCCAGTCTTAAACCTATTGGAATCAAAGCATTATCTGCATCCTTTTTTAAATTATTGGATGACCACATCCCTGGTCGCTTTTACAATGGAGACAAATTACTCCTTCACCCTAAGACCTTGGAGCAGTACGGAAAAATCTTTGAAGTACAAAAATTTCATAAAGTTGATGTCGTTGCAGAAACACTAAAAAATAAAAAAACAGTCCTTTGCACTATTGCAGGAGTGAACTATAACCTTGATGATGACACAATCTTAGATCTTCTTAGTGACCAAAAGGTGATAAGCATTCGTCGCACGATAAATTTTGACGCAATCTACGATCGTAAAAAATTTCAATCCTACAAATAGGGTAATCTTAGAATTTGACTCAGATGTCCTTCCACAAGAAGTATACCTTGGCTTCTATAAACACAATGTTAGATCCTACACCTTCCCACCAAGCCTTTGCTTAAAATGTTACATTTTTGGACATTCAATTTCTAATTGAAATTTTGTTGTCGTCTTACATGCAAAAGATGCAATTCAAATGACCACATAGCGACTGTACCAGTCTTATATTAAGATGTCACTGTTGTTCAGGGAATCACCCTGCAACTTATGCCAGGTGTGAGGTAAAAATAATTGCCTGCAAAGCTAAACACATTCAAGTGTCAGAGTCACTCAATTGGAATCAGGCTTTCCAAAAAGCAAAGAAACAACATTATTCTGACAAAAATTTGAATGAAAATGAATTTTCTGCCAGAATTTATATGAAATCTCAACAAGAAAACAGGTATCTCCATATCTAATCAAACATACAAAATTGAGGATCAAAGAGAATTCCATTTAATGTCCACAAATTCTCCATCTGGAAAAATTTCCAACCAATATTCTCATCAAGCAAACTTTTCAACTAATGAATCTTCATTTGCTACAACAGTAAAAAAAATATCACAGGAATAAAATCAACAAGACCTCCTCCTCCAGGTCCATCTAATACTATAAACTTAGAAAAAAATGATATACCTCAAATAATTCCTGCTGATGGCATTGCAACTTCTGACAATTTGTCAAAAGGACAGATTGTCAGCCTGATCCTGAAAGTATTAAATCTGATACTGCCAAGCAGTCCTCATCTGACCTTAATTAATGACATTCTATTAGCTGTTATTAATTCTACTCTATGAACAGTGACCCAAAGTTTCTTCAGTGAAACTCCAGAGGAATCACCTCAAAGGTACATCTACTTAAACATCTGATTAAAACCCAAACTTTTTCTATTCTATTTTTACAAGAAACGTTTACAAATAAAATTCCATAATTCAATAATTTTATCTCCTATCATCAAAAAAATTCCCCACAATCCAAAGGTATTATTGCTTACATAAAACAGAATATTCCACAAACAAAAATTCCAATACCTATTTTGCAAGATTCTTAGAATGCTTAGCAATTAAAATAACTCTAAATAAAAAACGAATCTATATACTTAACTGTTATAACTCAGGAAAAACAATTTATGAATCAACATATTCAAAAATCTTCTCTTACTTACCTGGTGAAGTTCTCATTTGTGGTGACTTCAACTCACATCACACAAGTTGGTTTTCTTGGAAGACAGATCACAAAGGCAAACATCTCCTTAAATTTATCAATAAACATAATTTACTCATATTAAATGAAAATTTTAAAACTATTAAAAATAAACTCAATACACATGCAGTTATTGATCTTACACTGGTTACACCTGGCCTGGCTAATTTTTTCAAATGGTCAATCTCATCAGCTTCATATGAAAGTGATCATTTCCCAATATACATCACCCCATCTTATAATAAGTATGAAAAACTGAAATATATTATTACCAACTGGCCAAACTTCAAAAAAGAACTTCAGAATGTAAAAGGTGGAAAAAATTTACCCCTTCATATGATGATATTATAAATAATATTTCAACATGCCAAGATAAACACACAACACAACACACAAAAAACTTAGCACAAAATAACTCACATACAATATTTATCAATAAACGTATTGCAATTAGAAGAAATGCTGAGAGAACAATGCTTAGGAATAATACATTTAGAGATGTTGAAAATTTCAATAGGCTTTCCTCTGCTATCAACAAAAAAATAAAAAATATTCAAAAAATCAAATTGGCATTTGCTTACAGAATCATTTACTCCAACTTATCTACCACTAACCTATGGAAAATATATAAAAAACTACACAACAATTTATGCCAAAAATCAATATCTACACCAATAGAATCTCTAGTCTTACACAATAATGAAAGCATACCAGAAATAGCAGAAACATTTGTCATTCATCACATCAATAAAGTAAGTGATTCACACACACTAAGCAAAAAAATATGACAACACAACATTTTTACATAAATTCTATAAAGATAAAGGCCATATTTTAAACCTCGATTAATTTTACATCAGTGATTCCCATCCTTTCTGGACCATCGCCCCCTTTAGAAGAGAACAAAAATTTCAACGCCCCCCTAGTCCATAATAGTTAATTTTATATGAAATATTAAAATATTGTTGCATATTATCTGTAACAAATTTATCTGTTTATTTATCTATTAAAAATCATAAAGCAGAAATTAATAAAACGACAACCAAATGTAAAATAAAATTGTTTATTAAAATTTTAAAAATAAACACAGAATCAATAAGAAATAAAAAATAATGAGATAAACACAAAATTAATAATAAATAAAAAAATTAATGAGATGGTTGAGGCTGGTGGAGTGTTAACAATTTGTTAATGTCGGGTTCCAATTTCGTTAACATCAATCGCAGATCGCCACGTTCAATGATGTGTAGTCTGTTCCTCTTCTTTGACAGTAAATTAGCTACTGCACTGAATCCACGCTCAGCCATATAGGACGAAGGAAATGCGATTAAAAACTTTTGTACTATTGCCCACAATCCAGGGTAGAGAACTGGTATTGATTTTTGAAGCCAGAACTCTTGGTATCCATGTTTGAATTTTACTTTCAGTGCTTCGTTAGTCGTGAGTTCTAAGAGTTCCTCTTCCAAATTTGATGATTCTTCAGTATCTGTGTTTGCGAAAGGATCTAAAACCCAACTCGGTATATTCATGTTTAAAATATCTTGGAAACGCTCCGTAAAATCAACATGAATAACTTCCAAGTGTTGGCAGTAAGTAAGTAAATCTTCCGGTTTTGCAGAGACTGCTGATAATGTGGGAAAGTGGTTGTATTCACCTCTACCTAGATTTCGTTTGAATAGAAGAAGTTTTCCCGCAAAAGCAGCTATGACGTTTTGTGTTTTAATTAAATTCAACTCATCACCTTGCAATTGTAAATTAACTTGATTAAATATTTCAAACAGGTCTGTCAAATAAGCGATGTCATTTTTTGACGTAATCAGGTTTTCGCGCAATTTTTCGTCTCTATCTTCAAGAAGTCCAGTACTGAGTCAAATAGATTGAAAAAACGATTCAAACAAATACTTTTAGAGAGCCAACGTACTTCTGTGTGCAGCAGCAAGCGATTGTAATCTTCATCATTTTCATTACAAAGCTTACCAAATAATCGGTCATTCAATGAATTGCTTCTAATCTTATTGATTGCTTTAATAACGTAATGGAGCGACGTATGCAGACGTTCATTCAAATTTTTTGCAACCAAATGCTGTCGATGAATAATACAATGTACAGCGAGTACATTTGGTACTGCTTGTTTCAAATGCGCTATGAAACCCTTATGACGCCCTGTCATTGCTGGAGCACCATCAGTAGCAGCAGACAAAATATTGCAAATAGGAATTTCTTTCTCTTGAAAAAGCTTTTGCATGGTATTAAATATAGATTCTCCCTTTGTATCAGATTCCACATTTTTAGCAAATAATAACTCTTCATGAATTTTTTCTTCTTTTATAAATCGTACGTATGATAAGAGTAGAGCTTCGTTATTTGGTAGAGTTGATTCATCGAGTTGAATGGAAAATTTACAAGTCTTTAAGTAATCACATAATGATATTTCAACGTCTTTTGTCATTTCATCTATTCGTCTTTGCACTGAATTATTACTGAGAGGAATTTTTTTGATGATATCTGACGGTGTCTTATGATGAAGAACAGTTTTTAATATCTCTTTGACTGCCGGCAAAATTAATTCCTAGCCAATTGTGTGTAGTTTTCCTGCTTTTGCGATTAACAATGAAACGTTATATGAGGCTCGTAGTCCATCATCATCTTGTTTATAAGACGACGCAAAAAGGTTTGACATAGTTGGCTGTTTTAAATATTGCTTTTCCAGTTCTTGAAAATAGGATAAATCTTTGTTCTTCTTATCAGCATGCATTTTATTTAAATGCTCTTGTAGCCTAGAAGGTTTCATAGCTTCATTTGAAAAAAACTTGTCGGCAAATTAAACACATAGGTAATGATTGGTTTGTAGGAAAGTACGTAAATCCATATTTCAAGTACTCAATACTGTACTGCCGGCGTTTCTTTTTAGATGTAGATTCAGACATTTTCAAATACAAATTAACTTCTCAACAGATTTATAAATAGTTATAAAAATAATGTTTATATTGACTTCTAACACTTATCACTCACGACTATTTATCACGGCGAAGCACATAAAAATAATAAAACATTCCTAGAGCTATCGCTTTTATAGATTTGATTTTGTGCACGCATTAACTTGTATGTTTGCGATGCCGGCGCACTTGCTCCGTAAACAAGTCATTTCAAGCTCCCATATTCTTGTCGAGACATGTTAAATTGCACGAACCGCGTGTTTGCCTACCAACATGCAAGGACTTGTCACCGTCAATCTATTCTAAACTAAAACAAATTATGTATAGGTATACCTAATGCTAATTTAAAAATGCTTATTAACGCGATAACAATAAAATAATTTACATAGCTAGATAAAATATTTATTCATAAAAACAGGTATTTTCAAAGTATTTTATTATATTAAAAATAATTATAAAAATATTAAATATAATAAATTTATTATTATTATATTATTATTGCATCAAGGTTGATTTGCCTATCAGGACGGATACACATGTCCAACATAATAAGCCTGATATAGTAGTGCATGTTAAGGTATTGAATGAGATTACAATTATTGAAGTAGGAATAACATCTCAGGATAACCTGCAGACAGTAGAGGTTGAAAAGAAGAGGAAGTATGATCTGCTGGCTAATGAGTTGAGCCTAATTCACAAGTGTAATGTTAATATTATACCTTATGTTCTGACGTGGGATGGTATTGTAACTACGTACCATAAAGCATACTCAAAGCGACTTGGAGTGGGAAAATATATTGAAGCTTATATCCAATCTGTGATCTTGAAGAGAACTTTTGAGAGCATCTTAGTCGACTTCAGACGTACAGTCGCTCAAAACTGTATTTAGAGTATTTATAAAACTGTATAACTTTCGTGTCACGTGACACGAAGGTTGCCAGATCACTAATTTCTAAAAAAATCGTTGCCAGATATTTTTTCTGAATTCTGTAATCAACCATAGCGTTCGGATACATTTTTGAGCGACTGTACCAGTACGCTAGTAGGCGGTAGCAGGGAACTTATTGTCCAAGCTGCAGTTGAAAAGCTGTACATGACGGATGAGGTAGTGGATGACCAGAATCACCAGGAAGACACCACAAAATAGAAGATATAAAAAGGTTGTCACAGAAAATTCCATAAAATTTATTTATTTATTTGACCGCCCCTCTTGACTGCCTCAACGCCCCCCATTTGCTTCTGGATCCGCTACCGCCCCTATGGAAGACTCCAGCGCCCACTGGAGGGCGGTATCGCCCCCGTTGGGAATCTATGCTTTACATGAACTCACTACTGCAATAAATCAAATAAAAAATAAAACTGCAAATGACCCAGATGGAATTTCAAATAGAACAATTAAAAATCTCCCTCTAAACTGGTTAATTTATTTACTTAAAAATTTTAATGAAATTTGGAAAACAAGTATTTATTAACAAGTCTCAATGGTTACACAATCACTTGATATTTTTGCATAAAAATAAGAAACATTTTAAGGAAATGGACTTATACAGGCCAATTTGCCTTTCATCCAATATGTTAAAATTATTTGAGAAATTAATCAATAATTGACTAACTTGGTATATAGAGAATAGCAACTTCTTTGTGAACATTTCTATGGATTCAGGCCAGGCAAATATACTAAAGATCTCCTACTATATTTTATAACAGACATTGAATATGCAATTTCTAATAATCAATACTTAATAGCTATCATTGTTGATATTAAACATGCCTTTGATTCAGTAAATCACAATGCATTACTATTTAAATTAAAAAAAATAAAATTTCACGGTAATATATATAATTTCTTATTTAACATCATTACAAAAAACATTTAAAGTTAAAATTCACAAATGTCTCTCTGCAGAATATCCTTTCAACATTGGTATTCTTCAGGGAGATATTTTGTTACCAAATTTTTTTAATTTATTTTTACATGATCTCCCAGAATACCTCACACAAGATATAAATTTGGCATCTATGCAGATGACATTATTATCTGGACACACCACAATAATCTAAATATCATGAAATATAATTTACAAAACAACATAGGCAAATTTTTAACATTTTGTAATAAAGGGAATCTCAACACATCATCAAAAAAACTCCAATCGTTCCCTTCTATAAAACCAGATTTCCTCACAAAAGCCTAAACATATATATATACAAAACAAAAAAAAATCAAAATTGTCAAAGATATCAAATTTCTGGGTCTTCATTTTGATTCAAAGCTTAAATGGACTAAGCACATCAGACAAGCCACAAATACAGGAAATAAATTATTTCAATTTCTTAAATATTTTGGAAATTCTACGTGTTGTTGTAACACTAAAAATCTACTCCTGATATATCAAAACCTCATAACACCAAAATACCAATATGGTATTGAACATCTTAATAATCTTTCACAACATAACATTAATACATTAGAAGCCACTCAAACCAAAATTATTAGACACATACTAGGAATCCCTAAGGGCAGCAAAACCATAGACCTTTATGCAGATACTAGAATTCCCCCCATCATAATTAATAAAAAATATCTACTATCAAACTTAATTTTTAGAATTATTTCAAAAAACAAAAAACACCCCATTATAGAAAAAAATCATCAACCATACTCCTAGCAATACCATCTGAAGTTTAAACCAAAATAACAAAATATCAGAAATTATTCAAACCAATATAAGTGGAGATTACAATCCTAATTTTCCACCTTGGATTAGCTGTCCTCCCATCATTTAACTGGACATACCTGGCATTATACAAAAACAACTTCTAAATTCAGATCAACTTTTAACCTTAACTAATTTATATATTGATAACACATATAAACAACATATTAAAATATATACAGATGGTTCACACAATGATAATACAAAAATCTCTTCAGGTGCTTTCATATGTCCAAGTTATAATATATCCAATACTTTTAAATTTAATCAACAATCCCCCATTATTTTAGCTGAAACATTAGCCATAATTCTTGCAATTCAATGGGCATTATTTTTCCATAACTCATCAATAGTCATTTTCTTTGATTGCAAATCTGCAATAGAATTACTTTACATCAACCCATATAAATCCAAATATCCCATCTTCTCAATTTTGGTATTCAAACACCTCTCACAAAAAATATTTTACACCTACAATTGGTACCCTCACATATAAGCATTACTGGAAATGAAGAGGAAGATCTTTTAGCAAAACATGCCCGAAACAACACAATCTCTATTTCAACACCATTTTTCATACATATTCACAAACAATAGAACAAAACATCTTTATTTAAAGAAACACAACAATACTTCCAAACAAATGTAGCACATACACACAGATACACAATCAACAACAATATTCAAAAATTCAGAGATTATGGTCTAAAAAAAGATGAAATTAGCTTAACTTCTAAAATTAGAACTAACTGCGAACTAACAAATTCTACTCTTTTCATATATAAAAAAATTTCATCATCTAACTGTAATTTTTGTAATGTACCACAAACCCTAGAGCATATTATTTTTGAATGTCAAAATCTATCCATCCAAAGGGGAGCATACTTTTCAAAACTATCAAAATTTAATATCGCAACATATAACTTCTCTACTATCCTACATCATAATAATCAAAAAATCAATGCAAAAATTCTAAATTTTCTTATTACTTTATTTAAAGATAGTGCACTTTTTAACTTAATTTAAAACAGGTAATTAAATATATTTTATTCTTAACATCAACAACATTCACAACATGAAGAATATTCTACAAAAATATAAAAGGTACATGAAAATGGAATTTATCTTACACATACAACACAGACAACATGGAACCTTAATAACAAAAATATAAATTTCAATATCACGACAAAACAACATGAAGAAATTATAACAATCATATAAAATTATTAAACTACAAAATCACTGATTTAATTTTTTTACATTTATTTCTTAATTTTATTTTTTTATTTTCTTTAAAAAACACATCTAACATGACCTGAATGAGTCGGAATAGATCAATCTATTCTGGAAAATTCATTTTTTAGGGAAGTTTTCCATCCCATCCATTGAATTAAAATTCTTACCTTCTAAAATTTTCTTTAATTCCTTTCCTTTCTTCCTACATTTATTTACCATTTAGCCCTTTAGGGCTCTTTTTGTGCTAGTTTATTTAATATTTTATGAGTTCTTCTTAGAATAATTCAGGTGAATGAAGTTATGGGCCTACGGTCCGGTACTCCGTAAATCAGCTATGATCTTTGATCTTGCGTTCAGTAGCTATAACAGACAATGCTAAGATTCCGGACGGTAGCCGTAATGGAAAAATTCGTAATGTATAAACTAAAGCAGACGATGTTACATTGATTCACAAAGTGAATGCTGTGACTCTCTACATCAGTGTCTTGCAAACTGTGTGCCGCGAGAGATTCCAAGTGTGCCGCGAGAGATTTTCAAATTGACACAGATACTCCAAAGATTTCATTTTGACTTGACTTGTGTTATCGACGTGCTATCGACGTGCTATCGACGTGCTTTAATAAAAATCTTTCAGATTTTATCAACTGGAATCTTGTAAGTATTTATCAAGCTTTTTCCAAATTTTGGTATAAATTTTTGATTATTTCAAGCCATAGAATGGACAAATATTTAAAACAAACACCGAATTATGAATTAAAGAAATTAAAGAATTATGAATTAAAGAACGAGAGCAAATCTTCAAGTAAAACCAGGCTGATGACTACAACAAAGCGCAAATATAATGACGATTATATAGAATTTGCTTTTATTCTTTTTTAGGTGTGCCGCGGAAAAAAAATTAGATTCAGTGTGCCGCAGAGTAAAAAGTTTGCGAGACACTGCTCTACATAAACACGACAAAAAATGATTTTGTAGTGAATGCTCTGATTGTCTAAATAACAGAGTAAATAATGATTAAAAAGCGAATAAAAAAATCGTACCTGCTCTCATGTATTATTCATATTGCCTATTTGTGATATTTCATGTGAATTAGATTGTTGCTGTTATACTGATCTTTGTAATCGTTAACTAATTACTTCATCTGTTAATTAATTTTCGTTATAGTCTTTTAAATAATTATTTTTTCCATTCTTAAAATTGAATTTTAATTTACTTATTTGTACAATCAAATGTAAATATGTACTGCAACAACCTAGTCAAGCTTTTGCCTTTGTGTTGTTTATATGTTGATTGATTTTAAATGTAGAATTTCTCTAATAATAAACTTAAACTTCTTGTTTTAGATATGACAATAAAGAAACTAAATTTGATATTCTTTTATTATATCTTATGATTATTTTTGGCTGGGCAGTGCTCTAGGTGCTCTAAGGGACGAGAAGCACCGGGCTGTACCTGTGCAATATTTCCTCACATATTTGGAGCGATTGAGCTGGAAGGATTTGTAGGTACGAAAATGCGGAGAATCCAGAACAGTGATTTCCATTTTTTTCACTTCGCAGTATATCAGACATAGGTTTATTTCATCATAACCCCTTCCCCCCTGCAGGGTTCAGTTCATCCGGTATACCAAAGTTAATATATTCTAGTTATCGTACTAAAGAATAAAGAAAACCCCCAATGGCAAAATGCAAAGCTCATTTTCAAACAGTATGAAGTATGTCTGTTTCGGACAGTAGTAGCATAAATGAGAGTTCTGGCACAATAAAAGGGTCTAATTATCGTACTAAAGACCTTTTTACTGTGCCAGACCTCTCATTTATGCTACTACTTCGGACTTTAGCGCCCTTTAACCTTGAAAATTCAAACTTTTGGATGATTAGGAAAGCACATCATAATATTTATTGATACTTATTAACTCAAAATGAATTCTTAATTTATTTCTTAAAAGGAAAAAAATATCGCTACCGCCATCGTAAACCTCTTGAGCACAACACTGCACTACCTAAATTCGACTTTCGGGATTACTATATCGTTTAAAATATTCGTTTTTTAAAGTTTTGTCATCCTCTTTACCAGTGGTTTTCAATCAATTATGCCTCACGTACCCTCCTGGAAATGTGTATGTAACTGGCGCACCCCTTGTATATATAGATAAAATTATAGCTATAGTATAACAATAGTTATTTTTACTTTGTTACTACAGCTAGCAACTTTTGAGCTCTCACGACATACCCAAAACAAGTTTACCGCGTACCCCAAGTTGAGAATCCCTACTCTATACAAAGCGCCTTCTAAACAGTGGGAATCGAAACCATTGGAAGAATCGGCAGACCCGATTCTTAATATTTGGTTAATACTTTCTCAACCAAAAAGAATGGTTTTATTTATCTCTGAAAACCAAGAAGTTGACTTTCCAGACGGATAGACGACAAAATGAAATCAATAGCTCATTTCTTAAAAACGAGCTAAAATTAATCGATTAATCTGTAACTAATTAAAATATGATAAACAAATTAAAATATTTAAATATATCCATAAATTAGAAAATTAAAACAATTAAATAAGTCCATAAATTAAAAAATAAAGAATAATTTAATAAGTATATTTTGACGACGGCATCTTACTCAGATGGATAAAGGAAATTTCGCGGTACAATTGAGTTAGACGGTGGTAGAGCAACGGGCTACGTCACTTAGATCGGGAATCCTTTCTCTAATGTACAACGATGAAAAATAACACAAGACCAAAATTTATACAGTATACATAGTCATATAAAAAGAACTTGCGTTTGCCACTGCTTTGCTCTATAGAATAAGAGGCTAAAATGAGATTAAAATCAACATAAAACGTTGAAATGTGGCTTAAAATATAAAAGCATGTTTCAGGGTTTCTTTTTTGTGTGCATTAGTAGTTTCTCTTAAACTAGGCACGTAAATTTTTATAAAAACCAGCAAAATAATGAACGTAGTTCAAGTAATATTTGATTACATGTCGCGATGTATCGCGACACACATTTAAAAAAAATGGTCTAGAGTAGAGATCGGAAACCGGCAGCTCCTGGAACATTAAAAAACACAACCCTTGATTCTTTTTTATTCAATTGTGGATAATCTTTTTCTTCAATGCATTTCGTTAAAAGCAAGCACAGGAGCAAGTTAGAAGACGGCAATTTTAAAGCACTGATTAAATACAAATTCTCTAAATACACTCCCAATACAGTTTTATTGAATGAAATTGAATATAGTTACTTCGTAATCCATATTATATTATTAAATTGTACATATTTGCAAAAAATCCAAATTCTACAGATTTCGTAACTCGTTAAGCAGTTCGTGCTAGGAATTATAAATCTCCCTTCACACTAGTTACATGCTAGTAGGGCAGGATCTCGGGGGTAGGCTGTAAGGGGGCCATGCCCTCCCTCCCCTTTGAGAATTCCATTAATAATAATCAAAGTCAAAAATTATTAAGCCTGTGCATATTTCACATATTCTTCAAGAGTTTTTTGGAAGACTGTAAAACAAAGGGAAAAGTCATACACTACAATGACAATTTTCAAATTCCAGTGTAGACAGCAATAAAAATTGCAGTCTCCATTGCAATGACAATTCAGTCTCTCCCCCCCCCCCCCAACTTTTCCTGGCTCTATTCCGTCTTTTCTCTCCCCTTGACTTTTTTCTAGATCCGAGCCTGTTTGCTAGTGATAGTTATGCTCATATTGTACATGGAATGAACTCACAATGGTATGATCGCCTTGTCTCTGGTATCCTCTATTAATGATACATACAAAATCCCCCTGCAGCCATGGGCTACGGAGGTCCAACCAGACTGTGTAATTTTCCTCTCCAACGAACATTATAGAACAGCTTATACAACATTAAGAAATGAAGTCACGAATGAAAATCGCAGAACAAAGAAAAACTTTTATTGAAACAATATTATTTAATACAATCACTCCATGAATTCAACATGGAAAACGTATTAACAAATTATTTCGGTGGCAAGCAGAAGTTATCTGTTGATGATGCAATTTTGCACAATACTAAACGCTTAAATTCCACCAAAGATTTTGCTAGTGGCTTTAACGATTATTTTTCAAATGTTGTGGCTAGCTTCAGGAAATAATAATATAAACTAAATAATTAACCTTTAATAATTTCAACTCCTCTATCAGATCTTCTCCCAAACATTCAGTAACACATCCCCACAAACAATCTTCCTTTCTGATACAACACCTTTAGAAGTACGCAATGTTATTATGAGTTTCGATTGAAACATTATCCTGGCATTGATAATATCAGGCACTCATATCTACAAACATTGTGGATTTACCCTCTGAGAGCAGCTTCCTAAATTACTAAATAGAATTTATGATACCCACATAATTACTATTGAACTGAAAACTTCAGTCGTTAGACCAATTTACAAGACAGGATCAAAGAAGTAGTTTGATAATTATAGACCTATTTCCCTTCTGCCATCATTTGAAAAAATAATAAGGCATGTTGCGAATGTGCTTATGAATTACTAGAAAAATATTAGCAAATTTCTAAAAAGCAACTTGGTTTTCAAAGAAACACAGGAACACTAAATTTACTGGACCGTCTTTCTGATAAATCAATGTAAACCTAAACGAGGGTGACATTGTTGGAGTATTATTCTTTGATTTCCAAAAAGCATTCGACATATTATACCATTAAGATCTTTCTAAATAAACTGCACAACATAGGAATTAGGGTGTATCTATTTTACGTGGTTAAAAATTGCAATCTTCAAGGCTGTGTATTGGGATCATTACCTTTCTTCATCTACATGAATATCAACAAACTAACATATCTCATCTCTCTACTTATTTGCTGACGACCATGTGATCTTTTGCAATGGTAAAATTTTGAAAAAGGTAGCAAGCTACAAAAAGATTTCGATACTCTTTCAATATGGTTAGGAAACAATTGTAAATATTGGGTTGTTGCAGATGAAATGGCCGTTGAAATAACGTCAGTTTCTACTAGTTGCGGAAGAAAGCAAGCGCTGAGGTTTATGCAATTTTTTTATGTCATTTGGCAACGTCACACGTGGGTGATGCAATCGTAGTAATTCAACGAGCATTAAACATTGAATACTACCGACATCAAGTCAATCATGGAACCCAGTCAATTAAGGTTGCTATACCTTTACGAGTTCAAATTGGGAAATTCTGCGGGGACTGCAGTAAAAAACATCAATAAAGCATTCGGTGGAAGAACAACTAATGAGAGATCCACTCGCCGTTGTTTGCAAAATTTCGCTTTGAGGCTACAAAACGAACCCCGTGGCCATTGTCCTTCCACCATTGATTCGAATGAATTAAAGGATTTAATCGAATCAGATCTACGACAAACTGTACGAGAGATCGCCCAGACACTAAATGTACACTTTTCAAGAGAGATCGCCCAGACACTAAATGTACACTTTTCAAGAGAGATCGCCCAGACACTAAATGTACACTTTTCAACTGTTTCACGGCACTTGGCAATAATAGGAAAAGTAAGGAAGTTCGACAAGTGGGTGCCTCATGAACTCACTGATGAAAATAAAGCACGGCGTTTGGAAGTGTGCTCTTCGCTCTTAAGAAGAAGTAAAGAAGAAAGGTTCCTGCAACGAATTGTGACTGTGGATAAGAAGTGGATATTCTACGACAATTGTACACATTCGTCGCAGTGGTTGGGGGTGAAAGACGCTCCAGGAAGGACTCCAAAGGCACCTTTACATCCAAAGAAGATGTTGTTTACTGTATGGTGGTCGTCTGCTGGTGTTATTCGCTACTCATTCCTTCCACACGGTGAAACGATAAATGCAGCTCGATATTGTACAGATATGCGGCAAATGCATGACAAATTGTGCCTTAAGCAACCAGCACTTGTGAATAGACATGGAGTCCTATTGCTTCAGGATAACGCCCGACCACATACGGCAGTGTCAACCATACAACAAATCAACAATTTGGGATAGGAAATTGTGCCTCATCCTCCATACTCTCCTGACATTTCCCCAACAGATTACCATTTTTTCCGGCACTTGAGCCATTTTTTGTCCAAGAAATGCTTTGACAACGACGCATCAATTGATCGGGCAGTGCAGGACTTCATCACTTCCAGAGACACTGAGTTTTTCAAACGTGGTATAAATGACCTTGCCACACGTTGGCAACAATGCATTGATGCTGCTGGAGATTACTTTGATTAAACAGGTATTCTTCTTCTTTTTATTCTCTTCTTTTTCAATCGTCCTTAAAATCGGCCATTTCATTTGCAACAACCCGATATTTAAACACAAACAAGTCTAATGTCTTAAACTTTCATTTACCTAATATCTCAATTCCTGATACCAATCAAATTTTACATCATTCACTTAGATTTCTAATAATTGTGGCCATTAACATTTTAGGTAATTGCAAGTGAAATGATATTATTAAAAGAGTTTCATCAATGAAGTATCTAGGTTTGATTGTTGATGATTTTTTTCAGGTGGAAGAAACATATTAATTATGTTTGTGGCAAATTTAGATACTGCTCTGTGATTTTATCCAGACTCCGCGCTATCTTTCCATTAAATATCTGTCAAATGGTTTTTCATGCAGTTGGTGAATTAGTCATAAGTTATGGTTTAACTATTTGCTGTAAAACCTACTGTTCACATACAGCTAAAATAACAGACATTCAAAACACAATTGTTAAACATTGCCCCAACCATAAAATTAAACTCCTTAATATTAATAAGGGCTACTCTATTATGAATATATTACCTCACAGTCAACTATATAAATTAATACTTAAATATTATTTTGATAATATTTATAAGCTCAATATTGATTATAATAAAATATTCATATAAATATAAAGGTAAATACAAATTACCACATTTTAAAAACAACTATGGAAAATATTCCAGAAATTACGAAATTCCCTCTGTGTTCAACAGATCCCTGAAGAGTTGTTCTGTTTAAAAAAAGTTAGAGATGTAAAAAAATTTCAACACAGGCTTACGAAAAATATTTAACTGCTGTTTACCCTGTGATATGATTTTATTGTATATATGGAGCATTTTCGTGATATTATTATAACTGTTTATTGTGTACCATTCCGATTACTGCGGACAAGATGTTTAGCTTCATAGGACTGAATTTTATACTGAAAAAGTTATGGGAAAAATAAATAAAAATTTTTGAATATTAAAAAAAATGGTCCATGCTTGTCACATCCATAGTGACGCGAGATGAGCGGTGAGGGGCCAACATACTTTCGTACAGTCGCTCAAAAAAGTATCCGAACACTATGGTTGATTACAGAATTCAGAAAAAATATCTGGCAACGTTTTTTTAGAAATTAGTGATCTGGCAACCTTCGTGTCACGTGACACGAAGGTTGCCAGATCACTAATTGTCCGGACACCATAGTGTTCGGATACTTTTTTGGGCGACTGTACATTAGAAAGTGCACATACACTCTTTCTTAAACGGTATGCATGCCCTTGAACAAGACGTAGATGTATTAAAATTTCAACTCTTGTCGGGAATAATACTCTCATTCAGGGACAACTCTATGGGGGGTATGCCCTACCATTCAGAATGTTAATAATATTAATAGAGGAAAAATGATTAAACTTATTTATATTTCATGAATGTTTTAAGAAATTTATAAAAATTAATTAAAATTATAAGAAATTTTTTAATTTTTCTGGACCATCGTATGTATGGATGGATGGATGTATGGATGGGAAAATCATATAATTCATTGGAAATCCAATCTCTTGCCCTCTTTCTTTCACATTTTTATGACTCGATTGTGATTCTTTCCCCCCTCGATTTTTTTTCTAGATCTTGGGATCTGCTTTCATTTAATGTGTTATTTTAATTTTAATATAATATGTGTACGTTCTGATGTACGAAAATATCTTGGCCCGTCACTGTTCATCCCTCTCTCTACGGTTGCAAGAAGTATGGACTAATGGATAACACCAGATGCAAGGCAACCCTATCTTAGCGAGTTCGTTCCATTCGTGGATGTAGGTAGGATTTAGTTTCGAAGTGGGGGGGGGGGGAGGACTGACAATAAGAATTGTGGAGTGTTTCCCAATTATTAAAATAATATTCTATATGGAATGAGATTATATTTATAGTTTTTGAATCTATTTTTAGAGCCGGACATAAATATTACACTAATTATACAAAGACAACTGTTTTGAAATTCAAAACAGGTTTCAGATCTAGGGTAAGATGACATGATTTTTTTTTCGGGGGGGGGGATCCTTGGTCCTATGTACAATATAGTACTGAGCAGTGCTTATCACCAGCAAGTAACTAGTATGAGACGCGACTATAACACAAACTGGTTGAAGAGTTAGGAATATGTTAGCGTTTTGTATGCATTACTACTTAAAGATTATAATAGTGATTACTAAGAACGCAGTGAATTTGTTCTATATGATAGGAAGTAAATTTAATAAACCTATCTAAAATAACGTTCTAAATCCTTACTAAAATAACGTCTATATATAACGTCTATAAATAAACCTATCTAACATAACGTCTAATAATATCTAAAATACGTTATGGGTTTATTTCTCTCAATAAAATTATTTTCTGCTCTTTGGCTATTACCCTAAAAGATTATTTTTTTCGTCTCTCAGAATTTTTTTGCCGTTATGGCTCTTTAAGCCCGTGATGGCTTTTTATTTCGTCCAATTAATTCTGCCGAATTTATCTGGAGGAATAAAATTTAAATAGATATAAAATAAAAAAATAAATGCGAAATAGAATTTATATTAATATATTTAATTATACATATAAGTTATGGTATGGCTAAATACGGAATTTAAAAACTGTTGCTGTACATAACATACACATATAATGCTTTCTTATACATATATGTATATAACAGACATTCAAAACACAATAATAAGTATATGTAAAATGCAGAATATTTTTACTATTAAAAAAAACTCAGCATATTCTTTTTGCGTAGACAGAGAAAAATCGTTCCTTTTACTCGCTGTTTGCAGAGGTCTGAGATAAACCATGCCCATGGGCGTTGTGTCTGTTTATCCAATAGTAAGTGAAAGAGCTGCTTTCTATAACGCCTCCTTATAGATGATTCATTGATCCTCTCTTCGAAGGTTTCTTGAAAAGGAGGGGAGAAATGAATGCGGATATCTGATTTCTCCTGAGTTCGACACCGAAGTGCGACAGAGCATCGTCGAAGAACAACAAAGCCTTGCTCGGGAGTTGACGTTCTTCCAAATGGCGCGTGACAGCTGGAAAGGAATGTAAGAAAAACCGGTATCTAAAGATTACATTCTTGATCCAGGCATTCTTTTGAATACGGTAGACGATAGGTATAAAAATTCATCTGAATGTTCATCGGAGATAGAAGATTCTGAGATTCTTCGATCAGAACTAGCAGAGGTTCATGTGATGCTGCTGCTTCATTGCATTCTCTCAGAGAAGGACAGGACAAAATATTGAGCGCAGGGCACATCGGGCAGCCATTTCGTGTAACAATATGAAAATTTACAATGAGTTTCGTTCCATCATGTATAATATTTAAATGCGTAAATGTGCCTATCGAATAATTCTCTTTTCATAGTTTTTTTTTTTAGATTATTTTAACTGCTTTTTTTTAACCTTTTTATTTTCTGTACCAGTGCGCAAATTTTAATTTTGAGCTAGTAAGCAATTCGATCTATATTTTTCCCGGTGAAGCTTTCCCTAACCTGTCACTGAATTGAAACAAAATAAAAAAAAAACCTATCTTCGTTATTCGGCTTTAAAAACAAAGGTAAAGCACAATGCCAACAATGATATCATTTACTCGATTCACAATAACTTCAAAGGAAGACTGGGAGTCAGAAAATTTTTAAATTAACGAAAAATCAGTTTTGGCTTCCTATCCTCCTTTAAAGTTACCGGGAATTGTGTAAGTGGTTTCATTGAGGTATTATGTTTGAGTTTTTATCAAATTTTTCTTACTTTTTAGAGCCCATTTAGGAAGTTGATAACTTTTATTAACTTTTAATTAATATACATTTATTTATTTGTGGTTTAGTGGCGAAGTTCGAAATGGACTTTGCTACTAAAAAATTGCTACGGAGGTGAAAATTGTTACATTCTAATGTGCAAGCTGTCCCGTGGCCGAGTAGTTAGCGCTTGGCTAGTGATCGAAGAAACTGAGTTCGGGCCCCGGCTAAAGAATGAAGTCTGTGTTTGTTCTGCTCACGTCCCGCCATCATCACAGACCTATGGCGTATTTAAGTGGCAGTCTCCAGTCAGCCCTCTATGGCAAGTAGCTGCTTGAGGGCCTATTTGATTTCTTTTCACTGGACGTCATAAGCTTTCATTTGACATATAACTCATTAAGATCGATCGCATTACCGTTGGACTTGGAAAGGTCTCCGTCTGTCAGATGGACGTTAAGCCGTGGCCACGTGTGCAGCAGAACCAAACACTGTGCACGTTAAAGAACACATTGGATGGCCTTGACGGGACGCTACCATCTGTCTCCTAAAACTCTTCAATCGATCACCTTCTCCAAGATTCTCTGAGCCCAAGGAATCCTTGATATCTAGTCTTTTTAGCTTTTTTTTTTCTTCTTAGCTAAATTGAAAACTGCTCTGTTCGCCCGAAAGCAAACAACCCAACGACCGAACTGATCTATCGCATTATGTTTCCCTCCCACCTTTTGGGAGACGACTCGACACTTCATCTGTAACACGATATATTTTTTATTTCTCGCATAATGCTACGATCAGCCACCGGATAACTTTCTTTCTACACGCCCCCCCCCTCCCACTCCTGAAACTGCACTAACCAAGAATAAACTCGTTCATATCGAAGACACCATTTAAAATAACGTTGAGAAGACTTTTTTTTAATTCATGTTTGTTTTTTTCTTGCTGTTGTTTTGTTTTCCGTTTTAGTATATGTGTTTATTTTCCACTATACATGTCTTATTCTTTAATTAACCTGTCATGGACCTCACAGAAATACGGCTGACAAGCCATACGGTTTAGCGGGGTTTTATGTATATAACCATACTGAAGCAGAAATAAAGCAGTTATTATTATTAAGGAAAAAGCAAAACAAAATATACATATATATTATGTTCAATCAGCCCTGCTAAATCTAACATTGATAGATGGTGAGCTTCCTTCAATATCATGCCCTTCATCAAATTAATTGTTTCCTTCTACTTCTACCGAAGATACAAAATATGATAACTTCCTTTCGGAAATTCTCTTTAACTTCAATCGTTTCTAATATCTTTCCTTAAATATATATCTGGGAGTGTTTGCTATGAGATGTTAGACAATGGCTTCCCAGGCATCGATTGATGATGATGATGGCGGAACAACTGCTTCGGCAAATACACAAACGAAAAGCAATAGCAAGATAGGCAATATTACTTTCGCCTCAGGAACTGTAAGTACACATCTTGTGCATCATTTGCCGTTCTTGATCGGCAAACGATGTCTCGTAGTAAAATCGAAAAGAGAATCTCAAAGCTTAAAATACTAATAATAAACCTTTAAGTGCAGAATATTTTTAAAGTTTTCTTTTTCTTTTTTGCTATAAAATGTTTTCATCCACATTATCGCTTTATTTGCTAATTATCACTTTACGGAGGCTTATTAATTAATTAATTGTGTTTATGTACTCGGACCTAATTTAAACTTTTAATACTGCTTGCACTTATAATGCATAATACTTTTGTGTAATACTTTTGCATAATACTTTTGCACTTAAAGATAGATCATCGTTGATTTTATCTAGCAGAATTCTGCTGATTGACAAAATAAGAGAAGTTTTGGACAGCCAATAGCACATTATTAGTTTCCACCTGTATAAAAAAAAACAATATTTGGGTTTGTTGGATGTCGAATTTAGCCAACACTTAAAATTTGGCTGGCTATGATCTCTTTGACGATATTGGGGACTTCCTTCAACCAATAGTGTAGTTTCAATCGATTTACAAACAGTTATCTTCAGTGGTATTGGATTGTTTTATCTCTGAGCGGCACTTTTTTTCACACCATGGGCTAAATGGCCAGGTCACATGGACCCCGAAGGCTCAGAGAAGGTTGGGGGAGGGGACCCACTGGAACAGCTGTTGGGAGACAGATAGTAGCCTCCCGTCAAGGCCATCCAGCGTGTTCTTTAACGTGCACAGAGTATGGCTCTCCCGCACACGGGGCCACGGCTTAACGTCCCATCCGACGGACGGCGGCCTTTTCAAGCCCATCGGTGTCCCCTACTGACCGTGGGCAGGGCGGGGAAATATCTTCAGTGGTAATTTTATTATTTCACTTCAGTATTAATTTTAGTAAACAACGATTCAAAATACCTTTTAAAATTATCTTTTTAAGAATCAAGAAGAATAGCATATGGCCTCTGGCGCATATGGAATTTTCAAAGATAATGAAGTTTTTTATTTTCCACTTTTAGCACCATTTATGTAACAGTGTAAATTCGAACTGACTGAAAATTCGGAAAAGGCAGATAATAATATTTTATTAGTACTTATGATACCTAAAAATGAGTTTTCATTTATCTATTAAAATAGTTGCGTTATTCCTAGAGTGGCCATGCTTCCCTATTTTGGTGTATTTCCCGGAAAGGCTCGCGGGACGCCAAAATGTCCCGCTTTTGTCCCGATTTGAAATAATAACATCGTCAGAGAATAAATCTGATATAAAAATAGGGTATCATGTTGTAAAATAATGAAACATTGTCAGTTCGGGTAGAGTGAAAAAACGGCAAGCAATTAATATTTATAAGACTCATAGTGGGTAAAATAATTTTGCTGCATTTTTTTCTACTAATATTCATTTTAATTAATTTTTTTACGCTAATTGACAGTTCATGCGGATTTTTCACTTCAAATGGTAAATGTTCGGTACCAACTATTCTTCCTTTAATCCCGAACCCCCTCCTGTAAAAAACTGAAAGTGATGGTAATACATAGCTTTAGATTCGTATCAGTGGGATCTTACTATTTATAGAGTTTATCTCATCACTGGGTCAGGAAATATTCTGAAATATCTGACAGCTAACACTGCGAAAATTGCGTTATGTTTCCTTTTTTCAAAATGAAGTCTTGGTCTTTCTAGGTTAATGTATTTCTGTGTGTGTGTAAGCGTTCGTTTTAAGACTATTTGCTTTTAAATTTGACTGATTTCTCAATGTGTTCTACAGCTCGTTGAACGCGAAAATGTCATATTTTTATGATATATTTATATATCAGTTATTCTTATTTACTCTTATAATCCTATTGAAATAAGTTTTATTATTTAAAATAAAAAGCAGAATATTGTCGTCAAGTAGTTGAAGATGTACAGTCTACACCCAAAGCAACAAAATGAAATGCCATCATTTTTTAAATTGAAGAATCGGCAATTTTTATAAGATAATATGAAACTAATTTAAAATGTCCCGTTTTTACCCTCGGCTAAGAGGGACAATAACTGAAATGCCCCTTTTTTAAGTTTTGAAAATCTGGTGACTTTAGTTATCCCACTCTCTGGGGGTTAAAGGGTGAAATCGTTGCTGCCAATGTAAACCTCTTGACCGTGATACTTCACCATTATAATTTGAAATTTCTAGCATTTCCCACCGTTTTCCCACCTATATAGGGGATTATTAGAGGAATTGGGAGTGTCCGAAGTGCGAATTTTAATAATAAATCAATATCTATTTAGTTAAAAAACAACAAATTTTATTTATCTCTAAATACAAAGAAATTTAATGTCTGCAGAAGGATAAATCATTATTTTCTTTTTTTCGAAACGCAGTGGATAAAGCAAAGCAATCGCAACAATGTTTTTTATATGCGTATATTTGTTTAATTATTAAAAATTGTTTATATTTTTAATATTTTTATTTTTAATTAACAGTTTGTTTTAATTTTTAACAACCGATTCAGCGATCAGAAATGTTTTTAACAAATAAATCGATCGAATCGACTAGAAAACACCACTGGTTGCAACGTAATGGAACAAGAGGGTATGTATAGATGATATTTGTAAATAAATTCCGAATATATTACGTTGACGTTCAGAAATTTTAAAAACAATTTAGCAAAGATATGTAATCATTTCTGAGTACAATAATAGAATTCCTTTACTACAAACAAATAGAGCACGATGCCTAGAGATTCAGCTTGGCGATTCATCGCATTTTACATCTGACAGCGTGTCCTTTCATAGCCCATTCTCTCCACTCGTCAGAACTGTGATTTCCCTATGGAGGTGGCTAGGGCGGGGGCTGAAGGAAGCATAAAGTGAAAACATTGCAATTTCGCAGTTTGAACTCTAACATTCCTAACATTCCGCAGTGAAGAGCAATGGGGTAAATAAAAGTCGCTCTTCGCAGTGGAATCAGATCGCACAACTTAAGTGTTCTCTGCAGTCAGATAGTTTTTCGCAAAAAAACAAGTGCTAGAGCAACGAAAGAACTCCGAATGTTGAAAAGTACAGTTTTGCGTTATGTTTGCATCCAAGGTTGGTCTCGGGGGAAAGCGACCCAGGCCTGAGGCTCTGGGAGATCTCTTTTGTTTTCAGATTTGTGACATAAAAAAAAATGCCTATTCCCAGCGTCTATACTGTAAATGCATCAAGTCCTGTAACAAAGATAATCATACATGAAAGATCATTTGTCAGAAAATATATCCAAAGAATAAGAATAGCTGGCGAGCAGGGCAGTTGTATGGAAGGGGGAAGAGGAGAGTTCCACTAAGGATGCTTATGACATTCAGCGCCATTTTTCCTAAGATCTGGCCAGTTTGTATCATTTTGTATTCTTAGAATATTTTTTGTAAACCAACATGTAAAAAGAATCAATGCGTGTCATATTCAGTCCCGACGATTATTTCATTACGGGAGTTAAATTTATGCAATTATGAGGTTGAATTCATTTATCTGTAAAGATCTTTTACGTTTGAGGGCAAAAAAGGTTTGACAAAAATTAAACACCAGGTGACGCAAACAGAGTAGGAAGAATGTCAGACTTGTTAGCTTAAGGCTGTCTCTTCTGAGCCCCAAGAGTCTTCATTGTGCAAGTGTGTTGAGATTTTTTTTAACTTACTCTTGCCTTTGGTGAGAAAGAGATTTGGATGAGCTTGGAAATATCGCCAAGTGCGATATTAATGCGATGTTTTTATCTGCAGGGAAATCATACCATTAAAAGCATTCAGGGTAACCTTGAGCTGCTTTATACTACTTCTAAATTGTCCAAATTCCACTATCATAACATCAAAGAACAAAGTGTTATGATAACAAGACCCAAGAAATATGAATCCGGTGGTTCAAACACTATATTCGTTTAAGTCACATTGTTCTCATCAGTAGCTTAGAGTTTAATGAATCCCTGCTTAACGCGGTGGACGAGTTCCTGGTAACTCCTTGTTAAACAAAATTCGAGTTAGCTGAACTGTTATGACATGTATTTCAACGCGATATGGACCCCAAGGCACTCAAGTATATTTTATAATTATAATTTATAAAATGTAACACGAAGCAGTAAAATTATAAATTATTAAATTTATTTGAAGACATTATATTCGCTGTTATATTCTGCTAAGAGTATGTTTAGGGGGAAAAATGTCGCTTGGGATTCGAACCCACGACCTTCTGCTAACTTGTCAGATTTTGTAACCGCTGAGCTAGCGGCTATTGCTCAAGATTTCCCTTCTTGCTGTTGTTCATACCCTAAATTTAACTAGACGTTGCGTTTGCAGATAAAGAGATAGAGAATGGAGAGATGTTAAAACATTCAGAATATAACAGCGAAGATAGTGGCTTCAAATAAACCTGGTGTGTTCACTGTGAATGAAAAAGACAGTGATTATTTAAATTTTTACTTTTAATGATAACTAAAAAGAAATTAATAAATAATTACACTCCTAGACATTACACTTCGTAGACATAGCTTTCACCTCAAAAGGAATACGGATCGAGTACTTGGGCTTTTCTTTATATCTTGGTAGGCAATATTTTTTTATAGCACTCAGACACTCTCTCATGTAAAGTCATAGTTGTGCCTCTCAGACAAAGCCATGCACTGATTATGGAAAGCACCTCCTTCAATCACTTTGATAGTCAAAACTTCTATCGGCAGCCTCCCCACCAAATGCCATCCGCATATTTTTTAAAGTGTACAGGGTATAGTTCTCCCCCACATGGGACCAGGGCTTAAAGCCCCATCCGACAGACCCTGACATTTCCAAGTCCAGGGGTTTTCGCCTTTCTCACCGAGGCAGAACAGGGGTTAACTGAGAAAGATCTCAACGCAGATGCAGGTGGGACTAGAACGGGAAAACTCAAAAAGGGGAAAGTTAACAAAATGAAACATTGTTAATGCTCAGAAAATATACTCTTATCACGTAAGACAGTCTTTCTACATCTTCTTACTTGGGGTGACCCTTTTGAGACTGTTCAACTAAACAAAATTTATGTTGTCAATGTTGTTATGGTGTATTAAATTAATCGAATTATAACGGAATTGTAATTGTTGGAGGCGCTGAAGTAGGAACAGAATAAAAGGGAAGTGGGAGGCACAAGTAACGCATTTGAGCCACAAAAAAAGTAAAAGAAGATGCCAAGATATTTTATTTCCATTGCACTATAACATTTGCTCCTCCGATTTAAAGGGTTTTAAAGGATAGCCTATAAAAGCTCAGGAAGAGAAAAAAGCTCGAAAAGTTCAGGAAGCAATGCTTCCCAATATATAGATAAATCAATAACTTGAAAAAAATTATTTACGCATTTTATTTCAAATTTCAATTAAAATTCTCAAAGATATTAATAAATTTTTCTAACAGATCTTCTGTATCAAAAGATTAAAACAGTCCAATTATTTGCTAAAAATTAATGAGACGAAAATCTAAATCGATATTACTTGTGGAATGTAAAAAACAACAATATAATTTATAATAAAGCAAATAGGATGATGAGAGTTTTGCGAAAACATAAATAGTTCGCGGCACCTGCAGCACTGATACGTGACAACGGTTGGGACTCATTGCTCTAGCGAATAAGTAAAAATAAAGCTTACACCTTTTTTTAACAAGGAAATTCAAGGTTTGTTATGTGAACTATCATGAAAGGAAAAGTTAGAAAGCGAAAGTTATGAAACTACCTCTATCTACTGACATGATGTGTGTCAGACGTAGCTAAATTATGCCTTGTATTTTTATTAAAAATTATTAAATTTATTTTTTTATAAAATTTTTATACAATACAAATTATTATCTGCAAACTTTTATAAATTATCATAATTATCTAATCTAAGGTGTTTTCTAGAAAATGTTGTCAAAAATACTGACTTAGGGTGCGCGTAAACATAGAAAGGTTCTGAAAGAGACAGAAAGAGCGCAAATACATTCCTCATTTTCATTAGGGTAGTGTCTATCAGACACCCACGTCAGCTGTTAAAGGTTAACATTCGTGGCAATAGGTATATATTCTATTACGTATATATTTAATACTAGAAAATCAATCGGTGACTTCGGCACTTATTCATTTCTAGCCCCTCACTACGACCCCTATTTGACATTGAATGTGATACCGGATCTGAAACTCCCTCTCATTTCTGAGTTCTACTGCCGGAAAGAGCCCTCTCCATTCACCAATTTTTAGCTCTCCAGAGCTGAAATATCAGGATTTGACCTATGACCTCGAAGGATCCATCTCATCCAAAATTTTTCATAATTTCTGAGATCTACAACTCAAAATTTCTCCAGGTATCAATTTTAGCTCGTTACCATTTGATTGATCTAAATCTGGCCTTTGACATCGAAAAACTCTCCGGATCCGAAATTTCGTAACATTTCCAACATCTATAATCCGAAACACCCACTGACACCAGTTTTCAGGTTCCCAACACTTGCAGATCATGGTTTGACCTTTATGTGCGCTCCATTTGATCTTAAGGGACTCATCGGAGGTAAAATTTCGGAAATTTCCTGACAGCTACGACCCTTATTACCTTTACTACGAATATTTAGAGTTCTACCATTTCTGCATCATAGTTACAGGGATTTATGAAAATAATGGAAATAGGTGTTGTTTGTGGAGAACATTTTATTAATAAGCTGTAGACCCACCTCGAGCGTTATAGACGCAATTCGAGGTAGAATAGACTTATACAAGTCATGCACATACAGTAATGCAATATGAGACCATTCTTCTTGTAAATATGGCCCAACTGTGCCAGTGATATTGTAGGTGAAAAGTGTGATCTGCCTTGCGCTCCTGATATTCCCACAAATGTTCAATAATATTGAGGTCTGGAGATTGAGGTGGCCATGGTAGCAGCTGTACTTCATCCTCATGCTCTGCAAAACACAACTTGACACGTTTCGCATAATTCACGGCTGCATTATCTGCTTGAAACAGGGACAGTCATTAGGGAGCAATGCCCGCAACATTGAATGCAGGTGGTCCCCGAGAATGGATTCGTACGTTGCGGATTTGACATAACCCTGCAGAATAACTAATGGCCTTTGATATGGCATCCCACATCATCAGGGATCCACCTACATGCTTCACAGTCGGAACCAAACAGTCGGGGTGGTATGCTTCTGCAGGTTTTCCCCAGATGTACATTCTACCAGTGGTGGAAAACAATGTGTAGCACGATTCATCAGACCAGATGACATGTTGCCAGTCTTTAGCATCCCAGTGTTTATGTGCTTTGCACCACTTTACACGTTTGGTTGCATTGATGTTGGTATCACAAATTTATGGATTGCAGCACGGCCATAAATACCGGCACATTGAAGTTCCTGACGAACTGTTATGACGGAAACGGGATCATTCCGACTGGTGTTCAACTCCGCTGCTATTTGCGGTGCCATGGTCTTGTGCTTTCATTGTACAATCCGTGCCAACGTACGCCTATTGTCGTGCTCACATTTGTTTCAAAATGTGGACACGGTGGTTTGGCGTGGAAAGCCTTGATCGCCATTATCTTCAGCTACTAGTGCCTTTTTTCATTGCCTCCATTTTTGATGTCCAGTCCAGCCATGAGAAAGAACACTGCTGCTGACACATAGACTCTTACAGCATGGTCTAATGGGCCCCAGATGGCACGGGGTCTACATGACCTGTTGTAAACAACACGCCCCAGATGAGTCGAGCACCTCGAACCGCATGCGCCAATGAACAGCGTCCACACATAGCCGGTGGGTATCTTTTCTACCAGGAGTCGATAGGAAGTGAGGTGAAAAAGGCGTGCAAAGAATTAATTTCGGTTCTGAACAGCGAGGCAGTAGGAGGTGTGGCAAGTTCGTCCTGCGATTCGAAAGAACAGAGCAGGACGAGTACACATGTGTGAAGTGTAGCTGAGGACTGAGCAACAAGAGCGCCCAACTACCTGCG
This sequence comes from Ryuthela nishihirai, assembly GCA_038380435.1. Lineage (NCBI taxonomy): Eukaryota > Metazoa > Arthropoda > Arachnida > Araneae > Heptathelidae > Ryuthela > Ryuthela nishihirai. The sequence continues at coordinate 14,956,186 of JAWZYU010000019.1, read as the reverse complement.
GTTCACGAATGACGGTGGAAGTACAGCCAACGACCACGCATCTTTTGGCCCACTTGGGTAGAACGAGGCAAGGGTCGAATTTATTCTGATCTGGTTTCCCCATGTGAGTTAGTGCTAATGGTCGCCACCACGCCGCTCCTCTGAGAGATGAAAAATTGTTAACTTCCACCAGCCTCTTGAGCTTTTTCTCGTAATCGCGAGTTTGGGACTGGCTTATTGCATGTCACTTGGGAAGTTTCCCTCAAAAGAAAGGGACCACCCTGAGGGCGCCTGTAAGGAAAGCTATTGAAAAGCATGTTAAGTGAATGTTGATTTTGATTGAAAAGTATGCTAAATAAATGTGATTTTATATGTAATTGTTCTTGTTTTAAATATATGCGTATGTAAAATTGCTCTTGGTTTAAATATATGATGTGTACCGTTCTAACATTTGTTCTGGGAACCAGCCTCAGGCAGGCTGCAGGGAAGGAAGTCGGCCACTAATGTTGTATCGCCTCCAAACTACACAGGGGTAGTTACAACACTATCTTTATCTGACAACTTCATATGGCGTCCACAATTTTCACGTTTAGAGGCAACGACCTGTCGTTTTGATAGGTAGTCATAATCTTCGATACAGTTCCTCATGCTACTACTATTTCCACCGTTTTGGTACTGAAGCTCCTGCAAGACGCACACCAATGATCATGTCTTTTTGGAGTCTACTGAGATCTGATATTTTCGAGAATTGCACTACAACAGCCGTTTCACCTGCGCCTGTGGTGCTGCTATGTGATAGCCGACATCTTACTTCTCCCCTTTATATACCTCACATCACGAGTGTCGTCGTCCATGTAATATGCATACGGCGCATTGCGTGTACTCCGGTAGCCGTCGGTGTTTCTATTATTTTGATAAATCACTGTAGAATTAGCCGTCAGTCAATCACTCACAATCACTTATAAATTAGATATTATACTTCCCTGTTTTAATAATAAGAATTATAAGGAATATAATTTCCCTCTACTCTCATGAATTTTGAAAAGTGCAATTTAATTGCAAAAAAAAGTGCAAACTTCGAAATCACAAGAGCTTTCTGATTTTCCAGCATGTATTTCAGAAGTTTTATTCGTATTTGAATATCATTTCTTACATTGCAGTTGAATCCTTTCGGAGAGATAGCATCGTCATAGCTTAGTGCTCATTTAGAGTATAAGAGCTCACAGTTTTTGCAGTGCTCCTTTCCCTCCCTTTATACTGATTAAATTTGCCACGTCTCTCTCCGTTACTCTATGCATTGTTATCAGGGCCGAATATAGGGTGACAAGGGGTCATCCCCTCCTTTCAGAATGTCAGTAAGGGTAATAGAAGGAAAAATTATTAAACTTATTTATATTTCATATAATTTTCAAGAATGTTTTGAACCCCCTCTGAAACAGAAGGGGAAATGTTACACTGCAATGAAAATCTAGACCTCTTGGTTCCCTCCTTTAATATTTTCACGTCTAGATTGCGTTTCTTGCCTCCCCCATCCCCCTTGATGTTTTTCTACGTCCGGGCCTGATTGTTGCCATACATTCCTATCAGTAGTTTTCTTTAATTATGTCAGAATCAGGCAGGATCTAGGTGGGGGAGGGGAAAGGGGAACATCCCCTTAGGAATGCTAGAAATTGAAATGGAAGCCGAAAAGTATTAGACATATGTATATTTCATGCATTTTCAAGACTTTTTAAGTCACTGAAACGGAGGCAAAAATTTTATGCCAGAGTGGCGATCCAGTCTCTTGGCTTCCATTTCATTCATTTTTTTCACTCGATCCAGTTACTTGCCACCACCACACTTATTTTACTTTCAATAGACCTAAGCCTGGTTTGAATAGTAGTGAGTTTTAATCTAGTTCAAGTGTTGCAGCGAAGAACGTACAAAATTCCTTAAAATATTTTCCCGTACTTTTATTTATATGTTTCCCTTTTAAACTGCAATACTTTTGTGTCCTCTCAGAAAATTTCTCGCGTTCCTACATTGTGAAAACTTCTAATTTAGAGAATGAAACTTTCAAAGCAAAACATAAAACTATTTTATCAATGAGAAAGGATACCATGATCATCTAGGTAGTATTTAGGAGAGACATCTTGTTGCTGATGAATGTGGATTTTGTCTGCAGCAAATGCAGAGGAAAACGTTACTAACATCTTCAGTTAAGTTTCTACATATTATTCTATCGGATGCAAATGGTTCAATATCGTAAGAATTCTTTGATAGGAATCATTCATATAGAACGAAAAGGATATTCTTTTTTGTGTTTTGAATGATGGACGTAGAACATCATGCGCTTACAAACGTCCTTTCAAACATTTTATCTTCAAGTCTTTCGGGAATTATTATGATCATAGCGCAGAGATAATTTATCATGGGGTTAATATGACCATGAGACAGAACTTTTTCCCTCCTCTCTTTGAGTCACATACGCAAAGGTGATTGTTAATGAAAGAGAGGATCAGTTTCTCTCTTAGAATATGAATCGATCTACTGAGAAAAAATATAAAACTGAGATGGTTATGATAAAATAGGAAGACTTCTTATGTAACAATGATGAAAATATGAAAGAGATTAATGATGAAAATACGAAAGAGACATAAAACCCCTACCGAGAAACACATCTGCAATAATGTTCGATAACAAAAGGATGTATACATTTATCTTCTGAAATAAAACCCGCTCTGCGCACGGTCAGTAGGGGACACCGATGGGCTTGGAAAGGCCGCCATCCGTCGGATGGAAAGTTAAGCCGTGGCCCCGTGTTCGGGAGAACCATACCCTGTGCACTTTACGGGACACCTAGACGGGAGGCTACCATATGTCTCCCAACAGCTGTTCCAGTGGTCCCCTTCCCCAACCTTCTTGGAGCCTTCGGGGCCCATGTGACGTAGTCATTTAGCCCATGGTGTGCAAAAAAAGTGCCGCTCAGAGGTAAAACAATCCAAACCAACCTGAAATAAGAATGGATCTAGCTGAGGAACAACTCAAAACCCAAAAGACTTTGAGGAAATAGAAAAATTTCTTTCGAAATAATATATGAAATAAAAGAAGTTCCTGCTGTGTGTCCGACCTACAGGAACAAATATAGAATAATCTGATTTAGTGAGAGTAATTCTCTGCTCCAACTTTTGACATTAACGGAATTATTTTTTATTTATTTCGTGCCTTCCCATTTTAGTTTTCTTTTTTTCCAACGGACTTCATTTGTCTCTGCAGCACCATAACGCATCGCATTAGCTCTGCAGAGACTTTCATTGACTCTATGTACGTCTTCTAATTGGTGTGAGAGAAAAAATCCTGATAACCTCTTTAATCTGAATTAAAAAAAAAATCTGAATACTGGGTCATTTAATACCGAAACCCGCGATAATTTAGAGTGAAATAAGTTACAAATCTGCTTTAGCTGCGATTAATCAAAGTCCAGAGACAGCAAAAATCAATGGGATAGGATTAACGAGCATGTAGCAAAGGCATAAACATGCCTGCAATATTGGAAGCCGAACCACACTAATGGCAATTTAATGACACAACGCCAAGAATAAGGATCATTCGCTTCTTGTAACGCTCAATGTTAAAAACTAATGACTGTGCAAAGCATTTGACATTAACATAATCCGAAACTTAGCTTTATCTCGAGACCCCGTTTTCAAAAGATTTTACGATGCAAAGAATGCAAGAGTTTAGAAGTCGTGCCGGAGATTCCTTTGTCAATAACTTAGGTCTTTATTGCTTCCTTCCGGATGATCATACAATCTCTGCCTTGACTCAGAGCTAAAATTAAGACGTTTTTTCTGAAAATAAAAAACATTAAAGAAGTTCAGATTTGAATCCTAAAAGTGGAAAATATAAGCATCTCTTTATGAATCGCACGTGTGTAAACTTAACCAAAAAAATAGAGAGTATATCCAAACAACGTAAGAAAACGCTATCCTCAAGAAAAAAATAAAAAAAATATTGTTTATTATTTTTAACTTAAGATTTTTCAAAATGTGGGCTTTCCAATGATTTGATGAGTCACCGAAACTCTGCCGTTTTTAAAGTTAAGATATATTTCTATAGATAAATAGAACGTTCAGGGATCAGAATTATAGTTTAGAAGTGAAAAATATAAGCGACATTTTATCCCAATCGAACGCCTGCAAATACAAAAACAAAGGGAGAGTATATTTTAAGAAAGAAAAACAATAGATACACAGGATAACAAATTATCAAAAAAAACTGTTATTTTTAAATATCGTTTTTTTAAAAATAATTTGAAAGGTCACCACAACTGTAACATTTCTGAAGTTCAGATGTTTTTCTGGAAATAAAAAAGAATCATCAGATTTGTAAAAGTGGATAATACAAGTATCATTTTATCTGAATCGAACATGTATAATCATAACAGCAGAGAGAGAGAGTACGTTAAAAGAAAGAGAAAAAATCAAAAATTGCCAAATTAAAAAAAATGTTAAGAAAAAGACATTCGATTTTTTGAAATGTGGACTTTTTCAATAACTTGAATAGTGACACCACAATTCTAATATTTCTAAAGCTAAGGTGTCTTTCTGGATATAGAAAAAAGAAAATTCATAAGATCGGAATCGCATACTAGAAATGAATAATATAAGCATCTGAAGTGAAAGTGTATAAGTACTACAACAAAAAAAGCTTACATTCCAAAAAATAAAAGGGCGATCCTCAAGAAAAAAAAATGTTAAAAAAAAGCATTATCTCTCATTTTTAATTCATATTCTTGACCCGGTGTCTACGGTAAATGTTACAATAAAATTTGGATGAAACAATTATTCCCTAATACTCCAATGATAGAAGAACAGAGGCAGCAATAGAAGTAGGACAAAAGTACCGTATTTTAACGCGTATAAGAAATTCCTTTTTTCCAAAAATTGGGTCCCAAAAATAGGGGGGTTTCTTATACATGGATAGTATTATAGGTATTAACAAATTACTTAAAATAAAAATATCTTTGACGAAAAATCAGGGGGTTCCTTATACACGTTAAAATGCGGTATTTCTTAACATTATGCTGTCTAGGGCAGTAGTTCCCAATCTTTTCTGGCTGAAAATAAAAGAATTTGGGACTCGAACCTGGGAACAACAAATTATGCGTTTTGAAATGTTAGAGTTGTGGTGACTCTTCAAATTAATAAGAAACAACAACAATATTTTGAAAAATCTACATTAAAAATTCATACATGTTGTGATTTGGAAATAAATACTTTTTTATCCCCTGAAAACCTTTTTCATGTACAGAAATTTTAGGGAAACAACCGCACAAATTTCTAAAACTCTTCCGTTGGGAACAATTGCTCTAGGGAAAGGGTAATTTTGAACCGAAAGAATAATCTCCTGTATTCTTCTAATGTCTAGGTAGATGGCAATAGCAGAAATGAAAGAAATTAACTTTACTTACCTGCTGAGTGGAAAGAAGGCCGCCACATAAATAGGAGAAACTAATCATCTCTGTAAAGCAGGATATCTACGAATAAAGCATAAATGCGAAATGCAGCATTTTCACAACGTGGTCGGGGAAGGGATTTACTCAGTCGTTAATATTGTTGTTGGGTTGTTTTACCTCTGAGCACACAATGAGCTAAATGGCCAGATCACAAGGACCCCGAAAGCTCAGAGAAATTTGGGGAAGGGAATTCACTTGACATCTGTTAGGATATTGATTATAGTCTCCTGTTAAGGTCATTCAGCGTGTTCTTTAACGTGAGCACCAGGATTAACGTTCTATCCAATGGACTGCTGTCTTTCCAAGTTCATCGGAATCTCCTACTGCCCGAAGTTATGGTGGAGAGTTTTGGGGAGATAAATCTCAACGCTGGCCTAAGTGAGATTAAAACCTGGGAACTGCAGATTACGAGCCTGCCGCGATATCGACTGAGCCACTCCCACCTCTCAGTCATTAGGATGCTAGTTGTACCCAGATTCGAGTTCCGACTGTGATGTCCTGACAATGTCCTCCCGAACTTGACATTGGGAAATTCCAGTTCTGCCCTCAGTGGGGAGTGGGATATTGTAGGGTTTGGAAAGTCTGTCGAATGGCTATGTAAATCAATGGCTCCGTGTTTAGGAGAATTATACTCTATGCACGTTAAAGAACACGCTGGACGATTTTGACGGGAAGTTTCATCTATCTCCTAAGAGCTATCCATCAAAAACTTATAGGAGTTTTTGTGACTTGACCATTTAGCCCATACTGTGCAAAAAAAGTGTCGCTCAGACGTCAAACAACACAATTCACCAACTGCTGCGTTTTCTTTGGAAAGTATTACATTGAGCAACATTTCATCATCATCATCCTCAAGCAGCCATGGGCTACGGAGGTCCAACCAGACCGTGCAATTTAGTTCTCCAAGCAAGTCTATCCTAAGCTACATCTACTGCATCTGGCCACTTGCACACCAATTCTAACAAGGTCCTGTTTGACATTGTCCACCGCATCCTAGGTCTCCCCTCCTTTCTGAGGCCTTTAGGCACACTGTTCATAACCCTATTCGTCAATCTATAATTATTCATACGGGCAACATGGCCAAACCAACGGAGTCTCTCTCTGCACAATTTGCTGCTTAAAGGAGGTTGCAAACTCCTTTGCCTAATCTCATCATTAGTTGCAAAGTTGAACCACCTAATGCCCAAGATACTGCGTAAGCATCTAGAATCAAAAGCATCTAGTTTCCTGTTATCTTGTTTACAAAGTGTCCAAGTTTCACTACCATAACTAACCCTAGAAAGAATCAAACTATTATACAGTCTAATTTTAGTCTTTAGGTGTATACGCCTATTTCTCCACACTCTCCATAGGTTCTTAAAAGTCCCGGCAGCAATCCCTATTCGTCTGTTAATCTCATGCCGCACATCACCATTATCTGTTACATAGCTCCCAAGATAATTAAACTGTGACACCTGCTCAAGACTGCAACCATTCAGATTAACTGAATCACAGCCTGCCTGACTAATTTTCATCACTTTAGTTTTCTCCCTGTTTATAACCAAACCTACTCTACTACCAGTCTCATCAACAGCTCGAATGAAAGAGTTCATCTCATCAACATCATTTGCCAAAAGGGCTAAATCATCAGCATAATCTAAATCAGACATTTTCGTATCTCCAGCCCATTTAAGGCCAAAATCTTTCCCTTGAAGTGAATTTCGCATAACATAATCAATAACCAAGCTAAAGAGAAAAGGAGACAAAATGCACCCTTGTCGAACACCAGAAGTAATGCTAAACCAATTGCTACAAGACTTACCAACTCTCACACACGACTCAGTGTTATTATAGAGAGCCTTCATTATGTTAACTAACTTGTCAGGTATACCATATGATCACACAATCAACCACAAATTATGACGATCAACAGAGTCGAAAGCCTTTTTGAAATCAACAAAGCTAGCAACCAAAGGTTTCTGAAACTCTAAATATTTCTCAAGAATCTGCCTAAATGAAAATATCTGATCCATACAAAACAACATTTACAAGTTGTATATTAAGTATTGTTTCTATGAAAACGCAATTTTCCATTCAATATTTCTATTTCAGCCAATGGTCTTTTTACACTGGTTTTCAAAACAAAATATATTGTTTTCGTTTTGACGTTCGTCTGTATAGATTCACCTTTCAAAATTTTAGAGCTCAATTAAAAACCTTTTTCGGTGGATAGGTATTGAGGAAATATTAGGTCTCCCATTTTTCCGAATCTCACAATAGTTTAAATAGTCGGCTCCTAACAATGGGAAGAGGTAGAAAATTTCCGAACCTTTAAATAATATTACAAACGGTCAATTTATACTAGAATTATGGAACTTTGATGTTGGAGTGTGAGGGTCAAGAACTTTGACTGTAATTGTGTTACACCTTTACTCAAGCTGGAGAAAAACGTATTTTTATTTAAAGGGATAAATAATAAAATCCCTTTTGTGCTTTATAGATCATAATAATATATTATTATTTGGGCTTTCCCAATCAGTTGTGTCAAATTACCGCTATTAAAAGTTGCAAAATTCAGAAAATGAAATCTTATATTTTCTTTGAAAACGACATCCCATATTCGTTAGATGCGTTCTGTTCTTCTTGTTATAATTAAAACCTATTTTAAAAGTTATACTTTCAATGCCTTTATCGGTTCTTAGCAGATAAACCTATTTAATTAAAACGTATTATTATTTTAATACGTTTATCTGCTATTTAAAAAAATGCCTATTAGTTGAAGAGAAGTATTGAATGAAAAAGTTCTTGCTTGTATGAACATTATACATTTATCATATAATGTTCATACAAGCAAGAACCTTTTTATTCAATACTTCTCTTCAGCTAATAGGCATTTTTTCCAATTCTAACATAAATTTTATTATTCATACATAAGCTTCATTATGCTGATACAGTATATATGTTGTTGATCATCAGCCCTGATCAGAGCGCATCTAAATAAATATACATTCATCGAATTAATTCACTTTCAGTTCTAAAATGGGCGAGAGCAACTGAAGCCACTAAGCAGCGGTGAAACTCGGTAGTAGAGCGTTCGCTTTGCATGTGAAAGGCCTTTGGCTCGATCTCCATTTAATTTCTTTCATGCCCATTAAAAATAACCGTTTCTAATAGTAGCAGTTATTTTATTCTGGTTGTTGTTCGTTTGCACAAAGAAAAATTACAGAAATTCCATGTTAATGGAATTACAGAAACTCAAATTACAAATTCACATCTTGAAGATTTTTTATAGGAAAAAACCAGAAGTAAACAAAATCAGCAATAGTTTAATTCAAAAACATTGAGTTTTCTTATGCCACTGAAGATATGAGATCTAATTGTCGTTATTAGTGAAAACTCTTTGACTATCATACGCTGCCACTCACACTACAAGAATCTTTCGTTTTGGTTTAAAGTTTTTCCCTTCCGACACCCTATAACGGTGGAGATTAAAACTGTTTCGATATCCAAAAATGTGAATCTTAATATTTCATAATACTTATCAAACTAAAAATATTTTTTTCTTTATTTTAAACGCAAAGAGAGATGAACTAAACTAATGAAAGACTTAAACATTCATTGCTAGGCACATATCCTGGAACTTAGATGCTGAAAACAATGAATGAAACAATGAATTCAGAGAAAACAATTAATTCTGTATTTTCTTATAATTTACTGTCGTGTTGATGAATTTCGTTTGTAAACTCATATGGATAGTTTAAAGCAAATACAAATAACTCTAACTCTTAACGTTTAGGAAAAGAGACATTGAACCCAGTGCACACCGGTTTTTGGTTGATCTCAACGGACCCACACATACTTTATCATCTTCCACTGTGTGAGGAGACAGTTCATGCAGAGTTTAGTGTATCTAGCTTTTTGGGGGACTGAGTGCATAAGCGGACAGACAGAAAAGCAAACACACACTCTCCTTAACATATTTCAAAGGCTATATATATATATACATCCTATATCATATGTATCTAACTTCTATTCTGTTAGGAAAATTTACACCTCTTAAGCCTTCTATTCCCATCATATATCATACTAGAAATCAATCAGTGCCTTCGGCACCTCTTGATTTCTAGACCGTCATTCAAACTCCTATTTAACCTTAAATTCAACACCGTTAAATACATCTGAAAGTCCCTCTTAGTTCTGAGTTCTACTGCCTGAGATATCCGTATCCATCATTTTTTAGTTCTATTTTTTATAAAGAGTAAACTGACAATTGGAAATTTAGGGCCTGCAACAAATTTTATCTCTCCAGCACCGTTATATTGATATTTGACTTTGACCTCGAAGGATCCGTTGCATCGAAAATTTTATATAATTTCTGAGTTCTACGAGTCAAAATACTTCCAGGCACCAATATTTAGACCAATAACACCGGTAGATATGTATTTGACCTTTGGCCTCAAATGACCATCCGGATCCGAAATTTCGTAACGTTTTCGACACCTACAACCCGAAACACCCCCAGACACTAACTGTAACTTTTCTAGCACTCGTAGATCATGGCTTGACCTCTACGTGACCTTTATTTGACACTGAACGACAGGTCGGAGATAAAATTTCGGATTTTCCTTGAGATTTATGACATTTCTTCATTCCTAGTTAGAATTAGCGTTATCCCCTCAAGTCAGAGATCAATCACTCTACCTCTACGTGACCTTTATTTGACACTGAACGACAGGTCGGAGATAAAATTTCGGATTTTCCTTGAGATTTATGACATTTCTTCATTCCTAGTTAGAATTAGCGTTATCCCCTCAAGTCAGAGATCAATCACTCACAATCGTCTATATGCGTTTATATTACAGATGATTAACATGAACAGTTTAAAGAGAATGAAAATAATTTATCATTATGGCATTTCTGAGCAGCAGAGTAGGTTCAATGAACACGTCATTAAGGTCTCGAAGTTTCAGAGAATCCTTTTTTTTTTGACAATACCTAACACATTACACTTTCAGTTTTATTACCACAATGGTATCAAAGGGACTTGCTGCAGCATTATTCTGGTTCCGGAAACTCTCCGATGTCAAGTAATACTTTGTTAATAGTTCGCTTCATAATTTTTGTCACTAGTCTGAAAGTTAAAATGTTTCCTCTTTGTAATATTTCCTTTTATGAAAAATATTGTATAGTTACTCTTTTCATCCAAAAAAGGAAATTATAATCATATTTATACATTACTTTGTTCAATAATACCTTGAACAGTTTTAACACTCGTTTTACAAATAAAGTAGAGAAATAAAATTCAATCATCTATACCAATGTTTCCCAAAGTGGGCGATATCGCCCCCTGAGGGGCGCTGGAACGATCCAGGGGGTCGGTAGTAGCCTCGGGAGAAAGAAGGGAAGATAAGAAAATTTTGAAAAACCGTTCATACATGTTTCATCTGTTGTGTAACATAGAGTTAAAGTTGTAGTGATTACTTTATTTTCCAAATAAACAAAAAATTATCCTTCGTTATCTTAATTTTCTGTGTGTAATGCGAATGTTACTATGGTTGATTTTAATAAATAATTTCAAGCTTCAAGGTGTCTTATTTACAACAACACCTTTCTTTATTATGTTGTAGGACGTAGGTAGAAACATAGATCCATAAAAGAACGCAAATTTGTCACTGCATCTTTCTGTTTGTTCGCTTAAAGAAGATAGATTTCCAGGGGGCGCTGAGTATTTTTTTTTCTGAAAAGGGGGCGGTAGGACAAATAAGTTTGGGAACCTCTGATCTATACAGATCAAAGGAACCTGGGTTCGAGCCCCGGACAAGGCATGGATGTTTGTGTTGTCTTTCTGCTGAGGTCCCGCCATCCTTACACACTTATTACTATAACGTATTAAAATGACAGGCTCCTGTCAAACCTCTGTGGCAAGCAGCTGCTTGAGGGGGTGTTTATTTATTTATTATTTATCGCTGTAAATATCCATTTCAAAGTTACTTAATGCGACATGACCAGAGGGTAATATACTTTGCATCATTTCTTATAAAAAAGATTACGTAGAAGAACAATTGTAGATTCTCTTTAATCGTGTTATTTATCGTATAGGACGAAAAATAACTTTATTTTATTTAATACATTTTTAACTGTCTTAAATATTAAAAAATAATACCACACGTTTTAGTTTTTAGAACCTGTTTTCAGAAGCATTTTCAGTTTTTCACCTTTCGACAGAGGTCAGAGCCAAGCACTACAAGACGTTAGATTGCACCTGGCATCTGGACAAACAAACATCCATGTGTAATGCGTGTCAACTGAATATCATTTCGTAAATGGAAGAAATAAGTCATCTCACACAACCATGGTGGGGTTCGGTGGTAGATATTTCGACTTTTTTTCACATAGAAATCTTTGAGTGAAATCCACAGTAGCTCAAAGCTCATAATGCTTTCTTTTTCTTCTCCACATTAAGAGATAAACATTTCTCTTCTGTCTTTTCATGAGTCTATTCTGTTCATTTTCTTTCTACATAAAATTTGCAGAAATTCGATATTCTGTTAATGAGGAACAAGAATAAAACTCAATATCTTTAAAAACATATGCGCGAAAGTGAAATGGAAGGTAAATTAAATGTCTATATCAGGCTTCTCCAAATCTTGAATTTCGGCAATATTCGTTCAATAATTGAATTATGACAGCTGAAATATCAACAAAAATGTCACCCTTATGTAAAGTTGTTCATCAAAATTGAGTAATATAAAAGACACCAGATTTTGCAAAAAAGCAATTATTTTAATAAACGGTTTGTATAAAAAAATATTACACGCGTTTGCATATATTTTTGAGATAAATTCTTTGGGCGACAACATTCGTTACTAAATATTACAGCTTCCATTATTTTTTAGATTCTTAACGAATTATGATGTAAATTCAATATTTTGATAGATTTAATTCAGATCTTTAATATACATGTTGTCTCATTCTCACGAAATTGTTTTGTCAAGATACAGTATATTTTTGCTTTCACTTCCTATTGGTATCTCCTGTTTTCGTCTAGGCATTGTACATACATGAAGAACGGAATACAGGCATCTGCAATAAGACTGTAATATGCGCAAATGTTGCGAAGTTATTACTTAATCGTTCAATCAAGGAAGTGCACCGGAGCAGAACCCCGGAAGTAGAAATAATTGCAATTTATCCAAAGTAATCCTACATGAGATACTTCTTCCTTTGCAAAGTTATCTGCCACTCTTCAATTAGTAGCAAAGCTTGTTTCTCTGTGCATTAGGTGAAGTTTTTCTCTCTACAGGTGGAGTTGGGTTGTTTTATCTCTGAGAGGTATTATTTTTCATACAATGGACTAAACGAACAGGTCGTAAATATAGAAATGCCTCATAGCTAGGTAGGAGAACAGCTGGAAAGCTGTTACCATACAGATTCAAACCTCAAGTCAAGGCGTGATCCAGATTATTTTTAAGAACTCTTCAGTCGTAGAATTTAGTGGTCAGTTGTGCGACACAAGGCTTAATGTCACATTCAGCGGTCAACGAACTTTTCAACCCATTAGTTAGGAGGGGCAAAGCGAGGAGAACCCCCTCCCCTACAATCTTCCCTCTGGGATGATGGAATCACTGCAAAGCGCGTTCGACATGTCCGCTATGGAGCAGTATATTTTATAACGTTGGTCATACATTTCGCTTCATTTAAGAGCTTGTACTCTTAAGTGAAGCCAAGGTCTTAAGTAAGAGCCAAGGATTTTAAACCTTGTTCCCCCAAATATAGTCAAGAAGTCTACAACAAAGACGTACCCAAAGGGTGGGGTATCTGGATCCCCCATTCCGAAAATCCTGTCGTCTTATACTAAATCTCAGACTTGACTACCTGCTTTGAAATCCAAAACATTTGTATTTGTATACTTTTATTTAATCCCTATGTTTTATGACCGACATTAAAAATAGATTAAAAAAAGCTATAAAATCGCATTACATATAGAATATCATTTTAACTATTCCTGTTCGGTAGAATATTTTAGTAATTGGGAAACTCCCCGCATGTCTCATTCTAAGTTCTTTTATTTTATTTTCTTATTCTTCTTATTTCTGAGTCTTATTTTTCAGCCCCCCTCCCCTTCCCACGAAGCTAAATTCCCTAGTCAACCGAAACTGAATTATCCGACCCCCAAAAATCAAAATCATCTCCCCACCGCAAAAAATAAAACTAATTTTCCACCCACACCACATCCCCGAAACTAAATCTTAGTACGTGTCTGTTGTACAATTCTCTTGAAATACAATATTAAAAATATTTCTGATAAATATTCGTTTCGTAAAGAGATAGCAAGTTTTAACTTCCTGCAATTTCTATTCGTATTTAAAAAAAACTGTTCCTGAAAAATATCTCTAATATATGGGTATAATATTTTCTTGGCTCTGTTCCAACTTTAAATTTATATTTATTATTTTAAGATGGTAGTAAATTATTAATTAATTTATTATACCTATTTCATTGCATACACTAATTTATTATACAACTAACTGTAAAAATGCAATAACGTAATAAAATGAACCAAAAAAACTATATTCAGAGCAGCTGGTATTGAAGCGGTGACCTTTGAGTTGCAAATCCAAAAATATATATAAGAAGCAGAAGAAAGCCAATTACACTAAACAATGGTTTTGCTGTGAGTGGATTCTTTTTCAGCTTATCATTTCGTGAGTTCCATGTCTACAGGTGATATATCCTGTGATTCCTGTGATTCTTTTCTACTAAACTAAAAACCCCTAACAAGATATCATCTTGAATTCTCTTATAGACCAAATGTTCAACACATTTTATATTTTCGTATGTAATATTCTTAAATCTTCATGCAAAAATATCCTTCCTTGACAAAATGAAAATTTGGCCACCCAGTTCAAACACATCTTGACAGGAAACTTTGGGCCTGACGAGGCTGGCGCAATCGAATGAAGATTTTGGCAAAGTAACAAGGTTTTGGACTATCTTTTGCAATGGTAAAATCAACGAATCAATGTCACGGGCGACTATAGAATGGTGACCCTCTTCTTGCAAGTCAGCCCCATTTATTTCAGCGCATACGCACTTTTGTCATCGTTATAATTCTAGAAACTGAAGAAGCCGACATAACCCATATTCACAAAAGTAAATGCTGTGGTTGTCTGTATAACACAGCAAATAATGATTACAAAAGGAATATAAAAACGATTTTATGTTTATTTAAATATGATAAATAATGAATACTGAATTTGAAATTCTTTTGTTATTTTATTATTATTATTATTTTTGGTGGAGGCAGTGCCCCAAGTGGCCTTAATGGACGAACTGCGCCTGCTTATTACACAACAGGAAAAAACCTTACACATTATTATTATAAATTTCCCAACATTGTAACCGGAAAACGAAACAAATCATGTTTTATTTTTTGTCATTATAAAGACCAGGAATGGACAGCATTAAAGATATCTTTATCTATCAAACAACAAATAAAACAATGCGGCCTAAACTTTTGCTTGGAGATAATGGTCTTGATAGGATTTTACAGCTGCGACAACAACAAAGGAAAGATCAAGCAGAGAAAGACAAGAACATTTCAGATGAGAAAAAATTTCACTGGAAAATAAATGAGCGGAAATAATTTATTCCAAGAGTGCATCATTCAAATAAAACCTTTGAAGTTTGAACTTTCACAGAAAAAACGTTCATTAAAGACCAGTCTCAGCACGAATGAATTTCTTTTTGTATTACTTGAAAGAGAGCCAGCCGTTCAGCAGTGGTAGATGTGCAGACTTTCAATGCGGAAAATGTAAGATGTTTAAATAAAATTAACGCATGGCATTTTTTTTAACTGTAATGATTTGTAGTCCGAAAATTCTTTTCCGACATGCCTTCCTTCGCTTCCTACCTAGAGGCTGGGGGAGGGAGGTGGCTCAGTCGGCAGTGCGCCAGGCTCGTAACTGCAGTTCCTACGTTCGAGTCCCACATGAGCCAGTTTTGAGAATTATCTCTGAAAAAATTCCCACCTTGCCAACGGTCACTATAGGACACCGATAGGTTTGGAAAGGCAGCCACCGGTCGTCGGATCGGACGTTAAACCGTGGGTCCGTTTTTATCCGTTTGATACCTCACGTGTGTGTATGGAGGCCGGATGGACTTTCAAGCCAAAATACTTGCCTGATGAACTTTCGGAAAGGCAAAGATCTACTGAACCTGAAACCGATCCTCAGTTCGCTCAATTTTTTGTAGCGTAAACATTTGTCTTGTGTGCCTATATTCATTGGTTTGTGTTTTTTTGTGAAGATGGCCCAGTATGCAAAAGACTTCATGTTGGAATTTATTGAGCAGTTTCGTGAGAATGAGTCTTCATGTAAAACAATATTATCATAACAGAATTTTAAGACAATGAATCTTACGACGTTCTAGTAGCAAATACGGAGGGAATGGGTCCTACTGCAAATCGGGAAACTCACCCAAAATAATAATATGCGGCACTCTTTTCGAAAAGATCAGAATAAAGTAGTGAAATCTAAGGTGCATGGTACAGTCGCTCAAAAAGTATCCAAACACTACGGTTGATTACAGAATTCAGAAAAAATATCTGGCAACGATTTTTTCAGAAATTAGTGATCTGGCAACCTTCGTGTCAACGTGACACGAAGGTTTGAACAGCGTGACCTGACACGTGACACGAAGGTTGCCAGATCACTAATTTCTAAAAAAATCGTTGCCAGATATTTTTTCTGAATTCTGTAATCAACCGTAGTGTTCGGATACTTTTTTGAGCGACTGTACTAATGCAGACGACGTCTACACACCTAAATCATAATACTACGATTATATATTTTTTCTGGTTTACCGAAATGTTCCCATGGGTTCGTCATGCAGTATGCAAGACAGCGAAACCAAGATAACGGAAAACAGAAGTTAATAACTTAATAGCGATTTATTCATTCGAAAGCTTTAATTGTAAATTAATAAATTTGATTAGCACATCGCCCGCCAAAGTTTGACGGGATGGAAATGCATATTTCATTTGACAGTCTTAAAATCGAATTCGGGTTCTATTACAGCTATAGACAGGAGAATGTTATAAAAAAAAACTCTATCTCGGGTTTTAGTAAAGATAGAGACTTGATTATCGAAAGCAGTATGAAATTGTCCAAGGGAAACCCGTACCAAACTTTGGGTAAAAAAAAAGACGTAAAAGAAATTGGGACCGTTCAGAAAATTTTCTGGGAAGTTTTGGGGTCTCCAAAATCCTCTAAAAGTTTGTGAAAAAAATTGTCATTTCAGTGGCACTGATAGCAAACGACTGCGTTCGTTGTTTACGCCGACAATGTGTATAGTGAGCTTTATTAAGAATTACTCAATGCTTTATAAAATAAGGCTGTTTGCTATAGATTGTTTTATTAAAAAGTAATTGTTTCCACTTTTTTCGTCTGCTCGTCTGCAGACATTTAGCTTCTTTTTGTTTTAAGAAACAAGCAAAATTGCCTTCTTGTGTTTTATGGAAAAAATTGTGTTTATGGTAATATATTACGATTTGCATTTTCTGATTCCTCTGTTAATTGAAATTACTGTTGTTAGTGGGTATTAAAGGCACAAAAATATAAATTGTATTCACTTTGAAAGCGACTATCTCATTATCGCTGAAGTTATTTATGTACTCTAAGTTATTTAAAAGGTTTTACAACGCCAAAAACAAAAGGCTAGAATATATAACAGTCAGGCAAGAGTAAAATTCGAAGTAATGCAGCTCATGATCAAAATGCAAGCTGAGAAATTAATATTCCACTTGTGAGTTTTACATGAAGCTATTTGATATTGAATAGAATATCGTGAGGCTTATCCTTTCGTGTCGTAATAAACATTTCATTGATTAACTGTTTACCTGTGCACTATAAAATACGAGTGTTTTTAATGCATAAAACTTAAATTTTTCGCAAGTTTAAAATAAGAATTATATTCGTTTACAACAGTCATTCCTTGCCACACTTGCGTTTTGATTTCTTATTTTCGTCGATTGCACAAACTATGGCAGCGTAACATAATTTGTCAGGGCTTGCCTAGACACCGAAGAGACAAGTGAACTTGAGATTTGTCAGGGCTTGCCTAGAACTGTTCACACCGAAGAGATAAGTGAACCTGAACAAATGTCTTCATGGTTAACTGAGCAGCGTGCTGGGGTAGGCCGATTTGTTAAATCCTGAATTTTTCCGTTACACTTGAAGGCAAAACGGGCGTTTGCGGGTCCCTTAAGGGAGTTTGAAAACCCTTTAAAGTATATGGTAGATGGCACTCCCCACGTCTCAAGTTTTCATTAAGCATAAACCTCATTACGATCAATTCAATTAGAATTCTCTGTAAAACGTTTCTCCCTCTCACTTAGGGAAGAAAATAAATGGACCTATTTGTAGGTACTGCATGATCCTTTCCACGTCAGAAGTTTCCAAACCAAAAAACTGTATTCCCTCGCCAGGATAATTGAAATTTTCAAATAATTTCGTAACCTCTACAGTTGCTCTGGTACAGTCTGTCAGGCATTTGTAATTTTTTTTTTATTTGCGACATATAGGACAGAGAAGAATCCTAGAAGCGACTCCTAGCTTAATACAGGCCTTCTCATACAAAGACATGCCCTACTAAGACCGAAGTCACTGCTGACCACTGCCTTAGTTAGAGCTAACACAACACACAAAGTTTGCCTTGCTGGAACAGTCGCTAGCTGCCTAACCACTATGCCAGTTAAGGCTTATAGCAAAAGAAAATGAAATGGTTAATAATGATTGATAATAGTGAATGGTAATAAGTTGCATACACAGACAAAAATGTTTTTATCACTTAGCATGTTATTTAAATTATTTATTGACTAAATTATTTTATGAGATTTATTTTTTAACTTTTACATATTTTTCAAAATAAGCTAGGTATTTTAACATTCTTGATGAATTCTTAGTTTTCGAAGCTTTCATTTCAACAAAGAATCTGCTCTTCCGTTCGTGCTTAATTTAGAACGACTTCAATTTCCAAAGAAATGTTCGTACGCTTCTTTAGTCAAGAAAGTGACAGTGACTTTATCACGAGAAAAAAGAACGAAATTAATTGATGCCTTCCTTCTTTAAAATGTATTGGTGGCAACAGTTATTTTGAAAAATGTTTAACAGTTATTAAATCTAAGGTGATTTCAAGATTTTCAAATCGGTTGGCACCGGTTTTATTGGACCTCGTCTGTTTCACACATAGCCTATATTCTTCCCCTGAGTGAAGAGAAAGTTCATGCAAAGTTTGCTGCTTCTAGCTCCTCTTTTGGAGCCCGAATGCATAATCAGACAAACACGCAAATACAAATAGAAACAAGCACAAAAACTTTTTTGTTTATATATTAGCTTGGTGGATGTATCCTAAACTAGATTATTATTGATTAATTTTCTGTGGATAGAGAATTCTAATTAATTTCAGTTCATTTTTTTAAATGGTAAATTTTGGGTAAGAAATGTAAATATAGCAGCATATCACTTGTAGAAGATTCTTTGCAGTTTATTTATTTGGAAAAAATTTAACAAATAGTCTTTCCCTTTTAACTCCCCAAATTCATTTTTGGCATTTGATCTTGAAGAAGTTCTTTTATTTGTTTGCACTGCTTATTTTGGAATTCAAAGTGAATGAAAATAACAAGATATGAACAAAAAAAAGGTATTAAAATTTGATATTAAATAGAATTTTAAGTGAGTTTCATATTAATTTATTAATATTTCATAAATTGTCAAAACTGTATTTATTTAGCAATGAAGGCATCAGAAACGCTACAATAATATTCTTTCTCGAAAAAACAATTTTCACGATTTGCAAATTATTTAAAACAATTATATATTCAGAAGCGTGTCCAGATATTTCTAATGGGAGGTAGTGACTGCGAGGATTTAATATGCTCGAGCATATATGTTGCCGATGTCTTTTAAGAGGGGTTAATAACCTTGCGCTGCATTTGGCTCCACGCTCTTGCTAATGCAATTACTGGCATGAAATTCCGCTGTTTGTAACACAAACGGATTGCGTCCCATCCACTCCATGCAGTGTCGGTTGGTTGATTGTTTTTGGTTGTTTTACCTCCGAGCGACACTTTTTACACTCAATGGGTCAAATGGCCAGGTCACAAGGCCCTGAAGGCTCAGGGAAGGTTGGGGGAGGGGTCCTACTGGAACAGCTGTTGGGAGACAGATGGTAACCTCCCGTCAAGGCTATCTAGCGTGTTCTTTAACGTGCACAGAGTATGGCTCTCCTCGCACAGGGGTCAGGGCTTAACGTCCCATCCGACAGACGGCGGCCTTTCCAAGCCCATCGGTGTCCCCTACTGACCGTGGGCAGGGAGGGGAGTTTTGCTATGCAGTGCCGGATGTAGGGGAAAGGTCCAACCCAGTTAAGAATGCTACTAAGCGGAAAAGAGGGGGAAGATTTTATATACCTATATTACATGTTTTTACGAGAAATGTGTTAAACTCATTAAACTGAAGGATTCTTCGTATCAAACATGTTTAATGAATGTTAAAAGATTTATTCAGTTTCTTATTTTGTTATTTCACCGGTTACTGAATGGTTAGCGTGCTGGGCGACAGATCAACGGGACATGGGTGCGAGTCCTGGGTAAAGAATGGATGTTTATTTGTATTGCCTTTCTGTTGAGGTTTCCCCTTCCACATAGACCTGCTCTGTGGCACATTGTATTGACAGGTTCCTACCAGACAGCTGTGACAAGCAGTTGCCTGACGGGATATTTTTATTTGATATTTTACATTTACAGCAAAAAATATGAATATTCTAAAACATTCTCGAAGCTTTTTTTTGGCAATTTAAGATTTTTTTCTGCAAAGAAAGAGAAGAATTAAATTTTATCTAGATCGATATTGCTCGATTCCTAAACTCTTGTTGAAATCTAAACCTTTAGAAGTCGTTTAAGGTCAATTAGAATCAGAAATCTCCAGAAGAGCGGAATCATGCAGACGAAATTTTAAAATTTGTAGGAAGAACACCATGAGTCAGAAATATTCGCAAATTTAGAAATCAAACAAATGCTACTAGAAAAATCATATTCACGATACAAATACGAAATGAGAAACATTTCTGGTGTTCATTCAAGTTCGAGTTGAAATCTAAATATTTAACCTAAATTGATTATTTTTGGTTCGAAAATGAGTAATTAACCAATCATTTGTCTAATAAGCTCGAAATTTAATGAACAACACCAAAAACGTTTTGTATTTCGTATTTGTTTTTGTGAATATGATATTTCTTGTAGTAGTTGTTTGATTTCTAAATTTGTCAATATTTCTAACTCGTGACACACTTTTTTTACCTATAAATTACAAAATTTCGCAAGCACGACTCCGCTCTTCTGGAGGCTTCTGATTCTAACCTTAAACGATTCCTAAAGGTTAAGATTTCACCTTATCTTTAGGTCACGCGAGGAGAAATCTAAACCTTTAATCACTCGTTTGCTGACTCCTTTTCGATAAACATTTTAATCATAGTTACTGTTTTATCAAGAACTGCGCAATCATAGATCCATTATTTGAATCGCAGAGTAATTGTTTCACTCAAGTGGCATCGTTTGCACTCTTAGCCACATAGATTGAAACATGAAGTATCTTTTCAATCCTAGCAACATCTTGAATAATCTGTTTCGATTTTTAATCATGAGACGTAATTTCAATGAGAAACATATTGTTTTAATCAAATAGTATCATTTCGGTCGGAGGAATTTTTTAATCATGACATTTCAAACATAAAGACATTGTTTTCGCTATAGAGGCATTATTTTAATCTCCGTCATGACTCCGTTTTTGGCAGAAATATCTTGATGACTGATGCTAAAAAATTGTAAACGTTCCTTAGTAACTTGAATCCAAAAGTTGTTTCTGTGTTTTCTGAACTATTAAAACTGATTATTCTCTTTTGATGCTTCTTTTAGAAATTATCTTAGAAACTTACTAAATGCGGAAGAAATTATTAACATCGTCACACAATATTGAAAGCCAAAAAATTTTAACGCAAACTTCAGTAAAACAAATCTGCGATGGCCTTTTACGATTTTCTTATTTAGTTTCGGATGAAAGTTACATTAACATTTTGGTAGTTAATATACAGTACATTTATGTCTTTTATCAAATATTAAAGTTTGAACTGCTGAATATAAATAAATATGGCTTATAAAATTATAAATTGAAGTTTCACTGAACAAATTGCAGCCAGCTATTTTTAACTTTCTGTCAATAACCGACAAAAGAACTAGATCCAAATAAAGAACACAAAAATTTGCTTGCACCAGAATCGAAAAATTAAATGAATGCAAACTTAGACTGAGCATATTGGCTTGCTCATATTAAATGAAAGAAAACCTTTTTTTTTTAAATTGAATAAGATTTTACCCTATAGCTTCTTCGTTTCATTGAAAATCGTTTTATTTGCTTTCATCTTCGTCTAACGAACCGTTATACGATGATGGATGCGCTCTGGGGAATCGATATCTGACTGCTTCCCGGTAAACTTCATTTACAGAGAGTGAGCAGCTCTGTTCTCGGAAGATGAAGATGTTAACCATTACCGCGTTGAACAAGGAATAAAAATTCGACTTCGTGATTGCTGCGTGTGTAATAAGTGAGTGCGCAGACGGAATGTTGAAGTGGGGGAATGGAGGGAAGAAAGTCAAACGAGTGTGTTTTTATATTTTAATCAATCTTCTGCCTGTTTGATTTCGTGGCTGGTGATTGACAGAGTGGTGGATTTAACCACAGGGCAGTTAAAGAGATAGATGAGTATGAAGGAGTCTAGAATAAAGTGGAACAAGGGTTCTCTATCACACAAATAAATGAATACATCGAATTTTGATGTTTGATTGATAGAAGACATATTTCATATATGTGGGTGCATCTGATGAATTCATGTACTTCAAAGGCAATATATTTTTCTATAAAGCGTGTTAAGTAGTACAGGTCAATCATACCCAAGGTAAAAGACATATTTATTTCAGTATAATGAGGACATTGCAATGTGAAATTTCTTGTCTAGCTTTAATATGTGTCTTAGGTTTCAAATAAATTAGAGTTAAAATTGGATGTATCTTTCAAAGAAAAAAAGCGCTGATTAATATGCAGAGATGATTTTGTTTTGTATGTCATTCTTCCGTAGAGTAGACTGCAAATAAATCAATAAATTTTTCAAACGGAAAGCATCATCAAACGGTAAATCATTGTCGCTGATATTCTAACTACTGTTATAATGAAAATATTTTAGAGCAATTGAATTCGGTCTTTCGTGAAAGTCCGCAATTTAAATTTGCAAAATCAGAATTTTTTTTCCTGAGAATTACAGAGAACAATTTAAGGCCATTCATGCAGAGTTACATAGAAATATACTTGGTTTACAGAACCGAATCTTGGTTCTCACTTAGAAGCGAACCCTCTCCTTAAGGGTTTCGTTTGAGTAAGAGCGGCGTCCCTTGACGCGTGTTCAAACGTCCTTCCTGTTTGACAGCGACGCTCAAGACTTTTATGGCCATTCATGCAGAGTAATGGTTTGAGTGTTATTCGTTGCTGCTGCCATTGAATATTCGCGAAAGTCAACAGTTTTTGGTAAT
The DNA here is from genome assembly GCA_038380435.1 of Ryuthela nishihirai. NCBI lineage: Eukaryota > Metazoa > Arthropoda > Arachnida > Araneae > Heptathelidae > Ryuthela > Ryuthela nishihirai. Next base: position 14,933,093 of record JAWZYU010000019.1, on the reverse strand, counting down.
AATTGCAGGAAGGGGACACCATAGATAATTGAATCATTAATGCAAGAGGTGTTCTGTCATGTTCCTCTAATTTATTTATTTTTATTTATTGTTACAGTTTTATTTTACTTTTGTTGTTGCAAATAATTTTATGTATTAAGTGTGTTTTTGAAAGTGCTATTTTGGGGATGTAACTCATAGATGTTGTTTTCGGATCTGAACTGGCTGCCTGCACATGCCATAAAAAATAAATAAATACCCCCTCAAGCAGCTGCTTGCCACAGAGGTCTGACAGGAGCCTGTCAGTTTATATTGCAAAGTAGAAGATCTGAAAGGATGGCAGGACCTCAGCAGAAAAACAACACATACAACCATGCCTTATCCGGGCTCGAACCCAGGTCCCTTAGATCAGTAGCCAAGCGCGCTAACCACTCGGCTATGGGACGAGTCCATAAAGCCATTTTACGGCCATTTACATCTAGCCTGGGGCGAGAGTGCGGGCGTTGGAGACTACCGCAGCGAGAGTAAACAACAGTCTTGAGCGTCGCTGTCAAATAGGAAGGACGTTTGAGTACGTGTCAAGGAGGACGCCGCTCTTACTCAAACAAAACCTTTAAGGAGAGAGTTCGCTTCTAAATGAGAACTAAGATACGGTTCTGTAAACCAAGTATATTTCTATGGAACTGAAGTGAGTTCCTGTGTGAACCACATTGTAGGCAAGGGTTGGATATCCTTTCGCCGAGTTTGAGGTCGGTAAAGCGAGAATCTGCAAAGTGAAGTTCTCCACCTCAATTCATAATTGTTTGCATCAGCAAAGCAGCAAAGGTCTACTTAATCGAGCGCATCCCTAGCACGTGATTGTATATAAATATGAATAAACCGTGTCGTCCCTACACAACTCTCGTGCGTGAATTGTTGGACATATTTCTATACATCACTTGGCGCAGCAAGTCTGAGGCATACGTCGGTACTGGTGTAACAATCCGTGAACCTGTTATTTCATCTAGGCAATGGTGAATCTAATCAAGGGTCTAATTGATCGTCCTCTACTACAGAGTGGTTAGTCTTCGCCATCGATGTCCACCACATTCGGGGCAGTTCAAGTAGGATGTCTAATTTCACGTGACGAAATAAAAATATGCATCGTTCTCTTACCACGACCCACGATAGTTCCTATAAATGAGATTATATATAAGATCAAGGATTAAGCTTGTGTTAGCCCTACCAGGGCTAGTGGCTAGATAACCTGACGTTCTTAAGTATTTTTATGCTGTATTCCTTGTGTAAGTGTCTGTATTGTATATGAGAAACCAACACAAGCCAAAAGCTTACAGGTTATCTCAATCTCCAATTAAATTTTAAAAAATAAAATAAAATAAAAAAATATACTAGATGAGATCAAGTTTCAAGGTGCTAACAGTCATTGCTAATTTAAAACTTCGGAAAAATGTGGTCAACGGACTTGCATGTTTTTGAGGATTTGGGAGGTGAGGAATTCCAGGACCTCAATACGGCTGAAGAGGAAGATCTCAAATCTAACACTAATAACTGACTGAAGCAAGTGGAAATTTTTTAATAGAGAGCTGGAAGTATAATATAATAGAGAACTGGACTATAAATTATGTAGAGTACTTGTAGTGTAAATTGAAGCACAGGGTGTCCTACGCAATTACTCACTATCACTCACAGTTACCAGATTTCTCCGTCTGTTCCACCTAGTCATGATCGGGATTAATTGATAAGTTTGAGAGTACGAAGTACTTTTCTTCAATTATCATCCCCGTGGAATTCTATATATGTAATGTGCTTTTTTACTTGAATGTTATTTGATACAATTATTTGATTAAACTTGCAATCGATACTGAAGGAAATATTTTTCCCCATTATTATAAGGCTGTATTCAAAATACGCAATCTTCTAAATATTGTTACGAATTAAATTGATGAAACTCAGCATGAGTTCAATTAAATAGAATGAAACATTGAAATTTCTAAAACAAGTAATTCATTGCAAAAGTATGGATGAAAGCATTTATACAAACTAAATTCAACCAGTGTTTATCATAACTGTGAACAAATCTACAATCTATAAAGAACAACCTTACTAAATCTTACAACTAAATGCAATTATACACCAAGTGATGAACTTTTCTTACAGAAATGTTAAGACCAGCTTTGTCTACTCGACTAACATATTACCTCTTCATTTTTATTGCTATGTTTCATGTATAACCTTCACTTCAGCATAAAGAATCCTTTATCTTTTCTTACTGTTTTGCTATCAAAATTCTACACTAATTAACTCTTTTAACCTTCCGCGCACTCGCCACATAAAATAATTCTTCTTTAGATTATTTTGTCACTTAAAAACTTAGACTACTTACATTTCCTTTTGCACTCCAACTGCCATTCATAACGCAACTTTATTCCTTATTATTTTTATCAAGTCGTTCGATGTCATTGGCGACGTAATTCTCACGCTGAAGCATACGCGAGCTTTCATGAGACGTTTATCATAAATTCATTGTAGCACGTTTTTCTGCCGTAACAATATATATGTTACCGCTAAAGCTCGAAAGCCGTTAATGTGCACATTACCTAGCTAATCTGCAGATTAACTGATTTGCTCCGTTAACGTGCGGAATCAAGAGTTTTCTGCATTTTAACTAGGTAATGTGCACATTAACGGCTTCCGTATCGTTAAAGTTCAAAAGTTTGTTTCTCTCATAGTGGTGAATCTCTTGAATATGAATCTTCGTGTCACGTAATTCACTCGTCCGCATTATAAAAAACGCCCCGGATGAGCGGAGGCCAAGTGAGAACGAATCGGTAAAATGATTCATTCTTGATAACGAATCACTAAAATGATTCGTTCTCACTTGGCCTGCTCATTTTGGGGGCGTTTTTTATAATTCGGACGACTGATTCATGTTGACAGAGGGATGACCCTGGTTTCAACTCTACTAGATAAATAACATTATGTTAATAATGATAACATTATGTTAATAATGATAAATAACATTATGTTAATTTAAGCGTACAGAAACATTCCTGTTGTTCCAGCAAAGATCTTATTTTTACTTTAAGGAGTGCCTAGTAGGTAATGTGCAGATTATCCAGGTAATTTGCAGATTACCTAGGTAATTTGAGAAATGAAACAATTTTCCGCACGTTAACCCTTTCACGACCAAGGGAAACATTTTTCCCATTTTAAAATTGTTGATTGTCGTATTTAATTATAACCTTATCTGCATTGTTTATACAGAATGTCAAAATAGAACGTATGCTGAACGCAATTACGTAAACGGGAACGTTTAGAAAAAAAAAAGAACTGTCAGGACGCATAATATATGTACTATATGCAATGTCCATCTTTGCCTCACTACCGAAAGAAATTGCTTCGCCGAATATCATAATTAGCACATCATTTTGTATAGTAATTTTATTTCATAATTTTGTATTATTTTAGTTAACATTTTGTTCTAATAAACCAATAAATAAAAGACATTGCATAATAAGCCTAACTATAATTTGTGTTACCTTTATGGTCCATTGGGAAAAATATTTCCCATAAAATTCCAAAAAAAACTACACATTGTTATGTATTTTTCTTATGATTTTTATTTATTTTACGTCTAAACAAACTAAAATAAACAGTTACATACTAATATTTACTCTTAGAAACCTTATGATCCTGAAAGGGTTAACGGATCACCCTAGTTAATCTGCACAATACCTAGATAATCTGTAGAATAACTGATATCTGCACTTTAGCGGAACATATACAAATTATCATTCCGCAAAAGTTGTGCGATCAGTGTAAAAGGGATCCTGGCGCCACTGCGCCAATATGTAACGGATTTTTATGCCACTTTCATACGGTTGCACCAAATTTTGCACTTTCCTTGCTTTTCTTATTCCCGCACGATTCGTTAAACAGAATTCCGATTCCAGCAGACGTTGTAAAAGGAAGCACCGAGTTAAATTTTTGAATTGGGTGAAAATCTTTATTTTTATCTTTTTAAGGGATATGAAACTTCTCAGGAGATTAAAATACGTTTCGCATTCTGAGACCCTAGCTACTAGCTGTTTCTCGGTTCTATGGCACCACTTCCACTTCATAGAGAGCAATTATTTATTTTTTCACGCGATTTTTGTTTTCACCCAGTATCACCACTTCATTTTCCTTTTACGTCTTTCCTTGAAGACTAACTGATTTTTGTTATCATCCAGTATCACCACTTCATTTTCTTTTTACATCTTTCCTTGAAGACTAACGGAGCTTGACTGATCACGTTTTGCTCTTTACAGCGCCTCTTGCACTAGACCTTCACTTTGGCGTGCCGATAACTTCACTGTCGCAAAAAAGGTACCCGTATGCGCGTGCTCTCTCGCATCTTTTAACCTTCAACTTTGAAATCTCCAGTCTTTGTCTTGAGATCTCGTCATTTCCCCCTTTGTCATCGTTATCCAATGGACTACTTGCCTTTTAATGATGTTTTGGCTTCTGCTCCCGTGTTATTTCTGCGATGTCTGAGCTCGATCTACTTCCTAGAAGCAGTGACCTGAGGACAGACGCACCCGCACACCGAATATCGGCTCTCTGGGAGCGAATGTCAATCTTTTCTCACAGATTTAAATTTCACATCAAAACAAACACATGACATGAGATTCAGAGCATTAATAATTATAAACAACAGAAATAAACAATATCTGTAGTGGGTGGGATATTACAATCACAATGTTCCGTGTAAATACTCTCTGATCATTCATAAGTGTTTCCTGATTCTCCTTGTTTTTCGTCCTTCACCTAATAAAAAACTGAGAGTTTCAGAATAGGGCCTTCTTATTCGAGTGCACCAAAAATTCACATTTGTGTTTTGTGAGGACCATAATAAGAGTCTATATGCAAATTTTGATCTACTTAGGATTAAAAGTGACTGAGGTATATAATATTATAGAGACAACGACCAAAAGACAGAATATGCATTTCAGTAATTTGTTGGCAAGTTCTTCTCTTTATATGCATATGTACTTCTGTTTAATTTACACTTTTCTTTTCATAAAACTTTACTTAAGATTGTAAGCAATACGTTTTTAAGAATATTTTTACGTATAACTCTGATATAATGAAAATGAATTTTAAGTACGATATACTTCTATATAGCCTTGAAGTGCTTGTTATATGACTTTCGGTATACGTGAAGGAGCGTTCCCCCTTGCTTCAAACGCTGCATAGTCTCTAGAACCTTAGTCCTCTCTCATACAGATTAAATAAGAATCGTAACCTCCATAGTTAGCAAGGAATTCCTATTTCTTAGTCATTCGCTTAAATTTAAATAATATTTTGGGAGACTGCGGTATCACAAAGTTTGCGAAACGCTTTTGTGTAACATTAACGATTTATACTAATGTGCATAAGTTACATTATAATCTAATATTATGTCAATGAGAAGCTACATTCGAAGTTCCTTAACTCTTTAAATAACATTTTCCTGATATAATGTGAATGAATAAAATGTGAATGATAATCAAATCTGACTAAATCTCGATTTTCAGTAATATTTAAAGCAAGAAACAAGAATATTTAACAATGCCAATGCTGCTGTTAAGGAAAACTACAATACTGACGAATATCGAAATGATTATTTATACAAAGTTCTAAAACATACAATTATTTTATTAAGTGGCTAGAAATTATACTAATTCAGTTTTAACTTTTGAAGGACTCGTATAGTGTCATTTCTGTTGTTAAAAATCCTTTTCCAATATGCTTAATCGGATTTTAATAACTTGGCAACAATAACTTCTATGCAGTTACGCTGGCGACAACGTTGCACTCGAGTGAGTCCACACATGTCACAGAAAACTAGTCATCACTAATTTTGATTTTATTAGAAAATATGTTAATCACAATGAGGAGTTACTACAGCTAGTTGATATTAATACTTTGGTTGTAGCATTTTGTTTTGCATTTCTTTTCAAGTTCCAAACAACTAATTGTGTTAAGAATATTGTCAAATTGCATCTATATATATATATCAATTTATACCAACATGTTGCATTTTTGCTGAAATTTTAATCAATTTATAATATATACTTGTAGAAAGGAAGAAAAAAGTGCATTAGTTGTGTACCGTGCTGCAATTATTCTCCAGTATCCCGTTAACGACTTCTACATAACAATAGATGATTCGAAGTAGCTTACAGGAAAAAGTACAGTGGCGTCAAGCCAGGTGACCCATATTCGTATTAAGCCACGATGTAGGAAACGTAGCTGCATGTGTCCAAGCCTTTTAGCGCAGCTAGTTTTTAATCCTCATATCATCAACCACATGTCTGTTTTTTTTTTACTTTGTTTTCGAGGTGCATTGTTCCTGCTTCATTGGGTGAGTTCTTTTTTTCTAATTAAATGGATGATGTTCGATAACAATGTAATTGACATTTTTGTTATGTGTCGTACTTTTGAAATTAGGAATAACAACTTTTAAATATTCTACAAGGGGCTCTACAATTGTACCAGATGTACTGGTCATAACTGGTTTCCTATATGCGCAGGCTATTATTATTTTCGTAGAATTAAGTTTTCGTCAGATATTCCTTTGGTTATAGACCTTCCTAAGCACATTTTGTATGTAATGTGGTATTTATATACCAAAGTCTATCACAAACTAAGCTTACAAGTCATATAGTTCTAGGTTTTTCATTAAAATCCCTAATGTGAACAATACAGGGCAATTCCATTGTCATACCATTAAATTTCTCATAATGTCCGCAAGGATTGTGACGTTTATCATATCGTGGCACGAGTTTTCCCTTCTTCGTCGGTAGAATCTTTTATTTTCGCTCAACAACGTTTCACTATTTCCACGTCGCCATCACTTTAAAATCTGTGGCCTCCAAGATGTTCCTTCAGTGTGGATAAAAAGATAATTGCTAAGTGTCAGATCAGGACTATAGAAGATGCTCCAATATCTCCCACTGGAAACGTGCAAAAGTTGTGTTGCCATGGCAGTGTGCGGCTGCATATTTTTGTGTATTGAAGCAGAGCACTTTTCTAGAACATTCTGAATATAGTCTTGATGACACCTCGCACTTGCTATCTTTTTCCACTTCCTAAGGAACCTCTCTGATTCATTAGGAAATCAAATACATATCTGTTTTTCATGTTCTCAACCACACGTCTGTTTTTTTTTTTACTTTGTTTTCGAGGTGCATTGTTCCTGCTTCAATTGGAACCTCGGAGTCCATAGGATCCAAAGCGAAAATGATGTGGAAAAATAGTGAAACGTTGGCTAAGCGAAAATGACATGGAATTCTACTGACAAAAAATAGGTATGATTTGCATATCTTTGTGGTGCTTGTGCAGAAAAGTATTCAGATGATTCCCAATTACTTTGTTTCGTTCATATTGCGGACTGTAAAATAAATAACCTTGAATGTATGTATACGTTTCGAGTTTACTTTATGAAAAACCCTCGCGTTTTGCCATGAAAAGATCGGGATAATTTTTGACACCAGTTGTACAGGTTTTTATATAGAGGCATTATGCTGTTCCCATTATGCTTGATCGCATTTCACTCTTTAAACTTCCTTACAGTAATGCTGGCTACAAACATTACATATAATTGAGCACACACAAATCACAGAATAGTAGTAGTCAATGCTAATTTTGGATTTCTGAGAATATTTGTTATTTAATAATAATGATAGTTAGAGTCACTTGTTATTAATCCTTAGGTTGTAGTACTGTGGTTCACATTTTCTTCCACAATATGAAGCAAAAAATGGGTGTTAGTTAATTCACCTGAAATGCACATTCCAGGTTACCATTATTGTGGACCGTTTACGAAAGTGGAGAAAAGGTTAATGCGTGGAGATCCTGGTATTAACCGTGTGGACAAAGCCTGCAAAAACACGACATTTCTTACAGCAAATCTACAAAAACTAAAAAGAGGCTCGAAGCCACCAAGAATTATTAAATGATTGGATGAAATTCAGAATCCAACTTTAGGTTAAAGAATTTCACGAACGATAATCAAACCTATCATTAAAACAAAGAAACGGTTCGGTTTAGGACACAAGAAATAAGATGCTTTCTTCCGTTTACTATGATCCATTAAAGGGATTTTCCGGTATAAAATATCTAATGCGCAAAACTGGATTGAAGGAAAAAGAAGTAAAAATATTTCTCCAACAAAAAGATATGTACACATTACACAAACCCATTTATAAAAAATTCCAAACCAGACGGGTTTATGTCTCGAAAGTAGACGACAAGTGGCAGAGTGATTTAATCGTTATGCAAAAATTTAAATTTCACAGTAACAACACGAATTACATTTTAACCGTGATTGACATTTTCAGCAAATTCGCATGGGCAATACCTATTAAAAAGAAAACGGGTAATGAGATTACTAAAGCATTTGTAGAAATGTTTGAACAACCTAAGCCATCCTAGTTGCAAACGGATAAGGGAACCGAGTTTATCAATAAAGAAACTCAAGCATTGTTCAATCAACAGGGTGTTCATTGGTTTGCCACTGAAAATGAGACTAAAGCTCAAATTGTGGAAAGATTTAATAGGACTCTAAAGACAAAAATGTGGAAATTTTTCACTGCCAATAACACTAGAAAATGGATCGATGTTTTATCAAAACTCGTTAAGAATTACAATACTTCTTTCCACAGATCAATAAGAATGACCACAAAAGAGCAAGCTTGCAGAGAAACAGAGATATTGTGTATTTTAATCTGTGTGGTAAAAGAATTAATTCTATTGCAGCACCAAAATTTAAAATTGGCGACAGAGTGAGAATCTCCAAGTACAAGACATCGATTAGGAAAGGCCGAATTTTACACAAGAGATTTTTGAAATTGCTCAAGTTCTGAATACAGATCCCATAACCTAGAAGATGAAGGATCTGAAAGGAGAACCAATAATTGGTAGTTTTTACACTCAAGAAATGGTGAAATACGAAAAGCAAGATGACATTTATAAAGTTGAAACCATTCTGAAAACTAGAGTGAAGAATAATAAAAAAAGAGTATATTATGTTAAATGGTTTGGCTATGATAAAACATTAAATTCCTTGGTCAAAGAAGATGATCTTTTTAAATAAAGCGAATGGAGATTCAAAATTTTGACTTTGAGGAAGATGAGAATTTCTTCAACAGAAACGTATTATCACCTCTCTGGCCTTTTAGACTTTTAATCTGTGGTCCATCAGGCTCAGGGAAGACGAACCTTTTGTTGAACTTAATATTTAAACATCTCTACTACAATAAAATCTTTTTATATGCCAAAGATTCAACCGAGACGAAATATCAGTTTATGCAAGAAATATTCGACGATATGCACGAAATTTTGGAGAAAACATTCGGCGAAAAAATCTAAGTTGCAACTTTCTCTTCCAGTAAAGAAGATATCGTCGAGGTCAACGAACTGGATACCGATATGCAAAATTTAATTGTTTTCGACGATTTCGTAACGGAAAGAGATCAAAACTCACGAAGAATTATTCGTCAGAGGAAGGAAAAAGTTATTTTTCGATTCCAAAAGAGATTCGACTACAGTGTTATTATTTTATTAATATGCTGAACAAGAGAGAAATGTTGCAGATACAAATGGATCATGCAACAGAAATCGGTAAAGATAATTTTATGTAGTTTTATGCATATGCAGTTTCAAAACCACACGATTTCTTATTAATCGATAAAGAAACCAAGCACATGCCTCTGAAGTACAGGAAAAACTTTGGTAAATAAAGATGAATTACTTGACAAAGTTTGGCGTCATCAGCTCTGAGACCAGTTCCGAAAGAGGATCAGCGGGAATCCCAGGTGTCGGTTTTAAATTGACACACGACGGGGACTACAACATGAGTGATAAAAATTTGAGAAATGTAGCCAATCCCGAAGAGGGTTCGGACTCTGTGACAAAACAATATCTGCAAAAAGAATCTATATTACTGAATCACACAGGAAATTATGAAGCAAATACTAAAAGAATATCAAATATAGGCAGGCCTATAGAAAATGGAGATGCCGCTACCATTCAATACTTCTTTAATTTTTCGGAACATTCGCTACGATGCACGAAACAAACAAATAATCAATGTTACTGAACCGGATGCAGATTCTGGAGTAGTTACAAAAAGATATTTGAAATAAAAGAGCACTTTGCAATGACGATGACAATTACGATGCAAGCAATAAACGCATTAAAAATCTTGCAGGACCGACTGATTCATCCAGTGCCACTAAGAAACACTACGTCGACAACTTGACCACTGTTCAAAATAGTCCAATGAATGCAATGGTGAGAAATAAAGATGGACTTTACGTTCCATGAAGCATTGCATTCCACGGGCATAGTTTCAATGCAGAAAGAAAACAAATCCTTGATATTGCCAATTCCGAGTCTGATTCTGCTGCTGTAACTAAGAGATATTTGGGAAAAGTCGTATTAACTGGCGAGGATGTCTTTAACGTGAACAATAAGAGAATAGGAAACCTCGGGAAACCGACGCACAACAGAATTGCGACAACGAAAAATTACGTTGATGGCTTGACAAAGTTAGACCCAACCCATTCAATGCCTCAAATTAATAAAATATTGAGAAATGAAAATGGACTTTTTGCATCAAGTGGGAGCAGTTTCAATGGCGATGCAAATGGAAGATAATTACGAATGTTGACACCCTAATTTTAAACAATGATGCTGCTACAAAACTAAACTTTGATAAAAAAAATACTGCAATTTTCCTTACCTATGGTGATAAAGAAGTGAAAGAAGACATATTGCAGTCTCATCCAATTATACAGATAAACACAAAAATCGTCCTACTAACGCCACCTATTTTCAAAGATAATTACGATCTATGCATTTCTAATGGATATATAAGCAAGGTAATCTGCTGCACAACAAATTCCTTTGTTAGTATAAATTATAGTATCAACTTGGACGATAAGACCACAACTTCAGCAGTTTTTTTTTTCTGTTATTCCAGTAAACAGGAAATTTGACAGGGCAGCAAGATTAGTGTTTCACTTGCAAGACACTATCCAGATCCAAAAGGAAGAAAAAAAGTACCTGGAGGTCTTGTTTCAGACTTTCATCACTGGGTATATGTCTTTATGGTATATGAATAAAGATGAAGGATCTTAAGCAATTACACAGTATTACAGATGAAATCTTGAAATAGCGAGCTACTATAAAATCGAAAATTGAAGACACTATTTTGGGAGAGGAACGAGTTAAGGTAACGCTCGAAGATTTTCACAAGCCAGTGGTGGAACGGTTAAAAGGTCTGGAAACTGTGGGTAAAGAAACCATGAAAAACGTACAAGATGTAGTGAAGAGTTTAGAGCCAGAAGTGCCCACTGAGATGCCTGAAAAAACTTTCGTTTATAATCCAGATTCCAACTTGCAAGATGAAATATTAAACCAATATAATTCTAAAACTTCCGAGTGATATCTTGCAGATGAGAAACCCCATTCCTGAGCTGAAAGAAATGATTTATCAAACAATCGGACATCTTCGGAACTTCGGAAATCTACAGAAACCAAACGCTATGGTAGAACTACTGAGAAATATCGAACTATCGATAATCACATTGAGACACTTAGAAAATATTTAAAGTCGATTAAAATGATGCTCACAGTAATAGAAAGTCAACAGTTTGGTTCTGGACTATACAAGAGTTCCGACGACATATGCGAAAAATTATCAATATTGGTTGCCAGTAAACGAACTGGAAACACCAGTACAGAAGCAGTAAATGAATTTGTTGAAATTTTGAATATTTTGCTAAAAACCGATATTATTGACAAAAAGGAAAATAAAATTATGTTCAATAACATCGGTAATGTGTAGAATTTTATTCTTGGACACACACTACAGTCATGTCTATTTCAACTTCCGATTATGCAAAATATTCCGAGTTTTTGCATAATCGAACCATGATATTTAGCTGCTATATAATAAAGAGGGTATAACTGCTGACTCAAAGATGAGCGCAATTATTCAATGTACCAACTGCGGGATAACTATTCGCATGTCCAATATGAACCATCATATGAAAACTGCATGCACTTCTCACATATTTGAAAAATGCGAATTTTGCAATTCCAGCTTTAACAGAAAAGATAATTACAATCAGAATCTGAATCAATATCATATAAATAAAAGCAGTGCTTTTCGGAAAACGTTTCGCACATATAAAATGATAACATAAATGTCAGAGAAAACATAAAAAGTTTCCTGGAGAAAAATAACAATACATGGAAACATATAATTCGCAAGAAACTCAGTCAACTTCTAAAAGTTAGATTCATATTACAAATAAAATTTAAAAAGCAAACGGATCCTGAAGGAGAAAAAGAAATATATGCACATTTTTGGACGTGTAACGAAATAATCAGTTTGCATACCATTCTCAATGAATTACTAAACAATGTTTATGAGAAAATTGATAACGACTTTGAAAGTTTTATACAAAAGGGAAGTGGATGAGTGTTTGATAAAATAATTTCTATGGAAATTCAAATGTCTCAGTATAATGCAGTTGCAGCATCTGCTTTCGTAAATTTACCAGAACATTTGAAATATACAAAAGGAATAATGAATTTTAAAAACTACGACAACAAATGTTTCTTGTGGTCAATATTATCAGCTCTACATCCTGCTAAAGACAATCCACAAAAAAAATACCCCCTCAAGCAGCTGCTTGCCACAGAGGTCTGACAGGAGCCTGCCAGTTTATATGCCGCAGTAGAAGGTCTGAGAGGATGGCAGGACCTCAGCAGAAAAACGATACATACATCCATGCCTTACCCGGGACTCGAACCCAGGTCCTTTACATCAGTAGCCAAGCGCGCTAACCACTCGGCCATGGGACAGCTATCCACAACGTGTGGAAAAATATAAAATATTTGAAAATGTCTTAGACACATCTTCATTGACTTATCCAGTAACCCTAGATCAAATCCCGAAGTTCGAGCTTTTAAATAATCTTTTTATAAATGTTTAAAATTCTAAGAAAGATGGTTTGCATATGTTATATATTTCAGAACCCATCAAATTTTTACTTTTAAAAGACGGCAATAATTCTCACTATTGTTGGATTAAAAATATTAGTAGGGTTACAGCATACCTTTCAAGACATAATGGTAAATCCTATTCCTGTCCATATTGTCTTCATAATTTCACTCACGACGATTTATTAAAGAATCACGTAGATATCTGCAAATCAAACACTTTTCAAACTATCAAGTTTCCCGAAGCGAATAGTACGAAATTCCATACAAATAAAAACGGTTTCAACCACCTATATGTGATTTATGCAGACTTCGAATGATTTTCGAAATGTAGAAGAATTGAGAATAATCCATGTAGGGTGCGAACTAAGTATTTATTACCGTCAGGATTTGCATATATTATAGTTGGACCGGAAGGTAAACTGATAAAAACCAGAATGTACAGAGGAAAAATGTAACAGATATTTTGAATGAAATGATCGAAGCCGAAAATTTGATCAATGATTTGAAAAAATGTTAAGATGACTGATTTTGATTGGCAAATTTTTTCTGGAGCAGCAAAATATTGTAATATTTGTGGGAAAATTCTAGGAACTGATAGAGTAAGGGACCACAATCACTTAACTGGGAAATACAGAGGTGCTGTTCACAACAAATGTAATCTTCAATACAAATTCTCACTTGAAATACCAGTGTTGTTTCATAATCTCAAAGGATTTGATGGCCACTTTATAGTAAAAGATTTGTGGAAATTTAAAGATAAGAAGAAAATTTTCTGTATTCCACAAACTACAGAAAAATATATATGCATTAAATACAGTCAAATTAAATTTATTGATTCATTCATGTTCCTCAGCTTCACTGGATTCACTGTCGAAAAATGTGGAAAATTTCTACATCTTAAGTCAATACTGTAGAACAACATAATCTGAATGACTCACAGAAAGAACCTTTGAAAAGCAAAGGAAGTTTTCCATATGAGTACTTGCAACAGATTGCTCAGTTTTTGCAAACGTCACTTCCATCCAAAGAGAATTTCCAAAACAATGAACAATACGAAAGAACTCAAATTTTGTGGAAAGCCTTTTCTATTGCTACCTTCATGGAATATCACGATCTGTATATGATCACTGATGTATTGCTGCTAGGAGATATATTTGAAAACTACAGAAATTCGTGTATGAATAACTACCAACTCGATCCTTGTCATTATTTTAGCTCTCCTGGCTTATCCTACGCTGCCTGTTTAAATATGACAGAAATTGAGCTGGAACTTACAAAAGGTGATATGTGTTGTTTCATAGAAAGAGCTCTGCGAGGAGGAATATCTTTAGTGTCTAAGAGATTTGCACAGGCGAACAATCCTTTAGTAGATACATATGAGAGAAGCAAACCACAAAACTATATCATGTACTTTGATGCAAACAATTTATGTGGCTGGGCAATGTCTCAACCTCTTCCAACTGGTAATTTCAAATGGGTAAATGATATTGACTTGTTTAATATCCCAGACGACAGCGAAAAGGGTTATTTCTTTGAAGTTGATCAAGAATATCCGGCACATCTACACGATTTACACAATGATTTCCCCTTGGCTCCTGAAAAATTGAAACTTTCTAATAGAATGTGTCATTCTCGATTCCAAATCTGTTCGACAAGCAAAATTATGTTGTTTACTATAGGTTACTTAAACTCTATGTGGAACTGGGACTGAGGGTGAAACAGGTGTATAGAATCTTGGAATTCGATCAAACACCATGGCTGATACCTTACATAGATTTTAATACAACTAAAAGAATTAAGGTCATAAATAATTTTGAAAAAACTTTTCCAAACTGATGAACAATGCTATATATGGTAAATGTTTAGAAAATAAGAGAACGAGAATAAAGTGTCACATTGTAAACATTGAAGAAAAGCTTAAAAAATTAATTGCAAATCCTAGGTACGTTTCTTGTGTTGAACTTGCAGAAAATTTTGTAATTCTCCATATGAAAAAGAAATAAAAAAATTATATTAGATAAACCATATTACGTTGGTGTAACGATTTTGGAGTTGAGTAAATTACTCATGTATAATTACTTCTACAATTTTCTGAAACAAAAATTCAATGCAGAATTGTTATTTACCCGATACTGATTCCTTCTGCGTCGACATCCAGACAGATGACATACACCAAAAATTTAATTCAGACTACTTTGATTTCTCAAATTACCCCACAAACCATGCATTATACAGTGAATCAAATAAAATGGTTCCAGGAAAATTTAAAGACGAATTAAAAGGTCTTCCAATCAAAAAGGTTGTTGCTTTGCATCCAAAATTATATTCTATAGATGCTCCAATTCCCAAAAAATCAGCTAATGCAGTAAAAAATGAATTCAATCACGTAGATTATCGGAAATGTCTATTTGATGAAAAAATCCTATATACGCAGCAAACAGAATTTCGATCGGAACAACATGATATACCAGATTAAAAAAATTGCTTTATCCCAAGAACACACAAAACGACATATCAATGGAATTCACACTTATGCTTTTGGAAATTATCGAATCTCTGATATGTATCGTAAAGAAGGCAATACCATTTACAAAACATTGAACTGAAAAAAAATGTAAAAAAGTACTAGTTTAGAAATGCTAATAATCAGTGTTTAAATCTAACATCTCTGGTCAGAGCACATAATTTCGAGCCCAAGTGTTTATAATATTGCAACAAATTTATGGGTTTTAAATAGGTGCCACAAAAAGGTGTGCGACACTCTATCGAAAGCCTTATTTGGATAAACAGAGAGTAAACAGCATTTGCTACGTTTTAAATTAGCATAGTTCCATCACAAATAATTTTAAGATTTTGAGACATTTTCCTCCCCAGCAGAAGCTGCATAGGCCCAATAAGGTTCGAAAGAACGTTACTCATTCTGATCATAACAACCTTCGCAAAAATTTTATTGCCACTATTTAATACAGAAATAGGTCTCCAATCATTGGCTGAAATATTACTACCATCGGGTATTTTTTTTGCCCAGTAATGCAATCTTCGCACGTCACATACCAGTTCTCATTTCACCAGATTCAATTAGTAGGTTAAAAAAAGTTCATACAGAAAGAATAATTGAAACACTTACCTTTAAAACTTTCACGATACCTCTAATGGAATCGTCAAGAATTTCGAAAATATCATGGCACATATTTTTCTCAAAATTCCTATTGGCTGGCTAACGTTCATCTTCAATTTCTTAAAATCAGGTCAAAGGGTTAAACACGAGGCAAGTACAGGATGTTATTGAATAAACACGGACAGTCTGAAGTAACATGATTTTACGAAACCGCTTAACGATCGGTGATACACACTTTTTGAAACCCAATTAATTAATTTTCCAGCGATCCGCAAGTATGGATTTTATTTTTTATATTCTTAGGGGGGGGGGAAATTTAGCTGTTGGCTAAAAAATATTTTAAATACAATCATTTTGAAATCTACATCTATTTGCACCTTTTTAAAAAAATAATTCCCAGACCAGTATTTTTTACAGCTTCACTTTAATACTGAGGTGCAGTGAACTCTAAAATAATGACATCAGTCAAATGAACTTAAATAAATGATTTCTATTTAGTTTGAATTAAGTACGATAACATTAAAAAAAACTCTTCTCTCTCTATACAAATTTCATATGTTCTCAAAATTATTCTAAACTACTGGATTTAAGTATTTCTTATTTATCACTTATCTTCCAACACCGGATGACAAATTCCAAAAAGTAGGAAGCTAGCCAATTAGAACTTTAAACATTCTGTAGCAAAAGATTCACCTTAAATACTAAGGCTCTCTCTTGTCTTTTGAAGTGTGCAGACGTGTTTTCGTGTGCTCCTGAGATTCAAACTGGATTAACATGGATTACTTGAAAGAGGAGAGATTAAAATGGTCATTCAAATTACGACATAAAGGTGTTAAATATGAAACGCTCGTTCAGCATATTGCTGATAAATTTGGTGCTCTAAACTTGGATTTCGCTCAGAGGTTAAATGATGCCACTACAATTGTGACTTTCTCAAATGACGTTTCAGCAGAACAGTTTGCTTCTTCACCTGGCTTTCATCTTTATGGATTCTAGGTTTCGTCTTCTTGATTGTGCTCTCCTTCCAAGACCATCACCATCTCCAAGTTAACTTTCTTCATCTCACAACATGAAATTGAAGCTGCCCTTGAGCCATACGGTAAGGTTTTGAGTTTTAAGGATGAGTATCTTGAACTTCAAGGACTTGAGAACATTAGGACAGGAACAAAAGTAATTAATTTCCAAATGTCTAAACCCATTCCCAATTTTTTGAAAGTGGGCGACTTCACAGGTACCGTCTGGTACAAGGGGGTAGTGAAGACTTGTAAGTGGTGCAAACTCACAGACCACTTTATCAAGGACTGCCCTGGTTTTACTAAAGTGCATAAAGTCGAAAACAACTCTGTTGATCCTCCCTCTTCAGCCCAATGTTCAGTGAACAATAATTCATCAGAAAATTCAACTTCTCCACGCTTGAATTCCCAGGTGAGTCAGCTTCCTGTTCCTTCAGTTTCGAACACAGTTGAAGAAGTTGAAAAAATGGACATTAATCTTCTTAACCCTTTCAGGACCTTAAGGTTTCTAAGAGTAAATATTAGTATGTAACTGTTTATTTTAGTTTGTTTAGACGTAAAATAAATAAAAATCATAAGAAAAATACATAACGATGTGTAGTTTTTTTGGAATTTTATGGGAAATATTTTTCCCAATGGACTATAAAGGTAACACAAATTATAGTTAGGCTTATTATGCAATGTCTTTTATTTATTGGTTTATTAGAACAAAATGTTAACTAAAATAATACAAAATTATGAAATAAAATTACTATACAAAATGATGTGCTAATTATGATATTCTGCGAAGCAATTTCTTTTGGTAGTGAGGCAAAGATGGACATTGCACATAGTACATATATTATGCGTCCTGACAGTTCTGTTTTTGTTTTCTAAACGTTCCCGTTTACGTAATTGCGTTCGGCATACGTTCTATTTTGACATTATGTATAAAAAATTCAGATAAGGTTATAATAAGTATGACAATCACCAATTTTAAAATGGGAAAAATGTTTCCCTTAGTCGTGAAAGGGTTAAAAGAAAATGTATATCTCCTGAAGTTTCTGCTTCAAACTCAGAATTGTACTCAGTCAGATCTCCTAAACTCACATGTCATGTCATGTCAAACTTCCCTCAACATTGAATATTTCCAGAATAGCAATTTCTATTCTGACTCATTCGAAACTTTTTAGAGCTAAGAAAGATTTTTTTTATGTATTAGTAGAATATTGGTAATTGTGGTATTTTTTCTTCATGTTGTTGTATGGTGTGAAATTAGTTATGTCATTTAGTCTTCATGTTGTGAGTGAATAGGAATTGCTTAATTAGTTTATATTGAGAGTGTAGAATTCATGTTGATAATGATGTTTTTTCTTTTTTTATTGGTTATATGATGTTAAATAAGGAACCAATTTTAAAAAATGATATAGGGTACCTTAAAATGTGCATTTTAATTTTTGAATTTTCACGTTGTAAAATAGTGGAGAAGTTATGTGTAATGATATTGTGTTTTAATAGTTTTTTAAAATAATTTTCCTTTTGTAATGTGTATTGTTTACAATCAAAGATGATGTGTGTTAGAGTCTGTGGGTATTACATTGATGACAGTTTGGGGATAAGGTTTTTTTAAAAATACATAGTGTTGGTTTGGTTAATGCCCAATTAGTTCTAATTTCATATATAAGGCTGATCTCATCTTTCCCTAGACCATAGTCATTTAATTTTTGTATGTAATTAGATATATTGTATGTATGTGAATTTAAGGCTGAGGTTTGAAAATAGTTTTGAATTTCATTAAAGAGTAAATGTTTGTTTTCTTGTTTGAATGTGTTGATGAAAAAAGGTGTTAAAATTGTGTTGGTGTTATCTTGTGCTTTTTTTGCTAGTTCATCACCTTCTTCATTGCCATCAATGCCTATATGAGATGGTATCCATTGTATGTGTAATGTGTTTTTTTGTGTTAAGAGTGTGTATGTTAAGGTATATAAATCACTTAAGAATATAGGGTATTTTGATTTGTAAGGATTTGAATGTAAAAGTTCAATAGCAGATTTACCGTCAGAGAATATGACAATTGATGAATTAAAAATATTTTGTGCCCAATTAATTGCAATAATGATAGCAAGTGCTTCAGCTAATATAATAGTTGATTTTTCGTTAAATTTAAAGGTTTGAGATTTGTTAAATGTGGGACACGTAAAAGCTCCTGAAGAAATTTTAGTGATGTCATTATATGATCCATCAGTAAATATTTTTATATGTGTTTTATAATTATTATCAATATATATGTTAGTTAGTAGATGTAGCTCTTGTGTATTTAATGATTGTTTTTGGGTAATCCCAGGAATGTCAAGTGATAATATTGGTGGACAACTTTTCCATGTTGGGAAATTTAAGAAGTAGTATCCACTTAGGTTATTTTGTAATATTTCTAATATTTTATTAAAATGAGTAGTGCTAGAAATTGTGTTAAAAGGGGAGTTAGGTTTAATTTTTTTTCTAAAATAATGTGTTTTTTGTTTTTAGAAGTAATTCTGAATGTTAAATTGTAAAGTAAATATTTTTGATTTATTTTTATGGGTGGAATAGCTGCGTCTGCATAAAGATTTATGTTTTACTGCCATTTGGGATGCCAAGAATATGTCTAAAAATTTTTGTTTGGATAGTTTCTAAAGAGTTTAGATTATATTGTGATTTGTCGGTTAATAATTCTATTCCATATTAGTATTTTGGGCTGATAAGGTTTTGGTATATAAGGAAAAGGTATTTTGTGTTGCAACCCTAAGTAGAGTGTCCTAAGAATTTTAGAAAGTGAAATAATTTATTACCTGTTGTTATTGCATTTTCGATATGTTTTGTCCAGATTAATTTGGAATCAAAGTGGATTCCAAGAAATATAATGTCTTTAACAATATTTAATTTTTTGTTATGTATATAGATATTGAGATTTTTAGTTTTACATTTATTATTATTAAAAGGTATGTTGGATGTTTTTTCATATGAAATTTTTAGGTTCCAAGTATTGCAAAATTCTAATAAGCAATCTAAATTTTTTCTATATTATTTTTTATAATATTTAGATTTTCCTGATGTGACCAAATAATGATATCATCAGCATAAATGCCATATTTAATGTCTTTTGTAAAATTTTGTGGGAGATCATTTAGAAATAAATTGAATAGATTAGGAGATAAGATGTCCCCTTGGACAATTCCTGTTAAAATTGGACGTTCATTAGAAAAATATTTATTTATTTTTACTTTGAATGTTTTTTGGGTAATGATATTATAAAGAGATCATCTGTATATGTTTCCATGAAAGTTTAGTTGTTTAATTTTGTATAATAGTGCATTATGGTTGATGGAGTCGAAATCATTTTTGATATCTACTATTAGAGCAATTAAGTATTGATTATTTGAGAAAGCAAATTCTATGTCTGTTATGAGGTGTAGTAATAAATATTTAGAGGATTTTTCTGGTCTAAAACCAGAGAAGTTTTCATTTGAAATGCTGTTATTTTGAATGTACCATGTTAATCTATTATTAATGAGTCTTTCGTACAATTTTAATACATTTGATGAGAGGAAAATTGGTCTGTATGAATTAAGTTCTTTGAAGTCTTTGTTTTTATGAATAAATATCATGTGAGTTTTATTGCATTGAGTTGGTACGTTTCCTGATTTCCAAATGTCATTGAGGATTTTTAGGAGCATTATTTGCCAGGAGTGAGGGATAATTTTTAATGTTTTATTAGAAATATCATCAGGTCCATTTGCAGTTTTGTTCTTTAATTGCTTAATTGCATTTATAAGTTCATGTAGGGTGAAAGGTAAATTGAGAATATGGTCTTTTCCTCTGTAAAATTTGTGTAAAAATGTAGGGTTGTCATATTTTTTGTTTAAAAATTTTGAATCATTTACTTTTTCACAGTGATGGATGACCAGTTTTTTCTGCTATTTGTGTTATGCTTTCATTGTTATGTAGAGCTAGGGATTGGATAGATTTAGATATTGTGGTGGGTTGTAAGTTATTGTGGAATTTTTTGTATGTTTTTGAAAGATTAGATGTATTTGTGTTAGGAAATAGTGTTTCTGTGAATGATCTCCAGTTTGTTTTTTATATGTTTTTAATTTTTTTTATGACATTAGATAATCTGTTAAAATTTTCACAATCTCTAAATGTACTGTTTATTATCATAGTTCTTTCTGCTTTTCTTCTTATGGCAATAAGTTTGTTTATAAAAATTATATGAGAATTATTTTGTGGAATTTTTTTGTATGTGTATCAAAACTCACAACTTTGCAAAGTCATGTCAGATTTCGTTAATGACAGGCTTCCGGCCCGCAGGGAGAACTGTCAATCCAGTGAACAAGACATTTTTGAGATTTTAGAAGATATCGTTGATATTCTAAAATTCATAGTTTTTCCAGAATCTGCAAATTCAGAATGAGAATTCTCAAATAATTCAAGATTCTGAAGAAAACCATTACTATTAAAGGGAAAACCCATTCAAAGTTTAAAAAGTTTTATTTAAAAGCACTTCAAACAGGCTTCATTCCAGACATGTTTTCTGTTTGGGACTATTTATCAAGTGTTTTTCCATTTGCTTAGAAACTAACTTTTTATTTACTTCTTATGAACTTTTATTTAGGTTTTCAGAAGTCTGAAGCTCTTTTTATGTTTTTATTATAATTTTATAGTTATATATTGAAAATTGTAGTTGTTTACATTTTAACTTTTAACATTGTTCACATGTAAATCGCCTTTGGAGACTCTCAGCCAATACCAAAATTCCTCTCATCTCGTTGGCTGAGAGCGATTCTGCCTGAATTCTGTCGCAATATAACTATTTCTTCGATTAGGCTTATAGTGACTTTTCTACCTTTTTTGGCTTATTATTTCCTCTCTTGGTATGATTTTGTAAATTTGGAGCCTTCCTTTTTTTTCATATTTACTTTTTGATTTTTATTCTTGAATAATTTTTTGTAATCAATCATTGCATGAGAATCCCCCCAACAGGGGCGGATTTACAACAGAGCCAGTCAATACTACATATCGAATAAGAAGAAGATCTTGTTTGATAAGATAATATTACTTGGACTTTGGTTAGATTAAAGTTTTAATATTCTTGTTTGATAAGATAAATATTACTTTAGTTAGATAAAAGTTTTAATTGAAGTGTATGATAACTCAACAAACCACATCATTTTTATGTCATTCACACACACCTCATTTTTCTGAAAATTAGTTTAAACAAATTAGTTTAAACCTCATCTGCCAAAAAAAAAGCTTAAATTAGTTTTCCACGTGCTAAAAAACACTTCAATTTTTTCGGATTTTCACACATATTTTCACAAAAAAACACAAGAAACATACTTTTTACCTCATCACCCATAACTTTTCCCATAGATTTTCATAAAATTATCTAGACCCTTTTACTGTGCCAGAACTCTCATTTATGCTACTACTCAAATACCATATTTTGTGATTTTCTAACAACAATTTTCCCACCACTCCAGATATGCTTCAAAGGGCATGGATGAAGGCCAATTATTAAGCTGATATTGCCCGTATAAGGAATGGTGCTTAAGTAGTTGTTGCATTAACTTACTTCCGAGATGTAACACAGAATGAGTTAAATATACACAAGGACTCATCACTATAGTCACAAGGACTCAGAGAAGGTAGGGGGAAGAAAACCTACTGGACAGCTGTTAGGTTGTTCATTGAGTCTTCTTCACACTGGACAACCAATAGTGCACTTTAAAATTAGTGTAGAATGCTCATTTTCGGTCCATTCATTACGGTGACTCAGTAGACCTTCCTGATCTCCAGCCACTAGTGGTGAAAGCTGTAGTGGACAGTCGCTTGCCGAGAAGCGAAGGTGCTAGTGAAGGTATTTGACTATTGGAGCAAGGTCTAATTTTTTCCCTTTTTTTATATTAGATCTTTCGCAAGATGCCATAAAATATTTCCATGAAATTCACTTAACAGATAATTCTGATTCACACTTTAATGGATATTTTATGGTACTTGAAGCCCTCTTTTTCCTTCTACACTAACTGCCTATTGTGGAGGGGTTTTCTCCATGTTAGAGCAAAACACTCTGACATCGATGGTGCCTTTGACGTGGCGTCAGAGCTTTTCACTAAACCATCTGGCAGATATCTGTTAAACGTTGCAGTGAGTACTGTAATCATAAAAAAACTCTACTATAAGTCAGCATACTGTCGAAGGGAAACACGAATCGGCAATTCTTCCCGCAATTGTAGTATGGCAAAAGCAAAAAGGAAAAAATATATGTTCCCAGAATTGCAAAAGCATGCATTCTTTACCTCTTGATCTATATTAGACATTTAACTGTCAATCTTCTTCCAATACTGATAAAAAAATAGTTATGTTTACCAGACCAGGCCTGGATTTAGAAAAAAATAAAAGTTGGGGAGAGAGGTAATTGACTTGATCGAGGAGGGAAAAAGTGGGACAAGAAGCTGCAATTGCATTGTAGTATAACAATTCCTCTTACGTTTTAAATGTGTTTTAAAAGTTTTAGAAAAATCTATAAACTAGATACTAACTTTCAGAATGTTTTTGTTCCGTTACATTACCGAGCATTCTCAAAGTAGAAGACCAATCCTCACAGACGCAGACCCAACATATGCGACCCTATTGTAGGCTAATTTGAAATGCAATAATATCAAAACGTGTTAATTTGAAATCAGCAGATAATAATCTCAACTCTGTCATTATACAGAGTGCACAGAAAATATTGTCACAAAATTAAGCAGTTATAACTCATGATATAATGAACGTATCTTTATACAGATGCTCTTACAAAGTCACAAAATATAGTAGCTTTTAAACCCACTAATAGAGGATGATTGATCGGCGGCCGGTAGCTCAGCGGGCAGAGCACCTGACATATTATCTGGAGATCGTGGGTTCAGATCCCACTTGGCTAATGAAAATTTTTCCTCTATGTTATTCTAGAAAATGTTATACTTTAATGGAAATTCTGTCTCATGAGCCGACCCCTCCCCTCCTTTTTCTTTATAGATCCGGCCCTGTGATATAAATATAACTAATATAATAATAAATAAAATCCACACCCGGGCAGGAGGGGAGGGGGGACAAGACAACTCTTCGACAATTTACATCTTTCTTCCACGGCATATTGGCATAAACCTTGGCAGCTGTCGAACTATTGTCGGAGAGAGTTCAAATGACTACACAACCGTTGAAACAAATTTATCTCTTTTTTTAACAGATTTCAGTCCGAGGTAATTCTCCAAATTCCTGAACAATCAGTCCCAAACTGTGCACAAGAGTTCCCCCTATGCCACTCCACGTTTCCATTAAAACATTAAAGTGCCTGCCTTTAATAGAACGAGATTCGAATCGCCTTTTTTATGTTTCAGAAGTTGGGCAATTGAAATTTTGCATTCCAACTTTTTAACTTCACTTCATAATTACCGCGAATACTTCACCGTCCCGTCCAAAATGTCTAGTGCGACTTTCCCGATTTGTTCCGGCTTCTAGTTATTTTCCCAAGTGGAATTTAACAACCTTGAATTCACTAATTATCATAATATTTCCGACTAGCTTGAATCATGCACTTCGAGGTAGAAACTTTCAGTCCGAATTCATCTAAATTTAACCTTCTCAGACTAGTAATAAAACGTTTTGGTCTTTTTTTTTTCTTATGCAGGTAGAAAAGGAAGAAACTATTATATACCGAATAAAACTCTCTAAATAACTTGTGAAGCAGCTTGATAATAATCATAATACTCTTACTTCTATCTTGGTAATGAAGATCCTATGCTTATCAAAAAGGAAAATAGGATTGTACTCTAGCTCTTTTGTTTTTGTGTTAAGAAACAAAAGCACAACGAAACAAAATCTTACATTTCAATATAACATTCACTAGCAATTACACTTCATATACATTGATTCTATTTTACTAAATGCTTCAATTTTTTACCATCCTATGATGTGCATTTTGCATTTAAAAGGATGAATTTTACTACTTCTAGCATTAAGTTTCTTTTGCCTTTCCTTCAGAATATAAGCAATGTTTTTCAACATTTTCTGGCAGCGACCCACAATAAGAAACACATTTTACATCGCGACCTATTCTATGAGCTCCACTCTTATATTTTATATTCCATTTTATTAAAAACCATGCTG
Organism: Ryuthela nishihirai; assembly: GCA_038380435.1. Taxonomy (NCBI): domain Eukaryota; kingdom Metazoa; phylum Arthropoda; class Arachnida; order Araneae; family Heptathelidae; genus Ryuthela; species Ryuthela nishihirai. Next base: position 14,907,773 of record JAWZYU010000019.1, on the reverse strand, counting down.
GTCGTGATTTATTAAATCAATTAAATTGATTTAACGACCTACAGTTTGAAAAGCACTGGTCTAAAAATCGCTGAATATTTATTGCGAATTCTACAGTTGCTGGTTTCCTCTCGTTTTTCGCCCATTCCTTAAGGTCAAAAGTGAATTCGACGACGCAGAGCAAAATCCCTAAATGGGAAGATGTTTGTGCTTCTGTTCCAAAATCGATCACCTGAAAACTAATCACTAACTGCTGGAAAGCTGGAGGCTATATACTACTGCCACTGTCACTCGAAAAGAATAACATAGAACCAAATTAAATCCACGAAAAACACCTGTTTCTAGTTCAACAAATGAAGGTGATTAATCAAATTGAAATGTTCCTTCACTGCCATAGTCTTCGTGAAAAAGGGGAATAGCATCTGTGAGATAAAAAAATTACCCCGAATGGGGACGTAACGCAGAACAAAAAAACTCAGCTCGAAGTAAACAGACTCTCTGGATCCGATCAGAATGGGAATAAGGCGTTCAATGGGATAATGCGTGGTGGGCGATTCTTCTCATATTTCCAGTCAGGAGAATGACGTCAATGTGTTATTTAAGTGCTGAATACGGTGAAAGGGCTGACGGACTTCTTTTCTCACTTTTCCCTGTTCCATACATAATCGCATCGCTCTTCACTGGGAATTCGAAAGCAGCGCAGAGGAAAAAAAAAAGCAAATTGCATTTCTGCTGGATCTTTCTGAAATACTATTTATAACTTGAAATAAAAGGACATTGTGCACTTGCTTCGCTATCTGGATTTCAGTAGTCGATAGAATATCGGTTCTTGCGTGGGAAAGTTAGAGTGTTTACCCAAACATTCTGTTAATGGAGATGTCAAAACATTTGAGAGAAAACGGTAGAAATGTTTTCGTGGATATCAGATTATATAAATATTTATTTTTTGCGCCCTATCTTAGTATTACTCTGCTATGAAACTGAGCTAAAGCAATTTAATTTCACAAAAAGCGAAATGAATCTAAGTGCAGTTGTTTGCAGTTCGTTATTGTAGATTCGAACTCACTCATTTGAAACTTTGGACAATCAACAGTGTTGGAAAATAAGAAAGCAGAGTGACATAATTAAAAATATTGTCACAAAATTAAACAATTCACAAAATTAAACACGATTCGAAAAAAAATTAGGGAAATATTCTGCCTTCAGTCAGAAAGGAGGAATCGATGAATTTAAAAATATCATTGTCCGTTGGATGAAACTAGGATTGATTTACATTTAAGCAGCTCTTTTTTTTTGGAACACAATGTGCTAAATGTGCATTTCAAGAGTGCAGCTCTCGATCATTTCTAATATTCAGCTGCAGCTGAAACAGAATTCGGAAATCTTTTTTTTTATTTGTGTACGTATCATTTTCAATGTTAAAATCAAATCCAAAATTCCTGAGTAATATACACTTTGCCACTCTTCAAATTTTCATGGTGGGCAGCTGCTAATCTTGCTCACTTCCTTCGCAACCACTGCTGACATGTGAACAACCAAATAAAGCTAACCGAGATTCAAAATCATTGTCTCCTGGGAACTCAGGAGGAAAGAGCAAAATCGTATCAGGGAAATTATCTTTTAATTTCTTTCTCTGAACTCATCTGATACTTTTTCCAAGAGAGGATTAGTGAACAGTCTTAAAATTTTCACTCCAGAGTATATAAACTACTTCCGAGTGTGAACTATTTCTGCTTGATTTTCCTTACTTCAAAAACATATTTCAAATTGATATTGATATTTTTAAGCATTATACCATAGAATCAGTCATTTGAAATCTAGTTGACTGTAATTGAAGACGCTGGTCCAGATGGCACCTTTCAGTTTAGTTTTCTCAGGCTTAATTCTACTAGCAATACATGATGGCGTAACGCTTACAATATACTGCACATGCACATTTGCGAGGCGCGATTAGAAAGATTAGAAAGAAGGATGGCATATCGTCCCTGGCGAATATGGGATGATCGTTTTAAAAGAAATCGATAACCACTGTTAAACGTTGTATGGACGAAAATAGGCCAAACTTTTATCAGGAAAAATGGGAAGAGTAGAGTGTCTAGAATAAGAAATCACTTTTTTAGTATTTCTAAATGGAAATTACATTAGATCTCTTTTGAATTAATACTCATTCATGTTATTTCCAAATTTGTGATATGTAAAATCACCTACTGTTATACAAAGTGATAAAGATTTATATAATTTTGTAAATACTAATTATTCTAACTGCTGTAACATCTTTCATTTAAATATTAGAAGCTTGCGAGCAGTTTATGAGGAATTATTGATAATTTTACATATGACTAGAGGTAACGTTGATATTCTGGTACTGAGTGATATATGGGTGAAGAAAGAAGAATTATTTTCCTATGAACTGGATGGCTATGATATGCTATACAATTTTAGATATTTTAGGTAAATCTTAATATTTTTAGTTTTCTCTGGCCTAATTCTACTAGCAATACATGATGATATAACGCTTAAATTACATAGAACAGATATATATATATTATATCATAGGTGATTTTAATGTGAATAAAAATTAAGTTTTATGAATCTCAATACCCAGAGGCAATGTGCTGAATGCATTAATGCATTAGATAAGGTTAAGAGACTAAATCTATTAGCTTCATACAGATCACAAAAATTTTCGTTTAGTGATTTCTTGAATAAATTAGCGGCTATTTTAAGAAATAACCAACATAAAACAAGTATAATTTTAGGTGATATAAATGTAGATACTCCACAAGATAATCAAAGTGTTCATATATATTTAAATGCTTTACATGAAGTTTTTATTCGGAAAGACCATGATTTCAACATGTTTAAAACTGCAATATTTGTTAATAATGTTACTGATTATTCTCCAATTATTTTTAAAACTATAAATGTGAAAAAAACGGAGAAAAAACCTTAATTGTATAAATATGATATTTCCTATATAGAATAAAAAAAATCTTGGATTAAATTAGATATTTATAAAGAATGATGACTTAAATGCAACTTTTAATCACTCAATAGAACGATTAATTTCGAAATGAATAATAGTACAGTATTACACAGTCGTATCAGAATAATATGACCACCCACGGAATCACAGTGTACCTGCCCAGGCGCGTCTCAGAGTGCACATGGCTAAGTCGAGCACACGGAGATGTAAGCGACCGGCCAGGACAGACGAGCCATAGTACGTAACGTGAGCACAATGGGCAGAGGTATTGATTTGATGGATGTTTAAAAAGGAATGATCATCGGCTATCGCACCAAGGCTGGAAGCATGTCGGAAACAGCAGACTTCGTGGGCTGTTTGCGAGGTGCTGTAGTAAAGGTGCACCAAGATTGGACCATTGGCAACCAAGTACTTCCAGACGTCATAATTGTGGAGTCCCAAAGGCCATCGACCCTACAGGAGAACGTCGCCTCCGTCGACTGGTAAAGGGCAATCGACGTGCAAGAGTGCAGCAATTGACCACTCAAATGAAATCTGGGACACCCAGGTATGTGTTCCTGATAACAGTAGAGTGAACACTGTTATGCATGGGTCTCCGGAGTCGATTCTGCATAAAGGCGCCCATGTTAACCAAGGTCAATTGGCAGTGACGCCTGCAGTTCGCATGGGACTACCGTCATTGGACAGTGAAAGATTGGAAAAATGTTGCCTTCCACGACGAATCGAGGTTTCTACTCCAGAGAAGTGATGGGCGGTGGCGGATAAGGCGTCAGACACACGAAAACCAACAGAGCTGAACACATATCTTAGTCAAGTACAGACTGGCGGTGGCAGTGTGAATGTCTGGGGGATTTTTCCCTGGTATGATCTGGGACTGCTGGTACCACTGGATGGGTCCCTGAACGCCATCCTGCCCCCCCCCCCCCCTGAACGCCATTTGCGGATGGACTTGCCCATTCTCGTTGACCACATGCATCCCTTCATATTGGACGTTTATCCTGGTGGTGATGGTGTCTACCAACAGAAGAAAGCGCTCTGCCATGTCGCTAAGGTGGTGTGTGACTGTTTCCAGGAACACGACAGCGATGTCTCCGTTCTCAGTTTGCCGGTGAAATCGCCCTACCTCAATCCCATAGAGCATTTGTGGGACCATTTGGATCAACAAGTTCGGCGTGCGAATCCAGAACCATGTCATCTCCGGAATCTCCGTGCTCTGCTGGAGACCGAATGGGCACGTATACCTCTGGCAAACTTCCAGGGCCTCAGCGTCCATGCCACGTCGTCTCGCCGCTGCCATCTGTGCCAAGGGTGGTTGTTCCCATTATTAGGTAGGTGGTCATATTATTCTGATACGACTGTGTATAGAAATCAATAAATATTAAGAAGAAAACAAAAGAAACTTTCTTTGGATTACTCCAGAATTAATTCAATTATTTAAAGTCAGAGACAAGGTGTAGAAGAATCATAAAAATTACCGTTACGTTCAAGTGTGTAAAGAGCAGTATGTAAATTTAAAAAGATTGCTGGCTAAAACAGTTCACGCATTACAATCTAAGTAGTATGAAAATGAATTTGATGCTAATTTGATAACATTAAATATGGATAAAACTAATCTCAGTACTTTTCCTTGACCGATATGAACAAATTTTTGCATAAATTGAAATATTATTCCAATTTTAGCGATAGACCTGATGATTGCTGCTGTGATGAGATTATTCAAATTAATGTGTTAGATATTTTCGAATATACATAGTCGTATAAAAATAATATGACCACCTACCATAGTATATGTATGGTAGGTGGTCATATTATTTTCATACGACTGTGTATCTTGACACCAATTTAAAATGGAATACTCGTTTAAATATGATTACAAAAAAAAATAAGGTTTCATTTATATATGTTATAATATTTAAGAAATATTGTGTCAAATAAATTTTTAATTGAACTGTATTTTTCATGGTTACTATTAGCTATAACTTGTTACCTGTTCAGATACATATTTATATTCCTTATTTAACATTATGAACAAATAAAACAAATATTTAAAGTTAGGACATTTCATAAAAAATTTGTACAATAAGCTTATTAGAGAAAACATTGTTTTTGCGTTTAGAAAATTATATATCTACTGTATAGAGTTGATTATATATACAGTACATGCATATATAGCAGGCCAAAAATTTTGCATATGAAAATTTCAAAGGGAAATTTGAGACATAGAAATATAAATTTATTGTTCCGTTAACAAGGAAAGAAATTTCCACATCATTTCATGTTTGGTGCGCCAAAATGTTTTAACTTATTTCCATATAATATTGTTACGACAGACGAACGTGCTACAACAGCGAATTTATGATAAACGAGTCATGGACGCTCGTGCATGCTTCAGCATGAGAGTTATGTTACCAACGACATCGAACGAACTTGACGTCAAGAAGAAGGAATAAGTTGTAATTAAGAAGAAATATAGTGTAAAGGAACACGTAGTTTGTCTTTGTCTGTAAACTAAAGTTTAGAGAAAAAATTATTTTATTTGGTGCTATTTTAGAGTACTTGATGTCTAAATACTTAAGAAGAAGTCATTTGATGTATAACTATTTAGGAATTGGTAAGGTTATTTTCGAGATATTGCAAGTATTCACATATATGATTCTCGTTAGATTGAAACTTTATTCACACATAAGATAAACATTGGTATCTTTAGTTTATGTACATGTTTTTATCCATATCTTTGCATTAAATCACATTATTTTTGATTTATTGTTACTAGTTGTTATTTTTGAACATACGCTCAGTATATATCCATTTAATTTGTAACAATATTAAAAATGAGCTATTATACCAAAACATTTCGAGAAGAAGATGAATTTTTTTTTTAATGAAGTTAAACGATATTAACAATTATTTACAGTTTTTGTCTCATTACGATTACGTTTTACATGTGAAAAGCATAAGTTAAAAATGTAAAAAATATTTATCTTCCTATATGGCCCTAAAAAGTAGAAAATGAACCTAAAGCATATCGATGGTGCAAACAGTCATTCGGTTCGTATTCACCCAAAGGAAGGTAGACTGCGAGCAATCTTATCGAGTAGGTAAATCGGCGCCCTATCTTCCTTTGAAGCGAACACGAACTGAGTGACAGATTGCACCAATGACATGCTTTAGGTTCATTTTCTACTTTAATATGGCTCTACAGGAAATAGGAATTTTTAAATTTATATTTTTTTGCTATCACTAAAGATATTTGATATGTAACTCATAAACATCGATCACATTCGCTCCCCTCTTTTTGGATTCAGTTTTGAGGTTGCCCATGACATTGGAGACGTCAGAAGCTTTGAGATATCACTCGTGAAAGTCGACCCCCCCCCCCCCGAAAATCCTCTCCCCATTTTATCAGTGGGAATTGTGGGGGAAAAATCAAAACAGTTTACAACCGTCATTATACGAGCTTTCATTTGACACCTAACTCGTAACTGTAGGCCCTCGCGTTCCGATGATATAGTAGAAGGACTCACATTTCCCGTTTTTAGGTAGGAAGAAAGCATGGGGGATCATTATTTTATAGCCTACGACACTCGCTGAGTCACAAGCTTTCATTTGACGTACTGCTCGTTCCCTTCCGCACTCGTGTTCAGGATATATAGAGGAACAATTATTTTCATATTGTCCCACGTTTTGGAGGGGAAGAAAGCAAGGGATGCCACTTTTTCCTAGCCTACGACATTCCTCGCATCAGAAGCTTTCATTTCACTTATAGCTTGTTACTTTCAGCCTTCGCGTTCTAGAGATATAGCGGAACAATTGTTTCGCATTTCTCCATTTTTAGTGGGGGGAGGAAACGTGGGAGTCAATTTGTTATAGTCTACGACACTCCCCGCGTCACAAGTTTCATTCGACACATAGCTCGTTATTTTCCGCACTCGCATTCAAGTGATATAGGGGGAAATCATTTTCATCCCCCTCTATTTAGTGGGGGAGAACACATGGAAGGATCAATTTTTCGTAGCCTACGACATTCCCGCGTGAGATGCTTTCATTCGACGTATTGCTTGTTACTCTCGGCCTTCGCGTTCTGGAGATATAGCTAAAGAATAGTTTTCACATTTACCTTTTTTAAGCGGGAAGAAAGCACGGGGGTCAATTTGTGATAGCCTATGACACTCCCCGTGTCACAACGTTTCATTTGGCACATAAATCGTTGAGGTTCTCCATCGCGTTCTAAAGACATCGCGCGCATCATGTGTGACAGTAACGCCCCCTGGAAGTGGTATAAGAGGAGATTACAAAGAGCCGGTGTAAAGCATTGGAATTGTGTTTTCTCGCAGTTCCTGCGCCCTAAAGTATCAAGTATGCCCCATCGAAGAACACGGCATCCATATGTCCAGGTTTCCGACTTTGATCGAGGGAGAATTGTGGAATTAGGGAAAGTGGAATAACCTACTGAGACATCGGTGCTCACATTGGACGGAATGCTGCCACAGTGATGAGAATATGGCGTCAGTGGGTAGAGGAGGAACGAACTCACTGGCGTGAGGGACCTCAACGACCCTGCCACACAAACGAACGAAAGGAGAGACATCTCGTGCGCATGACTTTGAATGATCGTATAGCCACATCAAACACATTAGCTCAACAATTAGGGTGTGTTGTACATCAACCAGTGTCCACATGTACCATTCGACGTCGTTGCAGCATTGGGTATCTTTGCTAGGCGGCCATTGCTTCGGCTGCCATTGACTCTACAACACAGGCGTATGCGACTGCAATGATGCCAAGAACGTCGCCCATGGATGTATGAATGGCATCGCATCGCCTTTTCAAACGAATCCCGCTTCAGTATGCAGCACCATGATGAACGAATCCATATCTGGGGGTACCGCGGCGACAGGCTCAGTGAGACATGCATGATGCAGTACCATACAGGTCCAGCCCCTGGTGTTGTGGTATGGGGTGACACTGAACTTCACTCATGCATGCGCCTTGTACGCATTACCAGTACTTTGAAGAGCCAGTATTACATCACTGAGGTGTTGGAGCCTGTGGTCATACTTTATCTTCAGGGGCTCTCTGAAAGTCATGATTGTCATGTTGGTGCCATTTACCAACAGGACAATGTCTCATATGGCATGCATCGTCCAACAATTCCTGGATAGCCACCATGGTACACTTCTGCCTTGGCCTGTGCGTTCAGCTGAACTGTCCCCAATTTAACATGTCTGGTCCATGATCTTACGATGACTAGCACACCAGACACCAGCAGCTGCTACAACAAATGAACTTTGTCTACGTATCGAAACTGCATGTACTGACATTTCCAAAACACACATCCAACGTCTCATCCTCTCAATGCCGGAACGTGTAGCAGCGGTTATTGCCGCTCATGGTGGCTACACAAGATACTGATTTCTTTCTATTCCACAAGTCTAACCGAGTTGTATTTGCAATCATTTGATCCTTGTAACATAAGCTATGTATTCACTAAATATGTCTTTGATATCTCTTGTCTTTCCTGGTGTTGCACTTTTAATGGACAGCAGTGTATTTTAATATTATAATAACAAAGGAATTATTTTATTTTATATACACTGATTGTTATGCCTCTCTACCCTAGGGGGTAGCAAAAAGCTACTTTTTTATTTTAAGCAATAAATTTTATTTTAAGCAAAAAATAATGAAATTTGTTTGCGTATACAAGGATAATAAATTACTCATTACATTTTCTAAATCAGTCATTAGTATGTATTACTGCTATTAAAGCTTGCAAAGTTAGAGAAATTAAAAACTTCTATTTCCTTGAAAAACGAACATCCTATATTAGACAGAGGCGATGTGTTATCCTTTTAGTTAATTAACCGATTATTATGAAAAGCATTGTACTTTTTATTTCCGTTAACGATGCGACGATAGTAGGTTACGGTGAGGAAGATATTTGAAAGCAATTTTGCAAGATGCCAGTTATGAAAAACATTGCTTTCCTATTTGAATTTTATCGTTTCTTACGTTTATCAGAAATAGCTTTATGCATAATAAATAGAAATATGAATAAAAGATTCGCCTTCGTTGTTAAATGCTGATTTTGAATAATAACCGAGTTTTACCTGCAGAATATGTTTAATAAGTTTTTTTTTAATTTTCGTCAAGAAATTTTCTGAGTGCAGTTGTCATAAGGAAAAAGTAAAAAAAAAATGAATATATTTGATCCCAAATTGTAGAAAATGTACAACGGAAACAAAATTAGCATACGGTTGCGAATCTCTGAGAAAATCTGTGCATTTGTTATTGCTGAATTGGAAAGAGCATTGCTGGATTACGAATGTTGTTTCACATCTAACGTCCTAAATCGTTATTCAGATAAGAGGAAAGGAAAAAAAAGTTCTAACTTATTATGTAAGAAAAGATGCTCGAAGTTCATTTCAGAAATAAATGAATATCTATTACTATCTCTGAAGTAAGAGAAACAATGATCGTTTTACCTTTTTTGTGTTCGTTTAACAAAGTACTTTTTTATGCGAAAAAAATGATGGAAATGTAAGTTGCATACCGTCAGATGATGAAATGAAAACTTTCTGCAGATGTCGGTGAAAAGTAAAACCCAGAGTTTAATAAATTATTAAATTGCATTTGAAGTAAAAAATGGTATTATAAAAATTACATTTTTGTGATCAAGCTTATTGTGACTGCGTGATAAAAATCAATCCAATTCTTGACTTGGCCGAAAATTTCCAATCAATATTTACAGAGTAATGAAAACTGAAACATTTAATTTCATCATCATCTCTTACAGAAATGGAAAGAATGCTGATATTATCGTTAAGAAAATATTCTTTAGAGAAGTAATGCTGTTGTTCTCTGTCTCCGGCGATTCTTTAAATAGTGAACAAATTACCGTATATTTCCGCAGATAAGACGATAGTTGAATCATAAAAAAAAGGCCCCCAAAATCCGGGTCGTCTTATACGACAGATACAAAAAAAATTAGATTGAAATTTATATAAATTGAAACCATTATTACTACAACTTATCGAAAAATCTATCATATTATTTAAATACGCTATATGATAATACAATACATTGTAATAGTAAATAATACATTACATTGTAATAGTAAAACAATGCTAAAACAAAATAAATATTAAAAGTTATGTTTATTGAGCTACTGAGGAAAAAACGGACAAACCGTAATTATTTACTAGTACAGAGTAGGGTATGTCAATAAAATAGAATAGCCCATACGACGCTTTTGTGAATAGTCAAGGTCATTACCCGAATGCCCGAATCAGTGCGAATGTTTGCGAATAGGACATAATTCCGTATACGCTATACAGTATTATTATCCAGATGATGATCGCCGATCTAAGCTAAATTCATAGGCCATTGATAGTTTGGGGTCGTCTTATAGGACAGATATATGCTAAAACTATAAAACTTTGACGAAAATTTATACCTCGTGTTATCTGAAGGTCGTCTTATCTGCGGAAATATACGGTATTTTGAAATTATAGACTGATATGTGATAACGCGAAATATTTTCAACGCACACATAATAAATCATATCTTTATAGAATCACAGAATGGGATAGGAGAAAGACAGACTTGCATGTCATGGTTTTGGGATTTATATTTCGAATATTTTGCGCATTCAGTGACTTTTTACAGACATATTATCTCTTATTAATGCGTAAGTTTCATACGTTCCAGTAATGCAACCCAGAAGTATCTGGATGATGAGTAAGAAAGAAATAACATAGTCTTACACGAGATTCGATCGGTTGATTCGGTTCGGTTGTTTTATCTTAGAGTGGCACTTTTTTGCACACAATGGGCTAAATAGCCAGGTCACAAGCATCCCGAGAGTCCAGAGAAGGTTGGGGGAAGGATCTGCCTCCTAAGATGTGAGAAGTCCCACTGGACAGTACATCTTAGGAGGCATAGTGCATCTTAGGAGGCCTAAGATGTGAAAGTCCCACTGGACAGCTCTTAGGAGGCAGATGGTAGCCTCTAGTTACGTTCATCCAGCGTGTTCTTTAATGGACACAGGGTATTGCTTCTCCGCACACGGTACCACGGCTTAACCTCCATCCGACGGACGGCAGCCATTCTATACCTATTGGTGTTGTCTAATAACCGAGAGCAAGGAGTTCTGAGCTGATATCCTAATGCACGAGTTCCATAATTGGGGTTTAAAGCCTTAAGAGCCATCGAAGTGAGAATATATATTGCCTTGCAAAAACATAAGAAAATATCCATGTTATATCAATGGGAATCTATCTTCACAGCTCAAGATAAGAAAAAAAAACGAAGATAAAATTCCATCTTCCATAATTCTTTAAATACTGCACAAATATTGTTGAAAATGAAATAAATAGATTTGATTATGATTTTAATCAAATCAATTTAAATCTCAATTTTCAACAACATTCGTTCAGTATTTTATGAGTTATGGAAGTGGAGTATTTAATAACAAATTATCTTGTTTCATAAGAATCATTAATAATTATATAATATTGAATTAATTATTAAGCAAACTTTTAAAATGTATATTCATTTTATTAAATGGTTTGAAACAGGACCTGTTATTGAGTTTTAATTAACATCTGGGTATTGTTATGATACGTTATTGTTATTAAATATTACAGCTTCTTTAAATGCTAACAAAAATTATTGAAAAATCAAGATTAAAATGTATTTGATTATATTTAATTTCCCTTCAGCCAAATTTTCTATTAGATATATATTTCAGAAGTTATAGAGCTTCGAAGTTATATTCTCATTGGCATGGAAATCTTGTAATGTATTGATGTATTACGATTATATCAAAACGCCTTTATATAATTTCAAAAAAAAAAACTTCCATTTCATCAAGATTAGTTGACCTCGACCTGAGGAAAATTTTTAGCTTTTTTCGGAGAGTAATAAACTGCTGTCACTGTTAAAAAAATACTGGCTTATAGTTAAGTAGTTACCCCAAAAAATTAAGTAGGTAAACAGAATAATGCTATTCTATGATTGAATTCTATGATTGAACAACAGAAGCAGTTGCTTTGCAGATGCTGCTGCCTGGTCGGTCGTCTTAGCACTAATCAGATATTTCACTGCCGTTTTCGTATACGGATTTCTGGCAGTCGCTTTTTTTACACCTTAACCTTTTACTAGAGAGTAATTACCTTGGTACTAGAGTGTTTTCAAGGAGTGTAAAATGAGACTATTTAGTTTGCGTTTTCTCGCGGTGATAAGTTCCCGATATTGAAGTGGAAAGAGAGTTTAATTTCGAAATAAAAACGTTTTCTTAAATAAAATTTTTAAATAATTTTTTAAAGGATGAAAATCCTTTTTCGAAATAAAATTGGGTCTCAGGTAGAAAACGAATATTAAATGCCAGTCGAATGAAGATTTTAATCGGGGAGATCACGAAGTTTTAGAGGAGAGTTATTCGGTAATATTGTAAAGAGGAATTTCTTCCCATAATCGCCGATAACTGCATTTAAAAGATCAAATTCAATTCAGAAGTTCAGTGGTAAAGAATCATAGATATCCTATAGACATGGACCACATGAATTTTTAATGTGTTCTATGTCTATAGGACATCTCCTGTGATATTTTATCACTAAATTATTGATATGACGCCATGAGATTGAGCGACAAATGATAAATTCCATCTCTATCAGACAACATAGTTATCCATTTGCTGACAGATGGCGCCTTTGCGCGAATGAAATGAAAAATGCTGGAAAGTTTATAAGTCACACTAGCGGCTGAAGAAACGTTAGTCGTTGATGGTGTAGTAGTTAGCATACCTGGCCGGTTACTAGGAGACGTAGATTCGAATCCCACTAACAGCAAAAACCTATTTCAATTTAGAAGAATTTTCAATATTGGAATTACGTAAGCTTTTGCCGAATTTAGAAAAGCATATTTTTACGACCAAAAGGCTGCCGAAATGGCAGCTCAAAGAAATTAAGTAGCTAAACAGAATAATGCTATGAGGGCTGAAATAGCTATTCAAAATTATGATTTGAAAGCCAACTAGCGGCTCTAAATGATGATTTCAAAACCTAAATGGTGACTCAGTCTAAAGAGATAAACAACTCAGTAGACATTATAATAGTTTAAAGGATGAAATTGATGGTGTAAAATTGAAATTGATGGAATAAATTGAAACGTTAATAAAATCATTTGTGATTTTAATACTAGATTTGACAATGTTAAGTTAGATTATATACACTATATTGATAGTGTTAAAAACTGACTATGAACGTTGGTTTCGAGTTCTAAGAACTGAATTGTTGTCTTGTCTTTTTTTCATTAAGTCGCTGGAATGCCAGGGCCTTTCGAGGCCTCTCTCTCGGTAGTAATTAAAAGAAAGTTTAAATAAAAGATTACAATCAATGGTTTATGTTCTTCTGACGTCTAATTTTGAGCTTATTTTGAAATTTGTAGAATTTTCTCTCGTGATTCTTAATGTAGTAGCTTTAGGATGTTTCATTTGTGATCGTTTCTCTTAAACGATTTTAGAGGTTTGGTTGAATATATTTGCATATTTTCTGAGTAACATTAGTTTTTCTTTGCCCTGATGGCTTATTGTTCTTTTTGCTTTGGTTGTCTCATTCTTAATTATACTAATAAGTTTGTTACTTTCTTCTGATTTCCAATGTTAATAAATCAGTTTTCATTTGTGTATGGGCTTTGCTCAAAAGAACGTATTAGTAAGAATTGTGGAAACAACATTTTTTTTTCTAAATATAATGTTATAATAGTAATATTATTGATAATAAAGTGTATCATGTTACAAGAAGTACAACCAAATCTTCCACATGTAATGAAAAATCGTCTTGGGCAGTGTTTTAAACTCAGTTCGAAGTTAGTCATCACTAGAGCCAATGGGTGGAATGAATTTGAGAAGGGCAAATTTCTTTCAGCCTCTTTACGAAACTGCAGAGGTTTTATAATATATTCCAAAAAAAACACGATTTGATCATCAGAGTTTAGTTTTTAGGAATTAAGATTTGGAATTTAAGAAACTTTGAATTAAGATTTGGTTATAGATATTTGAAACAATACTATGTAACGCAGTTCAATCATCGAATACAGAAGAATGGTGAGACTCTAGAAGAACCAGCTAATGATATTGAGTGCCTGGCTAGATTAGCATATAGTAACTGTCTACCAGATATCCAGAATAGCTTAGCCTGGCAGCAGTTTATGATGATATTACAAACCCTGAAACAAAACAATCCCTGGGAATGTTGGACTGTGAATCCTTGAAGTCAGCTGTGGTACAGTCGCTCAAAAAGCATCTGAACACTATAATTGATTACAGAATTAAAAAAAATATCTGGCAACGATTTTTTTAGAAATTAGTGATCTGGCAACCTTTGTGTCACGTGACACGAAGGTTGTCAGATCACTAATTTCTAAAAAAATCGTTGCCAGATATTTTTTTTGAATTCTGTAATCAACCATAGTGTTCGGATACTTTTTTGAGCGACTGTACATGCAGTTAAATATGAGTGCTCCAGGCTCTCCTTCCAAGCAAATAAACTCACAATGAGATTTGTAAATGCTAAAAAAGTTGCAGAAAAGGATATTGAAATACAAGAATTAACCAGAGCCATACTATCTGTTTTAAAGGAAGTTAAAAGTTCCTTTCTAATGACTTCTAAAGAACTTTAGTGTTGGAACTGCGGCAAGACTCAAGAATGGACATATTCGAGTCAGCTGCAACAAGAGTTGGGTGTGACGTTCAAGTACATCTAACAGACAACAAAGTCAGTGAAGTCTGGCTGTTGATTGGTTGGCCCCAAGGGAAGTTGCCTACATTTCAGCACTGCATGGTGGAGACAACGGATTGGTAGCTGATGGTACAGTGAACAAAGTTCCTTGTCGCATGACAGTAATATCGTGCGAATGTGACCTTATTCAGACCTGATATAGTAAAGAAGATAATACCTCAACCTAACTGGTATTCTAGACAGCCAAATATTACTCTGGAAACAGTCACTGGAGATCGTGCTAAAGTCAATGGTAGGATAGAACTCAACATCAGAGATTGTAACTGGTTTGTACGCCATCCTGTTTACATCACTGACTATACATCACATCCTGTTACATCACTATGATCAATGCAAATTAGGCCATTTTCTAAAGAGACATGTAATAATAATAAGAATGAATCAGTATCAGACACAGTGACAGTCTACTGATTTATAAGACAGAAGAGATTCCTCTGCTTAGCTGAACATCTGACTCTTTATCAACTGTGACCAAAGTATTAGTGACAGAAGATGTCTAAATTGCAGCACAACGTGAAGTTGTAGTCTGTGGACATTGGGTGGAGACTTCTGGGTCCTTCCGATTGACGGTTACCGATATCCCTGGAAAAGGAGCTTTGGCTCATGGGATTCTGGTTGCAATGACATTATAAAAATGGATCAAGAATGAATTCCTGCTAGAGTGATAAACTGCAACAAAACCAGTAGATTATTGAAAAGAGGTGAAAAACTATCAATATGTGAACCTGTTACAAGAGTAACTCGTGCAAATACAATAGAATATACTGACTTAGATCAACATCAGACAGACATCCCATCCCACCTTGCCAAATTCTGGAGAGAAACGCGAACGTTATCAACCCAAGACCAAGCTGCTAAGGCCGAGGACCTACTCAAAGAGTATTCTGACATTTTCTCAGCTACATCAAACGATACGACTGGACTAACCTGACAGCATACGTCTAATACTGGTGATTACCCTTCCATCCATCTACCAGCAAAAAGCAGTTAGGTAGCAGTCATTATCAAAACGGGAGGAGACAGTATAACTAATAAGCACTGGGCACGGAAACCCAAAATATTATAGAACCATTATCGTATCCCTGGACATAACCAGTCGTCCTTGTCAAGAAAAAGGACGGATCTACTAGATTTTGTGTGGACTACAAAAGGTTAAATGATATAACGAAGGACTGATTTCCGTTACCCAGAATTGATGACACACTGGACACTCTATCTAGGTCAGAATAGTTCTTAACTTTAGACCTGAAAAGGAGTTATTGGCAAGTTGGTATAAATCCTGAAAATCGAGAGAAGACAGCTTTAACTACAGGAAATGGGCTTTGGCGGTTTAAAGTGATGCCATTTGGGCTTTTCAAGCACCTGCAACGTTTGAATTACTAATAAAGTCAGTTCTCAAAGGTTTGTCTTGGGAGGTCTGGTTTACTTGGACGACATCGTGTTCTTTCGAAGGATGCTTGAGGAACATTTGAAGAATCTTCATCAAGTGTTCGAGAAACTAGGGGGAACCAAGCTAAAACTGGGACCAAATTAATCTAAACTGCTCCAACAAGAAAGCCATTACCTCGATCATGTCAACACCACATCAGGGATCAAGACTGATTCTAGTAAAATAGAAGCTGTGAGAGACTGGCCACCACCCCAGGATGTTCATCAAATTCGAAGCTCCATTGGACTTTGCATATACTACAGAGGATTTGTCAAGGAATATCCGATATCGCAGAAGCCATTTCATCGTATAGCAGAGGAGGTCAGCAGTTCATGTGGATTACCGAATGTGAAATAGCCTTTCAACAACTGAAGCAAGCCTTTTCCATGGCCTAGTGTTGGTATATCCATAAGCTAGTAAACAATTCACATTATCTACTGACGCCAGCAACACAGGAATGTGCAATGCTGTAATTTCACAACAAGACCGAAAAGAAAGAGTCATTGTATACTTCATTAAAACCTTATGCAAACCTGAACAAAAATATTTTTCTACGGAAAGAACTCAGTAATAATGAAAGGCGTAAAACATTTCCATCATTACCTTTATAGTCAAAAACTTCTCATTCGCAATGACCATGCTGCTCTCAGATTACTACTAAACTTCAAAAATCCTCAAGGATAGATGCCAGGTAGATACAGTTGTAACAAGAGTCGATTTGTCAATTGAGTATCATAATGGCATGATCAATAATGCAATCAATGTCAATTGAGTATCATAATGGCAAGCTACAGAGGAATGCAGATGCATTTTCTAGACGCCCATGCATTTATAACTGCAAGCATTGTTATAATACAGAGTTGAGCTATGGCACTCACTAAAAAATGTCCATTAGATAGTTAACCTAAACACAAGAAAACAGTGATATAGCTGACTTCTGGAACCCGTTAGAAATTAGAAAAGCCCAACTAGGTGATGAATACTTAAGACCAATACATACCAGATTTTATTTAAACATCTACTATACGACCTAATCGGGAGAAAATATTTCCACCACCAAAGAATCCAACTACCAAAAGCTATCGGGCCCCGTGGGATTCCATACAAGTGAAAGATGGTATATTATACAGAAGATGGGAGAATCCCACTGGAGATCATCCTTCCTCGCTTCCGAATGGAATTAGTGATGAAAGATGTGCATGATAGTGCCACTGGAGGACATTTCGGGTTAATAAGATATCAGCGAAAGCCAGGGAACGATTTCATTGGCTAAACAAGTAGGGCATAGATGGTGTAGGCAATGTGAGGCCTGTGTAGCAAAGAAAGGTTATAAGACTAGGAGTTGAAGCAAGTTGCAAATTTATAACTTTGGTGTCACTTTTAAGAGAATAGCCATAGATGTTATGGGTCAATTCTTTAGGATTGATGATGGAAAACGCTATTTATTGTTGGCAATGGATTATTTCACGAAGTGGTCTGAAATTTATCCCATAAAATATCGGAAGTCAAGAACAGTTGCACAGATGATAGTGAATAATTTGATTAGTAGGTTTGGAGTACCTTTACTACTCCACTCTGACCAAGGATGGAATTTTGATATTTCAACGCGTGGGTCAACTGCTAGACATTCAGAAAACCAGAACGACTCTCCTACACCATCAGTCGGATGGTATGGTTGAGAGATTCAATAGAACGATTGCTCAACACCTAGCATTGTTTGTCGACGACCATCAACCTGACTGAGATGCCATATCCACTCTTTTTATTGGTATACTGGCCAGCAGCGTACGAAACAACTGAGCACTCTTTGGAGAAACATTACACCTTTCCTCTGGCATTTTGTATGGTTGGCCTGAAATAATGTCTGTATCCACACCACAATATGTACAAAATCTGCAACAATGACTAGAAGAAATCCACCACTCGGTAAAGCATAACATCAACCTGGCGAGAGACAGAACAAAAATGAGGTACGACAGTAAAGCAAATGTCTTCAATCAAGAAGATTTTATCTGGGTCTACAATCCACATAGAAAGAAAAGACTGTCAAAATTTAATAAACCTTGGGAAGGTCCATATAAATTAGTTACCAGGATTAACGACCTGGTGTATCGCATTCGTTGACGCACGACACAAAATGAAAGCTGCTTCACGTGGATCGTTTGGACCTGTTTCATGGAAGAAGTCAAGAACCTTCGGATTCCAGGACCATTTGGAACGAACAAAACCTACGGAGGGAGCATTGAAATGTAATATACAAGTGCAACAATGAAAAGGAGAGTAGTAAAAGAGAATATTGTTGAAGTTCAGAAATAGTGTGAAGGAGATATTTATTTGTGTTAGTCTATGAGCGTTAGTCTAAAAAAGAAATATTTTCAATGGTGTATGCGACGAAGTGATAAAATGATTTATTGAGTTTAAACTAATTACGAAAAAAGTTGTTTAATGTTTTTAACGAGTGTAAAATGAAGTGTTTTTGCGCGGTGAGAAGTTCCCGATATTGAAATTGTAAGATGAGACTTATTTCGAAGTAAAACAGCAGTGTATTTATATCGATGATTATATTATTTTTAAAAGTGATATTTTAGCTTTGAAATGTTATTTTAAGATTTACACTTATACATTGATTTGTGAATCAGTTTCCAAATGCACATGATTTAACAAATAGTATAATGATTATGATTATCAGGATCATTTAATACTGATAAATAGCATATTGGTGTTTAGTGCGACTAGTTCAGAGATTTGTTTATGATTTATATAATTTAATTGTCTTAGTTATTAAACCCCTTCATTTAAAGTTTGTGTATTTTTTTCGAGTTCACTCTCGATTACCAAATATTCAAATATAATTTAGAAGAAATCTGGAACAATATCATTTGTTTTAACTACTTGTATTCGCTCCTTTAGATAACTTTTAAACAATGTTAGTACAACTCCTCTATCTGAGTGTTTCCTCTTATTCAATAATACATTATGGGAGACAATGTTGAATGTTTTTTATATGTTCAAAAATATATAGATAAAATTTGATAACTTGATTTTATCTAAGAAGTCAAATATGTACTTAGTATTATTAATTGTGGCATCCTTCACTTTACCTCTTTCTGAAGCGAGACGCCAATTCCAGAAAAAAATATTTTTTATTAAAAAACTACTAATTTTTAACTAGGTTTTCGAATAATTTCCAAAAACTGAATTAATGGATACTGGCCTTGAGTTTGATAGCCTGTTCGTTTTTTATATGTTCATAAACAGGAACCACGACTACATTCTTTAATTCATCTGGGAAGACACCATTTTGATTGGCATATTAAAAATGCATATACGAGTAAGAGGATCAATATTGTACATTCCACATTTCTTTACTGCGATTGCAGTAAAGCCATCTGAACCCGGACTTTCATTTTCATCCAATTCTAAAATAATATTTTCAGTTTCAATTTCATTAATCGGTTGCACAAGCACAGAACTGTTTGTACTGGTGCTGTGCTCAAATTCAATGGCTGTAGCTTCATTTATTTCGCACTTAATAATATTTCCTGCAATTCCAATAAAATAAAAATTAAATTCACTTGCTATTTTTAATGACTCGATAATCAATTGTTTCCTTACTAATCTTTAAAAATTGTGATGTAACAGATGTTTTGTTTCTTATCTCGTTTTCAAAGAAAACGAGATATTAGTTTTGCTTTGTGGTCTGTCTGTTTGTCCCTCTGTAGACATCGAACCTTTTTGCTTATAGAGATAAATAAAAAATTGTTTGTGTTGAGATTGATGAAATATTACGATATGCACTTTCCGAATCTCTCTAAAGTTTAATTACGCCCTCTAGAGGAGGAAAAATTGAAAATTCGAAAATTTCAAACGAATATTGCAAACGATATATTTATGCTAGAAATTTGAAATTTTGCTGGTAGAATTTGAAGGTCACGAAATTTCCAGTGTCAACATTGAGTTGGCGCTTTAGACCAAGGGGAATGGGAAAACACAACTGTTTTGTTTTAGCAGAAAATTGTTTGCATTTTGAGATAAATGAAATATTCTTTTTTGGAATAGATAGAAATCGATGAAATATTATGATCCGCTCTTTCAGAATCTTCCGAAAACTATGATTGCGCCCTCTAACGGTGTAAAAAATAAATTCCGAAATTTCAAAAGCATAATGCAAAGAAGTATTAATGATAACAATTTGAAATTTTGATAGTGGAATGTGAACGTTATGGAGTTTCCATTGGAAGCAATGCAAAGTGATAGTTAGAAATCTCTATTTTAGCTGGATCGGTACTAATGAAATAATATAATTCGCATTTTTCAAATACTAAAGTAATTATAATACGCACCGAAGATCCAAAACATTATGACCACATGCCTAATATGATGTTCCTTCACGTGCCGATAAAACAGCTCTTACCCGTCGAAGCATGGACGCTACAAGATTTCTAAAGGTGTCTTGTGGTATCTGGTACCAACACATTACCTGTAGATCCTTTAACGCTTGAAAGTTACGTCGAATATGTTGTTCCAACACAAATCATAGATGCTCGATTGAATTGATGTCTGGGCAATTTCGAGGCCATGAAAATACCTGAAATTATTCCTCATGTTTCGCAAACTATTCTCGAACAATTGAAATAAGGACTACTAGAGGGGTATACCGTTGCCATAAAAGGATGTACCTGGTCTGCAATGATGTTTAGGTAAGTGGTAGACATCATAGTTTCCTGCACATGAATAACTGGACCCAGGGTTTCAAAGTAGAACATTGCCCAAAGAATTACACTTCCTCCACCAGCTTGTTCTTGTCCCACGGTCATCCTGGTGCCAACACTTCCCCAGGTAAATGATGCACAAGTACACAATTGTCACATGGTGCAAAAGGAAACGAGATTCTTCGGACCAGACGACCTTCTTCCAATCATTCAAGGTCCAGTTTTGATGCTCACTTGCCCATTGTAGGCGCTTTTGACAGTGAACCGAGGTTAGCATGGACACTCGTAGTGGCCTGCGGCTATGCAGTCATATTTTCAGCAGGGTTAGATGTACTGTGTGTCGTGACACATTACTCCCTTCACCAGTATTCCAATTACGGGCGAGTTGGGCCACAGTATCCTTTCTGTTGGCTCGTACCATACGGGATAGCCTTCTCTCACCTCTAGCATCGATAAGCTGTGGTCAGCCACACCTTTACGGTTGTTTGTGGTTTTTCCCTCCTCGGACCACTTTATAAAGGTACTAACTATGGCTGACTGTGAGTACCTCACTAGCCTTGCCGTCTCGGAAATGCTCTGACCCAGTTGTCTGGCCATTACAATTTGGCCTTTGTCAAACTGACATCAGTCCGCTGCCTTTCCCATCTGAAGAACAAGAATAACACTGATTAATAGAGCTCAGTATCAGGTGTTATTTATACCGACCTTCACACGCGCCGTTGCAGCTACTTCGATTTGCATAAAGACCCGCTGGTCATATTGTTTTGGCTCTTCAGTCTATATCTTTACAGATCACTAAGTATGGAAGCGGCAGAGTTATAATATATAATATGTATATATCATAAATTTGAAATTTTAGTGCTAACGTTTCAAGGATATTCTACTGACAGTAATAACGTATCCACTTTTCTCAGAGAGGTGTGGTAAATGCAGCATTTTAAAAATATGAACTAAAAGCTAAATTCGATTTATGTTGTATAATTACTAAAAAATACTACAGGGTGGCCCCTGAAAGACTGAAGGGTTTGAAAAAGTCATAACGTGTTCATTTTCAATCTTTTTTATTTTTATTTTTTACAGGTTATAGAGCATCCCTTGGAGATTGAAATGGCTACGTATGATGCGCACTGACGCAGCGGTGGAAGCTGTACGGCAGAGTGTCCTTGAGGATCCATCTGCCTCTACCCGTCGTCGCTCTGCTCAACTAGGCATCGCCATTACATCGCTTCAGAAGATTCTGAAACTGGATTAAAAATGTTTCCATACAAGATCCAAATGGTCCAAGCGACCGGGCGATTAGGTTCCGAATCATGTTATCGCTAGGAGATACTCTGACATTAAAATGTCGCCGGTATTTTCTCTGAGTGTCAATAATTGATCTTTCGTTGGAATAGAAAAACCCAATGAATTTTACTCGTTGCTGGACATCATAAGTAGCCATTTTAATCTCCAAAGGATGCTCTATAACCTGTAAAAAAGAAAATAAAAAAGATTGAAAATGAACAAATTATGACTTTTTCAAACCCTTCAGTCTTTCAGTGTCCACCCTGTATTTGCATTTTTCTCACTATCCGTTAGCTCAAATTAAAACTTTTAAGGAGTGAAAAAGTAGGTAAAGGAAAAGCTTCATTCTTTTTGAAAACGAGATTCCCATATGCGCCAGAGGAGATATGCGTTCTTCTAGTAAAAAAATTAGGATAATAATAGTTCTGGTAAAATCCTTAAGGACAATGAATTTTTCATATAAAAGATATTCAGAATTTCAGTCATCCGTGTGGTAACCGAAACATTCGCAGTTCTAAGCATTTACCTTGTAATTTTATCTATTCCTGGAGATTTATGTAGTTTAAGTTTAGAAATAGTCAAAATAACTACAGACTGTGTAATAGGGCCAACATTAAAGCCAGTAATGTATCTA
The DNA here is from genome assembly GCA_038380435.1 of Ryuthela nishihirai. Classification (NCBI taxonomy): domain Eukaryota; kingdom Metazoa; phylum Arthropoda; class Arachnida; order Araneae; family Heptathelidae; genus Ryuthela; species Ryuthela nishihirai. The sequence goes on along the minus strand of JAWZYU010000019.1, from coordinate 14,884,951 downwards.
TCATAATTGCAAACAATGCGAGTAGAACTAACCACATTGTTCAGAACATCACTGAAATGCTCAGCCCACTTAGCCATAACAGAATCCTCACCTTCTATAACCTTACCTTGTTTATCCTTCAATCCCTGTATTCCTGACCGTTTTGTACCACACAAAACATTTACTATCTGGTACAGCTCTCTGCTGTTGTGCTGTCTAACTGCTTCCTTTAAAAGGAAGCCTGTCTTTTAATATCCTCCAAATGCAGAACATAATAATATAAAATAATAAAATAATGGAGGTGTGAAGCTCTCCTAAATTTCAAGTTTCGACATAATATAGAATTACAATCAAGAAGCTCATTCAATTATGACTAAATCTGATCAGAATTAAATGTCTTTAGGTTAGGAGCAGCCAACGTACTGCTTATTGCCAAAGAACTTGCGACTCATTAAACAAATCATCAATGTACCGGATCATTTCTCTCATATTTTGGCCATATATTTTAGGTGGAAAACTAAACGATTTTGCCAATTCGTATAGTTTTCATTTAAATATATATTTTGTTTTTAATCAAGATGTATTCTAGATCCTTTAAAACTGTAATTTGCTTTCCAATCCATTACTGATTAGAAATATATGCATTCCTTTCTAAGTAGATAAATTTTCCTGTAGCTCTTTAAGAATATAATTTTTTTCCTAGTGGCTTTTTACGAAGTTTGGGTTGGAGGGCAGGTTTAGATAGATCACTGTCATCATCTTCATTGTGATCACTGTTATCATTTCATATTCCAGCTGATCCATCGGTTTTTTCTTCCCTAGTATCATCAAAGTTGAGTCGGTTAAAAATTATCTAGGATGCCTCGGAAGTAATCGTGAATAAGCGAATTTTGAGTCGCGAATATCGAATAAATAGTTATTAATATTTTAGCGCGAATAAGCGAATTCGCTCGTAGGGAGGAATTGACCGTGGTTCTTCGCATATTCGGGGGGAGCTATTCAGCTCCGCTATTTCAGGAGGGAAACTTTTAACATAAATGCGGATGACTTTGAGACAAGATTTTATCTACTTAGAATGTTTCAATCGTTTTTCCTTATCTCAAACACCAAATGTTAGATTTGCTTTAGTAATCAGGTTTTATCTTCCGAAATTCTTCAACTTATTGGTCATCGTTTTTTTTTTCACCAGCGGTTTTCCTAAAAAAAGGAAATTACTTCCGTCCACAAAGTACGAAAATAACCTACATAGAAGCTCTCAGCAGGCCTAAACTTTCCTCTATCCTGTTGTTTTATCTATCTATTTATCTTTCTATTGGGCTTGTCCTATTTAATATTTAAAAGTTCCCTGGTTATTATATTCTGATTTTACTGCTGTTGTCATTTCTAATTTCTTTCCCATGGCCGGGTATATCGTTATACCTAAGGTCCAAAAATGTATAAACGCGACCATGCTTTAGTTGGATCCTTTATACACATAACTTTTATACCATTGTTTTTCTTTTCATCTCGTTTTCGTAGCAAACGAGATAATAGTTTCACATTGTAGTCTGTCTGTCCGTCTGTAGACATCGAACTTTTTATTTGATAGAGAAAGATTAAAAATTCTTTTTGTGTTGTATAGTTATTAATGAAATATTACGATATGCATATTCCGAATCTCTTTAAAGCTACTATTACTTCCTTTAGTGGTGGAAAATTTTGAAAAATCCGAACTTTCAAACGAAATTTGCAAACCATGTATTTATGCTAGAAATTTGAAATTGTGGTGGTGGAATGCGAAGGTCCAGGGGGTGGAAAGGGAAATCACCACTTTTATGGAAATCACCACTTTTTTTATTTAGCAGAGAATTGTTTATTTTTAGAGATAAATGAAAAATTTCTTTTTGTGTTAGATAGGAATTGATGAAATATTATGATTCGCATTTTCAGAATCTTTCGAACACTACAATTGCGCCCTCTATAACGCTGAAAAAATTTGAAAGTTTCGAACGAATATTACAACGATGTATTAATAATAGAAATTTGAAATTTTTGTGGTGAAATGTGAACGTCATAAAGTTTCTATTGGAATCAAAGAAAGTGATAATTAGAATCCCCTTTCTTAGTTGGATTGGTATATGTATTATAATTCGCATTTTTCAAATTCTAAGTGATATTAATATATATCGTTACAGATCCCTAAATGGGGAAACGGCAGAACCTGCAAATAATATGAATAAGATAGGAATTTGAAATTTAGGTGCTAACTTTCTTAGGGCTGTTCCACTTACATCAATAATCTACCAACTTTTCTAAGAGAGGTGTAGAAAAGACAATTTTTTAATTTAAGAAATAAAATATATATTTTTTATGCTGCATAACTGCTATTTACAATTTCCGCACCATCCGCTAGCTCAAATTCAATTGATTTCAGTGGCAATGTAATCAATTGCATACCCCGCCATGCTGCGATGACCTTCCCATTTGCATAAAAATCGGACCACTCTTCTGGGTGGTACGATTTTAATGTCACGGAATGTAGCTGATAAGACTATTAATTAAAAAAGGGTTTATTACGTTTTAGTTATCAACTACTGATCTCCTTCCCCCAGATATGGTTTATGGTTCTAAACCTACTTCCACATCATCTTGACAGACTTCAAACTATCTCAATACATTTCCATGTTGCAATAAGAGATCGTTATTATAACGCAGTAACTAAAACATTCCGCATCATAAAACTTTCAAAAAATTTCTTTGAAACCAATTTTCTTACTTTCTTTTTTTGGGTTTTTCCTTATATTTCTTACTTTCTAATTGTTTGTATTCTGTGTTTAGTCATGTATTTAGTTAGAACAGAAGGATGCGAATATTCAAGTGCCATTTTGGATTTTTCAGCATTCTTATAAGATATACTATATATACTATAATATATATATTATTTATAGCAAGAACCTTCTCTTTCTAAAGATCCCTTGCTTCAGTAAAGAACATATCACCTGGTTGAATGGTTTTATCTCTGAGCGGCATTTTGTGTGCACAATGGGCTAAATGGCAGGGCCTCATGAATCCCAAGGGCTCAGAGTTAGTTAGGGGAAGAGGCCCCATTGAACAGCTCTTAGGAGACAGGCTTCTCGTCAAAGCCATTCAGCATGTTCTTCAACGTGCATAGGGTATGGCTCTCCTGCACATGTGACCACTGCTTTACATTCCATCCGGCAGACGGTGGCCTTTCTTAGCCCATCAGAATCCCCTTTCTGACCGAGGATAGTGTAAGGTTTTGGCTGAGATAAATCTCAAGATTGACACAGTTGGCACTTGAACTTCGGAACTGCTGATTATAAGCCTGGAGAGACCATCCTTGAATGACCTGGGAAATGGAGAAAGAGCGAAATTAATTCATAATTTAACACTGTAGTTGATATTAATGTATAATAATTTTGGAAGAGTTGAAATTCAGGAAACTCTGTCCCCACACATCTCTCTTTTTAGCTTCCTACAGGAGAAATAATTCTTTGCTTTAAACCAGAGTGAAATTTTGCTTCTGTTGTGTAACAGGGTAAATATTCACGTCGTAAGGATCTTAAAAACAGAAGACAGAATTGTAGATGAATAAACAATAATCTGTTGCTAAGGACAACTCACCACTGTCATTAAAACCCTAAACAAATACCAGATTAACCCACATTCTACCTTGGTCCTGGTGTATGGCCCCGGGGGGCGCTGTTGACCACTCAAGTAGAATGAATGTCTGATTTTTTATGAAAGTGTTCAAAGTAGAATCGTTTTTTCTTTATCTCTAACTTGAATATGATTAGAGAGTTTAGCTACTCTTTCACGATAGAGAGTTTAGCTACTCTTTCACGATAGAGAGTTTAGCTACTCTTTCAAGAGATTTTCTTCTGTAATGTGTATTAAGCTCTGATATATTGTGAAAAACTTACCTTCTGTCCGGGGGAATATGGCTTGTTGAGAAAACCTTAACCAGCTTTCTGCTCAACTACAATAAACTTATTGATTTCTCTGTCCTACTCTTAAATGAAAATAAAATTACCTCAAGATAAAACTTGACACGAATATATAACAAGAATCGCTCATTATAATATGAAACAGTAAGATAAGATAGAATATGAGATAGAAATAGATACAGAAAATCTGTAAGGAAGCAAGACTTAAAACAATGACAATAAATATCTAAATACACGAAATTCATGCTTTAACTGCGACTGCTATTAAAAATGGGACTGTCTTTCAATCTGTTATAAACTCAAAGCGTGGGACTACACTCCCCGTCCACTCCAACATTAAACACTCTTTCTCAGTCCATCAGTGTCGATTTTGTAATAGAGAAAAAGATGCAAAAATAGCTGAATTTTTGACATATTTATGATCTAAATCTCCAAAATTAGGAGAAGTTAGAACAACTTACTCTCCCTCTTGTGAATAATGGACTCACAAGATCTGTTTACTTAAGCAAATTAGGCTTTTTTAACATGTGGCGAATTTTATCATCGATTCTTCAACTTTGTCACTAGAGAATTTGGTTCACACACAGTACAGACTTAGGCAATGCCCGAAAAACAATTTTTGTTGAAGTAAATAATATTCTTGAGTGACACGAAAGTCGAATTCTTTAGCCCACTTCGTTCTTAGCTTCGTGTCGCGAGAAATGTGAGGATTTTTCGCAATCGTGTCACGAAGCAAGAAAAAGCTAGAGACACCTGCACTATGCACAAGAAAGTGCTAGAAAAACTTGCTATGTGCAGAAGTAATGCGTTCCCAAACCCTCGAAAGGAAGTCCTTTGCTGTCGTAAACATTTGAGTTGTTGTCAACTGACTTTTAGATGCAATAAATCATCTTCGGATAAGTTTCCTTTTTTCTATATAAATGTTTTCCGGCAGTTTTTTTTTCTTATTATTTTCTCGTTTCACTTTCTTCAGTTTGTCTCTTCAGTTTCTTTTCGCACACCAACACTTTTACTTCAATCAGCAAATATTTAGACATCTGTCGCGTATATTTTGTTTTCTGTTTGCTTTATTCTCATATGCAATGATTCTGTTTCCTTTTCTCTTGACGGAAAGTTATTTCAGACCAGTAAGATCATGGCTTTTTTCAGTTTTGAAAGCCATCTTCTTGCTACTTTACGACTGTATGAATTTATTATTATTATAATTATTTAACAAAAACACGTTCAAGTGGCACAACTCTTTACAGGGGCTATTTAAGTTGCCATGCTGCAACAAGGTTTCAGAGCATCCTTCTTGAAGAACAGTGCTGGCTAATAGAAATATAATTAATAAAGTTAAAAAAGTCTTCAAATATCAAAATAATTAAGTAGACATTTATTATTAGAATAAAGAGTATCTAATCTTCAACAACATAGGACACTAGATAACAAATTCAAAATTTTTTTATAACATTGGTCAAATAGGATGTTTTTAACCACTTTTGGGGTGTTTAATTCAAATATGGCTGTGAAAAATCTACAGCACGAACAGTTATTTTTTTTAAACTATGGATTGACGTATTTCAAATTTCAAAGAATACGCATATCTGGAAAATGAAAATAAATGTGATTATTTTATTAAATTGCAACTTAAAACTCATTAATTAATTACATGATTACAGTGACCAAACTTAGAAACATCATAGTTATAGACCACTGATATAAAGTAACAAATGAAATAATATTGAAACGCAAAATAAGAAAACATGGGTAACGATCTTTTATACTTACAAGAAGTTCTTTTTTGTCTTTTATATGATGAGGTATCTTCCTTCTGCAAGAACCAGCAGTAGTCACCCATCACTGCTGGGTCCCACCTGCTTTGGCATCGCTGCTCCATGGTTCCGATATCCTGGTGAAATCTTTCCCCTTGCTCATCACTGACATCTCCTAAGTTCTTCGGAAAGAAGTCGATATGCGAATGCAAGAAAAGGATCTTCAAAGACATTCGGCAGCCAAGATTTTCATAGTGTTTGAGAAGATCTGGAATGAGCTTTGCGATTCCCCCGAAAACCCTGGACCACAGGCGTGAAGAATTTCCATGCAGCGCACCCCTTTACATTTAGTTTTTTTTTCGAAGACAGCATCATTCAGTAGCTTCCTGATCTGAGGACCAACAAAGATCCCTTCTTTTAGTTTAGCATCACTTAGTTTAGGAAATTTTTCTTTTAAGTGCAAAAACCATTTACCAGTTTTGTCCATAGTTTTTACAAAGTTTTTCATAAGCCCAATTTGATGTTTAGTGGTGGGAGCAGAATATCATAGGGGTCAACAGGCTTATATCTAACATTACTCTTTCCAGGAATAAAAATATCTCTTTTTGGCCGGTCTTTTGTTTTGTAGTGTTCCTTTTTGGCCCTACTGTTTCACAAACACAGAAAACAGCAAAATTTTGCGAAACCTCCTTGAAGCCCGGAGCAAAAGAGATTTGACTTTTAGGTTACCACATATTGTTCATTTAAACTGATCATATTTCATAGCAGTTAGTATTTTATCCATGACTTCATAAGTTCCTTCATTCACACAGCGTGTGTCATTGGAATGGAAGGTTTTTGGGTTCCTTTATACAAAAGGAAAGCCTTTAAGCTGAATTTGAAGAATCTATAAATAGACCATTTCTGAGGGTCGTGAGTTGTTCCAATTTCTTCCATTAGCCCTGAAATATCTGTGCAGAAACACAAACCATCTTGCATCTCGTAATAAGCAGATAAAGCTAAATTTCTCTTTCTGAGGAGAGAAATTCTAGTACCCTTGGCCAGAAGATTCCACTCTTGGAGTCTTGAATCTGAAACCTCAGCTTGTTGTTTGTAAAGTCCCAGTTCTCGAACAAGATCATTTAGTTCATTTTGCTTAATCAGATGAGGCTCGTCTAACTTTTTAGTGTTGTATGTAGAATCAGGATTTGTATGTGCCTCCAATTCTTCCTCTGATGAATGTGAATCCATCTCCTCCCAGTTGGTTGGAGGTTTTGGTATAGGAAGATCTTCTCCATGATGATCTGGCCTTATGGCTGAAGGCACACTAGGATATTGTATTTAGATTTTATCCTTTTTTGAAAAGCCCGACACTTTACTTACACAAAAATAGCAATGATGCAAGTGACTAGTTGGTTCACGCCAAACCATTGGAATTGCAATGAGCATGGATTTTATCTTTCCTTTCAACCATTCACTCAGGCCAACAAAGAACGAAATGCAGTACATATATGGAGCACATGTTTGTCAAAGAACTACCCTGGGATTTTAAAATACAATTTTCACACACATAATAAAACTTATCTGGCACATTAACACATGGGCGGGTTGCCTTTGTGCCATTGAAATGCCAAAATTCACTCTTCAACGTACAGTGCGTGTTCCTCCTACAATGAAAATAATTAGAATGGTGGTCTAAGGTTAGGTTACTGTTACATGTTTTCTCCCACTTGGCAATCAGTGTTGCCAACCACAAAAAGCAAAATATCTAGTATTCTCCCAGTTGCTTGGAGGTGTTGGTATAGGAAGATCTTAATAGGAGTCAAAATGTCCAATAACATAAAAATGTAACGTGCTAGCCATTTTTTAAAGCCAGATTTGGAATCAGCACCTGAAATATAGTTAAAGGCAGCTACAATTGTTTATATTATAAAAAAATTGTAAACCAGTGTGTTATCCATCCCAAGTAAGACTATGAAGTTAGGGTTAAATGGGTTCAATTCAAGCATTCACAGAAGGTGAATCCTAGTCTTCACAGTTTCAAAATACATAATGAGACACATAGTATATAGTGATTAAACTGTACTATAACGTCCAGCGTAATAGGTGTCTGCTATCAGGGATTAACAGTCATGTCGTGCAATTTAAGAGTTATGAAAATAGGTGTGCATCAATCGAGTAGTGCAAATCATAAAGGTGTTGAAAATTCATATTATATAATATCAAACACAGACTGAATAAAACTTCTTTAGTTTTGGAATTTCCTTATAATTCTTATTGTATATAATAATATAACTTTTTGCATATTTTATTAATGACTTATGATTAATATTTAAATCTTGGAGATAGTTTTTCAACTTTTTTGTAATTAACCATATACAGATACCACTATTGGAATGTTTGGAATGGATTTTAGATTCAGTAGTTGCTGCAAATTCATATTTTAGCTCTCCATATTTTCTGATATTTTCTCTTTCTACTCTATATAAATTATTATCAAGAGATATCTATTACAATAACTGTCATTTCCAGTAGGTTAATTATTAGAAAGAGTTCTATCCCAGAATATTTTATAAAATTTATTTTCAAGGATTGTTTCACGTTTACATTTGTAATGTGGAGTTTTTTTTACCTATTAGATGGGAAGTATATGCCAGTTCTTGATGAATAACTTTTGCACTATTGTTTTGCCTTCGTAGATATTCTGTATTAGATATCCATGAGCATGCAGAGGAAATGTATTGCATAGTTTCAATAGGCAATTTGCATAATCTACAGCAGTCCTCAATGTTGCTTCCAATAATACGCTTTTTATAATTTCTTGTATTTTTAACTTGATCTTGAGTTGCTTCGATGAATCCTTCCTTCTCGCCAAAATTATTGCTATGTTTAAGCCATGCTAACGAAATCTCTGTATCAATGTCATCAGTAAAATAAGAAAATATTATTGTTACGACAGATGAACGTTCTACAATGAACTTGTGATGTGACGTATCGTCACCAATGACATCGAACGAACTTGACAGAAAGAATAAGGAGTAAGTGCTAATTAGAAGAGTTTATGTGAAATAAAACGTAGTTTGTTTTAGTCTATGCAGTTCAGTCTAAAGAAGATATATTTTATGTGGATCTGTGCGCGGGAGGTAAAATAAGTTAATTAGTGTTGATCCTGTTAGAACAGTGATTCCCAACCTTTTCTGGCCCATCGCCCCCTTTAGAAGAGAACAAAAATTTCAACGCCCCTCCCAGTCCATAATAGTTAATTTTATACGAAATATTAAAATATTGTTGCATATTTTCTGTATCTAATTTATCTGTTTATTTATCTATTAAAATCATAAAGCAGAAATTAATAAAACGGCAACCAAATGTACAATAAAATTGTTTATTGAAATTTTAAAAATAAACACAGAATCAATAAGAAATAAAAAATAATGAGATAAACACAAAATTAATAATAAATAAAAAAAAAATAATGACATGGTTGAGGCTGGTGGAGTGTTAACAATTTATTAATGTCGGGTTCCAATTTCGTTAATATCAATCGCAGATCGCCACGTTCAGTGATGTGTAGTCTGTTCCTCTTCTTTGACAGTAAATTAGCTACTGCACTGAATCCACGCTCAGCCATATAGGACGAAGGAAATGCGATTAAAAACTTCTGTACTATTGCCCACAATCCAGGGTAGAGAACTGGTGTTGATGTTTGAAGCCAGAACTCTTAGTATCCATGTTTGAATTTTACTTTGAATGCTTCGTTAGTCGTGAGTTCTAAGAGTTCCTCTTCCAAATTTGATGATTCTTCAGTATCTGTGTTTGCGAAAGGATCTAAAAGCCAACTCGGTATATTCATGTTTAAAATATCTTGAAAACGCTCCGTAAAATCAACATGAAGAACTTCCAAGTGTTGGCAGTAAGTAAGTAAATCTTCCGGTTTTGCAGAGACTGCTGATAACGTGGGAAAGTGGTTGTATTCACCTCTACCTAGATTTCGTTTGAATAGAAGAAGTTTTACCGCAAAAGCAGCTATGACGTTTTTTGTTTTAATTAAATTCAACTCATCACCTTGCAATTGTAAATTAACTTGATTAAATATTTTAAACAGGTCTGTCAAATAAGCGATGTCATTTTTTGACGTAATCAGGTTTTCGCGCAATTTGTCATCTCTGTCTTCAAGAAAGTCCAGTACTGAGTCAAATAGATTGAAAAAACGATTCAGACAAACACCTTTAGAGAGCCAACGTACTTCTGTGTGCAGCAGCAAGCGATTGTAATCTTCATCATTTTCATTACAAAGCTTACCAAATAATCGGTCATTCAATGAATTGCTTCTAATATTATTGATTGCTTTAATAACGTAATGGAGCGACTTATGCAGACGTTCATTCAAATTTTTTGCAACCAAATGCTGACAATGAATAATACAATGTACAGCGAGTACATTTGGTACTGCTTGTTTCAAATGCGCTATGAAACCCTTATGACGCCCTGTCATTGCTGGAGCACCATCAGTAGCAGCAGACAAAATATTGCAAATAGGAATTTCTTTCTCTTGAAAAAGCTTTTGCATGGTATTAAATATAGATTCTCCCTTTGTATCAGATTCCAAATTTTTAGCAAATAATAACTCTTCATGAATTTTTTCTTCTTTTATAAATCGTACGTGTGATAAGAGTAGAGCTTCGTTATTTGGTAGAGTTGATTCATCGAGTTGAATGGAAAATTTACAAGTCTTTAAGTAATCACATAATGATATTTCAACGTCTTTTGCCATTTCATATCCTTCTTCTTTGCACTGAATTATTACTGAGAGGAATTTTTTTGATGATATCTGACGGTGTCGATTTTAAGTTAGTCGAACAAGCATATCTGATCTCAACTTTTCTGTAAGAAGAGTTCATCATTATATTTAGTTGTTTAGGAAATGGTAAAAATGGTTTGAGAGATGGTAATAAGTAAATTCTCTTCAGTCTTATAATAAAATTATCAACACTCGTAGAAGTGACAATCCCGCTGGGAAGGGAGTTCTTCCAACACGCACTTCTGGGAAGGGACTCTTCCAACACGCACATAAAATAAAGATACATTTCTTTCGAGCCAAAGATATATCGATAGTAAGAGAATGACCTCTTGTTCTTCTGTTGACAAGGTTGAATGTGAGTACCTGCGTTAGAATGAGTTATTCCATGGATAAGTTTATAACATGTTTTTAAGTCAGACATCTGTCTTCTCCACTCCAAGGAATGTAATGAGAGCCTTTTCAACCTTTTTTCGTATAGCATATTGTAAAACCCAGTAAGTTGTTTTGTAAACCATCTCTGGGTGCGTCCAAGATTTTTTATGTCTGATATTAAATGAGGTGTCCATGCAGGTGAGTCGTATTCTGCTAAGGGTCTGATAAAAGTCACAAATGCGCGAATCATGGAATCTATATCACATTCACCATATCATTTCAGAATTAAGAAAACGGTGCTATTAGCCTTTCTAGCAATGTTATTATACTGAACAGCCAAAGTTAACTGTGACGAGAATAACACTCCTAAATTTTTCTGCATCTGTACATTTGTAATTGGATAATTTATGAAGTTATGCTTATAATGAGGATTATTATTTCCAAAGTATAGAACACATGATTTGTTTATTGACATAAATATTTCGTACTTTAAGCTTCATTGGTAAATGGTGTAAAAAGCAGTTATAATGAACTACATTCATCTTCATTGCTCGAGGTACAAAAAACATTATTGTCATCTACGTATGCTGTACATTGAATAGGACGAATAATACCATGAATTTCAGAGGTGAAGATTATGAAGAACAATGCGCCCAGAACGGACCCTTGTATGACTCCACTGTCGACGGTTCTGATGGAGGATAAATTGTTCCCAACTCGAATTGGGTGTGTTCGATGAGTAATTTGATCAGAGAGAAGCCCTACAATCAGACTAAGTATACCAAGGATAAGCAATGTTTGAATGAAAAGGGATCATTTTAATTTAATGAAGGCATTTTCAAAATCCAGGAAAATGACGTCAACATGGTTATTATTAGCTAAAAGTGAGGTCCACTAATGCATTTTATGAAGTAGCTGAATCGTAGAACGGTTAGGCACGAATCCGAACTGTGCATTAGGTAATATTTCATGATTGTAAGAAGCATGGGCGTCCGCAGAGGGGGGCACACGGGGCACTTCCCCCCTGGGGTCGAGTTAAAAATTCCCCAAATTATAATCGTAACAATTTAAACGTAATTAATTTATATACATTATGTATGTGTTTTTGTATTGATGCAATACTGTATTCTATAATTTACATGTGAAAAAAACCCCAAAAAATTAAATAAAAAGTTATTGATATAATTATTTGTCTCCAAGATTTGCATCCCCCCCTAGAAAATTTTCTGCGGACGCCCCTGGTAAGAAGAGTAACATCTTATACGCATCTTGACATAAGCCTAGGTATAATATTGATGAGTGAAATGGAGTGATAAGTTGCGAGGATTTGGGGCTTCACCATTTCGCTTATAAACAGGCACAACTATTGCATGCGCCAATCCTGTGGGGATATTGCTACTACTTAAACAAATATTGAAGAGTACTGAATATTTATCGCTCATGGAACTAAGGAGGTTCTTGAAAACGATTGGTGGCGACCCATCAGGTCTTGGAGCAGAAGTAATAGGAGTTTGATTCATGGATTTCTTAGTATTTTGCACATGAAACAGTCAATCAAAATGTAAGTGAAGGGTAGATTCTTCAACAGATACATTGCTCACTGTTCAGTCATGGACATAAACTAAATGAAATATGTCAGATAAAAGTGATTCTTTGTCAGAGTCCATAGTAATCATGGTGCCATCAAATTTCAAAAATGGTGGAATGCCACACGACCTTTTTATGAGTTTTCGAATGTCGCGGAAGAAAGCATTTCGATTTTTAGCATTACATAAATATTTCAGCTTTTTAGATTCGTTATCTTCTACAACCTTGGTACACTTCTTTGAAGTATGTTGAATTCTTTTTCTGTTTTCTTCAGATCGATCATTTCGATGCTTTCTCCGTGATTTAAGCTTGCAGTTTCCGATCCTCTTTAACTTGGTATTTTATTAGTTTTCTTTGCACCAACTAGTATTACCACTAAGCATTTTTCTATACAAAGGGTAAATGCAGAATAAACTTCAGAAATTTTGCTGGCAGGGGCATAGCGAAAGAACTATGGTTGTGGGGGGGGGGATAAACATTTTCCAATTCGGAGATAAAATTTTGCCAATTGAGAAAATAAGTACTTTACATAAAATTTATTTATCTATTTGTCACTAACGTACACAAAATTTCTTTCAAAATTTCTCCTAAATTATACGAAGTGCCGTCAAATTTAGCCAACTCTACAAGATTTTTCCAAGTTTCCCCAATTGTATCAAATCTCCAGAATTTTACAAAACCAATCCCATTTTTCACAACCAACCTGTATTTTACCAAATGGCTTCAAATTTTGCCAACTGCCCTTTTGCAGAGCTTTCTCGATCCTGCCAATTTTACTGCGTTTCACAAAATCAATCCCATTTTTATTACCTATCTTCCTATTGCTTTTGGCTTTGACATTTATCGGTTTGTGGATTTGACAAAAGGTTGTTCCACCATATATTTCGAAAGCGATGGAGAAACTTAATGAATTTTGTCTCAAATGAAAACTTATGACTCGGGAAATGTCATAGGCTATAAAAAGTGACCCCATGCATTCTCCCCCGTAAAAAGGGGAAAATATGAAAATGGATGTTCCCCTAAATATGCAGAACGCGAGTGCGGAAGTTAACAAGCTATGTATGAAATGAAAGTTTGTGATGCGGTGAGTGTCATTGGCTATAAAACTGACCCCCATGCATTCTTCCCTCCTAAAAATGGGAACTGTGAAAGTTGCTCTACTATACCTGCGAAGGCGAGGGCCTACAGTTACGAGTTAGGTGCAAATAAAAGCTCATATAATGACTGTCGTAAACTATTACCAATTTTGCCTCACTATTCCCCCTGATATAAAGCGAGAGAGGGCGGATTTTCGCGGGTTCGACTTTAACGATTCGTATCTGAAATTAAAGCTTGTGACGTCTCCAACAATGTCATGAGCTAGCTCAAACATGACTCAAAATGAGACGAAAAATGTGGTCGGATGTTCAATGAGTCATATATTAAACGAAAGATTTTGAAGGTAGGCGTTTTTAGTAACAAAAACTTATATCGCTACAAAGGAAGAGAGGGGCCGATTTACCTTAGAAGATTACCGTCGCCCTATCTTCCTTTGAAGTGAATACGAATTTAGGACTGATGGCACCATCAATACGCTTTAGGTTTATTTTCCACGTTTTAGGGCCATATAGGAAGACAGGTATTTTTTAAGCTTTTTAATTCACAACTTACCTGTAATTTACCAAGTGCTTTTTTCTCTATTTCGACAAGTTTTCTCCATTTTGCCAATTCTCCTTAATATCACAAAACCAATCCAAATTTTCACAACTCACCTGCATTTTACCAAGTGGCTTTGAATTTTAAAAACTGCCCTAGGTTTTGCCAAATTGACCCGATTTCGCCATCTTCCTTAGATCTTGCCAATTCGCCGTCATTTTCCAGAAAAAAATCCGAATTGTTACGTCTTCCCTGAAGTTGCTAATTAACTTGGAATTTTACCAACTCTCCTTAATTGCACAAAAACAAGGCCTATTTTTACAACTCTCCTGTATTTTACCAAGTGGCTTCGAATATTGCCACCTTCCCTAGATTTTGCTAACTTGTCATAATTTTACAGAAAAATCCTAATTTTTACATCTCACTTGAATTTTACCCAGTCACTTCGAATTTTGCCAACTCTCCCAGTTTTTTGCCATTGGATAGGCATTTATGAAATATTACGATATGCACTTTCCGAATCTCTCTAAAGCTAAAATTTCGCCCTCTAGCGGAGGAAAAAGTTGAAAATTCTAAAATTTCAAACGAATATTGCAAATGATGTATTTATCTTAGAAATTTGAAATTTTGGTGGCGGAATGTGAAGGTGAAGTTTCCATTGCCAACAATGAATTGACTCCTTAGACCCAGAGGGGGTGGAAAAACACAACCTTTTAGTTTTAGATATAATTGTTTGTTTTTAGAGCTAATTGAAAAATTTTTCTTAGGTTAGATAGGAATTTATAAACTATTATGATTTACACTCTTTAAAACTTCCGAAAACTATAATTGCGACCTATAACGGTAGAAAAATTTGCAAATTCCAAAATTTCAAACAAATATTGCAAACGACGTATTTAAGCTTGAAAATTTAAATTTTGGTGGTGGAATGTGAATGCCATGATGTTTCCATTGGAAACAGTGAATTGACCTCTTAGACAAAAGAGGGAGAGCCCTTTTTGTGTTTTAGCATATAATTGTTTGTGTTTAGAGATAAAAGAAAAATTCTTTTTAGGGTTAGATAAGAATTGATAAAATATTTTGATTTGCACTTTCGAAAACTTTCGAAAACTATAATTGCGCTCTCTAACGGTGAAAAAGATTGAAAATTCCAAAATTTCAAACGAATATTGCAACCATGTATTTATGATAGAAATATGAAATTTTAATTGCGGAATGGGAATGTCATGAAGTTTCGATTGGAAACAATGAAAATGATAATTAGAAAACTCTTTTCTAATTTGATTGGTACTAATGAACTATTATAATTCGCATTTTTAAAATACACTCGTCCATCGATTTACGCGGAATATTCGTTCAACGTTTTTTTTTTTAAGCGGTTGAGAATCGCGTAAATGGAGTCTTCCAGTACAAAAAAAAATACGTAAGAGAAAAGCTCGTGTATGTTGTAAAAATATTTATTTCGCATATTTGCACAAAACATTAATAATGAAAATGCAACAAAACAAATTTAAAATTTAATTCGTTGTCGCTATCATTACTGTACTCCAAAGCAGAGAACCTTTTCTTTTTAATTGGTTCGAAGTTATTATCCTCATCACTCGAAATATTTGGCATTTATTTTTAGGTTTCATTATCAGCGTGTCTCTTTATAGCGGGTTGAATCACCCGCTTTCCAGCAGGATGATTTGCTTTTTCAAAATTATTTTTGGATAAGTTCTCATAAATTCCTTGATATTTATTGCAACATTTTTCAAGTCTTACCGAATTTTCAAATCTCTTTAAACGTTTGGATCGATATCTATAATTATATGTACTAATAAGGCTATGCTTCTCTTGCCTGTTTCTATTTGATTTTGGTTTCGTTTTGGTTCTGATATTTTTGCGGTTGTAATTTCTGTTTTGTGTTCTAATGCCTGTGCCTTTTTTAATTACGTATTTTTATACATAACTTTGTGCTAATTAATGGTTAACTTAGCTATTCAACATCTCTCTCTCTAAGCACCATTTGTGCTGCCCTACTGTGCTTTTGTATTTGCTTTATTTGCACGAATTGCAAAAAAGTAATTTTATTATCACTTGTGCGGAGAAGATTAATATGCTCTCCATAAATCAACCAAAAAGGTTAAAATGATGCAACAAGTACAATCATGTAAGAATTTTAAGCTCAAATCTACATAATAATTTCGATAAATACCATAGAAAGATATATGTATTTTCTTACCACGTAAAATTGGATCGCGCAAAACTGAGACAGCGTATGAAAAGTATCGCGTAAATCGGGGGATTATTTATCGCGTAAAAAATAAAACCGTGTATGAAAAGTAACTCGTAAATAGAGAGATGAGAGTTCTTTGTAGTTTATATACTATACGTATATATCTTGACAGATCACCAAATATGAAACGACAGGCAAATAATATGTATATAATAAAAATTTGAAAAAAATTAGTGGCAGTTTTTAAGAAATATACCACTAACAGCTCTTTCTGAGAGAGGTGTGGGAAAGGCAATTTTTTAGATTTAAGAATTAAAAGGCAAATACCTTTATGTTGTATAATGAAATAATATTTGCATTTTTCCCATCATCCGCTAGCTCAATTGAAACTTTCAAGGAATGAACAGTAGTAAAGGAAAAACTTCTTTCTCTTTGAACAGGAGAATCTCATATGCGCCATAGGCGATATGCGTTCTTCTAGTTACATCTCTTCTGAATTTGCCAAGTCACTTCAAAATTTTCAAACTCCCCAAGTTTCCTCGATTTTGTCAACTCTCCTTAATTTCAAAAACCAATCCCAATTTTCAAAACTCGCCTGTATTTTACCAAATGGATTGGAATTTCGCCGACTGCCCTAGATTTTGCCAAGTTTTTCGTCATAACTTTGCAGAAAAAAAATTCCAATTTTTACATGTAACCTGAATTTTGCCAACTCCCCAATATTTTGCTAAGTTTTCTCGATTTTGCCAACTAATCTGTATTTCACTAAGTGGCTTCGAATTATTTTAACTGCTCTAGATTTTGCCACATTATCCTAATTTTGTTAACTGCCTAAGATTTTGCCAAGTTGTCTGGATTTTGCTATCTCTCCTTCAATTTACAAAAAATAAAATCCAAATTTTCAAAACTCACCTAGATTTTACAAAGTCACTTCGAATTTTGCCAACTCCGATTTACTTTGGGGGGATTACTCACCCCATCTCCTAGCTACGCCCCTGATTGCTGGAATTATCAGTAATTATATTGATAATGAAGGCATAGTTAGCGCTATGATAATCATGCTACTTTTGTTTGCAAGGTTGCTTAGTGTTGAAATTAATATTAAATGAGATGTGAAAATGCGGTGGTGAGTCGCTGTTGGAAGAACGGTCGAAAGCTTGTAAATTTTAAGCAAATGTATCATTAGTGAAAAACACCAAATCAATAAAGTTATTGCCTCTTGTGGGTAAATCAACAAGTTGTTGGAAACTGTGAAAGTGGAATTGAGATATTGCGTTGTTGGTCTGAACTCTTGACATTGGAGGTATTCCAGTCAGTTCCACTTAAAGTCACCTGTTATAACAACTGGAACTTGAGTTGCCAGAATAGACTAATACAGAAAAAGAAGTTGTATATGCATTCATACTTTATTCGACTGATTTGGAGGAGTATAAGCTGCTATCAATTTGCATTTGAGAGATTTTCTCTCACAGATGTCAATTCCAACAACTTCATTAAGACCATCAGGAACAGATATCAGTGAACATTGTATAGAATTTTTTTACTATGATACAAACCGTACCTTCGTTAATGTGACAGCGATCTTTTCGGAAGTCAATATATTTGCAAGGACAAATATACGAATTCTCAATATTTTCCTCAAACCATGATTCAACGATATCTAGTATATCACTATCATGGAATTCGATATAGGAATATAGAAGCGGAAGTTTGTTGCAGTTACTAAGTGGGGTTTAATGAATACAACAAGATATTCTCTAATTTCTTTTGATCGTCAATCTCTATGCTCCTTAGATATAGTAATTGCTTTCACTTGATACGATATTGTCAATGGTCACCTATTGCCAGTTTTAGGCGACCGTTAAATTCGCATAAGTATGACCCGTTCGGCCATAAATCTGGACAAGAAAGAGAGGTATAATTTTCTACATTGGTTGTAAGGACGAAGAATGCATAGTCTTTCATATTTCGAGTATTCATTTTGACACACATAATTAAATTTAATTGAACCCGATTAATTTCGCTCTATCTTCAGTTTTTGTCTTAAAGTCTAATTTATTAACCAGCAAACGTTTTTGCTTCTTGGTTACCACAATGCACACACTGGGAATGTCTCTCTTACCCACAATAATTTTTCTCCATTTATTGCATGTGGGGCTGGGGTGGCTCAGTCGGTAGCGCGCCAGGCTCGTAATCTGTAGTCCCAGGTTCGAGTCCCAGCTGGGTCAGCGTTGAGATTTATCTCGCAAAACTCCCCGCCCTGCCCACGGTCAGTAGGGGACACCGATGGGCTTGGAAAGGCGGCCGTTCGTCGGATGAGACTTTAAGCCGTGGTCCCGTGTGAGGGAGAGCCATACCCTGTGCACGTTAAAGAACACGTTGGATGGCCTTGACGGAAGACTACCATCTGTCTCCCAACAGCTGTTCCAGTGGGTCTCCTCCCCCAACCTTCTCTGAGCCTTCGGGGTCCATGTGACCTGGTCATTTAGCCCATGGTGTGCAAAAAAAGTGCCGCTCAGAGGTAAAACAACCCAACTCAACTTTATTGCATGTTATACTATTAGACGTAGGATTTGAACTTGTGTTACTTTCAAAATCGTAGTAAGAAATAATCACTATAATGATCTTGTCGAAGTTGACCCCTTTTTCTTCCTGTCGGGTGATACGACTTAAGCATAAGATGATTTCGGATTTCTTTCAATTTTTCTCGAATTAGCAGGAGTACAAATACTGACAACTTTGATTTATTCATTTGACGATTCATATCAGAATTTGATTAACATTTAAGAGAAATTACTTCGGCACTAATGCAATCCATTTTTTCTAGAAGTATGGTATTAGTGTATATCGTCGTATCAACTTTGCTATTGAGATTAGAGATCATCTCTAGAATGGATTTCAGAGGGAATGGACTCATTTCATTATGATAAATATCTGGTGAGTATTCGATAGCAGTTTCCGTAGAAGAAGAAGAATTTATTGCGGATTGAAATGAAGCGATCATTTTTGATCTTACTTGTTTGAACAAAGTTTTGTCACTGAAACGATGAACGTTTTTGCGAAAAATATTCAAATAAGCTGCTCATTTTATCTAACTTCACCATGAATTCTGTAAATGAAGTTGGCGAATCAGACGTATTCAGGATAGTGTCGCGTTTTTCACAGTGACTAGAGCTAACCATCTTGTTCTATACAAGGTGTTTCAAAACTCTCTGCACAAATTTCAATGGGAGATGGAGAACACCAAGACAAACCTTTTTCGTCTGTGAATGTATGTCCGCTGACGTAACCCTTCGGTGCTAGAGAGCGCTGTTTGGCGGCGCTGCAATTGGCTAGAGGGGAGAAGTGGTTACTGAGAATGGACTTGTGTTTGCCTTCGGCATTCGTAAATCAGACACATTACGTGTAACATGAAGTGTTTCACGAATGCTGAGATGGTTGGCATGCATCTGGCATATGGGACTGCCAATGGAAGTGGAAGAGATGCTGTGAGGTTGTACCGACACCGCTTCCCAAACAGACGTGTACCAAACCACCAAACATTTGTGCGTCTGCACAGGCAACTGTTAGAAACTGGAATATTCCATGCAAACATGCGTGATACTTGTCGGGTGAGAACCATGCACACTTCTGACATGGAAGAAGACATCCTACGGCCGATTGAGGAAAATCCAGGCACAAGCACATGAGCTGTTGCACGTAGCCTGGATATGAACCACGCCCTCATGTGGAGAGTGTTGCACGAGCAGAAGTTACATACGTTTCATTGTCAGAGAGTACAAGTACTCTTTGTTGCTGCACAACACAGCAACCACGGCAATCCCCAGTTACGTCTTTCGACACTACCAAATTATGGATAGCCGCGACTATCTACAGTCGGGGGCAAGGCTACACCATATAGATGCATCTCATCCCCGACATCGTATGGCGAGCACTCCTATAGAAGGAAAGCTCATCCATTGGTCAAAACCTAAATTTACTCTGTTCCCCGGTTAGCCATGAACATGGAGATATCCATGTTCACTCGGCACCTGGGGTGGAGACTCTTAGTGCGACCCAGACTTTGAAAGTGCCCCTGCCTACTAGGGAACCACTCCGTTCTGCAGGGCCCTTGAACTGCTCCACTGAGCACCTGATTTTTAAATCTTGGCACTGTCCAACTGGGCCACTAAACCGGTCAGCAATGCCTTCGACCTCGGGTGGTCTTGGCTCTGTCCAACCGGGGCCCATACTGGTCAGAAGAGTCTTCAACCGGTTGCTGTGCCACACGCAACCGGTTGAAGACACACCACATCAAGGTGGTCCACTATCGGGGGGGGGGGGGGTCAGAGATTACAGACATTACAACCTCAGGATTAGCCTCTTCATGTGGAAATCGTGTGCTGGTTTCTGCAGTAGACCGTGGTGCAACCTGATATTCCAGCTGATCTGTTCTTCTCAGATGAGGTCTCTTTCACAACGTGAAGGTGTGTTTAATATGCCCAATTCTCACGTTTGGGCGCACGAAAATCCACATGCAACATTATGGGATGGTGATGTTCATCAACAACAGTTCGCCGGCAATGTTTTGGCGGGTATCGTCCCTAAAATTTTGATTGGGCCATACCAGCTGCCTCCCTGACCCAACGGGTAGATTTATCGGATATTTCTTGAAGAAACGTTTTCAAGACTGCTGCAAGATGTTCCCGTGGCTATTCACAGACGAATGTGGTTTGAACACGATGGGGCGCCAGCACACTTCAGCAATGATGTGCAGGATTAACTGAATAGGCCACTGGATAGGCCGAGGTGGACCGTCGCCTGGCCACCAAGAATCACCAATCGATTTCACATGTATAGATTTCTTCCTCTGGAAACAATGATGAACCTCGTGTACAAGACTTCCATTGACTCAGATGAAGACCTCGCCGCAAGAATCGCTGTCACCGCTGCAACTGTTCGTGAAATTCCGGGAATCTTTCAACATGTATGGCAACCAATGCTTCGACGCTGTCATGCATGCAATACTGTTGTCGGTCACAACTATGAGCACCTTCGTTAAATAAACATGTTGTTCACACTTGTTTCCATTCATTTTTGTACCAGCTCCACCGAATTTTCTGTTAGTGCCATCTGGCACCGAAGTGTTACGCCAGCGGACTTACATTCATAGACGAAAAAGGTTTGTCTTGTTTTCCCATATCTCCCATTTGAAATTTGTTCCGAAAGTTTTGAAACACCCCCGATAGGTAACCACCTTGACGTGGTGGTGGTAGTGGGGGGGGGGGGGGGGGGTTGAGGGCCCATTGAGGTTGAAGGCTCTGCTGACCGGTTTGGGCCCCAGTTGGACAGGCTAAGACCCCCATCTCAGGGGAGTTGTGTTGGGGGCCCTGCTGACTGACTTGGTTCGTTAGGTTGGACACTGCCCCGAAATTCGGGCACGACTAAGAGTTTCCACCACGGGAGCCGAGGCAACTTGGATCTATATATCCTTGTTTGTGGCTAACCGGGACATAGATTAAATTTAGGTTTTGACCGATGGATGAGCTTTACTCCTATAGTACTGCTCGCCATTAGGTAGTCGGGGATGAGTTGTTTCTATGTGGTACTGTCTTGCCCCTGACCGTAGTTAGTGGTGAATATGGCATTTCCCTCTACTGGTTGTGCTCTAGGCGGAACTAGTGGGTTTTGTTTCATAAATATATTTACCTGTAGTAAGATACACTTTTAAAATGCAAAGACAAATGCCAGAGAGTCCACAATAGCACCAGCATGTGATCTTCAAAAATTTAGTAGCAAAAGAGTTTGGGTGCAGGAGCAGAAGAAACAGAGCAAATAAATATTACTTCGGGATGGTCTGTCCTGTACAGCTGCGGGGGAGGAAAACTTCTTTGTAGTTTAAGGTCTCGTTCCAGGAAAGCACCACGAGGAAGACAAATGTGGCGTTAGAAAAACGCTTACAAAGATTAAAAGATTTACAATATCGAAGATTCTCCGACGAATTTCCCTTCTGGAAGAGGTTCCAGAAATAAAGGATATATTCCTGCTACAGCAGATATAGAAATAATTTAAGGTAAAAGTAATAAAACCGCGAAAAACTTTCCGAGAATACGAGCACGCAACCATGCGACTACACACTATACCCACTTCACATTCATCATGATTACCCACAGATGTTTCTGGTTCAAAGATTGCTAACAGAACCCGAGAAGAAAAGAGTCAGAGCACTTAACATGTTCGTATCCCACCAAGCTCAAAACTCAAAGTTCCTATAAGTTTGATGCTAAGAGAGATAAATCGTCATGATTATTTTTTCGCATCGTACCCAAGCTGCATCCTTGTGAAAATGTAAAATCTTTCTCCATCTTTAGTAGGCTCCATAGCAACAATGCACAGATTTCACAGACCAAATTTTATATTTACGATATCTTTGTTCAGAAATTTAGTTTTACATACATTCCATATTGGGAAGTGATTTTGAATGTATATAAAACCATAAATGTTTCACAGAAAAGTTTAAACATCACTTCATTTTAACTATGTATTAACATTAACTACGATTAAGTAACTATGCACCGCCTCGAAGAGAGAAATGATGATACGGCCTTTGTTTTTAAGATGCAATAACAAGTTTAGACAAGCTTTCAAACAAGCTGTAGCTCGTTAACTTCAGACGAAAGAGTGAAAATCTATATACACCTGCCAAGAACTTTTGAACGCCTTCCGTAGATATCGAATGACAGCTCATATCAGGATAGTCATAAATCGTTTGGAATTTTACAGCCCTCCCCGTCATTTTTGCCCTGAATAGAAAAGTGGTGGACTGGAATTCACAGCGGTCCACCTTAAAGAGTTATATTTCAAATTAAAGCTTGTGATATTTCCTATGTCATAAGCAACCAGAAAAACGCCTCTAAAAAGTGAAAGGAAATATATTGTTGATGTTTATATGTGATATACGGTATCAAGGGAAGTTTCTGAAGGTAGGTGTTTTTAGTGACAAAGAAAAAATATAAATAAATAAAGAAATTAAAAAATACATGTTTTCGCATATGCGCCTTAAAAAGTAGGAAATATAAAGTATACCAAAGTTGGTACTAATTCTGACCATTGGGGAGGGGTGATAGTTCCCTTTGTTATTGACACCTGCAATGGCAATGGGCAGCGTTTTCTACAGGCAAGTAAACTTAATGGTTTGAGAATAACTGACACTTATTGCAAACACCAGGACATACATAAGTACACATGGATTTCACCAGATGAGCTGCATAAGAATACGACAGATTATATATTAATTAACTGCAAATGGACTAGTTGTTATAGACTGTTAAGAATACCAAGCCATACTGGAGAACTGAAACTGGATCTTACCATTACCTTGTTCTAGGTGTCTTACAAGTTAAACTTAAAAAGTGTTCTGCTAAGGTTAAAAAATTTACCTTTAATTCTGAAGCTCTGAAAGACCCAGCTATAGCTAAAGCTTACCATGATTGGTTACTCAGTCATTATGACATTCATGGTTTGCTTACTACTGAAGTTCACGAAAAATGAGACCATTTTACGGAAGCTTTTCTTTAAACTAACTTTTAGGGAAAAGAGCTGAGGAGGCAAAACTATTTCAGTGATAAGGAACTTGAGCTTGTGTTAGAAAGAAAGAACTGCAGGATTTCCTTAATCAATACCCTACTAATCCTAGTGGAAAGCATTACAAAGAGCTTAATAAATGTGTAAAGGATCAGTTATCTGCTGATAAGAATCTTTGGCTCGATGGCTTGGCTGACAAAGCCGAGGTAGCAGTTAGACAGCACAACATCAGAGAGCTGTACCGGATAGTTAATGTTTTGTATGGTAGAAAACGGACAGGTATACAGGGATTGAAGGATAAACAAGGTAAGGTGTTATAGAAGGTGAGGATTCTGTCATGGCTAGGTGGGCTGAATATTTCAATGATGTTCTGAACAATGTGGTTAGTTCTACTCCAATTGTTTGTAATGATGATAGATGCATTACTGGCTTTAATAAAGACAGTAAATTTTAATAAATTTAAATAAATTTAATAAATTTCTTGCCCTATAGCATAGTCTGAAGTTATTTTGACTATTTCGAAACTTAAACTACATAAATCCCCAGGGGTAGATGAAATTACTACAGAAATGCTTAGAGCTGGGAATGTTTCGGTTACCACTTGGATGATTGGAATTTTGAATATCTTTTATGATAAAGGCATGGTTCCTAAGGATTTTACCAGAGCTATTGTTAACCCTATTTTCAAAAAAGGTGATCGCAGTTCTTGTGATAACTATAGGGGTATCAGCCTACTCTCTGTTCCACGTAAAGTTCTTCCCATGATTGTGCTTAATAGAATTAAGAATCTGGTTGACGGACAATTGTTTGATGAGCAATGTGGATTCAAAAGTGGTAGGGAACGTGTCAAATATTTTCACTTAGGCATATTCTTGAGAAATGTTTAGAGTTTCAGAAACCTTTGGTTGCTAGCTTTGTTGATTTCAAAAAGGCTTTTGACTCTGTCGATCGTCATAATTTGTGGTTGATTGCGAAATCATATGGTATACCAGACAATTCAGTTAACATAATGAAAGCTCTCTATAATAGCACTGAGTCGTGTGTGAGAGTTGGTAAGACTTGCAACAATTGGATTAGTAATCCATCTGGTGTTCGACAACGGTGCATTTCGTCTCCTTTTCTTTTTAGTTTGGTTATTGATTATGTTATGCGAAATTCACTGCAAGGGAACGATTTTGGCCTTAAATAGTCTGGTGATCTGAAATTTTCTGATTTAGATTATGCTGATGATGGCAAGCGATTTGACAGGGCCTAAAAATGACATGAGATAAACTCTTTCATTCGAGCTGTTGATGAGACTGATAGTAGAGTAGCTTTGGAAATAATCAGAGAAACCTTAAGTGATGAAAATTAGTCAAGCAGTCTGTGGTTTTTGGCTACTTATCTAAGGGACCTTGGTTCGAGCCCCGGGTAAGGCATGGATGTTTGTGTTGTTTTCTGCTGAGGTCCTGCCATCTTCTCAGACCTTCTACTCTTGCATATAAACTGACAGGCTCCTGTCAGACCTCTGTGGCAAGCAGCTGCTTGAGGGGGTATTTTTTTTTTCAGTCTTGAGTAGGTATCTCAGTTTTATTATCTTGGGAGCTATGTAACAGATGCTGGTGATGTGCGGCATGAAATCAACAGGCGAATAGGGATTGTTGTCGGGAGTTTAGAATCTATGGAGAGTGTGGAGAAATAGGCGTATACACCTAAATACTAAAATTTGACTGTATAATAGTGATCAGGTTCTTTCTAGAGTTAGTTATGGTAGTGAAACGATGACGCGTTATAAACAAGATAATAGGAAAATTGATGCTCTTGATTCTAGATGCTTACGCAATATCTTGGGCATTAGGTGGTTCAGCTTTGTAAGGGAATGATGAGATTAGGTAAAGGAGTCGGCAACCTCCTTTGAGCAGTATATTGTGCAGAGAGAGACTGCTTTGTTTTGGTCGTACGGATAATTATAAATTAGCGAATACGGTTATGACCAGTGTGCCTAAAGGCCTCAGAAAGAGGGGGAGACCTGGGATGCGGTGGGCAGAAAATGTCAAACAGGACCTTGTTAGAATTGATGTACGATGGCCAGATGCAGCAGATGTAGCTTAGGAAAGATATGTTTGGAGAACTAAATTACCCAATATGATTCGTTCTGCGTAGCCCATGGCTACTTGATGATGATGATGATGATGATGATGATGATGATGATGATGATGATGATGATGATGATGATGATGATGATGATGATGATGATATTGGTGGTGGTGGTGGTGGTGGTGGTGGTGAAATCAGACATTTAATTCGTATTCATTCATAGGAATATAGGGAGCCGATTTACCTACTGAACGAGTTTGCTGGCGCCCTATCTTCTTTGAAGTGAATACTAATTCAGTGACTGATTGTACCATCGATATACATACATACAAAATGGTCATGTTGCTATGGGCTGCGGAGGTTCTACCAGACTGTGAATTTTGTTCTCCAGACGTATCTGTTCTGAGCTATAGCTGCTGCATTTGGCCACTGTAGGCCAATTCCAGTAAGATCCTGTTTGGTTTTGTTTGCTAATTGCATTCTAAGTCTTCCATTTTCGCTGAAGCCTTTAGGCACACAGTTCATAATCTTGTTAGCCAATCTGCAGCTATGCATAAGGGCAACATATTCAAACAAATACAGTCTCTCTCTACACAAAATGCTGCTTAAAAAGTTGCTGACTCCTTCTAATTTCATCATTGCTTACTAAACCATACCACCTAATGTGCAAGACACTGCTGAAGGGTTTTGAATCAAATTCGTTAAGTTTCCTGTTAACTTGTTTACAAAGAGTCTGTAAACGGTAGCTAGGCAAAAAGTGGAAGGAGAGCTGTGTACCAAATCCCAAGTGAGGATGTCCAGATGATGCCAGTCCTAGCACCTAATGTCCGACCCATCCTTCTCATGGTACAGAGAGTTTGTACATTTTAAAGGAGATATTCTCTTCTGGAACGGAACGCGATGTCTGCCAGATCTACACTTGTCATGTATGGTCACCTCTTTCTTTTTTTCTGCCCTGCTTAGGAGTAATCAACTTCTCAGGGTCCTGGTGCTAACCATTTTTATACCCACTGAACCATCGATATGTTGAACGAACTATTCGCATTATTTTTTTTTTGTATAAATAACCATCAAAAAATTGCTGACTCCTTCTAACTTCATACCCACTGAACCATCGATATACGGAATTTGAACCATCGATATTTTGGAGGGATCGGATATTAGGTGCTATGACTGGCATCATCCGGGCATCATCACTGGGGATTGGTACACAACCCTCCTTCCACTCGATTGTTCAGTGGATATAAATGGCCAATCAAGTTTTGATGACTTTATGCTTATTTCCCACTTTTTAGGGCGAATAGCCAATGGCAGTACCAAGTTGAATAACACCGATTCTCGTCCGATCACCGAAGTTAAGCAGCTTTGGACGTGGTCAGTACCTTGGAGGGTGACCACTTGGGAACACCGCTTGCAGTTGGCAAAAAAGCTGCTGAGGACCGGCCATCCTCATAAATCCCTCTACTATGGCGTATTATACTGACAGGCTCCTGTCAGACCTGTGTGGCAAGCAGCTGCTTAAGGAGGTATTTATTTTTAGGGCGCATATAGGAAGTTAAGTATTTATTTTTAATTTAGTTTAATTATCTCATATGTAGTGTAGGTAATTCACTACCTTTTCTTGTTTCCAGTTGGAGTCCTTAAATGTGGTTATTAACTACCGTGCTTTAAAAAAGAAACGGACTTACACTAAGCATGGAGCAGCGCTCTTTTTTGTTTACTTTGTTGATGGTGAAGCTACTTTTGTGGTTAAAAGTCTCAGACAGGAAAATGACCTGGTAGCCAAGTATCCTGGTAACGAAACAACTGATAGCGAAATGTTCTATATTCGATATCTTTCTTATTTTCTCTCTAAGTGATAGATTTCAGTCATTCGTTTTCTTTTTAAATATTAATTCTCCAAATTTATAGTATGATATTTGCATCCAAATTAAACAAAAAAAATGTTAGTGTTTTTCTAACTTCACTTTACTGAAAGATAGCGAATAGTTCTTTCTTTAACATTAGATTAGAACTTAGTACCTGTTTCGAAAACGTAATATAACCAGTTGCATCATCTCCAAAGTTATTAAAATAACAACGATCAAGGTTTGGTCTAGAAATGCATTTAATGCGAAAGGTAATGTAAAGTACGAAAATAAACATTTTAATTCATAATAAAAATGAAACAACAAAGAAGATACACGAATTTTTAAGGTTTCTATGGAAATGAAGAACGGTTCAACATGTGTACCTTTACATATACAGAGTAAAATCAATTTTCATTAACACTTCTATAACGTCGAAACATGATTGATCACGAAAGGTTAGGTTGTTTTATCTCTGAATAGTACTTTTGACTACACAATGGGCAGAATGGACAAGACACAAGGACCACAATGCTCACAGTTGGCTAGGGGAAGAGAATCGAATGGACAGGCCTTCAAGGTAATGCATCATATTATTTTATGGTCACAGGGTATGGCTCTCAAGCACATGGTCCACGACTTAACGTCACATACTAAGGACGACGGTCTTTCAAACCCATCGGTGTCTCTTTTATGACCAAGATCAGGGTGGGGTTTAACGGAGATAAATTTCAAGGCTGACACAAGTGAGACTCGAACCTGGAAACTGCAGATTGCGAGCTTGCGGGTTACACTGAGACAACCCCCCCCCCCTCTCCATAAAAAACATTCTGAAAGATATGTATAATCTCAAGCAAAATGGGCAGTGGTTTCGTTTGTAATGGTGATACCTAGAACTGACTTGAAACGTAGATTGATTTCCCTTTCACGAAAAGCATCGCTAATTTTCCCTAGAAAACCAAATACCATTGAAAAAGTAAAGTAAAGGCCACTAAACCTCGTATCATCCATCTTTAGAGGTAACTGTGGCCGCCTCTGAAGCCTCTTTACAGGACGTTATCTTCGTTTATTACTTCCTTGACTAGCATTTCTCTAGTTTGATTTATAGCCAAGTAACTTTAAGACTTTCTATGCCACGTGGAACTTTTATTGCCTTACTGTTTGTGAAAGCAGGAAATGGCAATAAAACTAATAAGGTGTCAATTTCTTCTTTATCGCTAAACTGCAAAGACGGTAATCTTATTAGGATATTAGCAGTTAACATAAACAGTAGACTCAGAAATCTAGGTGGGCAGACCAAGGTCATCATTTAGTACTTCAACTAGTGATGTGACAACTAGTTTGTGAGCAAAAATAAGACACTAGTAGTAATAAATCTATTTCGTCAGACGTTTATTCGTTTTTACAGCACCGAAGAGCACTTGGAAACCGAAGGAAGAAAATAACCCTGTGAAGAACGATGCGATACGAGAGCGATATGTGCTGTAACGTTATACACTTAGCGACCAAAAGATTAGAATATTTCTATATTATGTCAATGTGAATATAACTTTAGAAGCCTGTAACTCTAAAATATGCATTTTATAGAAAAATATAACGTAATATAAATTAAAGATCATAATCAAATCTATTTAAATTTTGAATTTTAACAATTTTATTCAGTATTTAAAGAGTAGTAGAAATGTTTAGCAATATATTTTACTTTATTTAAATGATTCATAATTATCTTGTGTTGAAATAATCGTTCGCATACTTGTAAAATGTACGTTTATTTTGTTAAGCATTTTGAAAAAATGCTTGTCATTTAAATTTTAATTAATTTCTGTGGTGGGCTTATGAAGTATTACTGTTGTAAAATATTACAGCTTCATCAGTCAAACAGATGTTTCCTCTGGATGTCTTCGAGTCTTTG
Organism: Ryuthela nishihirai; assembly: GCA_038380435.1. Lineage (NCBI taxonomy): Eukaryota > Metazoa > Arthropoda > Arachnida > Araneae > Heptathelidae > Ryuthela > Ryuthela nishihirai. The sequence continues at coordinate 14,855,281 of JAWZYU010000019.1, read as the reverse complement.
GATTCTTTCCTCCAAATGGCAAGATCGAATAATGCCAAGAAATTGCACACTTTTATGTTACATAATAAAAAAAAACTCTTAAATCCTGAGGAAAACATTATTTCGCGTAAAAATGTATTAATTTATTGTATAAAAACTTCTATTTAGTCAGTTCATGCTCAAGTAAGCTTGCTGACTATTTTGAAAAGGTTTTCTTTCTCTAATTTCGCTCTTAAAATTGTTTCTCTAAGTCGAGTAAGTAGTACAGTTCAGTAGAACATGAATCACAGATTTTTTAACGTTGCACGTCTGACGATTAGGCGAAAGAATCTTTTTCCTCTTGAAAGGCGAGTCGTTCAAGAGTACGTAATCTGTTCTTATTCTAGCTAAATATGCAAAAATGTGTTCTTGAAAGATGCAATTAATTTAGTGGAAGAATCCCGTTCCATATTAATTGTTGATGATTCGTTAAGTGGTGGCTTGAAAGTGATGTAGTAAAACTTTTTTTTACTTTTTCTTTATTATTTACATTCTAAGTTGACTTAGAAACATGTTAGTTCCCGTTTTTCAACTGGATGTGTGTTTTATCGTTAAGCGCTGACTTTGTTAAAAAATCAGCAATATTCAGGTATCCATTGCAGAGTAATTTTTGATCCTTTTTCACATAGTTGATGACAATGATGTTTTGGAAAATTTACCTTCTTTTTTGAATCGACATGGCTATCCCTGGACAAATAACAGAGATTAGTACTATCTGTAAGCAAAGCAAAATTAAATTAGGATTGTATAAAACGCCACTCTAGAGACTTTTCAATTACAATCAATTTTATAGTTATGACATCTGAGTCATATTGCAAGCTGATAGCTTAAAAGTGAGAGATTTCCGTGAGAAAATGCCGCTGCAATTGTTCTTTGTGTTAATTTTTAACTGTCAAAAGATCCCTCTAAGAAAATCTTTAAAAATATATCATATTTATATCATATGAGTCTTCCTAAGAAAACCACAATCTTTACAGTTAAGTGATATTACTATTTGTATCCTATGAGTTCCTATTTCATATTTATATCCTATGAGGTCTTCTTCTTGAGGGGTAATAGTTTGAACAAAAGCTTCCTATTTCTTTATTAGATGTGAAACCTAGAATAGAAACAAAGCAATCAAATTTTCAAAATGTCCAAAGAAGCTTTTTACGAAGTTTGTCTACCTCAACATTTTGTGTACAACTCAAAGAAGGGATGTTTGCAGGTGGAAGTAGCTACATCATTGATCTTTCCTGATCCAAATAGTACATTATTGGTTACTGGATGGTAGTCTTGTTCGTAGAGCAATCTTCAATCCTCGGCACTGGATAAACAACTGAGACTAGTACTATATATAAGCAAAACAAAATTATACGAGGATTGTTTAAACGCCACTTTAGAGACTTTTCAATTATAAGCAATTTTATAGGATATCCGTGATCCAAAATGCCGTTGCCATTGTTCTTTGGAACTGATCTTTCCTAATGCAAAATTAATCTTCTTAGGAAGACACGTAGGATACAAATATGAAATATTTTTAAAGATTCATAGGATTTAGCATTAATATTTAACTGTCCCAAGCTAAACCTTAATTAATTTTGAACAATATTTGAATAATTTCAAATATTTTAAATATTTGAATAAAGTTGGAAATTTTTAATAATTTTTAACTTTTAAAGTAGAGAAGGGCTGCGCTTTTCAGGAACGCCCCCCCCCCCGAACATATTCCAGCATCCATAACTCTTTAAATAATAAAGGAGTATTGTTTAAAATAGAGATTTAAATAGATTTGATCATGATCTTTACCTTCAGTCAATATTTCCATTACATACATATTTTATAAGCTATGAAGTTTCGAAGTTATATTGACATAATATGGAAATTCTCTAATATTTTGAGATGGCAGCATATAGGCGGGAAGAAATGGAGAAACTGAAGCAGTGTGATAGTTAATGCAGATTAAGCCAATAATATTCAGACCGAAGTTAGAGTTTTGAATTTATTGATGCATACACGTTACCCGCAAAGTATGAAGTCGGAATTGCATTTAATTCCGTTCGTTATACACAAGGGCACTGCGAAAGTAATGTCCCAATTTTTTTACTGATCAACATTTATCATACAGCACTGCTGCTTGTACAGTGTAAAGGTACAACTCTTCCCCCTCTGTTTTTCTTTCCACAGGTGGTGCTGCCGTAGCATTAATCAAACATGGCAGCCCTCATGGGCATCGGTCTAAGCAATGGGGTGCTATGATTCTTAGTTGAATGAGAAGGAGACTGTTGGAAACATCCACAAGCAACTTCAGAATAAACGTTGTTGATTGCAACGCAATTGGTCGGCAGTTGGCCACAGCAGACCTCTTCAAAAAACGGACCTCAGACCTTCATAGTGACTGCCTTCAGAGTGAAGGCATACAGCCTTTTGTTTTGAAGTAGTGCAAGACAGTTGAGAGTGACAGTGATCATAAAGTAAATTATCATGTTCCCAGTTGATCTATCTACATACTGCAGAAGTAACAATGCAGTGAAATAAACATTGATCTGTTAAAAGCTGTAGGGTTTTGCTTTCTTAGTAACCCTCATACAATGCTATAAAACAGTTAGGTAAAGTATGGAATGCTAGGTGTTTCACACTTTACCTAGGCATTGCATAAAATGCCGAAAACCTATTGTGTATAATTCTTAGTTAAGATGTGAAAGATGAGATAAAAACACGTTTATTCTATTCTCTGCTAAATTATTTCGAACAATGCATATAATACCTTTTTTTATGTACAAGTACAGATAACCAACATCAAGACCCAGCTTTGCGTCGATTCGTACTTCCGTCGATTACGATTTATGATCCGTTTCCATTTGATTCGGTAAACTTTCATATTTGTGTGTTTTTTTAGGATGTCACTACCATTGCAGTGGCAAGAAGTCAGCAGCAGCGCCGCAGCTACTAGCCAGGCGTGACACAGTGGTGCAAAACGAAAAAAATATTGAGACTTCCTTTAGAATCGTGCAAATAAATAGTTTCCAACCTTTCTTTAGTTGCGGGCCACTTAAATTTTAATGAAGAAGCTGTGGACCACTTTTAAAAAGTCTGCATACAGTGATTCAGTAGTAAAGTAATAGAGATGTTCTGTAGACATGGGACTCATGAAATATTCAGCTGAAAACATTGGTTTTGCTGTGAGTGGGTACAGCGACATCTCAGTATAATGAAATATTCAGTATAACGAAAGCCCCAATAGAGAAATTAGGTACAACGAATTTTTTTCCGACCCTGCCATATTTACTCTGCTTCTCCATGTAAAAAATGCTTCGTTTTAACGAATACCAGTATAGCTGATATATCAGTTTCACGAAATAGAAATTTATTCCGATGCAAAAAAAAACACAGTATAATGAATTTTTTAAACAAGAAAATAATTAAACAATACGTAAAATGTACATTTTAGTATCTGGCAACGTTGCAATAATTTAAACGCTGTGAAATATTTAGCCAATCACAGCGCTGTGAATCACGTGTTATTATGTATCGCCTTGCACGTGCTGGCACAATGCATTAAAGCGGCTTTGCCACATTTTACTAGTACAGAAAGGAATTTTCAAGCTTGCAGATATGCGCAATTGGTTATATGTCAAGCAACGGTAGTAACAACGAAAAGTTTTTTGAAAGCAGTTCCAATCCAGGGCCTTTATTATTATCATTCTTTAAATTTATGCTATTGTTATATTTGTTCGTTATTATTACTCTGTTAGTTAAGTTCGTTAATTAACGGCCAATATGGCACGAAATCTTCGCTGTTTCGAAATGACATAAAAAGGTATTTCTGACAATGTGTGACAGAGTTGTGACATCATTTAAGAATTCACGCAGAGATGCTTGTTGGAACATATAGTTGAAAAAATTGTGGACATTTTTAACAAGTGGTAAATTCCTTTCATACTGATTATTTTGTAGTATGTAATTATCATATCTCATTTTCCATTGTATTTCCATTATATTTTGGTCAGGCACTCGATTTCATTATACTGACATTTCACTGTATTATTTCACAACGTATTTTTCGTGAGAACTTCAAACCTATACAAGAAATATGCTTTAACACAATCGCACTTGCGAAACATCTGAATATAAATAGCACCTCATTCGTACGTGATCATCAATTCGTGTTAGAATCTTGACGTACGACATCCGAGATAGTCAACTATTCGATAATGGCCGGAAGAAAGTTTTGAATGATGAAATGAGGTGGCAACAATTGGGAGTCTGGAGGCTGTATAACATCAGTCTGAGGTACCCAGATAGCTAAATGTGAATTCCAGCGTTGTAAGCCGCCTTTGGAATTGATTTCAAACAAACCAAACAATCGCTAGAAGACCTGTCCTTGTACGCCCGAGGACTACATCGACTAGGAACGACCGTTACCTACTCCTAAATTTCAAGGCGTCATAAAACCCATATAGCATGCCAACTTGCTTTCAGCTTCGCTGCACCCACAGCAAAAGCTGTACAAATCTGTCCTGAAGGCTTCATGCAGGTCATATTTCTGCAAGACGATGAGATCTGTGTGTTTCTTTGACATCTTGCCAGCAGAGAACCCGATTGAAATGGTCTAGCCAACATCGCAAGTGGACAGCATTAATGCAGCAATGTTCTGTTCACTGATGAATCTCGATTTATGTCTGCAAACCAAATCCCTACGACTCTAGAGCTCAATAGTCGTAGCCTGAAACCAGATATCATCCCATTAGCATTCTGGAAAGAGAGTTTTGGAGCTGGTGGTGTGTTGATATAGGCAGTCATCGCTCTCACTGGCCCACAGACCTTCATGTTTTCACAAGAGGTACTGTAACAGCCAGTGGCGCACCCAGAGGGAGGGCAAGAAGCCCTGGCACCCCCAAAGAAAAAGGAAAAACAAAACACTAGAATTTTTTCCAAAAATCCTTTCCTAATTAAAAGCCATTTTTTTATATTTATGTTGTGTCATGTCTTCTATTTCTATACTACTTATGAATTAGCGGTCACATAAAGTCCGAATACCCCTTAGCTCTCGGGAATCACGGCTGCTGTGAACACAAGGTTCAACATCCTTTCAACTCGGCTCCACCCAACATTAAATCCTGAGTGCGCAACTGGTAACAGTTATGAAGTACTCGCAATCAGATGGAACCATAAGAGCATTGAGGGTGAAACTATAAGCCGTGTGAACTTGTTTTCTCAAACACCTGACCAAAATCCAATAGAACATGTTTAGGATGCTCAAGGACGATGCATTGTCAGTCGTGATCCACTTCCCAGGATCCTTCAGGAGTTCCAATCTGCACTCATGCATGAATGGCAATAATACCCTCGAACTCACATTGATACCATGATTTGCAGCATTACGAATCGTAGTGCAGCCTGCATCGATGTCCGATGTGATCACTCACCATATTAAAGGTATGTTATCATTCAACTGTTATATGCTATTTTGATGCGATGATTTTCTAATTTGAATATCTCATTAAATATTCACTAGAATTCGTTTGCTTTTTAGGTATTAGTGGGATAAATAATCAATGGACTTCACCTGTACCTTTAATTGAAATCCAACGAAGTTTGAAATTCGTGTTTTGTGTTTGTTTTCATAACGTCTTCATTCAAAATTACCAGCCAATCGTTTTCAGGTCTCCCAGAATTCAACAGCGGCATTCAAGGTTGTAATTCACATCTCATTTCAGCTAGGAACCTGATTTTTAACTCAACACGTGCTCACAAAGGGTAACCCAAGTAACAATTTGCAATTATTTGATCAAGTGTCTCTAAAATTACAGGGTAAAAACTTTGTCAAAAGACGAGTAACATTGTCCCAAAAGTTTGTGTTCTATTTAAGCTATTGCAAGTGATGACGCCAGCAGGCCGTAGAAGAAACACACGAGTAATATAATCTCACTATAGGCTACCCCTACGCACAGTGCTCTACCCTATGACGTCACTGAACACGCCCACTTATTGATATTCATAACTGACCAGGCCCCCTTATGCACCCAACTTCTTCCTCTTTATTACTATTCAAAACTCACTAAAAATATTCATAACTTATTTATTAATTAGAAAAACCCTTGTCAAAAGTGGCGCCCACCTCATTAAAAATCCCCTATATCTGCCATTTTCAATTATGATGTCATCACCTTCGTGCCACAAATTTTGCCGTTCGTCCGCCATTTTTAATTTTGATGTCATACGCCCCCCTGGGTCTGTGATCACCCTCTAAAACCCCTGGTTGACCCACCCGAACCCTTCGTGAAGTAAACAACTCTAAAGATCCCAAATAATTCCAAGTCCTACCACCGCTGATGATGTCACAAACCTTTGGCAGGAGTGTTACAACACGAGACTCTGCAGTAAACAGCTGCTCTCGAAAGACATCAACAGTAAACAACCCTGGCACTGTCCGATAGTCGTGTTACCAGACATGTTACATCAAACTAGCGTATTGCTCTAGGGGGCGGGGGTGGCTCAGTCGGTAGCGCGCCAGACTCGTAATCTGTAGTTCCAAGGTTCGAGTCCCAGCTGGGTTAGCGTTGAGATTTATCTCCGCAAAATTCCCCGGCCTGCCCACGGTCAGTAGGGGACACCGATGGGCTTGGAAAGGCCGCCGTCCGTCGGATGGGACGTTAAGCCGTGGCCCCGTGTGTGGGAGAGCCATACCCTGTGCACGTTAAAGAACACACTGGATGGCCTTGACGGGAGGCTACCATCTGTCTCCCAACAGCTGTTCCAGTGGGTCCCCTCCCCCAACCTTCTCTGAGCCTTCGGGGTCCATGTGACTGGCCATTGAGCCCATGGTGTGCAAAGAAGTGCCGCTCAGAGGTAAAACAACCCAACTCAACCCGTATTGCTCTAGATGGAATCGTACATTTCAGGACAGACTGGGAAGATGTTACACGCACAATAACACCTACGGATACTTGGATGTGTTACAACATGTCGTGCGAGGTTAAAATACAATGGTTCATAGTGCACACGATAAGGCACCTAAGGACGTCACTTTGCACAACGAAGATATCGTGTGGCTACGTCTATACGGTAATTCACCCAAAGAAAAAGAAAAATCATTTAAAGTGGGGGACAAATTTTGATACATAGTCTTAAAGTACCCTTCAAGAAGGCAGGTACGCATTTATGGACCGAAGAAATATTTAAAGTGAATAACGTATTTCATCGACAGCCCCCTGTTTACACAGTGTGAGATTCAGAGGGTCAAGTGTTACCTTCAATAAAAAGCGGTAGTGTGAGAGGCGAATTAAAGTTTGTCCGACCTCTGCCCACTTCGGTTTCAATGATCTTGTATGAAGAATACCAGAATTTGCTTGAAATTCCATTTGATCGTCAAATCTTGTTTAACTACAGCTCATGAATACCCATCAGTTCGAAACCATCTTCTCGATGCTTCCAGCAAGTCTAGGCGTGTTTCCACGTGGCAGACTACCTCAAAGAATCAACCAATCAGAAGCCTCGTTTATCTACAATACCAATCCATCTACCAGTCCCCGTACCCATTGTATAGCTGTTTATAAGAAAGGAATGAGTGTGGATGACTTCGACCTATCCATGCAAGAATAATACAAACAGCTAGGTATATATCACGTGTTTCAGCCTTCGATACCTCTACAGGATTTCCTGGGGGACATTTACGGTGCTCTCTGTTTGTATTTCCTCTTTAAAAGAGCGAGTGGCACGGCTCTTCCCACAGTACTGCACTGCGATTACACGTGTCGACCCGACTTTAATGACTGCAAGGTGGTTCGATTGCTCTCCGAACTCCTTCAAATAATTTAATTGCTGCTCCTTCTCAGTGTGGAAAAACGACTTTCACCCTGAATCTCATCAAAGAAGCCTCTTAAATAGTTGACCCCCCCGCCCCAACGTTCCGTTTACTGCTATGGGGTGTGGCAACCCACTTTCGAGCCCTTTAAAAATACTGTGGAATTTCATAAAGGAATTACCCTCAGGATTATGCTTTTGGTGTTGGACGACTTGCTGAAACAGTCTGGGGCCAGTGAATGCCCCAGACTGTTTCAGCACTATTTATTCGCGGTGGTCACCATAAAAGTATTATGATTATCCTCATCTTGAAAAATCTGTTTTTAAAGGGAAGACATTCGAGGACTATATCACTCAATGCACACTTTGTATTTTTATTTCGCAATTTTCGGGACGCTTCGCAAATAACACATCCAGCAAGACAACTGTTTCCCCATCATTTCAAGCTTCTGACCTCAAGCCTTATAGACTCGCTACACAACCGTCGTATTTGTGCATTGACCTGCATCCGCGAACGTTATTTTTTTGCTTTCTTTGGATGCAGGGAGGTCTTGAGTTGCGGTAATGAAAGCTCACCTCGCTTCCTTCAGGATATTTTTCTTTGGATGTTGTTGTAAAGGATCCATTTTTCATTTGTCATCACTAACCGTTTTAAAAATGGGTCGTTTACGTCATGTTGCAGGAGCGAATCGCAAACAGAGACACAGTCCGTTAAATTGTTTTTGCTCAATCGACGCGGTCCCCACATATCGTACCGATTCACGTATTCAAATTGCACCACGTGCCTCACAACTGGTGTTTGCGCTATTTGTAGTGTCTCGACAATCTCTCTTGTGGTGCTGCGCTGGTTAGTTTGAATAAATGTTGCGATTTGGTTGTTGTCAACCGTGTAGGACCTGCTTGAACGTGGGGGCATCTTCCACAGAGAAATTCCTGGTTCAGAACTTTGGGAAACACTTCTGACACATTAGTGTTTACGGCATTGTCTCTGTACACTGCACAAGTCTTTTGACAGGTTTGTGTTGCGTGTTTACCTTTCTGAACAAAAGAACATAAGATGGTGGAAATACACCTTTGTGTCTTTCATTTTCAAATTGAACCCAAGCAAATATCACTCACTCAATTTGCATGATTTGTTTTCAGAACATGCTAACAACTGTACCCTGTGAAAAGCACTCACTACTTGCACCTGCTAATACATATGGGTTGTGCACATTACGTCCAGTGACATAATTTGGGAAAAATGTCAGCGAACGTTTGGTTGAACCCAATATTTAAGAGTCCATAGAAGCAAATTTTGACAAAATTGATTTGTCTCAATGAAATTACGGATTCATAGAAATTTAACTCTAGAGATACACAAGAGCAACGAAATAAAACCAAATATTTTAACCAAACAGCAACAAAATCTTTTCAATAGGTTCAAATTTGCATTACACTATTTATAACCATGAACTAATTTTACCAATAATGCTTCTTTGCTATTCATTTACTATAACACTATTATACTTTAATACCTATTGCATTTGCAGCAGTTCATCTCACAGCTATAAAACTAATTACGGCTGTAAGTTTGAAGTTCACTGTATGAAAGAACATTCTAAGGGAATGCTGCTAAAAGAGCAGGTAATGCAGCATAATACCATCACCATCAGCATCATCAAGCAGTCATGGGGTATGGAGGTCCAACCAGATCATGCACTTTAGTTCTTCAAGCATATCTCTCCTGAGCTACATCTGCTGCACTGCCCAATGCACATCAATTCCAACAAGGTCCTGTTTGACATTGTCTGCCCACCGCATCCTAGGTCTCTCCATCTTTCTTCATAACACTATTCGCTAATCTACAATTATTCATATGGGCAACATGGACAAACCAACGAAGTCTCTCTCTGCACAACATGTTGATCAAAGGAGGTTGCCGAAACATTTGCCTTACCATCTACCTAATGCCCAAGATACTGCCTAAGCATCTAGTTTCGGGCTATCTTGTTTACAAAGCGTCCATGTTTCATTACCATAATTAATTCTAGAGACAACCAAACTGTAATAGTCCAATTTTAATCTTTAGTTGTATACATTTATTTCACCACACTCTCTATAGATTCCTAAAAGTCCCAGCACCAATCCCTACTCGTTGTTATTCTCATGCCGCACATCATCAGTATCTGTTACATAGCTCTCAAGATAATTAAACTGAGACACCCTCTCAAGAGTGCAAACTTTCAGATTAACTGAAATCACAGCCTGCCTGACCAATTTCCATCATTTTAGTTTTCTCTCTGTTTATAACCAAACCTATTCTAGTACCAGTTCCATAAAAGTTCATCTCATCAACATCATTTGGTAAAAGCGCTAAATTATCAGCATAATCTAAATCCGAAAGTTTCGTATCGCAGACAATTTAATGGCAAAATCTTTCCGTTGCAGTGAATTTGCATAACCAAACTAAAGAGAAAAGGAGACAAAATGCACCCTTGTCGAACACCAGAAGTAATGCTGAATAAATCGCTACAAACCTTACCAACTCTCACTCAAGACTCAGTGTTGTTATAGAGAGCTTTCATTATGTTAGCTAACTTGTCAGGTATACTATATGATCTCACAATCAACCACAAATTATGATGATCAACAGAGTGGAAAGTCTTTTTGAAATCAACAAAGCTAGCAACCAAAGGTTTCTGGAACTCTAAACATTTCTCAAGAATCTGCCTAAGTGAAAATATCTGATCCACACATCCCCTACCACTTCTGAATCCACATTGCTCATCACGCAATTGACTGTCAACCAGATTCTGAATTCTATATATTCTGAATTCTAATTCTGAATTCCAGATTCTGAATTATAATTTTCTAAAAAATTAAGCACAATCATGGAAAGAACTTTACCTGGAACAGAGAGTAGGCTGATACCCCTATAGTTATCACAAGAACTGCGATCACCTTTTTGAAAATAGGGATAACAATAGCTCTGGTAAAATCCTTAGAAACCATGCCTTTATCATAAAAGATATTCAGAATTTCAGTCATCCAAGTGGTAACCGAAACATTCCCAGCTCTAAGCATTTCCGTAGTAATTTCATCTACCCCTGAGGATTTATGAAGTTTAGAAATAGCTAAAATAACTTCAGATTATGTTATAGGGTCAACATTAAAGCCACCAATGCTTTTGTCAATATTGAAAACAATGGAAGTAGAACTAACCTCATTGTTTAGAACATCACTGAAATGCTCAGCCCACCTAGCCATGACAGAATCCTCACCTTCTATAACCTTACATTGTTTATCTTTCAATCCCTGTATACTTGTCCATTTTGTGCCACACAAAACATTAACTATCTGGTACAGCTCTCTGCTGTTGTGCTGCTTCCTCAGCTTGGTCAACCAAGCCATCAAGCCAAAGATTCTTATCAGCAGCTAACGGATCCTTTACACATTTATTAAGCTCTCTGTAATGCTTTCTATTAGGACTAGTAGGGTATTGATTAAGGACATTCCTGCAGTTCTTTCTTTCTGAAAAAAGCTTAAGTGCATTACCACTGAAATAAATTTGCCTCCTCTGCTTCTTTTTTCCTAAAAGAGTACAGGTTACTTTCACGAAAAATCCTGTTTAAAACGGTCCCATTCTTCCTCAGTATCAGTAGTAAGCAATCCATGATTGTCATAATGACTAAGCAACCTATCATGGTAGGTATTAGCTATAACCTGGTTTTTCAGCGCTTCAGAATTAAAGGCAATTTGTTTTAACCTTAGCACAACACTTCTTAAGTTTCAGATGCAAGATACCTTTAATAGGGTAATGGTCAGATACAATTTCAGATCCCCTATATGATCTGGTATTCCTAACAGAACTAGTCCATTTTCTGTTAATTAATATATAATCAATCATATTCTTATGCTGTCCATCGGGTGAAACTCATGTGTACTTATGTATGTCGCTGTGTTTGTAATAAGTGTTTGTTATTCTGAATCCATTGAGTTTACTTATCTGTAGGAGACGTTGCCCATTGCCATTGCAGCTATCAATACCAAAAGGGCCTATTATTCCTCTCCAAAGGTCAGAGTCAGTACCAACTTTGGTATTGAATTCATCTAAAACAAGGGTAATATCTCTTTTCTTGACAGAATTCAAAATATCCTTAAGTTGTCCATAAAACCTATCCTTCTCATCCTCATCAACATCCTCAGTGGGAGCGTAACAGCAGATAACATTCGAGTTTTTAATGCTTGTCTGAAATTTTGTTGTAAGAAACCTTTTATTAATGCACCCATATGCTAGAAGAGTCTCACTGGTGTGTCTGCTGAAAAGCAGAACTATGCCTTGGCGATGCTTATTATCGTCCCTGCCTGAATTAACATTTATGATTATTTTTAAAAATCTGACCTTTATCTGTCCATCTGGTCTCTTGCAAGCCTAGAATAATTAAATTATAACGGTGGAATTCTTGTGTGAGGACATCAAGAGAAAAATCTCTGTGCAGAGTCCTCACATTCCAACTACCTATGGAGAGAAAATGGTTAATGGGATGTTTAAAGAAACTATGTTTATTGAGAGAGGTAATGCCGACAATATCAAACGGCCTCCTAATCGCAGGTAAGGAGCAAATACCCATACCCCAACTACTGGAGGCTGTAACCATCTACACTGGAAGACTTCCTCCAATGTAAAAGTTGACGATGCCTGTAGAAGCAAGAGTTCAGGTGCCTGCGATGACCTCTGCTCAGGATTATACACCAGCTGATAAAACATATCCTGTGAATCTATGCACTTAGGGCTTTCAACCAACAAACAAACAGAAAACACAGTGTAAGATTTTCCTTCCACAGAAGCCCATCAGTGCAGCAAATTCAGGATCCATAATCAACCTCAGAGCCTTATTTCAGTCCAGTCCAGTAGGTATATATGGTCAGCACCAGGACCCTGTGTGGTTGATCACTCCTCAGCAGGGTAAAAAAAAAATTAGCCATAGATGTCCAGATCAGTAGGCCACACTAATCTGGCAGCCCTCCCCTTCTATTCACTTCCACAAGAGAGTATCTATTTTGAAAGTTACTAATGGTCTGCACCACGAGAAGGCGGGGTCGGACATTAGGTGCTCGGCCTGGCAGGTTCTATACATCAGCACAGGGGATTGGTGCAAAGCTCTCCTTTCAGTGACTACCTAACAGCCGTTTACAGGTATTAATTGCACAGTTATGGTATTTTCTATACATACTATAAATTGCACAGTAATGACCGAGTGGTTAGCGTGCTTGGCTACTGATCAAAGGGACCTGGATTCATTTTTCCTAGGTAAGACATGAATGTTTGTGTTTTCATTCTGCTGAGTCTCGCCTTCTCATCAGTTAATACGCTATATATATATATACCGATCAGCCAAAACATTAAAACCACCTAACTAATATGATGTAGGTCCTCATCTCGCCCCCAAATGAGCCCACACCCGATTCAACGCAATGTTGGTAGGTGTCGCTTGATATTTGGTACCACGACTGCAAGTGAAGATCCTGCAGTTCCCTTAAATTACATGGTTAGGATGATGCTGCTCGTACACATTTCTCCAACTGAAACCACAAATTCTCGATAGGATTCATGTCCAGCGAGTTTGGGGGCCATGGCAATAAATGGAATTTCACATAATGTTCTAGGATCCATTCCTGAACCTTCTTCGCAATGTGACATGCAAGGTGACACATTGTCTTGTTGAAAGACACCATCTCCGCCAGGGAATACAATGGCCATAAAGGGATGTACTTGGTCAGTCAGGATGTTCTGGTAGGTGACAGGTAAGAAATATTCATGATAAAAAACCCACTAGTTCCGCCTGAGGCACTACCAGTATTGGGAATTGCCATGTTACCACTATCTACGGTCAGGGGCAAGACTATACCATATAGATACAGCCCATCCTCGACTATCCTATGGCGAACAGTCCTATAGAAGGAAAGCTCATCCATCGGTCAAAACCTAAGTTTAATCTATTCCACGGTTATCCACAAACAAGGATGTGTAGATCTAAGTTAACTCAGCTCCCATGGTGGGAACTTTTAGTCGGGCCCGAAATTTGGGGCCCTGTCTAACCTGACGGCCCAAGTCGGTCAGCAGGGCCCCGAACGACTCTCCTGAGTCTCTGAGATGGACGTCGTAGCTTACTCAACTGGGTCCCAAACCGGTACAGTGTAGAGTCTGCGACCTCAAGTTCTTAGCAAGTCCAACTGGGCACCACACCGGTCAGCTGAGCCTTCGACCATAGTGAGCCCTCATGCCCCCCACCACGCCAAGGTGGTTCCATGTCAGGGGGGCAGGTAGGTGACAGCTGTCAGAGTTTACTCTACAGGTCGACGTGTTCCCGAAGTAAATATTGCCCAGACCATCACACTCTCTCCAGCCACCTGGATCCGTCCTACAGTGCATCCAGGTGAAAAGACTTCCGTGGGTAAACGTCGCACACGAGCTCATCCATCCACATGTGTAACAAAAAAAAAAAACGGGATTCGTCTGACCATGCGACCGTCTTCTATGGTCCAAGCCTTCTATGGTCCAATGTTGATGAACTTGTTTTCGCACTGCAAGCGTTGACGATGGTGAACAGCTGTGAGCATAGGCAAACTAATGGGTCTGCGTCTATGGAGACCCATATCCAACAGCTTACGATGAACTGTGTGTTCGGACACATTGGGTCCTTTACCACAATTGAAATTATGGGTAATTCCAGCCACAGTAGCCCTCCTGTTGCTGCGGACAAGACGAGATAGCCTGTACTGCCTCTGGCATCAATGAGGTGTGGCCGGCCCACGCCTTGTTGACGACTCGATGTGTCACCTGTTTCGAACCATCTTTGATAGGTACTAACTACTGCATAGCGTGAGCAGCCTACCAGCGTCGCTGTTTCGGAGATACTCTTACCAAGGCGTCTTGCCATAACGATCTGGCCTTTGTCGAAATCATATAAATCATTTGCTTTCTCCATGTTCAGACGAAACGAAATACTGTGTACGAGCGCTCCGACCTAGCTTTTATATATATCATTCACCACCTTGACACCTGATACTCATTGGCTGCAGGGTGCGCTTCTTTGCAGAAGACAGAGATGGTTTTAATGTATTGCATGATCGGTGTATTTAACTTGCCTCTGTGTCAGCGGTATGTTTTAGGGGATATTTATTATTCTTAATGATGTACAATTATAGACTGTATACGTGACTGATGTTGTTTATAATTCTTACTTTAACTAAGCATCCCGTTTTTTGTGAAACAAGAAATATTAACGATTTTATCTTATTAAACCTTGTAAACAGTGGCTTATTTTTCTAAAATATGAAAAACTGAAATGTTTGTAAGCTTTAAAGTTTGCCATCAACGTATTTTAAAATAGTCACTTTAGAAACGTGATTTCGTCCAGTGGTTAATGAAATTCAAGTAAGCATTAAAATAAATGAGTAATTATCATATTTTTTGTAGTAAAGTATCACAGAAGATGCCCTGTAGACATGTGATTCATGAAATTGTTAGCTGGAATAAAATTTAGTTTCATCTGAGTGGGATTTAAACCAGATCGTGCCAGTTATATTCCTGGGGTGCTAACCACTACGCTATCAGCAGGTAATAATCACTCTTCGAGCTAATGGGACTTAGGACTTTCCTTAACAAATTGTATGAATCGCTCGTGGCGCCATCTACGTCGGGAAACGGACACACAAATTACCTATATACTGGATGACAGTGTACTGGTATGTTTCCTTTCAGTCATTTCTGTAAGAATAATAATATAGTCACTCACCTCATATCATTAAAAGAATGATTCAGTAGTAGAGTATCATTATATTCGGGAAAGTTCATAAGTCACATTAGCTGACAGACAATTCAGCTGTCGTAACTAATGGTATGGATCCCACTTCCGGAAAAACGTTTTCCAGCTAACTATTTTATGATTATCCTATGCTATTTCGTCTTGAAGGAATGAAATGAAATTCAGTGAAACCCAGAAAATCAGAATTTAAAGTTGCTACAAGTCTCGCTAAGTTCTAATGGACGTAAAATGCAACTTTAATGTCAAAATTTCGAAATCTGAACATGACAGATAATTTTCGTCTACTTTTCTCTGAGTGGCCATTTTGAATACGATAATAGACATATGCATAGAATAGTTTTCTGATTTACAATGATTACTCTTTCTAATTTTTAGCTTATGTTGAACATAGTGGAGATTCTTAAGATACTTACACATTACCTCTTAAATATATGTACATAACTGACACCGAGAATAATTTATTTTATGAACTCGTTGCGGAGTAATATAGGTGCACAATTGAGCTAACCAATTGTTTGCTAAGTTTTACAGTAGTGATGAGGTCATTGCTGTCATCTCCCGATAAATGGAGTACAGTTACAGCCAGTCAAAAGTGTGACGTGAAACGTATTTCTCCAGGTTTGATGTAATTTGTTCGCCGGAATTTTTTTCGACGGAAATTTCTTCGATGGAAATTAGTTCGACGGAATTTCGTTCAACGGAAATTTGCTCGAAAAGAAAATTTGTTCTATTAACATTTTATTAAAAGTCTAAGAATTTCAAAAAATTGAGAGACAGCTAGAGGGTGTACTCCTCTATAAGGTCTCTTCTGGTTCTGTGCTTCTGGTTTGTCACTGGGGAATCATCTGGCAAAAGAGGTAACACAAGAGAAGGCTGAGTTTGAAATTTGGCAGAAAAAACATCACTTATTTTACAGACGATCAAGGCCCCTTTTACTTCCTCTTTGTTTTCTCTACTATTCTCATAAGCTATATTAAGAGCTTTGTAGAAGAATAGTAACGTTTGAAATTTAAAACTGGAGTATTTATCACAACTATACTTTTATTTTGTAAACATACTCCATGCCGATTACAGGTTGACATGACCTATCTCGTGCAGAATTTAACACATGTTAAGTTAAGAGATTGATAGTTAGTTTACCGATAATTAGAAAATCCCAGGAAAGGTTTGAAGTAGGCGAAATGAGAAGGGCTCATTTTCTGAGTTTTTCATGTTTGTTCATGTTTCGTTTTCGTTTATATTACTTTTCTTCTTGTTACTTATGTTTCATATTTTGTGATTGGACTTTGTGCTAATCTTGTCTTCGTGATATTTTTTGTGTAATTTTCTGTGCGTCATAGTTTTTGTTTCATTATTGCATTTTATCTTTGCTTTTCTAGATAAATTTCCTATTTTTGCTATTATAATTTACTTTTGTTCTTTTTTCTTTTGATTTCTTATTTTCTAGAGCTTTATCGTTATACACATTTATTTCCAGCTTTTATTTTTATCTGAATTATCTTTGTGTTTTCTCTTTTGGGTAAGATCAATCAGCAATCTACTCTCAGGAATTTATTTAAAAATATTTAAGAAATTATTCGCACACAAAATTTAAAATATCTGTCTCTCTGCTGATTGTTTTGTCTCAGATAACTTGGACTGCTGTCCACGTATAAAGAGGTTTCAGCTGCAAAGGATGATGTCCTTTGTATCTTGTGGATAGTCTGTGGTGGATAGCTGCTATCTTTGGAACTGGTGTTGGTGGCCTTTGTTGGGATGGGGAATCCGGTATCTTCTGGGGGCTTTAGGCTGAATAGAGTTTAGAATCCTTGCATTTTTACTTTCTTTGAACCAACTTTGGCTGTTGAGAAGTACACAACATTGATGATTGATATCTTTTTTTAATATTTGATTGTTTTTATTTGATATTTTTTCTACTACAGTTATACGCTGATTGATCATTGAAATATGATCATCCCATGTTATGCCAATGGGACTCTTATTTCGAAGTCCTATAACTTTTAAAATATATATTTTATAGGGAAATGTGATAAAGCTAAATTAGAGTTCCAAATCCTTTCTATCTAAATATCATTTTCAAGAATATTCCTTTAGTATTTAAAGAGTTAAGGAAGTTTGAACATATAACAATAGTAGTACTAGACATTGAAAGTTACTTGAAACTGAAATAGGAAATATTATTTTAAACCAGTTCATATGTAATTACATATTGTTGTAAATTTAAATTGATAGGCACTGAGCGTGAGTTCAAAGTAATTAAAATATGTCAATAATGATTATAATGCAATGTAATCTGTAATAGAAGTATGGAGAAACTCATCTATAAAAAAATCAAGCCAACCGGCAAGAAATTCCACAATAATACACAGACAAGTCTTCATTAGAATCTATTAAATTCCTAAATAGCTAATTATCTATACTCAATACTTGATCTCTTCACACATTGATTCACACGTTGATCACAATCCTTCGTCTTTGATTAGATCACTAGATTTATCTCACTAGCAAAACAAAACGACCACCGGCGCACACATCACATATTAATCGGCCATGTTATGCCATTTTATTTATCGCGTACTGACTCAGACTATTTAAACCTACTTTCATATCTCCACAACTTTAACACACTGAAATTCTATTATTCTCTTTCTCAGGTCGGTTCTACATTCAAATTCGTTTGTTGTATAATTCTCACGAATAGGTAAATGCGAACGTTCATGTCACGTTTTGTTATGAAGTCACTACAGCGCGTTCATCTGTCGTAACAATATTTTAAATTTTGTGTGCGAATAATTTCTTAAATATTTTTAAATAAATTCCTGAGAGTAGATTGCTGTTCTGAAAGGTTTAAACTTCAGTACCTGCTTAAATACTGTGAGAATATTGTTAACAATCGAGATTTACATATGTATTGTTCAGAGCTTCAAATTATTCTCCGCCACATTTTCTCATAAAACGCTGACTTTAGAAGTTAAAGAGCTTCGAATTTAGGTCTCCTTCGACATAACATGGGGTGGTCATGTTACGTCAATATGACGATAATTTCGAACAATTTCTCTAACTTCAATGATTATACAGAGTATGTCTTCTTAATTACCTAGATCTTGTGAATACATGAATAAATATTTTGAGTTGTGGGATAGGGCCAAGTAGCAAGATCGAGAATATAAAGGGTAATAACTACCCCACCGCCACCCAGCGCCTCCATTGAAACCATACTAAAAGCTTTCACACTGGAGAGATACAATTATTCCGACACCTTTTCCTAAAATAACTTTGATTCTGTTTCGAGTAAATTTCCGTTTCAAACGAATTTCCGTTTCTAGCAAAATTCTGTTTCGAATAGATTTCCGTCGAACAAAATTCTATCGAACATATTTCCACCAAACAAAATTCTGTTTTGAACAAATTTCCGTCGAAAAAAATTCCATCGAACAAATATCCGTTTCGAACAAAATTCCTTTTCGAACAAAATTCCGTTTCGAACAAATTTCCTTTCGAACAAAATTCCGTTTTGAAAAAAATTACGTCTAGCAGATTTCCGTTTCTAACAAAATTCCGCTTCGAATAAATTTCTCTCGAGAAAAAAAAAATCCATCCAACAAATTTCCATTTCGGACAAAATTCCGTTTCGAATAAATTTCCGTCGAACAAAATTCCATAGAACAAATTTCCGTTTCAAACAAAATTCCATCCAACAAATATCCGTTTCGAGCAAATTTCCGTCGAACAAAATTCCATAGAACAAACCTCCGTTTCAAACAAATTCCATCCAACAAATTTCCGTTTCGAACAAATTTCTTTCGAAAAAAAATCCGCCGAACAAATTTCCGTCGGTCCGCGACCGCCAATAACTAGATATTTTTACTTTAATGTATGGTCACAATGAAGGAACCAGCTAACGAAATGTGGGGCCAATCGGCCAAGTATCTGGGCAATTACAGGTAAGCAAACGTGTTTGAAAAAGACACGTCTTAAACGTTTGCGTAATATCCAGTGCACGCTCTGACGTCAGTACACCGTAGGAACAACACGTACATTTCTTTATCGGCATCCTCGCGACCTCTTAAATATTTAATTTTCTGAATAGCATTTGCATTTTTGGAGTTCAAAAAGAGAACATAGTATCCCCAGAACTGATATCGGATATTTTGGTTCATTTCAGTGGGGAATTTCATCAATTCAACTTGCGTCGCTATTTTTAGGAACATAATCGCGATGCAGAGAGGGAAAAGGAAAACAAAAAGTGAAATAAAAGTTGGGCGTCCGAAAGGGAATTAACAAGAATGTTTCCATTCCTCGAAAGTGGCAATAACGTTAAAAATATATGCATTATACGTCGTCTTCCCTTAGAGCCGATACAAAAAAATATTTTGTAAAATCTCATAAAACGTGCTCCCAATTTTGGAACAAAATATCGGTGCTGACTTTTAATATCACAACCCATCATCTCTGGCCAACGGCATAAGTGAAAACGTTATTGGATTTTTTTTATTTGCATTCCATACTTATATAGGATGTATTTTTACAATCATATAGCTGAAATTCAAGTTTTATTTTTCTTTTCAGAATTCTTTTCCATTTTGGTTTTGGTAATGGTTTGGGTTTTTTTTTGCTCCTGAGTGGCACTTTTTTTGCACACAATAAGTTAAATGGCTATGTCACAAGGACCCCGTGGCTTAGAGATTGTTGAAGAAGGGGATCTACTGAACGCCTGTCAGGAGAAAATACAGCCTCCCTTCAAGGTCATCCCAAGTATTCTTTAACAGGCATAGCATAAGGCTTTCCCACACAAGAAGGCAAGGCGTAACGTCGCATCTGATGGACGGCGGTGTTTCCATCCCCATAGGTATCCCCTTTATCACTGAGGGCAGAATGATAGTTATCTGTAATACATCATAACGAAGGAATGATTTATATACGAACTTGGGAACTGCAGATTACGAGACTTGGGTTGTTATGGAGCTGACCTCCGTGAACGAAATCTAATGACTACTCACCTGCTGTAATGACATTTAGGAATAAAACACTTAACGTTATAAACAGAAATATGTGCTTTGTATGATATGTTGAGTTCCTTTGTAAATATTTCACTTCTTTCAAAATGAAACTACAAAGGAAAAAAGAAAAAACATTGAAAAAGCAATTGTTTTTTTCTTTTAAATTTTGAATTCTATATTTGAATATAATTCGTCCGAAGCTTTCATTTTCACATATTATGGAAAGTCATTGCATAGTAAATTGGAATTCATCACGCTATAATGTGGCAACTATGCCTTTGGTTGTTTTACCTCTGAGGAGTGGATCCACTGGATAGCTCTTAGAAGAAATATGGATGCCTTTCATCAATGCCACCCAGCGTGTTCTTTAAAGTGCACAGGAGAGTATGGCTCTCCTGCACACGGAGAAACTGCTTTATGTCCCTTCCGATGCATGGAGGCCTTTACAAGGCCATCGATGTCCCTTTTCGCATTGAGGGCAGGATGGGGGTTTAGCGGAGATGAATATCAAATCTGAGAGATATGAGGACTCGAACCTGGGAACTGCATATTCCGGGCTTAGTGCTCTACAGTAAAAGCCAACCCCTCTCCTAGCAACTATGCGTATATGTTATAATATGCATATAATATAATACTGTTACATTGGGTTGGGTTGTTTTACCTCTGAGCAGAACTTTTTTGCACATCATGGGCTAAATGGCCAGGTCACAAGGACCCCGAAGGCTCACAGAAGGTTGGGGGAGGGGACCCACTGGAATAGCTGTTGGGAGACAGATGGTAGCTTCCCGTCAAGGCCATCCAGTGCGTTCTTCAACGTGTACAGGGTACGGCCCTCCCGTACACAGGACCACGGATTAACACCCCTTTAACATCCCATCCGACGGACGGCGGCTTTTCCAAGCCCATCAGTGTCCCCTACTGACCGTGAGCAGGACGGGGAGTGTTGCGGAGATAAATCTCAAAGCTGACCCAGCTGGGACTCGAACCTGGGAACTGCAGATTACAAGCCTGGCGCGCTACCGACTGAGCCATCCCGCCCCCTGTTACATAGGGGATAACAGTACTAATAATTTCAATTCCAATTCATTTTCGGTGCGAGGGTGGCTCAATCGGTAGCGCCCCAGGCTCGTAATCTGCAATTCTCAGGTTCAGATTCCAGCTGGGTCAGCTTTGCGATTAATCCCCGCAAACACCAGGGTCAGTAGGGGACACCGATGGACTTGGAAAGGCCGCGCCATCCGTCGGATTGGATGCCAATCCGTGGTCCGTGTGCAGGGGAGAGCCATATCTTGTGCACGTTAAAGAACACGCTGGATGGCCTTGACGGGAGACTATCATCTGTCTTCCAACAGCTGTTACAGTAGTTCCCCTCCCCCAACCTTCTCTGAGTCATTGGAGTCCTTGTGATCTGGTCATTTAGCACATTGTGTGGAAAAAAAGTGTCGCTCAGAGGTAAACCAATTCAATTCATTTTCTCCGCCTTCTGCTTTAAACTTCATTTTTCCACCGAAATGAGTAATGTTGATAGATTGCAATATCGGTTGTGGAACGATAGTTTCTTTTTTTTTCCAAAGAATATTTCTTGTTAAAACAGTCAGAGTACGAGGGAAATATCCCACCTGACATATTTATGAATAATTCATAACTGCAACCGAATATATTAAGCGCATACAACTCAACTAAATTCTGGAGATGTTGAAAGATCTTTGAGACAAGCGGTTAGTAAGAGTTGACTAGGACTATATGTTGATCTCTTTATTGTGTTACAGTAATTACGGAGGAAGCCGAACTGTCAACAGATTATGAGCATTCTGCAAACTGATTGATTTGACTGAAACGGCTAATTTTGCGGAGTAAATGCCGAAAGCAAGTAAGCAAGGAAGAGCGATTTGATTGGTGGTATTGATTTCTCTTGCTTGTGGGAAGCAGGCATGGAGATTCTTGACCATTGAGGAAGATTAATTGCTGTTCAGAACATGCATCTGGCAACAGTACATAGTGTGTGGAAAGTGGCGGCATTCAGAGCACGACTTTAGTTACAAGTATGGAAACATGAATCATGATAATGCATATGATCTGCATAGGAATCGCAATTTTCAAAAGCAGACTGTTACCTGCCATAATATATGCAAATATCAGTATAATGTGTATCTGTATAGTTGTATTCACATAGCACTGTGCCATTTAAAGCAGTTGGCATTAGAAATATCAGTTTGACTAAAACTTGTTCGTAGTTCCTCTCTTTTGCGCCCCCCCCCCCCCGATTTAGTTTTTCCTAGCTCAATTACATCACTCTCTCTCTCCATTTATTATTTTCTAAATCTGGGCCTGGGTAGGAATGTTAGTTTCTTAGTACAAAACAATGCAAGGATATGTGCTCCCATGAACATCATAATTGATGAAAAAAATTTCATTTTGGAAATAGAACCGTGATTAAATTCTGGCAACAGCATAGCTGACGCATATGTTTGCAAATCTACGATTGCAATTTTGATTTATGTTTTTTAATTATAAGTTATTCTACAGAATTTGAAATAGCTCTTTGATAAATATGAAGTAAATTCTGGAATATCTGTTAGAATGGTAAGAAGATGATATATAAATAAGATATTAAACATTTTGTGTACAGAGCTTGGTTATGAGTAATTTCGATTTGTGAATCCCTTACTGTCATCTAACGTAAAATTTGTAACTAAAATTTTTAGTTAATTGCATAGTTCCTGATTCCATTTGAAAAATAAAATGGAACAAACTGATGAACTCCGAAGAGCCAAAACAATATGACCAACACATCTTTATGCAAATTGAAGCAACTGCAGGTAAACGCAGCCGCGTGAAAAGGTTACGAAATCGTATAAATAACACCTGATACTGAACTCTGTTAATCTGGAAAGGCAGCGGATTAAGTGAATTTGACAAAGGCCAAATTGTAATGGCCAGACGATTAGGTTTCAGCATTTCCGAGACGCAAGGCTTGTAGAGTGCTCACGGACGCCATGGTTAGTACCTTCGAAAAGTGGTCCGAGGAGGGAAATACTATGAACCACCAGCAAGGTGTGGGTTGACCATGGCTCATCGATGCTAGAGGTGAGAAAAGGCTATCCCATATGGTACGAACCAACAGAAGGGATACTGTGGTGCAACTCTCCCGTAATTTGAATGCTGGTGACGGGAGTAATGTGTCACAACACACAGTACATCGAACCCTGCTGGAAAAGGGGTCGCAGTCCACTCCGAGTGTCCATGATAACCTCGGTTCCCCATCGAAAGAAACTACAATGGGTACGCGAGCATCAAAACTGGACCTTGAATGATTGGAAGAATGTCATCTGGTCTGATGAATCTCATTTCCTTTTGCACCGTATAGACGGCTGGGTACGTGTGCGTCGTTTACCTGGGGAAGTGTTGGAACCAGGATGTACCGTGGGATGAAAACAGTCCGGTGGAGGAAGTGTAATATTTTGGGCAATGTTCAGCTGGGAAACTCTGGGGCCAGTCATTTATGTGCAAGGAACTATGACGTCTATCATATCATTTTCATGTATATTTTTTTATTTGACCATGCTCTGTACAGAAATGTAACTCTTCATGTGAAAATGTTTGCTTTCTCACACACCTGGCAAAGGCGGCTTATGGCCGATGTGTCTTGCTGCAATTAACAAGACAGCTTTATTGCCCCTGTAGGTACGTTGCCAACATCCTGCGACCAGTCGTGTTGCTTTTGCTGTCACGACTTCTGTGCGCCATTTACTAGCACGATAATGCTAGTCCGCTCACGGTGCACTTCTGCATGGTTTTGAAACCCTGCAATGTCCAGCCAGGTCTCCAGACCTCTCGCCAATCGATCACATATGGGACATGCTGGGACGTACATTGCAGCCATCCTGGAATGTCGATGAACTAGCCCAGCAATTAAAACACTCGTGGCAGAATCTGACACAAGATAACTTTCGACTGTTTGGTGACAATGACATGCCAGATATCGGCATTCATCTCAACCAGAGACGGCTCTACTATATACTAACCTGTTATGCTTATTATTACTATATATATATTATTACTATACGACCTCGCTCAAACTCCGCTAACTGAACAAATGTTGCGTGCCTGCGTCGTCCAGGCATGGTAGCTTCTTCAAAGAGCACTGAACAACACGACACAAGACGAATAAGTTCTTTCTTCACGCCCTAGTCCTTAAATATGCACTGCATGTTGTCATCCTCAGTGACGTCATAATTTTATCCAATGGGTGTTCTTTTTTCAATTTTCTCCAGTGTATATATATTTATAATACTTGTAGATGTTGGGAGTTACTGAAAGTCATTGTGTGTTATCAGTTTGCATAGTGTATTAATGTCAACACACTTTTTAGTGATCCAATTACGTAGTATAGAAATGAGAAACATCCCCAGACCTATTCAATTTCTGGTATTGAATCTTCACTTCGCAGCATTGGTCATTACCAGGATTCGTAGATTCTAATCCCCAGGACAACTCAATCTGGCATAATGCATCTTCTCTCTCGCTTGAGTCAATAGATTTTCATATATGGGTTTATAATGGCAAGTTATAAACATTTCTGTTTCTGTGTCTAACTGAAATTGTTTTTGATAAACGTGATTGAACGAATTAGAAAAATAACTGAAAAGTTCTGAGCGATTAATGAATACTTTTATTATTTGGCCTAGGTCAAATGGTTCCGAACGAGGGCGGTACCGCCCAGTACGGGGCGTTTTAGAAATTTATGGGGACGTTGATTTTTTATACTAGTAAATTTGTATACACGTTAAATATTTTAAAACTAGTTTTATACAGGAAAAATTACATTGATTTCCCTGAAGAGGGCATTTAAGAAATAAACACATCGCTATCGTCATAGGAACTTTTTTGGTACCAGGAATGGTTAAAGTTTTGCTGCAATGAACAATTTCAAATGTGCAGTGTGCCACCAAAGAACTCACCAAGAGCCACTCTGGGCGAATGCAATTGGAAAAGAAAAAAGTGGAAAGTCTAAAAAATACTGGGATAAATTTATTGTTGTTTTAGTTGATTTTCTGCATTATACTGATGTTATTATTGTTTAAGAAACTAATGTTAACCATATAGAATATGATTTTTATGAGACTACTAATTTCACTAAAATATATGTAGATAATGACTAAATTACTGTACATGATATGTTAATCTTTTACAGAAACAAATTCAAATGTAAAACAATACAGGATAATATTCCATCAACAGAAATGATACACTTATGTATCAATGACCCAACTTACTACATACATATCGTAGCTTTATATCGCTCGCCACTATAGATGTTCATGTATTCAATCATAACTTAAAGTTTTGGTTAACTAAAAACGAAAACCAGAAAAATGCCATTATGATTGGCGACATCAATATAGATATCAAACATCGCTCAAAATCAGGTGTAGGCGAATATCTAGGCAAACTAACTAAATACAGTTATTTTGGACATATAAATGGCTTCACAAGAAAAGATTATAGAAACAATATCCTAACACAAACATGCATTAATCACATTAATGCCAAAATAAGTAATTTTTCCTTAAAACGCTCATTTATCAAATAAAATTTGCTGATCATTATCCTGTTATAGCATTATAGGCAAAATTTTGAAAAACACAAACATAGATGAATAATAACAACATGAATCATGCTACTCAGAATCCTGCCTATTATTATAATGAGGAAAAAATTAAAATGGAATTGTAAAGTATTGATTGGAATACAATTAGCGGACATTTAAATTATCCAATTGAGATATACAGGGTGATTCAAAACTTATCGTTCAAATTTCGTGGGGAGGTAGGGAATACGTCAGGAAACCGATTTCACATAGGAAAGTATGTCCGCAAATGTACGCATGCGTATGTAGAGGGCGCTGTGTATACCCAACCAGTGTACAGCTCGCCCGACCACTCCCGCTATCATCAGCGATCGCTTGGCCACCCAGGTCACCTGATTTATCGCCCATGGATTTCTTTTTGTGGGGGGCCATGAAATACCATGCGTACGAGACCCCCGTCGACAGTGAAATGGACCTTGTTGCACGAATAGTGGTCGCCGCAGGCATTGTCCGTGATATGCCAGGCGTTTTTGAAAATATTCGGCGGTCAATGCAACGGCGCTGTGAATCCTGTGTCCGTGTAAATGGTCGCAATTTTGAGCACCTACTGTGAACCTGTACTTTACCTTGTTGGAATAAAAGTCACATTCGTTACCACTTAACTGTACTGTTTCCTTGTGTTCACTTTACTTGTCCATTTTGTTCAGGTAGATGACGTTTGCGGACATACTTTCCTATGTGAAATCGGTTTCCTGACGTATTCCCTACCTCCCCACGAAATTTGAACGATAAGTTTTGAATCACCCTGTATAATGAAATTCTAAGAAAATAAAGGAAATTAAACAAGGCTCAAAAATTCAGTATAATACTCCCATTCAGAAGAAAAAATAACAGGTGTAACAAAGAATGGATTGCAACAGAAATAAAGGATTTAATCGAGCAAAGAGATGAAGTATGGATAATTGTTAAGAACGACAAAACTAATGACCAATACAGAACAGCCTATACAACGTTAAGAAAATGTGATAAGCAGAGAAAAGAAAAACTTTTACTCAAACAAAATTATTCAATGCAATAACTCTGTGAATTCAACATGGAATATGATTAACCCAAATCATTGATTACCAGCAGAAGTTATCTGTTGATCATGCAATTATATAGATTTTTAAACACTTAAATTTTACCGAAATATTGCTAATGGCTTTAAAGAGCATTTTTCAAATGTCGTGCCAAAACTTTAGAAAAAACATGGTCAACAGTCTAATAATTTTAACTCCCTAATTACTTCTCCTCCCTCCCTTAGTACTAACAGGTTTATTTAAAGATAGATTTATTGTAACGTAAAAAAATTAGAAACGTCACTAGTGAAGTATGGTACACTATTGCCATACGGTAACCTGTTAGTACTAAGGCTTCCATACAGTGTTGGGTCATACCATACGGGTTAAAATTATTAAAAAAAATAAAATAAATAAATTCCCCCTCAAGCAGCTGCTTGCCACAGAGGTCTGACAGGAGCCTGTCAGTTTATATCCCAAAGTAGAAGATCTGAGAGGATGGCAGGACCTCAGCAGAAAAACGACACATACATCCATGCCTTATCCGGGGCTCGAACCCAGGTCCCTTATTTCCTTCTTGATATAACACCTTTAGAAGTACACGATATTATTATGGATTTTGATTATAAAAAATCTGCTGGCATTCATAATATTAAGTAGTCAGATCTCCAACTTTGTGGATTTACCCTTTCAGAGCAGCTTCCTAAATCACTAAATGGGATTTACAATACCCACAAAATTCCTATTGAACTTAAAACTTCAATTATTAGAGCAATTTACAAGTCGGGATCGAAGAATCATTTTGATAATTATAGATCAATTTCTATATTTTCAGCAATTGAAAAAATATGGAAAGGTAAGTTCCTAAATGCTTATGGATGAAATTATTATGAAATCAATGCAAGCTTAAACAAGGGCAACATTGTGGGAGCATTATTCCTTGATTACCAAAAGGCATTCGACACATTAGACCATAAGATCTTACTTAATATACTGCATAACGTAGGAATTACGGGACATTTAATTTACTTCATTCAAAATTAAATATAAAGATAGATTTATTGTAACGTAAAAAAATTAGAAACGTCACTAGTGAAGTCAAACAAGTTCGTTATGGAACTCCCCAAAGCCCTATATTGGGACCATTACTTTTCCTGATATAATATATTAATATATAATAAAATATATTAATGATATCAACAACTAAAGATCAACTCCTCTATTTATTTATATGCTGATGATACTGTGATATTAATCAGTGGTAAGATTTTGAAACAGTTAGTAGGGACCTACAAAAATATTTCGACATTATTCCAATTGTATACAAAACAATTGTATACATTTAAATGCAAACAAGTCTAAGGCCATGTACTTCCATCTACCTAAATCTCAATTCCTGATACCAATCAAATTTTACACCATTCACTTTGTTGCCTAACAAATGTGGACACTAACATTTCTGATAATTGTAAGTGTAATGACATTATTGAAAGAGTTTCATCAGTGAAGTATCTAGGTCTGATTGTCGATGATTTATTCAGGTGGAAGAAACATAAATTATGTTTGTGGTAAATTAAAATACTGCTCCGTAATTTTGTCCAGACTCAGCGCTATCTTATCATTAAATGTCTGTCAAATGGTTTATCATGCAATTGGAGAATCAGTCATAAACTATGATTTAACTATTTATGGTAAAACATACTGTTCACATATTGCCATAATAGAATATTCAAAATGCACATGTTGGATATTGTACCAATTACCACAAAATAAACTTCTTAATCCCAATAAAAGTTACGCTATTACCAACATATTTCCTAGCCTCGGGTCAAGGCTAAATATCGAACAGAATGCTCAAGCATCTTCCAAATAAAGCCGTTGTGCCTCTCTGTTCGATATTTAATTATTTACTTCAAAATCTTATATTTCTTGATGTCTGGAAAATGCTATCGTCAAGCTTTTACATAAACCAGGCAAGGACTCTGCTATTCCATCCAGCTACTGTCCTATCAGCTTGCTGTCTACAATTAGTAAGCTTTTTGAAAAGATTTTGTTCAATCGTATTGACGACTTTCTTGGCTGCCACCCTATTCTGCTTGAGATCCAGTTTGGTTTCAGACGGAATCGATCTACGAATACCAGGTCGTTAGGGTGGTGGAGAAAGTCGCCGAATCCCTTAACAAAAAGGAGACTGTTGCAGCCATCTTTCGGAACGTGGCAAAAGCCTTTGACCGTGTCTGGTTGGACTGCCTTTTACACAAGCTTAAGACAGGCTCCTGTCAGACCTCTGTGGCAAGCAGCTGCTTGAGGGGGTATATACAAGCCGAAGTGCCATCTGGAGTCATCTGTTTGATCCAATCATATTTTTCCAATATAGGACATTTCAAGTGCAAATTAAATCTGCCATGTCTACAAGAAAAGTCATCTCTGCGGGTATGACTCCGGGCTCTCTTTTGAGTCCTACACTCTTCTTTTTATATTTATACGATTTACCTTCCTTTGATCGTATTCATCTTGCACTTTACGCAGATGCCCTTGTCTTACTATCTCCCTCCCTCTGTCCTGCTATTGCTGTGAAGAGGCTGCAGCATAGCTTGACCGAGCTGGGCACGTGGTACGAAAAATGGAAGATAAAGATTAACTCTGACAAGAGTTCTGCCATCTTTTTTGCTGGAAAGCATATTATGAATCCCACTTGCCTCCATTTACAAGATATTCCCATTGATTGGAGTGATTCAGTCAAATATCTTGGGGTTGTTATATATAAGAAGATAAAGTGGGACTATCACATAAATAATATAATCTCCAAAGTCAATTCATTGAGGAGCCAGCTAGGTTCACTCCTTAGGAGAAATTCCATTTTAATGATTGATCATAAGCTTTTACTCTACGATATGATCATCAGACCGGTGATTCTCTATGCTTCATCCATATGGGCGAATACTACACCCACAAATATTCGTAAGATTCAGGTCTTAGAGAACAAGATTGTGAGAACTGCGGTCGATGTACCCTGGTTTAACAGACAACTTCATAAAGACCTGGACATCGACCACATATACACACATATAAAACGCACATCAAAAAGATTTTTTGAGGCTTTAAGTAATAATCCCAATGAGATTATTTCTTCTCTGATTCTTTACGATCATACTGTTTTGAACAAGTACAAGAGGCCTAAAACGGTAGCGTTCTCTCAGGAGACCTACCCATTTTAGGTTTCTTATACAATTTTACTGCTATTTTTAGCTTTTCTTATATTTGCCTTAGGGGCCCACCTAAGGGTGGTTTACTTATATATTTTGTTCATACTCATGTCAAATAGGCATATCTTTCTGATGGAGATGGTTAGGGGTAAAATTATTACCCGGTACATCGGATATGATTATACGATCTACGATCTACAATATATTTCAACTATATAAATGTAAATTTAAATCTTACGTATTATTATGATAATACTTATAAATTCTAGAATAATCATAATAAAAACACTAGGTATAAATCTAAAGGTAAATGCAAATTGGTCTGTAAATGGTAGAGCTAGGCATAAACTGGAAGGAGAGCTGTGTACCAATCCCCAGTGATGATGCACAGAACCGGCCAGGTCTAACACCTAATGTCCGACCCCGCCTTCTCGTAGTGCAGGCCGTTAGTACCTTTCTAAAAATATATTCTCTTTTGGAAGAGAATGGAAGATGAGGGCTGTGAGTTCAGTATGGCCTACTGATGTGGTCATCTATGGCCACTTTTTTCTTTTTTTAAAAAAACCTGCTGAGGAGTGGTCAACTTCACAGGGTCCTGGTGCTGACCATTTATACCTACTAGACTGGACTAGTTTATGGACTTGAGCTTGATTATAGATCCTGGACTTGCTGTACTGGTGGGTCTCTGTTGAGGGAGAATATGCCGCTGTGTTTTCTGTTTGCTTTCTGGGTTGCCAGCCCTAAGTGAACAGAGGCATGGGATACCTTATATCAGCTGGTGGATAATCCTAATCAGAGGCCATAGCAGGTACCTGAACCTTACTTAGCTAGTTGGGCATCGTCAAGCCTAAACTGGAGTAATGTGTCTCTGGCAGGCCATATGGCTCTTGAAAAAGTCCATTTGAAAAGGTGGTGCCTGAAGTTCCTACCAGCATCCGTGACTTCAGCCTTTAGCGGAGGAGGAACAGGTCTTTGCCCCATGTCTGCGATCAGGGGGCTGTTTGATATTGTTGGCCCTACCTATCTCAATAAACATAGTTTCTTTAAAAATCCTACTAATAATTTTCTCTCTTGAGGAACGTGGAACGTGGGGACATTACATAGAGATTATTCTCTTGATGTCCTCACGAAGGAATTCCAGCACTATAACCTAGATATTCCAGGCTTACACGAGAGCAGATGGACAGGTAAAGGTGAGATACTTAAAAATAACTTTAAATTTCTCTTTACATGGAGGGAGGATGGATAGCATCACTAGTTCGTGCGTCTGCTTCTCAGCAGACATGCTAGTGATGCTCTTCTGGGATATGAGTGCATTAATGAAATGTTTCTTACAGCAAAATTTCAGAGAAGCATTAAAGACTTGAAGTTATCTGCTGTTATGCCCCCACTGAGGATGTCAATGAGGATGAGGAGGATAGATTTTACAAACAACTTCAGGATATTTTGAATTCTGTCAAGAAAGGAGATATTACCCTTGTTCTTGGTGACTTCAATGCCAAAGTTGGTACTGACTCTGACCTTTGGGAGGAATAAAAGGCCCTTTTGGTATTGATAGCTGCAATGGCAATGGACAACGTCTCCTACAGGTAAGTAAACTCAATGGATTCAGAATAACTAACACTTATTACAAACACCGCGACATACATAAGTACACATGGGTTTCACCCGATGGGCTGCATAAGAATATGATTGATTACATATTAATTAACAGCAAATGGGGCTAGTTCTGTTAGGAATACCAGGGCATATAGGGGGGCTAAAATTCGATCTGACCATTACCTTGTTAGAAGTGTTTTGCAACTTAAATTTAAAAAGTGTTGTACTAAGGTTAAAAAATTTGCCTTTAATACTGAAGCTCTGAAAGACCCAGTTATAGCTAAAGCTTACCATGATAGATTACTTAGTCATTATGACAGTCATGGTTTGCTTACTACTGAAGTTGAGGAAGGATGGGGCCATTTTAAACATTTTTTTTTTTTGGAAACTAACAACACTCTTTTAGCGAAAAAGAAGCAGAGCAGACAGAATTATTTAAGTGATAAGGCACTTGACCTTATTTCAGAAAGAAGGAACTGCAGAAATGTCCTTAATCAGTATCCTACTAGTCCTAATAGAAAGCATTACAGAGAGCTTAATAAACGTGTAAAAGATCAGTTACCTGCTGATAAGAATCTTTGGCTTGATGGTTTGGCTGACAAAGCCGAGGAAGCAGTTAGACAGCACAACAGCAGAAAGCTGTACCAGATAGTTAATGTTTTGTATGGTAGAAAATGGACAGGCATACAGGGATTGAGGATAAACAAGGTAAGGTTATAGAAGGGGAGGATTCTGTCATGGCTAGGTGGGCTGAGCATTTCAGTGATGTTCTAAACAATATGGTTAGTTCTACTCCCATTGTTTGCAATGATGACAAATGCATTGGTGGCTTTAATGTTGGCTCTATAACACAATATGAAGTTATTTTGGCTGTTTCTAAACTTAAACTTCATAAATCCCCAGGGGTAGATGAAATTACTACGGTAGTGCTTAGAGCTGGGAATGTTTCGGTTACCACTTGGATGACTGAAATTCTGAATATATTTTATGATAAAGGCATGGTTCCTAAGGATTTTAGCAGAGCTGTTGTTATCCCTATTTTCAAAAAAGGTGATTGCAGTTCTTTTGATAACTATAGGGGTATCAGCCTACTCTCTGTTCCAGGTAAAGTTCTTTCCATGATTGTGCTTAATAAAATTGAGAATCTGGTTAACAATCAGTTGCGTGATGAGCAATGTGGATTCAGAAGTGGTAGGGGATGTGTGGATCAGATATTTTCACTTAGGCAGATTCTTGAGAAAAGTTTAGAGTTTCAGAAACCTTTGGTTGCTAGCTTTGTTGATTTAAAAAAAGGCTTTCGACTCTATTGATCGTCATAATTTGTGGTTGATTGTGAGATCATATGGTATACCAGACAAGTTGGTTAACATAATGAAAGCTCTCTATAATAACACTGAGTCGTGTGTCAGAGTAGGTAAGTCTTGTAGCAATTGGTTTAGCAATACTTCTGGTGTTCGACAAGGGTGCATTTTGTCTCCTTTTATCTTTAGTTTGGTTATTGATAATGTTGTGCGAAATTCACTGCAAGGGAAAGATTTTGGCCTTAAATGCTCTGGAAATACTAAAATTTCTAATTTGGGATTATACTGATGATTTAGCCCTTTTGGCAAATGATGTTGATGAGATGAACACTTTCATTCGAGCTGTTGATGAGCCTGGTAGTAGAGTAGGTTTGGTTATAAATAGAGAGAAAACTAAAGTGATGAAAATTGGTGAGGCAGGCTGTGATTCAGTTAATACGAATGTTTGCAATCTTGAGCAGGTGTCACAGTTTAATTGCCTTGGGAGCTATGTAACAGATACTGGTGATGTGCGGCATGAGATTAACAGACGAATAGGGATTGCTGCCGGGACTTTTAAGAATCTATGAAGAGTGTGGAAAAATAGGCGTATACACCTAAAGACTAAAATTAGACTGTATAATAGTTTGGTTCTTTCTAGGGTTAGTTATGGTAGTGAAACTTGGACGCTGTGTAAAACAAAATAACAGGAAACTGGATGCTTTTGATTCTATATGCTTACCTAGTATCTTGGGTATTAGGTGGTTTAACTTTGTAACTAAAGATGAAGTTAGGTAAAGGAGTCTGCAACCTCCTTTAAGCAGCATATTGTGCAGAGAGAGACTCCGCTGGTTTGGCCATGTTGCCCGTATGGATAATTATAGATTGGCGAATAGGGTTATGAACAATGTGCCTAAAGGCCTCAGAAAGAGCGGTGGGTCAGATGCGGTGGGCAGACAATGTCAAACAGGACTTTGTTAAAAATGGTGTGCAGTGGCCGGATGCAACAGACGTAGCTCGGGACAGATATGCTTGGAGACTAAACTGCACGGTCTGGTTAGACCTCCGTAGACCATGGCTGCTTGATGATGACGACGACAACGACGACGACGACGATGTTGATGAAATGCAAATTATCACATTTTAGAAACAATGTTGTAAAAATTGTAAAAATTATAAAATTTCGTCTCTGTTCAACAGCATCCCTGAGAAGCTATTGAATTTTAAAAAAATTAGTGACGCTAATAAAAGTCTTCAGGACATGGCTTCTGGAAAATATTAAAAACTGTTTATTCTGTGGTAACTATTAAATGTAATATTGAGTTTATTTTATAAAATTATAACTGTTTATTTTATACCGTATTTGGATCCCTGCGCAGAAGTTTTTTAGCTTCGTAGGATTTAATTTTGTACTAAAAGGTTAAAGAAATTAGAGGCACTTATGGATTAAAAATAAAAAAAACAATACTTAGTAAAAGGGAGCGTTAGAAAATAGTACTTGTCAGAAGAAGGAATTTGCGAATCGGAGCTATTTTTAGAGTTTTCTAGCACATTCTAGAGCTAATTCTTCAAGTATACCTAGAATCATGAAGTATTCAAACGGACTGAAGACTATCTATCTTACTCATTTTCATTGCTTTAGTTTTCTCTCTATTTATCGCAAGATGGCATCTTCTTATTAATCTATCAACAATTCTTATGAAGGAGTTGATCTTGCGCGAAAATATTTCATCAAGAAGACATCATGCCAAGTGGGACACTCTCCTAGCCGCAGAAATTGCTTCGGTTGGAACGTCGTTACAGACATATATATGAAAGACTATGGTCACATCACGAGTAACGGTAGTAGAAAATTATCACTTACAGAGGGGCAAAGATGACATTTATTGCAAGTAACTGTGGTAATATTATTATTTCTCAGCATTCATTATTTGTTTTATCAGATGGATTAATCTGTTTTCCTGTCGTCATTTTCGTAGCTGTGTTTCTTAGGAATATTTTATCTTGCCTTTAGTTTTCCTATTGTATCGATGTGGGAGAGGGGGTTGGTTCAGACGACAGCGTGCCAAGCTGGTAATCTACAGTTCCCAGGTTCAAATCCCATCTGTGCCAGAGTTGCGAGTTATCTCCGCAAAACCTGCACCCTGCCCTCGATCAGAAAGGCGACATAAAGTTGTGCCTCCGTATGCAGGAGAGCCATATCCTGTACACGTTAAAAATGCTGGACGATCTTGATGGGAGGCTTTCATATGTCTCATAAGAGCTGTTCAGTGGGTCACCTTCCTCCATCCTTTTCTGAGCCTTTGGAATCCTTGTGACCTGCCCATTGTGTGCAATAAAAAAGTGTCTCTCAGAGGTAAAACAACTCATCTATACGACGTAAATTTTTCAAGGAACGAAAAGAAATTCTGATTTCGACTAATATATCCACCTATTTTCAGTGAAATATGGGACGGAGAGAATGTTAAACCTGCATTTTCGGGCACTTCAGTTCATGACATTTTTCAAATTTAGCAATCCACCACTTCTAGCATTCTAGAGAAGATTTAGTTGTCGAAGTGAGACAAACTATTCGCAATAGATTCTATTCACGTAGTGGTCTTTAAGACGTTGGATAAGGTACGATTATAATTGCTACCGAAGCTGTTGATAAAATATAAAAATTTTGACGTCTTCTTGTTTTAACAGAGTAAGCTCATTTCACAGGGTTAGCGATGTGACAGAAACAAGGAGGAAAATCAAGCGAGGAAACAGCGATCGATTGAATTATCTCGATTCCATTCACCGGCGCAAAGAGGACGTGGATCGTTAAATGTGCGAAAGATTAATTGTTCGGTAAGGAAGCTAGTTTGCTCTTCAACAAGACAATGCTTATAGCCACAAAGGTTTCAGCGGTTTAGTGTTATTAACGTTTTCGAAATTTCTGCGTCTTGAAACAAAACTATTACGAGCAACTGAGTTCAGCTGCACACGCTGCAATGTTCGGGGAGGTCTTACATCTTTTGTAGTGATTTTGTTTCAAGTCTAAAGCGAACAAACTTCTCTCTTGTGGCCGCATCCTTTCGGATGGCGATAACGACTCAGCTAATGACTACACCAATCTGCTTGATGTTCCGAGGTTTAAGATTACCTATGACATTAACCGCGGGGCCTAAATAATACCTTGTGTTTGAATTGTAACCAGTTAATAGCGCAGAAGTTGCAAACAGTGAACAAATTTCAAACAAGGTTGTTTGGATATGCGGATTCCCTTTTCGTCAAAAGGGGATTCTACAGTAACTTTAAGAAAATGCTTGATTTGACATAGAAATATATGTTTAAAATGTTTACATCAGGAAATTGTAACAATTTTTTGTATATAGTTTTTTATTCGTAGATTAATTACAAAATATCCCCACAATATTGTGCGGGTTTCATCTACTTTTAATGTGATTAGCAGCATTACCTTTATGAATAGTCTAGGATGAAATTTTAGACGGATAAAAACAAGAAATTGTAAACTGTAGACCTGGCTTCTATTTGAAAGTTTACGGTGTTAACACATTCAGGATGTTCAAAGAATTTTGTTCGTCTGAACATTACGTGCATGCAAGAATGAATATAGAGAAGGGGTGCAAAGGAAAATACCCCCCTTGAGAATGCTGGTAAGGGTAATGAAGGCCACAAGGTATTAAACTTGTTCATATTTCACTCATTTTTTTCAGGAAATGTTTTTTTAAATCTTTAAAACGAAGGGAAAAATGTTCATTTTTTTCTAGATTCGGCATGTAATATTATAAATTGTGTCTCCTAAATACCTCTCATGCATTTGACTCATTACCAAAAAATAAACCGAAATGTTATTTATTATTTTTCGATATAAATCATGGTTAATGAACAAAACTGACTGAAAATTGATTGACGTCTCTAGTTCTCGAAAGTGTATATTTTTTTTATCAACTAAATGAAAAGTTTTGTTAAAAATGCTTTGTATCGTTGACTAACATTATAAAGTTATGATTTGTTTCATCAGCCATATGGCTTTACTACTCGTATATCAAAGTTGGGTTGTTTTACCTCTGAGCAGCACCTTTTTTGCACACAATGAGCTAAATGGCCAGATCACAAGGACCCAGAGAAAGTTGGGGGAAGGAACCCACTGGACAGCTGTTGGGAGATAGATGTCCATCAAAGCCATCCAGCGTGTTCTTTAAAGTTCGCAGTTTATAACTCTCCCGTACAAGGCGCCATGGCTTAACGTCCCATCCGATGGAGGTGGCCTTTCCAAGCTCAATGGTGTCCCTAACTAACCGAGGGCAGGGTGGGAAGTTTGTGGAGGCAAATCCCAACGGTGGTCCAACTGGGACTCGAATCTGGGAAATACAGATTACGAGCCTGGCTCGCTACCGACTGAGCCCTCCCCCCTCGTATATCAAAGACTTCCAATACATCGGAACACTGAAAGTAAAGCCTTAGGAAGTAGGATCTTTCGACAGCTTTCGAAATTGCAAAGTGATAACTCCATAAAATTCACAAGGGCTAAATTTCATTTCAATATATTTTTTTTAAATTGCACATGTAGGACTGAAAAGCTTTCGAATGAGACAATGATCCTCTAAGCCAGACAAGAAATTTAAGAGATTATTATTTTAAAGACTAACAGGCAGATAATTATTAGCCATTATGAACCGTTAACGGGTGAAAGGGATTGTCGTCACTTAACTCTCACTTGTAACCACACTCAAATCCACTCTTCAGTAAACGATTTCTCATCCCCATGCTTGTGCTTTCAAACGCTATGCCTTTGAGAAGCCGTTACGTCTGTTCTAACAGTTCCTTAAGAGAAATGCAATAAAAGAAATAAGATACAAGAACAAGAACTGTGCATATGTACCTTGTTTCTTTTATACATTATGTATATATCGTTGAAGATATATATATATATTTTTTGGTGAACCATTTTATTATGCCATTACTTAGTTTATATTGCTAGAAAAACCATCAGAATGTTTAAAATTTTTAACTTAACTTTTTTCATTTAATACAAAATATTAAAATTTGTCAAACCACTGTCCAAGCTGTGTCTTATAAATATATATTCGAAAAAGTTCATACTGATATTAAATATATCAATTAAAATACTTTCTTATTCTTTTTTCTCTTGTGAACAATGTTCATAAATCGTGACGATAAGAATTTTGTTCCTCTCTAAATAAACCACGAGGATTCTTTACGAAATAAAAGGGCATTTATTCGTTCAGCTAAAGATATTTCCTGCTCACTATGCATCATTTCTCTTGTCATCTACTGTTCTATATTACTCTGTTGATCCAGTGTTGTTAACGCTAACGGGACGCTTCTTCTCACAATCTCATAAGCAAGTCACTTCAATGCCAGTTCGCGCGGCGCCATCATCTCGCAAAACAACTCATCGAGGGAAGAAGAAATACACGAGCGTCGTGTTTCTCTGGTCGTTGTGCTCGGTTTTGAACTGTTGCCAGAAACTGATGAAATTCGGTACTGAGGAGATTGCAATGAATGGAAATCTGATGAAAATAAATGCAAATCTTATCTATTTTGCTCTTATTTGTACTCTCATCTCTCATGATAATTTCCATCTTTTACTTTCCTGGGTTGTTTGCGTTGATCTTCGGAATACATCTTCGGAGATTCTTCAAGGACGTAGAAAAGACAGGAGTTAGCAATCATTGCAATTTAGTTCAGTTAATAAATATTCTTCTGCGTCTTTAACAAAGACTTTCAGTTATTTTAGTTACACTTCTGATGATTAAGGCGTTTAATGTTATAAAAATCTTCCAGCTACAATAACTCTGCATCCTTCTGACAACTGTTTTCAGATGAGCACTTTTGAAAATAAAGCTGATGAATTGAACAGCATTATAACATTAAAAAGAAATGAGAAATTTATGAAAACTACAAGCTAAGCACTATTTAGCTAGAGGCAAACATCTCATAATTATCCGGCTGAGTCGTTCGTCTTCTCCTTGGTATAACTCGCATGTGGGGGTCGTTCCTTTATCAGAAAGAGCCGCAAAGAAGAAAGGGTACAGCCAAAGTATACATAAAAAAAACGAACAGGTAAAATATAACATAATGCAAAGCGTTTTCCCCAATATAGGGAAGAATAAAAAAATGGAATGTTATCCTTAGCATCCTAAATTGGATTGAACAGCCATTATCTTGAGTATCTTCATGAATTATTTCGATTCGAATGAGTTTAAGAAAACGCAGAAATATAATAATTTTTGGCTGAAAACCAGCTGAACTCCAAAATCTTATCCTGAAGCGAAAAGCAAGGAGAAATATGTTCCACAATAAGCAAAAGTCACCGGTTGGTGACAATGAAATAAGACTATAGATCGTTATCACTATAGAAAGTTAATATATTTGATAAATACTATAATCAATACTTCATCAGAGTAGGTTGAAATATAGGAATTTAAGGTCCAAGCGTTGTTTCAAACCAAAACAAGGAAAACGATCTTTCGTTCAATAGCCAGCAATCAGCCACTACTGTAAAAGTATCCAGAATAAACGAAGTCTATCCAGCCTCTCTTTAGAGAAAGTAAAAGATGTCTCTGCTGCTGTACGACCTAGAATGCAACTTTAAGACAATACTTTCCGGGGCACACCTGTATCGGAATTCTCTAAGAACAGACAAGATCTATTAGAAAAAGCACTTTTCTTAAAAGCTCACTCTTTCTCTCCTTCTTCTCATGTTGTCCTCCAGACACCAATGAAAAAAGGAGTAACTTCTCATTGTTTTTCTTTGGTCAAGAATCAATGGCTCCATTTTTAGGAAAAGTCATTCTCCCTTTTCCTTACTCGAAGCTTGCAGGGATCAAATAGTCAAATTCAAAAGAACGATCGCTCGTCCTATTTTTGGCAGGTAAAATGTAAAATGACGTTTCGCACAGAGCCTATATCAATCACAAGAGCAGTAGCGAACTGATAATATCCTGGCCTGCCGTAGAATTAAGATTACGGGTCCCTTGAATCAAACTTTTGGAAACATTCAAAATATATTTATATGATGCAGATACTGACTAAGCTGCAGGCCCTCGTGAAAGCCTGGACCCTTGGTCAGTACACTCACTTCTCGCCTGAATTACGTTTCAATCGATAGTTTTAATAACTATTCTAATGATTTCAAAGTTTCTACGATGCATTTTTAGACCACTTTGAATGCCTTTACTAGAGCACTTCCAGTCTGCCATAGTACAATGTATATCTCTGAGGGTTGATAATTCACGTTTCGAATCGAAACTCTATGATTTGGAAAGCGCCGTCGAT
This sequence comes from Ryuthela nishihirai, assembly GCA_038380435.1. Classification (NCBI taxonomy): domain Eukaryota; kingdom Metazoa; phylum Arthropoda; class Arachnida; order Araneae; family Heptathelidae; genus Ryuthela; species Ryuthela nishihirai. The sequence continues at coordinate 14,814,641 of JAWZYU010000019.1, read as the reverse complement.
ATTCCATTGGCAGTTCTTCCATAGCCATTAAAAATTCTTTATTTATTTATTAAATGTGAATGCACCGTCAAGGAACATCAATGAGAAATTACAATGAGAAATATTTTCCTGCAGGTACAAATGGGTGGAGAAATACGAAAATGAAATAAATGTACATAACATCCTGTTTGCATCACACCCATTTTCTTCCGCAAATGCCTAAGCTCGAGCTTTGTTTTGTGGCCATAATATCGTCACTTACCTTGCTTTGTTTTTTTGGAAGCTGTTGTCGCTGTGCAGCATGTCATTCGTTTCTTAACTTATTGAAAATGAACTGCATCCAGAGTATTTGTGCATCTAGGTGTTGAAATGAGCTAGAATGAACTTTTCACTTCTCCATTAACAAGAAATTAAATATTCCTGTTAATATATAGGGAAAAAAATATATTTTTATCATTAAACTGGATATTATTCATTACAGAAAATTATCTTAGTGCACTGAATATGAATTCTGACTTTTGTATTGTGAAAAACTACAAATTACCAAACAGGGTTGGGTTGTTTTACCTCTGAGCGACACTTTTTTGCACACCATGGGCTAAATGGCCAGGTCACATGGACCCCGAAGGCTCAGAGAAGGTTGGGGGAGGGGACCCACTGGAACAGCTGTTGGGAGACAGATGGTAGCCTCCCTTCAAGGCCATCCAGCGTGTTCTTTAACGTGCACAGGGTATGGCTCTCCCGCACACGGGGCCACGGCTTAACGTCCCATCCGACGGACGGCGGCCTTTCCAAGCCCATCGGTGTCCCCTACTGACCGTGGGCAGGGCGGGGAATTTTGCGGAGATAAATCTCAACGCTGCCCCAGCTGGGACTCGAACCTGGGAACTACAGATTACGAGCCTGGCGCGCTGCCGACTGAGCCACCCCCGCCCCACCAAACAGGGAATAGACTTATTTGACCATTTCCTAAAATTATTCTTTTTTCCCAACTTTTTGTTTTCTTCTCTGAATTTGGTTTTCTACCATGATGTTTGATGTTAAATAAAATTAAATTTCTTTCCAAGATATTTAATATAAATGCACAGGTGAACTCCACACAGGATTTGCTATTCAATTAGTAATGAACTTAAGATTTTGTTTGAAGGAAACACCCAGGAAGTTTTAATCTGCGTTTTATCTATTAGGCAAATTATGTTGATGCATTGTATATACCAGAGGTTCTCAACGTGGGGTATGCGGTAAAAAAATTTTGGGATACGCCGTGAGAGCTCAAAAGTCGCTAGATCTAGTAACAAAGTCGCTAAATTGGCATTTTTATACTATAACTATAGTTTTATCTATCTATATAAGTGGTACGTCAGTTACATACACATTCCCGGGGGTACGTGAAGCATATAAGGTTGAGAATCACTGGTATAAACTATAGATTACTATAACAAACTGCAACGTCAGTTACTGAATGACCATTTTCCAAAGATTGTCACAAGAGGAACATTATAACAAACACTTTCTCATAACTCTCCTACGAACAATTTTGATTTAACTGCTCTTCCAGTAAATTAAGCTACTAAGATCCAATAATTTTTTGCGCATGTAGAAAGATCTGTGAGACAAGCAGTTATATTTATGATTGTGAGACAAGCAGTTATATTTATAATTCTGAGACAAGAAGTAAATTCGGATGAACTCTTTGGTACGTTGGGAAGGGATGTTGTTGTAATTACAGATGAAATCGATTTATCAACGAATTATTAATTAATTGCTCTTTGCTCTTGCAGTTCAGGTAAACATTTTTTTTTAATGTTTGAAAATTTATAAATGATGCCCATTGGACTGCTACTGCCAAAATCGTTTTATAAACAAAATCTTTCAAACCTTTACTGGCATATTTGCCTCTTGGTTATAATATATACAAAGAACATATATTTTTTTCTTTTACTTTTTCGTTTCAATTTTGAATTGAATCTCAATTTCAGTTTCGATTTTAAAATTGTTATTGATTACTACTGTGTTATTTGTGTTAGACTGATAATGTATTCAGAAATGTAAAAATTTATGTATTTTAACACTTCTAACCATACCAAAAATAATGTAAATAAATATTTTATGTACAATCTGAAAGCTGTTTCGTTTAACTAAAAGGTTAATTTTTTTTAAGATTTAGGGAATGACAATGAGAAGCATGTACTGAATGCAAATATCCAAAGAAGCACGATTTTCTGGTAGTATTTAGTAGTCCTTATGTTTATTGAAACAGCAAATACATTGTTCATAACATTGAAGATTAATTACATCTAGAGTTAAATGTTAAAAAAAAAGACGATACCTATTGAAAAAATTGGCACGTAAGCTTAGTGGTGCAACAGAAATGATTTTCAGGCGAAAATCAAAAGAAGATAATAGAAAACAATAAATAGCGGAAGCAAGAGAGGATCAAGAGGGACTTCCCAGTCCCATTCCTTCCCTCCGAGAATGCTACCAAGATGCGAAAAAATTTGTAAGGTAAATCAGTGCCAAAACTTCACAGAACCACCTCCAGTTTGAATAACACCTTGGACATAGTCCGGATGGAAGTCTCCCTTACTTCTGCGATGCGTTCTCCACCTTACATCGTTGGGATACAGACAGGAACGCGACTCATCTGACCAAATAACGGTTTTCCAGTCTGCAGTCTAATGTCTATAGAGCCTAGCCCAATGCAACTGGGTTGCTTTATGTGCAGCTGGTCGCATCGACCTCTACTGTGGTACCCTAATTCAAATGCTCATGGAATGCAGTTTCCTTCGCAATGATCTTTTTGAAATAGACCTCTGTGATTCTTCATTCACTGTCTGTAGGAATTCCGGTTTAGTGTGAAATCAGTTTGCAGTCACTAGTCGTGATACTCCGCAGAGGTCTCTGTCTATGAGGACTTGCGGTCACAGTAACGTCTACGATTAGCAGTCAAATTGGATGTACACCACTGTTTATATACTCATTGACTGTTCATTTCGGCTTCTTCTTTCACAGCATGCCGTGTAGTCCTACCAAATGCTTTAGCATTCGTTAACCTTTCATCACGTCTTTCTTCCAAAGCATTATTCACAACAGGAACAACGTGTAACCAGCACTCCACTTGAATTGACGACATTGCAGAGTAAACGGAAGGTTATTTGCCTCTCTATAGTTCTGCATTATTACAGGCACGACATCTACCAATGTATCAAATCAATACTACCGTTTATGTTGGGGGTGGATATTTTTTTTGTCTCGTGTGCTTCTATAGAGATTTGACTTTGCATTAGCAACACCTACCAAATATCTCATAGACCATCTTTTGACCATAACAGCCTATAAACGTTGGGGCATGGACTTCACAAGGAGTTGCACAATGTACTGTGGTAGTGCTACCCATGTGTTCCACAATGTGTGCTATAATGCCTGCATATTGTTAGGTGGAGGATCAGAGCATCTAATCGCTTTTTCCGGTAAGTTCCAGACATGCTCAATTGGATTTAGATCCTGTGAATTGAGTGGTCAGAGGAAGATCGAGGATTCATTGTCATGTTCCTGAAATAAGTTTGCAACCTTCTGTACCATGTGACATGACATGTTGTCTTTTTCATAGACACCATAGATGTCTGGATACACTGCCATCATTAAGGAGTGTACTTGGTCAGCAACAATAGAAAGCTAGGAGGTATTGTTGGGCCACTCTAGGAGGTATTGGTGGACAACTCTGATCAATGGACTTAGGGTATGTCGCGAAAACAGTCCCCAAAACCGACAGCCTGCCAAACACCGACAGTACACCCCCATACCATACCCTGAAGTTGCTTTCTCCAAATGCAAACATGCCTATCACTATGATAGCGTTAGAAATGGGTTCATATGACCAGGTGACAGATCCGCACAGAAACATTTGTGATCTACTGTTGCTGCTGATGTGCCTATAAAAGGCATAGTTTCTTGTGTCACAACAGCGAGCATGGTTACCCGTGACGGCCATCGACTGTCATAAACCGTATGAGCTAATAATCAAGCACATTTTCCGTGGATATTGGCTTTACCATTCCAAAATTTTACAGGTGATTAGCTGGGAATACTATGCAGTGCCTTTGATGTTTTATGAGACGGGACAAGGTGGCTCAACATGGCTATCGACAAAAACACATGGCTGTCCCATTTACGACCTTTGTCTGGTTGCTCAACCACTGTTGAGTCAGTCACTGTAGATTCGTGACACCACAAAATGGAAGCAGTTGCATGGTGGCTGTTATCGAGATACTGGCACCTGGACATCGTGTCCTCACTATCATATCAATTTCGAGGTTGGAAAGATCACAATACCAACTCGTTCTTCATCGAAGTAACGCTGAAACTGATTGTCACCTTTACACTCTACAATAATATTTCATCCGTTCTCGACCACGAGACACCAGTGTCAAACACCTATCCATTCCTACACAAAGGAGGCGGGGGTGGCTCAGTTGGTAATGCACCAGGCTCGTAATTTTTGTTTCCAGGTTCGAGTACCAGCTGGATCAGCATTGAGATTTATTTCCGTAAAATTCCCCGCCCTTCTCATGGTCAGTAGGGGGCCACCGATGGGTTTGGAAAAGCTGCAGTCAGTCGAATGGGACGTTAAGCAGTGACCCGTGTGCGGGAGAGCCATACCCTGTGCAGGATAAAGAACACGCTGGATGGCCTTGACGAGAGGCTACCATCTGTCTCTCAACAGCTGTTCCAGTGGATCCTCTCCCCCAACCTTCTCGGAGAATTCGGGGTCCATGTGACCTGGCCATTTAGCCCATGGTGTGCAAAAAATGCCGCTCAGAGGTAAAACAACCCAACCGAATCTACACGAGGAGGTGTTACTAATACAAACCCAACTTAGTGTAGGTAGCGATGAAATATTAAGATTCGAATATTCTGAATCTTACAAAAGTTTTAATTTGCGTCGTTATAAGACTTGAAAATTGTTAAATGAAACAATCTTAACAAATAGTGTCAACGATCTACTCATGATAGAAAGCTGCGATGTTAATTGTAGAATACGATGATGATCAGAGGTTTACATTGATATCAACGATTTGCCACTTCCCCCTCCTCACCAAGGACATGGGAAAACGCTTTTTTTAAAGCAATAAATAAAATATTTCGGTGGGTGGGCTCTAATGGTTACGATGCACTTTTTGATATTTTCCAATCGTTTTGATTTCCAATTTTAGAAGGCCCTAAATTAAGAAAATGTAATTTGAAATAACATTATAAAACATACAACTATTCTATTGATTAATCGACATCGTTCGATCTATTCCAAAAACAGATTAGAAATTTTGGTAGCAACATACAGATGATGCTTAAAGGGTTTGGTATTAATTTGTCTCCTTACGACTAGGAGGGGTGGAAAAATGCAACATTTTAATTTTTTAAGAGAATAAAAAATTCTTGTTAAGTTTGATAAACAAAAATGAAATATTATTGTTTTGATTTCTCAATCATCTTTTAGTTTGAATTTCCACTCTGCGGTGGGCAGCGATGGCGGAGGATTAGCCACTCTATAATAGAGGAGGACCAACTAGTCCCTTAATTAGATTCACCTTAGCTTAGATGAAATAACGGTTCGCGGGTGGTTACACCCATACCGACATATGCCTCAGACTTGCTGCACCAAGTGATGCATAGAAATATGTTCAACAATTCACGCAAGAGAGTTGTATGATGCAAAAAATTATGCAATGAGGGGGAGATCAATGCACTTTCCAGATTCCCGCTTTACCGTCGGCGAAAGGACATACAACCCTTGCCTACAACGTGGTTCACATAGAACTCACCTCAGTTCCACACTGTACTTTGTTCACCAAGAACCGAACCTTGATTCTCACATGGAATCGAACCCTCTCCTTAAGGATTTTGTTTGAGTAAGAGCAGCATCCCTTGACATGTGTTCAAACGTCTTTCCCGTCTGACAGCGACGCTCAAGACTTGTTTATGATTGCCTGACCAGTATCCAGCACTCACACTCGCGACCCAGGCTAGTTGTAAACGGCCGTAAAAGGGAATTTGGGACTCGTCAGCATGTGCAGACAGCCAGCATTTATGAGTCACATCCCCACAATAGCACTTCCAAAAACACATTTAATACGTAAAATATTTTCAACAACAGAAATACAATAAAAGTGCAACAATAAATAAAAATAAATACAAGGTCATGACACACTCTCAGAGTGTGCCAAAATCGTAATATGACGAACTTCATTCTCTGTAAATGATCGTTTGAGTGATTCCAAGTCAAATCAACACAAAATATCGCGTTTTTGGATAACATCATTTTTGATTTTATGAAATTTGGTATGTTTGTTCTAATCGAAACACTCTGATGCACCATTTTTTTTCTACGACAAATGGGTTTAGAGAAATAAAGACTCAAAAAGCAAGAAAAGTGCCTGATTTCTTTAAACTAACAGTAACTTTAAAATAAATATCTCTGGATTTAATTATGTTAGGACATTGAAATTGGTTTTATTTTAAAGCTCTTTCCTGGGCCTTTAAAGTTTAATATTTAAATTCAAGTATCTGGAAATAAGCAGTTTCAATGTCATTGTCCAAAACATTTGACCTGAATATTTCAAAACACGTTCCTTTTAATTTTTTTGCAAGACATTTGGTAGAACATATATTAACCAACAACATGTTAGGAAAAGTTTTATCTTGGGACTGCTATGGGTTCCTAAATTACAAATTTTTGAATTAGGCAAGGTTGTGAAAAACCATGGATAGCCTTATATAAATCCATTTCACATCTTACTTTCTCAATACATTTCTATTATTTTCACTCTACTAATCATCATTCCAATAAAATTACTCTAATGCTCATATTATAAAACGTTAAAATGTGTTTATATTATTTTCATCCACTATTTAAGAAGCTTAGTTATTCTATGATTAACTTGGAACGGTAATTTTACCACTTATGACATACCTTTTTTGTCAATCCCAGCGTTGAGTTTATCTCCGCTATCTCCGACTATGGCCTCCTGTCTGAAAGGGGGCATCGATAGGTCATTATTATTATTATCTGTTCACTCCATTCGTGACACCAATAGTGAATGGACCACGGGCGTCCTTAATGAAGAGCAAAGGAAAAATTCCTCCTTTTTTGCTATAAAAACGAACTCTTTAAATATTTATTATTCAGTTGGGTTGGGTTGTTTTACCTCTGAGCGGCACTTTTTTGCATACCATGGGCTAAATGGCCAGGTCACATGGACCCCGAATGCTCAGAGAAGGTTGGGGGAGGGGACCCACTGGAACAGCTGTTGTGAGACAGATGGTAGCCTCCCGTCAAGGCCATCCAGCGTGTTCTTTAACGTGCACAGGATATGGCTCTCCCTCACACGGAGCCACGGCTTAATTTCCCATCCGACGGACGGCGGCCTTTCCAAGCCCATCGGTGTCCCCTACTGACCTTGGGCAAGGCGGAGGATTTTTGCGGAGATAAATCTCAACGCTGACCCAGCTGGGACTCGAACCTGGGAACTACAGATTACGAGCCTGGCGCGCTACCGACTGAGCCACCCCCGCCCCTTATTATTCAGTAAAAAGGGTCAAGATTTGAACTTAAAATAAGGAAATTGATGTATAAGACATTAAAATTATTGTTAAAGACAAAATATTTGAAACTGAAACAGGTATAGAAAATTTAACTGTGTTTTCGATTGACTTTTTGAAAAAATCTTGCAGTTGCTTCTTAGAGTTTCGAAAGTCTTGAAATCGTAAAAAAAATGATCGTATGAAGCAAAGACTTTACCTACGCTTTCGAATCTGATCGTGAATGACCTGGAACATTACAGCGAGACAGACCACAGCCAAGCAGACAAGCCATCACTTTCTTCCATTAAGTACAGAGTTTCCGCCAAAATCAACAGATCAGTGATATCTGTATCCAGTCACCCTTTGTTTCCATAGATAGCTACCAATGGTAGCACAATAGCTGTTCATTTGAGCAATCCCATGACAACTAGAGGATGTTAATCTATAACAGACAATATCTGAAAGCTTTGAGAGCTTCTCTCCGCAGCTCAGAGATTGTCTGTTACAGGAAGGAAAAGATATATTCCTCTGATACTACAATCCTGATGCAGCACTTACTAATTTAGTGTATTGCAAATAGGGGCGGATCCAGGTGGGAAAGGGGTGGCAAGGGGGCCATGCACCTCCCCCCTTTAAAAATGCTAGTAACTGGGACGGAGGCGGAAAATTATTAAACGTATTTTTCAGAAATTTCTTTAAAAATCACTAAAACGGAGGAGAAAAGTTTATACTGGAACGAGTTTGCGGTTCTCCCCCCTTATCTCCCCTTTTTTTTTGCTAGATCCGGCATTTTTTTCATGACATTGGGAATTCAACCTGATTAGACCTGAATTTAAACCTTCTTGCAGAAGTTTATAAATGAGATGTGTTTAGGTTTCAGAGTTTTGTGAATTCCACTCTAATTATCAAAACTATATATATATCCAGAAGACTCTTTATTAGGTACAGTCCTATGCAATAGTAACTCAGATATAGAACTCAATTATTTTTTAAAATAACCTTTTCTTATGGAATAAAATGTGACTTAATATAATTAAAATATGTCAATCTAATTCGATCTGGATTTTCGACAATTTTTATTTCGTATTCAGATAGTTAAGGAAATTGGGATATTTATCAGCAACAACAAGGCCTCAATCGTATCAAATACGAAACAGTTTAAATAATTGCTCTGAAAAGTTAATAAAAACAATAACCGTTATACTAAACTTTACTAACACATGAAAGGATATTTATCAGTTCGCGTAATATTTATTTTAATTTTCGATTTTTTTTTGCAGAACTAGCGAATTTGTTAAATGTTTCAGCTTCGAGGACTTTCTAAGTACTGAACTCATACTGATGAAAATCTAGACTTAAATAGATTTCATTGAGATCTTTAAATAATTTTTTAGCAAAAGTCTTATCTTGGAAGTTATTCAGTTCTGTACTGAGTTTCTGTTGACATAATATGAAACAATAACTAATAAAGAGACCTCTGAGTGTATGTTCTGAAAAAATTGCAAAGCTGAATTCAAATCTTTTTGCAGATTTTCAATATCCTGAACAGATTTCGAGTTATATGTAACGAAAAATATGCTGATGCTTCTTAATATTTTGACGTTCTCTTCGTTTGGATTTATTCCTATATTCAGTTTTGCATCTTTCGAAGCAATCATATAATTTAAAAGTTTTAATTTTTTTTAATTCTCATAACATTTTCTTATAAATATTATTTCCTCTTGTCCTAAACTGTAAAGTTTGTTTATAGTAACACTCACAATATTAAACAAAATAAATAAGTATCCTCTCAAGCAACTACTTGCCACAGAGGTCTGACAGGATCTTGTCAGTTTACATGACAGAGTAGAAGGTCTATGAGGAAGGCGAGACCTCAGCAAAACCTTAGAGTAGGTAATAAAAGTTTGTACACAATTTTTTCTCCTCGAATGCATATAACATTTTTTTACTATACATAAAGATATAGATCATATAATTTTATGTATTATTATAAGATTTACCTCCGTTGCTCGTGTGCTTCTCTAAAATTCTGTTAAATACGAGAATATAATTGATCGACCGAAGTGTCGCAAACATCAATTTCGACTTCACTAGAGTCATCTATGTCGATATTATCAACTGCAAGTAAGAAAGGGAAAGCCATTCCAATAGGAAATGAACAGCATAAAAACTCTAAAACTCAATCCTGATTATTTAAAATAGAATGTCTGGAAGTGTGAGTCGTGACTCCTTTAGGACAGTCGAGAAACTCGAAAAGCTTATAGATTTAAATATTGTCACATAAGTGAAATAACCATCAAACTGGTGGCCGGTCCTTGCATGTCCTGGATCTCTGAGTGATATGGACCACTCCAAGAAAATTCCACCACCATCGACAGCCCCTCCATCCATCCCTTAGTTTACCACAACTTTCCGGTAATACACCGTATACTGTTGTCTGGAACATTCTGTTGAGCGAATATGTGTTCCTCTATTCAAGTTACTTTCGTAAATGGTAAAGGGACGTGTGTGAAAAATGCTGTCAATAGTAAAAAGAGCGGCGACTGGAAAAGTTTAAGAACCAGTGACACTCCGCATATCGTAAGCTTTTATTTCACATACAGTTCATTAAGATCGATCAAATTAGATTTCCTTCCTCAATTTTTGTTTTGTCTTTTGGGTGGATAAAGGTATAAAATAGGTCTACGACACTACGAAAGCCGTAAAGGCATGTTGGGAACAAAATCAAGTACGACATAGATAAAAAATTGATCTGACTGGCTTCGAAAGGGAGATCATCGCTATAGAGCGATGGGCCCAGCGATGAGCATCTGTAACGGAGGTGATGGAAGTCGGCGGAAAATCACGGGGCCTAGAATCCAAGGGCACAATATTCCAAGGCACAATATCCGGACACAATGTCCCAAGTGTATGAAGAATGGGAATCTGACAGACAGGGACAGGCGTTTGTTGCCACGAAACGTAAGGCAAAACAGAGCTGCTACACTTCATCATCTAAGACAGATGAGCCCTATCAATACTTCAAAACCCATATGAATAAGAATTATAGCAGAGAATTGAAAATTGAGATATTTGGGATTGTGCCACAATACATACGACGAAGTATTAGGTAGGTGTTTATAATAATTTGACCAGACAGCGTAATTTGAGGTACCCCATGTTATTCCTCACGTCAGACACTGTGATTTCAGATATAGACCATTACTCTCGACAATCGCTTACACATTTTTTCATTTTTAGAGGAGAGGTAACATTAGGGCATTTTCATTACGTTGATTGAAGTTATGTTAAGAGGAAGCCCTACATCGAGGTTGATGGTCCTATTTCTTAACGGTTTAGATCAGGCGTGCCACAAACTGCCCCTTTGAAATATTTTATCCGTACCTCGTGTAAACTGGAAAATATAAAACAGTTTTTTTTTAATCCGACTCTAACTTAAATGAATGGCATTTTAATAAGACGAAGGACGAAAATTTGAATAACATTATACAGGTAGACGCAACATCATTGAAGCCGAATGTTCAACAGCTGATTACTACGACCCAATCCCATCCTTCACATATTGCTTCGACAAGCAAACTTCAGTTTTGATGTTAAAATAAATTTTATATTAATTTTTATTATTATTTTGTACTTATACTCTGACAAGTAAAATGTAACAAACAAAATAAACATATTTTTATGGCACTCTACACCAAAAACGTCATAAAAAATTCCACCCTGGTTTAGATAGAGTTCATGATCAAGCAAACTCTCTGAAATATATTTATAGATAATTTTATATCGTTTGGTAGTGAATTATGTGCTGAAGTGCCATTGAATTAGAGATAGCAACCTGGTAACATGTTGGATCCCCTCTGGCTCCGAAAACGGCCGCCACCCGACGAAGCAAGGACTCCACAAGCTTGAGTGTTCCACAGGTATGGAGACCCATGAACCTCCAGAGCTGTCCACAATTCTCTCATTGTCGTCGCTGATAAGACACGGGCCTGTACACTCTTCTCGACGGTATCCCAAAGATTTTCGATGGGATTTAAATCTTGCGTCTAGGTGGCTAATTCATTACTTCAAAGTCAGCAGAATACTCCTACAATCATACAGTAGCCTGTGAGATGAACAGTTGTCTTGCTGGTAGACACCATCTCCATTGGGATGCATGATGGCCATAAATGGGTGTAAATGGTCGGCCATGAATTCTACGTATCGGGATGAATTGAGAGTCGTCGGTACACGTATCAAAGGTCCCACAGACGTCCAACTGAAGACACCCCAGTCATCACTGAGTCACCACCAGATTGTACTGTTCCGACCTGAACATGCAGGATCCATGGCGTCATGGGATTGGCGCCATACCCTCCCATCGGCGTGATGAAGTTTAAATCGGGATTCATCACTCCAGGCTATCTGATGTCAATTTTCGATGGTCCAGTTTCGACGTTCTTTAGCCCAGGCACGGCGTTGAGCCTGGTGTCATGCCATTAGAAGTGAGACTCTCGTAGGTCGACGGCTCCCAAAGCCAAGAAGATAAAGTGAGCGTTGCATGGTCCATGCACTGACTTTTCAGCTGGAACCCACGTTCAAATGGGAGGTGATTTCAGATAATGTCTAACCCCTATTGGTCCACACGATGCGGGTCAGACGATGAAACCCAGAATTATTCAAGGCTGGTTGCCCTTTGCAGTTTTTCCGGGTGCTTTTTTTTTTGTCGGAATTTTCATATTCCCAGAACCCTCTTGAAATTGTCGTACGAGATAATCCAAGTTCGTTGACAATTTCGGAGATCGAGTGTCCCATCCGTCGGGAACCTACAATCTGCCCTCTGTAAAATGCATCTAAATCCCGCGTCTTTTTCATTACGCTTCTCAAGACGAATGCTTGGGGAAGCCAAAGCTGACAGCTATATATGACCAGAATTTAAGCCACGCGTGCGCGCAAATGCAGGATTTGCGGTACTGAATTTGGATAACGTCTCTTATCCCTAATTCAATGGCACTTCAGTGTATATATATAGAGCATTTATTTCATAAGAACAAAACGAAACGTTTAGAAGGAATCTATGAGATGAGATATGAATTAGATCGGTACGTTTCTCAACTTTTCTGTATTCTGCTAAGCAAAAGAATATAGCATATAGCATTCTCAAGCATGGCCTAATATAGAGGGAAAGGCCCCTTTCAAAATGTTAGTAATGGTGATAGAGGCAAAAATTATTAAATGTATACATTTCATGAATTTTTGACGAATTTTTTAAAAGACGTGTAAAAGGAGAAAGAAATGTTATAACTGCAATGGAAATCCAGTCTCTTGCCTACCTCCTTCCTTACTATTTTATGGATCTGGGCAGATGCTCCAGAAATCAACATCCACTTTTATGCAAGATATGTTTTGCATTGTACAACGATGAGTCAGAAAATATGGTTCCTAGTTTGTTCCCCGTCTCGTGCAGAGGACATGGTGAGGATCAAACATGGTGAGGATCAAACATGGTGAAGATACTGCGCCTACATGCATAGTTGAAGATCTGAGCAGCAACTCGATTTGGTAGGCACAAAAGACTCAACGGGAAGACATTCATCAGCAGTTTGTCGTTGTGTACGGCTCACAGTCATGTTATTTCAAAATGCGAGCAAATACGGCCGTAACTTTGAAAATGGTCATAAGACTGTAGTGGATGAGGATATTCGCGTTTTACGATGATCAACTCTTCACCACTCACCGTACGTCCAGATCTGGAGCCGCCGGAATTTCACTTGTTTGGGAAACCTAGAGAAGAATCTCCGAGAATGATCCTTTTGATCCACGGAGATGCTTCAAATGAGGTCGTCAAAGAGGAAGTGACGACACAAAATTGGTTCAGGAGTAATAGAAGATTGGTTCCAGTTGCGCGCATGCGTGACTGAAACTGGTCAGTGCACTTCCTTCTATTGTTAGAGCTTCGATAATCTGATTGAGTTTTACCACAAGTATCTCGACAAGTGTGGTAAGCACGTGGAAGTATAATCGTCGTATGTAAGGATATTCCCTGCATATTGTCTTCTGTGAATTGATATGTTCTCTGCTGAAATTAAATAGGGAACCATACTTTCCGACTTGCTATCGTAGATGACTAATTGCGAAGTGCACCCAATTCTGTTTTTACACTAGATAGGTTCCCGAAAAAACCGTGCAAAAAAAGTGTAAAAAAAATTACAGTGCATATGAAAAAATAGAAGATTGGTTCCAGACGTGAAAACCCAGTGCAAATAATAAGTGGTTTTCAAACAAATCGTATCAAAATCTTTATTTAAATCTTTATTTGATTTTTATAAATTTATAAAGATAATTATAAGCAAATATATATATATATAAAGTAAATTATCCTTCATAAAGAAAATAATATGTCACTAATTCAAGAATAAAAAAGTGCAAAAAAATATGACTTACATATGCTGACGCGCACATGTGTGAACTTTGGCACATGCAGTTGGTGGAGAAGAATTCGATGATTTATCGTTTGCAGATACTGATCAATTTCTGGTTGACAAAGTTCTTAGCGAAGATGAAATAATAGAAGTTGTTCTTGAGACTCCTGATGAAAAAGAAAAAAGTGATGGTGATGAAAAGGTTCCACTCATTGCAGGTTTAATTAAAGAAGGGCTTCAAATGGCTAGTAAATTGAAAAGTCATTTTCTTACACATGATCCCAATTTCGAATGAGCTGAGCAGTTTAAACGTGAAATGAAGTCATGTATGGCGCGTTATCAAGACTCATACAAAGATCTAGTCAAAGCAGGATCTCATCGATTGATTGCAGAGTTCGTTGTCAAAACTAATCAAACTTCAGAATCACTGGAAACAAGTGATAATTTGGTTCCCCATGAAACAGAGAGGTTCAAGCGATGAAAGGGATTTAATTTCAGTCTTACGCAAACGAATGCGTCAGTGTCAGTTGTAATCTTTATATTCTTATTTTTATTGCACTGTAGGTAAAATTTGTAAGTTTACCTCTCCACCCCCCCCCTCGAGACTTTAGCACAGATTTTCAACAGGAAGAAATTTACCCGGTGTTGGCTTGGATCTTGTTGACGCCAGCGAGCTCTCTCATAGCTCGTAGTTTAGTTTCTTCGTAAGGTATCGAGATTTTTATTTCCGTTACCACAGGTTTTGCTACCCTATGGCTCCCGTGATATTCTTTCGCACTGTCCAAATATCCTGCCCAACGTCCCTCGTGTGCCCCAGTGATTGGTTTAAAAATCAGGTTCCCATTTGGCCCGTGGTTTCGTTTCTAACTAACTGTGACAGCCAGTGTCTGACTTTTAATCTGCATATTTTGTTGTTTCCTGCACTAAAGTTTAATGATTATTCACCCCCCCCCGACATTTTATCTCAATTGGAACACGAAGAATTTCCCGGTATTGCAAAAGTCATTGCTGACTTGGCGCGCGCTCTCAGAGCCCGTGGCAAACGATCGAGATATTCGGCAGATTTTTGCATTCTGTAATTCCCTACGTTCTTCATCGAAATATCCCAAATTTCGTAGGCGGGTTCTCCCTGACTGACCCCGTATTGGGTTAGAAACTTAGGTCCCTGGGTGAAATGGAACGCCTCACTAAGGTGTTTGGAAACGTGGGGAATCTGGCAACAGCAGCAGATTTAAATGCTATTTTCACTCTTTACGTTCAGAGTTAGGGAGAAGTAAATGGCAATAATAGATTTGACAGCGATTCTCGTTTGCCGTAGGAATGGCATGATAAATACTTTTGCTTCTAACAAGCCCCCCTTTTGGACTTTCGACCTGAAATTTGGCGCTGCAATCCGGACCACAACCTGAAACATTCTCTGAAAAGTTAGAGCGTGTGCGTTGATTTCCCGATGAGTTATGGCTGCCACAGACATCTTCTTTTATTATATAGAGAGCTGTGGATAATTAATATTATTTAAATTACTATGGTTTGGTTAAAGAAAAAGGCAGACTTAAAATAGTCTTTTTCTTTTAAAAATTTTTGATAATAATTTAACATGGCATTCTCTGACATTTATGTTATTTTTCAATAGCCAATTTGGTATGATGCTATTACATTATATGATGTTGAGGTAATTAATATTGATGTAATTATGCGAATATATGATCCATTATTCACTGTCATTTTCATTCAGTTCACTGTATGACAATGGTAATATTATCAGGCTCTGAATTTGAAAGAAGTCAATATTATTTGATTTTCGTAAGTAAACTGTTTATCTGCAATGTGAAATGGACCATCGCCCTGAATATAATATTTCGTTTTCAGTCGTATTTTCCAAATAAACAATTGCAATAGAACCCTTAATTATCTGATTTTTGGTTATCTGATATTCCGTGGTAAGCACGTGGAAGAATGATCCTTTTATGTGAGGATATTTCTTCCTGCATATTGTCTTCTGTGAAATTATTTCTCTCCGCAAAAATTACATTGGTGCTCAAAATTAAAGGATAATGTATAAATTCGCACATAACTCGAAGAATTTTAAAGGAATGCAATCAAATTTGGTAACGAGGTTTGTTATTACATTACAGATGTAAATCAAGCGGAGGAAATTCATAATCGTATAATGTGCATGCGTTAAGATCGTAATCGTCCAATTTGACATGAAGGAGCAGTCCATGGGACAATACAAAGTTTGCTACGTACGACATGCGGTATGTTAATATGAAGTATGCTGACCCCTGACAGCCATGCAGCTCAAGCAACGACTCCTCATACTGTTAAGGGGGATATTGAGGAGGTCTTGAGGAATTAATGACCACTCCTTAAAGAGTGCCTGTTCTGAGTTCGTGGAGTGTTCTGAGAGGGGGCTGACGAGTTCCAATGTGTCTCCCTAGAGCATTTCAAATATGCTCAATGGGATTAAGGTTAGGTGATCTAGGTGGCCACTCTATTCGTGAATATTTTCCGCTTAGAGAAAATCGTCGTTCACATGAACTTGACGAGGGCTGACGTTATCATCCATAAGAATGAAATCTGGTCTGACAGCTCCCCAGAATTGTCTGACATATGGGTTAAGGAACTGGTCTCCGTACCGCAGGGCAGTAACAGAGCCACTCGGAAAAATGTGCAGGTCTGTACGCCCGTTCTTCATGATTACTTGCCCCAACCATCACTCCACGGTTATCAGAGTAATCCATTTCTCTGATGCTCGAGAGAATACTGCTGGTCCCTGGGTTTTCCGGATGGGAATACGTCACGAATCAGTACTTAGGCTGAATCGCGATTCATTTGTGAACATAATATATGCCCTCTAGTCTGGACTCCAAGCCAAATGAGTTCGCCTAATGGCGGGAGTTAGAGAGACACAAATAATAGGTCTCCTGGCATAAAGGCATTGCTCACGAAGTCTCCTGTAAATAATATGCCTTGAAACTCTCGTTCCTGTAGGTGCTGCAAGCTCTAAAGACTGTTGTCTAGCGGTCATCACTTTGCACCGTCTTGCGGTAAGAGTCATATAGCGATCGTCTGCAGAAGTTGTGGCTCTGTGACAGTCTTCTCCTCGTTGACGACAAACGTATCCTGTTTATCGTCTCCAGAGTCTTGACAGGAGATTTTGTAGAACATTCAATGTTCCTGAAACTTCCATCAGGGACTGATCTGCTTCCATCCTTTCAATCGCATCCGTCGCTGTAATCATCCATGCGATGTCTTCGGGGCATAATCAGCTCAACGTGCCACTGAAGTGAAAGCGGGAGTTGTCTAGAGCAGCTAGAAGCTGCGAGTAAACTCGTGCGTCTTTTTAACACATTCATAATTTGCATATTTCGGCTTATTTGTGGCAACTGTAAATGCGGAATAGTTTTTCGCGTAGCGTATTTTCAATATTTGCCCATTTAAGTGAATTATTTGATATATATCAGCAGCTATATAAGTTTTGTCGATTATCCTTTAAATTTGATCACCAGTGATTTTTGAATCACGTGAAAACCAATCAGAGAAGTTGTCTGTCTGTTTGTTCAAGAACTCCTCGTATAAGGTAAGATCTAGGATCAACGAAAACGGTATACAGTTTCATCTTATTTTGAGTTAGTGCATAGGAAGGTAAATCTAGGATCAAAGAAATCGGTATACAGCATTCTCATCCTGACTTAGTGCACCGTAAGGTAAAGATAAGATCAATGAAAACTGCATATAGCTTTAACTCATCCTGACTTAGTGCGCCGTAAGGTAAAAGATAGGATCAACGAAACTGGTATACAGATTCATCTCATTTTGATATAGTGCAACTTAAGCGTTTGACCCCAAGAAATTGAGCCCCCACTCATCAAATAAACATTAATATATAACGATAGGCAAACGAACGTAATAATAGCCTTTATTTCCAGCCGTGCAACAAGCAAGTTGACATAACGATTAGGTCATGTTCTTAAGAGATTCGCCGACTGATTGACTACTCAATACATAGGTGTCATTTTAGCAGAGTATGTGTTCCGTGTTTTTAATGTTATTAGTGCTATCTGACCACGCTCCGCTCCAGTATAGGACAGAAAATCGAGGTTTTACTGTATCACAATTTAAAGACTAATAGAAGTTTAAGTTTTGTTTTATTGAAGCTGAGAAGCAGAATGGAAGGATGATGAATTAACTTTTGAAGATGTTTAATTTTTTAGTTGAAAAGCTGGGTATGAGAATATATGTGGAAGTTATTAATGCTATTGGTAAGATGAAATAAAACGCTTTGATTTTCCAGTGATACAAGTTTTACTTCAGATATTATTATTGTTTGCAAAATCTTCTCTTGATGATTCGGAATAATGTTTATCTCATCAAAAGGAAAAATAGAATTGATATAAGCGCAAGGAGATGTATTATACTGGTATCTTTTGTTTACTTGAATTATTTGTCTCTTATTCAGTAATAGAAAAGCAGTTATAAAGCAATCTGAAGTGCAGGACAAATTTATTGTAAAAGCAGCCAAACATGTATTAGAAATTATTAATATTAAAATGAAATGTATTAGTGAAACGTCTTCCTTTCTCTAAGTTTACGATTCTTCTCAACAATTTTCACCATTTGTGACGATAATAATTTTGCTTCTCTCCCAATGCAATACGAATTTTGATTCATGAGACGAAATAGCATTTATCCCTTCAACGCAAGATATTTATTTTCCCACACGCGCTGCATCATTCCTCTTGTCGCATCGACTGCTTCATATTACACTATTGGTTCAGTGCAGTTGACGATAACCGAAATCTCCTTTTCACCATCTTCTTGGAAATCATTTCCAGTTGAGTTATTTTACTAGGGATCAGCCAATGCTACTTCGATCGTTAAAACCATTATTATAACGCCATGAACGGGGGAATGTTTCAAATTTTATTTAATATTGTAGCAGGTAGTCTTAGCATATATCTAACAAACAAATATGATGTTAAATGTATTATTTTATACCAATAGTACAAAACAAAAAATAGTAAAACACTTTGATGCATACATACACTCTATGATCAAAAGTATCCGGACACTTGCTTATCCACAATCTCATGGTAACAGAAAAGGAATTAATTTTGTTTTGGTGCACACTTTCGCTGCTATCACAGCCTCCACTCTATGGGGAAGGTTTTCCACTAGATTTTGGTACGTTGCTGTGGGAATTGCCTGCCATTCTGCCGCAAGAGAATTAGTGACACCAGTCTCTGATGTCGAGCGATTTGCCCTGGCTCACATCGGTGTTCTAATTCATCCCAAAGGTGTTCGCTGGGGTTGAGATCAGGGCTCTGTACTGGACAGTCAAGTTCTTCTACACCCATCTTATCAAACAATTCCAGCACGGCCCTCCCTTTGTGGACGGAGGCATTGTTACGTTGGTGCAGGAAAGGATCTTCAGCAATTGCTGCCATAAAGTTGGAAGCACAGAATTGTCGAGAATGTCATTACATGCAGCGGCGTTCAGAGTCCCGTTCACTGGAACTAGGGGGCCCAGTCCGAAACATGAAAAAGAGCCCCAGAATATGATGCCTCCTCCACCAAACTTCATAGTTGTCACAACACAGTCAGGCAGGTTCACCTGGTATCCTCCACACTCAGACTTGTGTCAGATTGCCAGATGGTGAAGTATGATTCATCACTCCAGAGAATGCGGCTCCACTGCTCAAGAGTCCACTGGCACCATGCTTTACACTACTCCAACCGACGCTTGGCGTTGATCTTTTTGATGTCAGGCTTGTGTGCGGCTACTCGGCCATGGTAACCCATTTCTGCAGCTGGCGACGATCTGTTATGGCACTGGCGTTGTTTCGAGAGAGACATTTTGGAACTCGGTGGTGAGTGTTGCAACCGAGTAAAGGTGATTTTGTCGCACCACCTGCTTCAGCACTCAGCGGTCCCGCTCTGTCATTTTACATGACCTATCGGGTAGCGATTGTGCTGTTGTTGCTTCTAGTTTCCACTTCACAATAACATTACTTACAGTTGATAGGGGAAGCTTCAGCAGAGCCGAAATGTCCTGAACTGACTTATTGCTGAGGTATTATGATTAACGACAAACCCCAGATGCTCCGCAATTCAGAGACTGCACTACATCTATCGGGAGAATGGCGCGTTATACCACTACCCACCATCGCGGCTGAAGTACTATAAAAGTAACGTTCCGCCTTTGGCAAAACCTGAATCTGCTCTGCGTCCGGGGTCACTCCAGACAAGGATATTAAGGATCTAAGTTAAATCGCATCCTATGACTGTTTCATGTTGAAAGTCACTGAGCTCTGCCGTATGACCCGTTCTCCTTTCATGTGTGTCTATGAGGTTTGCCAGCCACGTGCTTCCTTTTATACGTGTTTGGACCATGACTGTGATGTATATGGACGAATCTTCTACTCAGAAGGGGTGTCAGGATAATTTTGATCAGATAGTGTATATAAGCATATAAATATTATTATTTTGGGGGGTGGGGGTAAACTATGTTGGTAGCATGCCAGGCTTGTAATCTACGGTTCCCAGTTTCGAGCCCCACCTGGAAAACGTTGAGATTTATCTCTGAAAAACTCTCCGTTCTGCCCTCGGTCAGTAGGAGACACCGATGGAGTTGGAAAGGTCATCCTTGAGATGGGACGTTAAGCTCTGGTTCCGTGTGCGAGAGAGCCATACTCCGTGCACGCCAAAGAATATGTTGGATGGCCTTGACAGAAGGCTACCATCTGTCTCCCAACAGCTGTGCAGTGGGTTCCCTCTTCCCAACCTTCTCTGAGCCCTCTGGGTCCTTGTGACCTGCCCATTTAGCCCATTATGTGCAAAAAAGTGCCACTCAGAGGTAACCCAAATCTATTATTACTTTCAATATTATTGTATATATATATTATTATTATTGTATTCATTTGTTAGATAAATTCTAAAACGATATGTAATAAATTATATTTAAATCATTAAATATTATCCCTCCAATCACGAAGATATCACCGACCATACCGGTGACGGGAGAGTAATCTGTCACAACACACAATACATCGAACCCTGCTGAAAATGGGGCTGCGTAACTGAGGCTGCTCCAAGTGTCCAATGTAATCTCGGTTCACCATCGAAAGTGCCTATAATGAGCACGTGGGCATCACATATTATTGCCCAGATATTAATCCAATCAAGTTAATCCTTACAAGAGTTAGGTGATCTGCTGGTAACGTGTTGGATAATATCTGGGCAAGTGTCTATATAAGCATATAAATATTATTATTTTGGGGGGTGGGGGTAACTATGTTGGTAGCATGCCAGGCTTTATCTGAGCATATTAATAATAATAATAATAATAATCTTTATTCATATTCATGTTAGTTATACAAAAGTTTAAACAAATGACCCGCAAAGCATCTGCTTATCTGCAGGAGAGAAGAATAATAACGTTACATGAAAATACATAAGATATAGTTTAAAACAATGTCATCAAATTATATGAATTTCAGTGGAAGCTCCATTATGGTGGTTGAAATTTTTATTTAAAATTTAGTGCCTAGAAGAAACTTTTTTGTCTTATTTTTGATTTCTTTAAAATTGTTTAATAAAATAATTTTCCTTGGCAGTTGATTGAACACGTAAGGTATTGTATATGCCCTTGTACATTTCCTGTAATTGTTTAATATTTTTGGAAGTTGGAAATAATTTTTGGATTGTAACCTTGTGTTTTTCCCATGAGAGATTTTAGATTTAAATTGATTATCAAAAAAATATTTTAAAGTGATGCTGTATTTGTAAAGGTTGTGAAAAGAGATTACGCCTAGATAATTTAGTCTTTCTTCGCTATGATAAAATGAATTTCTTAAGTTGTATGGGATTATATTTTTAGCAATGGATGATTGAATAGTTTCTATTTCCTTTATATTTGTGAGGTTAGTTGAGCCGTATATTGTCAAACCATAGGTCAATATAGATTCACAGATAGCTTTGTAAACCAAAACACATGTATGTGTGCTTGCAACAAATTGTAGTTTATAAAGTTTAGATGCACATAGACGCAATTTCCCTGCTAACTTTTGAATATGTGTATTCCATCGGAAGGTTGTGTCCATGTAGAGTCCAAGATATTTATGGCTCTCAACACGCTCAATAACAACACAGTCGCAGCAGTCAGGGTCATGAGTTATCATGTTGTGGGGACACAAGGGATCGTGGTTTTAAATTGCATAAGATCAGAGATCATAGTATCCTGGTGAATGAAAGCTCATCCATTTGGTTTTTACTGAATTTATGTAAATACGATTAATGTTAGACCAGTAAATAATTTTCTTAAAATCATCCTGTGTATCTCGGACTGCGTCTCCTATATTGTGATTCACGTTAACCAAGGCGGTGTCATCAGCATATATATAAAGAGAGCCCTTCAGTTTAAGGTTAGCTAGATCATTAATATAAATAATGAATAAAAGCGGACCTAAAATTGAACCTTGTGGAACACCAGTGTACACTGTTCTCTTCTCACTAAAAACGCCATTAATTTTGGTAACATGCACTCTATTTTTTAAATAATTTTCAAACCATTTAAGGGTAATACCTCGGACACCATAAATATACAATTTTTGAAGCAAAATATCGTGATCCAACGTATCAAATGCCTTTCGAAAGTCCAGAAAGATAGCTGCTGCTTTTTTTCCGTTGTTTAAAGTTCCGTTAATGACGTCAGAAAACTCCGTTAAAAGTGTAATTGTATTTTTACCTTTTTGGAAACCATATTGCTTTTCACTAATAATGTTATATTTTTTCAAGAAATTTGCTAGAACGTTAGCTACATATCTTTCAAGTATTTTGTGAAGGCGGGTAAGATGGCAATGGGCCTATAGTTAGTGCAATCGGATTTAGTTCCACTTTTGTAAATAAGTCTTAGAATAGCAATTTTGAGTTTATTAGGGATGTTTCTTGTAGATATGCTTTCATTGATAAAGTTTGTCACGAGATCAGCTAAGGAGGTTTTGCATGCTTTAATGTGCTTTATGTGTACCTGATCGTATCCACATGATTTTCTTTCATTTAAGTCACTTAGAATTTTGAAAGTTGCTTGTTTTGATATGGGAGGAATAAAAATTGAGGGGACAGAAGGTTGGATATGTTTAGGAACTGTAGAGAGATTCTGTATACGGTTATCGTCTCTGAGATTGACAATAATGTCTGCAAAGGTGTTGTTAAATTTCTCTGCTGCTTGAGTTTCAGACATACCTTGTGGCATATTCTTCATGATAAAATCGTCAATGGCAGTTTTAGGTTTATTGTTGATAATTTGGTTGATGAGTTCCCAATTTTGCTTTGGTTTATTTTTACATGACTCAAATTGTTTGAAGTAATATTTTTTCTTTTCCTGCCTAATAACGGACGTGACTGTGTTTCTTAAGTATGTGTATAGTAATTTAAAATTTCTGTTTCTCTTGTTATTTTTGTAATCAATCCAAGCCGAGTCTCTTTTACGTATTAAGTTTATTATTTCCTGATTTATCCAGTCTTTGCTACAATTGCGTTGTTTCATTTTTGAGCCATCCGATAGTTTATTAATTTTGTTATTGTTAACAATCGCCGCATATTTTTTTTATGAATGTTTCATAAAGTACGTCTATTGGTTCTGAATTTGGGGTTTCGTTTCCAGTGCCTCTGTCCAGCCAGTCTGTTAGACTTATTTCTTTGCATATGTTTTTATGATCTAAGATAGTTTTCGTGTTAAAATTGCTGTCTAGCATTTTAGTGTGATTGGACGAATTCCCAAGTTTTTTTCCTCCGCAAATTGCCGCGATTAAGTAGTGGTCTGCGATCCTACTGCCAAAAATCATTGAATTTGTGTCGAGTTTAATGTCAAGTCGGACGTTAATGTGATCAATGCATGTCTGAGAAAGTGAGTCACCAATGATGTCTTCCCTGGTGATACCAGTAATGCTAGGTGAGAAACCAAACTCGGTTAACAATTCTACGTATTTGGCAACTCCGTGTTTTTTGATATTTTTGATATCTAAATTAAAGTCTCCAACTAGTATTTGATTGCGATGTTTATCAGTTGTTTCGAACCAATTTTTGAGATTAGAAAGAAAAGTGTTAATCTCCGAGCTTGGTGATCTGTAAATAGCAAGTAAATTGAAAGTTAAATTACCCTTGTAGATATTTATATTCAATGTTTCAGCTGGAATTACAAGTGAAGGTATCGTTTTGACTAATAATGTGTCGCTGAAGAAAAGTAGAATCCCATGTTCAAACGCACCGGGAGTTCTCGTAAAAAGTTGATTAAAATTTTCTAGATTGAACAATGGAGCATCCGTGCTGAGGATGTTAGATTCTGTTAATATAATAATATCTAAGAAATTCAAGATATCTTTAAGATAAACACAGAGAGTATCCCAGTTTTTTTTCAGACTTCGAATGTTCAGATGCAGAAAGCTTAAATGTTCATCAGATTCATAATATAGTTTACTAGTCAAGAACCATTTCTTAACTTCTTCATAGTCGCACAGAACATTTTCGTTGTGATCAAATGTTGGTAAGTCATCAAAATGAAAAGTCGCCATGGCAGAACAAATAAGGTGGAGCAAATAAGCAATATAATTCCCGTTTAAAATTCGTCGAAATTCGTCTGCATATCAATTCGAATTACGCTGTCACCATCAGTTTTTCTCATCATGATTTTCCCGTTCCGAAACCAGACGTATTTAAAATTTTTTGATTTGGCCAGGCACCTCGCTTTCCAGAAAAGTTCTCTGTTTATTGGAGTTAAATTTTCATTTATATACACTGGCGTTTTATTAGCGTCATCAATAACGTTACTGGCAAAGATTTTCGATTTCTTTTTTGACATCCATTGTTCACGTTCGTTTCTAGATTTAAATTGGGCAATAATCGCAAGTGTTTTTTTCTTGTTCCTTGTTGGCAGTCTATGTAAGGCTTCAAGTTGATCAATGTTAAAATTATTTATATCTAGCGCTTTTGCAACGTTGATCATTATCTGATTTAGAATTCCTTTCTCATCCTGGTCGTCCATTGGAATGCCATGTATCTCGATATTTCGGTTTCTGCCGTATTGTTCAAGATCATTAATTTGCTACTTTAGAGCCGTATTCTCTTGAGTGAGATCTGCACATGTAGTTTCAATGGTAGCTAGTTTACTCATAGTGTCTAGTGCGTCGCTTCATATTCGTGAAATTTATTCAATAGTGTAATGAGGTCCTGCCATCCTCACAGACCTTCTACTATGGCATATAAACTGACAGGCTCCTGTCAGACCTCTGTGGCAAGCAGCTGCTTGAGGGGTTATTTATTATTTTATTTATTTATCATATTGAGATGAGAAAAATTCTACTGAATGCCTTAAGTCTTTGATTTCGTTTCTTAAGTGCGTTATTTTATTTAGTAATGTTTGAAAGTTTCTGGCTTCTTGTTGCGCCGAAGACGGGGGCCGTATACTATTAGAGTTACAGCCTTCTCCAGGTGTCTTAGAGGAGCGGTGACCCAAGGATGTCTCCTGGCTATAGTCACTATTGTAATTCGATGTCGGTGAGGGTGAGACACGTGTGTTATTCTTTAGAGGCGTATTATCTCTGTTTTCTTTATCTGAAACGGGCCTGTTGTTTGTCCTGCTTAATTTGCACTCAGTATAGAGCCACGTTTTTTTCTTCTCTTGAGTCATCTTTTTATAGTTTCTCTCCGTTGTGCCAGAACACCCAAAATGCAGTTTCACTTTGCATCCACTGCATAGGATATGGTCGGCATTAGGAGCAATTGTTTCTCCACAGCTGTAACACATTGAATTCATTGTGCAGAGAGTTTTGGTTCACAAGTTCAACGGGCAGGAACCACTAATGGGAGATGCACAAATTGGGCCCTAAAGTTCTGGTGCTTAATTGATTTTAGCCAGTTCACTCTACACAAGACACTGTGTAAAACACGACGGACTGATGCAAGGGGGAGAGGACGCGTAGGATCAATAAAGTTTATGGCACTTACTAGTCCGATGACGGCCCAGAAGGTCAACCGACGCTGGTCGCGGTCGCGGTCGCGGGAGGGCAGCGGACACACCCTGCTGGCAGGAGCTCTGCGAGGAACGTCCGATCGCAACGACTGCTTAGAAACGACTGATAACTGCTTAAAAACGACTGATAACTGCTTAAAAACGACTATATAAGGATAACTTGGCATATATAAGGGTAACTTGATATATTATAATATATCTGGGCATATATAAGGATAACTTGATTGGATTAATATCTGGGCAAGATTGAATAGATATATGTGGACTTTTACCGACTTATGTGACCCAAACCGAAGCGTTTGGGTCACATAAGCGTGGTTTGGTCAGTGGTTATTCACGACACAACAGAAAATTCATGTCCCATTAGTTGATGAGTATGACGGATTTGGTTTAATGGTTGGATAAATCTGGTATTCAGTTTTGTCAATTTACGATATCCGATGACGTTGTCAAAATAGCCGTCATACTCTTTGGGTTAGTCTCAGTAACCCCTAATAACGCGACACCACTGATCATTTCTATCCTGGCTAGGGAGACATTTTTTCTGAAATATTGGATACATAACGAAAATAACTAAAATGAGTTTACTATCGCTATTTAAAATAACTTTGCAGAAGCCAGGAGAATAATATATTCTCTTGCTTCGCCGCTTCTGCTCTGAGGCATTTCATTTCACACCGAAGAGCCAAAACGTTATGATCATCTGCCTAATATGGTGGTGATCCTCCACGTGCCCCCAAAACAGCTCTTAACCGGCGAGGATGGACGCTACAAGATTTCTAAAGGTGTCTTGTGGTATCTAGTACCAACACGTTACCAGCAGATCACCTAACTCTTGTAAGTTACGAGGTTGAGTTGCCTCAAATCGGATATGCTGTTCCACACAAACCACAGATGATCGATTGGATTGATATCTGGGCAAGATTGGATAGATATCTGTGGACTTTGGAGGCCAGGGCAATACCTGGAAGTCTTCCTCATATTTCGTGAAGCATTCTCGAACAATCTGGGCAGTATGGCATGGTGCATTATCCTGCTGAAAGAAGGCACTACTAGAGGGCTATACTGTTGCCATGAAAGGATGTACCTGGTCTGCAATGATGTTTAGGTACGTAGTATATGTCATAGTTTCCTGCACATGAATGATTGGACCCAGAGTTTCCCAGCAGAACATTGCCTAAAGAATTACACTTCCTCCACCGGCTTGTTTTCGTCCCACAGTGCATCCTGGTGCCAACACTTCCCCAGGTAAACGATGCACACGTACCCAGCCGACCAGGAAACGAGATTCGTCGGACCAGACGACCTTCTTCCAATAATTCAAGGTCCAGTTGTGATGCTCGCGTGCTCATTGTAGGCACTTTCGATGGTGAACCGAGATTAGCATGGACACTTGGAGCAGCCTCAGTTACGTAGCCCCATTTTCAGCAGGGTTCGATGTATTGTGTGTTGTGACACATTACTCTCCCGTCACCGGTATTCAAATTACAGGCGAGTTGCACCACAGTATCCCTTCTGTTGGCACGTACCATACGGGTTAGCCTTCACTCACCTCTAGCATCGAATAGCAGTGGTTGGCCCACACCTTGCTGGCTGCTTGTGGTTTTTCCCTCCTCGGACCACTTTTTGAAGGTACTAACCACGGTTGACCATCAGCACTCCACAAGCCTTGCCATCTCGGAAAAGCTCTGAACCAGTCGTCTGGCCATTACAATTTGGCCTTTGTCAAACTTACTTATGTACGCTGCCTTTTCCATCTGAAGAACAAGAATAACACTGATTAACAGAGCTCAGTATCAGGTGTTATTTATACCGTTTCATGACCTTCACACGCGCCGTCGTTTACCTTCAGTAGCCTAAATTTGCATAAAGACGCACTGGTCATAATGTTTTGGCTCTTCGGTATATATTCTTTCGAAATTTTTTCTTTTTCTTAGGAACATTGACTTTTTCTAAATTGATTTTATTCTTTTTATAGATCTGTCTGAACTCCAGAACGTGAAATCAATTGAAGTAACCACAGAAATCATCATTCTGACCATTTCAGCTAATAAATATGAACAGGCATGCGAATACCACACTGACTGGATAGAATAAAATATGATTTAAAAACGTAGAATATTGCTTTTGCTGACTGCATGTTTAATTTATTAGCAATATCTCTAAGATTTTACAATACACTCAGTTCCCAACAAATACGACAGATTTCTTAAAAATATTAGAGTAAAGTGAAACTGCATTAGTCTGATATGAATTCCTCATAAGAAATACCATATTTTATGCATATAAGATTCACGTTTTTCCCAAAAATATTATTATAGCTATATCTTGTTTAATGTTTGTGATTTTTATTTCTCTTTGTCTGTTTCATACATGTAACTCATTTTTACAGAAAGAAACAATATAAAGGTAGAAACGATTAAATGCAGGTTTATTCTAATACAAGGTATGCATAGATGATTGTCGAGTAACGAGCACTGAAAGGAGAAATTGTTTCGAGTAATGAAGATTGAAATGAGAAATTGCTTTTCGAGTGATGAAGATTGAAATCAGAAATTGCTTTTCGAGTGATGAAGATGACTAAAGCTATGTTTACAAGCTTTTCTACTCTACACGTGACAAGTTACAATTTTTAACAGATGAGGATGAATTTGTACTTGCAATGAATTTTTACATGCCATTCTTTGCATGTACAAATCCATCATCATGTGTTGAAAAATACTGCGCCGACAGTTTCAATGCATTTTATTGCTTACAAACATATTACGTGTTATAGTTGTTTAAACAGGCTAATTTCTGTAGCCTAATGTGAAAAGTCTTTTCTGAATTGCTGAGACTATGAACATGGTTATGTTAAATAGGTAACACAAGGAAAACATCTAATTTGCCTTCTTAAATGGCAAATATAATTCTCTAAATATAACTATTTATAATATATATATAGCTATTGTAGAGAAGGGTTAAATCGAACAACCGGTCGTATTAGTCGAAAATCACTCCTACTTTAACTTTCTGTTAATTCGAAAACGTGTTAGTTAGGAACTGAGTGTACAAGCTATTAATGCTTATGCTAAGGAACGCTGGTAGTTTAATGTCCTTTAAAGGTTTTCAGAGATAAGATGCCTGTGTGTTAAGTTGTTTATTGTGCTAAATAAGATGTATTTCCTTTTCACAATTCTTAGAGATTTTCATTTAACTTTTATTTTAACTCGGCATGTCGAAAACAAAAAAGGTTTTCAGTATCGTATTTCTGACAATGTTAAGGAAATTTGTCCCATCTATGAATTTCAAAATTTATTGTTGGTTGTTGTTAACGATTGTTCAAGAATTTCGCATCGAATGATGATTTTCCTCTCTTCAATTGAAACCAAATAGACAACGGCTAACGCATCTAAATGCAGATTGCAAAATTACAATTATGAACGTTTTCAATTAATCATGGATCCAATGAAGTGGACCGAAGAGAAAACACGACTCGAAATGATTCTCTGTTTCGAGCATTGATCACAGTTTGCTTCGTTCTCGTGATCGTGCCCAAGCGATGTGTTTAACGATGAGCAAGCGATGATCGTGTCTTTGGCAGATGATAATTGCTTCTCTTCCCCCCCCCCCTACAATCGAAACTAGTTAGGCGAACTGAAACAACAGAATGAAATGCACAACGGGTCTAATGAAAGCGTCCTCTTTTGCACACTCCCGATGGTGGAAAATTTCATTCCTTTGAAGCGAAATGATTAGTTACAATTCTTTGAATACGGACTTCGCTTCGAAATGGGAAAGATTTGATCATAATAAAATTTGGAAAGATTAAACATAAAGGTAATGTTTTAACCATTTCCTGTTTCAAAAAAATAAGTGTCATTTATGGGTAGGGAGATCAGATCGCAGTAGAGATTAATTAAACTCTTTCATTCGTATCGGCACACGACCATCGTAAGCATACCTCCAAAGATACGTCAGTCATTTGAAACCTAGAAATATACCTGAAGACGTCTAGCAAAATGCATTTTCAATGATTATATTTGGAGGTGTTTTTACTGGTGATTATTAAAGAATGTTCTCTGTGAAAGGTTTTGAAACATTCGTAAATTTGTTTTAGTTATTAGTTTCCATTAGTTTTTGTCATCCCGCTCTCAGTTTTAATATTTTCAGGTCACCCTTAAAAATAAATTGAGTGTGCCACTTCATTAGGTGAATAAAGATTTCATAAAATAATGTATTCAAAGCTTTATTTATGTGAGTATAATTTGAAACACGAAATTAAAGTCAAAGCTGAAACATCGCTTCCATACACTAAATAAATATAATAAAGAAAATGATTTTTAGTTTAATCAATTGCCCAGAGTGTTGCACTAATTTAATTATATCATCCAATTACTGGTGTTTAAAGCAGATTATGTAGGTCAGTGCTTATCAAACGTTTTCAACTGAAATATCCCTACGCACCATTTTGTAGTTCTCTAGATATATTTTTCCAGAAAAAGAAAAGGGAATTTCGCCCTGGATGGGAGTCGACCCCACGTCTCCTGAATACAAAGTTTGGCGCAAAAATACGGACTGCGCTTCGAATTGGGGGAGATTTCTGGAAATCTATATTTACAGATAATATGTGCGTTTGCTATTGATTGTAGATCTCTAGGACTAGTCGTTTGAAATTTGACTTCGAAGGACTCGAAATTTCGCAAAGATTTGAGACCTACTACCCGAAACATCCCAGACGCCAATTTTCAATTTTCTGACACTAGATCAATGTTTGAGATTTATGCAACCTCAATTTGACTTC
The DNA here is from genome assembly GCA_038380435.1 of Ryuthela nishihirai. NCBI lineage: Eukaryota > Metazoa > Arthropoda > Arachnida > Araneae > Heptathelidae > Ryuthela > Ryuthela nishihirai. The sequence continues at coordinate 14,783,869 of JAWZYU010000019.1, read as the reverse complement.
GAAGAACACGTTGGGGTTCAGATTTCGGATTTCTCCCGCGATATACGCACCAGATTATCACAGGTGCAAATTTTCAGACCTCTACGATTTCTGCATCACAGTTAGATACTAACATCCGTCTTTCTCATCTGGAGCACTTTGTAAGCAGGTGAGAAGTTCCTGCTATCGTCTGGTCCACACAAGAAAAATTACAATAAAAGGTGTTGTATGAGACAGTGAGTTAGGGGCCAAACACATTGCAATGCAAGGAACACTACAGTGGCGAAAGGCAAATGGCTGCGGGCCGCCTTGCTAAAAAAGCTAAATGTGTAGGAATAGAGCCAATCAGTGCTTGGTGTGGAGAATTAGTGAAAAAGGTGGAAATTGGGTGTCATAATAAATTTCAATCCAAGTTTTGTGTGCAGGAGTGGCCAAAGTGTGGGAGAAAAAGAAGCCTAAACTTAATCTCAGAGTGGGAGGGGGAGGGTAATCAAAAGGGGAGGGAGAGGGGAATGGTGTGGGGCAGTGAACAGTTAAGAAAGGGGGATGCTATGTATAAATCCTTTGAGGGGGGCAAGAAAATACTTTTTTTCTTCTTCTAAGTCTCCCCTCACGAGAAATCATCCAAGGGGTTGAAAATTGGGGGGGAAGGTACTGGGGTAGTGTATAATCATTTTGAAAAGCTAAGATATAGAATGAAAATTGTAGAGGTGAGGGGGCTTAGAGTAGTTACACAATTTACATTGAGTTGAAGGTTGTGTTGCAGTGAAGTATCAGATAGGGGACAAATAATCAGTTAGGCCTAGTTAAGTGCCATAAACTGAATATATAAAATATGAAAATGGGGGGAAAGGGTAGAATGGAGATAAAGTATAAGCATATGGGGATTCCCATATCCACGTAGGTGGTGTGTAATGTATCAGAAGTGGGTTAAGGGTCTCAAAGAGGGGTCAGGGTTTGTGAAGAAAGGTATACATGACATTATGTATCTGTTGGGTTGATATGTGTGTGTGTGTTTGAGTGGTAATGTGAGAACCAGTAGTAATCATACATGTAAAAGTATGCAGAACGTATGTGTGTATGTCCCATGAAAGGAGTTGTGTAACATCCAGTGTACTGAGGAATAACATATTAGAAGTTATGAATGAAAATGTGTGAAGGGTGGTATGGCTATATGTGTATGATAACAAAAAACAAATTTTGTGGAGTAGAAAAATGTAGCTAGACATGGTACATATAATAAAATAGTGTCCAAAAAAGCTTCTTTTTCGTCCTATAATGGGTCTTTTTTGTCCCTGTGGATCGTTTTTGGCTTCTGGATCTTTTAAATTGTCCAAATGGATCTTTTAAAAGTGTGTGAGTGAGGAAAAAAATAAAAAAAATATGGGGGTGGAGAAAGAGAAATACCAAAAAAGCTTGCCAGTGGAGTGTAAAAAAGAGGCAAGAGCAGTGATATGGTTTTCCTTATGTTTGTGTGTGGGATTTAGTAAGGTTTGTGGTGTGTAGGTGTGGACTCCTATTGTAGCAAGTTTGTGATAGAGGGTCATCATAGTTAGAATTAGCGTCACCTCCCTTCTCAGCCACTCACAATCAGCTACATGTATATATCAGATAAAAGGCTTGTAACGTCGAAAATATCATGGAGCCACCAAATTGTGTCTTATCTTTCAGTCCCTTCAAAAACAGGAAAGGAAATTAGATAAGGATCAAAGGCAACGGAATAAAATGTGAAATGGAAACTTTGGAGCATAGGGAGAGCATGAATTTTTCTTCTTCGTAGGAAAAGATTGATTTCTTTTCCTGACAAAGCTGAATGAGAAGTTGTCACGTAAAACAAAAAAATAAGTAAATCTAAATATTTGTTAATAACCTTCCCCCTTATATTCTGATTAAGAAGCTAAACATACCAATGATCAAATCAATTATTGAATTCATATTACCTGCAAAGGAAGGTAGGTAGTCAAAATAGATTTCTTTTACCAACCGACCGAAAAATGACTACTCCCTATCGTCCCTTGAAGTTAATATAAATTCATTAACTGATTTAATCACTTTATTGACTTTTTATTAACTTTTTTTTTTACTTTTTAAGACGCATAAAGGAAGCTAAGTGTGTTCTACATTTTTATGTATATTTTTTTTGCCGCAGTATGCTTTGAACACGTCTAACATGCCTTTTATTAGACCAATATATGGAATTTTATCAGAAAATTTTGACTGATCATAATTTGTACTCTAACAAAAAGATATCATTAAATATGCAGTTGCAAAAATAATGATTAAACGAAAATTATATTAATTTATATACTCAATAAAAATACTAAATACTCTCTTATTTTGAATATAATATTTGCTTTCGATCTGTATAATAAAAAATATGACTAAAACAAATTAAATATCTAAACTATAATATGGTGCAAATAAAATAAATATAATCCTTTTTTCAATTTTTTTGCCCGAAAGGAATTACCAGGTAGCGAAACTATGGAAAATTTAAAAACACTGTTGTACAATATTTCTCTCAGATTTATTCCAGAAACTAATACGATAATTATTAATTTTTACATTTTATAACTCCTATAGGAAATTAAGAATTTTTTTACATTCTGCAATAAACGGTAGAGAAGTGACAGAATCATTAATTACCCTCTTACTTAAAACCCATTTCTAAAAAGTTTTATTTTTCTTAAAGGAAGTTTTTTTGCATTTGTCACTTTTCACTCTGCAAGTTTTGATTTTATTCATATTTCCTATCTGGTTTACCCGGCATTTCTCGGATTTCTGGAGTGCAAAGCATTTGAAACTAGTCCTTGTCCGATTTTATACTTTTGAAATATTGAAATATGTGATGGTCTGGTGCTAAGATTCAACATTGAATTTTTTTATCACAAAAATGTAAAATAGATTCTTCCCCATTCTCCCACAAAAAAAAGTTATTTATTATTCAAACTTTATAATGATATATGAAGCAAAATAAGATATTTTAACGATTTAATATGATATATTAGCACAACATAAGAGCAAACAATTATATAACTATTTATTTTACACCAGGATACTTGAAAATGAGTAAATTAGTGATGTCAGATAACCTCGACGACAAACAACAAGATGAGAGAAGCCAATGAATGCGTGGGCTTTGTTGTGATTCCCCGGATGTAAGGGCGAGTTCGAAACACCCCTGAATAAATTTCCATATACCGCTCTCAGTGTTTGTGTCTATCAATATCATGGAGAATGTGTCTGTCTAGATAAAGGAGCGTTTGTCTATTAAGAACAAGGAGAATGCGCCAATCAAGATCAAGCATGTGTCAAGGAGCATATTTCTGTGAGATTAAAGATAATATATCTACCAAGATCAAATTGAGACGTCTCGTCTGTGTTCATCTGCTAATATATACAGGGTGAATCTGAAAAAGTGGGCAAAACTTTACGGGGTGGTAGAACGCAGCTATACGATCAATATTCGTAATAGAAAGTATGGGCGGAACGCAAACGGCGAGCCGCTAGGTGGCTTTACATGCAACGTTCCCAGGGCGATGGATTGGTCGAGGTGGTCCCATAGCTTGGCCACCAAGATCGCCGGATCTCTCGTGTTTGGACTTTTTCCTGTGAGGCCATATGAAAAGCCTAATCTACGAGTGCCCCATTGAAACCGATATGGATCTAGTCGCCAGGATCGCCGTTGTTGCCGGCGATATTCGGGAAATACCTGGTATCTTCGCAAATGTGCGTCGGTCCCTATCCCGCAGGTGTGAAGCCTGCATTACAGCTGGCGGCAGCTCTTTTGAGCAATTTCTTCGAGCATGTACCTCAATTACATTCCTACTAATAAAATGTTTTCCGAAGTATCTCCTCTCCTTCTTGTGTTCATTCTTTAAATGTGACAGTGGAAAACTACCTTTTAACTTCTCACCGCTTGCGTTCCGACCATACATTCTATGACGAATATTGCTCGTATAGCTGCGTTCTACCACCCCGTAAAGTTTTGCCCACTTTTTCAGATTCACCCTGTATACGTTCCTGTTATGATGCAGACAAAGAGGCCATGGTAATTTTTAGTTTTCGTTTTCTATCATGTATTTAAAGAATTTTAATTTTTTCAATTAATAAATTCTAAAATATCATGCAAGGCTAAGCACAGAAGTCCCAGGAGATGTAGAGCCAATGTTTTCTAAATCTTCATATGGAGCAATTGTCATTTGCTCAATGTGTAGCATGGCCCGTCGCAACGTTGTTTATCTTTACCGATATTCGAGCACCGGTTCGAAGTTGAGTAACCTCCGGTGGAGTTTCCTCTCTCTGAGAGGAAACCGTTAAATTAAATATTAAACCGAAGATGTTTATCTTTTCGCATTTTATTTTTTTCTTGAAGTCGAGACCAGAACTAAAGTACAAGAATAATATTTTCCTTTCTTATAATTCATTCCGAGTTTACAAACGAAGGAATCAGAAGTTAGAGTTTTCGTATTTAACAACTAAGATATTCAATTCGGTATGTTTGCTTCTCTGTCTATGTCTTGCTCCCTATCAACTTTCAGGAAACACTCAACTGTTAAAGATCTTCTTTATCCTTCACAACTCGGGTTGTATACTAAAACGATGTGACTTCATTTCCATCCATTTTCATTAATTTCTTCCAATTCCACCACATTGCTTCAGTTTTTCCCTAAAGCTTTGTTTCTCATGGATGTAATCAAATCCTAGCGTTTTTAAGGGCATTTCTTAATTGCGACCAAGGCTGGATCTAGGGAGGACAGCAATCTGTCCCCCCTAGATCCAGCCCCCTAAGAATGCTAATAAAGTCATACAAGCAAATGATTGTTAAACTTGTCTATTTTCATGCGTTTTTCAATGATTTTTTAAAGATCTCTAAAAAGGAGGGAATATAATATCTGCAATGGAATTAGCCTCTTATCCCCCATATAATTTTTTCTGGGTCGATTGAGCCCACCCTCCCCGCGCGCTGTATTTTTTCCAAGATCCAGGCCTGCTTGCGACATAACGCAATCTGATATTTTACCACATATTTCCATCGAGTAACCAGTTGGAAATTTTAACCATTTCATTACATTTCATGTCCTTTAACCTCGAATTACAAAAAATAGTGAAGAGTTTGGCTCAGTAGTTAGAGCTCCAGGCGCGTAATCCCATATTCTGAGTCCAAACTGCGCCTGCATTGAGATTTGTCTCCGGTGTACTCTACTCTCAATGAAAAATGAAACATCGAAAGGCTTGGAAAGGCTTCCATCTCAAATGGAGCGTTCGGTAGTGTCCCCGTGTGCAGGAGACTTTTTAAATTGAAGAACACCTGAATATCCTTGATGGGAAGCTTTCATTTGTCATTTACCAGTTGTCCATTTGTACCCTTCTTCGTCTTTTTCTGATATCTTGGGGTTCTTGTGACCAAAGCAAAAACAATATGCCGAAATATTTCCCCGGCCTACACAATTAACGCTCTAGAGCCTTCAAATGGTACAGCGAGAAATATCTCGGACTTCAAAGATATTAATTATCCTCTGCCCAAGCTGAACGGCTGCCATACCATAATTATTTTCGTAATTTCACGTATTCTTTCTACGAAGCGGAACTTGGCGACCATTGATCTGTTGTTCAACACTTATGACATGAGAATCAGCCAAAGGACAGGACTTCGCGAGGCCGACGGCTTTAAGTTATCGTATGGGCAGTATCGGCTCGTGACTGAAAAACATTTTTTTTTGGTGCATCATTTTTTTTGGACAGGCAGGCCCCGGATGTAATAAATTGTTTGGAGGGGGGGAGGGGTCTGGTATTTAATTGAACTGAAAGGATATCCCATAATACATATATTTTTCCCAGCTATTCTTGAAAGGCATTATTTAGCAAAATCAAAAACCTCATAATAACTTATATACATATACATTTTTCCTCATCCTTCTACAATTCTAAAACACTGTTCGTAAGAAATATGTCTAATATGTCGGTTAAATATTTCTTCTTTTTTGACTCCGTTCCGATTATAAAATATATTTATCAATGTAAACTGAATTACTGTTAGTAAAGTACCACTTGGGCAGTTGCAATATTAATTTATTATATATATATATTTAAATTATATATATATGTATGAATTTATGTTACAATGAATTGTAAAAAAGGTGAGAAGTCAATAAACTGAATTATGAAAAAATGACTGAAAAAAACGGGAGATCTTTGAGTTGCAAGTGAAAAAAGAATTGTACTTAGCCGATTGTGCGAAGCATTGCTGGTCATGTTTTGTGCTGAAATGTATTATTATTATTCCGTTTTAGACCAAATGTTCAACACATTTAGCATTTTCATATTTAGTGTCCTTTTTATGCTATTATTGATAAATATCCTCCCTTAGAAAAAAAAAAAAAGCTGGCAACTCAGTTCAAGTTCAGACACACCAGGAAAATTTAAGCCTGTTGAACCTGGACAAGTCAAATGAAGATTTTCGCTAAGTAACAAGATATTTGCCTATGGGTTGCTTTGGTAAAATTATTGCACTCCAATTTGCATCTTCATGCAACTTGACGCAGCATACGATTACCTGGCCAAGATCATCGCCATTTTTGCCCTCCCCTCTACTCTTGTCAACTTCGTGGTTGGTCGAGTCACGTAAATGTCACGTGTCGTTGATGTTGGTCCACGTCAACGACAACAACAGCTGCCAACATAACTGTAAAACGTTCAACAAAGAAACGAGTTGTTATTGAATATAGGCTTAAGAGAAGATAAGTGAAACGTATAAAGTAATGGAACAAGAATATTAGTGTAACTATAGCGAACTTTGTGAGGAAACATAATAGAACAACATAATCCCGTTAGATGCAAGATGTTAAATTTGAAATGTCTAAGAAGACCCTATGGTTCTCTCTAAACGAGTCATTCTGCATGACTGACGAGAGCATCTAGAATCAGCTCTATATACGCTCAAATCTTGAGCGAAAAGAATATCAAAACAGGCGCAGGTACATGGAAACACTCGTGAATAGGCAAGGGAATCCTTTGCTGCGTTACCGCCTTGGTCAGATATACACAGAGTACCCAGTAAACAAGAGGAGAGGTCAGCACGGGAAGCCATTAATGTGAGGCCATCATTTTGTGATTATCTATAATTTCGAGCGGAGGTTGGGTCGTATTTAGTGGTCGGGAAGCCCACACCTAAGGTTCATCAGAAGAGGCAAGGAATTCCTCCCTAAGTCAAAGCAGGCCCTTTCTACGAAGAATTTGGCATTGTGTAGTGAAAAGCACTCAGCCTACGAGAATATGAAAGTCATTTTGACAACAAGAACTTGGCCTGAATGTCTATCGAGTGAAAATTGAACTTTATCTAACCGCAGGGTCTTCCTAGGACTAGCACGTGAGGCTTAGCTACCTCTTCTCAGCTTACTCTCCCATCTTCACGTACTTTATCGTTCAAGAACTGCAGATTTCAAATTTCATTCTTCTGTCCTCGGGTTAAAATTTACAGCAATAAATTATTGTCAGTCCCAGTATATTTCCGCAATACAGATCCCTTATACTACAGTTCTTAAACTTATAAAATGCTGTTTTTGCTATATTTATTCCTTTATGTTGCAGCATGTAAAAACTCGATTCAATAGCTGGATGCCAGTGCTATACTATATACAGTATATGTATAATTTTTCTCTCTCATTAGCTAGCGATACAACTAATTTATTTCTGCATCGCGTTACTTTTCCTCAGAATTTTACTCTGAATTTGTATGGTTTCCCTAAATGTTAAACCAAAACATAGACATATAAATAACCCTGAAGTCCATAGGGTTGGGTTGTTTTACCTCTGAGCGGTACTTTTTTGCACACCATGGGCTAAATGGCCAGGCCACAAGGACCAGGAAGGCTCAGAGAAAATTGGGAGAGGGGACCCACTGGAACAGCTGTTGGGAGACAGATGGTAGCCTCCCGTCAAGGCCATCCAGCGTGTTCTTTAACGTGCACAGGGTATGGCTCTCCCGCACACGGGGCCACGGCTTAACGTCCCATCCGACGGACGGCGGCCTTTCCAAGCCCCATCGGTGTCCCCTACTGACCGTGGGCAGGGCGGGGAATTTTGCGGAATTAAATCTCAACGCTGACCCAGCTGGGACTCGAACCTGGGAACTACAGATTACGAGCCTGGCGCGCTACCGACTGAGCCACCCCCGCCCCTGAAGTCCATATAATTTTAATTTCAATTATCTTGTCGCACCTTTTTGAACTTGGCTTTTTTATTTTCTCTCTTTTCGTTGCTTTCTTTAGAGCTGAACCAATTTACTCTTTTCTCACATTCTATCCCTCCCATCCCTTCCAAATCAATACCATTCTGACCTTGTCTTTCACTAGCCGTGTCATGTGCTGTTAGTGGCACTTGGGTACTTGTGCTGTCAGTGACACTCGTAAATGGACTTAGGATTTGACTAATTTGCTTCCGGATGCGACAATTCTTCAGTCCTAGGTTACAGACAGGCTGGACATCGTTTTGTCATGACTGTTGTTTTCTTTCCCCTTGATTGTCAGATCCTCGCGGGAGTCTGGATGTTGCCAGGACTTGTGGTGTGCATCCGGGGGCTTTCCCTTTCCCACTGAAAGGCTGATCCGTGCAGGTTCGCGCGCTGTGCTAGTTTTGTACTGGACCTCGGCTAACCGTCACTTCCCAAAGCTTTCCTTTCAATCTCGCTCTTTTCTATTATTCTCATTTTCCGTTTAAAGTTATTTAATATTAGGGCAGTAAAATTTATCAAAGTTTAGCATTCAAACTCCTAAATTAATCGAACTGTTTGAGAAGTTCACATACACAGTTTTGGCATAAATTTTGATTAAAAATTTCAAAATAAGAAAATTAAAAAAAAGGTCTTTCATTACGTTACAATAATGAATGACCAGACTGAAACTGATTTCTTCAGTGAATAGTCAAGCTCACACGACAGTCCTCCGTCTGCCGTCAAACGGCAAGAATTCTAATATAAATTGTAGGACTTCCTTGGCACCAGAAAGGGATTGTAGCGGCATCCATGACGTGCAGTACTATCTTGTATAGTGGGACATTGGGTGTAGCCATTTAATATGAATTTTCCTTATTTATTCTGATTATGTTTAGTGGGTGTACTCCAGGTGGCCTAATGGGCGAGCTGCCTTTGCATATGGGGAAAGAAGGGTAAGAAATGCATTCTGTTCACCATTTGTCTAAAAAAATTCAATGATTGTGTTTTATAAAATGTCGTCTATGATTCTCCGCTAAAGTTAATCAGCACCCCTAGATTTAATCAGACATAAAATGAATCATTTAAAGTTCCAGGTAACTGTCCATAATTTCACATATCAAGAACTTTGATTGATATATGCAGAAATACAGTATACCTTATAATCTGATTCTTTTTCATTTTAATATCTTTTTATTAATACCACTGCATTGTTAAATCTGTCATTCCAGTTAGTAATTGTCAAAAGCTTTATTTCCAGTGTTGGAATTCGAACCGTGCGTGCGCATTGGTAGAATTGAAACTGAAAAAATTAGGAGAATTTTCCTAAATTGGATACGTCATTTGATGAAAGATAGAAATATAGTATCTCTTTCTCTCTCTCTTAAAGTGTGAAAAATGGAATTATTATAATTTGTAAAGTCCGGCACAGATTTAAAAACGTTATGGTAAAACAACATATGCAAAGGAATAAGCCTGACACACTGGCGGAAGAGTGGTCATGGAAACAGAACCCAGAATTTAGAATCAAAAGACGTACTTTAAGAAGCATTCATAAAAAAATATACGGCGATGCTAATAATAACAAAACTAATAATTGTTACAAAGACAAAAAAAAATCAGGAAATATTAAACCTAACGCAAAACACAGATTCGGCTTTGATTGACTATAAAAATAAAAACAGAAATTTCAAATTATTATGCACAAATATAAGAAGCACAATCACGTCCATTATTAGGCAAGAAAAAAAAATATTACTACAAACATTTTGATTTATCCATAACCTGAGAAATTCTGAGCCTTGTAATAGATCGTATTGATCACTCACTAGCTCTCGATGAAATCAAATCAACTACATCAGTGCTTAAAATAAAACATTATTATTAAACTTAAAATTAAATTGTGATTATATTTATGCATATCTGTTTGTAATAAATCTCAGTTGGAGAAATGAAAAAGAATTTGACTTTAACGTAAATTGATTCAACCATGTTGATGCTTTAGCGCAACTTGTTAAGTCAATGTTTTCTTAGAACCGAAATGATCAGAGTGTACCAAACATCTGCAGTTCTGCCCATTTATAAGCATAACTGACAATAACCACGATGTCTGATTTGATGTTGATGTTCGAAGTTCTAGTTAAGTTTCCCCTCATAAATGTCAAATCCGGCTCGTAATTCGGGATCTCCTGGCTACACCTCAGTTGCTCTAGCATTTGAGCTAAGGTGGAGGCAATTCACACTTGCTTAAGAATGGTTTTGATGGTTGTGCTGTGAAGCTTTATCAAGTGATTCTAAGTGTCAGTTATATACTCATGTGCTATTTATACCGACGATAACCTTTATGACCACATTGCAAGTAATATACTTTCAGTTATTCAGATGCTCAGCATCGAAGTTCTGGATGGAACTAACCTCTCCGCTATAATAACCAATTTGGTAGGAAGAAATGAAGATCGCTACAGGGATATTCATTTGTAGTAATTAGGCAAGTGTGAAAATTTTGCCCGCCTTACTGCAAATGGTAGAGCAACTGGCGCGTAAACAGATGATTCGGAGTTCGAATACGTAAGGCGGAGGGATGCTTATTTTCGCATTTCCTTAATTACTACAAATAAATATCACTGTAGCGAGCTTCATTCCTTCCTATTGGATTAATTTAAATATCAATTCAGCACTTATAAATGTTGGTGCATAATCTTAACCGTAAATTATAACCAATGCCAGAAAATTAAAAATACGGAGAGCAGTTTCAACGGAAATGATGAATCCAAAACATCCAATAAAAGTATAAAGTCTTAAGAAAAGCAAAGGGACGTTTTTTGTCACCAAGTGTCCTGCTAGAAACTCTCCAATATGAATTCTGTACGACGAAAATTAAATTTACAGATATAGTTAAATTTGTTTCTAACACTCAGATTTGAGATTTCCCTGAAAATAGTTAGAATACAAATATAATAAAGTAGACCAAAAATCATACTCAATAACCGAATATTCTTTGAAATTGAAATAAAATGAAATTATGTACAACCGTTGGAAAAGTTATGCAATTTTCAAAGTCTTGCGTTTATATGTAATAATAAGGTTCTAATACCGCTTTCATGATATAGGTCATTGTTTTCAAAAATCACAAACGAAAAGTGAAAAAGAACTACAAGTAGAATTAACTCATCTGCATGAAATGCTGAGCATCTTTGTTTTAGTCTCATTTTTTGCCGATCTATTTTTTTGTTGATGAAATATTTTTCAGATACCACTTCTTCATCCATAGTGACCTAAAGCTCGTTAATCCAGCAACTTGCTTTTAATTCTACAATAAATACGTCTATCGCCATGACATTTCGTACGTGTGAACTATGATCAGTGTAGAGTACAGAGTCCAGTTGCTGGAAATGACTTCCACTTTCACATAACCTCAAATAAACACCATGACACATATTGTTGTTGATATTCCGCATCACCTATTCTGGAATATCATTCACCACTTCAGCGATCTTGTCCATTATTTCGAATAACGAATAGGTATTAGTTGAATACTTTAGTCCAGTGGTTCTCAACCTTTTATGTTTCACGCACCCCTGGAAATGTGTATGTAACTGGCGTACCCCGTATAGATAGATAAAACTATATTTTTAGTATAAGAATGGGAATAATATAAAGCATATATATATATACACATAAAATTTTGTATTCATAAATTACATATATTGATAAACACAAAAAATGACATAAACAATTTAACAAATCTTATAAAATTCTAAACATTTTACTGGGTAATCAGTGAAATGGTTGCGCTTTTTTACGCTTGCAAGTTCATCAATGGTTGGGGTTATCTTGCTAAGGTAGAGTCGCAAATCTTCAACATCCAGCCTGTTCCTATATTTATTTTTTAAAGCAGATAAAGATGAAAAACCAGTTTCACATAAATAAGTTGTTGTGAAAGGTAGCAAATATTTGACTGCAAATCTTGACAAAGTCGGATATTTCTTCTCCACTCCAATCCAAAAACTAATCAATGGCTCTTTGGAATGAATGGTTTTTAAACTATTGTCACAAGATATCTCAATCAACTCTTCTTTATTGGACAATGGAAGATCTAACGACTTTTGAGTTCTCACGGCGTACCCCAAAAAATTTTACCGCGTACCCCACGTTGAGAACTCCTACTCTAGTCACTCCCATTATTCTAGCAAGAAACAATTTTCTGTTGTAAGGTCTTAAGATAATGCTGATTAATTTCTCTTCGAAATAACATGGTCCCCAAACAAGTATTACACATAATGATATTGTATCTTCATTCCCATTGGAAGAATTCATTGGAAGCTCTCGTCATCTAATTGGTCCAAAAAATGAAAGAACTTGTCGATATAAGGCAGGAAACTGTTGGCACTTGTAAAAAAAAAAAGGATGCTTATGATGTAATGACATAAAACAGCACATCAGGCATCAGTTTTATGGGAGATCAAAGGTTCCATGAAGACAAATACAAGGTTTTTTCTGTGTTGTTTTCACTATGCTTTAAATTTGGTCATTATCATACGCACTGAGATTAAATGTTTTTTTCCAGAATCTCTACACCTTATTCTGTAGAAACATTTTCAATAGACAAACGTTTTCCTTTTTCCGCTACTTTTAATTCCTACATAACTGCCTCTAATGATACTGATTGCTGTCAACATTTCATGTCGATTGTTATATTTATTACCAGGTTATACGAAAAATAATAGGTTAACTTTTCTACGATTATATCATATAGAAGATGACATAATCGTAGAAAGAGAGTATATAAAGATACACATACACGCCGAAAAAAATATAATGAGGAAATTTAGTATGCAGTTTAACTCAGTAGTGTTCAATTTTGTAAATTATTAAACAATTCATAAAAATTTAGTTTCTATATTAAAACTTCAAATAATGTTATTGACCACAATTGTCATGCTTATGTTATTTTCTTTTCAAAATGGGGACACGACGTATCTGTATAGGCTAAGTCCCACCGGCCATGTTGTTGTTTAAGTCTTAGCTTCCCACCCCTCCTTCATCTTGGCTCTCAGAATTTTCAGTCCCGAGAAGAAAGCAGCCCGGGGCCTGGAACAAGGAAACTCGTCCAAAGAGATACCTCATCTGGCAAAGATCGCTTGGCTGAAACGAAAAACAAGTGTCCAGCTGGATCATATGGATGGATCGACATCCGTTTCTGAAATGAGATGCGTGGGAGCGAACGCTGAGTGTTGACTTTTGTTTTCCTCACCTGGATCTGGGAATCACCCACCTAGCCCCGCCCTTGTTGTATGGTACGCTCGCCCCGCCCATTCACTTGTGCGGCTATATACGATCGGTTTCTGGGACTCGCATTAGTCACCGGGCCCTTGGTGGGGGATCAAGGGCCCGGTGACTAATGAGAGAAAAGTACGAAGAATTTGTCCGATGTATGTCACATACTTAAAATCGTACTCAATCACAGACTCAGTGATCACATTATAAATGCATACCAAATACATTTTAATTACATTCTTGTATTGAATAATGAATGATGTATTTTAGTACCTTGTTAAAATATTAAATATAGGAAAAACGTGGAAACCCGATAAATTATATAGTGGAATTGCAACACAAATTATGTAATGTTGATACGCTCGAGCGAAAAGAATGGTTGGAAGTAACAATATTCAGAGATAATGTATTGATAAAATATATTTCTTTCTCTTATGATTTTTTAATGAAATTAGCATTTTAAGATAATCTAAAATATTCACATGTCCCTAATTAAAAGAAAACATAATTCAATTCTTTTATTTTTTCTGTGGAACTGTCAACGTGCTTTGATTATTTTAGAGCGTCTGAGTTCTAATTCCGCATAAAAAGTTATATTTTCTTTATGATGCATGACTTCCTTCCGACTAGTTCTGCCTCTCTCAGAACTTTTCGGCTAGAAATATTATACTGGAATGTTTTTTGTCAGAAATTGCTCAGAAGTGAACTGCTTTAGCAACAATTTGTTATTTTCTACAAGTGCAATGCGACTTGTATAGTCAATTGTAGATTTTCATATCTTTTTTTTTTGGTAGAAGTGCAATGCTGACTAGTATGGTAAATTCTAAATTTTTCATTTTCTTTTTGAAGCTGCTATATTTTCGTCTTTTTTTTTTATCGGAGTTGGGTTGGGTTGTTTTACCTCTGAGCGGCACTTTTTTGCACACCATGGGCTAAATGGCCAGGTCACATTGACCTCGAAGGCTCAGAGAAGGTTGGGGGAGGGGACCCACTGGAACAGCTGTTGGGAGACAGATGGTAGCCTCCCGTCAAGGCTATCCAGCGTGTTCGTTAACGTGCACAGGTTATGGCTCTCCCGCACACGGGGCCACGGCTTAACGTCCCATCCGACGGACGGCGTCACGGCCTTCTTTTATTGTAATGCCATCCTTTTCTGTACCTTTGAGTGGGAGGAGAACAACTTCAAGACGACTGCGAGAATCTGTGTGAGAATCGGGGCCGTTCTTTGGTTTGTCCACCTCACAGTCATCCTATCGTCGATGCAGAGAGATGCAAAGAGTGTTGCAGAGAGAGAGAGTGCTGCTTGGTGACAAGACTGCTATCATTTTGTCTTTAGTGATTAATTACATTTCTGTTTGGTATCCAATGACAACCATATGAGCGTCTGGAGACATGCCAGAGACAGAAGTAATCCGGCTTGCATCAGGGAGCGTCATACCTGTCCCATACCTGGAATTATGATACGGAAGTCATTAGTTACAATAGTCGTTGGTCAGTCATAGTCGTTACAATAATTGTTAGTCAAATCAGTTTTTAGTAATTAAAAATAAGTTACTTTAATAAATGGTTCTTTCCTTTTATCGTATAATGATCCCACAACTTTCCATTTTCTACTTTCTAATACAAGGGCATTCAAACATAAACGAGAATTTATTTACCGTTCGGGCACAATTGAATTTTTATGAACAGGGTTGGGTTGTTTTACCTCTGAGCTGCCCTTTCTTACACATCATGGGCTAAATGGTCAGCTCACATGGACCCCGAAGGCTCAGAGAAGGTTGGAGGAGGAGACCCACTGGAACAGCTGTTGGGAGAGAGATGGTAGTCTCCCATCAAGGCCATCCAGCGTGTTCTTTAACGTGCACAGGGGATGACTCTCCCGCACACGGCAGCACGGCTTAATGTTAATGTCACATACAACGGACGGCGGCCTTTCTAAGCTCCTCGGCAGTGGCGGATCGCGTATAGGCACTGTGGAACTGCAGCACCCCCATTTTCAACTTGATATTATCGATAACATTTAATATAATGAGTCCTTTTTTCTTTAATTCTTTCTTTATACTTGTACAATATATAATCCTTAAGCTTAATGTCAGTAGCCATCCCCCAGTTTATGAAAAAGATACAAAAATTTTTGTATGGAACTGTGCGCTTCACAGTACTAGCGGCGAGGTGTTTGACTGTTGTGCGCATGCGCACATAGGAAGCTACATGCAAGGCTGCAAGGGAGAGAGAGCACTGTCGTTCCCGCAGTGCCGACCCTGGCATGCTGGTTGAAGGTAGTTTTTTTTTACTCCGCGTGTGTTGTGCTTAAAAACCGTCTACCATATTCTTGAATGTGATAAAGTGTAGAATTAGATTATTATCCTGCTCCCAGCTATTCTATTTGATTCATTTTTTTTTTCGCGCAAATTAAAACAAGAAGAATGGATTTCATTTTAAATGAATAGATTAAGCTTGAACTGTAACAATTTAGGTTAAAGTAAAAAATGTTTGATTTTGTTCTTTTAGGATTTTTATCAAGTTTCTGAATAAATTTTCTTTTTATACATGTTTGTTTCCTTTTACACAATTTTAAAACAAAGGGTAACAATTTTCTGGAGCAGCACCCCCACTAATTTTAGCTACGAGCCACCACTGCTCCTCGGTGTCCCCTACTGACCGTGGGCAGGGCGGGAAATTTTGCGGAGATAAATCTCAACGCTGACCCAGCTGGGACTCGAACCTGGAACTAGAGATGACGAGCCTGGCGCGCTACCGACTGAGCCACCCCTCCCCTTTTTATCGGAGAGGAAGGTGGGGAAGAGGGATTGCATTCGTCCGTTGAAAATAAATACGAACACGTTGCGTTTGTTAGAGAAATAATAAATTGGAACATATCAAAATGTTTTACGTAAAGCTTAGAGCTCGTAGCATAGAATTTAATCTTACTGCTACAAATGTGTGGTTTAAGGCACATTATAATTAAATTGGTATCTGACAGACAAAGTTCCAAACAATTTCACTGCTCAAAGTGGAAATCACAACACCAAGAAGAAATGGAAGTAGAGAAATGTAAATCTCAGGAGGCAATCGGCCATCAGAGATATGCAAATGATCAAAGTTCCGCAGCGAATGGACACGTAACAGCCAGCTGAGCCATGGATATACGGAATACCTGTATACATGCCGCGAAACGTTTGCAACATGCTTTGAAGATGCCGGTTAGACCCTTATGCACAATAGACCCCTTCTGAGAGAGAGAGAATCGTCGATATGCGAGAGCTCGGGTAGACTTTGAGAGATTGCGGCACACATGGGACGCAATGAAGAGCACATGGTGCATCTTACGCATCATCATGGAGCACTAAATAACATAAAGCACAGGTACGGGATCAGCATGCTGCATTACAGGAAGCGAAGGTAGCATACTACTCAGGAAGGCAGTTCACGATCCTTTCACCACAGCAGCTGTATTGAAGAGTTATTTGAGGACCGCTGTACCATGATCTCCACACAAAACATTAGACAACGTTTGCATTATGCAGAAATGTGGCCGAGACGTCCATTCCGGCATCTGCCATTGCAGCCACATCACCTGTTATACGGTCTCTCATGGTTTTGAGCGAGGTCACATTGGAGTACGGAATGGAAGAGTGTGTTGTTCAGAGATGAGTCCCGATTCTATTTTGGCATGCCAGATGGCCATTTGCCAACATGGCGTCAGCTTGGTCAATGACATAAGGGAGCCTATTCTATTAGCTGACATACTGCTCCCCCATCGTGGTACAATTATATCGGGTGGCATCACATTTAGCGGCCTGACACTTCTGCTCCATGTGTTTAGTGTGCTAAGGGTGAGATGTTACATCAATGGCATCGTTAACGACTCTTTCACACTCTTCTTTACCACCATGCCTGAACTGATTTGGCACGACCCTTCTTTACCACCATGCCTGAACAGATTTGGCACGACCCTTCTTTACCACCATGCCTGAACTGATTTGGCCCGACTCTTCTTTACCACCATGCCTGAACTGATTCTGAAGCAGGATAATACCACCGCAAACACTGCATGTGTAATGATGGACAGACACCGGACTAGTCGCCCATTGAGAATGTGTGGGATGTTATGGGTGCTTATGTGGTGTTATGTGTGGGATGTTTCATTGAATTCACCTAGAACAAGGATAATCTCCCCTTTCCTGACAGAATTCAAAATCCCCTGAAGTTGTCCATAAAACCTATCCTTCTTATCCACATCATCATCCTCAGTGGGGGCATAATAGCCGGTAACATTCAAGTCTCTAATTCTTGTGTGAAATTTAGTTGTAAGAAACCTTTCAATAATACACTCATATCCTAGAAGAGTAACATTAGTGTATCTGCTGAGAAGCAGACCTGTGCCTTGGAGATACTTAATATCATCCCTCCCTGAAAAGAGAAATTTAGGAATATTTTTAAGAATCTGACCTTTATTTGTCTATCTGGTCTCTTGCAAGTCGAGAATATCTAAATTATAATGGTGGAATTCTTGTGTGAGGACATCAAGAGAATAATCTCTATGCAGAGTCCTCACATTCCAACTACCTATGTAGAGAAAATGGTCAGTGGGATGTTTAAAGGAAATATGTTTATTGAGAGGGGAAATGCCGACAATATCAAACAGTCCCTAATCGCAGGCATGGGCAAAGACCCGTTCTCTCACTAGCAAAGGCTGAAGCCATCTATACTAGAAGACTTATTCCAATGTATGATTTGACGATGCCTGTAGAAACAAGAGTTCAGGTGTCTATGATGACCTCTGCTTAGGATTATCCGCCAGCTGATAAAACATATCCTATGAATCTATTCACTTGGAGCTGTCAACTCACAAACAAACAGAAAACACAGAGGAAGAATCTTCCTTCACAGAAGCCCACCAGTGTAGCAAATTCAGGATTCATAATCAAGCTCAAAGCCTTAATCCAGTTCGGTCCTGTAAGCTTATAAGGTCAGCACCAGGACCTTGTGTGGTTGACCATTCCTCAGCAGAGTAGAAAACAAAAGAAAAGTAGCCATAGTTGTCCAGATCATAGGCCACACTGTTCTGGCAGCCCTTCCTTTCCCTTCTACATGACGGTATCTCTTTTGAAAGGTACTAATGCCCTGCACCACGAGAAGGTGGGGGGGGGGGGGTCGGGCATCAGATATTAGGCCAGGTTCTGCGCGGCATCACAGGGGACTGGTGCGTAGCTCCCTTTCAGTGACTATTTAGGTACCATTTACAGACCATACGATTATCCACCAGCTGATAAAACATCCTAAATTTGCTATACGTGTGAATAATATATATATACAATAATAATATATAATATAATAATAATATATAATAATATATAATAATATATATATATACCCACAAACAAACAGAAAACACAACAGAAGATTTTCCTTCTATAGAAGTCCACCAGTGCAGCAAATTGAGGATCCATAATCAAAATCATAGCCATTATTCCATTTAGTTCGGTACACATGGTCTGCACCTGGACGCTGTGTGGTTGACCACTCTTCAGCAGGGAAAGAAAAAAAAAGAAAAGTAGCCATAGCTGTCCAGGTCAGTAGATCAAACTTCTCTGGCAGCCCTCCCCTTCCAATCACTTCCACAAGAGAATATCTCATTTGAAAGGTACTAACGGTCTGCATCACGAGAAGTCGTTAGTGCTAGGCCTGGCCGGTTCTATGCACGATCACAGGGGATTGGTGCATAGCTCTCCTTCCAGTAATTACAAATCATATATTTCGCTCCTGGGTTATCGAGCTTTTGTCTTGCTTCAGCACTGCCAATTTTATAACGCCAGTTTAAATTTCTGTGTTGTGAGAATCAGCAGAATTGAGTCGCCACTTATAAGCAGAAGTTCTCTATTTGTTTTAATGAAAATAAACTTGTTGACAGAAAACAATGCTTTCAATATTTTTTATCTCTAAAAGCTACAACATTTTAAAGATTTTAATTAATTTAATTGAATATTTTTTCCAAGCAAATTAGTGTCTCCTTTATCGCCAAGAAAATGGCATGGGTTGGCGGAGATAATTCTCAACGCTGGCACAGTCGATACTCAGTCCTGGGAACCGCAGATTAGGATCTTGTGGGCTACTGACTGAAACTACTGACTTGATGCGCTACTGACCTGAAAACGTTCAGGAGTGTCATGGTCAAGACGTTCAGTTTACAATGGCAGCAATGATTTCATCCCTTACATTCAGAGGATGATAAAAAGTAACTTTTTTTAAAGAAATTAATGAAACTTTTTATATGTTTTGTAGCTACTTATTAAATATTTCTATTTGCATTTTTCCAATTTTTAATTAGTTAGAATTTCTACTGTTAGAGGATGCCAAAGCGGAAAATAATAGGCTTCATTGTCTTTGAAAACGAACACCCCATATTCACGATAAGTGATATGATATTCTTCTAGTTCTGTGGTGTTAAATGGTGTGTATTTGACTTCGTGTACAAGTGTGGATAGCCATGGTGATAAAACTCACATATAGAGTCATAGAGACTAAATCTAGGTACTAGAGAGTAAGATATTTTTTCTGCAATCTATGGAGTTCGAATCTTCGCACAACTAGTTTTTCTTTCTGAAAAAGTAGTACCAGATATACTAACTCTAGGAAAACAGAACAACAGATTTTTCAGAATATTAAGTAGAAATATAGTAAAAAATATTTATGATATATAATAAGTTGACTTTGCATTAGAAACACCCCCTTGTATAGAAATGGAACAGTCTGTAACGCTAGTGATGGCTCAATATCGGGAATGGCAGATATAGGATTAAGAGAGAACACGTGGCAATCAATTTTCGCATCGCTGTGAGGAAAAATGGAATGTGTCGGCATCGTGATCATTGTGACTTCAAACGTAGTATGATGTGGAGTCACGACGTTCACGTGCAAATATCTCAACAACAGCTGTCATGGTGAACCTATTCCCATTTGTAGTTTCAGGAGTCTACTATGACTGGCTCAACAGGATTGAACAACCAACCTAAGGTAACTTGTGGAACAGACATGTGGTCGACGGCCGTGGTGAGCAACATGTATCCCGTCTCATAACCCAGCAGTGATACGAAACAGTGGCTCAGATAATTACCCAGTACGACATTGGAATGGCAAGACCAATATCCACATGGACAATGTTCTAGGCACTAGATAGTATGGGTTATGACAATCGACAGCCATCACAGATACCCACGCTCACTGCGACACAGGAAACTTTGCCTTGTATGGATACGTCGGAACCAACATCGCATCACCAACATGTGGAAATCTGTTACCTGATCAGATGAATTCCGTTTCCAACTCCATCATGCTGATGAACGTGTTTGCATTTGGATAAAGGAACACCAGGATGCGCCTTCAGTATTCGCTAGCCATAGGCAGTGGTTTAATGGTTTGGAGACTGTTTTCATGGCTAGCCATTTGTCAACTGATCACTGGGAATCAACAGCTCGATAGGATTACCTATCTTCCTGTTATCGGAAGCCCAGTACACTTCTTCATTATGACAGTGTATTAGATATTCCTTATGTCTATCCACAAATTGTTAAGTATCATGTTACACAGTCCTGCAAGTTGCAAAGCAATTTTAGGAACATGACAATAAAATTTCCGGCCTCCCATGGCCGTCCAACTCACCGCATCTCAATTCAATTGAGCATGTTTGGGAACTACTGAAAAATGGGATTCCATGTTCCAACCTCCATCTAGCAATGCCCAGACATTACTATGGGTATCACTACCACAGGACACCCTACAACACCTTGTGGAGCCCATGCCCTAATGTTGCTGTATTACAGGCAAAAGTTGGTCCCACAAGGTATTAGGCAGGTGTTACTAATTCAAATCAAATTCAGCGTATAAAAATATATACATTGCAGAAAACTTTTGTAAGGCCCTAAAATAGAAGGTAAAAATCGTATACTGCAACTGTATTTCAGTCAGTTCTGGCTCGATCCCATCAGTCCTAGTTCCTCTTCTTCAATCTCACTAATGACAATTTTGGTGCAGGGGGGGGGGGGGGGCTTAGAGGATAGCATGTGAGATTTATCTGCGCTAAACTCTCCACCCTGTGCTCGGTCAGTAGGGGACATTGATGGGCTTGGAAAGGCCGCCGTCCATCGGATGGGATTTTAAGCAGTGGCCCCCTGTCTGGTATGACCATACCCTGTCCACGTCAAAGAACACGCTCTATGGCCTTGACGGGAGGATACCATCTGTCTCCCAACAGCTGTCTAGTGTGTCCCCTTCCCTCAACTTTCTCTGAGCCCTAGGGGTCTTTGTGATCTGTCCATTTCCCCCATTTTGTGGAAAAAAAAGTGCCACCCAGAGTAAAAGATAAAAACAACCTAACTCTCTTCAAAGATCTTCTTAACAGAGATAAAAACAACCTAACTCTCTTCTTTAAATCTCTACATCTTATAAGAGCAATGAAAACTAAAAGGAATTAAAGGGTGCCTAGATTTTCTGCAAAATACTATTTTATTCTACATAATCTAAAACTGAGATTTCTCTTCTATCACCTTTCTTACCAGAGATCCCCCCCACACAGAATCCACAGTGAAATATCGGAAGCGAGTAACTTACCTAGAAGATCACTCACTAGCATCCTCTCATTATTTCTGAATTTCTCAATTCTCAAACTTTCAATAAAATGTTGGTGGAACAAATTTCTGTTGGTTTCAAATCAATTGGTGTTGTTTCCAAAATAATTCTGTTTTGATCAAATTTCCATTTCCAACAAATTTCTGTTTCGAACAAAATTCGGTGGAGCAACTTTCCATCGAACAAATGTTGTCGAACAAATATCCCGACTCTTGAAAAAGATGAGTGAGTTTCCATTGAAATAGCAGCAAAAATATAATCAGCAGTACATATATATAAACTGTGTGTTCACTGAATTATGATCATATCCCTCCATGTTATATAAATGTTAGCTACACTGCTGAAAGTGGAAATCACAACACCAAAAACGAATGTAAATAGATATATGTAAATCTCAGGAGCAATTGGCCATCGGTGATTGCAGGCTAGCAAAATTCTGCTGCGAATGGATACGTGTCACCCAGCCAAGCCGTGAATAAATACCGGGCATCCACAAGTTCGTATAATAGCATGACCAACAGTGAGGAACATGTATTGGGACACTGGTGGGAACTTTATGTACAATTGACGCCTTCTGAGAGAAAGGATATCATCGATATGCGAGAGCTCAGATCGAGCTTTCGAGCGATCGCCACACCCAGGGGACGAAATGTGAACACAGTGCAATGGTGTGTCTTATGCAACATCATGGATCACCAAATGACGTAAATGACAGGTGTGGAACCAGCATGCTGCATCACAGGACGTGAAAATCGCATGCTCCATAGGAGGACTATTCGTGATCTTTTTACCAAAGTTTAAAGTTTTTAAATCTCTACATTTTATAAGAGCAATGGAAACTAAAAGGAATTTAAGGGTGCCTAGATTTTCTGCAAAATACTATTTTATTCTACATAATCTAAAACTGAGATTTCTCTTATATCACCTTTCTTACCAGAGATCCCCCCCCCCCCCCACAGAATCCACAGTGAAATATCGGAAGCGAGTGATCTGCGAACCGCTATGGGCACCATGGTCTCCACGCAAACCATTAGAAAACTTTTGCCTGATGGTTAACAGGTTGGCAGAAAAAATCTTGACACAGACATACTTCAGGTTTAAACTTGAGAACATCATCAGATTATGAATCACGGGCGCTAGGGATTGAACCAACTCCCGTTTCCCCCATACCTTGATTTGAAACGGAATAGAAACCGTTTCAAATCAACTTGGAACATTCAATACGGGGGAAAAAGAAGGTAAAACGTATTGAAACACATAAGGCGGGGGGGAAATACTGAATCATATTAAATTACGATGTTTTGTTTCTAACAAGGTGAAATACACTGGTTTACATAAACTAAGAAAAATATGAGAAAAAATCGCGATAATTCGCGAAAACGTTTTACGATCCTGACCAAACCTGTTCATGTCACCAGTAAAGTAATTCCCAGTGAGCATATCGTATGCAAATTTGTCTAGGTTGCGTCAATTTTCCATATTCGGATAACGGCATAAAATCTGGTGTTTTAGAGTGGATCGTTATTTTGTAAATGTCAGTAAAGCAATTCGAAAGAGCCATTTTGTAGGAATGACCTCGAGACATCATTTGCCAAATGAACTGCGGTGGAGAGCTATTTGTCGGCTCGAAGAAGGACAAAGTCAGTCAAACGTGACATATTAGATGAATGTGAGTCCTTCTGTGGTCCATAGACTGTGGAATCAATTTCTGAGCACGGAATTCCGCGTCTTGCAGGTTTAGCCGAGGAAGAGCTAGAGTTACAACCGCTGTACAAGATCTATATCTGCGATTAACAGCACAAAGGAGCAGGACGTCTACTCCCTCTCAGCTACGTTCCTCTCTTGCAGCAGCCACTGGGATGGTTGTATCAGCTTCTACTGTGCGCAGAAGGCTCCATGAGGGAGATATGTACGCTAGATGGCCAGTAATTTTTATACCCCTCACGCCACGTCACAGGAGAGACGGTTGAATTGGGCACGCACGCATGTTAACTGGACAGAAGAGCAATGAAGGTCCGTACTCTTCAGAAATAAATCCAGATATTGCTTGCAGAGTGATTTCGGACAATGTTTGATATGGACAGAACGAGGTACCCGCTATTATCCCAGTAAAATCCGTTAAAGAGACAGTTACGGCGGAGGTAGCATGTGTGTTTGGGGTGGCATTTCCTTTGGTGGACGCAGACTCTACATGTTGACAAGTGGGAGCCTCAATGCTCAAAGGTATAGAGATGACATCCTGAACCCTTATGTACAGTCGCTCAAAAAAGTATCCGAACACTACGGTTGATTACAAAATTCAGAAAAAATATCTGGCAACGATTATTTTAGAAATTAGTGATCTGGCAACCTTCGTGTCACGTGACACGAAGGTTGCCAGATCACTAATTTCGGACACGTGACACGAAGGTTGCCAGATCACTAATTTCGGACACGTGACACGAAGGTTGCCAGATCACTAATTTCTAAAATAATCGTTGCCAGATATTTTTTCTGAATTTTGTAATCAACCGTAGTGTTCGGATACTTTTTTGAGCGACAGTACATCCTCACGCTAGTGCAATAGGTGAAACATTCTTCTTACAAGACGATAATGCTCGTCTACACAGAGCTCGACTATTGGACAATACCTTCAAGAGGAGACCATTAGGCGCATGGAGTAGCCAGCTCAATCTCCCGACCTAAATCCAATTGAGCATGTGTGGGATGCTCTAGGGAGACGTGTTGCTGCCCTCAACCGCCACCTGAAACAAAGGGGAGCTGATTACTGCTTTAAAAGAAAAATAGTCGTTATTCCCTACTGAGCTGATTCACAACATCATAAACAGAATGGAACATCGCTGTCGTGCATGCGTTGCTGTAAGGGGTGACCACACCTCCTTATTAAAAATACTTTGCCCATTGCATTTTGACACCTGATTTTTTGACAAGTTCCTGCAAGTGTTATTTTTTAACGAAAAATGTTTCTAGTATAAAATATTTTATGCCATTCTGAAACTAGCAATGTAATTCATGTTTTCCTCAAAGTTAATTAAAATTCTTCATATATTTTTTGTTTATCATATTGTTTTTCAGTTTTTCTCTGTTTATGGAAACCAGTGTACAATATACAGGGAATGTCCCCCTATACATGTAAAGTGTCCATTCTTCATATAGCACTGATCCGCCAGCGAAAAAAATAGTTTTATCTGTTTTTGTTCAGTGAAAGTCACGATTAGCTGTTAAATTTATATTAGACTTTCTACAAGTTTGGTGTATCGTCCAGGTCATCAATGTTGGAGATTGAGCCATTTAAAAGAACTTTTAACGAACCTGTTAAGTAAAAACAAAATGCTTGATTTTATCTCAGATTTACGATGCTGATGGCACTGGATTTTTCGGCGGTAGCTACCAGACGCAGACTATAAACATGAAAGCATTACACTAGGCAGTTGCTACTTCCATTACACTAGGCAGTAAGATAAGCAAGGCAAAATCTCGTTACCTGCGTAAATGCAAATGGAAATGACTTATATCGATTGAAACCTGTTTTTGTTGGTAAACCACATGAAGCCAAGGGAGCATGGTGGATTTTCAGAGTCAAAATAAATGTTTTTCTCCTTGTTCTACAATATTAGTAAACCAAGTTATAAACAGGGTACATGAAAGCCTCAGAAAACGAGAGACCTAGAATGTGACTGATGGAAAATATCATACAGTGTCTTGTTAAAATTGATTTGCAGTGCCACATGCATCAGCAATAGTCCAGAATAAACGTGTTTGGGGAACTAAATTCCGCAATCTAATTGGATGTTTGAGAACTGTGTATGTATATATGGATGGATGGATATTTTGGCGTTTTTGTTGTTATTAGAGGTATTAGATACAGGGCTGGATCTGGGGGGAATGGTTTCCATTCAGACAGTAGAAGACTCTTTCAGAATGTTAGCAGGAATAATAGAAGACGAAAAATATACTTATATTACTTTATATACTACTTTATATATTACTTAACGTAATATATAAAAGTTTTAAATATTATGTTAAGTAATAGGTAATTTTGTTTAATAATAATAATTTTTAGTGCCTTTACATTTTTATGCATCTCAGACCATAGTTAATTTTCTTTTGATATAAAGTTACATATGACTGGCAAATTGTATCCCAGGAATTCTGGTGGGTACAAAGAGATTTGAAAAGTTCGATTACCTGAGCGATGAAATTCCGGATTTTGGTTTAGAAGCTTCTGACGTGGAGTGGAAAGTAGATACCTCGAGATATGTCCATTTTTTTTCCTCCCCTAAATTTTAACTGGAGGGGGAGGAGATCGATTCTAAGGATATTTATGAGAAATGAAAGTTGAGACTTGGGGAGTGCCATCTACTTTATATTCAAAAAACGTTTCAGACCCGAGAAACGCTGGGTAAATATGCTAATAGTACATAAATATGAGTATTTACGAAACATTTATTGTACAACACAAACAAACAAAGACTCGAGCAAAACGGAAATTCCTAATGGTCAAATTGATGAAATGGATTCGGGTACTTTGGTGACTTTCGATCATTAGAAAGTATTTGTGATTTTTACTTGCACCAGATCCTTGCTCGATGTGAAAAAAATGACTTCTGCTGTGTGTTATATTTGTCTCCGTTTCTGAATGTAAAACGACCCCCCTAGATTTTGGAAGAAGAAAATTGGAGGAAAAAGCCTCTAATATCCGAGTACGTATGGTACATTCTGAAACGTAGATATTCCTTCGTAGAGCATGCAGTTTGTTGGCGACCATTTGGAATAGTAGTTCGATCAAGCTGACCTTCCTAAGAGTCTGATGTCATCTTCTGTTATCAATCTCACTGATGAAACCTAAATATTTAAGCACAATATGCCATGGCAATAAGATGATCAATTCCATGAAAATCATCTCATAATAAGTTCTATAACTTATTATGAATGAATATTTCATGAAAATATATTATGAAATAAATGTTTCATGAAAATAATGCATTTTTGTAGGAAGCTGGTTACTGAGATCAAATCTCAATCTTGGAATTCGGCAACACATGTTAAATATTTAAATAGGTCGGGAAACGAAAACATATAATAGCAGTATAGTTCGTTCTGTTATCGTTGTTTGTTAGTTTGTTTTTGTTAAAACTGAAACATATAAAAATAAACGTTACATAACTATATACTAAAATCATAGTTATAAAGTAGAAGTTTTCTGCAGCCATTATTATTAAAGTTGGTAGGGGAATTTCGTAGGAATGAAAACGCTCTTGTTAAATATTTCATCTGAAACCAAGGCTTTCGACTTCGATCGTACATTTTTCAAAATAACGCTTCGTATAAATACGAAAACTTAAAAAATTCGTTTTCGTAGTTTTACTGAGAAAAGGGGTCACAATGGGGAGATTGTGAGAACTTCAGTGGCAAAGGGGGGACACAATGGTGAGACTTTGAAAGCTTTAGTGGCAACGGGGTAGACAAGGTTGAGCTGTGAGCGTTTTATTCGCAAAGGGCGACACAATGGAGAGACTGTGCGATCTTTAGTCGCAAAGGAATCTTTAGTCGCCAGATACAATGATGAGACTGAAAGTTTTAGTGGCAAAGGGGTACACAATGGTGAGATTATGAGGACTGGCAAAGGAAGACACAATGGAGAAATGTTAGATTTTCAGGGCAAAAGGGGACACAATGGTGAGACAGAGCTTCAGTGGCAAAGGGGAATACAATGGGGAGACTGTGAAAACCTGTGTCCTCCCTTTGACACTAAAATTTTCACAGTATCCCCATTACATTCCCCTTTGCCACTGAAGCCCTCAGTCTCACCAGTGTGTCCCCCTTTGCCACTAAAGCTCTCATATTCTCACCATTGTGTCCCCCTTTTGCCCTGAAAATCTAATATTCTCTCCATTGAAGCTCGACACAATGGTGAGAGTGTGAGAGCTTTATTGACAAAGGGGGACACAATGATGAGACTGAAAGCTTTAGTAGCAAAGGGGTACACAATGGTGAGATTATGAGAACTTCAGTGGAAAAGGAGGAACAATGGAGAGATTGTGAGAGCTTTAGTAGCAAAGAGAGAACACAATGGAGGGAATGTTAGATTTTCAGGGCAAAAGGAGACACGATGGTGAGACTGAGAGCTTCAGTGGCAAAAGGGAATAAAGTGGGGAGACTGTGAAAACTTCAGTGTCCCCCCTTTTCCACTGAAGCTTTCACAGTCTCATCATTGTGTCCCCCTTTGCCCTGAAAATCTAATATTCTCTCCATTGAAGCTCGACACAATGGTGAGACTGTGAGAGTTTTATTGGCAAAAGGGGACACAATGATGAGACTGTGAGAGCTTTAATGGTAAAGGAGGACACAATGGAGAGACTGAGAGATTCAGTGGCAAAGGGGGACACAATGATGAGACTTTGAGAGAGTTAGTGGGAAAAAAGGGATGCAATGTAGAGAATGTAAGATTACGGCGAATAGTACCGAGGAGACTACTATCGATTTCATCTTAATTATTTTATACCTGTACAGTGTAGCAACCTTTAAGTTGATTAGTAACGAGATTTCTGTAATTTTTTATTTAACTAATGTGTGAATTGACTCAAAATAATATGTGCATTGATCCAAAAAATTTGCTGATTAGCAGTGAGAGCGCACATTTTTCTTTCTGTAATATTTTGTGTGAATAGAAGTGAATCTCCAACATCGTCTCTGACTAATGAATCAAGTGGTGAGGCCAAAAAGTTGTAATAAAGTGGTTCACATATCTGCATGTAATTGAGAGAGATTTATTAGTGTCAGTTTCTGATTTGCAGCTGATGTCTTAAAAATATATTATTCAATCTTCAAAGAAGGGTGGATTATTGCCTAACTTATGATGAGTATGCCACTGTGAGCTGTGAGAAACATTCTGTCGTGCCCACCTTTTGTGTAAAAGTGTGGACACGACGTGCTGATGGCGACAGAACCCGTCTACCGTTTTTACGAACCAACAGTGTCCATTTTTTTCGCCATTTTTGTTCGGCATTCGACCACGAAGAGGATGCCGCGAATCGTAGAATTTCGGGTCCGCTGCGATGCTAGAGGTCGACCGCACACCTGTATGAAGGAAGCGATAGCGGTCTGGCGAGATGCCAAGTTATTGGACGCTGTGCTGGAGCGCGCCGCCTGAAAGTTGCAACGTTTCCTCGCCCACATCAGCATGATAGGTAAGGGTCAGTTTTATTTAATCTGGTGTCCGAAGTCAAATAACTTAAAAATGTCGCTGCCACGTGCTTCAAGACAGCCCTTAGGGTCGTTGATATTCCCGGCTCTGCAAGAATATTGTGTTTAAACTATGCGATTGAACTGTTTGGCCTAGAGCCGCGAAAAGTTTGGGAGAGTCGAACAGCGCAGATTTCGCTGATGATGTGAAACCTCCCGACAAAATCAAGCAAACTTGTTCTTGTGTTAAAATGTTTCGAAGTTTTGTTAATGAAGTAAGGTAAAAATAAATGTGTTATATGTTTAAATAATTTTTGTAAAGTGTACTAATGCGTAATATTACTGGATTAAAGTTACAACGCTGTTTTTTTCGAATCCCCTCCTTTTTTATAAATTTGCCCCCAACTTCGATCATCAACCACTCCTAACAGAGAAGGGGGGGGGGCGCATAACTCTTATAATGAAGTGGGAAATGTTTGATTGTAGAGAGGTTGCATTATATTCTGCGAAAATGCTACTACTAAAAGTATCCGGAATCGCATTTAGATATTTTCCAGAAAGAATTTTAATAACCTATACGAGGTTAAGTCATCTACACTGTTGAACGGTTTTATTTTTCGGTGGCGATTAATTTTTTTTCGATTTTATACTTTAAGGCTTTGACATGTGCACAAAAATTTACGCGTGAAATATACACTGAGTGATATTTGAATTATGACGACTCCACTCCATATTATATCAATGGAACGCTAATTTCGAAGCTCTATAACTTTTAAAATAAGTGTTTTTTGGGAAACTGTGACTAAAGGTAAATTAAAGATCTCAGTCAGTTCTCTCTAAATATTGATTTTCAACAATATTCATTCAGCATTTAAAGAAAGTTTGAACATTTAACAGCAGCAATGCGAAATAAAAGAATTTTCCTTTAAGTTCATTGAAACTGAAAAATGTAGCTTTGTTTCAAACTATTTAATAAATAACTACATATTTTAAAAGTGTGTGTAAATGATTTTTTAATATTCGTTTAATATTTTTATAAATTTCTTAGAAGACATTATTGCTTTGAAATGTTTAAACCTCCATATCTGATTTAAATACTGAAAGAATATTGTTGAAAATAGTTTTTTTATAAATTTGATTGAGATCTTTACTTTTAAAACTTTTTTATTTTTCCTTAAAATGCTTATTTTAAAATTTATAAAATGAGTGTCCCATAATATGGTAATGAGTGGTCATAATTCAATGATCACTCAGTGTATATGTATTGCTGATTACGTTTTTGCTGCTATTTCAATGGAATCTTTTTTCAAGAGTCCGGAACCATTTTTCAAGAGTCTGTTCATCCATTCGACAACCCTTGCTCGACGGAATTTTATTCGAAATGAAAATTTGTTCTACGGCACTTTATTCGAAATGAAAATTTGTTCGACGGAATTTTGTTCGAAATGAAAATTTGTTCGACGGAATTTTCTTCGAAATGGAAATCTGTTTGAAACAGAATTTATTGGAAATGGAAATTTTTTCGACCAACATTTGTTTGACAGAGAATTGAGAAATATTACGTGGCCGCTAGTGGGCGTTCTCTTCGGTAAGGTATTCTCTTCTGGTTTGTTACTGTAGATTCAATTAGGGGAAGGGGGAATGGCTTTGGTGACAGAATAGAAGAAGCAGTTGTTGATTAGGTAAACTAAAACACTTCTTCTGCAGACAAACTAGGCACCGTTTAATATCTTCTAGTTTACACTGTTCTTATCAGGTGTAGTCAGGGCTTTGAAGAAGAGGGTTATTGTTTGACCTCTGAGCGGCAATTTGTTTGCACATATGGGTTAAATGGCCAGGACACAAAGATACCTGAGGACTCAGAGAATGTTGGGAGGGGGAACACACTGGACCGCTCTCGGGAGACAGATGATACTTCCCGTCAAAATTATCCAGCGCATTCTTTAACGAGCACAGGGTATGACTCTCTCACACACGGATTAACATCGCATCCGACCGATGGCGTTCATTCCAAGCCCATCGATGTCCCCTGCTGACCAAAGGCAGGGTGGGGAGTTTTGCAGAGATAAATTTCAACGATGGCCCAGGAGCGACTCGAACGTGGGAACTACAGATTACGAGTCTGGCGCGGTACCAACTGAGCGACACTCGCCCTAAAATTGTCATTGAAGAAAAATGACTATGTTTTGAAATTTTCTAGAACTATACCGTGCTTGGCAAAATCTCAAAGTCAAATCACCTACAACCAGGCCGGATCTAGAAAGAAGTCGAGGGTGGAGGGCCCAAGAGACACAATCGAACAGAAAAAATGTAAAAGTGGGGTGAGGAGTGGGTGAGCTTGAGACTCTATTTTCATTGCAGTGTAACATTTCTACCTCCGTTTTACAGGTCTTTAAAAATATTTCTCGAAAAATGGATGAAATATAAATTTGTTTAATAAATTTTTGCCTTTATTACCCTTACTAGCATTCTGGAAGGGGGTAGCCCCGCCAGATCCGGCCCTGTCTACAGCAATCCTAAATTTACATCACACATTAATCTTATCTGCCGCTCAGGGGGCTTCAAAAGCAATACTGTGGATCCCATATCACAGGAAAACCTTTCTTAATGAAAAAAGCATATACTCTAGCAAAACAAGCTTTTTCCTTCCTTATGCTCCCTTGCTAATATTCCTTATTATTGCTTGCTAATATTCCTTATGCTCCATTGCTAATATTCCTTCCTTATGCTCCCTTGCTTATGCTCCATGCTAAATATATCTTCTGCGTAGATCATCTTACGCAGAAGATATATTTAGCATGAGCAAACAATCATATATTGACAGTCAGAGAGAAGAATGGGATTCATCTGTCCTAAGTGATATATGTCCCCATATCTCTCGTTTCCCGAATCCTTTGGACATGGATATTTCGTCCAGTCAATGGAGACTCTTATTACTAGAGACTGGATGTAACGCTACACGATTTTCTCTTCCGATGTCGTCTCTTGGACTCCAATAAATGTCCAGACTGCAAAGAGTGAGAAACAGTTTGCTATATTCTTCTACGTAGTTAGAGAACTGATACAAATCGAACTTCAATGGCCAACTATTACAGACCACACGAACTGATATTTGTTCTTTACCTTTAGAGTTATTTTCAACTGGAACTATAATTCCACAGGTTTTAAACTCTGCTTTCCAATGACTGAAAAGTTTACATCATCAACGATAATGGACAATATCTCATATCCCTCAACAATATAACTCATGGAGGCGGAGATTGAGGGGGGGGGGGGGAGTTCAGTCAATAGAGCAGCTCGCAATCTGCAGTTCTCAGGTTCGAGTCCTTACTGTGTTAACGCTTATATTTTTCTCTGTTAAACCTCAACCCTGTCCTTGGTGAGAAAGGGGACAGCAATGGGCTTGAAAAAGTTACCATCCATTGGATGGGATGTTAAACCGTGACACCATGGGTAGGATAGCCATACACACTAAAGAACATGCTCCATGGCCTTGATGGAAGATTTCATCTATTTCCTAATGGCTATCCAGTGGGCATAAATTGGATAACCTTAGACTATACCTAATACCCTCCCCCAGGGATGGGGTGGCTCAGTCGGTAGGGTAGCAGACTCGTAATCTGTAGTTCCCAAGTTCGAGCCCCAGATGGACCAGTGTTCAGATTTATTTCCGCACTCTGCCCTTGTCTAGTTGGGTATACCGATATTGGATGGGACATTGAGTCACGGTCTCGTATGTTGTAGAGCCATACTCTGTGTACGTTAAAGAATATGTTGGATGGCCTTCACGGGAGACTACCCATCTGTCTCCTAACAGCTGTTCAATGGGTACCCTCCCCCAAACCTTTTCTGAGTTTGCGGGGTCCTTGTGACCTTGCAATTTTGCCCATTGTGTGCAAAAAGTGCTGCTCAGAGGTGACCATCTCCTCCCTCCGATATTGGGGTCCTCGTGACCTGGTCATTGGGCCCTGTGTGTGTAAAAGCGTGCCTCTCAGAGTTAAAACAACCCAACCCAGTTAAACATTGTAATTAAATGGCGAAGGTGCTAAATATCCCAAAATCATTTTGGAGAAGATAAATGTTGTAACAGTGCATAGTGTCATTAATCTTATTACACCACGAACTGATGATGAAGTTGTATACTATAAGAACATTGCCAATACAACAAAAGCGATTCTAGCATAATTACACTGAAGGAAATTCCGATGAGGCCCAAAGAACGATGCTCTACGAACGATGATTAAAAATTTTGAAGAAACGGAAATTTACTTAATTTTTGGGCGGCTCAATCGGTAGCGTGCCAGCGTCGTAATCTGCAGTTCCCAGGTTGGAGTGACTATGAAGTTGTACTATAAGAATCCAGCTGGGTCATTGCACAGGCAGGTCTCAAGTCTGACCCAGCTGGGACATTGTCCCAACTGGGTCAGACTTGAGACTTATCTCACAAAAACTCTCCTCCCTGCCCACGGTCAGTAGGGGACACTAATGGAATTGGAAAGGCCGCCATCCGTCGGATGGGACGTTAAACTCTGGTCCCATTTGCGTGAGAGCCATACCCTGTGCACGTTAAAGAACACGCTGGATGTCCTTGACGGGAGGCTACCATCTATTTCCCAACAGCTATTCCAGTGGGTCCCCTCCCCCAACCTTCTCTGAGTCTTCGGGGCCCTTGTGACCTGGCCTTTTGCCTATGGTGTGCAAAAAAGTGGCGCTCAGAGGTAAAACAATTCAACTTAATTTTTGTGACATTAGGTAATGTGCATCAAGACTTTTCATTTGTACAGAAAACTTCAGAAAAGATAGGTGAGTGCTCGTGAAATTAACATTATTTTGGAGATTGCCTTTGTTTCGACGGTTGCATTGCCCAACGTGCCTTCGCCCATCGGACATTGGGCAGCTCTATTTTTAGAAACTTTCTGACCTTGTCCAGTTCCGCTGCAAGCGTTACGAAGTTGTGGAGAAAAATCGTTGCATGGCAACGATGGTTTCAATTTGTAAGGTATGTGATGGAACAGCTCCTGATATTTCTGATCTTGCGCGATGTTTTGGTGACTGTGGTGGATATTTACACTTCGACTGTGCTGGAATAATGGAAGCTAATTATCGTAAGATGAATTACGAGAGAAAATTCAAGTGGAAGTGCTTCATATGTAGAAAAACGATCTGACCAATTGCTCAGTACTAATTGGCAATTGCTACTCAGCCGTATTTGGATTTAAGTACCTGCGCGGCTCCTGCCAGTGATGCAGGTGATCAGTTATGTGCCTAAGATGAAGCTGAGAGCAGTGATGTTCCTGCACAGACGAGTGGAGTCTTTTCCGAGGTAAGCGATGTGCATTGCATGTATAGTGACTTGAAAGCGACGTTACTAGATCTGAAAAACGATATGAAAGATCTCAAAATTTTTGCTGATTTTACCTTAAGATTGATGAAATTGCTATAACAATATATAATCTAAAAAAGGAACTGACCGAGGTTAAAGCGAAAAACATTACGTTTGAAAAAGCCAATTCAGATATTAGAAACGGACTTGAGGACGTCAGACAGGAACTCTCGGACTTGCAGTAGTATTCTAGAAGTATTAATTTAGATATAGTTGCAATCCTGGAGGATCCAGGGGAAATGTGGGTACCATCCTTAACAAAATAGCTGATAAGATTAGTGTTGAAATAACAGAAGGTGATATAGTTGTAGCGCATAGAGTTCCTGCTACCAACAGAAATAAAATTTAAAACATAATTGTAAAATTTAAAAGTAAAGTAATTAGGGACTATTGGTTGGAAGGTAACAAAAAAGCAAAATATTGTCTAAATTTTAAATATATTAATCCAAAATTTAGAGAAAGTAAATTTTTTTCTGAATGAGCATCTAACACCTAGAGAGAAAGAACTTCTTTATAAAACTAAGAGTGTAAATGAAAATTTGAAGTACAAGTATGCATGGGTTAAGGACGGGAAAATCTTCAGGGAATCCGATGTATCTAAAATGTTACGCATAAATAATGAGGTAGACCTGGATATACTCTCAAACACACATAATTTGGCTCACAATGAAGTAGACTTTAATAAATTCTCTGACAACTAATGGCATACAATGACAATGTTATAAATAGATTGGTAATCACGGGAGAATCTGATTTAACTGCATTTTTGGAAACAATTGATTATAATAGTCTAAATGTGTTAAATATAAATATTAGAAGTTTAAGGTCCAATTTTGAACTTTTCGAATTGTTTATAAGCTCTGTAGATTATAAATTCGATCGTATGATATTGACAGAGTTCTGAATTAAGGAAGATGAGGTTGATCTTTATCAGATTAAAGGTTTTAGAACATATTGTAACTGTAGACGATATAATAAAGCTGGTGGTGTAATGATATAGTATGTTAAATCTCACATTAACGTTAAAACAACAGAGCAGAGCCAAACACAAACAGCAGAGTTACTCCTTATAGAGCTTTCATTATGTGAAATATCAATAATTGTAATCTACCGTTCCGATAGTTATTCATCATCTGATTTTATGAATGAACTAGAGCATATTATGCAAGGGTTAAACACAAGAAATATTATTATAACTCGTAATATAAATATAGATTTGTTAGCAAATACTTCTAATCTTGTAAATGAATATCTAAATCTCACTGCTATGTATGGATATGAATCAATGATAAATATCACTACAAGAGAGGTCTATAATACCCAGTCTTGTTTGGACCATGTACTGGTTAAAATTAATAATAGAATTAATGTACAAGCCGCAATATACAAAATGCCCATTACGGATCATTATCCCATGGTAGTTAAAATTATACATAAGGAAAATAAAACTTTTGACAAAAGATATGGTAAATTAATGATTACGTGTTCAGAATTAATTTCGAATAAATAAATGATAAGTTAAAAGATTATAAATGGGAGGGATTATAAATTATAGCACAGGAAACTAACGTGAATAAAGCGTACAGAATGTTTAGAGATTTTGTGTAGATAATTAAGGATTCATCTTCCTATGGAAAAAAAAAACATTCAGAAACTTAAAAAGCCTTGGATCACAAATGAATTATGTGATATGATTAAACATAGAGATAAGCTATATAAAATTTTAAAAAATACCCATATAACGAGGGCCAAGAGAAGCAATTTTATAACATAGGAACAACTTAAGGTCTAAATTAAGGAGGCCAAAAACAAATGTTGCATGGAAAAATTTCTAAAATGAAATGGTGATATAAAAATATAATAGAAGTTCGTAAATAATTTAATTGGAAGAAACTCAAAAGATGAAGTTTCCCCCCAAAAAATAAATAACATTGAGGCCTGTAACACTGATGAAATTAAAGATACAGCAAATGAATTTAACACTTATTTTGCTGATTCACCTAGCAAAATACTTAATGATAAACCCACTGAATATGAATGTTATAAAATTATTATAAAACAGATAGCTCTTTCTTTTTTACTCTTATAAAATAAAATAAATAAATACCCCCTCAAGCAGCTGCTTGCCACAGAGGTCTGATGTATGCCACAGTATAAGGTCTGAGAGGATGGCAGGAACTCAGCAGAAAAATGACACAAACAGCCATGCCTTACCCGGGGCTCGAACCCAGGTCCCTTATAACCGTACAAAAATTAGATAAGACCATTATAAATCTAATAGAAGGCAAAGGCCCAGGAATCGATGAAATTTCAGTAACTACAGTAAAAAAATGCAAAAAAAAAGTCATTTTTGATCCCTTAGTTTATATCTTTAACCTTTCTTTTCAAACTAGGATTTTAGCAGAAGGTCTCAAAACCTCTATTATACTTCCGGTTTACAAGAAGGGAAATAAAAACTGCCTTTCAAACTACAGACTAATCTCACTTTTGCCTGTTTTTTTTCCAAAATGTTTTAAAACTAGTAGAATTCAGAGTATTGAATTATTTAAATAAAATAAATTTCTTTTTGATAAATCAGTTTGGCATCACTGAGAGTAAGGGCACTGATCATGCGTTATTGTCATTTACTAAACTTATTTATAAGTCAATTGATCAAGGAAATTTAACTCTATCAGTTTTTTTAGATCTTGAAAAATCTTTTGACACCGTAACTTATTCATTGCTTTTGGAAAAACTGGAGCATTTGGATATGAGAGGCATTGCTCTAGAATGGTTTTTCAGTTATTTAACAAATAGAGTTCAATTAGTTAATTTAAAAAACTGCCGCAGCAATCCGAAACAAACCAAATATGGCATTCCGTAGGGCTCTGTTCTTGGCTCCTTATTGTTCAATATTTATATTAATGACCTCTGTGAAATGAACATTAGTTGCAATATTACTTCCTTTGCAGATGGCACTAACTTTTAGTAACCAAACTATTACAGAATTAATGTCCAATGCCAATGTTCTTGAGAAAGTTAATATGTGGTTTGAAAATAATAAACTCTCAACTAATAAGAATAAAGCTAAATTTGTTTTGTACAATTTTAAACATCACCAAAATATTGTAAATACTTTTGCCATTAAACTGCATTCATATCAATGCTATAAGCATAGTGATTGCCGTTGTGATGACATAGAACAGGTTGAGAGCATTAAATATTTAGGCATTTTCATAAATAATCTAAAATGGAACAAACATGTTGACTACATCACAGGTAAAGCATGTTGCAAACTTCTTAAATTACACCACTTGAAATGCAAAGTTAATCTTAATATGTTGTAAACTTTGTACTTCTCGTGGATAGAAGCGGCATTTCAATACGGTATAATTTGTTGGGGGGAACTTGTCTCGGTTTTTTAAACCTCTAGTGTCTCGGCAAAACAAAATTATTAAATTAATTGCAAAAAAATAACGCTGATATTTTAAGCGATTCAGTCGTTACTCTATGCTAAAAAATCTACCTATTAGACACATATTTGTTTTTAGAGCGATGATATATTTTAAACAGAATTGCTTTAATTTTAACATTTAGCCAAATTTATACAACTTCATAGAGAAAGATCCAAAATATTAGGTTCCTTTGACCAAAAAAGAAACTGCACATAAGCATTATTCGTATATCGCACCTAAAATCTTCAATCAGTTGCCTCTTGAAATTAGAAGTGAAAGAAATTTAATATGTTCAAGCAGAACTTAAAAAGCTTTCTCCTTTCTTTGGAAGATGTTGCAACTACGTTAAATATTCAAGTGTAGAGCAGAAGTTTATTGTACATATATCGGAAAAATGACACTTAATGTTTTTGATTTTTGTAGCGAATTAGTCATTATTGGTTTTTGTATTGATTTCCTTTAGTGACCCAGACAAACCATGTGGTTTTCGGGTTCACTCATATTTTTTCTTTTTAAGTTGTATATGATGATGAAATTAAATTGATTGTTTGATTGATTGTTCCTTTTTCATTATGTGCCTTAGAAAATTCTGTTTTAAGAGTTCAT
Organism: Ryuthela nishihirai; assembly: GCA_038380435.1. Taxonomy (NCBI): domain Eukaryota; kingdom Metazoa; phylum Arthropoda; class Arachnida; order Araneae; family Heptathelidae; genus Ryuthela; species Ryuthela nishihirai. The sequence continues at coordinate 14,745,168 of JAWZYU010000019.1, read as the reverse complement.
TTCTTTTTCTCTCGCAGATAGACTAGGGTTGGTTGAATCCGTAGCTTGCTAGGCTCGTAATCTTTACTTCCCAGATTCGAGTCCTAGTTCTGCCTGCATTGAGAATTTTGTTGGGTTAGAAAAGGCCACTATCCGTGGAATGGGACGTTAAGCAACCGCGCAGTGTGTATGAGGGAGCCATAACCTGTTCACATTAAAGGACACGTTGGATGGTCTTGATGGGAGGCTTTTATCTGTCCCCTAATAGCTGTTCAGTGAGCCCTTTCCCCAACCTCCTCTGAGTCCCTGTGACCTGGCCATTTAGCTAATTGTAGGCAAAAAAACAAGGTCTGTAATTTTTAATAGTAATACATATTGCAAAGATTTTAGACTTTGTATGGTTAGCATGCTTGGCCCTTGATCAAAGGGTCATGGGTGTCGAGCCTCAGATTAAGGTAAGGACATTTCTTTGAGCCCTTGCCGAATGGTAGCGCTCTTGGCTACTTATCCAAAGGATCTGGGTTCGAGCTCCGGGTAAAGCATGGATGTTTGTAATGTCTTTCTGCTGAGGTCTCGCCATTCTCAAAGACTTTCTCTTATGGCATATACACTGACAGGCTTCTGTCTAAGGTATTATTGTCGGGGGTATTTTTTTTTATTATGTATATGGGTATCTGCGGGGATTCTTAGTAGCGTCAGATCTAAGAAATTAGTAGCAATAGGATTTTTATTGGACGAATCTTTTAAGATTTTTGCGTAGATCAGATCGTTTGTATTGCATTTCGTGATACAAGGAACAAAAAATACTGTTCCCAGGCAAAGTTATATTAGTAGGAAAAATAATTATTTCTGAAAAACCAAATTTAGGATGTTGAACAAAATTAAAGTTAACCTAACAAAAATCTGGAAACGTTCAGAAAACGAGAACCCTTAGACTCTAAATAGAGATTTTACTCTAAGAATAATCTTAGAGTAAAATAAAACTCTAAAATAATATTAATTCGTTATTTTTAATGCAATACAATGATTACAATGAATGATTACAATGAAATGCAATACAATGGCGTCATTTAAAAAAAAATGTTTTTCGCAGAAGTTAACTTCATATGCTCCAAACTGTACATATATGACATCCATATGGAGTATTATCACTCTGAGGCTGAACAGGCTTCACAGAGTCGATCCATGCTCAACATAAGGTTGTTCAGAACAGTAGCAACTTTAAGATGTACGAGGTCCCTTTTATACAAGTTTATATTATGTAAGTCAAGGTAACGCAAAGATACAATAAAACAAAGATTGTTATTTAGGGAAAACATACAATACGAAAAAAAATTATTTGAAGTGATGCCGCACCCATCCCAGCACTGATATGGAAGTGTGGACTTAAAGGGAAAATTTTAAAAAATGGCGTTGTGTTTCAAAGAGATCAGCGATGTTTCCTAATGCTGTGGTTGACTTCGTAGCCGCATTTTCAGAGAGTGGTAACCTTCTTCCTATCAAATGCTAATACTATTTAACTTAAATAAGGTCTCCAATACGGCGAACAAACTTGGAATTAATTTCAAACATCACATTTATTTAAATCAACTTCTGGTTAGAAATGAGATAGTAACAAGACATGTGGCAGTGTAGCTAAGGCGTCAATGGCTAAAAACTTTCTTTTTCTATAGCAAGCTAAAAGGGAGAGGGAGGCCAGGTAGCATTGGACAATACCTTTTTTCCCACCGTCGAAACGGGGAGATAAAGAGCCTCAGTTCTCCCCATCAGCTGCACTGTCCAGTCTATGGGCATCAGCGCGTATTCCTCAGCAGCATCTCGTAAGTTTCCACTAGTCGTTGTAGGTCTAGAGAATTTGATGGTTGTTTGGCGGAGAATTCACTGAGCAGCATCTTGGTTCTGTGCCTCTTCCGGCCTTTATGACCTCATTCCCTCGGTTCTCTTTGATGCAGATGGGAGCGAGAGCAGAACATCTGTACCCATATCATACAAGTCCGAGAAGAAGAGAAGAAGAGTTGTGCTCAAGATCGGAGTCCCAAGAGTCTCCGCACTTTCGGCGAGAGCCTTAGGGTGGACACAAAAAGTGCATGTTACTAGGTGATTGGCTCCCTTACTCAGCTGAAGGTGGCATAAGGATAGACGTCAGCAGGAACACTTTCTTCTTTTTCTAGGAGCTTCTTTGCCGACGAATGTTTCGAGAATCCACTTCTTTTCTAATAACATCATAGCCTGAGGAATGTGTTTTCTGGGCGCATGCGAGGAAAAATGGAAAGCAAAGCGAAGGACAGCGATAGGGCTAAATGGCGCAACAGAGACTGGATTCGGGCCAATGCCAAGCCCATATTTCACGCAAATGTGGCGATGGCAGTAAAATAATAGTGTCTGAAACCTTTAAAAGCGCGAGGCCCTAGGTAAAATCCTTGGTTGCCGGTGCCTAAAACAGACACTAGTTCAGAAAGGCTTCATGCAACAAATTTCATTCTTGCAAAAAAACTAATTTTTTTCTTGCGGAGGAACACAGGATATGGTTGTCGATTTGCAATGAGTCTCCCTAAGGTTTCCTACACATATTCGACGGTATTTAGGTCTGACGACCTTGCTCTTCAGGTCATTTGTTTTCCGTTTTTAAGTACAGTCGCTCAAAAAATATCCAAACATTATGATTGATTGCAGAATTCAGGAAAAATTATCTGGCAACGATTTTTTTTTAAATTAGTGATCTGGCAACCTTTGTATACTGTACACGAAGGTTGCCAGATCATTAATTACAAATTTTGAAGTGACACGATTGAATCTCGTTTTAGTTGTTATAGACAAATGAGTGGTGGAAACTGAATATATCTTTAACACAGCTCTTAGAAAGTGAAAACAAATCAAAAATTAAATGCTTAGTGTTGTTGCCTTCTCATACACTTGGTTAGTTTAAAATCATTTATTAATAACTTTGGTCAGAGTGTCAAACACACTATAAAAGTTTCTAACTTCACCGGTATTTTAGATACAGATTTTAGAACATCTGATATACCATAGTATATTTTACCTGTTTTAGTGCGTATATCCGGATTTTCTGCGACAAATGTTCTAAGAAAATCTTCCTGCCATAAGTGTAAAAATTGGCTTTCCAAAAAACAAAACATCTAACTTGTTAGAGGTGGTCTTAATTTTCCATAAGAAAATGTAATGTTGTGTATATTCAGTTTGGCATATAATATCCCAACTTGAAACTTCTTATGGGAGTTTAGAGAGGATGATGATTCCTTATGTCAGGGGTTCTCAACGTGGGGTACGCGTACTCCTTGGGGGTAGGTGGTAAAAGATTTTGGGGTACGCCCTGAGAGCTCAAAAGTTGCTAAGTTGGCATTATTATATTATAACTACAGTTTTGTCTATGTGGCCGAGTGGTTAGCACGCTTGGCTACTGATCTAAGGGACCTGGGTTCGAGCCCCGGAATTAGGCATGGATGTGTGTGTGTCGTTTTTCTGCTGAGGTCCTGCCATCCTCTCAGATCTCCTACTGTGGCATATAAACTGACAGGCTCCTGTCAGACCTCTGTGGCAAGCAGCTGCTTGAGGGGGTATTTATTTTATTTTTATATAAGGGGTACGCGAGTTACATACACCAGTTACATCCAGGGGTTACGTGAAGCATAAAAGATTGAGAACCACTACCTTATGTGATGAAGAGCCATGTGAATGCAAATATAATTTAAAGGATAAACTTACATCTGTTATTAAAACTAATCAAAGATTCTTTTTTCAAATTATGTAAAAGTGAAAAATGATAAACGCATCACTAAATGTAATAAGAAAAAGTTATCAAAGTTGACTAGCTCTAAGAGGTAATCGTTTTATGACTTTCTAAATATTTCACTCTGTTTTACAACTTAAATTTATAGTATATAAAAATATATCAGTTTGCAATATTCTGTACCTGCTCTACCAATATACAAGAGAATTTGCATGTTATGTCAATGGGAATCTTAATTCGAAACTTTATAACTTCTAAAATTTGCATTTATTGGAAAAATGTGAAAGAGGTTAAATTAACGATCATAAACTCGATTTCAACAATATTCGTTCACTATTTAAAGAGTCATGGAGGCTAGAATATTTCATAAGAGTTGTATCTCAAGAATTTAGCTCAGAAATTAATAAACCTTAAATTATATAATGCTTCAAATTATTTAATAAAATAAATATATATTATTTTAAAAGTTTTTATATAGTGATTATTTCGATATTAGACAATTTTGAATATTTTTTGTAAAAAAAAAGACAATTTATTGTTAAATATTCAAACTTTCATAACTACAGTTAAACCTACCTTAAAAAAAAAAACTACCTTAAAAACTAAACGAATATTGTTAAAAATCTAGATTTTAATAGATTTGATGACGATCTTTAATTTATCTTCATTCTACATTTTCCTGTTAAATGTATATTTTAGAAATTATAGAGTTTCGTATTTAGATACCCATTGACGTAAAGCATGGAAATTGTTTTGGAACGGCAGTGTATATATATCTAAACTGAGATATATATCTATACAGTGGATTTGAGTAAAGAGGAAGAATATCGATCTCCTTGTCAGAATGTCAGAGCTTATTGTAACTAAATAAATTGTGAAATTTATTTCCCACTAATATGGTGAAAATTATTCTAAAATTCCTGTATCCTTTTCCGATTAAAAAAATTCGGAATTCACGCTTGTTTATTTGTTTTAAAGTTTTTTTTTAAAGTAGCGATAAAGATCAAATTTGAAATAAAAAAAAACATGCAAACCATCTAATAGATGAAATCATCATCATCATCCTCAAGCAGCCATGGGCTACTGAGGTCCAACCAGATCATGCAATTTAGTTCTCGAAACACGTCTGTCCTGAGCTACATCTGCTGCATCTAGCCACTGCACACCAATTTTAATAAGGTCCTGTTTGACATTGTCTGCCCACCGCATCCTTGGTCTCCCCCTCTTTCTGAAGCCTTTAGGCACACTGTTCATAACCCTATTCGCCAATATATAATTATCCATACGGGCAACATGGCGAAACCAACTGAGTCTCTCTCTGCACAATATGCTGCTTAAAGGAGGTTGCCGACTCTTTGCCTAACCTCATCATTAGCTACAAAGTTGAACCACCTAATGTCCAAGATACTGCGTAAGCATCTAGAATCAAAAGCATATAGTTTCCTGTTATCTTGTTTACAAAGTGTCCAGGTTTCACTACCATAACTAATCCTAGAAATAACCAAATTATTATACAGTCTAAATTTAGTCTTTAGGTGTATACGCCTATTTCTCCACACTCTCCATAGATTCTTAAAAGTTCCGACAGCAATCTCTATCCGTCTGTTAATCTCATGCCGCACATTACCAGTATCTGCTACATAGCTCCCAAGATAATTAAACTGTGACACCTGTTCAAGATTGCAACCATTCAGATTAACTGAATCACAGCCTGCCTGACCAATTTTCATCACTTTAGTTTTCTCTCTGTTTATAACCAAACCTACTCTACTACCAGTCTCATCAACAGCTCGAATGAAAGAGTTCATCTCATCAACATCATTTGCCAAAAGGGCTAAATCATCAGCATAATCTAAATCAGAAATGTTAGTATCTCCAGCCCATTTAGGGCCAAAATCTTTTCCTTGAAGTGAATTTCGCATAACTTAATCAATAACCAAGCTGAAGAGAAAATGAGACAGAATGCACCCTTGTCGAACACCAGAAGTAATGATAAGCCAATTGCTAAAAGACTTACCAACTCTCACACACGATTCAGTGTTATTATAGAGAGCTTTCATTATGTTAACTAACTTGTCTGGTATACCATATGATCTCACAATCAACCACAAATTATGACGATCAACACAGTCGAAAGCCTTTTTGAAATCAACGAAGCTAGCACCCAAAGGTTTCTGAAGCTCTAAACATTTCTCAAGAATCTGCCTAAGTGAAAATATCTGATCCACAGATCCCCTATCACTTCTGAATCCATATTGCTCATCACACAATTGACTGTCAACCAGATTCTTAATTCTATTAAGCACAATCATGCAAAAAACTTTCCCTGGAATCGAGAGTAGGCTGAAACCCCTATAGTTATCACAAGAACTGCGATCACCCTTTTTGAAAATAGGGATAATTATAGCTCTGGTAAAATCCTTAGGGACCATGCCTTTATCATCAAAGATATTCAAAATTTCAGTCATCCAGTGGTAACAGAAATATTCCCAGCTCTAAGCATTACCGTAGTAATTTCATCTACACCTGCGGATTTATGAAGTTTAAGTTTAGAAATAGCCAAAATAACTTCAGATTCTGTTAGAGGGCCAACATTAAAGCCATCAATGCATCTATCATCATTGCAAACAATGGGAGTAGAACTAACCACATTGTTTAAAACATCACTTAAATGTTCAGCCGACCTAGCCATGACAGAATCCTCACCTTCTATAACCTTACCTTGTTTATCCTTCAATCCCTGTATACCTGTCCGTTTTCTACCACACGAAACATTAACTATCTGGTACAGCTCTCTGCTGTTGTGCTGTCTAACTGCTTCCTCGGCTTTGTCAGCCAAGCCATCAAGCCAAATATTCTTATCAGCAGCTAACTGATCCTTAACACGTTTATTAAGCTAGTAGGGTATTGATTAAGGACATTCCTGCAGTTCTTTCTTTCTGAAATAAACTCAAGTGCCTTATCACTCAAACAATTCTGTCTCCTCTGCTCCTTTTTTTCTAAAACAGTACTGTTAGTTTCCAAAAAAAGCCTGTTTAAAACTGTCCCATTCTTCCTCAACTTCAGTAGTAAGCAAACCTTTACTGTCATAATGACTATGTAATCTATCATGGTAAGCATTAGCTATAACTGGTTCTTTCAGAGCTTCAGTATTAAAGGTAAATTTTTTAACCCTAGCACAACACTTTTTAAGTTTAAGTTGCAACACACTTTTAACAAGGTAATGGTCAGATCCAATTTCAGCTCCCCTATATGCCCTGGTATTCCTAACAGGACTAGCCCATTTGCTGTTAATTAATATATAATCAATCATATTCTTATGCAGCCCATGAGGTGAACCTCATGTTTACTTATGTATGTCGCGGTGTTTGTAATAAGTGTTAGTTATTCTGAAACCATTGAGTTTACTTACCTGTAGGAGACGTTGCCCATTGCCATTGCAGCTACCAATGCCAAAAGGGCCTATTACTCCTCCCCGAAGGTCAGAGTCAGTACCAACTTTGGCATTGAAGTCACCTAGAACTAGGGTAATATCTCCTTTTTTGACAGAATTCAAAATATTCTGAAGTTGTCCATAAAACCTATCCTTCTCATCTTCATCGTCATCGTCAGTGGTGGCATAACAGCAGATAACATTCAAGTCTTTAACGCTTGTCTGAAATTCTGCTGTAAGAAACCTTCCATTAATGCACTCATATCCTAGAAGAGCATCAGCAGCGTGTCTGCTGAGAAGCAGATCCACGCCTTGGTGATGCTTATTGTTGTCCCTCCCTGAAAAGAGAAATTTAAGATTATTTTTAAGAATCTGACCTTTAATTGTCCATCTGGTCTCTTGCAAGCCAAGAATATCTAAATTATAACGGTGGAATTCTTGTGTGAGGACGTCAAGAGAGTAAGCTCTGTGCAGTTATCACATTCCAACTACCTATGGAGGGAAAATGTTTAGTGGGATGTTTAAAGAAACTATGTTTATTGAGAGAGGAAATGGCGACTATATCAAACAGCCCCTAATCGCAGACATGGAACAAAGACCCGTGTTCTTCCACCAATAATTTAAACACAATTATTTAACCCTACTTAAGATTAGTGAACAAATCACATATCAAATGAAAGCTACGCAACATCTTTTCCATAAAATAGGGATTGATTGTAGAATTATATCCAGTGCAGTAAGTAAGGGTAACTGGGATATAAATTATTAAACTTATTCATATTTCATGCTGTTGAATAAATTTAGGTTTCATTTTTAAAGACCTATAAAACGGAGGAAAAAATGATATATTGCATTGTAAATCATTTCTTGCTCCACCACACCCTTATATTTTTTAGATCGATTAAGTTTTTTTTTTTCACTCACTTCATCTCGATTCTTTTTCGGTCCTGATTCAGCGGAACTTTGGGAAGGAAATTCTCCCCAGCAGAAAGTTAAAAATACAAATTCTTGGAATATATCAAATTACACTTTATCTTTTATATAAGCTAAAAGATATACGCTTTTGTAACATATACGCAAATGAAAAAACTTAGTGCCTGATATAGAATATATTAAATCCCCACCCATCGCATAATATTTCAAAGTTGTACCATTTAATCAAAAGTTTCTAATGTCGAAAATGCCAGGAAAATGTCAGAAATTAAATAGCTTTGATTATGATCTTTAATTTATCTTCAGTCACATTTTCCCATTAAATGCATATTTTAGAAGTTATAGAGCTTCCAAGTTAGGTTCTCACTGTCATATTGAAGATTTTTGTAAAATATTGCAGCTTCAGAAATTATTTAAATACTAAAAGAATATTGTTGAAAATCGACATTTAAATAACTTTTATTACGATCTTTAATTTATCTTCAGTCACATTTTTCCATTAAATGCACATTTTAGAAGTTATAGAGCTTCCAAGTTAGGTTCTCACTGTCATAACGGAAATTCTGTGGCCTTTCGGTAGGCTTCATCAAAAGCATAGGAAATGAATAATGTACGCATTACGTTCTCTCCCATTTCTTGATTTATTATTTCTTTCTCTGAATTTATAATGAACCTTTAGTTAATCGGTTTACATTAAAACACTGGGAATGTTTCGCAACCTCCTTCCCCAAGTTTTCGCTATCTCTCCTCCCGCAAGTCCTAACTATGCTACTGTCCTAAATAGTTGAAATAACCAAAACGTTTTCAATTTAGAGCAAAAGTTTGCATCACTTATTACCTATGAAATGTTATCCCTTTGATCGTTTACGCAGGCTTCGTGATGCCTACATATACTACGCACGTACCCATTTTTAATGCATATTCTGTATTTTGTTAGCACAGTGATAGCACGCTTACGAGTAGGAGCAATATGGCGTCGTTCGGTTACAGTTTTCAAGCGATAGGACGCCTACCCCTCTTCCTACCTCCATGAATATATACCGACAACTGCTCTTTCTTTTAAATTATTTATTAAACGTCTTGAAAATATCTCTCAATATGACCCATTAGCCTCTATTTGAAAGCTGCCTCCTTTAATTTCACATCCTAATCTTGTAACTTCGTGGTGATGTCTAAAAATCAACGGACACGAGCGAAATCGATAATCCTCGAAAAAACGTTGTCCCTAAGTCTTTAAAAACGCATCAGTTTTAGCGTAACGCGGAAAACAGGATACTGACATGTCGGAAAGATCTCTTAAACATAAAAATTTTTAAAAGCTATAAAAGCTTCTACGAAGAAAAAATTTTTATACTGGTGTGTAGAAGTGTTCGTTCGGAAATACGGAAAGAAATTAGCAGGATTTCGTGTTAATGCGCCGTTTTCGTAATAAAATATATGTTTTCAAGCTAAGATAGTAGGATGTGAAAATTCTAACTTTAAATGACTAACTACTTCTAAGATCATCATTGACTTTGATTTGCGACATATAGGATGGAGAGGGTTCCTTGAAATTACTCCTGGTGTTTATAGGTGTTATCATATGAGGAGATGCCACACTAAGACCCAAGTCACTATTAATCACTGCTTCAGAGCTAACAGCACACAGACAAACAATCATGCCCACCCGGAACTAGAACTAGAACATTGGTTCGAGTCGCGGGACAAGCTATTAGAAATTAAATTTAATATTTATTTAATATTAGAAAAGCAACTAACAGTTAACGGTAAACAAGCTACTAACAGCAAACAGTAGACAAGCAACTAATAGCCAGTAGTGAAAGTAGGCCGGTACGACGCACTGGCAAGAAATTATTTGCTAGTACCGTGTACTGGTAAAACATTTTTCGGTATTTGCGGATTAAGAAAAGCGTATTCTTCCTTGTAAAAAAATCCTCAATTTTCAGTTAAACTATTACAGCAGAAAAAAATTAATGTGAGGGCAGGGGGGGGGGGGGGAGTAAGCGACTCAATCGAACCGGAAAAAGTGATGGATTTCCATTATTGTGTCAAATTCGTTTTAGAATTTTTTAATATTTCAAAAATTCGTGAAATATGTTCAAATTTAATAACTTTCGGATATCATTATCTCTATTAGTAGGGCTGATATTCAGCCGGTGTTAAAATATTGAAATTCCTCTTTACCGGTTGCTAAATAGTATAATAATTATGATAAGCGGGAAGATAAACATAAATACTAATATAAACTCATTAGTTAAAGTTATTTGACGTAGAATAGGCTAATTTATGTTATCGTACCGGTTGTTAAATGTGACCCCCTCCCCCTAGATACAGCCCTGATTTAATCCTTTAGATACCAAGTTGTTCGAAAACCGCATACCTGAGGTTCCATTTCTGCCGCTAGGGTGTGCCAAGGGGGAGTAAGTGGTCCGTTCTCTCTTCGAACGGTTAAAAAGGATATTGTGTATTTTCTGGCCATAAATGATGGTGTTTGGAACCACGCCAGGCTCCAAACGTCATGTTCAGGTCGCTCCAGGCGCGTCCTGAGCTTGCCCACACACGTCAGCTTCCGTTTGAGCAACAGCGAATTGCTTGCATTCATCTCAGTTTTACTTTCATATTTTTTCATGCATTCGTAAGGTGCCATGTTTTTACTGAATAAAACAAAATCGGTTGTTTTAATAATTGCTCTGTGAAACATAGAACGAAAATGAAAAGTGTAGATGAAATTCGGCTTTAAAAGAGCAGCAAATGTTTTGATATTGATTTGTAATAGTCATCGTTAATATTACTGTGGTATATGAAAAAGAAACGTAAGGGTACAGTTGCTCAAAAAAGTATCGGAACACTACGGTTGATTTCAGAATTCAGAAAAAAATATCTGGCATCGATTGTTTTAGAAATTAGTGATCTGGCAACCTTCGTGTCACGTGACACGAATATATGTATATGTATATGTAGATTGATCCGATGGTACAACTTAAATATTTAACGCCCCTTGCTGCAATTTTGACGTAGGATACGTTAATAAATTTTATAGAGAGAGTAGTACCTTTATTTTAAAAGTATAAATTGTTATCTTATATTTAATGTAACTATAAATACAGAAATAGGCACAGTTATGATTTTTCGTGACAACGTAATTATTGGATGAGACTCCTAGTTTGTACAGGCCTTCTCATATAAAAACAGCACAGTGTAAACAGCCATGCCACTCCAACGCATGATTCGAACCCGGATCCCAGCTGCAGCAGTGTCACGGCGAGGAAACGCGATACCACTTTAAAGCTTGTAAATTGTTATAATATTGCAGAAAACTGATACTATTGAATAGATTATGTGATCGTGTTACGTAGCCAATATAAAGAACAAGTAACGATAGTTTCATATACTAGATTATCAGAGCATCAATTACTCGAAAAAATTGCCAAAACTGAATAACCAAAGCAACGTGAGAAAGATATCCCTTTATATTTAAGTTGACGCATTTTACAACGTGCTCTACATGATAAGGTCAACTTTTGACACAAGCTAAAAGGGTGCGCTGCTCCTCTGACCGTACCACAACTTTAACGATCGACAGAGTTGCGAAAAAGGGAGAGAGCAATGGCTGCCTGTTAAAACAAATACGACTTGCAGGAGAAGAAATCTTTATTTTGTGACTTTGGGAAAAGTCATTTTTTTCTACTGTAGTTTGGATGTGAAAACTCTGCATTTCTGCATCTGTTGTCGCGGATATCACAGAAGATAATTGCTGTACCTCGTGTAATCATTGACTACACTTGGAGAATTTTAAAAGTTATTATCAAAGAAATATTCACTCACGTTAATTTCAAATATAAAGGAAAAATTGTCTTCAGTGGGATGGAATACGAACTCACGACTCTTGATAACATGTCAGTTGCCCTGATCGCTGAGCTACTGGCCGCCGATCAAGAGTCCGCCTTCAAGAGACACGTAGTTTTGTACTATTGTTTGGAAAGTTCATAACAACATCATTTAGAGAAATCTGGATCGACGGCCTGTAGCTCAGCGATCATAGCACATGACATGTTATCAGAAGTATAATATATGTATATATATATATGTATATCGTGAGTTTGTATCCCGCCCCTACTCAAGACAGTTTTTCCAATGTATTTGATATCGACGTTAAACTAAGAGTTACAAAAACGTAGAAAAATTTCTTCAGTTTTAAAATTTACTCGGAATCTCCGAATATGTCATTCTAAAAAAAAGGTTAAATTTGGCATCTGGGTTTAGAATATGCAAATTGAGTGATTAAAATATAAGTTAAAAGTTTATTTCCCTTTCTAAATAAATTTGCGTTCAATTTTAAGAAATAAAATTTATTTAAAAACATTAAATTAAAAAAAATATCAAAACAAACAAATTCAAAAACGTTAAATTTAAAAAGTATTAAACCAAAAAATAATTCAAAAACAAATTTAAAATATGAAGTTAAAAAATCCGCATTCATTTATTATTATTTTCAATAAAGCCGAAATCCGAGATTGCAGTGGAATCAGTAAGTATACAGGTATATTAATTTCGTTTCACATTAAAAATCCTTAAATAATTCGCTATTAACGGAAAACATAGGGAGAAATAGAAAACACTGCGGCAGTATACTTTCATCACCATACATGTCACTTTATTATCCCTATAAAGATGACCAGTGGAGTTACGCCTATGCGGGATTTGAGCTTACTGTTAAAAATGAAATCTACTTTCACCCCTGCTAACAGCTTACAGTAAACAAGCAACTAATAGCTAATAGTAGACAAGCAAGCAACTATGCGATTCCGTGATTCGAACCCGGTAATTACAGTGTCATTACGAGCCATCGAGGCGACGACCGAGGTAAAATGAAAAAAATAATACTAGAGTTTCAATTTTTGCTTGTATTTCATGTTATTAGCAATTTAAAATTTATTATCAATAACATAAAATATACATCCAGCATAAGTAGCCATCCGTGTGCCCTACCTAAAATAATGTCAACGTAATGTGCTTTTTTACACAATTTTTGTTCACACAATGGGCTAAATGGCTGAGCCACAAGGATACCTAGGACTCAGAGTAAAGTTAGGGAATGAAATCCCCTCTAGCTGTTAGAGATCGATAGAAACCTCCATTAAAGCCATGCAACATGTTCTTTATCATTCATAGAGTATGGCTCTCCTGAATACGGTCCCAAGACTTTAAGTCCTATCTAAAGAATGACGGCCTTTACAAAGTCCATCAATGTCCCATTTCAGACAGAGGTCAGAATGGGTTTTTAACGGAAATAAATCTTAACGATGGCGAAGTTATGGCTCGAACCGAGGAGCTACAGATTAAGATTCTGTCGCTGTACCAAATGAGCCAAATCTCGTCCCATAGAATATGCAATTTATTTAATTTGTTTTTTATTTTAACCGTTAATACTAATAGATATCAGCTTAAAAAATAAAGCTGGGAATGGACGAACTAATCCCTCTTAAATGTAGGTTCTGTGAAATAACACATTTTAAAATCAGAATCATTTTAGGATAATTTAATTATTATTGAATACTAAGAATGCTCGAAAAGGAAAAATTCATCACGCCATTGAGTATTTTGGTTTTTAAGGAACTTCGATGCGATGCTTTAGTGTGCTTTTGCAGGTATCCAGACAAGCATAAGTAAACTAAGTTAAATAAATAAAAATAATAACTAGAAAGGCTAAAAACTATGGTGAATATCGAACGCTCATTTTTCAAATCAAAAATTCAGATTTCTAAAGTAAAAGGATCACTTGCAAAACTCGATTAAAATCTGGCCCTCTTTGTAATTTTTTCTGTCTCTAGAAGGCGCTATTAAACCTCTTGGGAAAATCGGATGCTTAATCCTGATATTTCGCAGTACCCATCCAACCGAAAAATATATTTTTTTTATTTTTTTATTTTATCTCTAAAAACAAGAACGTTGAATGTCAGACTTATAGATAGACAGAAGACGAAATTAAAACCTTAACTTGGAAAATATTCCACTGAAGGCAAAACACAGTTTTTTCAGCTATCTATAGATGAGTCATTCTTTAGGATATCTCTTGTGATATTCTACTACTAAATATTATATTACCTCGCTTTTTTTTTTCTAAAAACGAGCTTAAAGGGAAAAAAGAAATAATCTAAATAAACAGCAACAAAGGGGTTGTTTCCTGCAAATTATAAAACAGTCCAGCATGGGATAAAAATCCAAATAATTATTTCAATAGTGGAAAATTTAATTTTAAAAAAAGATCTGAAAAATTTACGAATCAAAATATTGTTGTTGGTTTTTTTCTTTTGTTTTCTAAAAACTTGGCAGACAAGCTATAGAGTACTTGCGAAGCTTCTGACACCATGTTGGTATGGTCGTTTAGTCCCACTTGCCGAATCCAATGGGACCATTGTAAAAACGTTTGTACAGATCTCCATTCGTTCCGGATTCAGTTTCGTGCCTAGAGTCGCGATTACACTATGTCTGTCACCAATCTAATATTAGCGAAATGACAGGCCTTTCTCAAAAGACAATATTCGACCATCACTTATTTATATAAGAATCTATCTCTTCAAAATAGGAATGATTCACGCAACCTTTCAGAAGTTGTTGTTGGGTTGGGTTGTTTTACCTCTGAGCGGCACTTTTTTGAACACCATGGGCTAAATGGCCAGGTCACAAGGACCCCGAAGGCTCAGAGAAAGTTGGGGGGAGGGGACTCACTGGAACAGCTGTTGGGAGACAGATGGTAGCCTCCCATCAAAACCATCCAGCGTGTTCTTTAACGTGCACATGGTATGACTCTCTCGCACACGGGGCCACAGCTTAACGTCCCACCGACGGACGCCTGCCTTTTCAAGCCCATCGTTGTCCACTACTGACCGCGGGCAAGGCTGGAGTTTTGCGGAGATAAATCTCAACGCTGACCCAGCTGGGACTCGAACTTCGGAACTGCAGATTACGAGCCTGGCGCGCTGCCGGCTGAGCATCCCCGCCCCCCTTTCAGAAGTTATTGCAATAAAATGCAAACAAATATAGAAAACACGACTTTCTTTCATCCACCAATAACAAAAAAGGCTAAATAAACAAGTGTTGTACACACGAGGCCAATATGCGATAAAAACCCAAATAGGTGTTCACATAGCAAAAATCAAATTCAAAAGACTTTTCAATTCGAAATATTTTTTTTTCTGAACATTTAGCCGTCACGACGTCGCTCATTTGCCTAGCATTTGAAACCATATATTTGTTGACAATTGCATCCTAGCCCCCACTGACTCTCATTCATGGGAAATAATATAATTGTAACGATCTAACTGTATTCCCGTTTCATGTAGCAAACTTATTGTCTGTAGATCGACTAGGGTTTGAAATGTGCGAAATCAGACATCGACAATGCATTTGTTCACAAACAGGTTTTTCTTTCGTATGGGAATTTTAAGATTTATAACGAAATCGGAAAGAGAATTAAATGTTTGTTTTCCCTCATCTTAAGAATAATCCCTAAGAAGACTGAAATTTATTTGAGCGTTCATGTCATCAACCGTAGTCCTCTATTTAGTCGTCATGTACTCCCTAGTTCAACTTAAGGATTCCTTCTGAAAGCACTGATACGATGGACTTAGAAGCTGCAGAATAGTGCATTTCAGTTCTCTTATGACGATTTAAGCTTTTCTTTCTTTCCTTTTAGAGAGCCAAAGTGAATTCAAGTGTGACATACTTTAAGAAGCTTAGGAACGGAGATTTTTCAGTGAAGTGCAAACACATGTCGGTGAAATCGTATCTTGAGGGCATAAGCAACAAATGCATCAACGGAAATGGATGCATTGCCGAATTTGACATCAGCCACTTGTGAGAAAAAAGGACAGACCAGATTTTTGGACATAGTTTCACGTAAAGCATCGCAGAGAAATTATTAGTAGTGTTATATTCACGGAGATAAAATTTTCGTTCAAAATGTTAAGCAAATATATAACCAATGTAACATCAATTCGTCGCTGTCATAAAGCACTATCGTAATGTAGTACAAACTTTTCGATTTTGTTTTCCTTCTGAAAATGAAGCTTAAAGGTATAAAATAACGACTTAATTAAAAGTGTTTAACTCCTATAGGCCACTCCATATCACATCAATATTACTCATAATCTCACCTCTATCAAATTCAATGGATGCCCCTGTAGTACTCATAGGTAAAAGTAAAACACTAATTCATTTTATTATTCTGCTAAATAATTTTCGAGTTATAAGTGTTCAAAAGCGACTACATGCTCTTTATGTTCGCATTTTAAAACTATTGCAATAAGTTTCAAAATGAGGTATCACATGGTTATGTCATATTAAATCAAGACTTTAATGTCGTTGATCAAAAGGGTTGATCTTCAATGTCTCAAAAAGCGTAGTTTAGAAATTTGCTGAAAAAAAATATGTTATATATTTACCACAAAATATCTGATGAAAATTTCATTTTGAGACAAGCATGGAATCCTAAGTTGCAACGATTTTAACTGTCAAAAGTTGCACAAATCCACGAAAATGTGTAACCAAAAATTGCTTAAAATAATTAATTTGTCATTTGACTTTAACTCCTACTGATTTGTGGAATCATGTATTTTTTTCATTTCTAAAGCAAAAGTATTTGGCAATTTCAAAAATGCCATCATGTTTAATGGTAAAATTTGCATATGTCGAAATAATGGTAATGTATGTTGCATATATGAATTATTAGTCATTAAACGAATAAATCATTTCTGAAGAATGAATAATTGATTAACGTTATAATTGTACATACCTTCACATGATTTTATTCTCTAGGTTAATCGGGAGTGTATTAATATGTAATATAATATATTCATAAATTTAGGTGCTAATCTATTTTTTACCGAGTACAGCTGAGCTAAACAGTAAAACATTTTCTTTTTAATCCATGCTACAGTACATGTTCTTTCCAAGTTAAACAAGCATCAAACTAAAAATCTAAGTACTTGACAGATGATACTTTGGATATTTCAGGATAATTACATTCTTCATTATTTTGACAGTATAATTCGTGAAAAATTAATTTGTTATTATTTAATATATTTGTGATTAAAATATTTTTCTTTAAATAGAAGAATATAGAATTTTGTCTTCTTTAAATTAATATTTAATAAATTACTATTAAACCAGTTACGAACTATTTATGAATCATAATTTGCATCAGAAAATGTATCAGGATAGTTCTTGCTAGTAAATGTTAAACAGGTGTCATCTGCAAATAATGTAATTTCCCTTTTAATACAATACAATTTATATCGTTTATGTATATTAAAAACAGCAAGGCCCCTAAAACCGATCCTTGGGGTACATCATATTCAATTTGACTCCAATTGCTATATACATCTACTATTTTAATACACTGTATTCTATTAGTTAGGCAATTAACAAACCACTTTAATGGTAATCCTCAACTCCAGCTGCCTGTAATTTTGCTATTAGTTTTTTATGATCTACAGTATCAAAAGCTTTCTTTATATCAAAAAATATTGTCAATGCATGATGCTTATTATTTATGGATGTATATATTTAATTTGTTACATTCAATAATGCATCATCAGTGCCAAATGTCTTTCAAAACCAATTGATTTTCACTTAAAAAAATATTTCTTTTCTAAATATTCGTATAATTTTATCCTTACAATTTTTTCAAATATTGTAGACAGTAATTTAGTTGAAACTGAAAAAAAATAAACTGAAACTCACTTTCACAGGCGTGACAAATACTTCAGCAAAATGTCAAACCTATACCTCAAAGTACTAAACGTTTGAACAAATTAAAACAAGAATTAAATTACCCACTTCCCATTTGCGCCTAAAAAGTAAAGTAAATAAAATAAAATTGAAGCATATTGGTGGTAATATCAGTCACTGAATTAGTATTTAATTCAAAAGGAGATATGACGCCTGTATAGTTTATTGAGAAGGCAAATCAGTGCCCTTATCTGCCTTTGAAGTGAATTCGATTTCAGTGACTGAATACACCTCCAGTCTGTTTCACTCTTTTTACATTTTAGGGTCCACATAGGAAGACAGTCTTTTTTACTTTGTCACTGAAAAAAATAAAGATCTTCAGAAACTTTTATTTGACATATGACATATATTTTAAATATCTACCCTATTTTTCATCCTCTTTTTTGGAACAGAGACGGAGGAGAAGTGATTTTAGGTAACCCACAACACTGTAGTCATCCTAAGTTTTCATTTGGGATATAACTCGGTGGAGTCGACCTCAACTACATTTGTGTCTCCTTTTGGAGGGAAAGAAAGGTGAAAGCAAATTTCGAAGTAGCCTACGACAGTCCTCTAATGAGAAGTTTTCATTTGACATCTAATACGTAATTTTGTGTCCTGAATTCGTAAGATATAGTAGAAGAACGATTTTCACATTTCCCCTTTTGTAAGGGGGAAGATAGTACGAGGGTAAATTTTTATAGCTCATAATGTTTCCCACATTGTAAGTTCTTATTTTTCACACGATCTTTTATGTTCGGCCATCGCATACAAAAAGGGCACCCTCCCTCCCTTATTTTTGGTTGGGAGGGGTATGTGGATGAAAGCTTGGAGGCAAATCTTTAATAAACTGATGAGCTTCAACTCCAGATGTCACTAGGTTTCATTTGCAGATAACATGTTCTTGGCTTGCGTTCCAAGGATGTAGTGTAATAATCGTTTCATATTTACCCTTCTTTTATAGGAGAAGAAATCATAAGGGTAAAAGTTTTTAGCTCCCATGATTTATGAATCCCAGACAGGCAGTGTCATAAATGGATTTATTACACTGACGCGGCATTTTTGTTTTCATTTGGCACATAATGCATTAATTATGGGCTTCGATTTCGAAGAATGGGAAGTATGGCACAATAACTAACTCGAGAAAGGCACAAACCGAGAAACAAACAAACAAATCAACTAATAAATGACGAAAGAAGAGCAAGAGGAAAATTGGAAATAAAAAAAAGCCTCTTTCTCTAAAAATGTTTTCTCAAAATAAAAATGTTAGATACTCATTTTAACTGAGGGCGGGAAGAGAGCCCCGCGCTTTGTACAGTCGCTCAAAAAAGTATCCGAACACTACGGTTGATTGCAGAATTGAGAGGGAATGATCTGAATTGAGAGGATTAATTTGAGAGGAAATGCGGACAAAAGTCTGGCAACCTTCGTGTCACGTGACACGAAGGTTGTCAGATCATTAATTTCTAAAAAAATCGTTGCCAGATATTTTTTCTGAATTCTGCAATCAACCGTAGTGTCCGGATACTTTTTTGAACGACTGTACAATCTTCTTCCTAGAAAAGCGCGGTGAACATTGACGAGATATTAAAACAAAAAAGGAAAGGCGTTCGTCGCATTCAGGATCAGTTTTCAACAACAGAAGAGTAAATCTTCAACGTAGATGCAGAGGAATACAGCAGGAACGGATTGATTTATTTTCGACCATTTGAAATTTATTACTTTTTCATTTTTTTTACCATGAGCTTTACATTAGCCAAACAGTTCAACATGCATGCAAGTATTTATTAACAAGTAAATACTTTAAAAGATGCTGCATTTGTAAAAAGAAGAAAGTTTACTATTGGAAATTTTATTGACAATATCACGCCCAAATTGTTGGGTTGTTTTACCTCTCAGCCGCACTTTTTTGCACACACTGGAATAAATGGCCAGGTCACAAGGACCCCGAAGACTCAGAGAAGGTTGGAGGAAGGGGACTCACTGGACACCTGTTAGGAGACAAATGATAACTCCCATCAAGGCCATCCAGGGTGTTCTTTAACGTATACAGGTTACGGCTCTCCCGCACAAGGGGCCACTGATTAACGTCCCACCTGAAACATCTGAAGCATTCCAAGCTTATTGGTGTTGTTTTCCCTAAATTGAGATTCATTTAGTTCTTAATCTACTACTAGGACACATCTGACAACACCTCTCCCTCTCTAAAAGATTAAAAGCATTCTTTGCTAAACATATTCTCAAGAAAAAAGTGTTTACTTCAACTGATTTCTCGAGACGTCAAAATTCCTCGAACCACCGCTGAATATTTGTTACTGAGTACAATGAAAATATGGATCCCTCCCAAGAAACGTTTTTGGGAAAACCAATGTTGTACAATATCCCCAATTCGCGAAACTCTTACAAGTCGCTTTTGAGACTTTCTTTTACATAATGGTTTAAAATGTTATTCACTGATATTTGCTCAATAAAAAATGGTTCTTCTTGGTATCATTGCCAGGGCGAGAAAATCTCTCAAGTGAATATTGATAATGTGTATACGAGTACAGTAGAACTTCGATTAATCGGTCTGTACATGGGTGGAACCGATACGTCGTAAATTTGAGAGGAAATGCGGACAATTAAGACTGGGAAAAAACGAAAATAAAACTTAATTATGAACAATAAAGGAAATGGAAACAAAATATCGTGTTAATAAAGCATAATGATATATATAAAATTATATCGAGAGAATTACTCTACGCAGTGAATAGCTTCCAAAGAAAGATATCATCTTAACACGGCAAAGAAGCATAATACAATACACTTATTTTAATCAATTACTCTCCTTTTATAAATCCGTGATTTCCGCTGTAAATATTCCAAATAATTTTAACTTCCCTGATGAACGCTATTCAAACTTTTACTAAAAACATTAATGCTAATAATGGAATATTTAGTGATCATATCTATATTTAGTGATCATAATCTACCGTTTTTCATCTAAAAAGTTTCTAACACTAAATTAAGGGGGTGGCTCCTAGGAAGCGAAGCTGTATCACTCAGTTGTACCTTACGAAATACGAAAGTCAAAGACTTTGATCGGTTAATCGAACAATAGAAGGTCAGTTAATTGAGGTTACACTGTATGTCAACAACCTGTGTCACCTGTGCCCTTCCCCCTAGGAAACTTTTCTATCTACGCCCATGGTCATATCGTTATTGCGTAATGCACCTTAGCCACAACGTGCTTAGCGCGTTGTGGCGAACGACGACGTACTCGAACAGGAGCCAACGAGTACCACTGCGCCAGAGAGGCGATCTTATAACATACAAGCTACTGAAACTCAAGGATGGGTGTGGTAATCCATACCTCCAAATGAACGAATGTACGTCCTTAGCGCACTTGCTGTCATGTATCCGTAGATACAATTTTATTCATAATTTAATCAGTAGCTAACAGCGAAAAATTGCACTAAGAACTAACTATGCATATAGAATGACTGTTAATGAAACATCTGTGAAAAAATAAAAATCTACAATATTTCAAAAACCTTATTTAAAATAAAGTTTTACTCGCAGCCGAAAAAACTCGGTTCACGCTCGTCTAACCACTGTTGCCACCACAGAGTGAAGAAAAGACAAAAAGACGTTATTCAGGTGAGACACACTATTTGCATTTACGAGTAAGGCGATATGCTAATTAACTTGGCGCAGTGACACATGTCCTTCTTTTTCTGGAAAAAACTGACAGTTCAGAGATTTAAGCTTGGGTAAAGCTTGAAAAACACGAGGAAACCTTTGTGTTGTCTGCGCAAGCGAAATAGTTGATAAAATCTAAATGAATGAGAGAATATAGAATCTTACCCAAAAATATCTTATGTAGGAGAGAATTGACATGCCCGAGTCTCATTTGACGTATTTGAGTCTGTTTTTCGAGTACTGCCATAAAAGGGAAGATGGTACTTCCTTTACAAAGGACTGAGAAAACTTTCAACCTCAATCAAGCTTATCATGGTGTCTCATACAATCAGGGCCGGATCTAGGAAGGAAGGGTGGCATTCCCTCCCCCTCTTTCAGAATGCTTATGAAGGTAATAGGGGCAAAAATTATTTATATTTCATGAAATTTTTAAAGACCTATGAAAAGAAGGGGCAGATGTTATGCTGATTCGAAAATCAATTGTCTTGCCCCCACTTTTAAAATTTTCCTGCTTTATTGTGTTTCTTGCCCCTCCCTCCAGCCTCAATTTTTTATGGATCCGGGCCTACATAAAATACACAAAGACATATACACAACCATTTCATCCCGGGACTCGAACCCAGGCTCAGCCTACTGCAGTGTCACCACGAGCCAACGAATAAAGAGCGCCGGTCTTTGAACGCGCTATAGAGGCGATCTTAGAACGTATAAGATACTGAAGCCTCAAGGATAGGTAGGTAATCCCTACCTCCAATTGAACGAATATAACAAAACAGAAACACTTTATCGTACCTAAATACTATTAACTTTCCCATTTCTCTTCTCCGACAAAGAACACGAATTTGCTCTACAGAAATGGTTCCCAAACTGGAGATCAAAAGCACTTTAGAGATCTCGAGCGAGCAAATACAATTTAGAACATCCAGTTTCTATTGTTACTCCATTTTTATCACAGGCATAAAAGCTAATTTGCAGAGTTAAGACGTTAATGGGATAAGAGCTTCAAGCTGCTGCACTATTTTTAAATATTAATCCTTTATTCCTACCATGGATTACATCTTGCCGATAATAAGCTGTGTTGAGTCTAACTGCTGGTAGCTTTATGTGTATTAAAATTTCTTTTATTTTTTATGCATAGAGAAATTATATGAGAGCTAAAAATTAAATGATTTGTGAACTCCAAATGAGTTAATTAACTCCAAATGAGTTCTTATGTTTTAATTAATCACATTATATTAGAATTAAAGTGTTGAAACCTGAATATGGGCGTTTATTTTCCTACTTGATGTTCATAAAAAGGTTTTATTTTTTGGTTAACTTTAATTATTACATGCCAAAACCTTGGATCGTTTTAGCAGATTATGATATAAAAGTTATGCAACAGAGCATAGATAGAAATATTTCCTTTATTTTTTTTTCAAATTGCGTGTCATTTTTTTTAAACTGCAAATTATCTAAAATAATTCTCATATGAACATTCAAAGTTGAAACATTGCTCTAATATAATATTATTTTATTTTCCCACAGGTTGAATGACGTGAACTTAGAACAAAGTGAGATCCTCGAAGTGGGATTATATTTTGCATCTCTCTATAACTTACGAAGAAATTATGGCAGGCATATAGGGACTGCGTGAAGAAAAGGCAACTGCGGGTATTGGAGTTGGAAATCCCTCCTTTCTTAGTCCACAATTAATATCCCATAAGTTAACTTTAGTTAGTTTTATAAATATATTGCCCATGATATAGCTTTTCCGCTTTTAAGTAATCTTAGATTTTGACTTCTTCTCCTGGCTCTCCTTCTCCTACTTAGATCTTCAATAGTAGAAAGAGGGGCAGGAAGAGGGTGGAGAGTATACCCCCCTCGTTCTGAGTGACTGAAGCTTCCTACTCAAGGGACAATCAAATAGTCTCGATCGCGAAGGCTTGCTGAGAGTAGAAAAGGCGAATTATTTGACTGTCTCTTGTTAGACATTAGGTAGTCCTGCCTGATGCTCGTTTTTCCTCATGGGTTCACTATTCTAAATTGTACAAAGCTTCAGGATCACAGAGGGCTAAGCGAAAATGCTTTGGCAGTTTAATGTCCTCTCCCACTTTCAAAATAGCTGGTCACAGTCTGGCAAGACACTTTTCAGGGTAATAAGAAAGGTATTCCAGATAGATGACGTAAGTGTGGTAATTAGAATATATAACTTAAAATAAACAGATGCTGCCCTAAAGACAGTTGTTGAATCTACATGTACAAATTCGCTTTTCAGGGACTACGGAAATAGCATGTATGTAACTACTGAGAAACTTAACAAAGCTATTTATTACTCTTCTAGATATACATTAAATTGCTAATTAGGAAGAGAGAGACATTTATCTGTCGATCATTCGGATTTCGCTGGTTGGTGCACATGCGAAATACTCCTGTGGTTTCCTCTGGTCGCTGGAAACGTAGATTACTATAAAGTTCCATGATAAAGCTCGTTATTCTAATATCTCGCTAATTTCTTACAGTCACTGTTTCGAGTAACTACTGGCACTGATGTAGAGAAACTTGAAGGGGGACACCCTGTTGCCCTCTGGGCAAAAATGATGGCAGGATAATTCTGAAGCTCCTCCGTCTCTGGCACTAATTATATCGAGTTGTTGCAATTGCCTGCATTGTCACTGGCTTTAGAGCTGATGCTGACTCGTGGTTTCTAACTTTTATAACTCTGGGAAGGGTTGTCGTATTTAGCGAATAGCATGTCTAGGGAAGCAAGAAGTCAAGTCCCAAGCAGATCCAATGGTTCTCAACTTTTTATGCTTCACGTACCCCCTGGAAATGTGTATGTAACTGGCGTCCCCTTGTATAGATAAATAAAACTATAGTTATAATATAACAATGGGAATAAAACTTTGTTATTAGATCTAGCGACTTCTGATCTCTCAAGGCGTATCCCAAAATATTTTACCGCGTATCCCCAAGGGGTACGCGTACCCCATATTGAGAACCCCTAGGTTAGACGAAAAGAAGTTCTTTCGTAAAAGCTGAACTGTGATGGCAATGTCTCTGACGGTTTCTCACTAATATGATTGTTTCTCTCAGTGATGAACCTTCTCTTTCAGAAGGAAAACAAGCATGTGGCCAAACAATCTGGGGTCTACTACTGGATAATTCTCTTGTTTCTAGTTGTTGCTTATCAATCTGAGTTCCCCAACTGCTAATGCTACTGGTGGCTGCTCGTACTCCGAACACTCTTTCCCTCTGGCTATTGGGATGGAATTCGTTAGGTTCGTCGATTCTCGGATGTATCTTATCGAATGCTGATACACGTTTTCGCCAACTCCACCTACTTCTCATTATTATCCGCGTGATATTCCATTGCTGAAGATGAAGGATGTATGGGGTCGGATCTCCATGCATTGACAGAGGTTCAGTCGCGCTTATTTTCTGGGGTTATAAATGCTTTTGGGTATATATTCCCTGCTCACTTGAGCTGTCAATTCGAAAATCTGCCATATTGTTCCTATATAGTTCCAGTTCCTATTTTTGACATTGCAGATCTTCAATCAAGAAAGTAATGCTTGTTGCGTTTTCCATCAAGCATACTTTTTCATCAAGCGTGTTGTTGTCCTGTTTATATCAGACCTCCGTAGTCACACTGAACCGATTCTGTTTCGGCACACCTGACGACCGTTTGCCTGCATGGCTTCAGCATCATCAATGACATGGTTATAGCCTATTTCATTAGCCGCCATATGGCTCCCTACCGTGGTACAATGGTATGGGATGGCCTCGCATATGGTGGCTGGATACCTATGCTCCATGTTTCTGGTATTCTAATGGCGAGACGTTGCATCGATGATACCGTTAATCCTGTGGCATGACCCTTCATTACCAGCATGCCTAGACTGATTGTGCAGCAGGGACAACACCATCCCACACACTGCACGTGCAACAATGGACAGTTTCCAAGGTGTGGACATTCTCCCATGGCCGCCATACTTGTGGCCCATTGAGCAAGTGTGAGAATTTATGGATCGTTGCCTTCGTCAGCTTCCTCCGACGGTGAACTTTTATACATTTCCGTGCCCAAATGGATGTTGTTTGTAGCGTCATACTTAGCCAGACAGGACATTATTAACCATCTGATTGAGGGAATGGCGAGACAGCTACAAGCTAGATTAACCGCCCTGTTCTGCCTACTATATACTGATGAAACTGTAATAAAGCACGTATCTTGTGTACTCATGTTCCTTTTATGATTATTTGCACAACTACCCTCATAGCTTGAGTTCTGTTAGTTTCCGGTGTATGCATCACTTCCTTCGATATGTTGCGATTTCCTTAATCTCACGCATGATTAATCTCATCATGACCATGCGTCTGATTCCTGAATATCACTGACACGAGATGGTAACCAATTGCTTGATTTTGATTCGGTATTGATCTGATCTGATCCAAAGGCAGTTACAATTAGATACTATTGTGTCTTAAAATCTCAAATAATCCGTAGTCCAGTTGTTCGCTAATTTTCGTATCTCAATTAGTCTTATTCTATAAATAAAATGCTCCATAAATAAATGCCTTTCGATTCCCTCAGGGACAAACGAAAACACTCATGATTTCTGTAACCACTTATATGCTAACACATTTGAAATGCAGTCTTATTAACCTTCCATGACATTTCGGGTTGCTTTTAAACAATTGCACTTACCTATTTAAAAACATATACACATTTATACTAACAGTTTATTGGGGGCGGAGGAATACCTGGACATGTCCCTTGTCTCCCTGTGGTATGAAGTGTGGTTGACAAAGAAGGACTGTCGTCTGTTGGATCGTCTTATTCGTATGCATTTGTTAATTTGCTTTTGCGGTATTCAGTTGTTTTTTCTTAGAGTTACAGGAATTTATTAAGGTAAAAATGATTTGTATTAGTTGCAATAAGAGATTTCTAGGGATATCTGACTATGTTAGATGATCACAATACTGTAATAATCCTCAATTTTACTGTCTTGGTTTGATAGAATCAAACTTCCGAAAGTTGTCACAAAATAGTAAGAAGAAATTAAAATGTAACAGTTGCGCTAAGGGAAAGGTAGAAAGCGTAGTGCAGGAGATAATTGGTGATAAAATTGAAAGAATGTGTGCGAATCTGGATGTGGATGCGAAATCGTTCTTGAAAGATAACCTGAAAAATCATTTTTTTAACATTAGTCTGGGATACTAGGCTCAAATGAAATTTTCAAAAAGCAAATATTGCATGAAATGGAGGAATTTATGAAAAGTGTTCCATTTTTCTCAATTATGTTTGATGATCATATAGAAAAAATTAAGGAAATTTCAAAACAAAAGAATAAAGTACTTTGTGGGAATAATAAATTAAAGGAAACAAACTTAATGTTGGAAACATAAGTGTTCGTTTTGAAGGAGAGATTGAATGATATGCAAAAGTATATCAAGATCAGAAATGTGGAATTGGTGTGCATTCCTGAGAAACAGCCAAAAACTTCGATTAGTTGAAAGACTGGCTAAAGTTTTAAAAATTGAAACAAAATATCAAAATATGTAAGCTGCTCATTGGGTTCAAATGATAAAGAAGAATAAAATTCATAATTGTTCAATTTGGTTCTAGGAAAACTAAAGATATGTGGATAAATAGGTGTAATGAAAGGATAGGAATTATGAATTATTATCCAAAGAAATCGATGAATCTTATGATAAATAGGAGAATGTAGTATATCAATGGACTCATAATACAGGAAAACAAACAATTGTCATTTAAGGCAAATGACAGACAACGTGAACTGGATTATAAATAGGTCAATATCCGGGTGGCTAAAATACTCATGATAAAAGCGGACGGCCTCAGTGCTACTAGAATTAAGAATTATGAAGATGTGGTTAAACTGAAATAAAGGTGAATATCCCTGACTTGTCTATTATCTGTGAAGATTTTTTTTATTAGTGATCAACTTAATTGGCTCTGAGATTCGAAATGGTATTGTATTCTGATTTTGTGATGTTATTTATTTTGTTTTGTAGTGAAGTTAGTATCGCAGATCCACTTATGAATAGTTATCATGATGATGTTTTCAAATGATTCTACTGATTATTTCAAATATATTTGAATTCGAAATTTATAAGCAATCTAATCTAACTTTTACTAATAATAGTAGCACAAATTTGAGTGACGTTATTGATGATATTTGTGAAGATGAAAGAAATTGTAAAGTATAGATATTGAATAAAAGAAGTTCATGACTTTATCTTTCAATTGGGGTAGTGGTGTAAAGGTACTTTCAGGTAATATAAGGAGTTTCAGACTTGTTTTACAATTTTAGTTTTTGTTTTTTAATTATCTGGATTTCTACTGGATGTAATCATTCTTTTAGAAATGTTGTTTCAAAAGAAATGAAATTGAATGTTATCAAATAAATAATTATAATGCCTATTTTAAATGCAGACAAGAAAATTCGGGTGGAATTATAATGCATGTAAAGTAACATATACATATTTCGGATTGCAATTCAAGCTTCAAAATGTGCCATAATGTTTCGTTAAAAAGTTAACGGCTTATTAATCATTTTAATAACTTATTTATTACAATATGTTGTTTACCATTGTCTTCTGTTTTAGATATCATAATTATTCTAAAAAGAGTTCATTAATGTACTTGAGGGGGAATTTAAAGATTCTTACGAATAATGTTACTATGTGATTTAAATATTCATCTGAAATTACATGGTACTGTAAGTAGATAGATATATTACTCTATTAAATGCAAATAGTTGTTCTTCTTGTTGCGATGAAGTTATTAAAGAGGTGTCGGGTTCATGTCTTGATCATTTATTTGTGAGGAATTAAAATGTTTAATAATTAACGGCTTATATATTATTACTTTACATGTATCGGACCATTATTTCGCTGAATTAAATGTTGAGAGTAACGTTATTACATATTATACCGGGAATGATAATATATTTAATGAAAATAAGAATAAAGTGAATATAGTCGTTTATTAATAATGAACTGTACATAAATGTTTCTTTTCAGTATTTTATAAATTGCATAAAATTATTAAAGAAGCACCTTATGTTCTCACAAGCCGAAACCCATTTTAAAAAATTTAAATCTGGGATTACGGTTTTTTTACTACACTCTATTAAGGATAAAAAAGGGATTGTTACGACGGATGAACGTGCTGCAATGAGTTTGTGATGGGCATGTCATGAACGCTCGTGTGTGCTTCTGGATGAGATTTAATTAACCAACGAATTAGAACTTAGAACCAATCTGAAATATAAGAAAGACAAAAGTGTGTTGTTGAAGTTTTGAGATCCAAAAGGAGGCATAATTAAGAGTCTACACGATAGTTTAACAAATACATGTTTTTATTTAGTTTGTGCGCCGGAGGTTGACTCTTTATTGGAATGGTCTATATTGGTAAGCTGGTGTATAAAAAGGAAAACATTGTCGTCTTGTGCATGGTGATCAACATATGAAAAGAATTAGTTCTGAAAAACTAGTACACTTAGTCGCAGTTTTGTGAATAGTTATTTGGTTATTTAGGAATTAAATATATTCTTCTCAAAGTTTATCTTTGTATTATTATAGAGTTTCGTGCCGATTGACTTAGTTTGTTTATAAATGATTTTATCCATACTTTTGTAATAAATTGCATTGTATTTTAATTTTCATTGACCAATTTTTTACTTGAACTCACGCTCAGTACTCATCCATTTTAAAGTGCAACAATATTATTCTAGTTAAAAAGTAATAGCTCGGATATAAATTATGTACAATTTTATAAAAGATATAAAAAGTATTAACTGGTTTTAATAGCGAATCTAAGTCAGGATATTACAGAGATAAACTTACAAAAAGCAGAAAATTTTTGAAAGAGAGTGAGAAGTTATAAATATGATAATTATATAAATCGATACTACTCCCAATATCAATTTCAAACATGAAACACGACTACAGTGTTAGGGATAATCCAATAACTTTGGCAAATATATTTAATGACAATTTTACTAATATTTTAAAGATTATAACAAGATTAACTCCTGAAAAATGATTATGGTGGTTTGCATAACTTGGGATTATTTTGTAATTCGTTTTTCATTGAAAAGATACATGAAATGAAGTTAAACATGTAATTAAGAATTTAAATTATGCAAAAAAATCTCTAGCATAGTGTCGTGACCACAGAGATTTTATCCTGTGGACACGACTTTGGGTCGGAAGGATTCTCGAACATTCGGTCTACATGGCAGCGACAAAGACTTTCAAGCTGACCTGCAGTTCAGGGAAATTCTCCGGCGCCAGACTTTAGCAGAGGACAAACTTTCGCCTTAAGCATGGAAGATTCGCGATTTGACCATCGCAGTGAACATCAAGGCCCACCGAGGGGTGCATCCCCCATGGGTCGGCCGCGCTGTCCAATGAGCGGCAGCCGCGTCGGCTAACGCTGCCTTCTGATAGGGGTCATGTTGTGCTTTTGTTCTTTTTTAGAGATGAACAGTGTTGTGGTCGTTCTTCTTCTGACTTCTTGTCTGAGCTCTCAAAGGTGAGAGTCGTCTCCTGCAGATGGTGCCAAAAACTCTGCAATGTGAATATAAGCGAATGTGCAGCGGAGTGCTGGACAGAACAATGTCTCAACCCGGCCAAGCGGCCTAGTGATGCTGCTTCATCTTAAAGTCTCCATCTGAGTGAAGGTAGGGGAATACTTTGTCATTATTCTGGAACCCATTTTTCACCAGCGCATTATTAATTTTTGTAAGCCGCCGCCACGAGGACCAAGAGTGGGACCTCCAACTATTCATAAAGATTGTCGTATGAGCAAGCAGCTCGTTCTCCATGAACTTTGGATAACATAAACTGTTCCTGCATCACTGCGTAAGGTTATTAAAAAGGGCCAAATGCTAGCAGCTCAAATGTCGAAATTATCCCAAGAATGGGACTTAGTTACCTGTATGTTGTTTGATCAGTGAATTGTGTTAATAAATGTTGTATTGTTGTGTTAATTTCAGGCTTAACTCAATTTGTTCTTGCTATTAAATGTCTAGGTATCTGAATTTCAAAGTTAATAGAGTGATCTGCACAACAGGGCTGAATAATGCCATTTAATAAGTTAACATTATAAAAAGACAACGCAAAGCATACTCATTTTGGGGGCCCTAAATCCTCCGATTTCCCCCTAGTTCTTTCCTCCCCATCATTCAGAGCTGGTGGGGTGTGTGGAACAATAGTTCTGATTTCTGTATATATTGTTAAAAAGATTGGGTCAAGTATTAAAGTCATCTTAAGTACCTTAATTAATAAATCTTTGACTTCAGGATGTTTCCCAATTTCCTTAAACACGGAAAGAGTTATATCCACTGTATAAAGTCGGTTGTAATTAGAAATTTAAATTAATCTACCAATATCTAGAGTGTCTGCTTTTTCTAAATTTATACAAAAAACAGTAAAGTCTGAAAAGTTACATTTTTTTGAATAAATGCAATTTCTTTTCCGATAATCAATAAATAAAGAAATAAAAAAAATAATATAATCCCTCAAGCAGCTTCTTGCCAGAAAGATCGGACAGGTGACTGCCAGCTTAATACATCATAGTAGAAGGTCTATGAGGATGGTGGGACCTTAGTAGAAAAACAACACAAACAAATCAGGACTCGAACTCAAGTCCCTTTGATTACCTAGCAAACGCGCTAACCATTCGACACATTCCTAAAGAAACATGTCAACAAAGGATGCAAATTTCTAAATTACATCAACCATATACAAAAACATTAATGAAAATTTATAGGTTGTTTTATTCCTCGATGTCAAAAAAGCTTTTGATTCTGTTTCACATTAAACATTATTACACAATTCGAATCAGAATGAGAGGTCAAATGCTATCTTGGTTATCTAGTTACTATATGTATCTCACTGATTAAATCCATAAAGGTCTCCACATACGTTCAATTTGGCCTTCAGGTCTGCCTGAACAGGTCACTTTGGATCCGGATTACCTCACCGTATGTGTAGAGGCCGGATGGACTGTCCAGGCCAAAATACCGGCCTGATGAACTTTTGGAATGACAAGAGATGGATGGCGTTTGACCTGAAATGTCATCTGACCTTTGTGGTCCCCCCCGATAGGGGACCACCTTGTCGTGGTGGGGGGGCCTAGGGCCCAGCAACCCGGCTGAAGGCTGTGCCGACCGGATTGGTTCACCGGTTGGACATGGCTAAGGCCAACCGAGGTTGAAGACGCTGCTGGCCGGCTTGATTGCCGGTCGGATGGTGACGGCGTCGGAGACCTCACCTCTCAGGAGACCTGTGTGGTCTGTTCGACGGCTCTGCCGAAAGGTTTCCCCCTGCCTAGTTGGCACGAGCTGTCCAAAAAGTCTGGGTCTTACTAAGAGTCTCCACCCCGGGTGCCGATCGAGCTTGGATCTTTATATCCTTGCACATTTGCAAACCGGGGAATAGATTAAAGTAAGGTTTCTTCCGGTGGTTAGCTTTCCTTCTATAGGACTGCTGCCATGTGAGGCTGGGGTTGAGGTACGCCTATAGGGCGTATTCCTTGCCCCCGGCTCTAGATGGTCATGGCTTTTCTTAACCAGGTAGTGCTGTCAGGCGGAACCGGGAATTGCCGTGGTTGCATAAGATCGCAACAAAGAGATTCATTGACCTTTGTGGTGTTGCCTGCAGGCCTATTCGCAGTCCGCTCAAGTTTCCGTAGCGTAAACATCTGTCTTGTGTGCTGTTGCCTACATTCTTTGGTTTGCATTTTTGTGAAGATGACCCAGTGTGCTAAAGACTACATTTTGGAATTGGTTTAACTGTTTCGTGAGAATGAGTCTGTGTAAATAAATATTATAATCACAGAAGGATTATCATAATAGAATTTAGAAAAGAAAATGAATCTTACAGCTTGCTGGTTTGGAAGAAATGACGCCGGTACAGGCGACATCTACATACCTATATTATGGTAGAACTATTATTCATTGCATGGCAGAGCTGATTATTTCCACCAATACGTTATTAAATAGGCAAGGCAGCGAAAGCGAGTTAAGTGTAAACACAACTTAATAAGTTGATAGTGAATCAGTCATCCTAATCCTCCCCCCACTACGAAGAAAAGACCTATCGTTTGCGTGCCACAATGACAGTTAGCTGCTAAGAGTTCTTTGATGACGAAATGTTTTGGAAATAAAAAGATATCGTTTATTTCCATTTCGCATGATCATCCCTGGCAGCTAATGTGCTGACTCGCAGCGATGCAAAGACCACACACCGATCAATAGGTGTACAACAAATTCAGAAAGAGATCGTGAAACGAAGTAAATAAATAATTCCATCTTTCATTTCCCTCTTAGATTTATAAAACAATCACGTGTTGCTTTTCGTTCCAGTACATAAAAAACTGCCTCTCTTTCAATGGAAGATCGACCTGAAAAAAAAAAAGTTCACTACTCGAAAGAACTCGGAAGTTGAAACAGCAAAATGCATTTGTGTTTAGCAAGTGATTTCCCTTTCTTTTTCACCCTTATAAGAAAAACTAGATAGCGAATTCCTTCGCAGAAGAGTGCGAAAGGCTTCGTTTATATTCCTCTCAGGTTCTATACAAGAGTACGGATGCGTGCGAGGCACTTTTTCACATTCTAGGTGCCGGCTTCCGCATGTGCGTGGGTGCACGGCCGCATGAAAAACAAATGCACCGAGATGCCAGGTTTTATGTCTTCCGCCAGTTGTACGGAGAGTACAGAACTTGCCGCTGCATCCTTGACCGCGTGGTCGCGAGGCATGAACCCACGCTGCGACTACGAGGCACGTGCCGGAGCTGCGGGGAGGCAGTGATGCTGCTCCATCTTCACCGGGACGGAAAATGCATCCTCGGGAAAACGAAAACCTGATACACGATGCCTGAGGATGAAGGAGGAAACAATGGACGACGCGAGAAGCTACGGAGCTAATGCGGCGGGTAAATTAAATGACCCCTTAGGATCTTTTTTATAAATAAATTTGGTTATAAAAAGAAATTAATGTAAATTATTCAGCGAAAAAAAATTACACTTTAAGACGAAATCCCTGTTATTTGAGATCGCATATAAAGAGATGTTAAAGTAGGGATATTTAAAATATAATTTGCTCAGTGGATAGAAATGGGTGGGTGTAAATCTTTAGATCTGGAAGGAAATATTAAGAGTATGGAGGCAAGACCACCTTGATGCAGCCGTTGAAAAAAAGGAAGGAAATTAAACATGCCTAAAGATTAGAGCTGTTTAAATTATCTAAAATTTAAATACAAGCTACTTGTGTATAAATATCATGAAAAATAATATATTTATGATGATTTCATTAAAAATTGTATGACTATTTAAAAGTTAATTACCACAGTATTAACAATACATAGATAACCGCTTAAAATTCAAAAGGTAAAATTTAAAATAAATATATGTATGAAATATTCTGTTAAGGCTTTGCCTTTGTCCAGTATAATCAAAGAGAGTATAGGAAATAGATGTTCAGCTCGTTAATGCGTAACTGGCGACCTCAAACGGTGTTACGATTCGTATTGTCCATTCGTATTGTCCGTTTGATATAACCGGGAAACAAACAATAAGGGGTAAACGATTTATGCATTAAAATTATACAGTATATCAAGAAAAATCAAAACTTTATTTTGTCTGTGGAAAAATGATTGCATGATTTTAATAGATGGCCATTTTCCTCTGTGCATGACTCCGTGCTTAATGTCCCATCCGACAGATGGAAGCCTTTCTATACCCATTCGTATTCCCTTAGAGAAATTCTTATTCCCTTATTCGTATTCCCTAGGAGAAAATCTGAATGCAACACAGTGGGGACTCGAACCTGGTAAACATCAAAGTATGATCCCTGCAAACTACCAACTGAGCCAGGTCCCTTCTGTATTGAAAAAGAGCCATACCCTGTGAATGTTGAAGAACTAGTTGGATAGCCTTGACGGGAGGCTTCCATCTGTCTCCTAATTGCTTCTCTTCTCCCAACCTTCTCTGAGCCTTTAGAGACTTTGTGACCTTGTCATTTAACCCCTTGTGTGGAAAAGGTGTCATTTAGAATTAAAACAACCCAACGAGGAAGGGATGTCTAGTTGGAAATATTTCATTTTGGATCTTAATCTGCTGCTTTATATCCATTGAGATTTAGTTGGCGACATTACGTTTATGTCCGTCTTTGGAAAAAAAAAGATTCGATTAGCGACGAGATTATCTTTATTTTCAGAGTTTTTTTTAAGTCTGATTTTAACAGTGACATTTAAGATTTTTAACGAAAAACATTATATGGTATATCTGTATTACATATACATTACTTTGTATGGATAATGCTATTTGGTTTTTAAAAAGATAGGTAAAGAGTTGATTACAAAGAAGTTTATGTACAAATAACATGTCAAAGGAGCAGTTTTTTACTTCGAATACCGATCCAGTGTAAAAAGAAAACTCTTTCTCAAGCCAGTGATGTACTGTAATTATTTTCTTCTCGTTGTTCTTTTGTTTATTGGTGTTTATCGAAAACTTTTGTAGTGAACTGAAAACATGGCAGCATTAAAACGATGAAACAAAAACAGAGCACAATGCATTAAGAGCAAGTGAACGATCGACTGCGCACTACTGCAGACAGCTCCTCTTCCATCTGTGTCATGGAGAGAAGCCAAGTATAGCGAAAAATTACGTTATTGACATTTTGGATCTCTCTCGAGTTTCCTTTCCTAATAAACCAAGTTCGCTGTGGCATCTTCCGAGAAGTTGGAAGCATTTCCGAAACATCACTCTCAATCAAGTCTTAATTAATATCTGAGGGTTGATATTTTGTTTTATTTTAAAAGTTTACACTAATAATTTTTAAACATTTTATACTAACTGATTTTCTACACACTAATAAAAACCACAATTTTTAACACTTGCAGGGGTTTTCGTGCTGTTTTTACGATTTCCAATGCAGAAAAATGTAGATGACTTTGCTTTTGTTTTCAATTTTGCTTTTCAGGTTTTAATAGGATTTAGGAAGAAAGGGTTTTTGGTTCTTGCTAGAATATTTTTCAAATCATGTATAGAATTCTGACGGATTCCCAAAGAGCGAACTCCAAATAAACTGCATCACATACGGAATGCTAAGGCCAATGTGTACGTCAGCGATATCGTCAGTGTATGGTGTTCGAGAGAAGAAGAATCAATGGACTCCATGAGGCAGGGTGGTCAATCCGGTCTATAGCAGAAGGTGTTTGCCCAATTATACGAAACTCATTCAATGCTGGCAACAGTTGTTGTAAGACGTCTCGCATAGTCGTCAGCAACGATCTGGTGCACCCCGGAGGATCAGCAGGGGATACCCTGTTTCCAGAGTGTAACTCCACGCTACATACTGCTAACATCATCCGGGAAGGTCTAGATTTCTCAACACTCTTCTGTGGCCTACCAGGTCCCGGTATCTATCACATATCGAACTTGTTGTTTGGGACTTGGCAGGGAGTCTTCTGAAGACTCATTCGGAAGCGGCGCAGACTGTAGCTGTCCTGAGAGAGAACAGCTACAACAGTCAAGGTGGGCCATGCCTCTACAACGGTATCCGGAAACTTGATTCGACAGCATTTGTTCGCCGAAAATTTGTTCAACGGAATTTTGTTCCACAGAAATTTGCACGTAACGGAGTTTTGTTCGACAGAAATTTGCTCGTAACGGAATTTTGTTCGAAACGGAAATTTTCGTAAAGGGAATTTTTTCGACCGAATTTTGTACGTAACGGAATTTTGTTCGACTGAAATTTGCTCGTAACGGAATTTTGTTCGAAACGGAAATTTTCGTAAAGGGAATTTTTTCGACCGAATTTTGTTCGAAGGAAATGTGTCCGAAACAATAATTTGTACGAAACAAAATCTTGTTCGAAACGGAATCTAAGTTATTTTAGAAAAAATGTCGGGATTATTTTATCTCTCCAGTGTGAAAATATTTAGTGTGGTTTCCACTGGAGGGCTGGGTGTCGGTTTTTACTTTTTATATGCTCGATCTGACCAATTGGGCCTCTCCCAAAACCAAAAATATTTATTCATATATTCACAAGATCTAGGTTATTAGATAAGACTCATATGCTGAATAACTATCGAAGTCAGTGTAATTGTTCGAAATTAGCGTCACATTGACGTAACACGACACATTAATTATATCAATGGGGCACTAACTTCGAAGCTCTATAATTCCTAAAATCAGCGTTTTATGAGAAAATGTGGCGGAGGATAATTTAAAGATCTGTACCAAATCAATCTAAATCTCGATTTTTTAACATTATTCTCCCAATATTTAAGCTAGTACTGAAATTTAAACCTTTCAGAGCAGCAATCTGTTCTATGAAATTTATCAAAAAAAAAAAGAGAAAACTTTAGAAATTATTTGCCCACACTTTTAAAATATGCAATTACATATGAGCTGGTTTGAAATGATATTTCCTATTTCAGTTTTGATTCACTTTCTATGTCTAGCACTGCTATTGTTACATTTTCAAACTTCCATAATTATTTAAATACTGAAAGAATAATATTGAAAAATGGATCTTTAGATAGAAATAATTTAGCAGTTTAATTTACGTTTTATGACATTTTCCCCCAAAAAGTTTATTTTAAAAGTTATAGGACTTCGAAATTAGAGTCCCATTGGCATAACATTGGATGGTCATATTTCAATGATCGCTCAGTGTATAGTTGTAGTAGAAAAAAAATCAAATTAAAACAATCAAAAAAATAGAAGAAACAATGAGACATCAATGTTGTTTACTTCTCAACAGCCATAGTTGGTTCAAAGAAAGTTAAAAATGCAAGGACTCTAAACTCTAATCAGCCTAAAGCCCCCAAAAGATACTGGATTTACCATCCCAACAAAGGTCACCAACACCACTCCAACATTCCAAAGATAGCAGCTATCCACCACAGACTATCCACAACTGCTGAAACCTCTTATATACGTGGACAGCAGTCCAAGTCATCTGAGACAAAACAATCACCAGAGAGAACTTACCCAAAAGAGAAAAAAAAAATAAATCAATTAAAAATAAAAGCTGGAAATAAATATATATAACGATAAAGCCCTAGGAAATAAGAAATCAAAAGGAAAAGAAACAAAAGTAAATTATATTAACAAAAATAGGAACTTAATCTACAAAAGCAAAGACAAAATGCAATAATGAAACAAAAATTAAGACACACAGAAAATTAAACAAAAAACGTAACGAA
Source organism: Ryuthela nishihirai (assembly GCA_038380435.1). Taxonomy (NCBI): domain Eukaryota; kingdom Metazoa; phylum Arthropoda; class Arachnida; order Araneae; family Heptathelidae; genus Ryuthela; species Ryuthela nishihirai. The sequence goes on along the minus strand of JAWZYU010000019.1, from coordinate 14,707,392 downwards.
GACAAGATTAACACAAAGTCCAATCACAAAAACATAAAATATAAGCAACACGAAGAAAACTAACATAAAAACAAAATATGAAGAAACATGAAAAACTAAGAGCAAAAGAGCCCTCTCCCTCTTTACCTACTTTAAATCTCTCCTGAGATTTTCTAACTATCGGTAAACTAACTATCAATCTCTTATCAATGCTTTAAATTCTGCACGAGATAGGTCACATCAACCTGTGGTAAATACTCGTTTTAAATTTCAAGCATTATTCTTCTTCTACAAAGCTCTACAAAGTTATAAGAGTAGTAGTAACAAATATATATATATACAGTATAGTAACAAATATATATATATACAGTATAGTAACAAATAAGAAGTAAAAGATGTCTTGATTGTCTGTAAAACAAGTGATGTTTTATTCTGACAAATTTAAAACTCAGCGTTCTCTTCTGTTACCTTTTTTCCCAGATTCCCTCCTCCCTTCCAATGATTCTCCAGTGACAAATCATAAGCACAGAACCAAATATACCTTATCGAGGAGTACGCCCTCTAGCTGTCTCACAATTTTTCGAAATTCTCAAACTTTTAATAAAACATTAAATGAAGAAAATTCCGTTTCCAACACATTTCAGACAAATTTCCGTTTCGAACAAATTCCCATCGTAGAAAATTCCGGCGAACAAATGTCGAATAAATTGCGCCAAATCCTCTACAACTCCATATTCGATGCCTCCACACTCCATTCCCGACACACGTGGTATATAATACCATGTGTCACGAAACGTGTTTTTTTAGCATATTGACTACCATCATGTTATCCGTCTGCGTGTGAAATAAATTTGTGCCTTCGCTTTGTAACTGTAATCATGTCTTACCCATCTGCTCACCTGTCTTCTCTGTGATTTCAATTTGATTCCAAACATTTATTCTCTGTGGGGCAATTTTAACATCACAGAGTGTATTTCATCTACATATAACTTGTATAGACGACTATGAGTGATTGACAGCTGATTGACTGGCTGACGGCCTATTTACTGCCCGGAGATTACGCTAATTCTAACTAAGATATAGAAATGATGGAGCTCTATAAATTTGCACCTTGAGAATTCGGGCCGAAGCTCTGTGGAAAATTCTGAAATTTGATCTCCGACGTGTCCTTCAAGGTGAAATGGGTCACATATAGGTCAAAACTTGATATATGAGGGATAGAAATGTGAAAATTAGTGTCGGGTTGTAGATATTGGAAACTTTAGAAAATTTCGGATGTGGAAGGTTCGTCGAGGTCAAAGGTCATATTTGTATCTACCAGTGCTAGAGAGCTAAAACCTGGTTCCTAGGGGTATTTCAGGTAATGGATTTCAGAAACACTGTGAGATTGTAAGATACTTCTGGTCCTTCAATATCAAAGGTCAAACTTCGATAGACCAATGTTGAATAGCTAAGAATTGGGGCAATAGTCATAAGAAAAACAGGCAATTTCGGATTCATTTTATATTCAAGGTCAAATAGGAATTAGAATGATGGTCTAGAAATCAAGAGATGCCGAAGTCATCAATTTATTTTTAGTATATATACATACATATACTTCTCAAGCAGTCACATGGTATATAAGTCTAACTCGATGGCTTTGTCTTGCGAACCTGAGGTAACGTTATTGCATTCTACCACTGTAAGTCGATTCTAACAAGATTTTGTCTAAAAAGGTTCTGTTTAACATGAACAATGTCACCTCAATTTCGATTCCCTCCTTTTTCTGAGGCTTGTAGTTAAAATGTATACAATTCTATTTGCTAATCTGTAGTTATGCACACGGGAAACATGGCCAAACTAAAGCAACCACACCTTATATAAGGTGTTATTCAAAGGTGATTGATCACTTCGTCTAACCATACCATTGGTTACAGAGTCAAACCACCTATGTCCAAGTATTTAGAATCAAAACCATCGAGTTTCTTGTTATCTTGCTTACAAAACGTCTAAAACGACTGCCATAACAAACTTTAGAAAGGACTAACCTATTACGAATATAATGCTCAGTTGTAGTCATAAGCTGTATACATCTACTTTCCAAAAATCTTCAGAAATTTCGGAAAGTCCCAGCAACTTGCCTATTCTTCTGTTTATCTTATGTTGCACATTATTAGTATAGCTATCACAAAACTCCCGAGGAAATTAAACTTAGAAACTTAGAGAGATTATAATTATCGTCTTAAGGAGGCCCACAAACAGTCATGAGACGATTTATGTGTAATAATGTTTATGATTACATATGTGATGCGAACTTTCATTAGATACAGAAGATATGAAACTGAATGCAAAGATTCAATTAAGAATATTCAAAGTGAATAATATTTCTTACTTCCCTGCTTTTAAAATATACACGAATTGCATACAGCTATATAAGGATTAAATAACCTCAGTACTGAATAATTTGAAGACCAAATGGATAACTGGGAAAAGATAAAATTAGTATATGCCAGTTCTTAGAATTTATTTGACAGGAAATCCTGAAGGTTGATGACTTTAATTTCTAATCTAAGCATGTTTCAACTAAAACGTCAGCACTGCTTAGTGAAGGGCATGTACGTACTCCCATTGGGGGTATTAGGAGACGGCTGCAAATTACGCCTGATTAACCAGCTAACGACATTCAGACAGTGCATCCATGAGGTTTGACACTTGCAATGGAAGCTTCATTTTCAATGTGTATCCGACATAAACCTCTGACTAACGTTAATCTCCAATAGGCCTATAAGAACTCGAACTTTATTAATAAGGATCTAAAAGCTGGATAATTTAGATAATTCTTTAAGGAAATTGTTCCCAAAACTTTTAATTTTCGCATACCTAATATTTTTTTAAACGATAGTTGGCTTACAAAATATCATTTTGCTTAAGAAAAAAATAATTTCGAGCAAGGTAAATGAATAAAATGGGTAGTACTGAATAATGATTTATTTTCTTATTGTACCCTCTGCATTTATCACGCTATAATGTTGTGAAATCAATGTGTTCATAAATGTATGCTGGCACTAAACTCACCTACCACAAGTTAAGAATCGCTTCTTTAAAGGATTTCGAAACACCCTGATTCCTTATATTGGATAAGAATTTTTTGCAAATTTAGCTTAGCATTAGATATAAATAAGCAGTAATTATATTTAGAATTTAATTTTATTAAATTCAATACCTTCTTAGCAAAATCTGTGCATTTATTAATGGTAACAGCTATTTGGATGTGGTATTATTCGTCTGTGCATTTTGTTTTTAATCTATTTTTAAAGACTTTTTTTTACATGTTTTATTTTTACAACCTATTTCTAATATTGTTGAACATTTAGAAGACTAATAAATTTTTGTCAAATTATAAAACTCTATTAAAATAACATAAATTAACGCATTTATGTTCGAGTAAATATGACGCTCATGTGTGTAGTTTGTAAATTAAATTTTGGTGATATTAGTGAATTTCTTCATTGTAAAGGTTCCTGTAATGGCAATGCTCATTTTTATTGTGTTCGGTTCAAACAAGGTAATTTTGAGAAGATGTCTGTAGGAATAAAAAGAACTGGTTATCATCGAAATGTATGAATCCTCCCAGTAACTCTTCTAAGCCTAAATGAAGCAAAAAACATAAATTACAGCAACAAAGGAGTGTGCCATCGTATGGTGTAACAACAGCTAACATGAAACAAAACGTTCTAGGTCACATAAATCTTTAAATGCACAAAATGTTTTTTGTGGAATGTGTATCATGAAATAGCCGATGCATTTGAAACCGTTCAATGCAAAGATCGTTGTAAGTTATATTACTATTATTACTGCATAGGATTTGAAGATTCAAATTTTAAGATGCAAAGTTGGGAAAAAGAAATATGGAGATGTAAAAATGAAAATCGGAAACCGAAAATAAGCCAATCGCAGACAGAAGTGAAAATTCAGAACATATCAGACTCTAAAGTTCTGCACGAGAAGACAAGAGTAGGTCAGAAGTATAAAAACATGTTGAATATCTAAATTGATAAACAAATGACATCTTTTAAAAAAAGATTTTATGGAGAATAATGCTGATTTAAAGAAATTATTAAAGGAAATTGGAGAGTACAATAAGAGCATTTTGTACTGTTTAAATAAACTAGATGAGATTTTAACGATAATTTCAAAATTAACCAAACAGATGAAAGAAGTTCAAAAACAAAAGGAAAAATTAATTAAGGTAAATTTCTTCTTAAAAGATGAAATAAAAGATCTGAAGTGGACGATAATTGAACTTGAACAGATAAGCAGAAATAATAATTTGAAAATTGTTGATGCGCCTGAGACAATAAAGGAAAATGTCGAAGAGATTGTTTTAAATATAGCAAAAGTATTACAGATAGATGCAAATGGTAAAGATATACAACCTGCTCATACGGTTCCTACTAGGGAAAAAGATAAACGTAAGCCAATTATTGTACATATCGCATTTCGTAAAATAAAGAATCACTGACTTGCTCGTTGGAAAGTAAAAAAAAAGTTGCTTGCGAAAGAGATTCACCGAGGATTTCATGAAGATAAAAAAAAATTCATAAATGAATACTTGACCCAAGAAAGTACACTGATACTTCATGAAATTAAAAAGTTAAAACAAGAACAAAACATGACATTTTCTGGGTTAGGGATGGTGGAAAGAGGAAAAGGCAAAAGTGTTTAAGAATAGAATTTTAGATGATTTAGTTTTGTTTAGTTTGGTTACACTAAGATATGTTTTCGTATATTGCTTTAATAAGAATGTTTCAGAAGAAATTTTAAAAAATGAATTGGATTTTAACCAGACACATCATTATAATAAAAAATTCTTTTTTAACAAATCATTGTAAAATAAAGGTTATATCAGGAGAAAATGTGCATGATAAAAAATTATATTTTTATCATGCACATTTTCTGTGACTGATTTTTTAAATATCATTGTGGGAAATATTAGAAGTATGAGAAATTTTGCTTTTAAATCGTGCAGATATTTATCTAGATATTATTGTATTAACTGAAATCTGGATAAAAGAAATGAAGTACAATATGTATAAATTGCAGGGTTGTAGTATTTATTATAAATGCCGATTAGGAAACAGAGCTGGAGGTGTCTTAGGGTACATAAAAGATGAATTTGTTTTTTGTCTTGTAACACTGCGTTCGCAAATACAGGCTTGGTACAAATGGAATTTAAGTTTGGTTATATATCATCTGTACACTGTTGGCATTTTATAGGTTAAATATTTATTCAAAGTCAGATTTTATTGAAGAATTAGAATGTAAGCTGAATGGAATAAATAAAAGTATGTTATTATAACTGGTGATATGAAAATAGACATCGAAACTAGGGATCAAACAAGTGAAAAATATATAAATCTGATTAATCACCTTGGATTCTATGTTGGAAATGATTTAATAACTAGAGAAACTGGAAGAAACTGCTTAGATCATGTTTTTGTGAGCATACCAAACCCAAATAAACTGAATAGTTACCTTATTCAAACACATATTACTGATCAGAACTACTTAGGTATTCATTTAAAACTGATTCAGATAAAATTCATATGAATTGTGAAGAACATTTTGAAACATGTTTAGCTATATTAATAAATAAAGTTTTAGATTACGATTGGAAAATTGCAAAAAAAAATATAATGATTAAATGTTCAATTTTAATTATTAATAAGAAAATTACAAGAACTAATTAGAGTTTCTATTATATTAAATATAATCATCATAACCGGAAAAAAAATAGAACTCTGGATTACAGGTGCATTATTAAATTCGATAGAAAAAAGGAACAAATTGTACAAATTATATAAGGCAACAACCTTCTAATGAAATTTTAATGGAACAATTAACGAAATATAGAAATTTACTATTTGACATTATTAGACAGGCGAAATCAAATTGTTTCAAAAGTAAAATAGTAGAAAATTTCGTAAACACGAAGCAACAATGGGAAATTATTCATAAAATATCTGGTGTCGAGAAGAAAAATAAGGTATTACCTACGAAAGAAATTTACAGAAATTTAAATTCCAATTTTCATGATAATTCTTTGGTTTTTGTTGATATATTTAATAAATATTTTACTGGAATTATAGGGCATTTAACAAAAATGATCCCAATAAATGAAACGTCATTTGACAAAGTTAGATCAATTTTTATTGATTATGTAATTGAAATTGAAGTGATAGAGAAAATTAATTCACTAAAGATAGAAAAGGCTTCAGGAAATGATTATTTATCGCCATTTATTAAAAAAAATATATCCGATATTTCAAAGATCTTATGTCATCTAATAAGTTATTCTATATCAGAGGGCAGTTTTCTAAAACATTTGAAAAAGGCTACCGTAATTCCTATTTATAAAGTATGTGATCGAAAAAATTTGGGAATCTACAGACATTTTCCATAACCTCAAATTTATCAAAAATCTTCGAAAAAATTATGAAAATAAAAATTGCGAATGCAATTTTTTTTTTCGCTGAAAATCATTTAGAATTTGGTGAAAAAAGGAATGCAGATGATGCTCTTTTAAAATTAACTTCAATCCTTTATAAAACACATTGGTTCGTAAAGTAATAAATGATAACCTTTTAAAAATAACTTCAATGAGTCATGAAACAATAGTTCATAAAAGAATAAATGATAACCTTAAAGTCGCTATTGGTTTTCTGGATATACATAAAGCTTTTGATTCTGCTCCACGTGACATAATGTTATTTAAACTTGTTAATGTGGATTTAATGATAAGTAATACATTCAACCAGCGTGTTCTTCAACGTACACAGGATTTGGCTTTCCTTCACACGGGACCACGGATTAACCTTCCATCCGACGGACGGCGGTCTTTTCCAAGCCCATTAATGTCCCCTACTGACCGAGGGCAGGGCAGGGCAGGGAGTTTTAAACAAAAATGGGTAGTTGGCCTTTATGTTTGGTCGATATCTTTTGGTACGAAAAAAACAACAGCAAAGCTTTTACTTCCCAAACAGAACCGGACTGAAATAAATAAATAAATAAATAAATAAATAAAAATAAAAATAAAATGGGTGGGGTTGGGGGGCGAGAAACTCAATCGAGCCAGAGAAAAAGCAAGCGGCCATGGCCATGGCCGCTTGCTCCCCCTGTATCCGGTCCTGTTGCCAACTATGAATGAACGAAATACCGTAATCGAAATGGATGTAGGAATTTTAATGACAAGTAATACAGTTTTATTATCGAATACTGTAAAAATTCAGGTACTAAAGTAGTATTTCACAAAAATGTTGTTATTCGTAAAAATTTTCCTGAATATTTATAATAAACCGTTTACTAGAATAAAATTAATTTCGGATGTTTATGTAAGGGAATTTCAGTTTTCATCCGTTTTGAAAGAGTGTTAAGGACGATCGTAACTGCAACGTCTGAGACCAAGTATTTCGGCATCAATATCTTTAAATATAAAATAATATATTCTGAAATCAAAATTTTTCTGAAATCAAAATTTCATTGAGTCTATAATTTATCTCCTGTAGTATTTTCTTCAACGAAGCCTACTTTCTAAGTGTGGTTTAGCATTCGAATAACCTGAAAGTATACCAGTACGCTTGGTACTCAAGCTCACTGCTCAAAGTGGAAATCGCAACACCAAGCAGGAATGTATGTAGAGATATGAAAATCGAAGCAGGTAATCTGCCATCGGAGATATGCAAATAATCAAAGTTCCACAGCAAATGGACACTTGACACTCAGCCGAGCCATGGATAAATACCGGGGGCACCCACCAGCTCTTATCATAGCACAACCGATAGTAAGGTTGGAGTGCATGCTGCGAAAATGTTCGGAACATGCACTAAAGATTCCGGATTGCCTAATGTCTAACTGACCCTTCTGAGAGAGAGCGAATCGTCGACATGCGAGATCTTGGATTGAGCCTGCGAGCGTTCGTCACACGCATTGTGCGCAATGTGAGAGAGGTGCGTTCTCAAGCAACATCATGGAGCACCAAATGACACGGACAGGAAGGGAACGGCATGCCGCACCACAGGACGTGAAGATCGCATGCTCTGTAGGAGAGCTGTTTGTCATCCGTTCACCCCAATGACTGTGCTGCAGAATGATTTATTAGACAACATGTGCATGACTGAGGAATGAGGGCGAGACATCCAGTTTGGTATCTGCCGTTACAACGACATCACCGATTAGACTGTCTGCACTGTTGTCGATCAAGGCAACAATCGATTACGGAATGGAGGAGAGTTTTGCTCACAGCCGAGCCATGGATAAATACCGGGGGCACCCACCAGCTCTTATCATAGCACAACCGATAGTAAGGTTGGAGTGCATGCTGCGAAAATGTTCGGAACATGCACTAAAGATTCCGGATTGCCTAATGTCTAACTGACCCTTCTGAGAGAGAGCGAATCGTCGACATGCGAGATCTTGGATTGAGCCTGCGAGCGTTCGTCACACGCATTGTGCGCAATGTGAGAGAGGTGCGTTCTCAAGCAACATCATGGAGCACCAAATGACACGGACAGGAAGGGAACGGCATGCCGCACCACAGGACGTGAAGATCGCATGCTCTGTAGGAGAGCTGTTTGTCATCCGTTCACCCCAATGACTGTGCTGCAGAATGATTTATTAGACAACATGTGCATGACTGAGGAATGAGGGCGAGACATCCAGTTTGGTATCTGCCGTTACAACGACATCACCGATTAGACTGTCTGCACTGTTGTCGATCAAGGCAACAATCGATTACGGAATGGAGGAGAGTTTTGCTCACAGACGAGTCCCGATTCTGTTTCGGCATGCCATTATATTGGGGTACCAGGTTCACCAGCTCCCTCAGGTGGCCAACCTGGTACAGTTGCGTGTCCAATTGGATGTTGTTTGGAACGCCATACGTCAGTACAACATTAACCATCTGATGATGGAATACCACGAGATCTATAGGTTTGTATAACCACCTGAAGTGGGTCTACTATGTAAATGAATCTGCAATAAACTCACGTACCTTGCTTCCCCACGTTCAGTTTTTTTATTATTTGAACATATACCTCATAGCTTCCATCCTGTCAGTTTCGGTCGTATGTATCACTTCCTTTGAGGTGCTTCGATTTCCGCTTTAAGCAGTTTTAATACCCTATATCATCACAATCCTTATTTTTAAATGCTCACTATTGTTTTTCAGGAGAAAAGGGCTCTGAAAAGAGAATAATCGCCTTTTCTATCATGGATACTTAAAAAACTTTTTTTACTCTCCTAAAAAATTGGAAAATGACAGAATTTTGTTACTTAAATAAATTATAAGACTTAAATTTTGGCACCCCTCTGATATTGACGTCCCTAGGCAAGTGCCTAATGGATATTTTGGGAAATCCGACAATGAGTAAGATTTGATATTCCAGATAATTTCGTTTTCATTTTATTCCTATTCATCTTATACTGTATGCATATAATTTGTCAAATGAAATACTATGGTCTAGAATGCCATATTGTAATTAAAATATGAAAATGTATCAATTTTAAGTAGAATATGACAATGAATCAATATTTAGTTATAATATGAAAATTCAATAATGGAAGCTTTGTTGGATGAAGAAAAGACTTTGGTATTGCAGGTTCAGACTGATGAACGGTTATATCTTGATTCACATTAAGATTCCGATAAGAATCATGTGTACAAAATTCCCTATCTACAAAATCTGAATTCATTATCATTTACTAAAATACTTAAGTTAATATTATCAGGTAATACTGCATTTTTTTTCTTTTATGCCAAGTAAATTATTCACAAACTTCCAGTGTGACTTAGTATCATTTGCAAAAAATAGAATTTATCTCTGAAATACCCATCTTTGATATATATATATTCATTATAATTTTTTCATTATTAGAAGTTTGAAGCAAAATTTTAAATCAGTTTCTAGTAGTATTTGAAAATGTTTTCCAAAGAATAAATTTAGTATTTCTTTCAGAAATCTGACTTAAGGTGGAAGAGATACCTATTTATAAAATATCTGATTTTCATAAGTAAATTTCAAATAAATCAGGAGGAGAATGTTTTATATTAATAATGTCAAATTTAACTTTCAAGAAAACATTATATGATAAGTGCAGAAGCTGTTCATTTGTTTGATCCTGTAGCTAATGTGTCTGTCATTCACGTTTATAGGTCACATAATTTCACAATAGATTCATTTCTTAAAGAGTTAGGTGAATATCTAAAGTACATATATGAAGAAAACCTTGTATTAATTGGGGATTTTAATATTGATTTACTAAGGAATTCTAATGATGTCAATAATTACTTACGTTTGATATCTGAACAGGACTAAAACAGTATGTAAATGTTACTACTAGATATAGAACATACAGATAAATTTGGTTAGACCATGTATTTGTCAGAAAAGCAAAAAAAAAAAAATCCACTGTTGATGTGACAGTTTATAAACCCAATTTCATTGATCATATTCTAATAGTAGTAAAGTAAATTTGAATATACGACGTATATATAATAAATAGTGTTTCACCCAAAAGTAAATATAGTTCAAATATCAATTATTTTAATTTTGAATATTATATCAAACATCAAAGTTTTGCAAAATTATGCATATTTGATAATGGCACTTGTGATGTTAACTCTTCGTTTGTCGGTCCCTCGGTTCGATCGCTATACGCGACGGGTGAAAGAGTCTTTCGGATAGAATCAAACGGTTTATTCACAATTGCAGAGACTCGATACTGAGGCTCCTCCCCAATAAATTAGTCCAACTTCAGGCTTTACTTAAAAATAACAAAGATTTATTTAACCTTCCAACGTACTTGCTGGACGAGGACATATGCTCAATTACATGGATTACAACAACACCAGCTTACTATGCCTGTTCAGCTGTATTTACAGAGCCAATGCCGCTATTACCAGTTGGCATTTCCCAGCTTTAACAATTCTCGTCCGTCTCCTTCCGTAACTCGACCGGCTCTCCTGTTCTCATCGTTGCCAAACCCTTTCTTTTCTTTCTTCCTCTGCCTGACCACCTGGGCCGTCCGCTAGCAGTTGGGCGACATCCGTCCCTCGGGGCACTGCCCCTTCAATTAACTTTCCAGATGCCAGGACAGAGGCCTCCCCGTAGCATATGACTATTTTGGCGAAATCCAAAATAAATATACACAGCCTGAACAACAAAAATCTAAAAAGGCCTCTAGCCTGACACCTCCCTGCCAGAAGTCAGTAGTTAGTCCTGTTAACTGCTGACTAAAAAGTCAAGTTGAATGCTGAAAATCAGAGTTCATTTTCGCATTAATCTTAGAGTTCAATGCCACAAGATACAGAGTTCTAAGTTGCTTCATGAATTCTATAAATTCTCTGCGAATTGGCACATCTTTTACACATCTATGTACACTACACTTAAATATAAAATAACCCCTAGGTATATACTGGTGCACTGAGTCAAGATATTCTTTTTGCTTCAAACAATAAAAAACCTGTTGACTAAAGTAGTTGTCTGAGAGTACACAGTTTATAAATTAATTATGTCACTAATAACTGTCTTGGACGAAGGTATGCCATACTGGCGGTGTTCATTCGTCCACAGGTGACATCCCATGTGAAAGGCTATGCACACCTTTCGTAACTACTTAGATATCACCTTCCCGTACGTACCCTCTGACTCTATAGGTTGAAAGTCGTCGACATTGGCGTCGGCCTGACCCATTGTTACCTCCAATTGCCATGTTCGCCCCCTCCCCTGCATAATTTTGATAATCGTAGACATCGAGTCTGACCGATTGCTGCACATGTTTGGGCTGGGAGATAGGATGGCGCTGATTGGACGGTCTCCATGGAGCATATATTTCCCTGTTACTAACTGGAATTTCTCTACCTCTTTCATAGTAGCTTCCTCTATTGGCCCACGGCTCGTGGATTTTCCTCCTGAGGTTACCAGTTACAGGCCTTCTCTCCTTCTTTCTAATTAACTTACCATATGCTTCCACACTCAGAAGTACCTCCTTCCGCAGCTTTGCTACTACTGCGCATAGCACTTTAATTTCTCCGCCACTCACAGTGCTATTGTCTGTACAATCAATCAAACTTAAAGGCAGCTCTTTTACCTCTGCCCTTATGGCATCACCAAACGGTCCATGCAACAACAGATGGTCTTTTACCGGGTGTTTTTCTTCGTTTAGCATCCCCTTTCTGATTACTGTCAGTTCTGCCCCCGAATCCACGACTGCTCTAGCTGTCTGGTCGCCACATCTGACTCGAACCTCTTCATAATCTACTGGGATACGTATCGCTCCCTGTCCCATTACTCGACTGCTTGGACTTGGCTTTGTATGTGTCGTAACCCTTCCTATTGTTGCCTCACAAACATCTTTAGAATTCTGATCCAAGGTGCTAACTTGGTACACCTGAGTTCGGTTCTCACGGTCCCCAGTTCTCAGTGGGCAATCTTTCATCAAATGTTCGTCAGATCTGCATTTATGGCACCTCCTTACTTTTGGGACATTTCTACATCCAGCTAAATTTACTGCCGATTGATACCTTCTGCTCGCATAATTTCTCTCTGAGTCTATCCTCTGCTGGGGGGAAACAACACGTTCTGCATAATGTCTATGCCTTACCTCTTTAAAAGTTAGGACCTCTTCCGTTCCGTTTACACTGGCTAGATGGATTTCTGCCCACGTGGCTATTTCGTCTGCTTTTGCCCATGACTCTGCCTCTTTCTGTACTACGTAAGCATGGGTGTCTTGAGGAAGGCTATCACGTAATTTATCCGACACTATCAGGTCCATAAGCTCCTCAAAATTTGTCATCTTCCTACTGCGGACGTAGTAATCCCAGCTATTTCTGAGCCTCGAGGCTAATTGATTGTATGACTCATTCGGTTCTTTCGTGATAGTTTCAAACTTTCTCTTGTACGCAGAGGGGGTGAGCTTAAACTCTTTTAATACAGCCTCTTTAACTTTCTTATAATAAACAAAATCCTCTGCACTTAATTTTCGGAAAACGTGATTTGCATATTTACCGTCTAAAAAAGAAATAATGACTTTGCCTTGAAACACCTCTGGTACTTCATATATCTTAAATCCCCTTTCCGCTGTCTCAAAGAGATTTATCACTTCTTCTGGGTTTTTAGGGCTTCCAGCTAACATATTTCCCAATAATTTTATATAATTAGCCAGCCGCGCATCTGCTGGGTTACTAGAAACTGCCACCGTTCGCACATCACCCCTCTCCTCGTTTGCATTCCTCATTTGCAGTTCCAGCATTCTATACTCATGCTCTCTCTCCTTTTCTCTTTCCCTTTCCGTTGCCTCTCTCTCCTTTTCCCTTTCTGCTGCCTCTCTCTCCTTTTCCCTTTCTGCTGCCTCTCTCTCCTTTTCCCTTTCTGCTGCCTCTCTCTCTTCCCTTCTCAGTTGCATCTCTAACCTCATCCTCTCTAATTCAAAATCATATTCAATCCTTTCTTTAGCTCTCTGCTTTCTGGTCCCGCTCTGCAGCATATCCGCATCGTTGTCATCGTCATAATCCCTCAACCCTCTCATGTCTATCGCAGCATCAGACTCTCTGTCTATTGTCACCACCTCGCCTCCCAGATCATTCCCTGAATAACCACCCTGCGCGCTATCCCTCTCTGTGACTATGAAGCCTCGCCTTAACTCATCCCTTTCCCTATCGCGACCGCTCCTAAGCTCCATTTTAGCTCGTACAGGCCTCTGCCGTATCTAACTACTCGCCCCTAGAGTAAGAGGATACTTACCTCCGATGTGATGACAGGAACGAACCGCCTCTTCAATCTGCTACCTGAAGCACACAGTCGGAACACTCTTGGCAGTATCAGCCTTGCGTCGGTCAGCTCCCAGTGGATGTTGAACTTTTCCGTCACCTTCACAGCTTTTTCCACAGTTCGAACGTGATGCACGATTCTTCAGGTACCTTCACAGCTATTCTATCGCCTGAAGCACACCGCAGGACACTCTTGGCAGTATCAGCCTTGTTCTGGTCAGCTCACAATGGATGTCGGAACTCTTCCGTCACCTTCGCCGCTACTTTCACCTCTGTTGCGTACTGTCGGACTGCGCCACTTTGTGATGTTAACTCTTCGTTTGTCGGTCCCTCGATTCGATCGCTATACGCGACGGGTGAAAGAGTCTTTCGGATAGAATCAAACGGTTTATTCACAATTGCAGAGACTCGATACTGAGGCTCCTCCCCAATAAATTAGTCCAACTTCAGGCTTTACTTAAAAATAACAAAGATTTATTTAACCTTCCAACATACTTGCTGGACGAGGACATATGCTCAATTACATGGATTACAACAACACCAGCTTATTATGCCTGTTCAGCTGTATTTACAGAGCCAATGCCGCTATTACCAGTCGGCATTTCCCAGCTTTAACAATTCTCGTCCGTCTCCTTCCGTAACTCGACCGGCTCTCCTGTTCTCATCGTTGCCAAACCCTTTCTTTTCTTTCTTCCTCTGCCTGACCACCTGGGCCGTCCGCTAGCAGTTGGGCGACATCCGTCCCTCGGGGCACTGCCCCTTCAATTAACTTTCCAGATGCCAGGACAGCGGCCTCCCCGTAGCATATGACTATTTTGGCGAAATCCAAAATAAATATACACAGCCTGAACAAAAAAAAATCTAAAAAGGCCTCTAGCCTGACAGCACTGATAATAGATTTTTGTATAAAAATATTTCAAAGGTTCATTGATAATAAAAATCTATTTACTAGTAATAAAAAAGGAAGAATAAAGCAACAAATAGGCAAAAATTAATCACATGAATTAATTAAATGCATAGACGAAAAGAAAGAATATATGTGAGATATGAAAAATATTCAGGTAATGTGCAGTATGAAACAAACTATAAAAGCCATGTCAAATATATTAAAAAACGTATTAAGGAAGTTATATAATAATAAATACCCATTCAAGCAGCTGCTCACAGAGGTCTGACAGGAGCCTGCCAGTTTATATGCCATAGTAGAAGGTCTGAGAGGATGGTAGGCCCTCAGCAGAAAAACGATACAAACAGCCATGCCTTACCCGAGGCTCGAACACAGGTAACTTAGATTAGTAGCCCAGAGCTAGAACCCAGGTTCCTTAGATTAGTATCCAAGCGGGCTAACCACTCGACCATGGGACGGCTAAGGAAGTTAAAGATGGGTATTTCAGAGATAAATTCTACTTTTTGCAAATGACACTAAGTCACACTGGAAGTTTGTGAATAATTTACTTGGCACAAAAGAAAAAAAAATGCAGTATTACCTGATAATATTAACTTAAGTATTTTAGTAAATGATAATTAATTCAGATTTTGTAGATAGGGAATTTTGTACACATGAGAAAAGAGACATTTCACCTCCATATCAAACAACCTAAAGTATCCATAATAAATTCACAGATTACCTGTAGAAATAGACTTCAACAATTGTTAAAAACATCTGAAAAAAATTATCCCTGACGCGGCGGGAATCGAACCCGCAATTCTCCGGAATACATACTAGAGTGCGCTACCGTTACTCCACTCATCACATATCGAAACCTTTCAAATAATATATTCCATAAATATTTCACTGAGATATAGCGGACCTTGCGCCATCTATACTTCAGGAAAGGCAATTTTTTCAATTGTTGCTAATGATTTAGATGTTAATGAGGAGGTTAATCACGCTCAACTGTGGCATGAATTTGGAGAGTTGCGGGTTCGATTCCCGCCGCGTTAGCGATAATTTTTTTCAGATGTTTTTAATAGTTAAAGTAAGTTTCTCCCTCTATATTTGTGGGGGCGGAGGTGGCTCAGTCGGTAACGCGCCAGGCTCGTAATCTGTAGTTCCCAGGTTCGAGTCCCAGCTGGGTCAGCGTTGAGATTTATCTCCGCAAAATTCCCCACCCTGCCCACGGTCAGTAGGGGACACCGATGGGTCTTGGAAAGGCCGCCGCCCGTCGGATGGGACGTTAAGCCGTGGTCCCGTGTGCGGGAGAGTCATACCCTGTGCACGTTAAAGAACACGCTGGATGGCCTTGACGGGAGGCTACCATCTGTTTCCCAACAGTTATTCCAGTGGGTCCCCTCCCCCAACCTTCTCTGAGCCTTCGGGGTCCATGTGATCTGGCCATTTAGCCCATGGTGTGCAAAAAAAGTGCCGCTCAGAGGTAAAACAACCCAACCCAAAATCTCTCTATATTTGTGAGAGGTGAAACGGAAGTTTCAAATATTATAAAACAACTATCGAAACGAAAAAGCGCCTGGATATGATGGCATAAATATTTAAATTATAAATCTGTATTATTTGGAGGTGCTGACATATTTAGTTAATATATCTTTGGAAAATGAATTCCTCTCTGACTTCCTATTTACAATCCAGGAGATAAAAATATCGTTATAAATTATAGACTGATTTCGTTTTTACAATTTTTTTTTCTAAAGTTTCGGAAACTATTATAGAAAATATGCTTTTTGATTTTTATGAAAAAACAAGCAAATTTTTCAAAAAGTCATAATTTGGATTTAGAGGAAAAACTAATTTCTGAGAAAGCAATTTTAGATTTAGCATGCAAAATTTTAAAATGTTCATAGATACAAAAAGCATTTGATTCTGTTGATCGTTGTGTACTAATGAATAAATTACATACAAGCGGAATAAGAGGTAATTGCCATTTATGGTTTAAAAGCTATTTAGAGCGAAGAAAACAATCGCTTCAAATTGAAAATGTAATATAAGTGATTTTCGTGTTCTCATAAAAGAATTTCTCCGAGATCAGTGTTTAGGACCTATGCTGTTTTTGACATATTTGAAAGTTTTCTTTTCTCTTTAAATTTAAAGGGATTCCTTGCATGTTATGCTGATGATGCAGCAATTGTATACTCTGGTCGTGTGTTAAATGACCTTTTAAAAGAAATTGAGTATGATCTATAATTGATTCATGATTGGTTTTCAGCAAATAAATTAAATATGCAGAAAATTAAATGCATGTATTTTGTGCTATAAAATAATAATATCTCTGTATATGTCAAATACCATAAAAACTGTCTTTTTTTTTCCAAAACTGCAACTGTACTGTTTTAGATAGAGTTTTAGCTGTAAAGAGTAATAAATTTACCAGTACATCTGCATTCCAAATTGAAAAGCATTACTCATGCCAACATTTTAACAAAAGAAATTAAGATATATTTTATTTATATTTTATTATTTATAACTTATTCTATCTAAAAAAGTTTAATTGGACTCTACCATTCAGTATGGAATATGCAGCAGGGGAGGTGTTATGAAACTAATCTTCATAATTTGATTTTAATTCATAAAAATATATAAAAAATAATCTTTAATATTTCTTTTAATTATTCTTTTAACATATACGAAATTTTGTTATTTGTATATTCAAACAAGTATTGATTCCTATCCTTCATGGCCCCTTATAATTCTAGACGAGTTGGCTTGTCATGCAAGGTTCCATTTCCATATAAAATATAATGAAAAGATATTACGTTTTTCTTGCACCTAAAATTTTCAAAAGTTTAGGCTTAAATATTAGAAATGGAATTAGTATAGTTCGCTTTAAATATAAAGTAAAATATATATTTTTGTTATTAATAATTCGTTACATTTTTTTGAAAATTTGAATATCTATTATTTTTCTTATCTTGAGTTTTGCAGGGTGTCGTTTTCAAATGGTTATCTAACTATAATATAAAAGTTATGTTTTTGATTTAAATATTTAATGACATAATTTGTAAATTCAAAACATTGTTTATTTCCAGAGATAAATCCACGTATCTATTACTACATATTGAAATATTTTACTCGTTCTCGAAAGCTGGACATTGTTAAGTCAAAAATAAAATCTTGTCTTTCTTTTTCTATCTTTCCTTTTTTATGGTTATTATTTTCTTTTGATTATTAGTAATTGGTGTTATTATTTTTGTTCTTTTATAACTATGTTTGTTTCCTAAAATACCATATGTATATATATATATATAAAACTGTTACGTAATATGATTTTATGAAAAAATAAAATTGTTGATTGTATCAATTAATGTTTAAGTAGAATATGAAAATATTAAATTTTTTCTTTATAACTGACTCTTTCTTATTTCTCCTTCCCTTTATTCAAGAACTCATTGTGGTCGAATGCAAATTCAATTTTTAAACATTTTCATGGTTGTTAGGAAAGAAGGCCTACAGGTAAGACAACCAAAACGCTATTTATACAATAGTATCTATTTCATGATTTGAGTTTTCAAAACAACAGTTTTTTTTTATTTTTCAGAAATATTTTTGACTTCATTGTGACACTAGATTGACGTCTTTTCCGATAGAGCAAAAGCAACGTCATAATTGCATTAAAACCTCTCCTCACTCTCCCTAATTCAATGACAACATGAAAATTAAACTGTCTCGTGGTTGTATGCGACGGCAGATTATAGAGATTAAATTTTCTTCAAAGCTCGGAACGGTCGGTGAGGAGATCGCTGCTGTGAAGTGATGATGAGTTCCTAATCAATACTGCCCATTTTTCTGACGCCATTCTCATAATATTAAGCAATTAATCTCTGAAATTATCTTTAAAAAATTCAATAGGTCGAGAAATATTGCTAAATTACCTTCATTATCTACGACGCTTCTTTTGAAGCTATTTTACTTCAAACTTTTAACATGATTCAATGATTTTGAAATAAATATAAAAAGGAAGCTTTTGCCCTTACATTAAATAGTAAAAGTTTGTCTTAAAAATAAACTTAAGCAATAAGACTAATGAGTCTATGACCCTCGCTATTTCGTATGTGTCTATATACAAACTCTGACTAGGTAGAGATAATTTAAAAAAAAGGTAAAATTACAAAAGTGATTTGAAACTTTAATCTTCTAAAGTAAACCTGATCAATCCACGGCTGACTGAAAAAGACCTTGCAGCTCATAAAACAATCAATATATTAAATCTGGTTCATTTCTTCCAATAATTTTGATCAAACATTTTCAGGCGCATAAGTAATCGATTTTTTTTTGTTCATTAACGAAACTCTTTTGACTCCTTTACAAATATTGTTTTTTTTTTCAGTTCATTATTTAGTAGAAATGTATGTTTTTGGTTTTAAGCATCGAAATTTTCTTGCGGCTCTTTAAGAATACAGTTTCTTTCGAAGCTGTTAAATATAGATTAGCTACCTCTGTTCTAAAGTAAGCTTTTACTGGAAAATGCGATCGAGTACACAATTGTGAAAAGAAATAAAAAGGAATTTTCATCAGCAGGAATAAGTCGCAGCACATCACTGAGAGCTAATTTGTTGCATTCACCGCCACATTCATTTCTATGAATGAGTTGCGTGAAAAATTAAAGTGAGCTCGCTGCTATCATTTTTCGTCATAGAGAGAGTTTCTTGATGAAACAAATCAAACGCATTAACATAGCAACCAGATATCCACACTCAGTAGATGAAAAAGAAAAATATCCGATTGTCAAATTTCAATCGGACTAGAGATCTTTCAATGGCAATAAATATTAGATTTTTTTTCTCTAGCTTCTACAAGCGTAAAAATAGCGCTTTAACTCTTTCAAAATCAGTATGTATCTCAAAATCAGTAAGATTCGTTTAGATTCCAACAGTGAAAGCCAAGAACAATGAGGCCAACGTGTAGATCGCGGATGACTGGTAACTTCCGAAGTTTTTTCACATACACCAGGAAAAACCATCGATGAAGCCCGTTATAACCCACAGATTCCCCCGAGTTAGTGGATGGAACAGCCCCCCCCCCCCCCCCCCCCTGTGAATTACGGGCAAGCTGAGTGGCCTCCGAAATCAAAACGTTTGAACTCCACTGAACTTTCAGTTGCTTCTAGTTGGATGTTTGTTTCTTTTTTTTCTTCCGGTAATCTGTTTCAAAATGTATTCAGCGTTTGTAAGCGTCAAATGTGGAGGAAAATGAATTTTTTAGCGTTTCAGTCTGCGAAACTTGCGCACACAACTGGAGGATTGCTAAGAGCAAGAAAGATCACGATTCGTTATTAACCTCTTTCTCTTTTGCATTCTAAACTTTGGTTAATAATTCTTGAAAACAATCCATCGAAGAATATTTTGGGATGGGGAGATGAATTACTAAGTGAAAAGTATACGTCGAAGAACGAAAACGGGGAGATAATTTGACACTGTTTATATTGGGCTTTAGTAGTGAGTGTATAAAATAATCATCAATACGTAACGATGATAGATTAATTTTCACTTATATCTTTTAACATTACTTATAAGTTAATTTTCCGTTTTTTAACTGTAGAAATGACGTTCACGCTGTTTAATTTATATTATTCCTACATACTTGTTTACATAGTTGAACTGTAAGAACATTGGGAATGAGTAAGAATTATGAATGTAGTAACACCTTTCCCACAAAAATTAAGCTCTGATAAGCATGAATTTATCGCCCTGAGAATCGCTTGGGTTGTAATGTTGAGTTTAATACGTTGCCTTTGTTCCTGTCCTTATATCGTTTTATAATAAACTGATTAACTTGCCCTCCTTACGTGGTGATGGGATGTTCATAAGATCAAAACATACGAGCACTGACAGACTTATAGACCCTCCACGAATTACGCTGCACTCCGTCGAAGGGGTCGAATGCTGTCGTAAAGTTCTACAGTTCTCCCTTAGTATTGCTTCATAGAGCTTTCTGACGACGCAGTCTACAAAAAAAATAATAAAGTTGTTGTTAGTGTGTTTATAGGGGGGGTGGGGGAGATAAGGGACTGTATTGCTATTCCAGTATAAAATTAATCCATTTATTTTACTGTTCTTGAAACGTTTCTTGAAAACTGCAATATATATTTATCCACGGTGTCCAAATGATGGGGTTTTGGTAAGTAGTCCATAAATACACACAAGGCATCACATGTTCTACCTGTACATTCCCTCAGAAACAATTTCAAAAGTGGCCACTAGACAAGACGTTCACTGCCACATTTTCAACAGGCATTCTTAACAAGCCATTAGAGCAACCTTTCCTGACAGATGGATTGGCAGGAATGGTCAATTTCTATGGCCACCAAAGAACCCTGATTTTATACCCGTTGACACCCATGTAAAAATTATGATTACATGGATATCAATGGGTATCAGGCTTTTAATTTTTTCCATGTAAACAGTTGTTTACATGGAGAAAATTCGAGACCTGAATCATTTGAAATCCAGAATAACAGAGACAACTGAATAACAAGAAATATGTTCCAACGTATCCAAGAAGTGGAATACCCATCGAACATAACCAGGGTATTAACTATGTTCAAATTATTTGAAGTAGGTTTTCAATTAAAATATTACGTTCTTGAATATATACGTTATTTTTCTACATATTGGTTCTGGAAACCCCACCATTATTTTTCGGACACCCTGTAGATTCCTTTTCTACCTTTAAATGTGAATATAAGATTCTAGCAAAGAGGAGAAAAATCCAATAATCATTTACAAAATGATTTGACACTGAAATAATAAATAATTTATAATCAAATGCTAGAAGTTTAAAGTAAGAGAATAAATCAGTTCTAGAATCCATATCAGTGTGAATTTTGAAGAAAAGAATCCAGAGCAGGTATCAGAATTGGCAATGGTAGCGAGAAGATGTCAATGCTGGAATATGGAGCAAACTGTTGACCTTACATTTAACGAATATATAAAGATTATTAAAATAGTTAAAAATCTTGTTTTGAGATGCATTTTGAAGCAAAGAAAGAAGGGAAAGTGTTCGTGAGAATTATAGCTATCTTGGTCTTTTGGAATTGCCCAAATTATATGCAATAATTTATTTGATACCTTTGAAACACAAATGAGATATTGGCAGAATTAGAAGATTTCCTATCCATAAGAAATTATCTGAAAACATTTTATTAACTGAAGTACTGGTTTAAAAAATTTCTTTTGCTTTAAGAAATAGGATCATTAATGATTTCAATATATAAGGCTGCTGAAATGCATTTGTTTATCTTAGAAAATTATTAATGCTTAAAATTGAGAACGATTCTACTTACAACTTAAATTTTTAGTTTTTAAATGCGATCTCTTTAACTATTAAGATGATAATGTTATTTTCCCACAGACGAGTAATAACTCGAGTGGAATATTGAAACTCTCAATGACTCAGAATCTGCGAAAATATAAATACAAATGTATTATTTCAGTATTTCAGTTCCTCAATAATGTTTCTATGAAAACAGTCCTTGTATGTTCTATACTGGGTACTTTAATAAGTAATGTTCCATTGTTTCAGAATCCCCGCAAACTGTGAAGTTGTCACTTTTAAGTAAAACGACAAACAAAGAAAGAAATGCAATAAATGGAGCAACATTAAGTCTACGTCCTGTAAATCAATACTTCTGAGGCAGTTGAGCAGAAGATGTGTATTCTTAGTCTTAGAAATCTAGGCACCATATGGATATAATGATGGCCATACAGAATACAAAATTCCATTAATCAGAGTTTGAGTTTAAAATGTCCTTTCATATTCAAGGAGTGAGTTTAAAATGTTTGTTCAGTATGACTAACGTCTTCCGTCCTGAAATGAAACGTTCAAGTAAAGAGTCATTGCGATGTTTTCGTTTGGTAATGAAATCAGCCAATTCATTTCAAATATTTCCATGATGGCCCTACGGCTTCCAGACAAGTGTTATGAATGCTCTTGAAACATATGCTTTTGCAATAATTCGATGTAGATGTAATATGTCGAATGGGTTCTAACGTTGGTATTTGTAGAGTCATTAGATCCGAACGACTATCAGTATAAGTAACATAATTTCTGTCTTTCTTGATTATTTTCCCTATAGATAAAATATACATGTACTTCGGCTGGAAAAAAGTGATGTTTCAGGTGGAAGTTGACATGATGCTAAAAATATAATTCTCGGAACAAATCATTACATTTCCCACATGAATAAATGTTTTAGAAGAATCAGTTGTGATCGACGTTTGCCGTTGAACAGCGTTGTTGAGTTTCCTTTTGGAATAGTTGGAGTCTCATACTCGAAGGTTTAGAATTGTTATGTTGGTAGCTGAAGACTTGTGCAATAATGACATATGGTAGTGAAATCTATGATAGTTGCAACGTTACATTTATTGCGATTGGAAGGTTTTATCCGTTAATTACTTTCATTGAATATTGGGCTGCCAGTGAAAATGATACTTTTCCTTTTTGCAGTAATATAAACAGAGATAATTTGGTTGTATTACAAATGTTTTGTAAGTAGAGCTTCACGGGAAGGCATGTTCTGGAACAACTTTCATACCGTCATTTCAAAAAGGTTCAATTATTCAGGAATCGGAATTGAACCGGCTTCAGCATATAGAATTTGTTCATTGTCAAAAGACTCCGCAACATTCTGGTCCCCCACAGAAGCAAGGTTTCCTATTTTAATAATAATATTTCTTATTTAATGCAAGTTCCATGAAATTGGGAAAAACAATTTTAAGCCGTAAGTATGAACTATCAACAGAATCATTTTTCATTCAACAGAATCTTTCATTGTTTTCCGAGTTTCTATCTCCGTCCCTGATAAAAAGTTCCAGTCAACTCCGGTATATGTTCATTTTTTCGCTTCCATTTTGGTCGATAGCACTCTTAAAGAGGAAAGGGCATACCTCTTGCCCCTTCCCCCTTTCTAGATCCAGGCCAGATGGGGGCAATGATGTGAAGAAAAAAAGACGGACAATCCGCGAAGTTGTCTTTATCTCTTTTTATATTACCAAAGTTAATAAGTCAATTCACAGTTTCTTACCTGCAGTAATGATGTTCATACTGAGGCACGTAACCAGTATCTAGTTTTCGGGGTGGGCGGGTGGGTCGAGAATTTAGTTTAAGGGAGAGTTCCAGAATTCAGCCTCGGGGTCGGGGGTTGAGAATAAGAGTTGAGTAAGATTTTCCAATTGCTCAAATATTCCAACGGACAGGAAAGATAAAAAGATATTCTATATGAAATAAAATCTGATAGTTGTTTTTTAAAATCTGTTTTTAATAATATTATGAGGCTGAAATAAATTATAAAAATACAACTGTTTTGGTTTTTAAAGCAGGTGAACAAGTTAGAAATTTCGCATAAGACGAACGGATATTCGGAGGGGACCTGGACATCCTGGGTACGTCCCTGTTCACTCTGTTTCATTCGCATTGATCATCTGATGTTCACATAGATGAATTGTGAAAACGATGAAAGTAATTGACAGTTATGAATACAGTAATACCGTCCCACAAATATTAAGTTCTAGTAACCGTAAAGCATTCGCCCTGTGAAATCGCAGGGTGAATGCAAAAATTTTACTCTTGTCTGTGATTCTATCGAAAAATTTGGCGTTTGTTTCTGAGTTTGTTGGCTGAATAACTCTCCGGGATTGTCTGAATAGTTTGATTTTGGTGTATAACAGCATATCTGATATGAACCAGACTATTAATTAGGAAAACTAATGATAGTTAGAAATGTATTGAGTAACATTCGACATCTAGAATAAAATTTGTTTATCGAACCATAAACTGGCAGAAATTATTTGTAAACGTTTTTGTACATTACGCACTCTCTTCATACACTACAAAGATATTAATTTATCTTTCCAAACGTTAGTGAACTTGCCAATATATGAAAATTTCGTGTCTCAACTAGGATTAAGAGAGGCGAGGGTGGCTCAGTCGGTAACCCGCTAGGCTCGTAATCTGTACTGTCCCAGGTTCGAGTCCCAGCTGAGTCAGCTTCGAGATTTATCTCCGCAAAACTCCCACCCTACCCACTGTCAGTAGGGGATACCGATGGGCTTGAAAAGGCCGCCGTCCGTTGGATGGGACGTTAAGCCGTGTCCCCGTGTACGGGAGAGCCATACCCTGTGCACGTTAAAGAACACGCTGGATGGTCTTGACGGGAGACTACCATCTGTCTTCCAACAGCTATTTCAGTGGGTCCCCTCCCCCAACCTTCTCTGAGCCTTCGGGGTCCAGGTGACCTGGCCATTTAGCCCATGGTGTGCAAAAAAGTGCCGCTCAGAGGTAAAACAACAAACGTTAGGATTAAGTTTCGATTTGTTTAGTGATAGTATTGTTCTGTTGTGTCTGGAAGATATTTCTTTATCCGTCATATTTGTTGTTCTTGCCAATAAACTAATAACAATAAAAGATAAGAATGCACTAAGAGGAAAATTGCTCTTTTTACATCAATGAACGCAATCTCATGAGATCTAATTATCCAAAACCAACTATGTAAAAAAAAAGTTTCGTTATCTACAGTTTTATAATTTGATGATTATTAAATAGGAATAAAGTGTTCAAAATCTTTAATTTTTCCCAATTTTTTTAACATTGGAACCGAAGATAATAATTGAAATTATATACATTGGTGGCAAAAAGTCATGTACATACCTGTTTTTTTTTACATAATTTTTGGTTTTCAGCCAATTTCCACCCACTAAATTATCAATTTTATTAGCTTTTACTATTTATTAAGAATAATTTTTATATACCGAGTTCAAATTTTTACCCTGTTTTTAAATATTTCAATCATTTCCAGATATTTTGATAAACATCATCCAGCTAAAAATGCAAGGTGATACGAGGGAATGAATAGGCTCTCGCTACAGTCTATCAACTGCTCTATTATCTCGATCAGTTTACAGATGAGTAGCCAAAAATGCGAATCGTTGGCTTCGGTAGATTGTTCTAAATGCACTTTAGAACTCAATTTGTAGTCTTGGGACAGTTGTATATCGCATTCAGCATTTTGTGTAGGATTTAAACAGAACAATTAAGGAAGGTCTTCATTTCTGTCTCATAATCAGATAAACTATATGATCAAAAGTATCCGGACACTCGCTGGTCCACAATCTCTCAGTAATTGGGAAGGAATTAATATCGCGTTGGTTCCACCCTTTGCTACTATTACAGCCTCTACTGCGGGGGAAGGCATTCCACTAGAATTTGGGAGGTTGTTACGGGAATTACCTGCCATTCTACCACAAGAGCATTAGTGATGCCGCTCATTGATGTTGGATGGTTTGTCCTGAATCGCAGTCGGCATTCCAATTCATCCCAAAGATGCTCCATGGGGTTGACATCAGGGTTCTGTGCATGCCAGTGCGAGGGGCGGGAATGATTCAGTCGGTAGCGTACCAGGCTCGTAATCTGCAATTCCCAGGTTCGAGTCCCAGCTGGATCAGTGTTAAGATTCCGATTCTCGCTGGACCCGAACCCGGGAATTGATTTAGTTCCCAGGTTCGTGTCCAGCTGGATCAGTGTTAAGAAGCAAAACTCCCCCCTGATCGCGGTCAGTAGGGGATGCCGATGGACTTGGAAAGACCGCCGTCCATTGGATGGGACCTTAAGCCGTGGCCCCGTATGCAAGAGAGCAATACCCTGTGAACATTAAAAAACACACTGGATGGCTTGATGCGAGGCTACCCTCTATCTCCCAATAGCTCTTCCAGTGGGTCCCCTCCCTTAACCTTCTCTCAACCCTCGGGGTACTTGTGACTTGGCCATTTAATCCACGTGTACAAAAAAGTGCCGGCCAGAGGTAAAACAACCCAACTCATTGTGCGCGACTCAAATTAAATGCAATGTACGAAGTGTTTTATTTTTAATGATATTATGATATATTTACGCAGTTTAAAAGCGTAAAGTCAGAGAATAGAAAAGAACTTGTTTTTAACATCTGAGTCAGTCAGTGATACATAGAAAGGCCAACCTAAAACATTGTGTTGCTCAACAATGTAAACATGGTTTTTGCCATCAGGCAGATAAACTGCTCATTGTATGCGAAACAATAGTCTATTTTTGTTCGAACAATGTGAATTATTAAACGAAACACTTATGGTAATTCTGTTCGCTAGTCATTTCCCTGGGAAGAAATCGATGCAGTGGATCTACGAGGATGTTTCGGAATAGAACGCAAGAGAGCCAGTGATAAGTAGACAGCCAAACATTTTCCTCTCTTTCCCCTCAAAGGCTTTTTGTGCTGACAGACATTGTTTCCAGAGTTGCCAGCTTCGCTGTCTTTCGGTCTTAAATTAGTATCGACGTACTGAACGAACACGTTAATGTACTTCGTAGGTAATGTCTTCAATTAGAGTCAATACAACGGTTGGGAAAAGGGTAACAAATGTTTCCTTCGAAGCTGATCAACTGCGCAGGTTGTGTTGATGACATAAGGAAACAACAAAAGGAAACAACAAAAGGAAACAACAAAAGGTCGGAAATTGACTAAGGAGGAGTTTCTAAGCTTAAGTTAATCATTTGAAAGGTAGAATTTGTCTCCAAATAATGGCTATTTTTGTAAAGTTTACGACAGCTAATAATATGAAGAATGCAACAAATATTAGCGTCATGCTTAGCTGCATATAGATATACACTGTAATGCGTACCGTTAAACTTTTTCTGTTCTCTATATTATTAGTTGTTAAAAGCTTAAAAATAATTTTAAATTAATAATTAAATTTCCACTGTGAAATAAATGTTCATTTTTAATTACTAAAGGTGATTAAATGGTTGAAATGCAATAAAAAGAAATTATTTATTTTACAGGGGCAGCAAAATGTCCTAAACAGACTTGTGATTTTAGATGCTTTTCTTGTTCATAGTAGTTTCTACTCATGAAATTATCAACTATGATATCCTCCGTAAAGTGTTTTTCAGTTTTAGAAATCTTTTTTTGCTTTCTGATCTCTAAAACGTTTTTTTCAGATGTTCCTCAAAGAGAGCCAATATGAATTGTAATTTGGAATACTTATCAATTAGCAGTTTATTAATTATTTCTAATGCGATTATGACTATTAGCAGTTTATTAATTGTGAAATATTTCATTTTTGTGAGTATTTTAATCATTATACAGTAGTTATTGCATAATGAGAATATCAAACGCATTAAAATCAATGTTTTATGTGACAGCGTTGTCCTTTAAAGATTGTGCCTTTTTCACATCGAATGCCCTAACTTTAGACACAGTTCTGTAACAATATAGATAAAAGAAAATAGCAAATCCTCAATTAACTCATGATTATTTGAAGGCCTCTTTTCGGAAATCCATAGTAAATTTTGTACCATACCTTCTCAATAAGATTAAGATTAGAGTTGTGGGTTGCCAGCCCTAAGTGAACGGAGGCATGGGATGTCTTCTATCAGCTGGTGGATAATCCTGATCAGAGGCCATCGCAGGTACCTGAACCTTACTTAGCTAGTTGGGAAATCTCAATCCTAAAATGGAGTAATGTGTCTCAGGCAGGCCATATGGCTCTTGAAAAAGTTCACTTGAAAAAATGGTGCCTGAAGTTCCTACCATCATCGGTGGCTTCAGCTTTTAGCGGATAATGAACAGGTCTTTGCCCAATGCCTGCGATCAGGGGGCTGTTTGATATTGTTGGCCATATCTATCTCAATAAACCTAGTTTCTTTAAACATTCTACTAATCATTTACTCTTTGCAGGAACGTGGAACGCGAGGACATTACATAGAGATTATTCTCTTGATGTCCTCATACAGGAATTCCAGCACTATAACCTAGATATTCTAGGCTTGAAAGAGACCAGATGGACAGGTAAAGGTGAGATACTTAAAAATAACTTTAAATTTCTCTTTTCAGGGAGGGAGGATGGAAAGCATCTCCAAGGTGTAGGTTTGCTTCTCAGCAGACACGCCAGTGATGCTCTTCTAGGATATGACTGCATTAATGAAATATTTCTTAGAGCAAATTTTAAAACAAATATTAAAGACTTAAATGTCATCTGTTGTTATGCCCCCACAGAGGACTCTGATGAGAAGGAGAAGGATACGTTTTACAGCCAGCTTCAGGATATTTTGAATCCTGTGAAGAAAGGAGATATTTCTCTTGTGCTAGGTGACTTCAGTGCTAAAGTTGGTACTGATTCTGACCTTTGGGCAGACGTTTTAAGTCCCTTTGGCATTGATAGTTCCAATGGCAATTGGGAACGTCTCCTACAGGTAAATAAATTTAAAGGTTTACGAATAACTAACACATACTTCAAACACCGGGACATTTATAAATATTCATGGGTTTCACCTGATGGATTGCATAGGAATGTGATAGATTATATTTTAATTAACAGCAAATGGGCCAGTTCAGTTAGGAATACTAGATAGTACAAGGGAGTCGAAATTGGGTCTGACCATTACCTTGTCAAAAGTGTCTTGCAACTGAAGCTGAAGAAATGTTGTGCTAAATTTAAGAAAATTACCTTCAACACTGAAGGTCAGAAAGATCCAGATATAGACAAAACATACCATGATAGGCTACTGAATCATTATGACAATCGTAGTTTTCTTACTGCTGAAGTTGAGAAAGAATAGGTTCAGTTTAAACAGGCTTTTTAAAAAAAAACCAACAGTGATCTTTTGGGTAAAAGGGAACAGAGGAAACAAAATTACTTGAGTGATAAGGCTATGGACTTATTTCCGAAAGAAGGAAGTGCAGGTTAATATGAATCAACACCCTACTAGTCCTAGCAGAAGGTATTACTAAGAGCTTAATAAATGTGTAAAGAATCAATTAACAGCTGATAAGAAACTTTGGCTTGATAGCTTGGCTGAAAAAGCAGAGGAAGCAGTTAGACAGCACAACAGCAGGGGGTTGTACCATATTGTTAATGTTTTATGTTAGAAAGAAACAGACAGGTACACAGGGATTGAGGGATAAACATGGCAAGGTGGTTGAAGGTGAGGATTCTGTAATGGCTAGGTGGGTTGAGCATTTCAATGATGTTCTAAATAATGTGATTATTTCTACTCCCATTGTTTGTAATGAGGATAGATGCACATCGGCTTTTATGATGGTCCTATATCACATTCCGATTTCAAAGAGGCTTTTGACTCTGTTGATCGAGATAATTTGTGGTTGATTGTTAGATCATATGGAATACCTGATAAGTTAGTTAGTGTAATGAGAGCTCTCTGTAATAACACTGAATCATGTGTGAGAGTTGGTGCGTCTTGCAGCGATTGGTTCAGCATTGCTAGTGGAGTTAGACAAGGGTGATTTTTTGTCTCCTTTTCTCTTTAGATTAGTTATTGATTATGTAATACGAAATTCTTTGCAAAGGAAAGATTTTGGCCTTAAATGGTCCAGAGATTTCAAAATTTCTGATTTAGATTATGCAGATGGCTTGGTATTGTTGACTAATGATGTTGATGAGATGAATTCGTTAATTAGGGCTGTTAATGAGACAGGTAATAGAGTAGATTTGGTGAATAACGGAGAAAAAACTAAAGTGATGAAAATTGGTCAGGCATACGGTGCTTCAGTTGCTTTGAATGGCTGTACTATTGAGCAAGTGTCTCAATTTAATTCTCTTGGAAGCTATGTAACAGATACTGTTGATATGTGCGGAATGAGATAAATAGAAGAATAAGGATTGCCACTGGGACTTTTAAGAATCTATGGAGAGTATGGAAAAATAGGCGTAGACTCCTAAAGTTTAAAATTAGGCTGTATAATAGTTTGGTTCTTTCTAGGAATAGTTATGTTAGTGAAACTTGGATCCTTCGTAAACAAGATAGCAGGAAACTTGATGCATTGATTCTAGATACTTACATGATATCTTGGGCATTAGGTGGTTTGACTTTGTAAGTAATGATGAGGTTAGAAGAAGGAGTCATCATAAACCACTTTTGAGCAGCATATTGTGCAGAGAGAGACTGCGTTGGTTTGGCCATGTTGCCCGTATGCATAGCTGCATATTGGCAAATAGGATTATGAACAGTGTGCCTAAGGGTATCAGAAAAAGGGGGAGACTTAGGATGCCATGGAAAGACAATGTCAAACAGGACCTTGCTAGAATTGGCTTAGAGTGGCCAAATGCAGCAGCTGTAGCTCAGAATAGACACGTCTGGAGAGGGAAATTGCACAGTCTGGTTGGACCTCAGTAGCCCATGGCTGCATGAGGATTTTGTATGTATGTATGTATGCATGTATGTATGAATGTATAAAAAGAAATATGGAACAGTTTATTATTCCTGTATTGAAGTTTTTTTAAAGTGAAATTAATATTGGAGTGTCAGTTTACATCTTCGTTTTGAAGCCCATATTTCTCTTGCAAAGTTGAATATAAATATATTGCAATTAGGATTTTTCCTAAATAATTTATAAATATTATGTTGTCGTCAACTTTTTAGGTTGGTAAAATAATATTTTTCCTTTTTAAATCAAAGCTTACCTGGAGGATCGCCAATGATTTGATATATTTATAAACTTTAAAAAAATAATTATTTGGAATAAATTATTGTTCACAATGCGGGATGGCATATATTTCGATAGTCGTGGGATAGAATCCCGCACCGTCAGAAATATTTCTTCCCAATAATTATTTATTGAATTATATATCTACCGGTAATCTGTGTATTCACTATGTATTGTTTTTTTTTATATAAATTTTAAGTTTCCGGATTGTTTTAGAAAACGTGCATTTCGTATTGTAAACGTTTTTCCCCAAAATTACCAAATCTAAGTACTTTGCAGACAACGCCATCCCTTTGGTTATTACATATCTCTCGTTTTCAGATCAGGAAGGATCTCACGCATGGGTTTTATTTCAATCATTAAATTAAAAGGAGCTACTCTGTGAATAACTTTATACAAGGTGGTAATGAAAAATTAACCGACGTCGTAATATTCTTTTCATTGTAAATCTTTCCTAAGAAGATGTTGAGCTAATAAGCAACGAGACACTCTCTCGCTTAATTAAATTTGTGTTAATTCGCCTGAAAACGAAAATTAGGGACTAGATTAACCATTAAATTTGCACTTAAAATTCAGTCTCTCCGATCTTAATTACAAATTGTCGAGAGTATTACAAAAGAAATTCCCATAAGTAAAAGGAAAATGACAAGTATTATTAATTTCAAGATGTATTTTTCTAAATATTCCTCTGAAGCTATAAAGCGTTCCAATACTAATAAAAAGGAAAGAAAGGGAAGACCGATATAAACGCATCTTTATCATCTCTAAAGTGAGAGACGGTGTTGCAAGTCGCAAGATCACGCTCACTGCGATTGGCTGACAAGGGCTGCACGAGAGACTGAAAAAGAAAGAGAAAATTCTCTTGAGTATTCTAATCTTTAACGTAAACAGAACATCCGTTACTTTATTCACCTGTTTACCTTCGAGGCAATTTTCCTGGCTGAAGAGCGGTCGATACTTTGCGTGAAAGGAAAGAAAAAATATTTTCCCCTATCTGTTTTAAACACTGCATAATCTTTTCTCATTCTACAGGTGAGTAGTAGTAAAGCGTAGAACTCGAGAAATGATTGTTCTCTGTATTTAAATCTTTTTTTGATATTATTTTATTCTGCTATTGCATAAAAGAATGGCTTGTACTTTGCAGTGTTAAAAAATATAATTCTCAAAAACAATTGAAACCATTATAAAGTAAAACAAATCACTCAACAATGTATTTAAAATCCTGCAAAATCCTCACATTCATCATCTAAGGCAAATAGCTCCTCAAGTACATCCTCACTTTCGTTGTTGAGAGGCTCGTCATATGGGTCCCATTCTGTACCTAGCGAGTCGATTTCCGCTTCGTCATCAGTATCCCATAACAAATCGTTCTCAGTGCCATCCATAGCATTAGAAATCCCACACGTTTTGAAGGATTTGAGCACTGTTTCGACTTTCACTTTTTCCCATGATTTGATCACGAAATCACACAACACATCAAGTGACGCAGCCCGCATAGCTCTACCTTTTGTTTACGACTTTTCGCCACTCATCATCCAGTTATTCCATTGTTCACGAATGTGATCTTTGAATGGTATATTCAGAGAGACGTCTAAAGGTTGTAGCATCGAAGTTAAACCACCCGGTATAAGAGCAATCTTAGTATTGTTCAGTGCTAAGCGATTTTTAGTGTTTTCAGTTACGTGACTGCGAAACATAATCCCACACCAACAAACTGTGTTGATTTCGTAGAGCATGTGGTCGCCTCTGCCACACATTTTCCATCCACAATTTTACACCATTCGCGTCCATCCATCCCTTTTCATGAAAATGTACGAAAATGCCTGGCGGGAATTTTATTTTAGGAGTAGTTTTCCTCTTGAAAATGACCATAGGTTTTAACTTTGTTCCATCTGACATGCATGTTAATACTACTGTAAACCTGGTCTTTTCATGGCCTGTACTTCTTACTTTAACAGTTTTTACGCCTTTTTTTTCCCCCACAGTTCTATTGTTTATCATGTCGAAGTTAATCGGTGTTTCATCCATATTTCCAATATTAGATAATGGAAAGTTGTATTTCTGCCTCATACCAATATCAAACTTGTGAAAACTCGCGACTTTATGGTCAAGATCATATGGTAATTTCTGCGCAATTTTTGTTTTCTGTCGTATTGCCAGATTTTTTCTGTTCATGAAACGATTGCACCAACCTACTGTTGCTTTAAATTCTTTGCCTTGTTCTGGATTGGCCCGTGCCCACTTCAATGCATAAGCCCTAAAAATATTTCTTGTAACAACATAACAATTCTGCCTCTGTTCTTGTATCCATTCTGCAACGTTATTTTCTAAATCTGGCCAGCAAGCTATTCCTCTCCTCATAGAACATTTTTTCATTGGCATTTTTTTAATATCATCTTCATTCTTTATCCAATCTCTTACCATCTTCTCTGTTATATCGAAAGCCCTTGCTGCAGCACAGTTGTTCGATTCTTTAGCCTGTTTTATGACTTTTAACTTGAAGCTTGCTTTATATTTCCTTCTTTTCGTTGGTTCCATAATTAGGCCCACACTTTACAAATTTTACGCTGATTACACTTATAGTACAAATTGTTTGAACACACGACACAACCTACAACGAAACTTGTTAGAGGTACATGTAAGTTCATGATTCGGCACGTGCTTCTATAGGCAAAAACGTAACAATGCTAAAGGAGGCTTTTCCTTTATGCGTGCAACCACCCACTGCGACTGATCTCGAAAATTACTACAACTTATCGAAAAATCTATCATATTATTTAAATACGCTATATGATAATACATTACATTGTAATTGTAAATAATACATTACATTGTAATAGTAAAACAATACTAAAACAAAATAAATATTAAAAGTTATGTTTATTGAGCTACTGAGGAAAAAACGGACAAACCGTAATTATTTACTAGTACAGAGTAGGGTATGTCCACAAAATAGAATAGCCCATACGACGCTTTTGTGAATAGTCAAGGTCATTACCCGAATGCCCGAATCAGTGCGAATGTTTGCGAATAGGACATAATTTCGTATACGCTATACAGTATTATTATCCAGATGATGATCGCCGATCTAAACTAAATTCATAGGCCGTTGATAGTTTGGGGTCGTCTTATAGGACAGATATATGCTAAAACTATAAAACTTTGACGAAAATTTATACCTCGTCTTATCTGAAGGTCGTCTTATCTGCGGAAATATACGGTATATGTTCTTTCCAATTTAGGGCATATACAACTCTGATTAAGAAGGCAATTAACATCATGATATTTAATTTATATTAGAGCATCTGTTTTAAGCAATTCAGAATAAAGAAACTTACTTTTACTAATTTTCAAGTTTAATTTATTCAAAACTAGCCAGCTATGTATTTTTAAAAGATCATTTTCTGCATATGTTTCAATTTCTAAAATAGCATCTGCTATGTACAGCAATGTGCAAATTAATTGGGACAAGCGAAGGAATGCTAAGTCCCTTCCGCTGCAGAGTCTAAACTGCTGCAAGTCTAAACTTGTTTGTAACCTTCTGCTGCAAGTCTAAACTGCTGCAAGTCTAAACTTGTTTGTAACCTTCTGCTGTAAGTCTAAACTTGTTTGTAACCTTCTGCTGCAAGTCTAAACTTGCACGTGCAGCTTCCATGCCACAGACGTTTCACCCCATTGAAGGAATGATGGACAGCAAAAAGTACATAGGCGTTCTGGAGGCGAAAATGGTCCCAACACTGCAGAAGCTGTTTCCTAACGGCGATGAGGTATTTCAACAGGATATGGCTCCATACCACAATTCTGAGTTTGCTAAGAGCTTCTTTACCCAACAACTTTTGAAGGTATTGGAGTGGCCAGGAAATTCACCCGATCTGAACTCCATTGAAAATTTGTGGGCCATTAATTAAGCGCGCATATCTAAGATGGATTGCACGACGAAAACAAAAATGAGAGAAAATGTCATGAAAGTGTGGTACCACTACCTTGAAGTGAAGGAGACTTATGGAAAGCTAGTGGCATCAATGGTTGAGAGGGTGAAAGAAGTAATTAAAACTAAGGGGGGTCACATTCACTATTAACTGCACTATTAAACAAAAAAATATTTTTGTTGTGTCTTTGTTACTGCATTTTCCTATTGTCCCAACTAATTTGCACAGTACTGTAAACTCCTGCAATATCATAGTCATGACATGTTAATGATCCTCTTAAATGTAAATCGCATAAGTCATTAATGTAAATAAGAACAAGATGGGACCCAAATTCGGAGCCTTGAGGTACACCTTTTTAAATTTTCCTAAACGGACCTATTTCCTTATTCACTTTTACCACCTGACTTCTTGCTAAAAGGTAGCTTTTAAACCAATTATAAATATATCCTCTTATACCGCTGGCAAAGAGTTTTTTAACAGCATTTCCTGATCCCTGTATCGAAAACTTTTTGTAGGTCCAGAAACAGTGTCAATTCTATTTTACCCGCATCAATGCTTTTGCAAATACCTTCCGTTAGTTTCAGAATACATTGTTCAATGTTTTTTGCTTCCCTAAAACCAAACTGGTTCTTAGAAAAAAGCTATGTTGTTTTAAGAAATTTATGTCCTTTTTAACAATTTTTTCAATTAATTTAGAAAACACCGACAACAATGAGATTGGTTTATAATTAGTCAACTGTTGTTTATCACCCGATTTGTAAATCGGGGAAATTAAAGCATATTTTTGCTGATCGACAAATTTCCCTTGTTGCAGTGATAAATTAATTAAATAAGTAAAAACCTGTAAATTATATTTAGTAATAATTTGTAACATGGACACTGTAATATATCATACCCAGTCTTTATTTTTGCTCATTGCTGCAAGTTCTTTACCAATTTCTACATCATCCGTATTTTCCATTTAAAGAGATTATGATATACAATTTTATATCACGTGAATAACTTAATCTATACTTATTATCAATTTCAAGGTTCAGATATGCAATACCTGGGATAAAATTTCTATTCATGTCATCAACCAATTCAGTTGTGTTTTCGTAAGAAGGTACAATATTTTTCTTTTCTTTTGTCTCTAACATCATTAACATAACTCCATTGTTTCTTACTATTTTTTCCATAGTTTTGAAAACCATACATATAGTAATTATTGTTAGCTCTCCTTAATTCTGCCTTTAAATATGTACAAAATGTTTTGTATTCTGTTTCAAGAAAAATAATCCCTAGATATCTTTTATGTTTCTCATGTAATTTTTCTTTTATTAAATTATGTCACTTGTAACCCATTTTTTTTTCTTTCTTTTCTTTTCTTTATTTTACATAAATATTTTTCTGTGCAAAAAAACCATTTTGTACCAAGTGTCATAAGCAGCATTCACATCTGAACAAATTGTTATACACATCACTAAATTCTAATTTTTCACATGATCTTCAAATTTATAATAATTAACACAATCATTAGTTTCTCTAGTTGTAATTCCTGGTCGTTCTCCCACTGGATTCAGACTAACTTGATTCAAATGTATAATAAGTGGATAATGATCAGTAAATGAGGATTCAATAATCTATACTTCAGCTCCCAAACCCCCATTAGATTTTATAAAAACATGATCTAAGCAACTTATGCTATATTGACTTACTCTAGTAGGTGACCTAACATACTAAGAGTAAAAAAAATTAAATTACACAGAAAAAAATACACGAAAAAAAAATTACACCATCCAATTTTTATTTAAAATTTATTAAATTATTTGGTTGTCATATCAAATACTTAAACTTTCTTATAATTACAAAAATTTTCACTTAAAAAATACATAGATAAAATTAAATGTAAATATGAAACATGAAATAAAAAACACTAAGTCATATGAGCTATACAACGCAAGAAATCTAATCATCTATTAGAGTCGTAATTCTGTACCATATTTTAAATACGTTGTTTTAAAGAAATGTACCTACCACGACCGGGGTTTCGTTGACCAGTTAAATGCTGCTAGCTATCATGCCTTAACTCACAATTACGTGATCTCGAGAAGATATTTTTCAATTTTGAAAAACCTCTTTCTACAGACAATTTTTAAGAAAGATAAACATAGCATTTCAGCATACATGGATCAAAAGATACAAAATAATGCTTTTTGAATTGTTGCCTACTTATAACTTCAGCATTTATTCAGTCTTAATGTCTTGTCAGTTAAGCGATGGAACGGCCGAGGGAGCACCATTGTTGGGCTGTGCTTAGGGCATCAGTTGACCTTTATCCGGCCCTGCCTCTGGGTTAAACTGAATAGTTACAAAATAACGAATTTGGCAACGGAGGCTACAAATTTTGTACTATGTGTAATTTCGGACTTGTGTAGTTGTTTCTTCGTGTAATTTCTTCCTTGTGTAATTTTTGCTGTGTAATTTTATTCCGTGTAATTTTTCCTGTGTAATTTTATTCCGTGTAATTTTTCCTGTGCAATTCTGTCCTACATTTTCTCCACCTAACCCCTGGGTATGTCCCTGCTTCGGCCTCATCGTATTCTTTCAAAGATCCGACAGCAGGTTCATTTTTCTGGCAGCACAGCCACATTCTTTTCTGTTGGGTGCTCGGTCACATCAGGATCAGGGGCAATGACTTGGCAGATGCAGCTTTCCATTGCCGGGTGCATACTTAGACTTACCAGCAATGTTGTCCATCGAACTCCGGCCACTGGCAAAGATAATGCTCGGAACAGATTACAAACAAAGCGCTTTGAGATGAAGCATATTGTGCAACCATGGAACTCAGGTTTTGCAGGAATCTCAAGGAGGAAATTGTTATCATTAACTTCCTCCTTGAGATTCCTTGAGATTTCCTCCGCCTAAGTCATTCCTTTATTAAGCATTCATTTCTTTTAGGGGGGTGCGCCAAACCTAAGTTAGAGTTTTGTGACATCATTTTAGTGTAAAGCATATTTTAATAGCACGTCCAGCTTTTAAGTGTGAAAGTCGTATTTATTTAGTTCTTATCCCTTACCATCCAAGCCCTTAACACTCGAACTTCTGTTATCTGATGACTCGTGCTTAACCCCTGTTTTCGAATTTTTACATATTCCTGGTTATTTTACACATGTTTAATATTTTTTCCTTTTTGATCTTCAGATTTGTTTTTTTTGTTCTATGGATCATATACATCCGTTGTTGAGTTTTCCCTTTTACACTTGATGGTTCTTTTCTAAATCCGGTTTTCATACCCATTTTTTGTTATCAGTATGCTCCTGATGAATTTTAATTAACTCCGAGCAATTATTATAATATTACACGTTTTTTGCAATAACTATACGCAGTTTGAAATAAAATTTAAACCCTCATTAAGAAAGGAATACCTGAAGCCTCACTCTGACTTAAGGGAGTAAGAAGACTTAAAAGATTCAAAAAAACTAATTTAGTTTAAATTAAGCAAAGGAGGATAAAAATTCACATTAAGAAAATAAAAAAAAACTAAATTTTATTTTGCAGAATGGAGGAACACTATCTCTAAAATATCATCGGCATATTTTATTAAGTCTTATATTATACAATATTCAGATAACCAATATATCCAGACAACTATAACACTCGTTTTTACAACGATCCTACACAACCAGGTTTTACTGCTTTATTTCATATCATGATAATTGCCGTAGGAAAACAGAACTCAGGTTTGTATCCAATTATTTTCACTTGTCTAACATTGAGACAGAAACACTATTTGCATTACTCCTTTCGTTGTCAATTACAGGGCATAAAAAGTAATAACGTCCCTAAAAATACATAAACTATTGTCATTCATAGCATGGTCTGTTAGACACAAAAATTAATAGTGCCTATCTCCCACTCGCTGCCTTCAGATGTTTACTATCTCTTATCAATGATGTGATGTCGTTTGGTGGGTTTTCTTGCGGTCATCGCTACTCGCAGTTGGGAGTTGCTTAGCAACCAGTAGCATCAAGGTTCACTGTAGCGCTATTTCAGCACATCGTCTTATACTCTGCTTTTCACTCCTCCGCACTACGGTTGAATATCGGCAGTGTTTCGGATTCGCCTTCAAAACTAAATCCTTAACTTTCACAAATATTTAATTCATGTTTAAAAAGTGAACTGGTGGGTGTGTTCGGTCTGCATCAGAAAGTCTACAAAGACCTACAAAAAATAAATATCATCGCTAGGGAGTTTCTGTAGTCCAACTCTTCGCCCAACCACCTCTCCGGTGTCTGTGTGGGCTTAGAGCTGAGCTAGGGCTCAATTTTTCGACCCCACCCCCAACACCACCAGAGCATGAAACATTTGGACGATTGTTGAGCCCGATTTCTGAAAATTATTTTGCTGACGCGTCATAAGACATATATACAGAAATGCCTATCACTATCGTTTCTTTTATTCTTATATTATTAATTATAATCATTTTCTGACAAATTGAAATGTTAATGTTATTTGGAGCGAAAAATATTGGAAATACGAAGGAAGTTCAAATTAAACGATAATTTGATTCTAAAAAAATTATTCAAAACAAAATTGAAAATCATACATATTACTTTTCATCATAGTCCCCGTTAACTGCAATGGATTTGTTCCAACGTCTTGAAAGCTTCTAATTCCAATTTCAAAGAAGGTTTTTGTTGCAGAACAAAAACTTTCGTACGATTAAATCTTCTTACGATTAAATAAAATCCATCAATTCAATTTGCACAATTGCAAAGACCTCATCATTGTCTTGGAATGTCTTGCACCCTAAATATTCCTTCAGCGGTACAAATAAATAGAAATCGAATGGAGCCTTTCGGTATTATATGATGGATGAGGGCGACGTGAGGACGAGAGTTATACTTGTGCTCCGGTAACAGAAGTCGTGAGACCTACCTTGCGCTTACTTTATTGACTTTCAGCTCGTTGTGCACAATTTCTTCAACTCTCCCTTTGCTAATTCCAGTGCCCTTGAGAGTTAACGAACGGTTATCCGACGATTGTCTAGGATAAGTTTTCTGAATTCTGACAACATTGTTAGGTGTGACAGAAGATCTTGGTCTTCGAGCGTGAAGTTCCTTTTCAACACTGTCTCGTCCTTCTCTAAATGATTCGTTCCAAATGTATACCATTGCCTGTGATAAACAATCTTTCCGAAACTGGGCTTGAAGCCTGGTAAAGATTTCGAAGGAAATGACACCTTCCTTCGCGAGAAATTTGACAATTATGCACTGCACAACACTGCTGGATATTTCTTGGTCCTACATCTTGATTACAATTGAATGGTGATGTGGGGGGGAGGGCTGAAGTGCTGTTCGAAAGTTTGAACATGCCTTTATTTGTCAATGAATGCCTGTTCATACACAGGGGCGGGAGTGGCTCTGTCGGTAGCGCGCCAGGCTCGTAAACCAGGTAGTTCCCAGGTTCGAGTCCCAGCTGGGTCAGCGTTGAGATTTATCTCCGCAAAATTCTCCGCCCTGCCCACGGTGAGTAGGAGACACCGAGGAGCTTAGAAAGGACGCCGTCCGTCGGATGTGACATTAACATTAAGCCGTGCTGCCGTGTGCGGGAGAATCATCCCCTGTGCACGTTAAAGAACACGCTGGATGGCCTTGACGGGAGACTACCATCTCTCTCCCAACAGCTGTTCAAGTGGGTCTCCTCCCCGAACCTTCTCTGAGCCGTCGGGGTCCATGTGAGCTGGCCATTTGGCCTATGGTGTGAAAAAAGTGCAGCTCAGAGGTAAAACAACCCAACACTGTTCATACAAATTGAATTGTGCCCGAAAGGTAAATAAATTCTCGTTTATGTTTGAATGCTCTTTATTAGAAAGTAGAAAATGGAAAGTTGTGGAATCATTATACGATAAAAGGAAAGAACCATTTATTAAAGTAACTTATTTTTAATTACTAAAAACTGATTTGACTAACAATTATTGTAACGACTATGACTGACCAACGACTAT
The DNA here is from genome assembly GCA_038380435.1 of Ryuthela nishihirai. NCBI lineage: Eukaryota > Metazoa > Arthropoda > Arachnida > Araneae > Heptathelidae > Ryuthela > Ryuthela nishihirai. Next base: position 14,666,274 of record JAWZYU010000019.1, on the reverse strand, counting down.
TGTAACTAATGACTTCCGTATCATAATTCCAGGTATCGGACAGGTATGACGCTCCCTGATGCAAGCCGGATTACTTCTGTCTCTGGCATGTCTCCAGACGCTCATATGGTTGTCATTGGATACCAAACAGAAATGTAATTAATCACTAAAGACAAAATGATAGCAGTCTTGTCACCAAGCAGCACTCTCTCTCTCTCTGCATCACTCTTTGCATCTCTCTGCATCGACGATAGGATGACTGTGAGGTGGACAAACCAAAGAAAGTCCCCGATTCCCACACAGATTCTCGCAGTCGTCTTGAAATTGTTCTCCTCCCACTCAAAGGTACAGAAAAGGATGGCATTATAATAAGGGAAATCTTATAAGACAGAAAATGAATTGCGACATTGTAATCCATATACATTTTGTGACAGATCTGTCTCCCGTTGCTAGTCTGCGGATCCGTCATCTTACCTTTCGGACGTTCTTCTGATGCCACCAGAGCTTTGGCGACGTGTCCCTGCACTTTCGTGTACCCATTGCTGCCTACACTATCCAACCGTTTAGGCATCACAATCCGCATGAAAGGGTGAATCGACGTGTTGACTATCCAGTTTCTGATAACCCATTGATCCAACTTCCTTTTAAATTCCATCAGCTGTACATAATTTCGCCTTACGTGTGTTAAAATTATTGCACACTATTCGTACGTCATTCATTTACTGTTTTGTTTGCCCGCTGAGGTTTTCACCATGTGCGTCAAATTCTTTATGCAAATCATGAGGTCAATCCGTCCATTCTTTCTAACTTGGGCTCTTTCAATGACGAGATCATTCTTAAGTATGTGTGTTTTATCGTCTATTTGAGAAATGATTATTACAATATAAATAACGAAGCTTACTCAATGAAATATACACCATCATTCAATAGTGCTTTAGCCATCTGTCTGCAAGTTGTTCGATTTCTCTTCGATACCATACTTGGTCCTTGGAGTTTGAGATGAATGAAGTTTCGACATCCGTTTTCAACATCCTGAAATATTTGAAATTGCCTTCCTAAAAAAGAAAGACCCATGAGAGTTGTCTTCTTGGAAGAGTACCTAATATCTGTTTACCAATTCTGGGTAGCAGTGAAACATCACAGGTGCACACGCTCCATTACTGCTGAGCAGCAGTCGACATTGATGGCCCATTCATCGGGAACTAGTTTAAAGTGCACTACACCCTCAAAATTCCACTAAACATACAACATTGCCTTCGTTTCGAATCGTCCCATCTTTAGAACAGATAGTGTGGGCCTTCCTGGTCAATCCAATGCTTTCCGGTGTTCGGATTGTTAAAAAAGATCCATTTTTCATCTCACGTAACAGTTCCCTTGATGAAACGTTGGTCATGTGGTTCAGAAAGGAGTCTTCTACAGACTCCGATACGATTTGCTTGTTCAGTAATCAGTTCATGCTGAACGCTTTGTGAACTCCTGGGTACCTTAACGATGTGTTGCAGATACCGCTTTTACGGTTGATTGTGAGCAACCAAGTTCCGACGTTGGTTGTGAGCCGACAGAGTTCCCAGAGAGGTTGTCGAGGGATCAGCTTCAACAGCACGGCACAGAATATTGTGATCTGCCGATTTTTATACTTTCGAGGCTCGTGCCTACCACGTTTGAATTTCTTGAACCAAGATTAAGTATCACGAATGGAGACTTCCCCCTCATTTTGTATGTCACATATTTCTCGGGCTGCTTCGGTAGCTTTTAATATTTTTTTTTTCAGAATGATGTAAAGGCATACAAATTTTAATGCTTAACCCACTCATTGTATACAAAGTTTCTAACGATGGAAACCAAAACTTCAGTACTTCTAATAGTTATGAAATAAGGCAGGGTATTTTTCATAGTTTTATTATCAGATCTACGAAAGTCGAACACGGTGATGTGACATCGTACGTATTTCGCATGGCAAAAACCCACAGACTTATTAATCACCTTAGTAATATGGACTATCTAAAAATTATGATCGGGTAATGTTATGAATTGCCCTATATTTAAGATATTTTATATTTTAAAATGTTCGTTTGAATAACTGCGCTTTGTATGGATCACAGTGATTTTGTCTCTTTAATTCGACCTCGACATTGCCTTCCCTCTCGCGTAGCCGAGAGTGAGCAATGTGGTTGCTCATGTGGCTTGCGACTTTAAACCTTTTATCCGTTTCGTTCAACAGATTAAACAGGTTGGTCGTACCAGAATTTCATAATGGCGCATTTTAGAAAGAGATTTTAAAAGAAGTCATATCTATATACGAAGAGTATTCGATTGGAATTACGCAAATTTCATTTCTTAATTAAGCAAATAAAATGTCAGTTTGCTGAAAAAGTGAAGCAACTGAATATGCTAATAAATATCTCATCCAGTAGCTGATTGCTACATACAAGAGAAGAAAAAAATAATGACACATGCGATATGCTGAATTTTTATTGCACCATATCAAAATAAATATGTAATTAAATATCTGTGTGTATTACTATTTAACTACAATAAAAAATAAAAGAGATAAAAAGTGGTAAAAGGAAAGGTGATATAATCCCTAACTAAGAAATTAGGAAAGTTGAAGAAATTTGAAATAATCGGTTAAAGGAAGTCAAGTAATATAAAAATAAATGAGTAAAAAATAAATTTATTCTTAATTTTAAGAAGGGTAATTAATTTTTCCTGTCTGGTGTCTATCACGTTTACTGAGCTGAACTGTTTCTGCAATTAATCAAACACAAAATTAATTAAAGAAAAATCAGCTTCGTTTTCCTAAGCTATCGTTTTTTCTTTTGATACTTTTGTGGTTTTAGCTCCAGATGATGGCTGAATAAGAAATCAGCAATCATTAAGGAAGTCGAAGGAAGCCGAAAGAGAAGAAATCAAAACAGGCGAAGTCAATATTTGATTGCATATTAGGGTTATTAAATTCACTTCGAAAATCACATAAATATGATTGATTACACAATGCAGAAAAATGAACGAACTGGATTTTCACAATTTTTTGGTTTGAATTTTGTATTTTATGATATTTTCTTTTTCTGAACATTGGTGTAAAGGCAAGATCACAACATTTAAAGTCAGATCAGTCTGTGATAAGTCTCCTTGAATTCACTCTATGAATTAATTGGGTACCTTTATTTTGGAGCAATCTTCATTAAAAACGTTTTGGTCTTTTGCGCTTTCAACTAAAATCTCATTTATCGATAAAAAATGAAACATTGACTAAAATTTTTTGAATATACCATTACGTTTAACAAATATATAAAGATTATTGAAATTGTTCAAAATCATGTTTGGAGGTGCATTTTGAAGCAAAAAAGATGGGAAAGAGTTAGTGAGAGCTATAGATATTTTGCCGTTTTAGAATTACGCAAATTATAAGCATTAAATTATTATATATATTTAAATAAAAATTAAGATACTGGCAGAATAGAAGATTTCCTATCCACAAGAGATTATCTGAAAACATGTTATTAACTGAAGTACCGATTAAGAAAAATATTTTTACTAAACTTAATGTTTTCTTTCTTTAATAATTTTGTATAGCATGTTGCCCAATTATCTCAAGCTTATACATAATGTTAAAGGATATTCTTTTGCTTTGAAAATTGGATCATTTATGATTTCAAAGTGTAAGACTTATAATGTCTCTATGTTTATCTTATATAATTATTAATGTTTAAAACTTAGGACGACTCTACTTATAACGTAAAATTTTCGTTTAATGCCGTCACTTTAACCATTAAAATGTTCGTGTTATTACCCCACAGACGAGTATTAACTTGAGTGGGATATTGAATCGATTAATGACTCAAAACTTGAGTCAAGGTAAATGTATTTTTCAGTATGTAATAAAAAAATATCTATCTATCTCTTATGATTGATCAAATATGCCGTAAAATTAGCAAGATCTTTAAGTAAATGGTAACATGAGAGAAAAATTTGATAGATTTTAAATTTATTGCAAGATTTGTAGGTACGCAATTACTCCTATATATATATATAATCCTAACTCTGTAGTACGTATTTCGTATTACGTATAATGTTCTATATATATAATCCTAACTATGTAGTAAGATTTTTAAGTATCCTATTCAGCATTTCATTCAGCGAAGTATACAAGTACACCTTAACTGTATATCAAGGGGGTTGGCTCATGCGGTAAGCGCCAGGCTCGTAATTTCAAGTTCCCAGGTTCGAATCTCAGCTATGTGAGCGGCTAAATTTATTTCCGCTAAATTATTTCCCTGTCTTCGGAAGAAAAGGGACATAGTTGGACTTTGGAAAGACAGATGTCTGTTGGATGAGACCAAAAGCTGTGGCTGCTTATGAAGGAGAACCATACCCTCTGCGTGGCAAAAGAATGTTTTTTATGGGGGTGATTTCCGTCTCCTAATAGATACCCAGTGAGTCCTCTTCTCTAACCTTCTCTGAACCCTCCGAGTATTTGTGACCTAGCCATTTATTCCTCTCGGAGATGAAACAACCTAGCCTACTCTCCAATGTTGTCATTACGCTGAATAGGGCGGAGTCGCAAAACTCCTCAAAATTCCCCATCCTGTCCACGGCCAGTAGGGGACACCAATGAGCTTGAAATAGCCGCCGTCCGTCGGATGGGACGTTAAGCCATGGCACCGTGTGTGGGAGAGGCATACCCTGTGCCCGTTAAAGAACACGACGGGTGGCCTTCAGGGTGATTACTATCTGTCTCCCTACAGCTGTTCCAAAGGGTCCCCTCCTCCAACTTTCTCTGAGACTTCGGGGTCCTTGTGACCTGGCCATTTAGCCCATTGTGTGCCAAAAAAGTGCCGCTCAGAGTTAAAACAACCCATTACGCTGAAACTTCCTCTACCTTTCATTTTCTTCAAAATGAGGGGCGCAGCCATTTTTACAAAGCACCGGGTACCATGCTTATAACAAATATTTATTTTTTTTATTTCCTAATACCCTGTCCGTTATTCTAGAAACTACATTAACATTGGTAATTACAGCTTAACCAAACTTAGTGACTGGATACATCGCTCTTCATCAGTTAAATGTATGCTATTATTAAAATGAACGTTAAAGGTACAGATGTTAAACGTTCTGTTGTGTGCGTATGTCTGTCTGGGTATACTTATATACATACGCTGCAGCTCTCAAAATATTTTAGTTGAAGGTAGAAAAATTATTTTCTCCTTTATTAAATAAAATAATTATCCCTTACTAAATAAAAGACTGCGCATCCTACACTTTCGCATCTCGCTTTGATATGAATATTCAACGATGTTGCATAGACACCATTATCACATTCATTGCCTCCATTTTGTAATCCAAATATCTGCTTTATAAGCATATTAATAATATTAGAATCCCTTTTCTGATACATTTCTATCTTAAGCGTTGTTATTGACTCTTAGACTTACTTGCTCTATTTATTCTCTTCTTCTTTTAGCATAATAGCCTTTAGAAACACGGCTTATCTCTCTATCTCCTTATGCACGTTAGAAATGATATTTGCACGTCTGTTTTTAGACTGTAACTATTAGATGATTTCTCGTTTCTTGTTTAGTTCCCCCTCTATTTTTTATCTCATCCTTTATGATTCCATGAATGAACAATGATGCTCTCAAATCTTAAACTTACTAGAAAATTCTGATATTCCATCTACCATTTTTGCAACATTTCCAAAACTCTTTTCCAAACACGAAGATCGTTTCTGTTCATTTTTCGTCCATCGCTAGACATTCAACACTTTTGCTTTTAGAGATGATGATTCTCTTTTAAATGGATGAATGCTAATGAAATGCGATGATTCGTAATTTCCGAATATAGGGATAGGTTTAATAGCGCCTTCCAACGGTGTAATATTTAAAATATGTCAAAATTTTACATGATTATTGTAGGCGACCTATTATTGCTGAAATTTTGAAATTTGGATGGTAGAGTGTAGACGGCAAGGGGTTTACACTAAGAACAGGAATTAAACCTCTTGTCCCCAGTAAGTGGTAAAATGCACCTATTAAAAGATAAATAAATAAAAATAATTTGAATAGAATATGTCCAATCCAAAACGAAGTTTGGATTGGATATATACTATTCAAATATTGCTATTTTTATTTTTCAAATCATCCATTATTCCCATTTTCACCATTAAAGGGTGCTAAATTCGAAAAATAAGAAACTTCATCCTCCTTGAAAATGAGAATTCTATATTCGCCATAGGTGATACTACTCAATCTCCTACTTCTTTTCTTGTTCTCTTTCTAGAGATTTTAAAATAATACCTTCGTTCCTATTCATGAAACTTCTATTCATTTTCATGAGATTATAACACTCTTATTTCCCGCTAGATTCTTTTCGAGCCTTTTATAGTCTTTCTTCTCTAGTTTAGTCTAACCCCCAAAAGGATAGGGAAATTTAAGGGGTAGACCTTAAGTTGTTTTATCTGAAATTAAAGCTTATGACGTCTCCAATGTCATGGCTACCTCAAACACAACCCCAGAAAAAAAAGGGTGGGGGGGGATTGTGATCGACGTTTATGACTCATGTGAAATGAAAATCTCTGACGGTAAATATTTTGGTGACAAAGAAAAAAATATAAGTAAAATGTTTAAAAAATGCCTATCTTCCTATTTGCGCCCTGAAAGCAGAAAATAAACCTAAAGCATATCGAAGATGCAATCAGCCACTAAGTTCGTATTCACTTCAAAGGAAGATAGGACACCTGCAATCTTGTTGAGTAGGTAAATCGGTATCCTATCTTCTTTTGAAGCGAATGCGCATTCAGTGACTGATTGCATCATTGATATGAGTTGGAATTTTTTTCAACTTTTAGAGCGCATATAGGAAGATAGGTGCTTTTTTGAATTTATTAATATTTTTCTTTTTCACTAAAACACTTACTATCGTTCCATTTTAGCTTACTACTGCAGTTTTGCAAATTTCTTCAACAAAACAAATTTTATTAGATAATGTGATTTCAAGTTTGTATGCAAAAACATCCTATTAGTGTATTTTTATTTGATAATTATCATTTCTGTAAGGAACATGTCATTCATAAGAGTATTATTTGTGTTTAATATAATATTCGAAGAAATACACAAACCAAAAGAAAAAAGAAATAATTTTAAAATTGAACTGCTAAATTTAAAGATATAAAAAATTTATATTCCCAAAACTGTTTCTGCAAATTTTACATCAGGGAGCTTCAGCAGAATGTAACCAGAAAAATGGAACTAATTTCAGTTTGTTTGGTTAAAAGAAACGTGAAAGATGCCTTTAATGGAAAGGAATATTTTATTTTTGTTTGACCTTTCGATGCCAAATAAATAAATTCGTCACCGTGGCATCGTCAGAATGTGGAGGACGCAGATAGCTCTAGTTGGGTAGTGCCCAAGAAAAATTGCTGCGTAGAAGATACAACTGGATGTGGGTTACAAGGGCAGAAAAAACGAATAAAAAATGAAAACCTTTCTTCTCTGTTTAGCAAGAAAATCTCTGTAGAGGAAAATAGCATATATTTCTGAATTGGCTAAACGTGGCATTTGCGCAAAACGACAAATACTTATCAGGCAGCAAAGTTTGATGCATTCACGAAACGACCAATGTCAAGAGATTGTATCGCAACACTGTCAAAGCTTTTAGTGTTAAACTGCATCTTTCCTTCTCTCGGCTAGATTATTTATTCTGTTGTTTCAATTTATCTAACTGCTGGGTTCGAGTCCCGGGTAAGGCATGGATTTCGTGTTGTTTTCTGCTGAGGTCCTGCCATCCTCTCAGACCTTCTACTGTGGCATATAAACTGACAGGCTCCTGTCAGACCTCTGTGGCAAGCAGCTGCTTGAGGGGGTATTTATTTTATTATATATCCTGTGCATTTATTCTTTCGTATATGTTAGAATAAAACTGAAGTTCGTAACTATTATTAGCTGGCAGATGCAACTCGTTATGGTTTCCTCCAGAACACTTCAATTTGCGTATAATATATAATTAAGAACTTCCTGAGTTAAGTACAGTAATGCAAACTCTGATTTCCAAGAGATTATCTAATGACAAGAAACGTTTTGTTTCGAGGAGAGAGCATTATTGTTTGTACTATTTCATTACTGCAGCGGTTTTCAGATATTATATAATGGCGTCCCCTCAATAAAATGGCGTTTCTCCTCTTTAACTTTGTATATGCGTATGAAGAATATCGCTTTTTTTATTTTCATTTCCAACACCCCCTCTCCCAACTAACCAACTTGTTGCGCTCCGAAAGGGGTTGTGCCCCACACTTTGGTAACCATGGTATTACTGAAAGATGAACAAATTAAAGAAATATTTTGCGAAATTCTGGATGGTTGGCACGTTTTATCCATTGAATAACATATTTGTTTTTTTTTTCTGCTTATTTGCTGTCTAAAGCAAAGGACAGCAAAACAACATGATAACAGCGAGCCTGTGCGATCCTCCAGGTGAATGTTTCAGTGATGAATGTAGTGAATGTTTCAGTATGGTGTGCCATATCAGTAACCAGTGCTGCATATCAAATTCCTTAAATCCAAAAATTAACGAGCAATAAATTTAAATTAGTTACTTTAGTAAAACAATTGCATGATAATTATTGATATTGCTGATAATATTCGTCAATAAGATCAGCTTACTTTGTTTATTACAAATATAAGCCAGATTATTTGCTAATGTAAGTAAGGATGAATGCAATTAGCTTTTGCCAGCATCAGTATCAAAATCAAATTATCTTCACCACTGAAAGAAGCAATCGATTGGATAAGAAAGAACGTAATCAGCTGTTTAAAGGAGCTCACCTAGCTTTGTCTACATTATGGTGCGCAGGATTAATCTGCATTAAGTCTTCAGGTACACAAAGCCTTGGTGTGCACTATCATTTGATTTACCCTTTGTTTTAGCAATAAAACTGTGATTTTTTTGTTTCGTTAAAGGCAAACTATAATCAGAGACTTCTTTCTTAGCTTATGTTATAAAGAATTTTTATTCGTTTCTAATTTGCTGAGACAAATTCAAAGTTAATAATTTTTTTCATTCCTTTTTTTCCCATTTGTTCCTTTTCTACAAATAATATGAAATGAATCAACAAATTACAATTTTACAGCTTATAACTAGACTATGATATGTTATGGGTTTAAAAAAACTCCATTTTTTGGTAAGTGTTATTATCGGGAGAAATGTTGTTGTTGTTGTTTTCAATTTCGGGTTGGAATCGGTTTAAAAAAATAATAATTCTGTATTGTTTCCAAAACTTGGTTTGAAATTGAACTGAAATGAAAATATTTCCGTTTTTCAGGTGTTCAGTAAATTTATTATTTGCATACAAACATATGCATTCCTAATGTTCTACAGCGAGATTAATTCTGTACATAAACTTCCATCTATATTTTTTTAAATTCATAACAGATATTCATCTATAAATGATGATTTATTGTATCTGCAATGCTTTTAATATTAATAAATATGTTTTTACTCTGTTCCTTTGCCGATATTTTGCTATTATGCAGTATATTGGGAAGGAAAAATTTACCTTCTCTTCCGTTAATACGAGACTTTGATATTCGTTTAACGAATGGTATCATGAAACCAATTAATTTGTTACAGCGAGAACTGCCTACATTATTACAAGGTAATATGGTATCCCACAGCTTGCATTAGTAGTATGCTCACTACTATATAGAATAATTAATATTAATAATTCGTTCTCTTCGTCCATGATTATGTAGTGTTAGTAAATGACAAACTCGAACAAATCAAGAGTACATTAATTTTATCTTTTTCTTTTTTTATAAGTAAAAGTAATAAGCTATTATCAAATATATATTTTCCGGGGAATTTCGTCATTATTTCAGACAATAACTTTCAATATTGGATCACGGTTTCTGCTGCCCTTAACTATAAACATATTAAAATATGACGTTCCTAAAGGAATTTCTTCTGGGTGTTCTTTTTTCAATTTCCGCCAGTGTATAATTTAATACCAAGTTCTAAAATTATTATTGCTCTTTTACCTCTGCGTGTTGGTCTTCTTTTCCCAAGGGTCATCCAGATCACAACTAAAGAGAATGGGTCGACTAAAGAGAAGCTTTCTAATGGTCCACCACGAACTCAACCAATGACTCTCAGCTAAGCCGGCACAAGCATTTAACTGATGGGAAGTAATAATAGACCTAATTTAAAATAATGTTGATTGTAATGCGTTTTCGGTGTTCTCTGTTTTTAGCTCGTTTTCAGAAAAAAATAACGACCTGATATTTTCACTTTGTCGTCTGTTTGTAGACATTCAACTTCTTTTTTTTAGAGATAAATTTAAAATGTTTTTTTGATCCGATAGCAGTTGATGAAATATTATGATGCGCATGTATTGAATCTCCCAATAGCTGTAATTGCGCCCTCTAATTATGGAAAGTTTTGAAAATTGCAAAATATCAAACGGATATTGCAAGCGATGCAATTATGTTAAAAATTTTGAAATTCGGGTTGTGAAATTTGATTATCATGAAATTTGCATTGTTCACAACGATTTTTCTCCTTTATCTCACAGAGGTGGTGGAAAAAAGTATTTTTTTTTTGTTTCGAGAGATAATTGTTCGTTTTTAGAAATGAATTATAAAAAGATTTTTGGGTTGGATAGTGGGTGTAGAGGAAAAATTGTCTTGAGCCCGGTGAGATCTGAAATATATGTGTGCTTCAGATCCCCTGCTAAAAACAGTTTTCCCTCTACACCCATTTTCATCCTGTTACTTAAAACAGCTTGATAGTGGATAAATATTCCTTATATTAATGTTTTTCCAAGGGAATTAGTTTTTTGAAATAAAGTAGAGGATGCTTTATTTAGAAATATAATAGTTTGTAAACAAGAAAATTGATTAAATTGAAATTTTTTCTCCTTGATTTAAGAAATTAAATTTCGTTCACATTTTTGCGAGCTTAAGAAAGTGCATTTTTAAAATGTAAATTTACGGTTCGACGGAACGAGAAAAGCCACTGGCTTACTCAACTCAAAAATATTTAACGGTAAAGCAAAAATGATGCCTGGTGAGAACGAATGTGACAACTAGAGGAAAGCATATCATCTCTGGCCATATGGAAATTTAACTGTAAAAGAGAATGAAGTTTTGTGTTTACCTACTTTTGCAGTCTTTAAAAGTTCAATTCGAACTAATGTACTATTGGGAGAATGTAAATAGTATGTATTTGTCTTTTATTCTCGAAATTTCAAAACCTTCGTTTCTCACACCCTTCTGAAAAAAGGTAGCAGATTGAATAATTCTTTATATTCTACCATCGATATTTCAAATTTCTATCTTATATAAATCATTTGCAATATTTGTCATAATTTCCGCCTTTTCCATATTTAGTGCCCTCTAACGATGTACGTTAAAACGACCTAAGAATTTGATAAATGCGAATTATAATACTTCATTATTACCAATTAAAAATAATTTTAGAATTAGCTCCTAAACAATTGTATTTCCCACCTTCCCTGGGTGTAAGGGTGTAATTTATTCTCCCAGATGTAAGTCTCATTACCTTCATATTCTACATTAAAATTTCAAATTGCAAAGATAAATACATCGCTTGCAATATTGGTTTAAAAACCTATCGGTGTCCTCTTCTGGCCAATGGCAGGGAGGGCAGTTTTGCGGAGATAAATCTCAACGCTGCTCCGGCTGGGACTCGAATCTGGAAAATGCAGATTACGAACCTGGCGTGCTGCCGACTGAACCACTCCCCGTCCTCCATTTTAAAGTTCTCTAAAACTATCTTGAAAATGCTTGTAACATGCAAAAGTTAAATATTTCTGCTTCTATTTGCTAGAGTAGCATTCTCAAAGGGTTATGTCTCCCATTTTCCCTCTTTAAATCCGCCCTGTTTATAGGCAAAAATATTTTTTTTCCGTTTTGTAGAACCTTTAATGACAATACTTCGAAAGATGAGGGAAGGCAGATTAGATATCCAACATGATTCATATATGAAGCGAATTTCAAAGATGATTATGCTGTATAAAAGAATCTACGTTGTCTAAATACAAACTGAAAACATTCAAATTTGTACTCGCAGATATTCCATACACTAGCCGAGTATTAACTGTCTATGCTTATTAAATTTACTAACCGTTGAAGTATTTCAACTACATCGCATGTAAATATGATGTATCAGAATGCTTTTTTTTTGACACAATTTGGAATTAATATTGTATCACATTTTGGCGAAATTGATATATTTTATAGAAAGAAGAAATAAAGTCATGAAATATACGAAAAAACCTCAAAAAGCGGAAAAAATTGTTAAAAATATACTTTCCGACCAAATAGACCAGAACAGAACAGTTTTGCAAATATTCCATTTTCAGTGTTTATGGGTTTATCGAATTTAAAAAAAAAGATCAGAAAGTTAATATTCAGAAAAAAAAAATTCGGCTAAAGACAAAAATCCCACGATCTATGAATATTATGGAAGCGTTAATTGCGCAGTCGCATAGTCTTTCCAGTTTCCTTATTTTCCAATCACTTTCTGGAATTCCCAGATAATTAACCGAAAAAAAGTGTGAAATTGTTATAAGAAACAACCTTGTTAACAAATTTATTTTGTTGCGATTTATTTTCGTCTCTTGTCTCTTAACAGTGAGCTTTGACGTCTCAGAGCCCTTACAGAATTCTTCATTGCACGAGGCCCAGAGCAGTACGCAAAAATGACGCCATCGATTGACGTCGCCACCGCCAACCAGTGCCTTTCGCGTGCCGGGCTCAGACTGACGCGCGCGCAACACACACAGTTGTTCCCAGCTAGCGACGGCGGGACTCTATGGGCAAAGGGGCTGTTTGCACGTCACGGCGAGCATCTCGTGTGCCTCTGGACCACGATGTCATCGGGGCTGCTCAGCAGTGCTCCAGTGCTCGACTGAGATAATCTGTGCTTCAGGAAAACCGAAACCCATTGCTCGCTTGGTGCAAATGTAGTTTCTGCTTGTGACGCATTGGTTCGGTAATTTTTCATCCCACGACTGATTTCAAGAAAACGTCTTAGGCGCTGAAAGAGAAAAAAAAAACACGTGTAATGGTGTCGGAAATTAATCTGAGTCTCGTGGAGTCAGTGCCTGTTGGAGTGTTACTATGGAGTCAAGGCAACGTGTCTGTGACGGACGTCATGAATACCTACTCGAATATCAGTTCCGTGGAAGACAACCTGGGTCCCAGGAGAGACCCCCTCTCCACTGTGGTCCCGATGACGCTAGTTTACGCTATGATACTCGTCACGGGAGTCACGGGCAATATTTGTACATGCATTGTGATTGCCCGCAATCGCTACATGCACACGGCTACCAACTATTATCTCTTTAGTCTTGCGATATCTGATCTTCTCTTGCTGGTCCTGGGTTTGCCCCAGGAGATATATCAACTCTGGGAAAAATATCCGTATGTATTTGGTGAACCGTTTTGCATCATTCGTGGACTCACCTCTGAGTCGTCGACGAATGCTTCCATTCTGACCATTACGGCATTCACTGTGGAGCGATATGTGGCCATCTGTCATCCACTGAGAGCACACACGATGTCCCATCTCCCGAGGGCCATCCGCACCATCCTTGCAGTGTGGATGGTGGCAGCGCTCTGCGCCGTACCTTTGGCTCTGCAATTCGGCATCACTTATGAAGAATCTCCAGATGGGGAGGTACTCTTGGGGACTGCCCTCTGTTCCGTGAAGCGACCCCTCCCGCATGCTTTTGAAATATCTACTTTTCTGTTCTTCGTCTTGCCCATCAGTGTCATATCAGTGTTGTATGTGTTCATCGGGCTACGTCTCCGGAGGTCAGCCGTCGGACAGAGAGATAAATCTCCCGAGACAGCCAACGGACCTACGGGAGGAAATGTGAGTTCAAGGCAAAGTATGAGTTCTAGGAGGGCCGTTGTCAAAATGCTGGGTAAGTCCCCTGACCTTTTTATGCTTATTTGTGAGTTATAAATAAAGAAAGAATATTTTTTATAAAAATTGTTACAAGTGTTTTTGAACTATTTGAAACTTGCAAGCGCTTTAAACTCATTGAATGGATTGTCATTAATTCAGTTAATTGATGAACTGATTTTAAAATTCCAGAAAGAAGAATAGAAACCTTGGATTCAGTTCTGCGTCATCAGCTGAATGCTAAATGCTATTGCTGAATGCTTAATGCAGCTGAATGCTATTGTTTTAACGCTTTATAGCAATCATTGGCAAAACGTTTTAATAAGGTAAAAGTTTAGATATAGAAAGCAAAATTGCAGAAGCTTTCTGATCGATATTTTTTGTTGCACGTAATGGAAAACTAATAATATTTTATAGCCAAAGTGCCTTTGGTGTAACTTTGGCTATAAAAATAATGCTTCCAAAAACTTGCTTTTCTATAAGTTTATTTTATACTTTTGTACATATATACCAAAGAGTTAATTTTGTTTACATTTTATTAATGTGGTCACAGCGAATTATCCGTGGCCGCTAATGAGACCTCCAGAAAATATCTCCTGAGGCCCACTTTCTCGACAACGGCGTACAAAGATTCTGTAGACCTGTGGTTCCCCCGATTTGGAAAACATGACGTTAAACATTCTCCCAGTGTGGCACATGGCATGTTTCCAACATTACATGTAAAAAGTTGGGAAAATATTGGCTATCCCTGCTATAGTAGGTAGTAAGTGCTAATTTTGCTCCTATTTCGGATGGTCATGTCTTGCATAAAACCCAGTTGGGATGCACATCGGCATAATGGTTGATTGAATACACTTAGTCCATAAGATAATTTTTCCTATTGTTACTCCCGAATGACTATAAATTTTTTTTTTCGTGAAATATTTATTTAAGAGAAAAAAGTAATGTCACATATATATCAGTAAGCTGTCTTAGAGAAATTGTAACATTTGATATGTTTTCAAAAAAAAAATATACATATCCTATGATCATAAAACATTGCTGTAACTTATATTACAAATTAAACTAGTTACTTTTAATTGATTATTAATACGTTTTTGAAATTTCAGAAGTATAATCACATTAGGAGTTGTATACTATACTTTTCATGGCATCTGCAAGTCTTTTGTAATCTGTTGGGAATGTTCTTTTATAATCTTCTTCAAAGAAAATTAGTTTTATATAAATAATTCACTTTTCCTTTACGATATCTATTGGTTATCCTGCGTGTAGCTTAATAAATAATCAGAGATATTGATTTGTTGATAAAAATATATATTCCAGAGTGAAAGACTTTAATCAGTCATAATGAAAGACTGTGTTAAAAAATCAACTGAACAGAGTTATGAACTATATATTTCTGGAGCCGTAACCTCTCTCTTTCTTTTCTCCTGAAGTGTAAAATATTCTATTTTAAGATCAATATCTCGTAAATGTTTCTCAATATGAGATACGATTTTCTAATAACTATAAAAAATTAATTTTTCTTAAGCGCTTGTGAATGACAACCTTCTTAGCTCAAGTGTAGAGAATCTAGCGCGGAAGCAAAAAATTACGTATTCGACTCTGATGAAAGCTATAAGAAATTTCTACTCTTTTTGGACTATCTGATTGATTATGAATTTTCACTTAAATGACTTCTATTCGTCAATAAACAATGTCCATTGACTGATTAACTCATGCTGAATAAAATCAATGCTTCTCTCTAAAAACAGGGGCGGGGGTCTCTCAGTCGGTAGCGCGCCAGGCTCGTAATCTGTAGTTCCCAGGTTCGAGTCCCAGCTGGGTCAGCGTTGAGATTTATCCCCGCAAAATTCCCCGCCCTGCCCACGGTCAGTAGGGGACACCGATGGGCTTGGAAAGGCCGCCGTCCGTCGGATGGGACGTTAAGCCGTGGCGCCGTGTGCGGGAGAGCCATACTATGTGCACGTTAAAGAACACGCTGGATGGCTTTGACGGGTTGGGTTGTTTTACCTCTAAGCGGCACTTTTTTGCACACCATGGGCTAAATGGCCCGGTCACATGGACCCCGAAGTCTCAGAGAAGGTTGGGGGAGGGGACCCACTGGAACAGCTGTTGGGAGACAGATGGTAGCCTCCCGTCAGGGCCATCCAGCTTGTTCTTTAACGTGCACATGGTATGGCTCTCCCGCACACGGAGCCACGGCTTAACGTCCCATCCGACGAACGGCGACCTTTCCAAGCCCATCGGTGTCCCCTACTTACCGTGGGCAGGGCGGGGAATTTTGCGGAGATAAATCTCAACGCTGACCCAGCTGGGACTCGAACCTGGGAACTACAGATTACGAGCCTGGCGCGCTACCGACTGAGCCACCCCCGCCCCTATACCCCTGCCTTGACGGGAGGCTACCATCTGTCTCCCAACAGCTGTTCCAGTGGGTCCCCTCCCCCAACCTTCTCTGAGCCTTCGGGGTCCATGTGACCTGGCCATTTAGCCCATGGTGTGCAAAAAAGTGCCGCTCAGAGGTAAAACAACCCAATTCTCTAAAAACAACTGATCACCTTTAGGGAACAGTGGTTCTGAAATAGTTTTGGTCAGAGGATAACTTTAGCGAAGCACAAAGGTCCAAACGAATCATTTTGACACGTCACAAAGACATCGTTAAAGACCATACGCCCTTAACACATGCACACGTGCATACACTCATCACCTTCCACTTGTATTATAATAATCACATTACCGTGATTAATGAAACGAACGACTTAGCTTTGACGTGACACTAATGACAACTAAGGTAACATTTGGGAGATTTCCAGAATGCACATTTCGATTCTGAAAGTTATCACAGCTCAAGGTGAATGGCCTATTAATCACAAGTAAATCAACCAATAAAATAAGTCAATAACATTACTTGTCAATTAATAAGGACTTTTGAAGCATCAACTGCGCAGTCTCATAGTCTCCTATTGCTCTTTCATTTGCACTCGCGTTTCCCTTCTGTTAGATATCACGAAGGCTATGCTGCTCATAATGACATCGTTGACTCCACCGTAGAGTAGCGATAGTTTTATTATTGATATTGACCAATAATGTTCGGAACATCTATCTCTCCTATTGAATAACCCTTGGAGCTCGTTCGGCATCTTACTTTTATAACTCTAAATATTATAAAACCCAGTTGATACTTATACTAGTATTATATATTTTTAGTGTACTGCATTTTGGAGAATGAAGACAACAGAGTTTCAATTCGAAATAACAGATGACAGCCTAAAAGATCAACTCTGACCATACTTTGATAATCATTCAAAGAACTCACTGTTTTGGATTCCGTTGTTTCGCTTCTGGCACTGTTTCGTACACATCGGACTAAACGCTATATCACAGGCCTCCAAGGGTTCAAAACAATTTCGGGAAGGCGGCCTACTGCACAGCTATAAGGAGAGACAAGGATCATCTCGTCGATCGGGAATAGTAGGCCTGATAAGAGTAAGCCTTCCTGGAAAGTATGGGAAACTAAAATAAGCCTCCCGTCAAAGCCATCTAATGTGTTCTTTAACGTCCATTAGATAGGATATCCTGCATGCATACCAATGCTAAAGCTCCCATCCGATGGACGGCGCTTTTCTAAGCCCATTGGTATATCCTTTCTCATCAAGGAAAGAGCGAAAGTTAGTGAAGATAATAAATCTCAATGATGGCAGATTTGGGACTTGAATCTAAGAACATCAGATTATGAGTCTGGCATGCTAGACATTGAGATAATCCTCTCCCCTTACTATTCTGGAATGTGCGAAAACATTTTAAAGCATGTAAGGTCAATCTTGGGAAATGCACAGGAAGCATATCGATAGTAAAGACAACTAGCAACATTAAGTCGCGTTTCTCAAAAGACATTAAGTCGCGTTCGACATGTTTAACTCCTGGGGAGGGGGCTAAATAGTAACTTGTGCTTCAATTGTTGAATGGTTATAACTCCTCAAAATTTGCAAATAGTTGCAGCAGGGTCTCATACAAAGATGACAAACGTCCTCAAATCTGCTCTTATATTTTGCAAAAGTTAAAAGTCCATGTATTACCTGTATCAATTTTTATTTCGTTTTCAAAAAGGGGTGGGGGTGGCTCAGTCGGTAGCGCGCCAGGCTCGTAATCTGTAGTTCCCAGGTTCGAGTCCCAGCTGGGTCAGCGTTGAGATTTATCTCCGCAAAATTCCCCGCCCTGCCCACGGTCAGTAGGGGACACCGCTGGGCTTGGAAAGGCCGCCGTCCGTCGGATGGGACGTTAAGCCGTGGCCCCGTGTGCGGGAGAGACATACCCTGTGCACGTTAAAGAACACGCTGGATGGCCTTGACGGGAGGTTACTATCTGTCTCCCAACAGCTGTTCCAGTGGGTCCCCTTCCCCAACCTTCTCTGAGCCTTCGGGGTCCATGTGACCTGGCCATTTAGCCCATAGTGTGCAAAAAAGTGCCGCTCAGAGGTAAAACAACCCAACCCAACGTTTTCAAAAAAAAAAGATTAAAAACGAGTTAATGTTTTTATTTTTTTCCTCTGTCTTTCTGTCCGTCCGTCTGTAGACGACAAACGTTTTTGTTTTTAGACATAACTCAAAAATTATTTTTGTGTTTAAAATATTACGATTTGCAATTTCTGAATCTCTGGCACTGTTTCGTACACATCGGACTTTTTTCGAATCGCAATATCCGAATCTCTCAAACATAATTGCGCCATCTAACGGAGGAAATTTTGAAAATTGCAAAATCTTTAAACAATATTAAAACCGACGAATTTATGCTAGAAATTTGATAATTTGATGGTGGAATGTGAGGGTCATGTTGTGGTTTGCATTTGAAGCAATAATTTCCCCCCTTATATCAAGAGGGATGAGAAACGCAACTGGTTTGTTTTAAGAAATAATTGGGAAATTCTTTACTAATAAAATATTATAATTCTCATTTTTCGAATCCTTCGGTGGTTTTAATTTACATCGTTAGAGAGCAATAAGTATAGAAAAGGCGAAACTTTTAAAGAATATTGCAAACGATTTATTTAGTTAGAAACCTGAAATTTCGGTTATGAGTGTCAAGAAATATTCCACTGACAAAAACAGTCTGCTCCCTTTTCTCAGAGGAATCGGAGAAAAGCAACTTTTTAAAACTGAAGGGATAAAAGATAAATACGTTTTACGTTGTCGAAGTGCTAACAAAATATTATTGATTGCATTTCTCCAATCATTAATTGGTTCGAATTAAAATTTTTAAAGTGTGCGAAAGTGTTTCAAAAAAGAAAACGAAAAATATCATTCTCTTTGAAAAGCATACCTGGGCTAGTAGTTAGCGTGCGTAAATGTTTGCATGCGTCTAAGAAATCAGGACAAGCTCAATAGAGCTTTTATCTCCGTCCTTTGTGTAGGGAAGTACAGTCGCTCAAATAAATATCCGAACACTATGGTTGATTACATAATTCAGAAAAAATATCTGGCAACGATTTTTTTAGAAATTAGTGATCTGGCAACCTTCGTGTCACGTGACACGAGCAATCAACCATAGTGTTCGGAGCCATAGTGTTCGGCTCCGAACACTATGGTTGTTCAACCAGAGTGTTCGGTTTGAGCGACTGTACTTTCTTCTCTTGGTTAAAAATAACGAGATTCCCATATTCGCCAGAGACGAAATGCGTTTTTCTAGTCACATTAAACATTTTACACTTAATTTGAAAACTTATATGTATGCTATTTGTATGCCTTTAGGTGAAAACGAAATTGTACAGTTACTTTAGTAAAGTGTTTGATTTGACATGGAAATATATCTAAAGTTTTTATTTAAAGAAACTCGAACAGATTTGTGTACGTTTTTTACATAATCACACGTTTAAATTGATTGAAAAAGCTCCGTGCAATAATTGTTCGGTCTCAACTAGTTTTAATTTAATCTGGAGTCCGGGGTTCAAACTGTTGTCGGAAAATCCTGAGTAGGGAGATGCACGTGATAGTATTGGTCCAAAACAGATGAGAACGCTGTTCCATTATACTTTATTTTCAGAATCTATCCACGTTGAAGTGTACAATGTAGCACATATATTTTCATTACTTCGCTGTTCAAAATTTTTTTAAGAAACTATTCTTTTAAAATATGTGTAATTATTTTTTTCTTCAGTTTTTTTGTTCTCCGTTTTGGTTAACTGATTAGGGCTTAGCTACTGTTCCAGCAGGTACGTTGTGTGTGTTGTGCTGGGTTTTGGTGAGGTGTGACTGTTTACTGAAGTGTCTGTGAAATGTTCGTATTGTAAATGTTGTTAAATCAGACTTTGGTTTAAGTAGGACATGTGCAGAGCCGGCGAATATTTTTGCTCGGTCAGGTGCTGATTGCTGTCGCGTGGCCACCGTACTAAATGCTTAAAAGATTGGAAATTAAATCCGCTGCAAACCTATGAAATGTTTTATTTAAAATAAAACAACAGTCTCTTTTGAAAATGGCTATAAATAATGTGAAAAACGATGTGCATCCTAATCTCATGTAAAATTCTTACATCAAATACCTCCTTAATTGATCTATATAGCGTTTATAATGTTGTTAGCATTATTGTGGCTAGCTAGGAAACTTTCAGCGGAA
The DNA here is from genome assembly GCA_038380435.1 of Ryuthela nishihirai. Classification (NCBI taxonomy): domain Eukaryota; kingdom Metazoa; phylum Arthropoda; class Arachnida; order Araneae; family Heptathelidae; genus Ryuthela; species Ryuthela nishihirai. Next base: position 14,645,760 of record JAWZYU010000019.1, on the reverse strand, counting down.
TGATGTAATTTCGAGAACAATCTTTAGCATTCCGAGGTGTATGATGTAAAACAGAGCATGGGTTGTTCGACCTCTTTTCCTGTCCAAGCGTGGGTCCCTCTGACAGCCGGACGGGTGCAATTTCATTATTCAATCACCGAGCCCGGGGCAAGTTCTTTTATGAGCAGGACTGGAAATGCTCAGAGTTTGTTTATAGATTCTTCTCTCTCATAAGTGTTACAAATTAAGTCAATAAAACTTTTCACAGAAAAGGGTAATATCCCTCTTGCCTCTCCTCACAAAATCCAGCTCTGATCAAAATTTATTTAGGAAAGATATCTTCAAGAATCATACCCGAGCATCATTAAAGATGACTCGCAGTTTATTGTTTGGCTATCTCGGCATAAGTAAGACAAAGGAACTTGAATTCATTGCATTTTTTTTAACTCTTCATGTTAAATCACTGCATCTGCAAATGGCTATTCATAGCGATTGCGCATAGAAAATACTATAAGTTATACCGTTTCGCAATTATTTAAATTAAAATTTCGCCTCAGAGGAGAATAAAGATATAAGTGCATGTGACCTAGCGTGAATTTCGCGAGAACAAAGTCATAAAAGTGGTTCTGACATTTTTATGTATTTATGTTCTATAAATAAAGATTAAAACGCTTTAAGATGCCATCCATTAGATTAGAAATGGCATTGAGAAAGGCGGGATTTATTATGATGACATTTTTTTCCTAGATGATTAGTGCTTACTCAGTCGGTAGCACGCCATTCACCTAATCTGTAGTTCTCAGGTTCGAGTCCTACCTCAGCAAGCTTTGGGATTTATCTCCGGAAAATTCCTGGGTCAATAGGAGACACCGATGGGATTGGAGATGCGGTCGTCCGTCGCATGGGACTTTAAGACGTGGTTCTTGTGCGGGAGAGCTATACACTCTGGACGTTAAAGCACTTGCTGGATGGCCTTGACAGCAAGGCTACCATTTGTCTCCTAACCATTGTCCAGTGAGTCTCCTTACCCCAACCTTCTCTTAACCCCGGGGTCTATGTGACCTGTCCGTTTAGCCCATTGCGTAGGGAAAAGCGACGCTCAGAAGTGAAATAACCTTACCTTTTGATTTAACACAATGAATCTTTATTTTAATGTGTGATTGCTTGCGATGAATGCTTTTTACTTTTTATCGTAAAGTAAAGCTTTTTTTTTGCGCACTGGACTAAACATAATTGAATTCGCAAACAAAGGAAACGTAAGGGTTAAGCACTCCAAACTCTAGGGAAGAGGTGAATTTAATCGGTAGCGCCAGGCCCCAGGTTGTGTTTTTTTTTCACATTAGAGCGGTCTTTTTATGCACAAAATGTAATAAATGGCCAGGTCACAAGGACAACGAGAGCTCAGAAAAGGTTAGGGTAAGGGGACTCACTGGACAGCTATTACGAGACAGATAGCAGCTGTCATGTCCCTCTAATTTATTTATTTTTATTTATTGTTACATTTTTATTGTATTTTTGTTGTTGTAAATTTTTTATGTATTAACTGTGTGTTTGGAAGACTATTGTGGGGATGTGACTCATATTTTCGGGTCTGAGCTGGCTGCCTGCACATGCCGAGTTCAAAAAGCCCTTTTATGACTATTTACAACTAAATTGGGGCACGAGTTCAGGTGCTGGAGACTACGGCAGCGAGAGTAATCAACAGTCCTGAGCGTCGCTGTCAAACGGGAAGGACGTTTGAACACGCATCAAGGTACGCCGCTCTTATTCAAAGAAAAACCCTTAAGGAGAAGGTTCGATTCTATGTGAGTATCAAGGTTCGTTTCTGTGTGAACCACATTGTAAGGCAAAGGTTAAATATCCTTTCGCCGAGTTTGAGGTCGGTAAAGCGATAATCATGCTAGAGGTGAACAAATAATATCCCATATGGTACGAACCAACAGAAGGGATACTGTGACGCAACTCGCCGTAATTTGAATGCTGGTGACGGAGTAATGTGTCACAGCACACAGTACATCGAACCCTGCTGAAAATGGGGCTGTGAACATGCTAACCACGGTTCACCGTCGAAAGCTCCTACAGTGGGAATGCCAACATCAAAACCGGACCTTGAATGATTCGAAGAATGTCGTCTCATTTGATGAATCTCGTTTCCTGTTGCACTATGTGGACGGCCGGGTACGTGTGCATCGTTTACTTGGGAAGTGTTGGTACCAGGATGCACCGTTGGACGAAAACAAGCCAGTGGAGGAAGTGTAATGCTTTGGGCAATGTTCTGCTGGTACACCCTGGGTTATTCATATGCAGGAAACCCCAGTTATCCATGTGCAGGGAACTATGACGTCTACCATCTACCTAAACATCATTACAGTCGAGGTATATTCTTTCATGGCAAAGGTATATATCCCTCTAGTAGTGCCTTCTTTCAGCAGGATAATGCACCATGTCTCACTGCCCGGATTGTTCGAGAATGGTTTGCGGAATATTAGGAAGACTTCCAGGTATTGCCCTGGCCTTCAAATTCTCCAGACATCAATCCAATCGAGCATCTGAGGTTTGTATTCGAACAGCATGTCCAATCTGCGGCGGCTCAATCACGTAACTTACAAGAGTTAAAGAATCTGCCGGTAACGTGTTGGTACCAGATATCACAAGATACCTTCAGAAATCTTGTAGCGTCCATGCCTCGCTGGGTAAGAGCTGTTTTGGCGGCACGTGGTGGACCATCATCATATTTGGCAGGTAGTATTAATGTTTTGGCTCTTTGGCAGGTAGTATTAATGTTTTGGCGGCACGTGGAGGACCATCATCATATTTGGCAGGTAATATTAATGTTTTGGCTCTTTGGTTTTGCCAAAATTTCAAAATATCACAGAGTATTTTGTCAGATATCTATGATTCATTAATCCGGATATGGTTCTGTCTAGCGACATATTTTTCCAATATTTCTCCTAGTGCATCTGCATTGAGTAATACGTTTCCAGCCTTGCCAGCTTTGGGTGTTCTGAGAGGGGGTTGTTTCAGTCGGCACTCACCAGGTCATCGGTACTCACCATCACTCTAATCAGCGTTAAGCAGGTTCGAGTCCCAACTGTTCCAGCTTTCAGATTTATATTCGCTGACTCTCAGCCTTCCCTAGGTGACAAAGGGGAATGAATGGGCAAGGAAAAGATTCTGTCCATCGAATGGGACATTATGTCCTGGCCCCTTGTAGGAAGTGTCATACCCTATGAATGTTAAGGGACACTTTGGATTCTTTTACAAGAGGCTATCATCTGTCTCTTAAGAGCTGTTCAGCGAGTCCCTTTCTCCTGACCTTCTCTAAGCCTTTGAGGTCTTTGTGACCTGGTCATTTGTATCATCGTGTGAAAACCAGTGCAATTTAGAAGAAAATCAATACAACAACAACCTATGGGTTGAACTGGTAACAAATCTTAAGATCTTCGATGGTTATTTAAAAAAACAAATTTAAGATACAGTCAGGTCCGAATCTTCATAGAACTGAAAAACGTTAAAAGAAGAAGGTGTGGGGTGGAAGACTGGATTTCTTTGCAGAATAACATTTTTCCATCTCCAATTTTGAGGTCTTTAGAGAATTTCTAAAAGTACATTAAATGTACAAAGTTTATTATTTTTTTAATCTATATTACCATTACTAGCATTTAGGAAGATGGGAGAATGCAACCTTCTCTCTAGATCCGGTCCTGTAGACAATCATAGTGTGATGAAAGCAGAACGTGCAAAAATGAAGCCCGGACTATGGTATTACGAGGAACTCCAGATAAAACAAGGAAAACGTGATTTACGTCACTTACACTTTCGAATGACGAATGAATTTGAAAATAAGACAAAGAATTCCGGTGGAATCAATCATCAACTGTCACAAGCAGATTAAAAAATCTGCTTGTGACAGTTGATGATTGATTTTCGGAAGATTTAGTGTAAAGCAGAATTATTTAATTTTGGGCGCGTCTAAGAACAATTATTTTATTTGGAGAGTGCGAGGGTGTATTAAAAGAGTTTACTAATAGTTCTAGTTAGTGAACTGGTAAGTAAAGGAAAACTATATATAAAAAACAATGTACCTTTTTTAACTGAATATACTTCTTGTGTTTGGTTTTGGTAATGAGATCAGTATTTATAAAATGTGTTGATTAAAAACAATTAGTTTGATAATTGTGATTCTGAAGATCATTTTATATTGATGAGGTTATATTGTTGTTCAGCTCAAATTGTTATTTATGCACTTTCATCATCTTTGTAATTAACTTAGTTCATTTATAGCATACTTATTTATTTTTGAATTCACGCTCAATTTTTTACTAAAAATTGTATCAATATATATAATGTTCTGTCAATACTTGTTTATCAACAAGTTGTTTCACATTATTTCTGATTGCCGAAATACTCATCAAAAACTTTTATCAGTCTTCTGACAATCTATACGTTTTGCATATTGCATTATGCAAATGCATACCAACTACAATGTCATATATTCAACAATTCCAGTTTCAATCCATTGACATTCATAGAAGGTCAAGTACATTTCATGCACTGCAATTTCAAGCAATGACAACCCTAATGCGACTCTTTCTAAACTGCAACAGTTCCTTGCAGTGAATTTTTCTTTCACCTCCACTCCTTGTTTGACATGTTTTCAACCATTGGTCAGAAAGTGATACAATAAATGCAGTAGGGCCACATTTTATACGAGGCCGATTATTCACATACGTAGCATTCGAAACATTACTTTATCGTATGCGTGCACCATATTCAAACAGCAGCTACTAACTACGTTTCAGTTAAATCTTGCAGTGTTTCATACCTGAAAATTTAGGTTAAAAATTGTATTTAGCTGCGATTGGAATACGAACCAAAGGCCTCCTGATAACATGTCAGGTGCTCTGACCACTGAGCTATCGGATGCCAGCTCTACTTTCAGCTAGCATGGAATATAAACATTCCCAATCAGCAGTCGCTCGTGTCTTCATCTATGATCGGGAAGGGACAGCTAGGCGTTTTGATGATGAGATAATTATTGTTAGAGTCAAACACTCAGTCTCTTCAATAGTAGAGAGCCACATGAAAACATCCTTTTTATCCATGGAACACATGGATGGCAGTTTGATCCGCTGCCAGTTGTGGATATTTGTAATCCATGTTAGCTGGAAGTTGAGCCAGCTTTCCATACATCAGTGGCCTTAGCACCTGACGTGCTGCCAAGAAGTGGTGGGTTCGTATTCCACTCACAGTAAAACTCATTTTTTTCAGCTCTTTTCAAATATTCCATGATTATAGGATTTTTCCTGTATTTCTCTGCTATTGAATTTCGCAGAGGTTTCTTGTTGATGGGTGTTACATCGCTACCGTGCTTTGAAGCAAAAATAGGCAAAACAAACCAACTATCCAATTGATGCTGAAGTAGATACTACATGGATAATGTAGATAGAATGACTAACCCCACACAATAAAGGAGGGATTAAATATTATGCATGAAAGATCACCTGCTAAGAACTGGAGCGACAGCATACGTTGGAAAAATCGTTTTAATAAATCTATCTATAAGAAGTACCCTTGATTATTTCGCCACTTATTTTCAGGGTTATTAGTTCCTATGGAAATATACTTAAACATAGAATTTGCACTCAGCAGCTTGAGCGGTTCAGGAGTTTCAAACACCTACAGATAGATAGATGTCATTGTGAAAGATAGAGTATTTTTATGCTCACTGGAATATTGAAAATGATCCTAATCTCTATATTTCACGATGACAACAATTTCTATGTACTTGGTATGTGAGTGTAAAAATAAGTTCGTATGTCATTTACTCTTTATTATAAATGAACTTATGAATTTTAAACATCCAATTTAAGCTTCAGATATTTTTCCTTCATCGCTTAAGAAGTGACATATCGTCCACAGTAAAACAAAGAATACCGTGTATAAATGGCTGGATCTTGGGGTAGGAAGGGGGTGGGGCAAGAGGCCCTTCCTAGCATTCTGAATTCAATGCCCTTCTTAGCATTCTGAAGGGGGTGGGAGGCATGAGCCTCCCACTCCCTTCAGAATGCTAGGAAGGGTAATAGAGGCAAAAAATTATTTAAGTTATTTAATTTATATTTCATGCTTTTTTAGAGAATTTTTTTAAATACGTGTAAAAAGGAGGGAGGAATGTTATAAAATAAAAAACAGTAAAAATAAAATACCCCCTCAAGCAGCTGCTTGCCACAGAGGTCTGACAGGAGCTTGTCAGTTTATATGCCATAGTAGAAGATCTGAGCGGATGGTAGGACCTCAACAGAAAAACGACACATACATCCATTTCCTTACCAGAGGCCCGACCCAGGTCAATACCCAAGCGCACTAACCACTCTTCCACGGGACTGCAGAATGTTATACTGCACTGATATCGACTGTCTTGCCTCCCCCCTCCGGCATTTTTACGCCTCGATTGCACTTCTTGTCCCGCTCCTTTCTTCTTTTGTTCCAGATTCCGGCTTGCGTGTATATATCCTTGACATGATTCTTATCAAGTATCAATATTAGTGAGAATTTAAACGACACAAAAGTAAAATTCTTTCGCGTAAATTGCATTAATCTTTCGCTTTATTAATTATTGGGTATTCATACGATTTTTAACTGCGGTAAGGAAAAAAAAAACGTTCGAAACCGTATCTTCCAGCAAATTTGAATATTTAACGGTGACCGTTAATGATGATGCAGTCGTTTGGAAAAACACGAAGCAGAAAATTGAATTACAAAATTTGTGATGACAATAGCATTAAGTGATGACAATGACGAAGGAATATGGATTGAAATATTTCCGAGGTAGGAGATTTCGTTGGTTATCCAGACACTAAATATTAATTTTTAATTTTCCGCTCATCTTAGATTACAAAATAATGGTGACACAGAAAAATCGAATTAATTCCCTTTCGCCTCAGATTTCAAACTACATTTCAAATTCTCCACAAAGAGTTTTATGCTTAATAGAGTGTGAAATATCAAATTTAAAGTTTTTTTTATTTTTTTTTATTTTGTACCTCTTGCATTTATTATTTGAAAGGACGTTTCTTTGGATGATTCTACACTAACACCAAAATGGATCTGTTGTTCGGTTTTTACTGAGAAATATTATTGGCGATAAATTTAAAATCCTAAATCATTCTAAATACTACTTTCAAAATTAACAGAACTCGAAACATCATTACACTCATTTCGAAATTTACATTTATTTTAGTGAGCGATTTCTTATAAGAGATCAATTCGTATTCATACAATGCTACTGTTAAACGCTGCACCTTTCAAAACTCTGTAAATATTAAAAGCATATTCTTGAAAAATCGAGATTTTCATAAATTTGACTGAGATTTTGAATTTAAATCTAGTATCAAATTTTCGTTACTTTTCCAAGTTAGAGACCATCCAGTGTAGCTTTACATTCACATAAAGCAGAAATATTCAAAATCATTTGGTTATATGTTATATGAAATATAGATTTAGCCATTTAAAAGCAATTACTGAATAAGTATGGTTTCAATTATTTACGATTTAAATGCATGGAGGCGCTGTTCACTCTGACTTTCATGAAGAGATTTGGAGTTAGATTGTTTTACCTCTGAGCGGCACTTTTTTGCACACGGCTAAATGTCCAAGTCTCAAGGACCCCGAGGGTTCAGAGAAGGTTGGGAGGAAGGGAGCCACAGGACATATGGGTGGGATTAGATGATAGCCTCCAATCAAGGCCAGCCAGTGCACCTTTAATGTGCACAAAGTATGGCCCTCCCGGATACGGGACCATGGCTTAATGTTTCATCCTACGGATGGAACGCTGAATTCTCTACGAAGTATCCCATGGGTGTCCCCTACTGATCGAGGGTAGGGAGTTTTGCGGAGATAAATCTCAGCGCTGGCCCACGTGGGACTCGAACCTGGGAATTGCAAATTACGAGTCTAGAGCGCTACCGCTGAGCCATCCTCTCCCATAAAAGAGAATTAGATGCTGGCAATTCTTTGTCATTTAAAATAAATTCTATACTTACTCAATGTAATACTTCTGAAGCTCAACATTAGGAATGAGGGATATGAGGATAAAAAGGTTAGGGGTTAAAGAATAGGGGAGTAATCAATCAAAACTTAGTTAACACATTTCTTGAATTTTCTCAGCTGAAAGGTATGCTAGTCAATAGAAAATGCATGTGGATATCTCACTCTATGTTAATATCCTATCACCTCTTAACATGGATATCAAATTAATAGGAATAATTTTGCGGGGTTGAATACGAATCTACAACTCCCCGAAAACATGTTAGTTATTCAAACAACTTGAACTACCATCTTCATAGATTACGATCTACTCTATTTAATAATATGAACCACTCTACCTTCAGTATGTGTACTGAGGTATCTGAGTCATATTACAATTTTTAGCTCACTCTAATTCTACTATGGCGCATTAAAGCGATAAGCTCCTGTCAGACCTCTGTGGCAAGCAGTTGCTTGAGGGGGTATTAATTATTTACTTTTATAAAGTCGGTAGCGTCTTTATAAAAATCGACGGTAGCGACTTTATAAATAATAGCCTCACAACCAACTGGTAGCCACTGACAGTCTGAAAGGAGTCAGTGGAAGGAGTGAAAGTCTATCAGTTTAATGCACCAAAGTACGCCAAAAGTTACGCCATGGGTAACTTTTTGGTTGTAGAGAAGAATCTGTAAGGAAAGCGAGACCTCAACAAAAAGATAATGGAAACATCCATGCCATTTGATCAGTAGTCAAGAGCGTTAACCACTCGGCCACCGGAATTAAGTATTATTCTGTCAACTTTCATATGACTGTTTCAGTCATTGGAAACTGATTATGTTTCAAACAACCTACATCAAAATAAGAGAGATTATTCATTGTGACCCGTCATAATTCGTTATGGTTTCATTTATAATTTTAATTTTAATGGTTTCATTTATATTCTCACTGTCAATCGGAAATCAACCTAACCTCACCTCTCCTCAAATGTATATATATATTAAAATTAAGCAGAATAGCAATAAAAATATTCTTTCACATTTCTCATAATATGGAATATCGGATGTTTAGCCTTCTCTGGAATAACCATGCTAAAAATATATGTTATTGGTAATCTCACCATGAACTAATATTATATGAAACCTATGGTATAAAGTCAGGAAAGATGGTGATGTCTCTAAGAAATATCAACTAGATCAGCCTTTCTCAACCGCGGTTACGCGAGAGATCGTAATATCTACAAATTATTGATCACGTTAACGTACCGTTATCTGTACATATAATAATTTTTATGCAGGGGTTCACTGACACCTGGTATTTATTTCAGGGGTTCCTACTGTGTAAAACGTTTGAGAAAGGCTGGTCTAGATTGATACGTAATTTAAGTTCCGGACGCAAATACAAATTATGAAGTCCTTCATTCGGTTCCTGTTTTAAAGTTCATTTGTAGGAACAGCGTTTCCATCAATTCTCGCGTACTTTAATTCCTGAAAGAAGATTAAAGAACAATTAAAAGGTTCTGACCCAAAATAATTAAATTGTGTAATTCGCTGTTATTTTAATTTCTGTACTTTTTTTTTTCTCTTTTCGTAATCACTAAAACAAGTTTCTTGTCTCTTCTGAGAAATGGAGACAAGTTGAAAAATAAAAGCACTCGACGAAACTAACAAAGTTTCTTTTTTCCAATACCTGTGCGTGGCAGTGTAGCGAAATAAATTGAATTATTCATCAGATCTAATTGAAATGAGGTGAGTTTAAAAAGTTCCCCGTTGTTCTATAAAGCATATCTGCTTCAAAAGAAATACGAATAAATGCAATTCAAAAGAAGAATGAGCAAAACAGTTGATAAAAATGCAAATCAGAAATTCACCATGGAATGAAGACTATGTCAGGAATCAAATATAAATTTCCATTTTAGATATTTTTGAGAAATCCGATCCAAATTGAAGTCTTAGTGGAAAGATCTATTTCCACAACGATCCCATCCGAGTGCACATCTCCAATTTCGAAAAATCGACTTCAGTCCATAAAATAATTCAAGATAGAGCTGTAGATATGGCGGGAGAGAAGTGAAAGAAATTTTGCGATAGCGGGAAATGTGGGGGGGGGGACGAGAAATCTACGAGTATTTATTTCCGCAAAAGATATACGAAGAACAAACAGATGAATGGGTGAAAGATAAAAATCTACTGCATAAACCTAACTGTTTCATCTCGCTTAAGGAAAACGAGGAATTATGCATGTTTTGCTTATTTTTTTGTTCTTGGGTAGTCAATTTTTTCGTTTTAAAATACAAACGAAAAAAAATTCGTTTTCGATCAGTTCTAAAAAAATCATGATATTTTGCATTTTCAAAATCTTCCAACAACTTGAAATTTCACCGTAAAAAAAAAAACTAACTTTCGAGAACAACTTATCTTAAAGTAATGCTGCAAACAATATATTAATGCTAAAAATTCACGTAAGTAAAAGAGTGAGTGTGACGTCACGGGGTTGTGTTGACAGAGAGGATTTGTCTTCTCCCTGATGTATCGGTAGAAGTTCTACTTATTTCGCTTTTTGAAAGGGAGCATTCCTTATTTCTCAAAGATGATTGGATTCTATAGTTTTGTTTTCTTCTGCAACTACGAAAAGATCCAAAATTCATAAAAGTGAACAGAGTGCTTTAAAATATAGTTACGTTTTGTATTAGTAGGTTTGTGTTGTCTTGGATTTTAATTAATTTTTTTTTACCTAAGGTCAGTTTTTTCGCATCTCTATCCCCCAAACAGATCCGAAATAATAAAAAAATTATAAATTAAATAATTTAAACGATACTTATTTTCCTAAGGGCTCCCTAAAAAAATCTAAATCAATGATGAAATCACTCGTTGAATTCGCATTTACTTCAGAGGAACAGAGGGCGCTGGCAATTTTTGCTGAGTAGAGATGTTTTCACGAGGTTTTGATTTCGAATCCCACTCGCAACAAGACAATTTTTTTCATCAGTAGTTTTCAAGTGTCCTATATTCAATCGAAGTACATACGAATTCAGCATGTGATTTCACCATCTGTATGATTTAGTTTAACATTTTAATGCAAGGAAGTTAGGTATTTTTGAAATTTTTTACTTTTTATTTTTACTTTGTCACTAAAAACACCTGACTTCGGAACGACTACATTGCTAATGCGACTCTTAAAAAACGTCCTCTGTATCGCGTTTTTTAGGGGGAAAGGCAGGGTCGTGAGTTGTGATAGCCCCGAATTGTAGATGTCAGAAGCTTTGAGATAAAACTCGTTAGGATTGACCCCCGTGGAATCTCCGCTTACGTTTCAGAGGAAGGATGACAAATTCGACATTTTCTTTTTCTGAGCGTAATAAAAAGGATTATGAGCGTTACATTTTTATAAATTCACAGAACATTACAGCAACTCCGAATTGTTACAACTTTAAAAATTATAAATTTTTATTTAGCAAAATTAGAGCATGTTATGAAATTCTTCTATCAGAAGAAACTATTTCGAAACATAATAGTGTTCTTGCTCTTTAATAACTTTCCATAGAGTATTAGAAAAAGGAATAGTCATGGAAAGTTCAAAAATGAAATTATGTGTCTTTTTTTTATCCATCAACGATACAATATCGGTTTCCCAAACTTCTACGTAAGTAATTGGATATTTCTTATACACGAGATATGCAATATTTTATTAAAACCCAGCATACTGTTTCGTAAATCCAGAAGCCAGTAAAGAGGACTGTTACATCATCTTACTTCTCAAAATATTACTATAACAAAAATTAAAATAAATATTAGCAGGAAAATGAAGGAAACTTTGCTATTCCATGATATCATCTTAATAAGTAGAATAAATAATTACACTGCCACCAGCTTTGAATTTGCTCAATCCACATCACTTGTATGTAACATTAGTACGTAGTTTTGTGTTGTATGTCTGGACGTTATGTTTATATTATATATGTTACCGCTAAAGCTTGAAAGCCGTTAATGTGCACATTACCTAGCTAATCTGCAGATTAACTGATTTGCTCCGTTAACGTGCGGAATCAAGAGTTTTCCGCATTTTACCTAGGTAATGGGCACATTAACGGCTTCCGTATCGTTAAAGTTCAAAAGTTTGTTTTTCTCATAATGGTGAATCTCTTGAATATGAATCTTCGTGTCACGTGATTCACTCGTCCGCATTATAAAAAACACCCCGGATGAGCGGAGTGTGAACGAATCGGTAAAGTGATTCATTCTTGATGACGAATCACTAAAATGATTCGTTCTCACTTGGCCTGCTCATTTTGGGGGCGTTTTTTATAATTCGGACGACTGATTCTGAGGGATGACCCTGGTTTAAACTCCTACTCTCGGACACTAGATAAATAACATTATGTTAATTTAAGCGTACAGAAACGTTCCTGTTGTTCCAGCAAAGATCTTATTTTCACTTTAACGAGTGCCTAGTAGGTAATGTGCAGATTATCCAGGTAATTTGCAGATTACCTAGGTAATTTGAGGAATGAAACAATTTTCCGCACGTTAAAGAATCACCCTAGTTAATCTGCACAATACCTAGATAATCTGTAGAATAACTGATTTCTGCACTTTAGCGGTAACATATACATTACTTTAAATTGATACTTTATTTTTCATATTTGTTGCAGCGAGGACTTTGAATTAAAAAATGACATTTTTTTCTTCACCACCCAGCCCCGGAACTTCCTATATGCTGTTGCTTGGCAAAGAGCTCTGATAAAATGACGATTTTGGTTTCCCTTTTCTCCCTAGTCGAATCCCTAAAATTACCATTCTATTGTAATTATGAATTTGTAACTGTAATATTACTGTAGAGAAAAGATCATATTCATTCAGTGTGACAGACTACCTTATGTGTTCTCTGTTACGATGTTGTAAATTAATCTCATATCAATTTCTATTGTTTTGTTTAATAAATGATTTAGCTGTCTGAGCACACAACGTGCATTTTTATTAAAAGTGAAAAATGATAATTGTGGTATTAAGTTGGAAGTGCCTGATGGAAATGTGGGTATGTGGTGTATGGAAATGTGGGTATTAAGTTGGAAGTGCCTGATAATATCGCCATCTCTTTCATATATCACGTCGAATTAAACGATAATTTTAGCCCAAAGTCCGTCATGACGCATTACTTTTCACAGAAAGATTTGAATCGACGCTACATACAAGAATGGAGTATCCATAGAGAAACAAGAAAACTCACATTTATAAACTATTTATTCACGTTTATAAATTAAATTATACCAATCCCTGTAATCGCAGATTATGGTTTCATTAACTTGAAATGAATGGCTCAACATACTTGAATCCAAATAAATTATGAAGTGCATAAAATTATAACTGGAAGATTGGTTGATATTTAGCTGATATGTTTAAACCAAAATAGCAATTTAATCCGCGTTTTGTTCAATATAATTGAATAAACCGCGGCCTTGAAACATTTAGCCTTGAAACCATCTGACACAAGAGATTAAGTTCCTCACAGTAATGTTTTATTTTGCAACTCAACTAAATGCCAAGGGATTCTTTGGCTCTCATAGCAGAATTTTCCTCTTTCTAGATGCTATATCTCTATTTCCTCTTTCCACTGAATCCATAATCTGTTATTTATGCCTCTCAGCTGTCACCACTGCCATCAGCTGCATTTGTTGAAGGATTGTTGTCTAAGCTTTGCGTTAATGACATTTTGATTTCGCTTGCGACATTCAGCATTTATATAAGGATAAAGAATGCCGTCTATCTAATTCCAGAGAAGCAGAATCATTTCCTGAAGATCGCTCAAATGCTCTGTGGAGCTAAAACTTATATTACAAAGCGCATAAAAAAATGTGTATTTCGGTAGCTTTAGACATTTTGGGTTCCGACTGGGAAATGCTCTAAAAAATTTCAAGGATTCTTTTTTTACTTTTCAGGGTGAATTTTCTTTAGTAGTGAGAAGTAGTGAAGGAATGTAATAAATGCTCCAGCTTTATACACGGATAAAAGGAGATAAAAACTAAAAAACAGACGTTAATAAATGTAGGAAAGATAACGATGTAAGAATCATCACAGAGAGAAGAAACCAAAGCATTAAAGAACTCGACGGAAATTCGTCAAGGGTGGTCGCATCGACATTCCATAATGTTTTTTTAGTAAACTCATACATATGATTTTCAGAAATATGTATATATATTCGTGTATACAGTGATGAAAGGAAAATTAAAGGTCAGTGCGCAAAAGTGTAATTAACTAAAAATTGTTTTTAGCAAATGCAATTGCATGTCGTATGGAAAGATATTGTGGCATGATGGAGTGAGAGCAGGGCGGATCTATTGGGGGGAAGGCAAGGGGGCCATATCCTCCTGAGAAAGGTAGTAACCGGAACGGAGGCGAAAAAAAATCTTTAACCTATATATATAATAGAGTGTTTTTTTCTTCAAGAAATTTGTTAAAGTACCACTAAACGGAGGGAAAATAATTATACCGAAATGTTCCAGTTCATTCCTGTTCGATCTTGTCCCCATCTCACCCACATCCAACTTCCCTAATTTTTTCTAGATCCGATTTCACGCCCCATTTATAAACGAAGGTTTTAAAACTTCTATATGTAATTATATTTGTTTCCATAGTTATTAAAATGGCACGATCTAAAACCATGCTTCTAAGGGTCCTCCTTTGTCCCAAATTACGCCTTTGTCTTGAGCAGAAAGGATTTCTCTTAAGGCGAACTGGCTGGATTCAAAAAGTATCAAATCAAACAGGAATCATACACAATTATAATTTGATATAAATTTTGTATGATTCCTGTTTGAATTTGATTATATATTTATATTATTTTTAGAAACAAATTCCTATATTATTTTTATGTGTTATGGCACGCCAAGAAAATGTACAAAAATTTTAACTTTTTCGCGTTTTAGGGAACTTACATTCATTTTAAAGCAATTTATGTTTATTCTTATAGAGAAAATATATGGAAGCTTCTTAATTTAATCATCATGTTGTAGGTAAAAAAAGGCTCTGTTCATTGTTCATGATAATTTTACCTAACAACGAAGTATGCATTAATTATTCTCTGCCTCCTGAAGTGCCTCTAGTAATGATCAATGGTCAGTCAGTGGAAATGGCTGAGCATTTCTGATTTACAGAATATTGTCAAATGAAGAATTAATACAGCTGAGAATTTCCATATTAGTTTATTAACTAGAAACTAAAACAAGGGCATTTTTTTCTTTCCTACAAGAAACAAAAACATTTCCAAATCGAATAATATGATATTGCGTGTGAATTAAATAAAAGAGTTTCTGCTTTCAATTTATTCTGAATTTCGTGTATACTATTAAGATTAGTACTTTCTTCCTGATTTAGTGTGACTTCTTATTTCGAAACGATATCACCGGAATAGGAACTACACAAAAGTTATTTCTCGTCAACAGTTCCAAATGGAAAAAAAAAATGAAATAATCTTCTCAAACATAAAAATAATTTTGTATGATTCCTGTTTGGTTTGATAGCTTTTGAAAAAAGAAAAGAATATTTCAATAACTCATGAAAAAGAATAATAGCGTGTACGAATTCTTTTATTTTTAAGAATTATTAATGAATAATTACTGCTCCCTAAAACACAAAAAATAAACAAATTATTTAAAATGCTATTTTAAACGAAAACTTGTTTAAAATTTTAAATAAAAACTGAGGAGTATAGAGCAGCTGTCACCATATAGCAGTTAGGAGTTATTACCGATTTAAAGATATTGTATCTTCTACACCTCGAGCTATGACCAGTTGAATACTAAGCCTCATTTGTTTTTTCCAGAACACATCATTGCAAAAAGAAAAAGGATTCGATGCCGTGAAACTAACGAAATGGCATCTTCATGTACTAATATCAATAACACGTCAGTTGTCTTAGATATGCTTTCCCTTATAAACAGCTAACGTCACTCATTAGTTAAAATATTCTGAAAAAATCAATCGCCAACATGGCGGGAAGCGAACCCGCATATCTCCAGATTCATGTCAGAGCGCTCTACCATTGCACCACGCCTCGGACAACGAAATGTTTCAGAATAAGATTTTACAATTCTTCACTGAGACGTGGCTGACAGAGCGCCATCTATACTCAGGGAGATGCAACTTTTTCCAATCGTCGCTATTGAATTTCATATGTTAATGAGAGGATCGATTTTTAACATCACTCAGTTCCATTTTTCCATATTTGGAAAGTCAGTTTTTTTTTTTTTTCTTGCTTAATACGTTTCTATAAAACGTTTTTTATCATTATGTACTCTCTCTTTTTGTCCTATCGCTTCTGATCAATCTTTCATATACCATTAACTTTAATCTACACATAAAAGTCAAAACGTTTCGTGCTTCGTAAACTTCAAATCAATTTAATGCGTAACAAGAACACTGGTTTATTATGACTGAAATTTTTAGATACAAATTCCTATATTATTTCTATGTGTTATGTGCTCTTTTATGGTAGTATTAAGTGAATAAAAATGAAAAAAAAAAATCTTAAAATATAGTCTAAATATGATATACTACTGATTTAATATTTTGCAATATTTCCAAATAATCAAATCGATTTCTTGATGACGAAATGTATGTATGGAGAGTAAATAAGCGTTTTTGAAGGAAAAACAATTACATACTTTGAAACTAAATTAACGTTGATAAGAATCTGAGCAGGAAATGTTGAAAATAACAAGCTATCATTCATTATAAAGACACAGATTGAATTAAAATGTTTTATCTCTGTGTGGACTCTTGTCTACACAATGGGCTAAATGACCAGGTCACGAGGACTCAGATAAGGTTGGTAAAAGGACATCAGTGTACTGTTGCTAGGGGACAGTGGCAGCTTCCCGTCAAGGCCATCCAGCGAGTTTTTTAAAGTGAACAGAGTATGGCTTTCTCGCATAGGGGACCACAGTTTAACGTTCCATCCGAAGAACGGCGCTTTTTTCAAGCCCTCGGTACGCCTTTATTTATTGATGGGAGAATGGGTATTAGTGGAGATGAATCTTGACATAGGCACAGTTGGCAGCCGAAAGTGGGAAGTGCAGATTACGAGAGTAGGGCACTATTGATTGAACAAACACTCACCCTGTTAATTTTATTATATTATAATATTTATGGAACATTATAAATTATTATTTTATATTGTATGTAATTTAAAACAGGGAAGCGTAGTAGTGTGCCATGCCACACGTAATCATTTATTCTTAAACCGAATATTTTACCTGGGCCAATTTCTCGATCGAATTGTCGGAAGAAACTTCCCTAATACAAAGTGATTATAAAAGAATACACATATCATATAAAGATACATTTTATTAAGTAAAAAAGCAATCGTGTCTACAAAATGTCAAGGCACTCTCAAAGTTTTGTTTCATGTTCAATAGACTTCAACATTTCATCCTAGATCTATCCCTGTTTCTGGGGAGTTTAGCCATGAAAATTATATATAATAGATATATAATATCTCATATAAACAACTCTATTCGGCAATCTATAGCTATGTATACAAACCATTGTTCATCACACAGTTGTCCATGAAACAAATTCTTATCTCTCTCAAGCACAATAACGCAAAGAACTTTTCCTGGAACATAAATAGAGTCTGATTCTCCTATAATTATCACATAACTGGGATCACCCTTTTAAAAAATAGGGATAATAATAGCTCTAGCAAAATTTCTGTCCCCTGGCCGTGTGGTTAGCGCGCTTGTTTAATTATCAAAAGGACTTGGGTTCGAGCCACGGATAAGGCATGGATGTTCGTGTCGTTTTTCTGCTGAGGTCCCGCCATCCTCACACACCTTTTACTTTGCCGTATACATTGATAGGCTTCTGTCAGACCTTTGCAGTTGCTTCAGGGGGTATTTTATTTTTTATATAAAATTGTTAGGAATACTACTTTATCAAAAAACAATATTCAAAATTTCAGTTAGCCACGTGGTAACAGAAATATTCCCAGCTCTAAGAATTTCAGCAGTAATTTCATTTATCTCTGGGGATTTATGTAGTTCTAATTTAGAAATGGCTAAAGTAACCACCGATTGTGACAAAGAGACAACATTAAAGACAGTAACGCATTTATCCTCATTGAAAGTAATGGGAGTAGAACTTACCACATTGTTCAGAACATTTCTGAAATGCTCAGCCCACCTAGCCATGATACAAACCTGACCTTCAACAGCCTTACCATGTTTACCCCTCAATCCCTGTGTATCTGTCTGTTTCTTCTCACACAAAAAATTAACTATCTGTTACAACTACCTGCTATTGTGCTTTCTAGCTCCTTCATCTGCTTTGTCAGTCAACCTATCAAACCAAAGATTTTTATCAGCTTAGGTGGGAAACTAAAGCTAACTGTTCCTTTACACATATATTAAGTTCTGTGTAATGCCGCCTTTTAGGACTAGTAGGGTGTTGATTCAAATTATACCGGCAATTTTTTCCTTCAGAAATATGCTTCATAGCTCTTTATCACTCAAATAACTTTTTATCTCCTCTGTTCCTTTTTACCCAAAACAGGACCATTACTTCAGGCAGGTACCAAAAATTTCGCTTCGGGAGGGGGGGGAGCCGAGAATTTAGTTTCAGTGGAGAAGGGTCCAAGATTTTAGGGTGCGGGGGACCAAATTTAAATTCGGGGGGTGGGGCTAGAATTAAATTTCATGGGAGAGTGAGAATTTAGTTTCGAGGGAGGGGGATTTAGTTTCAGCAAGGGGCATCTGAGCATAAGACTTGAGTAGGGTTTCCCAATTGTTAAAATATTCTACTTTACAGGAAAGGTTAAAATGATATTCTGTAGAATAAAATTTTATATTTGTTTCTTAAATCTAATTTTACTGTCGGACATATACTGCAGGGCTTAAGTAATAAAATTATAGAAAGATAACTCTTTTATTTCAAAGCAACTAGACAAGTGTAGTTTACTTATACGACGACAGGATTTTCGGGGTCCCCCTTCCCTGCGGATATATGTTTATTATTTTTTTATAAATAATAAACATTTACATATACCTGGAAGGGGGGACTGATTTAGTTTCAAGAAAAGCCTGTTTAAACTGATTCCATTCTTTCTCAACCTAGGTGGTAAGCAATCCATGATTGTAATAATGACTAAGTAGCCTATCATGGTATGCTTTGGCTATATATGGAGCTTTCAGGGCTTCAGTGTTAAAGGTCAGACCTCTAACATTTATGCAGTTTTAATTTAGAAATAGCTAAAGTAACTACCGATTTTGATAAAGAGCCAACATTAAAGACAGTAATGCATTTATCATCGATGCAAGTATTGGGAATAAAACTTACCACCATACTCTAAACCTTAACACAAGATTATTAAGCTTCAGTTGTCAAACACTTTTGATCAGCTAATGGTCAGACCCAATTTCGGCTCCCCTATACACTCTGGTATTCTTAACCAAACTTGCCCATTTGCTGTTAATTAAAATATAATCTATCATATTCCTATGCAACCCATCAAGTGAAACCCACGTGCATTTAAATAAAACCGGTATTTGTAGTATGTGTTTTGCAACCATTAAGTTTACTTACCTGTAGGAAACGTTCATCATTGCCATTGGAAGAGCCAATGCCAAAGGGACCTAAAATTCCTGCCCTAAGATTAGTCAGTACAGACTTTGGCAATGAAGTCACCTAGCACAAGAGAAATATCTCTTTCTTCACAGAATTCAAAATATCCTGAAGTTATCTGTAAAAACTCTCCTTCTCGCTCTCATCAGAATCCTTGGAGATGCTTCCCATCCTCCCTTTCTGAAAAGTGAAATTTAAGATTATGTTTGAGTATCTGTCCGTTATTTATCCATCTGGTCTCTAGCAAGCTCAGAATAACTAGGTTTATAAGGTTGGAAATCCTGTTTGAGGATATCAAGAGAATAATCTCTAAACAACGTCCTCACATTCCACGTTGTTGCGGAAAGAAAATGATTAGTAGGATTTTTAAAGAAACTGGGTTTATTGAGACAGGTAGGTCAACAATGTCAAAAAGCCTCCTGATCACAGGTATGGGGGGGCAAAGACCCGAACACCCACTGCTAAAAGCTGAAGACATGCTGGTAGGAACTTCAGGCAGCAATCCAGAATCTAAATAAAAACTGAACTGCCTTAGACACAATTACCTTAGGGTAGGAGTGACAATGCACAACATATTAAAATAAGGGTTCAGTTACCTGTAATTGTCTCTAATTAGGATTATCTACCAGCTATCCTGTGTTTCTGTTCTCTTAGGGCTTGTAATCCATACCAAACAGAGCAGCAGATTTTTCTGTCTACAGAGGCCTACTAGTGCAAGAAGTCTAGGATCTGTAATCAAGTTCAAAGTCATAAACCATCCCAGTGGGCTGTTTTATGGACACTTGAAGTTGATCCTTCTCAGCGGGGATAAAAAAAAAGAGACCATAGATGAGCAAAGCAGTAGATAACACTGATCTGGCAGCCCTCTCCTTCAGTTTCCTTCCACAAGAAAATATCACTTTTGAAAAGTACTACTGCCTGCGCTACTAGAGCTACTAGAAGGGGGAGTGGAACATTAGTGCTAGGCATGGCCGGTTCTATGCCTCATCACAGAGGAATAGATATGCAGCTGTCCTTCCAGTGGATGCCTAGCTACTATTTATAGGCCCTTCTTTCGCTTAAAAGTTGTAAACGATTTTTTATATTTTTTGGTTTTTAAGTGTACCCCCAAAACAGAACCCAAATGGCGTCAAAACGTGACTTCTCGTGCGCCAAAACATCAGTCCACGTCTACCAATCAAGTGATTTAGAAATTCGAAAACATAAGTTTTTTTTTTCCTTTTGACATTTTGGACACACAGTTACTTTTGTTACCTAATCTTTTAATAAAATACAGTAAATTCTGGTTAATTCGAAATTCAAGGCACTGACAAATAATTCATATTTTACGGCAAACATGATTAATTCAAAATTCACGAAAACATCAAAACTATTTGTTAAATGAAAATACAAATATAAAACACATAAAATAGATAAGTCTGACCTTATACGGTGATACTGAATCAAAATCCAAAAGGTTAATTTTACAAACTGAACACAGAATTTTATTTCATCATAGACAATAGAAATGTGAATGTTATCACTGTTACCAGTTACGTTCTTAATACTACAAAGTACAGAATAGCTGCAAAAATCACCAAATACTATCACTTAAAAAACGACTCATTTAAAATAGTCTCTTGTGTTGCTATGTTTCATTTTCTAGCGAATACTCGATGTGTTGCATAACGTCACCAATTTTTTCACATATTGTCACCCACATATCTTGTGTCGCTGAAGTATGTCAAAAGCTGAAGCTACATCTTCATTAGAGGTCAGTGGCTTAATCGATGCCTCATTATCATCTTCTCATTCTTTATCGTGGTTGATTAATGGTTTTGTTTGCAAATGCTTAATATTTACAACGTTATTTTTTTCGTATTTTTTTTTACTTCTTCAGGCATAAATATGTCAATATTATGAGTAGAGGGCTATTTATTTTGCGAATTACGAATTATCAATGGGTTTTGAATTATTCAGGTGCTTTTGTATAAAATTTGCTTAAATAAAAAAAATACCCCCTCAAGCAGCTGCTTGCAACAGAGATCTGTCAGTTTATATGCCATAGTAGAAGGTCTGTGAGGATGGCAGGACCTCAGCAGAAAAACAACACAAACGTCCATGCCTTATCCGGGGTTCGAACTCAGGTCCCTTAGATCAGTAGCCAAGCGCGCTAACAACTCGGCCACGGGACTTTTTGGGTCTTAAACATAGAAGACAATTCAATTATATAGAAATGTCGAAATAAAGAGTTTGGGTTGTTTTACCTCTGAGCGGTACTTTTTTGCACACCATGGGCTAAATGGCCAGGTCACATGGACCCCGAAGGCTCAGAGAAGGTTGGGGGAGGGGACCCACTGTAACAGCTGTTGGGAGACAGATGGTAGCCTCCCGTCAAGGCCATCCAGCGTGTTCTTTAACGTGCACAGGGTATGGCTTTCCCGCACACGGGGCCACGGCTTAACGTCCCATCCGACGGACGGCGGCCTTTCCAAGCCCATCGGTGTCTCCTACTGACCGTGGGCAGGGCGGGGAATTTTGCGGAGATAAATCTCAACGCTGACTCAACTGGGACTCGAACCTGGGAACTACAGATTACGAGCCTGGCGTGCTACCTACTGAGCCACCCCCGCCCAATAAAGAGTTTGGAATCAACCAGGTTTTACTGTTCTTTTAATTATCGGTATTTTGTATCATAACCATCCTCTACTTCTACGCATTATATCCAAATTATTTAACGAAAGCATGCATTATAGGAGATGTGATCCAAATTTTAAACGTGCGAGCAGGAATAAAGGAAAAAATATTTTCTATGATATTTAATAATTCATGTAAATGCAAATCTGAGTTTTTTTAATAAAAGATCTACGACAAAAAGATTAACACCTATATGGAGAAACGCGTTAACGTTAATAAACTTAAAATAGTATATCTTGGGTTGGAAATTTATTTAGATTAATGATTCTAAATACATGTTTATACTCCTTTAACACTCATTTTACACAAACAAAAAAAATTGTTTTTTATGTAACTTTCCCGAATTATGTGCCGTAAAACAAATTGTTATTTTTGGATAGTTATAGCTCCTCTTGGGATTTGACCATGAGCCTTTCCTTTCTTGTAATGAATGAACCCTCTCATAAGTACATCCACATAGAAAACGCGATAGCGTTGTTTACGCAACAGTGAGAAAGACAGGCGTGCAGGTTTTGAAAATATCCCTTTTTTTTAGCAATGTTTGCGCAATATTTCATCGTGTTTGGAAAGCTTTACAGAAAAGAAATTCGCTGAAGTGGTAGATATTAACTGTTACTCTATTTTTTCTTTAATTCAACAGATGTTTCGTTCCCGTTCTTTTCTTATCTGTACAGTCATTTTATTTCTATTTCGTTTTCAAAAGAGAAAAAAAGTAATATTGTGTGTAGTTTGTCTGCCTTCCCGTCTGTTTGTAGAGATAAATCAAAATTTCTTTCTGTGGGGGTATATTCTTTCTGTGGGGATAGACATTGATGAAATATTAGACTCGCACTTTCGGAACCTTTCTGTAGCTATAATTGCATCCTCTAACAGTGGAAAATGTTGAAAATTCCAAAATATTAAACGAATATTGCATCAAAGTATTTGTGCTAGATATTTGAACTTTTGGTGATGATGTTCATAATGAGTCTAAAATTAATATCATTTTTTTGCTGATAGAAATGTGAAAGTCACGAATTTTCCATTGGCGACAATGAGTTGACCCTTTATACCCATGATGGATGGGAAACACAACTGGTTTGTTTAAAAAATAATTGTTTATATTTAGAGATAAATTGAAAATTATTTTGGGTTGGAGAGGTTTCGATAAAATATTACGAATCTCCGAAAAGCTGTAATTGCGCGCCCCTTAACGGAAAAAAACTCCCAAAGTTACAAACATTTAAGCGAACATTACAAACGATGTATTTATGCTAGAAATGTAAAAGTATGGTGGTGGAATGCAAAGGCTATTAAGCTTAAATTGACAGCAATGATTCGGTCCTTATGCCCAGGATGGATAGGAAACGCAAGCTAATTGGAAAACTATTTTTTTGTTCTGATGAAATATTATAAATCGCATTTTTCAAATACTTGGGCATGTTTAATTCATGTTGTTACAAATTCTAAATATGGACACGGGAAAACTTTTAAAGGATGTTGCAAGTGATCTGTTTATGGTATAAATTTAAAATTTCTCTTGCAGAGGGAGCACGCAGGTACACACAATATACGAAACTAATCTTTTGTGTTGAATCTGTGATAAAGTGTCGGGAGCAGGGCAGAACTCACAAAGCTAACTGTGTAGAGAGGAGTCACGCAGGAGGAACTCGCCTACGAAATTTGAGTCCGTTCAGTCAGGTCAATCGGGAATCACAGTGTATTAAAAATATGTCGAAATAAAATTCGATAGTACGACGAAGCAACGGGCTATGAGAACGCGCGCTGACGTCAGACACGACCTGAGTAATGCCGGTCAATTCTTTGTGTTAAATCCGTGATAAAGTGTCGGGGGCAGGGCAAAACTCACAAAACTAACTTTTTGTGCAGTAAAAAATATAATATACAGTTAAAAGTGAGATCCGGACACCGCCGGGTGTAGTTCAACTAGTTACGAATAAAACACCACTATTTTCATTGATGGATGGGGGACATCATCTATCATCTCTCTTTATGTATATATTAAATCTTTTAAGGAGTGGAAAAATAGGTAAAGGAAATGTTTTATTCTCTTTGAAATCCAGATTTCAATATGCGCCAGAGACGATATGCTTTCTCCTAGTTGTATTTTTCTAAATGCACTGACATTTTATTCTCCCTCTTTCTCTTTCTCTATAACTGAGTGGGCGTTTCATTTTCCCACTCATTTCATTTGGGCATACTTCCGAATCAATATGACATTTCTCTTTCTGTCGATTTCTATTTGAATCTAAAATTATCTCTCCATTGAACCAACATTATTTTTCTCTGTCGGTTACAATGGCAGAAATATTGAGCGACGCAGTAGTATTGTAGTGTTGTAAGGCAAGACTCGATGCTCCACTATTCAAGACAGCACTACATCTTGTGGGAATTGCCAATTGAACGACGCAGTGGCAGGCTATTAACTTCTACAGCAGAAAACAACCATCTTTCTCACACAGCCCTGACCTTTTGCCTAACAATTTTCACCTGTTCGGCCCTCCAAGGGCATTCAAAGGAAACACTTCCGATGATATAAAGAAATGACAGCAGAGGTGCACCGGTGGGTGCTCATATTGCTCCCTGATTTCTTCAGGAAAAGAATCGAACAACTGATAGCTTGGACTAATATAGCAATTGGCCCAGGATTTTGTATAAAAATAAACAGTTTCTCTGGTATTCTTTATTCTTATAGACATACACAGTCGTATCAGAATAATATGACCACCCACGGAATCACAGTGTACCGACCCAGGCGCATCACAGAGTGCACATGACACGGTCAACAACATGGAGATATAATCGGCCAGCCAGGACAGATGAGCTATAGTGCGTAACGTGAGCACAATGGGCATGTGTATTGATTTGACAGACGTTCATAAAGGAATGATTATCGGCTACCACTCCAAGGGTGGAAGCATTTCGGAAACAGCAGACTTAGTGGGCTGTTCGTGAGGTGCTGTAGTAAGGGTGTACCAAGAATGGAGCACTGGCACACAGAGTACCTCCAGATTTCATAACTGTGGAGCCCCAAAGGCCATCGACCCCAGAGGAGAACGTCGCCTCCATCAACTGGTAAAGGGTAATCGATGCGCAACAGTGTAGCAATTGACCACTAAATGAATGCTGGGGCACCCAGGTACGTATTCCCGATAACAGTAGAGCGAACCCTGTTATGCATGGGTTTCCAGAGTCGATGCTGCGTA
This sequence comes from Ryuthela nishihirai, assembly GCA_038380435.1. Classification (NCBI taxonomy): domain Eukaryota; kingdom Metazoa; phylum Arthropoda; class Arachnida; order Araneae; family Heptathelidae; genus Ryuthela; species Ryuthela nishihirai. The sequence continues at coordinate 14,620,262 of JAWZYU010000019.1, read as the reverse complement.
AATGTGCCCATGCTAACCAAGGTCCATTGGCAACGACTCCTACAGTTTGCATGGGACTACCGTCATTGGACAGTAGAAGAGTAGAGAAAGGTTGCCTTCTCCGACGAATCCAGGTTTCTACTACGCAGAAGTGATGAGCAGTGGCGGATATGGTGTTAGACACACGAGAACAAACACCCTGACACGCTTGTTGGTCAAGTACAGGTTGGCAGTAAGAGTGTGCCTGTCTAGGGAATGTTTTCCTGGTATGACCTGGGGCAGCTGGTACCACTGGATGGATCCCTGAACGCCAATGGCTACCAGTTCATCCTCGCGCTCCCCTGAATAGGAGCCACCTTATAGAGGTGGTGGTGGTGGTAGGGGGGGGGGGGGGATTGAGGGCCTGAATGAAGTTGAAGGCGTTGCTGACCGTAGTGGCACCAGTCAGACAGGTTTAGATGGACGGGCCATACTAAGAGCTCCCGTCATGGGAGCCAAGGACACTTGGATTGTATATCTTTGTTTGTGGTGATCCGGTACACAGATTAAATTTAGGTTTTGACCGATGGATGAACTTTATTTCTATAGTACTATTCGCCATAGGTAGTCGTGGGGTGAGCTGTATCTATATGGTGCTGTCTTGCTCTCGACGTAGTTAGTGGAGATTTTGGCATTATCCCTACAGATGGCGTGCAGTCCTTGAATTGCAATACATCTGGGTTTTGTCATTCATTTAAATTTCCTATCCATCCTCGCTGACCACATGCATCCCTTCGTGTTGGACGTTTACCCTGGTGGTGATGGTGTCTACCAACAGGACAATGCGCCCTGCCATGTCGCTAGGGTGTGGGTGACTGGTTCCAGGAACACAACAGCGATGTCTCCGTTATCCCTTGGCTGGCGAAATCGCCCGACTTCAATCCGATAGAGCACTTGTGGGACCATTGGGATCGACAGGTTCGACGTGCGGACCCTCAACCACGTCATCTCCGGAACCTCCGTGCTCTGCTGGAGCTGAATGGGAAAGTGTGCCTCTGGCAACTTTCCAGGGCCTCATTCCATCCATGCCATGCCGTCTCGTCGCTGTCATCCGGGCTAGGGGTGGTTATTTCCATTATAAGGTAGGTGATCGTATTATTGTGATTCGACTGTGTATGCCATTTAAAAAATACCCCGTCATTTAGCTGCTTACCACAGAAATCTCATATCCCCATACCCAGGTTCTTTTGATCTGCAGCCAATACGCTAACCACTCTGACACAGTGCTCATCAGTTCATAGATATATATATATACACTCCGTGGTTACTAAATTATTACACACTTCTCTCCATGTTATATCAGTGGTAGCTAACTTCGAAGCTCAATAAATTCTAAACTAAATTTTCATAGTTTTATGAGAAAATGAAACAGATGATAAATTAAAGATCTCAATCAAATCTATCTAAATCTCGATTTCCAATAATGTTCGCTTAGTATTTAAAGAGTAATGGACTTTTAATATTTAACAGCAACAATGCAAGTCTTAGGAAAATTGAAAAATATCGAAAGATTACTTACATTAACTTTTCAAATATGCATATATTGTATTAAATGGTGTGAAATAATACTTCTTATTCAAACTACATAATCAACTTCTGAGTTAAATTTTAAAGTTAGTCATTGCTGTTGTTAAGTATTCAGACTTTCATAACACTTTTATTGCTAAGCGAATGTTGTTGAAAATCGAGATTTATATAAATCTGATTGAGATCTTTATCTTCAATTTATCTTCCATATTTCTTTAATTACTAAGCGAATATTGTTAAAAATCGAGTTAGATCCGATTGAGATATTTATCTTCCATCCCATTCTATCACAAAATCCTTTTAGAAATTATAGAGCTTCTAAATTAGCTTCTACTGACACATCATAGAGGAAGGTGGTCATAATTTAGTGAGCACTGAGTGTATATGTCGAAGTAAGAATGTCGAAGAAAAATATTATATAACGCACCTTTGGTTGTTACTGATCAGCTCTTTATCTGCACAGATATATTTTTTCTCTCTTTCTATTCGGATCGACATTTTATTTTCTCTATTTTCATCGAAATTATAAATTTTTCCCCTCCATAATCGTACAAATATTTCATTTTCGCTATCTAACTGCCGCAACAATTCATTTTCTCTCTCTTTGGTCATTTAACTGCTATTTTATTTTCTATACACTGGACTGCCATTTATTTATTTCTATTTCTACTTTCATGGATGATTTTTCTCAGTCAAATTAATGCGGCATTTCTGTTCACCCCATTTCCATTTGAACTGGAATCTTAATTTTCTCTTTCAAATTACAGCAATTCTCCCGATTTCTATTACACTGCAATTTTCGTTTTCTCCTCCAGATTACACCGGCTTTTTAGTTACCTCCATTTCTTTATTGCATCGGGATATGCTTTATAGTTCCAATAAACAAAGGCATTTAATTTTCTGTCTTTCTAATTGTACAGGCGTCATACATTTTTCTCTATTCCCAACGGCGACTCCTTTTTATTTCTCTGTTTGCAAGAGAGTTCACCTTCAGCCTTTACGGATATTTTTCTTCCTTTTCATCTCTAATTCCCTTATCATTTCAATTCATTTCTCTAATTTGAACTATGTTTAACTTTCCTTTCAAAAACACAGATGTTTTGCTTATTGTATCATCATCTGAATTATTGCCTTTTTCCCGATTATACCAGCATCTCACAGATTCAAAAGATGATTAATTTTCTTCTCTCCTAATTGCGCCTAGTTGCTTACTAATTCCAATTTATCCAATTACGCAGACGTTTCATTTCTCTCTTTATTTGCAGAGGAATTTAATCAACCTTTTTATATCTGTCAACATTTAATTTTCCTACTTCACCAATATTTCATTTTTCATTCACAATACCTGTAAAGATGTGTCCGGACTCAATTTTCCGAGCCCGCTTTGCAGAAATAAATTACTTGAGCATAAGACATATATATATACAGAAATGTATGCTACTAATCATATATTTTATTCTTATATGATTAATTGTAATCATTTTATTGCAAAATTAAAATGTTACTAAAAATATTAGAAATATTAGTAGTAGACGTTTAATGTTCGTGGGTAACATCATTATAAACGCAAAAAGCTATTCATTTATTAAAGATAGAGAACACATAAAAAATAATCAACATCCGCATGGTACTTATTTTTAATTAATAAAGATTAAGACTGATTTCAAAAAGTTGAATTAATAATGACATTTTAAACCTTTTTAGTTTTTCTTCTTCACAACTAAAAGAAATATTTGAAATGTAAATTATATGAGTCCGAGCCCACCCAAATCCGAAGTCATCTGTGTTAATTTGAGTCCAATAAATCCTGTGCACGAACTCATCTCTATTTGATAGCAATGACATTTCAAATATCTTTCTAATTGCAAAAATACATTTCCTTTCCCCTTTGTAACCGAATAAATAATTGAAGATATAATTGAATATATTTATTGAATATTTGAAGAGCAGGAAGTTGATCTAGTGTTAACTTGTGCAATATAGTTACTTGTGCAATTCCCAACAAGAAATATCCTTGAGGTTTTCACAAAAGGAAAGTCTAAGAATAAAGTATTCCCTTATTTATTGGAGCAATTACATCACACGAATTAGATGAAAATGTTGAGGTTGACTCTTGTCACTTGTCAGACTCAGGACTGCTCTTTTTCTGAGCCGCTTGAATGAACTCTCCTCCTGTATCATGTAACACTTGTCAGCTTTTTCCGTAACCTTTTGCTCCACTTTTGTGAAAGCAAGCCTTTACCGTTATCGTGCTTTTCATAGAAATACTCTAAGGATTTAGCATCGCTGAACTGCTAAAAGAATTTCTTGGTAGTTTTTAAACAAACTGACACAACTCTCGATTCTTTTTCTCCCCGACGTTAAGTCTTGTTATTTTTTATAAGGCATATCAAAACACATTTCCCGAGTCAATACGTTTTATGTATGTTATATTTTATCCATGAAAGAGAGAAGATATCTAATCTAAAATATTTAGCGGGATCCTGAAGGTATAGCTTTCTTTTTAGAAGTTCATATTATTTGTAAGTGAAGTTATACACACTTTACGTTCATTCTTGTTTCAGAAATTTCAGAAATTGTAATATTAATTTTGTTGGTGTGAATCATTACATTTTAATTGAGCATATCGCCCAAAGGACATTTATAATTATAATATTTGATATTATTTTGCTAATATAAGATACTACAGAACGATAACATGTGGACAATACATTTTGGCGTAATATTTCTTATACATATTTCTCTTCTTTTTTCCAATTTTTCTGTTTGTTCCATTTGTCATTTTTCCATTTGTCTTATATTACCACATTCTAGTGGAAAGATAAATTGGATACTTTTACACTAATCGTTTTATGAAAAATGTGGCTGATAATAAAGATCATTTCCAAACTTTTTAAAAAACGAGTTTCATCAAGATCAGAAAGAGAACTACCTAAGCTCACTTTTTAACAATATTATAACTAAAATTATGGATTTAGATAGACTTAATGGTATATACTTAATATATCTTTAAATATATTTATCCATAAAAAATTTCTTTCACCAGTTTGAGTAGGAAATATAATTTATTGACGAAGAACCTAAATGGATAGGAACGAAAAACAAATTATGGGACTTTGAGAAAACTCGATAACAACTTTAAGAATACTTGACATAAGAAGATTGCATAGAGGAGGACCCAGGTATCCATTTTTCCGCATATACGGTGCCACATGTTGAGGAATTCTAAAGTAAGAATTCCCCGCTCTTCCAAGAATCGTATCCGAGGACCACGAATGACGACGGTCATGTCATTTCACAAGAAAAAATTAAAGATTAAAAAGGAACCTTTAGCGAAATGTATGACGTTGTGGATTATTTTGTGAACTTTTTTTGTGAAAATTTTGTGAAATTTTCTTCTCTATGATTTTTCTGCCAAGGTTCAAGTGAGCTATGAGATGCTTTTTTTTCCTTGGTACAAAGCAATTTTAGAAGCAAAATTGCGAGAGAGAAACCGAACAACTTTGGACTCTTTTTTTTTTTTCAAAACACAAATCAGTCATGGAGGAATCTGAACTTCAGTCAGGTCCTTCCAATGTTCACCAGTCATCCTGAGGAGGGGATGAGGAGATGGTTGTAGATGATCCCCGATCCTGCTTCTCTAGCTCCTTCTACATCTACTTTTCTCCCAGCATCAACCTCCATCGGTGCAATTAAGTCCAACAACTCTAATTTTGAAGATACGATAATAAAAATCGCTGATATGTTTAAACAATTTATTAAAGTAAACTGTTCACGTCTAATTAATGTTTCTTTCCAAAAAAAAAATATTAAACTCACCAACATACACAAATATATTAGCAAACACAAACAAACACAGAATGTAAAATTGGCATCTTATATTTAGGATAAATATATTACTAATTCCAAAAAAAAAAAAGATAATTCAAGGTAATTTCTTTAAAAAAGTGTAATCAAATGTTTAATCAGATGATCTGGTTTTTATTAACCCATTTTTATTATTTTTATGAACGGAAATTCGCTGCTTAAAGAGGGTTCGTTTTAAAATACCGTTTTCCCGGTCTCAATTAACCACGTATAACGGGGACCTCCTGTACACGTTTTGGACAGAGATGTATCTCATTTTATCTATTTACACATTGCGTTTCGCTCATCATTTGTCATTTTGTGAGTTGTGATTTCGGATATTAAAACATTTCTAGGTGATTTATCTTCCAATCGGACTATGTATTCCGATTGTAAAGAATTTTGTACCAATTGAAACCATATCACGTGGGGAATGTCACAGATTGTAAGACGTTTATACCTGTGCTTTCTTTCCGCTAAAAAAGGCAAAGCTATAAACCAGGGATCGGCAAATTTCTGCTAACGTGGGACGCATTAGACGATAGAATATTAATTTGCCTACATTAGAACTGTGGAATTTTAAAGCGAAGCTCACTAGAGGAATTAGTAAGGGGTAAAATATGTACAAAATTTAAGGTTTTTTTTTATATGTCGATTTATTATTACAAAAATATTTATATATATAATATGTGCTAACTTTATGATTATTTATAACTTTAACAAAAATAATATTTTAATAAATGAAAAAATAACATAAACCCTTACACACGCACAATTAAAATGAAATTTATCCAAAAATATCATAAATTGTTGAAAAATAGAATTATTTTGCACTCTTATTTAAAAATGTAACCATTTCAAATATAGCTGGCAGTACAATTTTACGCTCTTAAGCACAGATGATCTGCGGACCCCTGAAAATGACATCGCGGGTTGCATGTGGCCAACTGGCCGTATATTTGTGATCCCTGGTATAAACGATTGCTCATTATATCTTCCGAAGGCGAGGGCAGAAGGCAAATGTTACCTCAAGTTACTTCACTCTTTCTTTCCCACCAAAAAAATTCTCCAGGTTCGATGACAATAATTTATTAAAATATCGTCTTCTTAAAATTATTTGTGTTAGAGCTTGTGACGTTGGTAAAACCACTGGTTGCATCAAATATTACACACCCTTTCTTCCCCTGAAAGAGTAAGAGGGAAATTTAATGGACGTTGATCGTTACAAGTCGTGTGTCAAATGAAATTTAAGGTGTTAATAAACAATAATTTCTATTCCGAAGCTGTGGAAAGATAAATATTTTTGCGACAAAGATCCCTACAATTGCCACTGAAAAGCAAAAAATAAAATATAAAAATGGAAAAAAAAATGAAAAGCTTTATCAATGTGTTTTAAAGCTACAAATAGAAGCCAAACATGTCAATGGCGAAATCTGTTGCTCAGTTAGTATTAACTTCAGAGGAAGATAAGACAACAAAACTAGAATTATCTTTAAAAAATTAACAAAAATAACTAGCCCTTTATATTCCTTTGAGGTTAATATGAATTCAGGAAATTATTTAATTTTTGCATGTTTTCCTATGCTTCTTTAATTCTTAAAACAGAATACAAAAATAGTTTTTCTTTTCAATATTTATTTTTTATCCTTCTACAACGTAGGTCTGATTCTCCGTTGCATACAGGTTTACGTAAATTAATAATCGACTTTTGAAATAAATGGGAGAACGCTACCCTCAAATGTAGAAAAGGTATCTACCGAGAGTTTTGAAATATATATATATATTAACGGTTGTCAGAGAGTAATTACACTAGACATCAAATTGAAACTTTGTTTTTTATAACATTGGTCAAATATGATGTTTTTAACTAATTTTGGGGTGCTGAATTCCAATATGGCTGTGAAAAATTTGCAACACGTACAGTTTGTTTTTAAAATTACGGATTGATATATTTCAAATTTCAATGAATACGCATATCTGGGAAATGAAAATAAATGTGACTATTTTATTAAATCGCAACAAAAAACTCATTAATTAATTACATGTTTACCGTGAAAAAAATTAGAAAGATCATAGTTATAGACACTGAATATAAAGTAACAAATGAAATAATTTAAAACGCAAAATAAGAAAACCTAAATAAGGATCTTTTTTACTTACAAGAAGTTCATTTTTGTATTTTATGTGCTGAGGATCTTCCTTCTGCAAGAACAAGCAGTAGTACCCATCATTGCTGGGTCCCACCTGCCTTGGCATCTCCACTCCATGGTTCGGATATCCTGATGAAATCTTTCTCATTGCTCATCACTGACAGCTCCTAATTTCTTGGGAAAGGAGTCGAGATGCGAGTGCAAGAAAGGGATATTCTAAGACATTCGGCAGCCGAGATTTTCATAGTTTTTGAGAATATGTTGAATGAGCTGATGGTAGTTTTCCTCTTTTGAATCCCAGAGAACCCTGGACGACAGACGTGAAGGTGCGCGCTGCATGGAAGTGTTTTTCATGCAGCGCTTTTCCACATTCAGTTTTTTTCAAAGACAGTATCATTAAGTAGCTTCCTGATATGAGGACCAACAAAGATCCGTTCTTTGAGTTTGCATCACTTAGGTTTGGAAATATTTCCTTCAAGTGCAAAAATATCTCACAAAACAAGATGGCGAGCCACAGTTTGCCCAGGTCTGGGCTAGAGGATCGCCCACACATTATGAAACACGGAAAAAAGGAGGTTAGTGATTGTATTACATCATGTACAGTAGGGAGAATAGTGTCGAGGTGGTATCATGCAATGCTAACAGTTTTTCCCTGCAGTTAGTAATTTATTTTATATGTTCCGATGGAAGAACAAAATTAGATAATGTAGGGTATCATTAATTATAATTTAACTGCTGCTACTATAATACTCGCTTGTTATGTTTATTACATACATACATACCTACAAAATCCTCATGCAGCCATAGGCTATGGAGGTCCAACCAGACTGTGAAATTTTCCTCTCCAGACGTGTCTGTTCTAAGCTACTGCTGCTTCATTTGACCACTTTAAGCCAATTCTAGCAAGGTCCTGTTCGACATTGTCTTCCCATCGCTTCCTAAGTCCCCCTTTTTCTGAAACCCTTAGGCACAATATTCATAATCCTGTTTCCTAATATGCGGCTATGCATATGGGAAACATGGCTAAACCACGCAGTCTCTCTCTCTGCACAATATGCTGCTCACACTTTACCAGTTTTGTCCATAGCCTTTACAAAGTTTTTCATAAGCCCCAGTTTGATATGTAGTGGTAGGAGCAGAACATCAGAGGGATCAAATAGAGGGTTATACCTCATATTATTCTTTCCAGGAATAAAACATCTCTTTTGGGCCAGTCTTTTTTGTAGTGTTCCTTTTTGGCCCTACTGTCCCATAAACGCAGAAAACAGCAAAATCTGTGAAGCCTCATTGAAGTCCGAGCAAGAGAAATATGAATTTTAGGTCACCATATTGTCCACTTAAACTGGTCATATTTTATAGCACTGAGTATTTTTCCCATGCTTTCATAAAAATCCTTCATTTCCACAGCGTGCTCACTGGAATGGAAGGTTTTTGGTTTCCTTTATGCAAAAACACAGCTTTTAAGCTGCATTTTGACGAATCTATAAATAGACGCCATTCCTTAGGGTCGTGAGTTGTTCCAATTTCTTCCATCAGCCCTAAAATATCTGTGCAGAAACAGAAACCATCTTGCACCTCGCAATAAGCAGATAAAGCCAAATTTTTCTTTCTGAACAGAAAAACTCTGGTACCCTTAGTCAGAAGATTCCACTCTTGAAGTCTTGAACCTAAAACCTCAGCTTGTTGTTTGAATTGGTTTCGAACAAGATCATTTACTTCACTTTGCTGAATCAGATGAGGCTCGTCTAACTTTTTAGGGGTGTATATAGGATCATGATATGTATGTGCCTCAAAGTCTTCCTCTGATTAATTGGAATCAATCTCCTCCCATTTGGTTGGAGGAGTTGGTATAGGAAGATCTTCTCCATGAGGAACTGGTCTTATGGCTGAATGCACATTTGGATATTGTATTTTGCTTTTGTTCTTTTTTGAAAAGCCCAACACTTTAGTTAAGCAAAAATAGCGATCATGCAAGTGACTAGTTGGCTCACGCCCAAACCATTGGAACTGCGAAGGGCATGATTTTATCTTACCTTTCAACCATTCACTCAGGCCAACAAAGAACGAAATGCAGCACATATATGGAGCACATATTTTGTCCTGATCTCCAACAGGACATCCAAAATACAAGTTAAAAGCTTTCTTCACCATCTTTGTCAAAGAACTACCATGTGATGTTAAAATATAATTTCCACACACATAACAAAACATATCTGGCACATTAACACATCCGTGACGCTGCCTTTGTGCCATTGAAATGCCAAATTTCACTCTTCGACGTACAGCACGTGTTCCTCCTACAATGAAAGAAATAAGAATGGCAGTCTGAGGTTAGGTTACTGTTACATGTTTTCTGCCACTTGGCAATCAGTGTTGCCAGCCACAAAAAATAAAATATCTAGTATCCTCCCAGTTGTATGGAGGTTTTGGTATATGAATATCCTAATAAGAGTCAAACTGACCAATAACATAAAAACATGACATGTTAGCCATTTTTTAAGGCCAGAATAGTTAAAGGTAATTATAATTGTTCATGTTATAAAATCCTTGTAAACCAGTGTTATTTGAGGTTTTCACTACCTTCCTCAAGGCAATTTAACAACGCAGAAAAATTCTCTTTTAATTATTTTTAAACCTTACTTTTAAAAATTCATTCAATTTGCAGACGGTTGCTAGTAGCCAATACCAGCAAACAAAACTGATCATTCCGGAATAAAAATAATTCCCTTTCGAATTTATTTTAAATAACGAACATCGTAAATGCATTTCGAAAATAGGAACGCGAAGAAATATTAAGACAGTTTATAGTTTAATTATATACATTCCAGTGGAATGTATGTGTCATAATATTTGTTTTCTTGCACCTAATAAATCGTCCAAGTACATATAAATATTCATGTTTCATTTTAATTTTTTTCATTTCAACTAGCCATTGAATAGGAAATCTAGGATAATCTATTCAAGCAAAGTATTTTATGCGTAAATTACACTAACGCAAATTTTAGCATAAAAAAATCATTAATATCTGTTGGTACTAAAAATATAATCTGCCGGAGATCACCTTGTGCAGAGATGAAAATTCCAAAATCAAACGTTTAGAATGCTGCTCAGAAACGATGAGTTAACCTTCTGTAGTTACTATTTTGCGACAGAGTAGCGATTGTAAAATTCCTATTCCAATCCTACATCTTTTGAGTCAAAATGTACTCACAAATGGTGCTCCAGTTCGCTCTGTGAGACATTGTGGTCTTAAAAGTCATCTGTTGAGCTAACCATTAAGAAAGAAATCAATTCCTTCCCCATGGCAATAACGAAAACGTACACTCTGTGTACGTTTTCGTGTAAGAAAATAAATGACACTAGAAGACGAATAGAAAATACCTATTTTCCCATTTTAGTTCATTTGACTATTCAAATGCTATGTCTAGTTATAAGTATAATACAAACATAATTATTGGTTTTACAAGAAAGATATTATTTCTTCTTATTATATATTTCGTGCTTTTTTTAAACAAAAATGCTATTTGCATGTTGTTTTTATGAAAATTAACCATTTCACTTCAGAAATAATTTATTCCTCAGACTAGTGCTATTTCATCCTCATCACCATCATCCTCAAGCAGCCATGTGCTACGGAGATCCAATCAGACCGTGCAATTTAGTTCTCCAAGCAAGTCTATCCTGAGCTACATCTACTGCATCTGGCCACTGCACACCAATTCTAACAAGGTCCTGTTTGACATTGTCTGCCCACCGCATCCTAGGTCTCCCCCTCTTTCTGAAGCCTTTAGGCACACTGTTCATAACCCTATTCGCCAATCTATAATTATTCATACGGGCAACATGGCCAAACCAACGGAGTCTCTCTCTGCACAATATGCTGCTTAAAGAAGGTTGCAAACTCCTTTGCCTAACCTCATCATTAGTTACAAAGTTGAACCACCTAATGCCCAAGATACTGCGTAAGCATCTGGAATCAAAAGCATCTAGTTTCCTGTTATCTTGTTTACAAACTGTCCAAGTTTCACTACCATAACTAACCTTAGAAAGAACCAAATTATTATACAGTCTAATTTTAGTCTTTAGGTGTATAAGCCTATTTCTCCACACTCTCCATAGATTCTTAAAAGTCCCAGCAGCAATCCCTATTCGTCATTAATCTCATGCCGCACATCACCATTATCTGTTACATAGCTCCCAAGATAATTAAACTGTGACACCTGCTCAAGACTGCAACCATTCACATTAACTGAATCACAGCCTGCCTGACCAATTTTCATCACTTTAGTTTTCTCTCTGTTTATAACCAAACCTACTCTACTACCAGTCTCATCAACAGCTCGAATGAAAGAGTTCATCTCATCAACATCATTTTCCAAAAGGGCTAAATCATCAGCATAATCTAAATCAGAAATTTTCGTATCTCCAGTCCATTTAAAGCCAAAATCTTTCCCTTGAAGTGAATTTCGATAACATAATCAATAACCAAGCTAAAGAGAAAAGGAGACAAAATGCACCCTTGTCGAACACCAGAAGTAATGCTAAACCAATTGCTACAAGCCTTACCAACACTCACACACGACTCAGTGTTATTATAGAGAGCTTTCATTATGTTAACTAACTTGTCTGGTATACCATATGATCTCACAATCAACCACACATTATGACGATCAACAGAGTCGAAAGCCTTTTTGAAATCAACAAAACTAGCAACCAAAGGTTTCTGAAACTCTAAACATTTCTCAAGAATCTGCCTAAGTGAAAATATCTGATCCACACATCCCCTACCACTTCTGAATCCACATTGCTCATCACGCAATTGACTGTCAACCAGATTCTTAATTCTATTAAGCACAATCATGGAAAGAACTTTACCTGGAACAGAGAGTAGGCTGATACTTTATAGTTATCATAAGAACTGCGATCACCTTTTCTGAAAATAGGGATAACAATAGCTCTGGTAAAATCCTTAGGAACCATGCCTTTATCATAAAAGATATTCAGAATTTCAGTCATCCAAGAGGTAAATTCATACAAATGCATTTTTGGAAGTAACATATAGCATTCGATATGCAGAAAATAAAATGAAATACAAAGTGAAAAATTGATTTTTTATTGATTATAAATAAGCTCACCGGACTAAAACCTAGTCACCCCTAGCTGAATGTCACCTAATAGCACGTCGTGGAACCTAAGAACAGGGGAAATCCTATCTGGCATGGATGCCACTACTGTGTGGTTGTAGTGCACATCAATATTCATCCACTCTTCCACAGGCAAATGCCGCAGTTCGGCCACATTGCCCGGATGAATGGGATGGCGCTTCACTCATTGCTCCAAATAATCCCACAAATGTTCTGTGGGATTCAAATACGGGAATTTGGCGGGTCAATCGAAATGTCTGAAGGCTTCATAATGCTCGTCGTGACAATCCGACACACTTCGAGCCATGTGCACGCGACAATTGTCGTCTTGGAAGACGGGTATCCTTCTGGTGTTCACTGTGGAGATGTTGCACAAAAGGCAACATGTGGTCGTCCAGTAGCTCCATATAGCCCTTCTGGTTCAGGTGTGACGTCACCGCAACCAAAAGGACCCATTTTCTCGTACGTGAAACACACCTGGAACTTCAAAGAACATCCTCTAGTTGAACAGAACCTTGCACACAGTCTGCATGGAAGGCTTCATGCAACATACGATGTACCCATCGCCTCGCATCATTCGGAACAACACAGCAAAAACACAAGCAAAAACATCACTCATCCGACCAGATCACACACTTCAGAGTGTCGACAGTCCAGTATTTGTGGCGCCGCGCCCACTGTAGCCGTCCAGCCTTATGCAGAGCTGTTAACATGGTCTCGTCCGAGATACTCTGCTCCAGATATCCATGACGTGCAGTTCATTTCGAAGTGTTCCTTCGGAAACGGCTTGTTATAGGCCTGCATTGACTGACTGGAGCAGTTCCTGCCTCGTTGCAAAGCGGGCTGCCATAACAGTGTGTGACACACTGCGGCAGTCCCTATTGATGAGCAGTCTTTTTGCCACAGTTCTGGCTACGATTAGCGGTGGATTGCTATATACGCCACTGCTGCAAGACCCTTTGGACAGTATGTTTCGACACACCAGCAAAAACAGCAACTTCTTGTACACTATGCCATTTGGCTCAGCCAAACGCAATAACACCTTTCTGTCACTAATTCACATCTTTGGCACGACCTATGTTTCATGGAGCGACTAACACACACGTGGCACACAACCACTTCTTGTCACTGTATGCACCCTGTAGCGCACGGCATAACTTTTTGTAGGATGCATTTATTACTGATGCGCCCTCTGTCGCTGTTGAACGGATGTAACCCTCTTACTGTGTAGATGACTAAATTTTTTTCCAGTGAACTTATTTCAGATGAAATATGCATCATTTTAAAATATGTGAATAAAACAGATTATCTACTTTACAAATTCAAAGATTAAGAAATATATATTTAATACTAAAACATAAATTTGATTATGCAAATCTGTATGTGAATCAATTGCATCTTATGGTATACCCACTTATGGTACAACCAAACTAACAAATATAAAGGAAACAAAAATCTCCAATGTGTAATACACGAAAAATATATATAATACTTACAACACAGACAAAATTATGCGACTTTAAGAGACAGATTTCATTACTCGAACTTGTTATCATGCAGAAACTTATATCTCTATCACATGATCTTTAAAAATTATTTCGGTAACACGTTTAAAAAGGAAAAACACCATAGTAGAAATACAAGATTAGAAAATAAAAATTATTATAATATACTTAAATTTAAAAACAATTATGGAAGATATATCAATGAGTTTAAAGTACCACACACACTTTTATTTCAATTCTAAGAGAAATAATAAATATAAAGAGATATAATAGACTATACAGGGTGATTGTAAACTCTTTCAACAAAAAAGAGGGGTGATAGTACACATCAAGACGAACAATTGTTGCAATGGAACCTAGGGTCGCATTCCACTCCTTCCTCCAGAGAAGTGTAAAGTTACATATGCACTTTGATCCTTCAACAGTGAAAACAAAGGCACTTAACCAATTTATGAGTTGCTTAATTACATTCGCGTCAGATAAAGACTCAAAGTAACTGCTCAAAGTGGCTTCCGAGGGCGTTGTTGCACAGCCCACACCTGCGAATGAAGGACTGTCGCACCCTCTCGTAGACTCCTTGTGTGGTGTTGGTCTTGTTCGCTGCAACTCCTTTTCTCGCGACGAGATCTTCCAGGGAGTCCACAGGTGTCTCGTACACAAGTGTTTTCATGTGCCCCCAGAAGAAGACGTCTAGTGGATTGAGGTCTGGGGAGCGTGGAGGTCAGGAGGCCAAGCCACAGGTCCACCATGTCCAATCCACTGCCCGGAATATGTTGCATTTAGGAAGTGTCAGACCTCGATGGAAAAGTGTGCTGGGGCCCCATGATGCATAAATCACATGTCTCTCTACGTGGTGAGCGGAACACCCTGCAACAGACCTGGAAGCACTTGCTCCAGAAACACATGGTAGGCTGCACCAGTCAATCGTTCTGGCAAGAGGTAAAGTTCCACCAGACAGTCACCCAGGATACCTGCCCAGATGTTGACGCCAAATTTCTTCTGGTGTTTACGAGGGTCAGTGACGTGTGGATTTTCTTGAGCCCAAGTGTGCTGATTGTGATTGTTGAAAATGCGTTCTCGGTTAAACGTGACCTCATCACTAAATAACACTAATGCGAGAAATTGCGATTAACATTTTTCATCTGGAGCATCCACCTAACAAACTCTACCCGGCGAGGATAGTCATCTTCGTTCAAAGCTTGGACCTTCTGCACGTGGAAGGGATGCATCCGTGCCTCATGTAGGACATTCCACACCGAGGTTTGACAAACTCGCATTTCGGATGACACCACTCGCGTACTTGTGGAAGGAACTTCTGCAAATCGCTGCAAGACACGTTCTTCCATTTCCGGTGTCCACAGTCTTCGCGAACGTCCAGTATCACTCATTGAGATAGCCAACGAGGCTGTTTCACGCAGTGTTCGATCAACACTGGCGAAGGTCGAATGGTAAGAAATGCGACGATTCGGAAATCTCTCACGGTACAATCTTTGTGCTTCACGTCCATTACCAAATGCTTGGCCGTACGTCAGATGCATATCCGCCAATTCCTCACGAATGTCCTTTACGAATATGTCACTTATCATGTGTCGTTATCACGGTAATGTCGATGAACGGGTTCGGCTGAGTTTTTAAATGTTTGTTCTTAATCGTCTACGCACTTGCTCAGCGCACCTGATTTGCATCTTGTGCTTTTCATGCACCGGTTGTAAATACTTGTGCATGCGTGGCGTTTTTCGAAAGTACTCTTTTCTGGCGGAAGGAGTGGAATGCGACCCTAGTGTTCCATTGCAATAATTGGTCATCTTGATGTGTACTATTACCCCTCTTTTTTGTTGAAAGTGTTTGCAATCACCCTGTATATAAATTAAAAAGCTTATCTTTGAGTAATTGTATACCTTAATTAAATTTTAGTAAATTTCATAAATCTTTTTACATTTCATACATATATATATTTATCTCATTATTTTCTGATAAAATTCAAAAACTGAGGTAATATATCTATAATTATAATGAATATATTATTCAATTACCTAGAGATAAGCTTCTTAGTTTGTGGGTCATATGCATTTTGTATTGTATTATAAGCTCTTATTAAAAAAAAGAATTTATTTATATAAAGGAAAATATATTCGTAATATTTACTCTATTTCATATTTGTGCCGAATTTTTAGCATTTTTTTTCCTAATTCAAAGAAATTATCTTTCACTATACTTTAAATTTTCATTTTTGCTATTAAACTATGCTATGTTATATTGAATTTCATTCTAACAATCTTCGCATGTTGATATTAAGCTGTACCTACCAGATCTTAGTTAAAAAAAAATTCATATATTAAATTTATTCTACTACACTTAATCCAAATGTTCTTCATATACATGTTAAGGACAGTTTCTGCGTGAGTGGGAACTGAAATACGTTTTAGAAATATAGTTAAGGATTTTGTTTTGAATCTAACGTTACAGAAACAATACGATACTAAACATCACATTATTTACAAAATAAAGTTCAACACAGAATAATTGTGAAGAGTTCATAAAAGTTCACTATATTGCTGCAGATAAAAGTAAGTACATGCGGCAGTCATTGGAGATATTAAAGTGTCCAAAAGACTCCATCCTTTGGATACTTTAATTTTCTTTTAGACCCTTCTATGTCCAAAAATTTTAGATATCTCCTTGTTAAAGTGTCCCAAGGACTCCATTCTTTGAACACTTTAATATATCCAATGGATCCTTATGTATTTACGCATACCTACAATAATATACTGAACATTTACGATCACACTGTTAGTCACATCTAAATATATTGTTACGACAGATGAACGTGCTGCAGTGAGTTTATGATAAACTTAACATGAACGCTCGTGTATGCTTCTCCGAGAGATTTATTTTAACCAACGAATTGGAGAGAACCGATCTAAAAAAATAGAAGAGATAGAGTTGTTGTTGGAATTGCCTTAGTCTGTGCATGATAATCCAAAGCAGGGGTCCTCAACGTGGAGTACGCGATAAAAGTTTTTGGGGTATGCCGTAAGAGCTCAGGGGTCGCTAGATCTAGTAACAAAGTCGCTAAGTTGGCATTATTATACTATAACTATAGTTTTATCTATCTATATAAGGGATACGCCAGTTACATACACATTTCCAGGGGTACGTGAAGCACAAAAGGTTGAGAACTACTGGTCTAAAGAATAAATGTTTTTATTTGGTGTGTGCGAGGGAGGTCGATTAGTTTATTGGTGTGGATCGTGCTGTTTAAGTTGGTAAAGATAAAGAAGAATTTGTCGTCTTGTGTGTGGTGATCAACGCTTGAAAAAAATTGGTTCTGAGAAACCAATATACTTAGCCACAGTTTTGGAGTACTTGAGGACTAAAACCTAAGAAGGAAATCATTTTTGTGTATAGTTATTTAGATATGTAGGAATTGGTAAAGTTATTCTCGAGATATTGCAAGTATTCACATATATGATTTTAGTTAGATTGAATATTTATTTATCAACATGATTTTAATCTTGTTTCGTGAATTGGATGTGAATAGAATTGTGATAATGGATTCTTCTGAAAGTTGATCTTTTCATTATTATAGAGTTTCGTGCCGGTTGACTTAGTTTGTTTATAAATAATTTCATCCATGCTTTTGTAATAAATTGCATTGTATTGTAATTTTCACTGACCAATTTTTACTTGTACTCACGCTCAGTGCTCATCCATTTTTAATTGCAACAATATTAACAGAACATAAATGCTAATTTTAAGATCTGAATATCTGTATTATGGTTCAATTTAACGTTAATCACTTTCCACTTATCTCTTCATAATTACCTATATCTAATGATATCGTTTCAACTTATTAATTAACTTATAGTCTACTCATGTTTCGCCTAAATCTGCTTTTCAAAGTGAAATGATATTACAGTTTATTTTCCCCAAATATTAATTACTTCTCTTATTCTCCAGGCAAATTCTTTGAAAATAAAATAATGAAAGAGCCAATGGTTCCTAGTTATCCCTTTGATATCTATTTGAATATATGTGGTATTCTATTCTTACGATATTTTAATTAATAATTTGTTCGAACATTAGCTAACCCTTCGATTATTTTTGTTTCTATTTATTGCCATGAATTTTCATTACGAAATAGGCAATTCTGTTAAATTTAATACCATTCCTATTAGATGTTTACAAATCGTAATTTTTGATGATATCAAAATAATTTCGTTTTTCTTTTCTGGTTTACACTAAGAATAAAAAAAAAGGACTAGGAGGGTGATTTCATCTATGTTTGTTAATATCAACTTTGTCCAGGCCTGGAATGATAGAGGAGGCTAGGATCTCCAGGCCTATTTTAAGCCTCCTATATCACACCTGGCCTGGACAAAGCTTCCTAGCTTCCTATATCATACTAGGCCTGTACAAAGCCTTTTATATCTCACACCTTGCCTGGACAAAACGTCCTAGCCTCCTATATCATTCTAGGCCTGGACAAAGCCTCCTATATCTCACACTTTGCTTGGACAAAACGTCCTAGTCTCCTATATCATGTCAGTCCTGGACAAAGCTTCCTATATCACACCTGGCCTGGACAAAGCCTCCTAGCCTTCTATATTATACTAGGCGTGGACAAAGTATCCTAGTCTCTTTATCATACCTGGTCTGGACAAAGTCAGCTCGCCTCCTATATCATACCAGGCCTGGACAGAGCCTCCTATATCACACCTGACCTGGACAAAACATCCTATATCATACCAGGTCTGGACAAAGCTTCCTAAATCAGAGTTGACCTGGACAAAGCTTCCTAGTCTCCTATATCATACAAGGCCTGGACAAAACCTCTTATATCACACCTTACCTGGACAAAGCTTCCTATATCACATCTGACCTGGACAAAGCTTCCTATATCACATTTGATCTGGACAAAGCTTCCTAGTATCCTATATCATACAAGGCCTGGACAAAGCTTCCTAGCCTCCTATATCATACAAGACCCGGACAAAGCCTCTTATATCACATCTTACCTGGACAAAGCATCCTATATCTTACCAGGCCTGGACAAAGCATCCTATATCTTACCAGGCGTGGACAAAGCTTCCTATATCACATTTGACCTGGACAACGCCTCCTAGCCTCCTATATCATACCACGCCTGGAGAAAGCTTCCTATATCAAACCTGACCTGAACAAAGCCTCCTACATCATATCAAGCCTGGACAAAGCTTCCTATATCACACTTGACCTGTACAACGCCTCCTAGCCTCCTATACCATACTAGGCCTGGACGAAGTTTCCTATATCACACCTGACCTGGGAAAAGCCTCCTATATCATACCAGACCTGAACAAAGCCTACTACATCACATCTGGCCTGGACAAAACCTACTTGTCTCCTATATCATACTAGGCCTGGACAAAGCCTCCTATATTATACTAGGCGTGGACAAGTAACCTAGACAAGTGCTGCCCAACTTCTCTAAGACCGTGGGCCATTTTTGTCTTTCGCCAATATTTCGCGGGTCATTTTTTCCTTTCGCCAATATTTCGCGGGCCATTTTTTCTTTCGCCGATATTTCGCGCGCCAAAAAAAAAAGATTAGGATAGGATATGTAATTGAAAAGTCAGTTCATGTCATCTCAAAAAATTATATTATTTATACGAAAAATAAAGAGTAATAATAAACCAATATAAATTTTCTAAACCTTATCAAATATTTAATAAATTTAATGGGAGCATTGTGGCCGTAGTTGTTAGGCAATAAGAATAGAATGAGTAAGTTGAAATAATGCAATAGTAATTGCAAATAGAATGAGTAAGTTGAAGATAAAATAAGTTGACAAAAAATTATAAGGTGAATTACAGATATTTATTTAAAGTTTCAAGCAAAAACTTGATTTTGTTCGCGGGCCACAAAAATCCTTATCCCAAAAGAATTAATTTAAATAAAATTTAATAAATTTAATTTAAATAAATTTAATTTAAATAAATAGGTCAGCGCTGTCCAACTGCGGCCCGTGAGTCGCTAGTTGGACAACGCTGACCTAGACTCTTTATCACACCTAGTTTGAACAAAGCCTTCTTTCCTCCTATTATCATATGAGACCTGGAAAAAGCTCCCTATATCACACTTCACCTAGACAAAGCCTCCTATATCACACATGGCCTGGATAAAACCTCCTATATCATACTTGGCCTGGACAAAACCTCCAAGCCTCCTATATCATACCAGGCCTGGACAAAGCTTCCTATATCACACCTGACCTTGAAAAAGCCTCCTATATCACACATAGCCTGGATAAAACCTCCTATATCACACCTAGCCTGGACAAAACCTCCAAGCTTCCTATATCATACCAGGCCTGGACAAAATTAATATTAACAAATACTGACGGAATCACCCTCCTAGTTCTTCTTCGTTGAATTTTGAGTGTAAACCAGAAAGAAAAACGAAATTATTTTGATAACATCAAAAATTACGATTTGTAAACATCTAAGCGCTTGGCTTAGCGCTTGGCTACTGATCTAAGGGCTGATCTAAGCGCTTGGCTACTGATCAAAGGGACTTGGGTTCGAGCCCCGGGTAAGGCATGGCTGTTTGTGTCGTTTTTCTGCTGAGGTCCTGCTATCCTCTCAGACCTTCTACTATTGTATATAAACTGACAGGCTCCTGTCAGACCTATGTGGCAAGCAGCTGCTTGAGGGGGTATTTATTTATTTATATTTATTTATAAATGTGGTTTCACCTGATGGCGTTGCATAGGAATATGATAGATTACGTTTTAATTAGCAGCAAATGGGCTAGTTCGGTAGGAATATCAGATCATACAGGAGAGCTGAAATTGGATCGGACTATTACCTGATCAACTGAAGCTTAAGAAATATTGTGCTAAAGATTAAGAGAATTAGTTTTCACACTGAAAGTCTGAAGATGGTATT
Organism: Ryuthela nishihirai; assembly: GCA_038380435.1. NCBI lineage: Eukaryota > Metazoa > Arthropoda > Arachnida > Araneae > Heptathelidae > Ryuthela > Ryuthela nishihirai. The sequence goes on along the minus strand of JAWZYU010000019.1, from coordinate 14,599,143 downwards.
TCAGATTTTGTGACTTTGGCAGATGTCGCTCTTTTCCTACCGCATAAAATACCCCCTCAAGCAACCCCCTCAAGCAGCTGCTTGAGGGGGTATTTATTTTTTATTCATTAATAGGAATGGTGTTAAAGTTAACACAATTACATATTTCTTAATGAAAACGCATGATGATAAAAACAGAAAAATAACAAAAATAATCGGAAAGTAGGACACATTTGAACAAATTATTAATTAAAATATCATAAGAACAGAATGCAAAATATATTTAAGTAAATATCACACATCACGTTGGAAGAATTAGGAACTACTGACTCTTTCATCATTTTATTTTCAAAGGATGTAAAAAGAGAATGAAAGAAATAATTAATATTTGGGGAAAATAAAGTATAATACGATCATTTCACTTTGAAAAGCAGATTTAGGCGAAACATGAATAGACTATAGGTTGATTAAGAAGTTGAAATGATATCATTGGATATAAGTAATTATGAATAGTAAAGTGGAAACTGGTTAACGTTAAATTTAACCATAATACAGATATTCAGATCTTAAAATTAGCATCTGTGTTATATTAATATATGTAGATGTGACGAATAATGCATTCGTAAATGTTTAGTATATTACTGTAGGTAAACGTAAATTCCTAAGGATCCATTGGAGAAATTAAAGTGTTCAAAGAATGGAGTCCTTTGGACACTTTAACAAGGAGAAATCTAAAACTTTTAGGACATAGAGGGGTCTAAAAGTAAATTAAAATATCCAAAGGATGGAGTCTTTTGGACACTTTAACATATCCAATGACTGCCGCATGTAACTTACTTTTATCTGCAGCAATATAGTGAACTTTTACGAACTCTTCACAATCATTCTGTGTTGAACTTTATTTTGTAAATAATGTGAGTTTAGTATCCTATTGTTTCTGTAACGTTAGATTCAAAACAAAATCCTTAACTATATTTCTAAAAAGTATTTCAGTTCCCACTCACGCAGAAACTGTCCTTAACATGTATATGAAGAACATTTGGATTAAGTGTAGTAAAATAAATTTAATATATGAATTTTTTTTAACTAAGATCTGGTAGGTACAGCTTAATATCAACATACGAAGATTGTTAGAATGAAATTCAATACAACATAGCATAGTTTAATAGCAAAACTGAAATTTTAAAGCATAGTGGGAGATAATTTCTTTGAGTTGGTAAAAAATGCTAAAAATTCGGCACAAATATGAAATAGAGTAAATATTATGAATAAATTTTCTTTTATTTAAATTAATTATTTTTCATTAATAAGAGCTTATAATACAATACATAATGCATATGACCCACAAACTAGGAAGCTTATCTGAAGGTATTTGAATAACATATACTTTAGGATTATACATATATTCCCTCAGTTTTTAATTTTACCAAAAAATAATGAGATAAATAATACATGTAAAATGCAAAATGGTTTATGAAATTTACTAAAATTTAATTAAGGTATATAATTAATCAAAACTAATCTTTTTAACTTATTTATAGTCTATTATATCTCTTTATATTTATTATTTCTCTTAGAATTGAAATAAAATTAAGGTATATAATTAATCAAAACTAATCTTTTTAATTTATTTACAGTCTATTATATCTCTTTATATTTATTATTTCTCTTAGAATTGAAATAAAATTGTGTGTGATACTTTATACTCAGTGATATATCTTCCATCATTGTTTTTAAATTTAGGTAGATTACAATAATTTTTATTTCCTAATCCTGTATTTCTACTATTGTGTATTTCCTTTTTAAACGTGTTATCAAAATAATTTTAAAGATCATGTGATAGAGATATAAGTTTCTGCATGATAAAAGTTCGAGTAATGCAATCTCTCTCTTAAAGTCGCGTAATTTTATCTGTGTTGTAAGTATTATATTATAGATATTTTTCGTGTATTACACATTGGAGATTTTCGTTTCCTTTATATTTGTTAGTTTGGTTGTACCATAAGTGGGTATACCATAAGATGCAATTGATTCACATACAGATTTGTATAATCAAATTTATGTTTTAGTATTAAATATATATTTCTTAATCTTTGAATTTTTAAAGTAGATAATCTGATTTATTCACATATTTTAAAATGATGCATATTCCATCTGAAATAAGTTCACTGTAAAAAAATTTAGTCATCCCCATAGTAAGAGGGTTACGTCCGTTCAACAGCGACAGAGGGCGCATCAGTAATAAATGCATCCTACAAAAAGTTATGCCGTGCGCTACGGGGTGCATACAGTGACAAGAAGTGGTTGTGTGCCACGTGTGTGTTAGTCGCTGCGTGAAACATGGGTCGCGCCAAAGATGTGAATTAGTGGCAGAAAGGTGTTATTGCGTTTGGCTGAGCCAAAGGGCATAGTGTACAAGAAGTTGCTACCTTCGCAGGTATATGGAAACGTACTGTCCAAAGGGTCTTCCAGCAGTTTCGTACATCGCAGTCCACCGCTAATCGTCGCCAGAGCTGCGGCAGAAAAACTGTGCTCATCAATAGGGACATTCCCAGAGTGTCACGCACTATTAGGGCAAACTGCTTTGCAACGAGGCAGAAATTGCTCCAGTAAGTTAATGCAGGCCAACAGCAAGATATTCCCCAACGAACACTCCGAAGAGAACTGCATGCTATGGATATCTGGAGCAGAGTACCGCGGAAGAGACCCATGTTAACAGTTCTGCACAAGGCTGCACGGCTACAGTGGTCACGGCGCCACAAAGACTGGACTGTCGACTCTTGGAATCGTGTGATCTGCTCGGATGAGTCATGTTTTTCCTTGTACTGGAATGATGCGAGGCGACCGGTACATCGTAAGCCTCATAAAGCCTTCCATGCGGATTGTGTGCAAGGTTCTGTTCAGATGGAGGAGGTTCTGTGATGTTTTGAGTGTGTTTCACGTACGAGGAAATGGGTCCTTTGGTTGCGGTGACGTCACACGTGAACTAGAAGGGCTATATGGAACTACCGGACGACCACATATTTTCTTTTGTGCAGCATTTCCACAGTGAACAACAGAAGGATACCCCAGTCCTCCAAGATGAAAATTGTCGCGTGCACATGGTTCAAAATGTGTCGGATTGTCACGATGAGCATTCTGAAGCCTTCAGACATCTCGACTGGCCCGCCAAATCCCCGGATATGAATCCCATAAAAATTTGTGGGACTATTTGGAGCAACGAGTGAAGCGCCGTCCCAAACATCCGTCCAATCTGGCCGAACAGAGGCATTTGCTGCTGGGTTGGGTTGTTTTACCTCTGAGCGGCACTTTTTTGCACACCATGGGCTAAATGGCCAGGTCACATGGACCCCGTAGGCTCAGAGAAGGTTGGGGGACGGGACCCACTGGAACAGCTGTTGGGAGACAGATGGTAGCCTCCCGTCAAGGCCATCCAGCGTGTTCTTTAACGTGCACAGGGTATGTCTCTCCCGCACATGGGGCCACGGCTTAACGTCCCATCCGACGGACGGCGGCCTTTCCAAGCCCATCGGTGTCCCCTACTGACCGTGGGCAGGGCAGGGAATTTTGCGGAGATAAATCTGAACGCTGACCCAGCTGGGACTCGAACCTGCGAACTACAGATTACGAGCCTGGCGCACTACCGACTGAGCCACCCCGCCCCATTTGCTGCTGGAAGAGTGGATGAATATTGATGGCACTACTTCCATACACTGGTGGCATCCGTACCAGACGGGATTTCGGACGAAGGCGTTACGCGCTATTAAGTGACATTCAGCCGGGGGGTGATTAATTTTTTGTCCGATGAACTTATATTGCAAATTTTAACACATATAGTTGGGTAACCCAAATAATCATCTAGGGAGGAAAAGAATTATGTTACTTTATCGTAATCCAGTTGATACTTCATCAGCAAATGTCTCTCTTGATCCTACAATTCGTTTAATTGCTTAAAAAAACTGCTTACACTGCTTTAATCATCTGCTTTAAACACTTTAATCGTGAAATATATAAATTTACCAGTGATAATAGAAATTGAAATGATTGGAAAACTGTACTTCGATGAATTTAAAAATGGGCTACATTTAATACACGAATTACATTTATATCATACCTCTAAAAAATTAGATGGTAAATTAAGTGAAGCCAATAAAAAATTCTAATCTTTAAAATTAAAGATATTAATGTATCATGAATGATTTACTGACATTAAAATGGCAAGGTAAAACAATTAAATTAATTAACTTTAAAATTAAAATAAAATTTAGCTATATGAGGAAGTGATACCATGTTTAAATATTAGGTGAATGTTATGAAAGTTATTTCCTATCCGTCGCTTTCCATTTCATTTTAACTATTCGTCCTTGTTTCTGTTATAATCTGGAAAAAAGCTATATGATCCTAATTACCAATTTTAACCCAGAAGTAAATGATTCAATCCTTATATAATAGAAAAAAAAATCCTTATCCAAAAGAAAGAATAATTCCATCCTGTTTATAGAAATACAATTATTCTCATTTCATTTATTCATCTACGGTGAGAGGTAGCGAGAGATATAGCGAGGATAATAGACTATATAATGCAAATCTCATTCTTTCAATTCGAGGCGCTGCCTACACATTAAAGCCTCCTTATATTTCACCTCGAAATATCCTAAAATTAATCAAGCTAATATAATTCAACTGATCTCAGTAGAATACAGAGCTCTTCAAATAGAAGCATACACTTTTAAAAATTAATTTTACAAAAACTGATGACGCTAAATCCATGTTTTACATATTGATGGAAAAGAAATATCTCAGAGTTTTGTTTTAAAACTTTTGCGAAGTAGCGCGGAATAATTCTGAGAAGGGAATTGTTGCGACAGACGAACGTGCTACAATGAATTTATGAAAAAAAAACGCTTCATGGACTTCCGCGTGTGCTTCAGCGTGAGAATTACGTCACCAACGACATCGAGCGACTTGACAAAAAGAATAAGGAATAAAGTTTTGTTATGAAGGGCAGTTGAAGTGCAAAAGGAAATGTAGTTAGTCTAAGTTTTTATACGATAAGATATTTCAAAGAATAGATGTTTTATGTGGTGAGTGCGCGGGAGGTTAAAAGAGTTAATTAGTGTAGAGTTTTGTTAGTAAAACTAGTAAGAAAAGACAAAGGATTGTTTATTCTGAAGTGAAGGTTATACAAGGAACATGGCAATCAAAATGAAGAGGTAATATGTTAGTCGAGTAGACAGAGCTGGTCTTAACTTTTCTATAAGAAAAATTAATCACTTGGTATATAATCACATTTAGTTGTTTGTAAGATTATCGATAGATTGTGGATTTGGTCACATATATGATAAGCACTGGTTGAATTTAGCTTGTATAAATGATTTCATCCATACTTTTGTAATAAATTACATTGTTTTAGAATTATCATTGTTATGTACTTATTATTTAATTGAACTCACGTTCAGTTTCATCCATTTAATTTGTAACACAATTTTGTTCCAAATGGTGGCAAATGTACGCCAAGATAATCGTGCTCAAATCAGACTTTCAGGTGAATTTTTATGATTGGCAATTCTGCTTCCAAATGTTTTAGCATCCATATCTCCTCTAAAGTGTCAAACGCAAAATTTGAAAATCGAGAGTTAAATAAATGTGACTGCATTTTTGATGACCCCTATAGAAAGAAATCGAGCGAAGTTAGGTCCGATGAACAAGAGGGGGTCACTTATGGAGGACGCCACAACCGATGCAACGGTCAGGAAACTGCTGATTTAGATAATATCTAACTTGCAAAGTAATGGAGTAACCCGCTATCATGCTGAAAAATGTTTGTTCGTTCTGGGTCCATTTCGTTGATTTGTGGTAACAGAAAGTTCTCTAGCATATCTAAAAATACGACACTAGGGATTTTTCTCACGAAAAAGAAGGCCCGTAAACTTTAGCAAACTGGAAAAAAAAAGCTCGTACATTTCTCTTAATTTTCATGCAATTTATTTTCATTTCTTGTGATTCTCTATTTTTCAGTTCCCGTGGTGTGACCGTTTATTTCCGTTTCTCTTTTTGTGAAAAAGTAACTGATAATAAGAGATAAAACAAAAGTGCATTTTTTTGTGAGAAATAAGTCAGTTATATATGTTTGTAATTTAAATTTTATGTTGCCATTATCCTGTTTTATTCGTATGTAACCTTTAGAAAGCTTTCAAAATACCATTTATATCATCACTTTACGCCAAGGACAATGAATATATAACATTGCTATTTTATTTTGCGCAATAATTCTCAGCAATTTTCATTTGTGTGTGCGATTTTCCTATCAATAAGTTAAAAGAATTTGGAATTCACATTCAATAGTAGCCTTATTACGACAATTTGCATGTTATATCAAATCACCGGTAAATTTAAAAGTTTAGCAATTTCCAAATTCTTACATTTTCCCTGTTATTACTTACATACGTTGCACATTTGCTTCTTGGGTTTTAAAATTAAAAGAAATTTTGAATTAGAGGGTTTCGAATCATATAGGTTACACTGTATTTTACTCGTACCTAAACAAAAACAAAAACAAAACGAGTGAAATAAATTAAAATAAATAAACAAAATACTTAAAATATCTATCTTCCCATATACGACCAAAATTGCAGGAAATAAAGCTAAAGCATATTGATAGTGCATTCAGTGACTGATTGCAACCATAAAATTAGTTTTATTTTCTCCTTTTTAGGCCGCATATGCAAAAATACGAATTTTTTGAAATATTTAAATTATTTATATTTTTCCTTTGTCACTAAAAACACTTATCTTCAGAAACTTTCCTTCGATATATGACACATAAACATCAACCATAATTTCCCTCCCTCTGTTTTTGGAGTTGTATTTAAGATAGCCATGACATTAGAGATGTCACAAGCTTTATTTTGAGATTTGGGTTGGGTTACCTCTGAGCGGCACTTTTTTGCACACCATGGGATCCTGCCACAAGGACCCCGAAGGCACAGAGAAGGTTGGGGGAGGGGACCCACTAGAACAGCTGTTGGATGACAGATGGTAGCCTCCCGTCAAGGCCATCCAGACTGTTCTTTAACGTGCACAGGGTATGGCTCTCTCCCGTACACGGGACCATGGTTTAACGTCCCATCCGACGGACGGCGGCGTTTCCAGGCCCATCGGTGTCCCCTACTGACCGTGGATAGAGCGGGGATTTGAGGAGGTAAATCTCAACGCTGACCCAGCGGGGACTCGAACCTGGGAACTGCAGATTGCGGGCCTGGCGCGCTACCGACTGAGCTACCCCCGCCCCCTTTACTTTGGGATTAACTCGTTCAGATGCACTCCCGCGAAAATTCGTCCGTTTTTGGAGTGGGTAGAGAAGGGAGAATAATAAGGGAAAAATTCGAAACTGTCTAGCATTCATTTGATACCTAACAATAATTATAGGTCCTCGTGTTCGGAAGAATAGCGGAAAAGTCGCTTTTATATTTCCCTTTCTTTGGGACGAAGAAACTGGGGGAAAGATATATATTTTTAACTTGTTTCGTATTCCCACATTTTTAGAGAAAGAAAGCATGGGAGAGTCAATTTTTTATAGCCTATGACACTTCCCGAGTCGTAAGCATTCATTTAACACATAAACCATTAAATTTGTCCGTCGCCTTCGAAAGATATGGTAAAACAATTATTTTGACAAATCCACAAATCGGTAAACTGACAAAACGACAAATGACGAGCGAAAAGCAATAGGAAGATAGGTAAAAATAATCGAAACAACTTTACTGCACTAAACTAATCAGACAGTTCAAAACTATTAAGCTTTGAACTTGATAATGAATCTTTATCGTGCTGCACTGGTTGAGCTTCCGTTGAGGGAAAATCCATTGCTATATATTCTATTGGTTTTTGAGTTGACAGCCCTGTGAAAATCGTGATCATATTGTACCATCACAAATTCTGAACCCTTGCTTCTATGAGCAACGCCAAACCTATATTGGAGGAATTTCCTTCAGCATAGGTGGCTTAAGCCTTTAATGGATGGGGGAACAGGTTTTCGATTAGAGGCTACCTGAGATTAGGGGATTGTTTGATATCGTCGGTACTACCTCTCCCAATAAGCATAGTTTCTTCATAGATCTCACTAACCATTTTCTTTCCTCAGATAGAGGGCGGGTGTGGCTGGGTCGGTAGCTCTCTACGCCTGTAATCTGCAGTTCCCAGGTTTGAGTTCCGGCTTCTCCAGCATTGAGATTTATCTCCGCAAAACTCCCGCCTCAGTCAGTAGGGGACATCGATGGTCTTGGAAAGGCCGCCGTCCTTCGGATGGGACGTTAAGTCGTGTCATGTTCAGTAGAACCATACCCTGTGCACGAGAGGCTACCATCTGTCTCGCAAAAGCTGTCCAGATGGGTCCACTATCCCAACCTCCTCTGAGGTCTCGGAGTACTTGTGATCTGATCATTTAGCCCATTGTGTGTAAAAAGGTGTCGCTCAGAGGTAAAACAACCCAACCTAAATCTACAGGTATATAGAACGTGAGGATTCTATACAGAGATTATTCTCTTGCTTTGATGTCAATACAGAGGAATTTCTGAATATAACCTCAATAACCATGATAGTCTGGGCTTGCAAGGGACCAGGTGGACAGATAAAGTCCAAATACGTAAAAATAATATCAAATTTCTCTTTTCAGGAAGGGAGGTCGAGAGCATCTTCAATGCGTAATTTTTTTTCTTTGCAGACATACCATTAATGCTTTTCTAGGATATGACTGCATCAAAGAAAGTTTTCTTCTAGCTAAATTCGAAATTAAGATTAAAGACCTGAATGTTATCTTTTGTTATGCCCCCACCAAGGACTTCGATGAAAACAAGAAAGGTAGGTTTTGTGGACAACTTCCTTATATTTTGAATTGTCAAGGAGATATTTATTTTGTGCTACGTGACTTCATTGCTAAAATTGGCAAGGACTCTGACCTTTGGGCAGGTATGATAAGTACTTTTGGCATTGGTAGTTGAAGTGACAATATATATAGCGTCTCGTATAGGTATGATGAGTTGTATAATGGGTAAATTTAATGGTTGTGGAATAACTAACACATTCTACGAATACCGGGACATTTATGAATATTCGTGGGTTTCACCTGATGGATTGCATAGAAATATGATGATCGTTTATATATTAATTAATAGCAAATGGGTTAGTTGTGTTAGGCGTACCAGGTAATTTATGGATGCTGAAATTGTGTTTGACCATTTACCTTGCAGAAAATATCTTGCAGCAAATTTAATAAATGTTGTGCTAAGGTTGAAAGAATTATCTTTATTCAGCTCTAAAAGCTCTAAAAGACCCAGACACAGTCAAAGCTTAGCGCAATAGGTTACTTAGTCATTATGAAAATCGTGGTTTGCTTACTACTGAAGTTGAGAAAGAATGCGACCATTTTGAACAGGATTTTCATGAAACTAATAGTACTCTTTGGGTAAAATGGAGTGTAAGGGGACAGGGATATTCGGGTGATAAAGCCATGCAGCATATTTTTGAAAGAATAATTGTAGAAATAAGCTGAATCAACAGCCTATTAGTTCTGATTAACAATATTACCGAGAGCGTAATAAACATATAAAGGATCAGTTAGCATCTGATAAGAATATTTGGCTTGACAGCTTGGCTGAAAAAGCACAGTAATAAGTTAGACAACATAACATCAGAGAGTTGAATCAGATAGTCAATCTTCTGTGTATGAAGAAACAGGCTGTGATATAAGAATTTAGGGATAAACATGGTAGGTTATTGAACGTGAGGATTCTGCCATGTAAAGATGGGCTGAGCATTTCTGAGATGTTCTAAGCAATGAGGTTAGTTATACTCCCTTTGTAATGATGATAAATACATCACTGGCTTTAAGTTGGCCATATATCACTGTCTGAAGTTATTTTGTATAAATCCAAATTAAGACTGGATAAATTTTCAAGGGTGGATGAAATTACTATGGGATACTTAGAGCTGGGATTGTTTGTGTTGGCATATGGCGACTGAAATTTTAAATATCTTTTATGATAAAGTCATTGTTCCTAAGTATTTTACCAGAACTATTATTATACCTATTTTTTAAAAAGGCAGTTCTTGTGATAATATAGAAATATCAGTCTACTTTCTGTTCCAGTTAAAGTTCTTTTTATTATTGTAATTAATGGAATTAAAATTTTGGTTGATAGGCAACTACATGATGACAATCGTGAATTCAGAATTGGTAGGGGATGTATAGATAAAATATTTTAGTTTAGACAGACCTTTGAGAAATGTTTTGAAATAAATTTCTGGATAGAGTTTCGAAATTATGCGGTTTTGTGTTTCGTAGATTTCAAAAAGGCGTTTTGATATATTTATTGTCATAATTTGTGCTTGATTGCATGTCATATCTGGTAATTTAGTTAGTATGGTCAACGTTCTCTGATAACACTAAGCCATGGGTGAAAATTGGTAAGGTTATAGGAATTTCTTTAGCACTGCTACTGAAGTACGACAAAGGTTCACTTTGTCTCCTTTTCACTTTAGTTTGGTTATTGATTATGCTATGCGGAATTCACTACGAGGAGAGGATATAGTCCTTAAATGGTTTAGAGATTTGAAAATTTTTTATTTAGATTATAGTGATTTTGGAAAATTATAGTTAGGACTGGTAATAGAGTAGGTTTTGGAAAAAAAGAAGGAACAATTTAATCAGGTTGTCTTTCAGTTATTTTGAATGGTTGCATTCTAGCAAGTATCTTAGTTTTATTTTCTCGGAAGCTATGTAACCGATACTGGCGATCTGCGGCATGAGATAACCATAAACGAACGTAACACTAAAACACTAAAATTAGTCTGTACAATAGTTTGGTCCTTTCTAAAGTTAGTTATGGTAACGAAACATGGACCCTTTGAAATTAAGATAACAAGAAACCTGATGTCTTCTAGGTACTTAAGCAGTATTTTGGGTATTAGGTGGTTTGAACTTTTAAATAATGATGGCTCAATCAATAATAAAAGCACAGATTAATTTTTGGCCAGAATTAAAAACATACCTTTTACTTTTGTGAGAAAAATGAGTTTTGCAAAGTAGTGGGATTAGAACCCACCACTCCCACTTATATGCCAGGTACTCTAACCACTAAGCTACACCAGCTCTGTCATGTATACACTTATTTGTGAGATTTAAATCTCACTGACCTTATCACTCATGGACACTATCTATAATCAAGAAAGGCAACTTCCCAATATCGCTCAGTATAAATGTAAATAAGGAAGTCACTCATGCAAAAGCATTTTTAGTACAATAAGCAATGAAAGTAAATACATAGATTTCCCATTGGCATAGAATGCAAGAAATACTTTTGGGGAAAGTATTGGAAATATTTAAAGATACAATTATTAGATTAATGGAAGAACTGCTGATAGTTTGGTGGTGAGAAGATCTCGCATGAACTGTGAAGCGTGGGTTCGAGTCTCACTCATCGGTGAAACTCATTTTTCCACAAACCTATCTCTAGAGCACTGAAGATATTATGAAAAGGAGTTGGCACATCATTTGTGCAGAGAAAGACTGCATTGGTTTGGTCATGTTGCCATATGCATTGGTATAAATTAGTGAATAAGGTTATGAACGATGTGTGTAAATGTCTTAGAAAAAAGGGGGTGACCTAGGATGCGGTTGGCAGACAATGTCAAACAGAGCCTTGTTAGAATTGGCTTGGTCAAATTCAGTAGTTGTCGCTAGCACAGGTATGCTCGGAGAACTAAATTGTACAGTCTGGTTGAGTCTTCATAGTCTATGTGTGATTGAGGATTCTCTATGTATGTGCTAAAAACCAATCGATGCCTTCAGCAACTCTTGATTTCTAACCATTCACTCGTCACTTATTTGACCTTGAATGCAGCAACGTATCTGAAATTCCCTCCAATTTTTGAGTTCTACTGCTTGAAATAGCCCTAGTCACCAATTTTCCGCTCTTTAGCAGTGGAATGTCGAAATTTGACCTTTGACCTGTAAGGACCCATTACATCGAAAATTTGGCATAATATCTGAGATCTACAACTCAAAATATCCTGAAGCAGCGATTTCTAGCCCTATAACATTGGTAGATATGTATTTGACATTTGACCTCGAAGACCCAGTCACACCCAAAATTACCTAACATTTCGGCGATGTACGACTCAAAATACACCCAGGAAGCAATTTTAGCTGTCTAGAACTGGTAGATCTAAATCTGACCTTTGACTTCGAAGGAACCTCCCCTGGATCCGAAATGTCATAACAATTCCGAAATCTGCAACCTCAAACACCGCCAGATATCAATTTTCACATTTCTAGCACTCGTAGATCATAGTTTGACCTCTATGTGACTTCTATTTGAACTTGAAGAACACGTTAGTGGTAAGATTTCGTATTTTTCCCGAGATCTACGACCCGAATTATCCCTAGGTGCAACTTTCAGAGTCAGTCAGCCCTCAATCAATCACTCACAAGCGCCAATATACGTTATAGATGTATGTCAACCGTCCAGGAGGTTCTTCACAAGAGGTTAAGTCTTCGTGCCGTGCCGGCAAAATCCAAATGTCACAGAAGCTAAAACCAAATGACGACTCTAGAAGGTATGAGTGTGCATTGACTATACTGTCCAAGATAAACAATGACAATGAATTTCTCAGGAAGGTGGTATTCAGAGACGAATTGACATTTAATGTTTCCAGAAAGTTCAACAAACACAACTGTAGGATATGGGGTGGGTTTCCAAAACCCGGTGAAGTAAGGGATCTGAACCTAAGTCAAAGAAGTCAACGTGTGATGTGGCCTCAGTGCGAACGAAGAGATTGGTCCGTTTCGTTTTTTTTTATTTTATTTTCATTGAGAACATCATAAACGGAGACATGTACCTGGATATGATGGATAACTATGCCACCTTCCAACTTCCAAAGAGATTCTTATTTTGAAATTTATTAATATTATCTAAAACATAGTGAGTTACTTTGTCTTTTATACCACAAGCTGCATGTGCATCAATGAATTAAACAGTGAATTGTGTTACTTTTTCATTGATAGATTTTGTCCCCGGACACCCTGTATATTTCTAAATCACTTGTGTTCTAGAAAGTCCTTATGCTTTTAATAAACTGATTTCATCCGCCTAAGTATCTCTAACTAGATTAAAATAATTAAATATAGCAACACATGAGGACAGATCCTTTGGTTGACATCACATTGTGAATCTTCCTTCTTATCTACAAAGTTACTCGTATAAATTGCCAAGTCAGAAATCGGAATGTAAAACTTAGAAAACTGACAAATCCAACGTGGGAGAAGGATTCAGGACTCCTGCAGTAAAACTGAACTGGGATAGCAGTTAGAGAAATAGGTACAGTTCCAATGAGTATACCTATTTATTTGTATTCGTTGTAACTGAGATCGTGATCAATAAAACTTGACGTCTCCCTTAATGAGGAAAAATAGTGAGAAAGCCTTTATAATCTAGGAAGCTTTCTACGATTTTTCTGTGTTCTCTATGTAGCATATTTAGAAAAATCGGTTGAAAAAGTAGATTCACCCATTAAATTACAATTAGGACAGAACGTTGTGCAATTGTGAGTCCTTCACATTTCTTTATCAGATTATGCTTCCCGTATTTACTATTGTCTCTAAGTCAAGAAGTAATTTTAAAATATGTGTAAATTACTCTTGTATCGGTAGTTCATCGAAGTATGTTGCAAATGCAGCCAATGGACAATTGTAGACATGAATAAAGTGCATTGAGAATGAAAGGAATTTGTAGTACTGGCATCTGTCTTCTTATACTGTAGCTGGGCAAAGAATTTGATCTCTTATAGAGCGGACAAGTTTCTTTCGGTATCGGAATGTACAGTCCACAAAAGCTTTTTCATAAGAAATCACGTTCTGCCACTCTTTTTATTCTTTAAACGTTGTTTTTCACAAGCATTCCCTAGTAGCTGCTATATATTTTTACCACATGAGGTTGTTCCGTTGTCAGTACTTTACAATTTACATGAATCATCGATCCTCTCACGTATAATAAGTAGACTATTCCTTTGCATAGTGTATCCTAAACTTGTGTTTCAAAGGTAGGCAAAGTCGAAATGCCAGAAAACACGTTTTATGCAAACGAAAAAAAAATGTCCAGCTACATATCTTCATCTGGTATCCCCCAGTGTGATGAAAGCCATCCGTTTACATTTCCATCCGTTTCGGGATGCTGAACTTTGCTAAGATATGCTTCCGACGCTCGTCCATCTCCTCTCATGTAGCTTCTTGTCGAGAGTCGTCAATCTTAGTAATAGGTGACGCGGAGTGACAACTCCATCCAAGATGGCCACCATTACGTCTCATCAATAACAATCAGATACTATGCGGAAGGAACAACTCCAGTGGAAGCCTTCCGGCTAGCCGTGATGAAGGGATGCACATACATCTGCTCTTCACACTACACGTGGACAAGTAACTACGCTGATAACGTCACACGTCCATATTTAAACTCATGAAACACTTTGCACTCCATGAAATATTTGCTAGAGGATCATTATGAAAGCTTATGGAGAAGAATGATAGTTGAAAATGCCACTTGGGTAGAGAATTACAATGAAATGCATATATTTTATGCAGACAACTTTATTAAATGGATTTGGCCGTTAAAAATGAAATGGTCGGATAATGGAAATTTATCTAGCAGCTGAAGTGAGTGATTTATGCGTACACAGATTCTCTGAAAATGACTCCAAGTTGTTCGAACTTATCTTGGGATAAATGCAGTTTCAAAACATTTAACATTTAAGATATAGTTCGCACCAACTGAGATCATTTTAATCCGAATATGATCTAAAGAAGAATGTATAACAGGTGCCCAAAAGTTAAGCATAATGTAAGAATTCTGGAAGATCTGAAAAATGGGACAATGAAATGCTATGAGATATTGTGTGAAAATGAAGTGATCTGCGACGCAATAAACTGTGAGCTATAGCACAAAACAATCGCATGACTTCCATCAATATGATTGCAGGAGTGAGTGTCCATAGTTAACGGAGGTGTTTCAGCAGAATGTAGAGGTTAATACTGAGTATGATGATCCCTTTATGGCCCAGATATCATAACGACTTCTCGTACTGTTTACCTGGCTGATCAGTACGTCTTGTAACGGTACATCCCACTCTTTTCAGAGAGTAGATCGGAATTCATGGAGGGTTCTTGTAGCTGGTTGACAACCGCCAAATCACCTCCCCAGGGCAGCCCACAAATGCTCTATAACAATGTTTTTCAATTCTGGCACCCATTATAGTGATGAGTGGAAGCGTCACACACCCTTCAATTATCCTTGCACCTTCATTTACTGGGTTCCTTGCTTTGTTTGCTTTTGAAAATGAATAAAAGGAAAAAATGCGATTTCTACATGCCCCTCTCAATTCCTAGGGAGTGAGGGTACTCCAGATTAAGAAACCTTGCTCTATCCGTTCAGGTCAGCAGAATAACCTTGGTGCTGCTTCTACTGGATATTTTCATTCTTGAAAAATTCTTGAGAGTCTGAGCCCTATGAGGGAAGGCACTATCGTCGATCAAAATAAATTAGAGGCCAAAAGTGCTCATCAAAAGTATTAACTTGGGCTGAAGGATATTGTCCTAATGTCTCCGATCATTCAGAGAGTACAGTATACATCCATTTGTGAAGCGGTGATTGTCCGTTTGACATTCAATTCCATCCAATACGATAAAAGCACCAGTAAGAAAGGTCGTCGTTCTGTGATGTTAGAAGGTTAGTAAAAATTTCTTTGCTCTTTCCAGAATAAAATATCTCGAGAACCAGTCTGGAGACTGAAAGGCAATTCGTTGCTGAAGAACACATGAGGCCATAGGTCTGGGGTCTAGTCACGATGTTGTCTGCACCATGTTAATCGGGCTCTCCGGGAAGGGATTAAGGGAAATACAAACGTCGGTCTTCTGGCATAAAGCTCTCTCTGATGAAGTCTTCTGTAAACAGTTTCTTTTTCTGAACTGTCGTCCTAATGGCTGCAGAATGTTCCAGAAAGAGTTGCCTGTCTGACTTAGTCCTATGTTCCATTCTGAGCTGTTATCATTCTTGGACGACCTTGCAGTCGTCTATGGCTAACGTCTCTTCCCTTTTGGATTTGTCTCTAAAGTCTTGAGAGCACTGATTGAGGGACATTTACAGTCCAAGCCACATGGTTCTGGAATCGGCCAGACTCTAACATAACAAATCTCTACTAGGTATAAAAGAGTCGATATTAAATTATGTCTCTGCACTATGCTCTAGTTGTGAAAGTTCTACCAACAGTAACACAGCGCTTTCTCAACAGGAAATGAGTGGCACAGAATCAGAGCGAGATTTTACAGACCGCCAGATTTGATTTTCGGATCAAATCTACAAATGTTTTTTGGTCAGTTGATTTTTGGGAGGATTAAACTTTGTATGTATTCTATTTCATTGACACACAAAATACAATGTTAATAACTTCAGTGCTTTGTGATATATTTAATAATTTGTGAAGTATGCTTAATATTTGGACATCACTGTAGTCTGAAATGGTTTCATGATCGATGAGTTGTGAAACGCACGACGTTATCTGCAGCATCATTCTCTGTGAGAGTGTATGTGGCTGCTATATGTTTATATATAAACGTTTATATATGTTTACATATATTGTAAATATAACGTTTGAACAAGCGCGTAAGTAAACTTTACGTGTAGGGGCGGGGGTGGCTCAGTCGGTAGCGCACCAGGCTCGTAATCTGTAGTTCCCAGGTTCGAGTCCCAGCTGGGTCACCGTTGAGATTTATCTCCGCAAAATTCCCCGCCCTGCCTACGGTCAGTAGGGGAAACCGATGGGCTTGGAAAGGCCGTCGTCTGTCGGATGGGACGTTAAGCCGTGTCCCCGTGTGCGGGAGAGCCATACCCTGTGCACGTTAAAGAACATGCTGGATGGCCTTGACGGGAGGCTACCATCTCTCTCCCAACAGCTGTTCCAGTGGGTTCCCAACCTTCTCTGAGCCTTCAGGGTCCATGTGACCTGGCCATTTAGCCCATGGTGTGCAAAAAAGTGCCGCTCAGAGGTAAAACAACCCAACCCAAACTGTACGTGTATAAGGGCGAAGGTGGTTATTTTTCTCTGCAAGCAAACGTTTTTCGACAATGATATATATTCCCATACGCGTTTCACTACGTGAATAAACCTAACATGCGCATTTCATGTCTAAGTAAGAAAAGGTTTAGTTATTTTTCCTGTATGAGAATGCATATTTCTATACCAGTGTGGAATTCTTAGAACAAGTATGTAAGTACACTATGTTTGTGCAAGTGTGAAAGTGGTTGTTTTTCCTGCAAGGACACGTGTCCTGCAAGGATATGTGTTCATGCATGTGTTTTACTAGGCGAGTAAAACTAACATGTACATTTCATGTTTAAGTTAATAATGGGTTAAGTTAATTTTTCCCGCAAGAGTATGTACATTTCTGTATTTCATAAATGTGAAAGTGGTTATTTTTCCTGCAAGGACACATTTTTCGACAGTAATATGCATTCACATACGTGTTTCATTACGCGAGTAAATCAATCATGCATTTTCATGTTCAATTAAGAACGGTTCAGTTATTTTTCCCGCAGTGAGATGCAAATTAGCAATGTTATTTTTCCTGCAAACAATCACTTTTTGTGTAAGCGTGTGAATTTTATATGTGCCATTTTAGTTGTATGTGAATCAAGTATTCACTTTTCTGAACAAGGGTGAAATCCACACACTGTGTATATCAAGTATAACATTTTATTTGTAAGAATGAGCAAATTTGAATAATTTTCATGCAAGCGGTTGCACATGCGAGACCTACTTATGTTTATCGGAATATTCGAACCTACATATATGAAATTAATTTTTTCCACGAGTTACGAAGAAGCAGAAGCATTTTTTGTTCAAAAGGTGATTATTGCAAAATATTTCACCACTGATCTGAACTTGATTATTCACATTTCGGTATGGGTAAGGATTTTTCTTCACAGAGTTTTTTCTTCAACGAGTTTGAATATTTTTGAGCACGACTGTCTTACGTTACGTCTTACGTTACGTTTTCTATCAGAATTCTCGTAACGAAAAAACGTGTGTGTTTTTGTTGCTACAGAAGATGACATGAGAGCGGTTAGGTTTAAGAACCTGGAAGAAACCACCCATAACGGAGCTTTGTTCAGCGCACGAAATACGATAGAAACTAGCGACAGCCCGAGAATTTTCAAACTTAGAATAACCAAAAATCCTGTAGAGGGAAATGCGTTATGAACGATGCGGAGGGATGCTAAAAGGTGAGTCATGGCCTAATACGGGCGAAATCCTGTTCTTTCGCGCAAAGAGTGAAGGATGATAAAACGTATAATAATCTGAAAAGGGAAATCCAGTTGTGTCAGAAAAGCGGACTAAGCGTCCCTTTCCTTAGACAAGGATTTTGTCCCTGTTCATGAATATTACGTTTTATCACACCTCTTTACCCTTTGTGTTACTGTGCGTAGAGATCTTAAAACGCTCCAGATACGCTGGGAAGTTCCCATGACCTGTCAGTACCTGCATGAGATAGTGGTCTCATAACATCAAAGACAGACCGAACCTTTGTAAGAATGTCTTCGTTTGAAAACCATTTTCAGTCGTATCCCAGAGCCTCTGCTACTCATCCATAACTCTTTGACCTAAATATATATGATGACAAGACCCACTAGTTCCGCCTAAAGCACAACCAGTATAGGGAAATGCCATATTCACCACTAACTACGGTCAGGGGAAAGACAGTGCCATATAGATATAGCTCATCCCCGACTACCTAATGGCGAACAATACTATAGGAGTAAAGCTCATCCATCGGTCAAAACCTAAATTTAATCTATGTCCCGGACCACCACAAACAAGGGTATAGAATTCAAGTTGCCTCGGCTCCCGTGATGGGAACTCTTAGTCTGGCTTTCTTCCATCTTAGACTGTCCGATCGTTGTCCAATCCGATCAGCATAGCCTTAGACTTCATTTAGTCCCTCAAGCCCCCCCCCCCCCTCACCCTCGACAAGGTGATTCCGTATCGGGGGGGGGGGGTCTTTGACCTAAAATGGACTTCAGGGTAGCTTTAGAAGTGTTAACTGCTATCTCAGACTGGGTGTCAGTGACTGCTGAGCAGGCCAGTTGGTCTGCCCGCTCGTCCCATTCATGACATACGTGTGCCTTGATCCAGGAGAAAGAGATCCTGGGCATGTTCTGAGTGACTAGAAGGCACCTGACCTCTTTAACCATGTGATGTCTGTTGTT
Source organism: Ryuthela nishihirai (assembly GCA_038380435.1). Taxonomy (NCBI): domain Eukaryota; kingdom Metazoa; phylum Arthropoda; class Arachnida; order Araneae; family Heptathelidae; genus Ryuthela; species Ryuthela nishihirai. The sequence continues at coordinate 14,579,851 of JAWZYU010000019.1, read as the reverse complement.
CGCATCCTCAAGCAGTTGCAGAGCTGCCCGGCTGTCGGTATACAGCCGTCATTGAGGGCCCATTTAAGGGTCTCTCTGATGACAAGCAGCTCTGCTTGGAAGGCCGAGCCATTAGCAGAGACCTTCCTCTTATAATCATACACTTTGGCTTCTTGATTGCCGACAATGTAGGCAATCAAGAATTGACCCACGCCATCCTCGCTCATGGAACCGTTTGTGTAGATTTCAACTCCCTGACCTGATGGCAATTCCATAGACCACGACACACGCAGTTTCTTGGTGGGATGAATATCACACCTAGCGGTACTAGCCTCATAGACCTCGGGGTCATACTCGACTCCGAGGAATGTTGCCTTTTCCCTAGCCTGCAGAACTCTGAAAAAGATCGCTTCTTTGCCAACCGCTAAATACAGAGCTGAGATCCCTGCTATCACTAGGAGCGCATCCGTAGATGTGGTCCTGTAAGCCATGGTGATTCGCAGTAAAGCTGGGGTCTGGGCTGCGAGCAGCTATCTGCACGTAATAGAATAGTCCGTCAGGCGCCACCAGGCACCCTGATGGCGCCTGATTGAAAGGATCCTGACTTATGAAGCGGATGCTACATACGTCAGGATCCTTTCTGTTCCCCTTAAATAAATTTCTCTGAGGACCTCCCCACAGAGGCTCCACGAGACGTGAGCCATACGCCCAAGTTTGCATATAACATTGGTGCATTTAATCTTAGTGTCCTGCAGGTGCAGGATCCAGCTCATCCTCTCATCTAGAGTGATCCCCAAGTATTTGGTAGTCGTCTTGTGGCAGATGGTATTGCCATTCAGTTTAAAGTTTGTGGCAGATGGTATTGCCATTCAGTTTAAAGTTTGTGGCAGATGGTATTGCCATTCAGTTTAAAGTTTGTGGCAGATGGTATTGCCATTCAGTTTAGTTTGTGGCAGATGGTATTGCCATTCAATTTAGTTTGTGGCAGATGGTATTGCCATTGAGTTTAAAGTTTGTGGCAGATATTATTGCCATTCAGTTTAAAGTTTGTGGCAGATGGTATTGCCATTCAATTTAGTTTGTGGCAGATGGTATTGCCATTGAGTTTAAAGTTTGTGGCAGATATTATTGCCATTCAGTTTAAAGTTTGTGGCAGATGGTATTGCCATTCAGTTCAAAGTTTGTGGCAGATGGTATTGCCATTTAATTTAAGTACCTCTTGTTGTGGACACCCTGTTTGGCTACAGTCATTGAAGTAATCTTCGCACAGCTGAACCCAAACTTGTAGCATAGAGTCCATCCTTCGGGCACCGAAAATGCTGTGTTGCTGGCAATCTCCAGTCTCGCTCTGAAGGAGGCTGATATGACAAGCAACATGTCGTCTGCATAAGCCTCGAGTCAGACAGCCTCAGGAAGGGTCAACTCCAGAGCCGTGTCTGCAACTAAATTCCAGAGAAATTGGCCACTGCACGAACCTTGTGGGCAGCCCCTGTCCAAGTTCCTTGAGACAGCCCCACTGGCATGGTAATAAGTGACCATTCTCTCACTGAGATAATTGGACACCAGATTAAATATGTTCCTAGGACAGGAACAAGCCTTGTCCACCACCTGTTTAATAGCGGGATTGGTGGACTGGTCTGTCCTGAATCCAATTGTTTGTTGTTCAGAAAATCGTTCTTACTACAGTGGTAGTACATCCAGTTTGTGAGCAGTTTATATAAAATCTTTCCTATCGCTGGCAGCAGACATATCGGTCTTTAAGATCTCACATCTGCCGCATCTCTACCCATCTTACTAAAAAGGACTAGGTCGGCCTGTTCCAGGCCTTTGGGAGGTTTTCCAGCCTTAGACAGCTGTTAAAAAGATGGGTGAACAGATCTTCGTGTTATTTGAACAACTACATCACAATCTCCACTGTCAGACCATCGTGGCCATGGGTAAAGCCCCTGGCCATAGCACTGACCACCTCTCCTACTTCCTCTTCCGTGAAAGAAACGTCATCTTCCGTGTCCGATGAAACCTTGCTATTTTCTCTCTGGAGATGATGTTGGGCATCGTCAGTGCTCCTGTCATCGCCAGCGAATAATCCCTCGAGTAGTGTCTGGATAGTTTCGCAAAAACAGGTGGTCCTGGACTCATCCTCTTTGCATACGTTCTAGATATTCAAGGGTGTTAGGTATTTTCCTGCTGCCAGCTTGTACTGCAGAGTAAAAGGGTTCTGTGCAGTAACCTCACTACAGAATGTGTGTCAAGAGACTAACTGGGTTTGGGGGATGGCGAGCTTGTACTCCGCCTGTGCCTTCTTATGCATCCCTTCTCTGGAACTTCTATCCCCATTGCGGCACCTTTGATACCTCCTTCAGAGAGCTCGGGTCCACTTTCCCTTAATACCGAGCTCTGGTGTCCACCAGGGTACAGACTTTCTTTTTGGGAGCTTTCCCTTGAACCCGAAGTTTTTCTCACTACCAGAGCTTATACACTCGGTTATTTTTCTGACGATGTTTTCCAGAGAATCACTGTCGTTAATGCTGGTAATTCCTAGCGGATCTTAGCCAGACTCGTCGCTACACAACGCGCGGACTTGCACCAGTCAGGGCTTTTGTCAATTGCAAACCTTTTGGTGTTATGTGGGGCTGGTATTCTGCCACCAACAAGGAACGTTAAATAGTTGTGGTCGCTGTTTGTGACCTTGTCGCTAACGCGCCAACCCTGGATCAATGGTATTGTCCTGTGGCGTAGCTAGGGTCAAGCCAATCCAGCTCTGAGTTCTGGGGTCATGAAAAGTAGCTGGTGTATCTAAATCATTTAATAATATTAAATCAGCGAAATTTATAAAATCTAGTCATATCTCTTCTGACATTTTGTCTACTCGAGCCCCAGAAGGGTGCTTTGCATTGAAGTCATCTCCCACCACTCAGCTCTTATATTTGATATCTGAGCTAGGACGTTTTGTAGCTCAGTAAACGAGTCCTCGATGTTGCGTGTATATTTATACTCCCATAACCAATCTCCACTACCAGCACTGTGGTGGAGTGATATGCCAGCATAATATTCACTTCGGAGTTTTAAACCAAAATTCCAGCTTTTGGCTTGGCTTCTTTAGTGCAAAATAGCCTGTTGGACTCGGGACGTGACCAGATTTTTTTTTTTTCAGAAAATTATTTCAAGTATTTCTTTTCTACACGACATTTTTCTGCAATACTTTATTAGGGGTTGTTTATGTGGTGCTATTCGGGATTGACAAATATTTCATCATATGGGGCAGCTTGGTTGCCCGATTCCCGATAGAGATGGCGCCAGGTGCAAGTCAACGGGATGGCTGTAAGTGTACGAATTATCATCAATCTTTACACTTGTTTCAGTGGGAAACTATGACTCACACAGTCCATAGGATATATTTCTTTGGACATATTTGGTCTTCTCAGGAAGAGGAATACCATAATACAGAATTTTTTCCATCATTCAAAGATACCTGTATTTAGACCAGACCCTCCATCCCAAATTTAGTGAAGAGTAAGTAGGAAAAAAATATATTCTTAAATAGGTACAATATAAATTCTCTACGCAAAAACAAAAACATGCATTTCTAATGAGTAATAAAATTAAAAAAAATATCATTTAAAGAACCAAGAAAATATCTCGATTGCAAAACAGAAATAAAAAGTTTAATGAGCAATATTATTTGGTAAATATAATTTAGTGATGCATCTAAATGAATAATGTTTGATCAAAAAATTGGGAGAAATGAACTAGAATTTGTAATTTTTTTTTTACGAGCAGCAAGTTATTTTGCAATGAACCGTGGATTTTAAGAGCCTTCTCTAAACGACTGTGAGTGATTGACGAGTGAGTTGTTCTGTTGGGTTGTTTAACCTCTGAGCGTCACTTTTTTACACACAATGGGCTAAATGGCCAGGTCACATGGACTCCAAAGACTCAGAGAAGATTGGGGGAGAGGACCCACTGTAACAGCTGTTGGTAGACAGATGATAGTCTCCCGTCAAGGCTGTCCAGTGTGTTCTTGAAAGTGCAATAGTTCTCCCCCACACGGGGCCACGGCTAAACGTACCATCCGACGGACGGCTATATTTCCAAGCCCATCAGTGCCCCCTACTGACCGTTGGCAGGGCAGGAATTTTGCGGAGATAAGTCTCAACGCTGATCCAGCTGGGACTCAAACCTGGGAACTGCAGATTACGAGCTTGGCGCGCTTCCGACTGAGCCACCTTCACCCCCGCCCCCTGACGAGTGAGTGATCAGGAATCATGCTAATTCTAATTATGATGGAGAAGTAGCTGAGATCTGAAAATATGACCTAGAGGAAATCCGGATATATTTGGTAACAATTCAAAATTAAATGTCCGAAGTATCATTCAAGGTCGACTAGAGGACACGTAGTTGTGAAACATTAATCTACAAGTGCTAGAAATGTGAAAAATGGCTCCAAAGAGTATTTCGGATGTAGATCTCACAAACATTATGAAAATTCTAAACCAGTGGGCCCTTCTTAGTCAGGGAGCTGGAGCGAATCAGTCGGTAACGTATGAGGTTCGAGTCCCACGCGAGCAGCGTTGAGATTTATCTCTGCAAAATTCCCCACCCTGCCCTCAGTCAGTAGGGGACACCTAAGGGCTTGGAAAGGCCGCCGCATTCCATCGGATGGGACGTTAAGACGTTAAGCCTGTGCATGTTAAAGAGCATGCTGGGTAGCCTTGACAGGAGGCTAGCATCTGTCTCCCAACAACTATCCAGTGGGTCCTCTCCTCCTAACCTGCTCTGAGACTCGGAGTTCTCGTGACCTGGCCAATTAGCTCACTGTGTGCAAAAAAGTGCAACTCAGAGGTAAAACAACCCAACCCATCTAAATCAAAGATCAAATATCGAAATCCTAGTGTTAGCTAAGATTGTTGCAAAGGACTATTTCGGATCATAGATCACAGAAACTTTATGATATTTGGGATCTATGTCTCTTTCAGGAAAGATCAAACAGAGGTCAAATCAATGGAGGTATAGAGGTTCTAGTACCTAGGACGGAATCCTACATGTACTAAAACATGAACATTGGTGTCAAGGGGCATTTCTGATTCTACATCTCAGAAACGTTACGAAATTTCGAACCCAGCAGGTATTTCGAGGTTAGAGGTCACATTTCGATCCACTGGTGTTGCGAACATGAAAATTGGTGAATGAGGATATTTCCGTTTTTGCGTTTTAGAAACGTTACAAATGTTCTGACCGAATGGGTCCCTCGAGGTCAGAAGTGAAATATTTATCTACGTATGCTAGAAAGGGAGAACTGGTGAATAGGGTTATTTCGGTCGTACATGTAACAAACGTTAAGAAATTTCAGATACGGTCTAGCGTTCAAGGTCATAGAAAGGTCGGGGTGGCGATCGAGAAATGAAGAGGCGCAAAAGGTGGCCACTGATTTCTCGTCATAAATAGTTGATCGTAACTAAGTTGGGGAGGGGGAAAAGCAATTTCTGTATAGGAAGCAGAATTGGTAGAACTCTGAAAACCCGTATTTAGGGGTCATTTCGAGTTGCATATTTCAAGAAATATTTGAAATTTGAGATCCGACGTCCATCAGCATCTACTGTATAGAGAATCCGAAAGCAGCCATACGCTACGGAGGCACAACCAAACTCTGCAGTTTAGTACTATAAACATGTCTCTCCTGAGCTGCAGCTTGTGTATTTGGCCACACTGGTCCAATTCGAAAGAAATTCTGTTTGATATTGTCTGGCTACTGCACCCTATGTCTCCCCCTTTTTTATGAGAAGCCTTTAGGCACACATTAAATCATAGGCCCGTGTGCAGCAGAGCCACACCTTTTGAATATTAAACCATATCGCAAACCTTACGGAAGTTTCCATTTGACTCCTAAAAGCTATTTGGTGGATCCCTCCCTTAACCTTCTCTGAACTGGGGGGCACAAGGCTATTGTGTGCAAAAACAAAATACCGCTCAGAGACAAACACAATCCAACATTATACACGAATTAGAGTATGTAGGAGGAGGAACAAAACATGTCAATGGTGCCAAGATCATTGAAAACAGAGAAACTACGGTTCATATATGAGAATACCAACTCACATTATTTGGAACTTTCCGAAGTATTGCCTTCAAGTTTTCAAGAATTATTTATGGAACTAAAATATTCTTGAAAACTGGAAGGAAATCTTGATTCGTTTTCACATTCATCGCAGCAAATCGTTAGCATATTTCGAGCTCATTAACATGTTCCATGTTATCTGCATTCAACTGAAATTTCCAGTCTATTAAAGTTGCTCATCGTCGAAAGCCACGATCATTACTCCCTTAGCAATAATCATAATTTGTAAGGGAATCCATAATTTGTAAGTGAAGTTTGCAATACTGAAGTTTCCATCGTTTTGCAATGCAGTAAGCTTTTGACGTTTCACCTGCTGCATAAGATACATTGAGAATAATTATATTTTGCTGATATTGTTCATTGAAATGTTTCCGTTTCTGAAATGAAATCCTCCATTGACTGAGAAAAATCTCTCCATTGTCAATAACAACCCCCTATTAACGCAGGAAGTGCAAACCATCTCAAATGCATATTCATAACCGTAGAGATTAATACATAGCAATTCACGAGGGGCTGCTTAGATGATGATTGTAACAAACCAGTTTCCATGAATTATCTTTCTATCATTCTGCAATGAAATCTTATGCGCAACACAGCAACCTATGTATGTACCACATATATCAAGATCCTTATCTCATATGATATGTACCACATATTCAAGATCCTTATCTCAACAGATAACGAAATAATATTCCTTAAATTCAAATTTAATTGATAGCTATTTACAGTGATTGCGATTTTCATTCTGGTTCCATATGTCATTGTTAAGACTCCAAATCAGCTATGGAAATTTTTAGGAAAGTTGTCTTTTAATTATGATCTAATCGCCGTAGTTCGTCGCCATTTCTACAATTTGTTTTCCATAGGGTAATTGATAGGATATGCTTTTGAGATGCACAGTGATATATATATATATTTAATATACACACATCATCATCATCATCATCATAAATAAATTGAGAAGATTAATGTTTGACGTTGAAGAAAAATTTTAAAAATAAATAAATATTCCTTCAAGCAACTGCTTTCCATACAGGTCTTACAGGAGCCTGTCCTTTTATACGCCATAGTAGAAAGTCTGTGAAGAAGGCGAGAACTCAGCAGAAACACAATAAAAACAACCATGCCTTGCCCGGGGCTCGAACCCAATTCCCTTGGGTCAGTAGCCAAGGCAGGATCTTAAACTCATACAGAACCAAATCAGTTACAAAACATAATTATTTATACTGTTGTTTTAGAATTAAATGTTACATACTCAGAGGCAGCACCTCCATTAGGCCACGTGGGGCACTGTCCCGCCAAAAATAAACACAGGAAATAATAGGTTAATTTGAATTTTTTATTTATTATTTATCGCATTTAGAAAAATATGTAATAGTATTTTACATTCGTTTTGCAATTATTATTTTTTCGTGTTGTGCGGAAAATCACAGCATTCATTCTTGGAATGAATGCTGTGGCTACTTTGGTTTATTCAATACTAAAATATAGTACACAGCCACCTCCGTAATATTAGAATTACCTGTTATTGCGATTGCACAAATGCACATGCGCTGAAATATAATAGTACTGAACCATACGACATAGGTTCACCAATTCATAGGGACCTGTTATATATTATTGGCTGATTCAACCACTAGTAGCAGATCTTGTCACTTAACCTAAATCTTCATTTGACTGTACTATTGAAGGGGAGATTACTAGAACAAAAATGATTAAGTGTGGAGAAATTAGGACTTCTGAAACTATATACATATGTTACATTTTATATAAACAAAATATGACTGTGGAAATTAAATTCTAACCAAATTCATATTCTAAACAAAGGTGAATACCGATTGAATACTCCAAACATGTGGGAGTGGCAAAAAGTTGTTGTTCTCCCGATATATACCCCCTCAAGCAGCTGCTTGCCACAGAGGTCTGACAGGAGCCTGTCACTTTATAGGCCACAGTAGAAGATCCGTGAGATTGGCAGGACCTCTCCAGATAGAGGATAAATTAATACTACAATTTGAGAAGTTTGGGAAGTAATAATTCTACCTGCCAGATTATTGAACTTTTTAATTTAAATAGATAAGATTAAGTGTTATTTAACCTACCATTAACTCTTAATTTTTGGGCGATTATGATTAAGATTTAAAATAACAGATAGTAATGAAATGGTCATAATGTTGTTGCAATCGAATGGATATTATTGAAGGATACCCAGGTAAAGATTTTAGGATCTCCTTCAGCATAGAAGAACTGCAGTATCCAATCAAAAAATGTATACATGTGATAGAATTTATAAGGTGAATTTGCAGTTAGAATACTTTAAAATATTTCATTTAAGTATCTAAAGATAGTGAAGAATCGCCAGATGTCGTAGTTTTGTTTCAAAGACCATATAGTGACTGGTGGAGATTTTGGTTTCATTGCTATCAAGTGAATATCTTGAGCGAGAATATTGCGAATGAATTCTTTAGTATGAAGTGATAAATAAAAGGTTAATTTAAAAAGTGTATAAAAAAGTAATAAAGTGCTATTTTAAAAGGAGTAATTAAAATAAATCTACCGTTCAGAAAAATTAATATTGTACACTACATGAATTGAAACATTCAATTCAATTTCAAATGTTGGTAATGGATGCTACGCCCCCGAGTTTCCTATTAGTGTTTAAATTTTGCTTTTTATTTTAAATCATAAAATATTTCATTCATAATATCATGTTTTTCTCCTATTTAAAGTATCTATGGAGCAAATTGCATCGTTCATTCTGATAATTTATTTGTTTAAAAGTTCATAAAATATACTCATCTTATTTTTTACTCCGCCATTTCTATTTTCTTATGAAGCATATGTAGTATATATATATGTACATACAGGTAATGTACAAAAAAAAGCAGCAGTGTAAAGTCACTAATACGGTGTTGGACTGCCACATGAGTACAGTATAGTCTGTATACCTCGTGACATAGAGTCTACCAGTGTCCGAATGTCAGCAGGAGGGATACGACACCATTCGTTCACAAGAAACGTGATCGATTTCTGCTTGTTCGTTAGAGCTGGAAATCCCCCGTCTGAGACCTATTCCAGAAGTTCCATAGATTTTCTAGCAGGTTAATATCTGGTGACTGCTGTGGCCATGGTACATGAAAAAGTTCAGTTTCATACTCCTGAAACCACTGGGTGACCACCTATGCTTTTTGGATGGGAGCATTTTCACCCTGAAAGAAAGCTCTCTCTTCATGAAAGAAATTATGTACCATTGGATGAAAATTATCACTCAGGACTGCCAAAGAGCGATTGACATTAATCTTTCCTTCTAATGGATTGAGTGCACCCAAACCATGCCACGAGAAACATCTCAGCTCACACTAATACAGAACAGCTAGATTCCTTAACATTAGGAAACAATCAATCAGAGTTGTAAGCTTCCTTCGATTGGCGCGACTCGTACACTCGTCCATCTGTCCATTTGTCGTAAAAAAGGTGTAGGATGATTTGTCAAATTATGTTACATTCCTCCACTGCTTGTGGTCTTTGCACCAATGAACACGACGACGTGCATCAACAGGTGTGATGAGTGGCTTGTGAAGTGTAACTCGACCGTAATATCCATCTCTACGGAGTTCTCGACGTCCTGCATTTGATGAAAGTGGCCTCTTGCGTGCTACATTGAAATTCGTCCCCAACTGATCAACTGTAGCTCTCCGGTTTCGCTTTACACATCGCACTAACGCTCGATTTATTCTGGAGTATGTGGTCCAGCTGTTGCCTTTTGCAGATGATGTCTTCCATTTAGATTTCCATGCAAACACGGCCTTGGAAACTTCAATATTAGATCAAACGAATCAACTGGTTTGAAATTTTGGAATTATCAATATTTTTCAGCGTTAGAGAGCGCAATTATAGTGTTCAAAAGATTCTGAGGCTGCAGAGATAAAATATAAGAGACAGAAGACAACAAAATAATTTTTTGTGTAATCTCATCTTCTCTATATTACACTTACTGAAATTTTATCCATAATTAGATCCAGTTGTTTCAAGATCCTGAGTTCCAAACTAAATTAAACTACAATGAAAAGATAGCCTAGGAAGCGTTCAGAAATGTTTGCCACAACGTTTTAGGCAATGTAAGGGCATATAACTCCGAAGAAATAGTCGAAGAACTACTTTCATCATATAGAGTATTAGGATGTAATATGTCGCTAAAGCTGCATTTCTTACATTCACAACTAAGTTTATTCCACAATTGATGGGAGCGGTCTTGGATGAGCACGGAGAAACGTTCCCTCAAGACATATCAGAAATGGAAAAACGATAGCGGCAAATGGAACGAGAGTATGTTGGCGAACTACTTTGGGCCCTGCAGCGAGAGGTTCCAGAGATGAAGTATAAGCGACATAAGACAACAAAATAATTTTTTGTGTAAATATTTACATGTATCAGGATTTATTAGCGTTAGCTTTAACTTTTTAAAATGTAAATAAATATTTGGTAAAATATATTTATCTTCTCTGAGCAAAATAGTACTTTTTTAAGATTAAACACTTATCTGTAGAAACTGTAGGTGATAGAACAAATCGGCTGTCAAATTCGGATTCAGCACCCTCAAAAACGTAAAAATCAGACAAAATTTTAGAGGGGAGGGAAATTGTTTTGCAACCCAGTGTAATTCGATGCAGTTATGCTGAGTTCGCCTTTATAGACTTGGCGCTAAGCATGCAGGGATGCCATTTGCATGGTTCATGCCTTCATCAGTGGCACGCAGAAGTCACTGTTTAACATAAACCGAAGGCTATCGCAGGCATTGGTGTTTGTATTTTTCGGCCCATTACCTGTATGTGTTCTTTTTTCCATATGTAAACTAGGATTCAAAGAGCCCAAATGATCCTTTCTTTTCTAAGGAATAACAGAGCAAATGAGAGGAAGACGTAAAATGAAATCATATTTAAATAACCTTTCACTCTCCGTTATGTTGCAAATTATTTTTCTTCATGCTAGCTTATAAATGGGCTTAAACATTTACATTTAAAAGCCGATCATCAACAGTAAGGATAATAAATAGCTCAGGTTTCAGTATCTTATGATTTAGAATCAGATTACTGTTTAATGTCTGATATATTCCAGATTTTAATGTCTGATATATTCCAGAAGAAAATTCCCTCTTTAATACTAGTAAGAGAACTTTCATCTCTAACACTTCAGAAAAAAATATAACTGTTCAAATGATAGTATAAGGCAGGTAATTCAATATAAAGTAATAAATATAAATTTATAATCGAAACTGAGTCGAAAAAAATATTTATGTAATACACTTTTCGTTGCAACAATACCAGTAGAACTGAGAAGGAAATAAATACAAAAATAAAAAGAAATATTGTAGGGAAGGAGAAAGATACGGAATTGAGTCGGAAAGGACTACAATCCCTTTTCTACTTTGATATTCCCTGAAATGTTTCACCTAGTTCATTTGTTAAGTAGCTGGAAAAAAAGAGCATATACATTACTTAACGTCGTTCCGGTCTGTTACGGGGCGGGGGTGGCTCAGTCGGTAGCGCGCCAGGCTCGTAATCTGTAGTTCCCAGGTTCGAGTCCCAGCTGGGTCAGCGTTGAGATTTATCTCCGCAAAATTCCCCGCCCTGCCCACGGTCAGTAGGGGACACCGATGGGCTTGGAAAGACCGCCGTCCTTCGGATGGGACGTTAAGCCGTGGCCCCGTGTGCGGGAGAGCCATGCCCTGTGCACGTTAAAGAACACGCTGGATGGCCTTGACGGGAGGCTACCATTTGTCCCCAATAGCTGTTACAGTGGGTCCCCTCCGCCAACCTTCTCTGAGCCTTCGGGGTTCTTGTGGCCTGGCCATTTAGCCCATGGTGTGCAAAAAAGTGCCGCTCAGAGGTAAAACAATCCAAAACAATCCGGTCTGTTACAGTACAGTATGAGGTAGGGCCTGATCTAAGGGGGCAAGGAGGCCATCCCCCTTTTGAAAATGCTAAAGCAGGAACGGAGGGAAAAATCGTTATATGCGACACGTATTTTTCAAGAAAATGTTTGGATCACTAAAATAGAGGTGGAATTTTATACCAGAATGGCGTTCCAGTTCAATCTTGGTCCCCCCCCCCTTTTTACTCGGATCACTTCCCCCTTTCTACTCGGATCATTTGTCCCCCCCTCCCCCATTTTCCCCCTATATACTGACCCACCACAAATTTTTGGCACAATCCGCCATTTTATATATTTTTAATATCAGAATATAAATGTAAATTTAGTTTGTAATGGCTTCAACTTTTGCTGAGCCATATTCTCCACACTAACTTGAGATTATCGCAGTCACCAAGCTAGTAACCATACTTCGTCATAATGATTATGATATTGCTTGTGGGCCGAACAAAACGACTTCGCGTGAAGCGTATTGAGACTTTTGGTCTAAGGCAAAAGCGAGTGAAGTACACGAAACGACCAATACGACAAAATGTAATAAAAACAAAATACAAGTTTTGACCTAAACATTGCGGTAGTACTGCATTATTCCCTACCGTTTATTGAAATTGCGCAACATTATTTAATAATTACAGATTCCAATTGAGTTTAATGAAAAAATATGCAAATTGCATTGTTTAAAAATAAACGAAAAATATCCTTTATTGGTTAACATAAAAATATTCATACATTCGAAAAATTTAAATGACTTCATTCCTGCTTTTAACTAGCAGAAGAACCGAGATAAAATTAATTTTGATTCAATTCTTTTACTAAAATTCATTTTCATTCATTAACTTCATCACCAAGTGAAAAAAAATCAAAAAATAATTGCAGGATCGCACTGCTATAAATATCGTACGATTTGTAGCTTGCCATGATACTTATTATAATTTGCTGTTTAAAATTTGCTTTATCTTTTTCTTTTTATTGCAGTAAATAAAAACTTCTATAATTTTTTTCGGGATGATTCTAGATGGAAATATTATTTCTAAAGCAGAAAAAAATGACTAATTTCCTTTGTCTTATTATCATTGCTACAAAATAGGTTTTTAAAACTAAGCAAGCATTCAACTGTTAGATTTTTTTTTCTGGCGTTCCTTTCAGAATTTAAAGTTGCAACTAGATTCATAGCTTTCTCCCTCCCCACTTCCCCCCATTTGCATCATTTTACATTTCCAACACTGTCTGATATAATCCCATAATCATCCTAGCTTTTCCACTTTACATGTGAGAGTACAATAAAACATGGCCATTTCCGAAATAAGTATTCATTATTAGCTTACATAGGTTTTATGACTTACATTTTTCTAGTATATTCTAGTCTGTGTAGGAACGGGAGGAAAAATACTAGAAAAGTCGAGTCATGAAATAAATATTCATATATTCTTATATGGGTACTGATATAGTAATTTGCCATCCTGGTGGCCTACTGGTTAGCGCGCTTAGGTACTGAACATAGATGCTCAGGTTCGAGCCTTGATAAGGTATGGATGTTTGTGTTATCTTTCTGCTGGGGCCTCGCCTTCCTCACAGATCTTCTCTATGACATATTAAACTACACTGCTGAAAGTAGAATCGCAACACCGCGAAGGACGTGTTTTATATGCTTGAAACTGACAGGACGAAAGTTATGAAGTTAGATGCGCAGATGATCAAAAACAGGAACGTGAGACCACAAGGCACGTGCGTTTATACATGCGTACGTGCCTTATTCGTCAATAGACAGTAGGCCCAACTCGGGTGGTTATACAAGCCTGTAGACGTCTGAGCATTCCATCAATCTGATGGTTAATAGTGTCCTGAGATATGACGTCCCAAACAACATCCTACTGGGCACGCAACTGTACCAAGTTCGTCGCTGGAGGGGAATGGAGAAGGCTGCGACCCATAAGTCCCGTAAATGCTCAATGGGCGACAAGTCCGGTGAGTATGGCAGCCATGAGAGAATGTCCACATCTTGGAGACTGTCTATCATTGCATGTGCAGTGTGTGGGATAGCGATGTCCTGCTTCAAAATAAGTCCAGTCATGGTGGTAAGGAAGGGTCATACCACAGGATTAATGATGCCATCAGTGTAACGTCTTGACATTAATGTGCCAGAAACAGAGTAGTGGAGCAGAGGTGTACGGCTACCATATGTGATGCCACCCCATACTATTATACTATAATTAGGAGCTGTATGGCGGCTAAGGGAATAGATGTTTCATTTCGTTCACGACGTCGATGCCATGCAGACAAATGGCAGTGTGGGAAGCAGAAACAGAATCGGGACTTAACCACCTGTGTAATGGAAGCTACCTGTTCTTTAAAGTCTCCATTCCGTAGTCCAATATTGCCTCGCTTGACAGTGATGACGGTGTAATCGGAAATGTCGCTGCAATGTCAGGTGCCGGACTCGACGTCTCACCCTCATTCCGAAATCATGTAAACGTTGTCTAAGGGTTTCGTTCTAATGGTACCCATTGCTATCTTCAAATCACTCTGCAACACAATCGCTGTGGTGAAATGGTCGCAAACTGATCACTATGGAGCATGCAATCTTCACGTCCTGCGATGTGGTGTGCTGGACCTGTACTTGTATTTCATGTCATTTGGTGGTTCATAATGTTGCGTGAGACGCACGTTGCACTTTTTTCACATTGCACTCCATGTGTGCGGCGATTGTTTTAAGGCTCAATCCGAGCTCTCACATATCGATAATTCGTTCTCTCTCTCAGAAGGCGTCAGTCAATTGAACACAAAGGTCCCGCCGGCATCTCCAAGGCATGTTCGAAACATTTTCGTAACATGCACTTCACCTCATTGTTGATGTGAAGTGTAACAGTGCTATGATAACAGTGCTTTGAGCAGTAATAACAGTGCTTTGAGCAGTGTAACAGTGCTATGATACCAGCTCGTGGGCACGTGGTATTTATCCACGGTTCGGTTGAGTGTCACGTGTTCATTCGCTTCGGAACTTTGATCATTTGTACATCTCCGATAGCCGATTTCTTCCTGCGATTTACATATCTCTACTCCCATTCCTTCTTGGTATTGCGATTTCCAGTCTCCTGTTAGACCTCTTTGACATGCTGCTTCTTGAAGAGTAATTCATTATTTTTATATAAACAGAAAATTTGACACCAGGAAAGTGAGTTAATATAATAAATAAAAAAAAATGTCATTTATTATTCAAAATGTTTTTCTCCAATGTTGATGATAATTTTAGTTAATTTTCACTGAATAAAAATCAAATTTAAGCATACGCGAAGCTTGTTGTTATCTTTCTCTTGATGAATTGGGATGATTTACCTCTGAAAGGTATTTTTGCACATAAGGGGCTAAATGTCCAGGTCGTAGGTACCCGAAGATCAGAGAAGGGTTGGGAAGGCTATCCACTGGATTGTTTTAGTAGACAGAAGGAAGCCACCTCTTCCTTAACGTGAATTTAACATAATGTTCTTTAACTATACAGGGTCGTGCACATGAGTGCTTAACGTTCCTTTCATTTGACGAAGGTCTTCCCAAGTCCATCGGTGTCCTCTTTCTCTCGTAGGGCAGAGTTAGAGTGTTAGTGAAGAAAAACTCAACATGTGCTTGAAGATTCTTACCTAAGATCAGCAGATTACTTGTCTTGTCTAGCCATCGAATAAGCCAACAAGCGTTTCGTTTCAGTGGTGTAATTTCGCTATGTTATCACCGTTAGGTGAAGGGGGATGCGAGATGGAGAGTACTAAATTCCCGAAAATATAACTTTCAGAAATAAACATATATATAGAGTGACTTGAAGAGAAAAAAAATTTCAAATGCTGTTATATTTCCAAAATTGTTCCCAGTATCATAATGGTTAATATGGATGGCTGCAGAATAAAAGTGTCGAGGTTCAAATTCTGGATGAAGCGAATTTTTCACTTACTTCAAATCTTGTTGCTGAATTTGTTGTTGTTTCGTGTGATGTTTTTCTGTTGCTGTTTCGCTTTCCTCACAATGCTACTCTAAAACTTTAAACTCAGTGGAAACTTGTTCCGTGAAATATAATTTCCACTTTTATACTCTCAAACATGGAAGTCATTAACAAATATCATTCTGAATGCATTTTGTGTTTGAAACGAAAGTTATTTTGCGTACAGTCTTGTTCAACAAAAAGTTAAGAAGAGCAGGAGGCATTCTTTCTTTGGAGAAATGTCACGCTTGTTATTTTCCTCAATAGAAAAAATTTGGATTAATTATGTATGAACTTTACCCATGCCGTTGATTCTGCATTTCAATGAAGAATCACTGAATTAGAATTGCATTGGCTTCGTCTTCTATTTTTCACACTTAAAGAAAAGCAGAAAATATCACATGTTATTCATGGTGTTGCTCTTCTATGAGATGGTAATCACTTCTCACATCAGACGGATTAATTTTACCAGACATTTTGTTAGAACGCATTGTCGTCTTGAGGGTAATCCATTATCTTTTTTTAACCAGACCACATAAATCTAAGAATTTTTTTAGAGCATTTCAAACAATGAAAATAATACAGTTAATAGAGATGACACTTAAGTTTCCTTATTAGTTGAAGTAGTTAAAAAAGCTCATCGCTCAGAAATATTAAATCTGCTTCAGTTTTGAGATTAAAATGCTTCAGGTAATGATCAGAATTGCCAATTTTATTATTTGAACAGATATATTTTTAAAATATAAAATTTAAAATATTTTAGTTAGTAAATACGAAATGCACTTATAGATCAATAGAGAGAGTTAAGTTGTTTCCCCGTACTCCTGCTCTCAAAACATTTTTCTTTTTGGGACAGGGTGGCTTTGTCGGTAGCATGCCAGGCTCGTAATCGGGAGTTCCCAAGTTCGAGTCCCAGTTGGGTCAGCGTTGAAATTTATCTTCGCAAAATCCCCCCCCCCGACTGCCCTCGGTCAGTAGGGGACACCAATGGGCTTGGAAAGGTTGCCGTACGTCAGATGAGCCGTTAAGCCCTGGCTCCGAGTGCCGGAGAGCCATACTCTGTGCACGTTAAAGAACATGCTGGATGGCCTTGACGGGAGACTTCCATCTGTCTCCCAACAGCTGTACAGTGGTTTCCTTCCTCCCAACTTTCTCTGAGCCATCGGAGTCGTTGTGACCTGGCCATTTAGCCCATTGTGTGCAAAAAAGTGCCTTTCAGAGGAAAGACAACCCAACCTTTTCTTTTTTATTTCACTTCATTATAGGCTAATTCTAATGGATCCCAAATTCCAGAGAAGATCAAATTATGACAGATGATATTCAAACACAAAATTCGCAACCTCACAAAATTCGCGACCCTCATTGCAGAGTTTTCTGAAAAAAAAATCAATTTTTATTTTTTTAAGTCAAGGACATAATCTGATTGAAAGCTATAAATATGAAATAATAATAATTTCATTATAAAATATATAAATATGAAATAATAATAAGTTTATTATAGAACATATAAATATGAAATAATAATAATTTTATTATAAAACGTATAAATATGAAATAATTATATTTTTATTATAAAACATAAATATGAAATAATAATAATTTCATTATAAAACATATAAATATGAAATAATAATAATTTCATTATAAAACATCTTAATATGAAATAATAATAAAAACTTTTATTATTAGACTTTCGGCATGTAACTCTCAAGGATTACTACCTCTAGCCAAGGGGCTCAGTCAGTAGCGAGCAGGCTGGAAAATTCTGTGGTCCTCAGGTTCGAGTTCCAACTCTGCCAACGTCAAAATTTATATCCACTAAATTCCACCCCTGCTCTCGGGAAGGAGAAACACTGACGAGCCTTGGAAACACCTCTATCCATCATATGGGACGTTAAGCAGTGGCTCTATGTGCAGGAGAGAACCATACCCTGTGCACGTTAAAGAACTCATCGGATGGCCTTAATGATATTTCCATCTGAAGGATCCCTGCCCACAAATGTCGATCCTCTTCTCTCATGGGGTCTTCATGACTCAGTCATTCAGCCCATTGTGTTCATAAAACTGCAGCTCAAAAATAAGACAACCCAACATCCAACCCCAGATTTAATAGAGGCTGTAGATCACACAAAAAATAAGTAATTAATTAAATAAATAAATAAATAAATAAATAAATATAAATAACTCAGGAACGTACACATTTCAGTTGGCAAGGGAATACTGTAATATAATATCTGTAAAAAACATTTTCAATTACTTGGATTAATAAATTACAAAAATAATAACTTACATTAGACAAAGTGTTTATTCCTTGTGAAAAGCGTGGAATTATTTTCTGCAGGGGAGTATAACACCTGCGCATGTTCTTGTTAGAACTCAGTTAGAGCATACTTTTATTGGTTACTATCCTCTGTGATCATCTGATTTTTACCGTTCCATTATTTATGTGGTAGAATAGGGTAGACCATGGTTTCCCAATTTTTTTAATAATTATGAGCTTGAATTATTATGTGGATTTATAAAATTTAGGACTATTTTTTTCAGTACCTTATTTTTGCGATCGAAAAATATAAACGGATTTTACATCTAATCTGAACAACGATCTGGATATGAAAAAAGAAGTGGGTTGTTTTTCCTCTGAGCGTCACTTTTTTTTTTACACAACGGTCTATATGGACAGGTCACAAGGACCCCGAAAGCTCAGAGAAGGTTGGGTGAGGGGACTCACTTGACAACTGTTGGGAGACAGATGATACCCTCCTGTCAAGGCCATCCAGCGTGTTCTGTTACCGGCACAGGGTATAGCCTTCCCATACATGGGACCATGGATTAACATCCCATCCGACGGACGGCTGCCTTCCAAGCCCATCGGTGTTCACTATTGAACGTGGGTAGAGCAGAGAAGTTGTGCGGAGATAAATCTCAACGCTGGCCCAGGTGGAACTCGAACCTGAGAGCTGCAGATTACGAACCTGGCGTGCTACCGACTGAGCCACCCCACCCATGCAAAAGGACAAAATTTTCACTCTTTATTTCATCTGATAACAACGTCATTTACTGTGTATTATACATTAGGTATTATACAGGGTGTCTCACAAATATAGGTACAAACTTTTATGGGAGGTAGATAACATCTAAAGGAATGAGAATTGCTTAGGAACCCATAACCGGAAGCGTCACCGTAAGTCAATAGGCGGCTCTGTTCATCAGTGCGCTGGAGGGGAAATTTTGGATTTCCTCATTCGAGCGCTAGTCGGCTGACGAAGGGTATTCGAACAAGGAGCTGGCAGACATGCACTTAGTGTATGGAATAGCTGAGGGCAACAGACGGAGCCACTCAACGAATGTATCAAGAACGCTCCCACACAGACGCCGTCAATGCTCCGTCAGTGTCACGCATGCATCGCGTCTCATAGTGGAAACTTCGAGCATCTGCTGTAATATTATGAAATGTATAATCTAGTATGCCATTTGTAATAATTATGTCCAATAAATGTTTTCCCATTAATCACTGTCTTGTGTCCTTTCAGATCTTGTACCTATGCTACCACTTTCCCATGACGTTTCCGGTTATGAGTTCCTATGCAATTCTCATTCCTTTAGATGTTATCTACCTCCTCTAAAAGTTTGTACCTATATTTTTGAGACACCCTGTATATGACTAGCAGATTTATCCAATGTTGCTCGAGTCTGAAACTCTTTTAGAATATAGCATAGATGGCACTCCCCACGTTGCAAGCTTTTATTTGGCATAAATATCATTACAATCGTTCTCCTCCCCCTTGGGTTAAAATTTTCTCCTCTATTAGAAGAGGAATGAAACGAACATAGTTCGAGGTACCCAATATCCTCCCCACGTCAGAACTTTCTAAATCAAAATTAGGAATTCCTCTCTCAGATAAGCGAACTTTTCAATCACTTCGTACCCACCAGAGTTCTTCGGATAGAATTTGTCAGACACACGTAATTTTAGAGTGAAAACAACAACAACAACAACTGTGGTTTGAGGTGCATAAAAATTTTAAAGGTACTAAAAATTATTATTATTATTAAATAAAATTATTTATTACTTAACATAATATTTAAAACATTTATTAATTATTTATATATTTTTGTTAGCTTTTGCATGATTTTCAAATTAAGTTAATGATTTTAACTTCTGATACGAATATAGGTTTCGAAGCTTTCATTTCAACAAAGAATCTCGTGTTCTCCTCGTGATTAATTAGAACGACTTCAATATCCATGGACGCTCGCGCTCTTGACCCAACAAACCGAACAATGATTTTATCACGCGAAATCAGAAAGATATTAGTTTGATGCATTGATTATTTCAAATTTAATGGTAGCAACGGTTATTTTGAATACATTTCAAGCGTTAATGCTAAGTTTATGGGAAATTTTGAGCAATTCAACCCTCACACCCCAATTTTTGGTTGATCCCAACGTGTTCACACATAGCCTATATTTCTCTCCTGGGTGAAGGGAACGTTCATGCAAAATTTGAAGCATCTAGCTCTTCTGGGGGCTGAGATCATAAGCGGACAGAAAAATATTCTTCTTTATATATTAGATGTAACGTTACTGCACTTTATAGCTTCTTAAATAACTCAAAAAAAAAAAAGAAAATACGCAGTGGGAACCAAACGTATCTGGCGGCATTCATGAATGTTGCGCGATAATAATAATAGGATCATGCGATTATTCGTATATATTCTAAGGAAGCTATGATAAATGAATAAAAAGTGATATGCTATATTATAAAAAAGTACTGTACTTATTGTAGTACCGAGCTGCCGATCAAAATTTGGTAAACCATGGCGTATGGTAACAAAGTTTATAGAATAGAATGTAGTAGCAGTAATAACAGGGCGACTCTCCCATTAGGCAACCAAAAATAATCACAAGACATAATATGCGAATTCGAAATTTTGTATTTAGTATTCATAAATGTTATCAAATAATTTTGTTTCTTCTGTTTCGATATATGAGATACTGTCATGATATTATATATATTATGAATGAACAAAAAACTCATTTATATTTCCTGCCGATAAGCTATTAGCCTTGCTGCTCGAATGTAAAAAATCTATTTATATCTCTGTTTTGTGAGATGATGATGATGAATAAATATATCTGCTATGATGATGGAAAACTAAAAACTTAAAAGACGCAAAAGAATTCAATAAATACTTGTATGAAAAAATTTATTGCCGATGGTTCAGGATTCGACCCCGAGGCTCTCTAAGTACATGCTAGAGTGTTCTAACTACTAAACCAACGATCAGGCGATAATTTCTTCCCGCAATGTGACCTTTACATCTTTCGGTTAATGTTGCGGGCATTGTGCCATTTATAATCAGGGAAGGCATCTTATTTTTCTAATTGTTGCATGAGAATAAGATGTTAATGAGGAAGTCACTCAGCCTAAACGTTATTAATGAAAAAATCAACCCATGATAAATACACAGATTGCCTGTAGATTATTACCGCACCGTCGGCAATAATGTCAAATTATATATAAAGAATTCAATAAGGTATTGTTTTGTAAAGTATATTTAAAGTATTTATTGAATTCTTTGGTGTAAAATAACCCAACCCAATGTAATTATTATAGGGGAATTGCTGAATTAAACCAAAAAAGACCAGGCTTTACCAAATTTTTCTTTTTTTTTACTTTTTTTTCGAAATATTTTGCTAAGAATTTGATTTTGAGATTAACTGAATTAAAAAGAACATATACATTATGGAACTTTCTGATTCAGTTCAATTCAGTATCAGGCAGTTACCCAAAATTTTGTTTTATCCAAGACCTGCCTGCCCCTATCAAACTGCCCACCAAGCTTTTTAGCCACTGAGTAATAAACTTCTGAGAAAGCATTTACTTTCCAACTTCTTTCTCCGATGAGAAAGTACCTCACGTTACTTGGATTACACTTGCATCTCGCCAAGGAAACAAATTTCTTCGAAAATTGTGTTCCGTCATGAACAACATCTCTCATTCTTATCTCCTGCTACGATATTTTTAACATTAAACACAAGTTCTGAAGGTTAAACCTTTTAATCTTGGCTAGTGTAAATGATGTGCTTTTTTCGTATTAAAAAGTAATATCTGAGTTCACTTGAACTCGCCTGAGTCCATCACAAATAACGAAAAGCTCTTCAAAATTAAACTTTGTTACTTTACACTGAATAGTTTTAAATTATGTTGGGAGAAAAATTATCTCTTTTAGATTCTGAAACATTATTAGAAGCGAAAGCAAGTTCAAAGCGAAGCATGAAATTGCTTTCGGGTAATTTAACTTTGTAAATATGACTAAACAGAAGACTAACAATTGCGCTGCAGATGATGTAGAGAGCATAAATACGAGATTTCAAAAACGAGATTCATTTTAAAAAGATGTTGAAGATTCTTAAATTGTCAAAGAGGTCTTTCGTCAAAAGTTGAAAGCAACCGGAAATACTTCTATTGTTGTAAAAAAAATGGCAATTCTGGAACAATAAGTACGATCTCTTTGCTTGCGTGCAAGGGATTATGGTTTATTAATGCCGAATATTCGTCATTTAACATTCCTTTACATTTACTTTTAATTTGCAGCTTAAATAATTACTTAACTCGAGCGTTAGGTTTATTAACAGGAGATGGTCTTGGGTGCAATGTAACAGTTATCTAATATAATACTATACATAAGTGTGTGCATCACATTTCATTAGGGTATGCGCCTAGGATATTTTATTTTCTTAAAAGGCGAACATTTATTGAATACTCAATCATAAAGGGCATTATTTTTAATCAGCAAACAAAGTAAAGAACTAATACTTAACTTCACTTTTTTTAAAATAACAACTTAACATCAATAATATAAACCCAAAAAATAAGACGCAAAATACCACATTATTCCTGTAGCGATAAATAGGCGTGTACAAAGATACGGTCAATTTTCATAAACCTTATCTTTAACCAGATAATGAGCTAATCCAAATTGACCAAAAACAGATTAAGATTTCTTCAATTTCTGTCCTAGAGAATACGCCCACTTTTGTTTTTCCTTTTTGAAACATTAGGTGTGCCTAGAAAACACCCCACACACCCCGTACGCACACCTATACTAATACACTGAAAAGACAATTTGTTATACACACCTGCATAATAACCTGTGGATTTCCACTTTCGCTCTCACAACAGCAGCAACACGTCGTGGCATGGACTCTACCAGGTGTTGGAAACGTTCAGGTGATATTAAGCCCATTATTCCAGGACAGACGTCCGTACAGCACAGAGAGTTGCCGGCGGTGATCGTCCAGCAAATGCACAATAGAGTTCAAATACGGAGAGTGAGAGGCCATTCGAGAGTTGAAAACTCACTAGAATGCTCCTCCAACCAGTCCTCGCCGAATGGGAACGATGTAATGGGGCACTGTCTTGTTGAAAGAAGGTATCGTGTTTCGTGAAATGGATTGCCACTCATGGGTATAGGTGGTCAACATATATATAGCTCAACATAGAGTTGTTTAGTGATGGTGGTCTCAATAGGTACAAGGTACCAAGTACACCAAACCCAACCACAAACCTTCCGTACTCTGGTACACCTTGTACCAAGGCTGCCCATATAAACACGCCCCACAACATTACACAACCTCCACCAGCTTATAACACCCTGACTTGAGATTTGGGGGTCCATGGGATCGTGTGGACATGAAACCACCTTTCAGCATGTTGTAGTTGGAACTCGATTCGTTGGTGATGTTTGGTGATCCATTGGTGATGTTTTTTCACCCACTGCAACCTCATAGACTGGTGATATGCCATTTATGAGATTACTCGATGTGGGCGTCGGCTGCCATAGCCCAGTCATGCCCATCGTACTTCAAACTATCTTTGCACAAACCTTCGTAGCTGCCCCGACGTTGAATAACGACGTTATCATGAGCACTGTGGACTTCCATTCCGAGGTAATGATAAGGGATGGAAGTGGCGCTGACCTCGAACATCAATGGCCCAGTTACGGCCTCATTTGTTCTGGTGGCTAACGTTTTGATGGTTGAGATGTAGTCCTGGTACACACGTGTGACAGTTCAACAAAGAAATCAAAGACCTTCTGCAATCAATCTTCCACGCAACAACTCTCTGGCACCAATAGAACTCACTCAGGTTGGCGTGTTTACAATTGTAGCAGTCACAGGTAAGCTATGCATTAGGTAGGTATCTGACCTATTTATATCTTGCAAGGGAAATTCGGCTGGCTGCATTATTGAGCCAGAGTACGGAAGGTTTGTGGTTGGGTTTGGTGTGTATAATAAATTGTGCTTTCAGTGTATATATATATGTAAACAATTGTGAGTGATTGAGGAGGGACAAGGGATCACTTTAATCCTAACTATGCAGAAAGAGTAGATCTCGGAAAATTTCATCTAGAGTTAATTTTAAATTATAATTAACGAGAAAAAGACCTCTGACGAAATGTGATCTCTGACGTGAGAGAAATGTGACCTCTGACGTGTCCTTGAAAATCAAAACGAAGTCATATAGAGGTCAAATCTTGATCTGCAAGTGCTAGAAACATGAAAATTGGCTTAAGGTTGTTTCCTGATGTAAATCTCATAAATGTTGCGAAATTTCGTATGTGGTGAGTTCTTCTAAGGTCGACTGGTCTAGAGAGCTAAAATTTCGTGCCTAGGAGTATATTCGAAACCTTCGAAATTTTGGGAGCAGCGAGTCTTTCAGAGACAAAGATCAAATAACGATCTGCTAATAGAGAGAGCTAAATACACTGGCAACACAAAAAGGCTTTAAAATAAAAATGGCCAGTCTTTACTAATTTCGAGGTCATGAACACGAAAATGACAATAAAATTTGTCGATTGGCTTTTGTTTAGGACAGACAGCGATGGAACTGTCCAGTCTGGAGCTGTCCAGTCATATTTGAACGACTCAGTCCGCATTGAGTACACAGGTAACCATTTTGCAACGCTATATTTTAAACTCCAGATTGCAACATATTACTTTGTATTACATCAGCCCGCCATACACACAACCCCCGGAGGTATTGCATCATTGTCTGATGCAATGTAGTTGAGTCATGACATCGCGGCTTTACAATCGCGGACAAAAGATGAAGAAATCGTTAGTTGTAAGCGACGTCTCGTAGGGTGAGCAAGTCTTTGGAGCGACTGCCATTTACCCCTGAGTCATAAGTACAACACAAGTGATCCTTCCTTGCAATTTTAATCCAGCAGTAACTGTTAACAACTCGTAACTGTTAATAGTGCAGATGAATTTTGTTTCATTTGTGGGGAAGTGACGTTTGCAAGCCAGAAAAGGCCATCACTCCAATAGTGAAAGTGGCATATGAGTTTTATTTTGGATGCAAGATCGGGGACCAGCACATGGCCTGGGCCCCACACATATGCTGCAGTACGTGTACAAGAAATCTTCCGAAGTGGCTGAAAGGCGAAAAAGTGGCGATGCCGTTTGCTGTTCCTATTGTTTGGAGAGAGCCAAGCAATCACGCAAATGATTGCTATTTCTTCATGTTTCCACGTTTCTGGAGGCATCACAAGGAAAAAGAAATGGACAGTAGCGTACCCGAATATATAATCTGCTCTCCGACCAGTTCTATATGGCGAAAGCTTCCCGTTCCCGAAACTCGAAAAGAATTTTCCATCGATTCAGGTGGGAGGCGAATTGACGTCGGGTTCTCCGCAGCCTTCGGTGTCTAATGATGATCCATACGCCTACCACGGTGCGTCATCTGTGACACACAATCTCACTGAAGAAGAACGATCTTGTTCGCGATCTGGAGCTGTCCAAGGCCCAAGCAGAGTTACTTGGATCGAGTAAAACTGCTTTGCCAATGGTAAACAATGGAATCTTCTCAAGGAAAATGTCCGAGTGACTTCTTTTCGAACTCGTCATGAGAAGTATGCGCCTTACGTCAGAAAGGAAGATGACCTTGTGTTCTGCTTCTACATAGGTGGTCTGATGAATGCCCTCGGAATCAAACATGACCTTTAAGAATGGCGACTATTCATAGATAGATTCCTCGAAATTGACTCTCAAGGCGGTGTTGCTGTATAATGGAAATCGACTTCCATCCATTCCGGTTGGACACGCTATCTACATGAAAGAAACCTACGATAACCTAAAACAGCTGTTGAACTGTCTTCACTACAGGAAGTATGGCTGGTATCTCTGTTGTGTCTTGAAAGCAGTGGCTCTGTTGATGAGTATGCAGCTGGGATATACGAAGTACTGTGGTTTCTTATGTGAATGGGACAGCCGAGCAAAGACTTTGCACTATGTGAAGAGAAACTACCTCAGAGGAAATCTTTGAAGGTCGGAAAGAAGAATGTAAAACACCCAGCACTGGCAGAAACGCACAAAATCCTGTACTGTCCCTACACATCAAACTCGGTGTGAGGAAAAACTTCGTAAAAGCCATGGACCGGACTGCATCAGCTTTCAAGTACTTGACTGGCAAATATTCTCGACTCAGCAAAGCGAAAATTAAAGAGGAATTTTTGTGGGTCCTCAAATCCGCGAGTTGTTCAGAGAGACCAGATGTTCCATAACCTGCTTCAGGGTGAGGAGAAAAAGGCTTCGGACGCGTTTCGTCTGGCGTCAATTAAATTTCTCGGGAATGTCAGGACAGACAGCTAGAAGAAACTTAAGGACATGTTGTCTCTATATCCTTAAAGATCCACTTTCTCCATTCCCACGTAGTTGTTTTCCCCGACAACTGCGACATGGTTAGTGATGAGCATGGTGAACGTTTTCACCAGGACATTGCAACGATGGAGAAATTATACCAGGGAAACTGGTCCACTTTAATGTTGGCTGACTACTATTGGACGCTCGCCACAGATGATCCTGAGCAGCTGTAGAAGAGATGGGCAAAGCGTCGTCGGAAGTAGAAGCGGAGTTTTCCCGATACCTGTCATATGTACGTATTACACTAATGTAGGGGTTCTCAACTTTGGGTACCTGGTAAAATTTTTTGGGGTAGGCCGTGAGAGCTCAAAAGTCGCTAGATCTAGTAACAAAGTAAAAATAACCATTGTTATACTATAACTATATTTTTTATCTATCTATGCAAGGGGTACGCCAGTTACATACACATTTCCAGGGGGAACGTGAAGCATAAGAGGTTGAGAACCACTAGATATACGAAATTATTGCGGATTTCTCAGAAAACGTAGCCAATTTTGCATTTTCGTTGTCATACCCGTGTTCAGCAAATTTAAATTTTTAAGAAATGGCTACTTTTATCTCAAATGCATGAATGACGTTTATGAAAATTTGTTTCCCATTGGTGGTGGTGTATAGTGATATTTCGGGTCCTACATCTCAAACATTACTAAATTCCTGATCTTATCGTTTCATCGAAGTAAGAAGTCAAATTTAGATCTACCACTGCTAAAAAAGTGAAATATGGTGCATAGAGATATTTCAGGTAGTAGATCTCAGAAACGTTAAGAAATTTCAGATCTGATGTAGCATTAAAGATCAAATAGGGGTCAAAGAGAGGGATGTGACGATTTAGTGGTAATTTAAATATGACGAAGAAAATTCATAAATCTCGAGAAAAAAAAAAAACGAAATTTGAGATACGACAAGTCCTGAAATTTTGGTCCCCAAAATTTGAGATGCGACGATTCAAGGTCAAGTTTTGATTACTTGACGGGACGGCAGAAGTTTGACCGAACAGGAGAATCGGGAACCAAGATGATTTTAAAGTTTGGATCTAGCGAATACTTTAAAGTCAGAGTCAAGTTTCGATCTACATATGCTACAGAGATAAAAATTGGTACCTAGGGATATAAAATGTGGGTAGTACATCGCAGAAAACTGAAAGAATTTCAAAGCCATCATGAATTCCAGGGCCAAATAGGGTCAGGGTGATGGTTGAGAAATGAAGAGACTCTGAAGACAGCGACTGAATAAATGAATAAATGAACTGAAATAAGAAAAAAATTTAGGACTTTTCATCCCCTATTCCTGAGAGGTGAATGATTTCTAGTATCCTACGTAGCTGATTGTTAGCTGTTTCAAGATTATATAGAGGTCAAAATTCCATCCAACTATGATGATTAATAATCGCTCTACAATTGTTTATAACGTAGAGCTCAGAAAAACTGATGGAATGAAGTTTAAGAACAAAATGGAGTCACCTTCAAATTATTATGGCGTTCAACGTCAAATACAGGAAAGAATTCGATCTGCCTATGATCTATATGTGATCGAATTATTTAAATTGAGGTGTAAGTATAAGTTATAATGTTGGTCGAAAAAAAGTGGTGGGTTGACTGATCCTCAGTAAATACACAGATTACCTGCTAGGGATGGTTTTTTTATAGGTAACACTTAAGCTTTAGGGTGAATGACTTCCTCATTAATTACTTTGCCCACTCTTTGTCGTTAAAAATGCATCCGATTTTGTATATTTTGATCTATATATTTTTATACATTTATATCTTAAATTCCATGCTCTTAATTCAATAAAATTAATATTCAACTCCGTTTTGCCTAGTAGTATATTTTCAATAATCCATGAGCCATAATACCTAATAGCTACAACATTATATAGGAAAAGTTTCAAAAATAAATATTTACGTGATTATATATGGTGCAAGGTCCGCCAGATTCAGTAAAAGATTTTTAGGCTACATCGTAGAAGCAAATTATTGTCCGATAGGTGGTTTAACGTAGAGCGTTCTGGCAAATATCGGAGAGTTGCGGGTTCTAATTCCCGCAACGTCGGCAACAATTGTTGCTTCATGTATTGACGGATTGAAGGTCCAATAATATTTGCAGTCAATTACAATGAAATCAAATATGGCATTCATAGTAACATAAACGTCGCATTTCTATCTAATCATGATCTTCATCTGGTGGAAATATGAATATTGATGTGTAGAGATAATCATACTTTCTCTTATTTTAATTAAAAACCTTTTCTTCTGAAAAAAGTATAAATTTCAAAAAAAGCGACTGAATTAAACTTTTATAATATATTGAGATCAAACAGATGCCATATTGAAATTAAACATGGCATTCAAGTTTGAATACCTATCAATTTCGCTCTCATCGCGATCTGCATATGCTAGAAATCAGAAAAATAATATCTATAGATTGTTTAAAACTAGGGTATGACTTTCTTGGGTTTTATCACAAGAACAAGAGATTTAATATTCGGATTAAACTCGAAAAACATATGAAAAATATGAATTTTATTGTTACTATATCTCATGAAAAAGAAAGTTTGGAGTGTATATGAAACCATTAAATGTTTGGCATTGAAAAAGCTTAAACGTTACTTGATTTTTACTTTAAACGTTGTTTAGATTTAACATTTAGGATCAATAACTAAATAGCCTATTGATCATGTATGTCAAAAAAGAAATAATTTACATCTCCGGCCAAATACGTGCTAACCGTCGCGGTTAGACGAGAGGAGAAAGTAAAGCCCTCTCGTCTAACCGAAAAAGCGAATTCAGGCTGGGATATACATGCTTTTTTACACTGTATTTGGGTTTCTTCCTCTTTTGTTAGGACTAGTTTTTATATCAGATGTCTCATTAAACTATTTGTATCATGAGATTATTAATGAGAATTAAATCAGTGTCTTGTCGATTTGTTTGAGTTTGTCATTTGCCAACACTACATAGGGATAGACAAAGGTAAGAGAACGAATTATTATTATCAATTAGTTTATGTGGGAGCACAAGCATTCATTGATGCACGATAAGGAATGCAACATTATTTTTGATTAATAGACTCCATATTAATAATAATAACAGATCTTCCGAATTAATTGGCTTCATATTAAAATAAGAGAAAATATTCGAAATTTTTTGAATATTAAAAACATTGTAGATACATTAAAAATGTAGGTATGTTAAAAAGATCATTTGCATGAATATCTGTTGAACTTAAAAAAATTAGACGGAAGATTTTCAACAGAAGTAATCTCTCTGAATGTTGTATAATAAAATAGTTTTCTATTATTCTAGCAATTTTGATTATTTTTATTTCCACCGGAATTTGAGAAACAATATTGCATTCTTATTATTTTTCGAACGGATTAGAATTTGAATTTGAAAAAAAAATTGCTTTGTAATTACCCCTCAAAATGTAGGGTTTTTTAACTCGAAAATGTCATTTTCAATTTATAACGTAAATATCAGAAAAGGTGAAGAAATGAAATTTCTATTATATTTCCAAATCAAACAGGGGTCACTTTCCATTTAATTAAGAAGAAAACGCACTATAGAAATTGGTTAATTGGGAATAATCATCATTGTCGATTCACAAATAGATATTTCCGTGTTATAAGAAAATGAACTTTGCCCACTGTTTGTCGTCAAAAATGTATCCGATTTTGCATATTCTGATCTATATATTTTTATACATTTATATCTTAAATCCATACTCTTAATTCAATAAAACTAACATTCATCTCTGTTTCGCCTAGAAGTATATTTTCAAAAATCCATCAGACATAATATCTAATAGCTACAACATTAAATAGGGAAAGTTTCAAAAATGCATATTTGGGTCACAATACGCAGGGTGAGGGTTTGCTCAGTCGATTGCGCGCCAGGCTTGAAATCTAGTTTCCAGATTCGAGTCGCAACTGAGAGCTTTGATGTTGATCATTGGGCACCCTGTAGCTGTTGTGAAGCGAAAAATTACCCTGAGGGATGAAACATTTCTTTCAATTTATTGGACTGGAGATATGCTTCTTTTCCCTGTGAATAATTTAATTAACCTGGACAGGTTGGGTTGGGTTGTTTTACCTCTGAGCGGCACTTTTTTGCAGACCATGGGCTAAATGGCCAGGTCACATGGACCCCGAAGGCTCAGAGAAGGTTGGAGGAGGGGACCCACTGTAACAGCTGTTGGGAGACAGATGGTAGCCTCCCGTCAAGACCGTCCAGTGTGTTATTTAACATGCACAGGGTATGGCTCTCCCGTACACGGGGCCACAGCTTAACGTCCCATCCGACGGACGGTGGCATTTACAAGTCCATCAGTGTCCCCTGCTGACCATGGACAGGGCGGGGAACTTTGTGGAGATAAATCTCGACGCTGACCCAGCTGTGACTCCAACCTGGGAACTACAGATTATGAGCCTGGCTAACCTGAACGGAAGTGGTTAGATATATTAAACATATTTTGCAAGAATATTGTTTTTAGACCATTAGAACGCAGAAGAAGGAATATGTACGTGAAAATAAAATGTACGTATTTATTATACCGAAAAGGCGTTTTGGTCCCTTCCGATTTAATCCTTGCATTTGTCCACTTCACACCATAAAAATGTTTTAAAAATTCTGCCCTCAGACTTGCTGTTATAGAAATAATTTGCTTGTTACAAACGTGACAACTACGTGGCATTATTCCGGAACAAACAGCGAAACAAAAGACAAACCATCATCAAACGTCAAATGCTAAAAGATCCAGTCCGGTCAGAAATCTCAATTCACTCGATCGAAGCATAAAAAAGGGGTTTATTCTCCGGCAGCAGTCTTGTCACAGAGGTATGACATATAAAGATCACGTGTAAAGGAGTTGAGACATAAGCATGAAAGGAATTCAAACATCAATGTCTCCTCAGAAATTCAAACTGAAGGTTGAAATCATTCAATATTTCAACCTTCTTGTCTCTATTAGAGCAAATGTTATCAGCCAATTCTGTGTTGTTTATTAACATACAAAACAAATGAATGAAATGCCAGTTATCATTTACGGAGTGAATGTGACATATAACAACATCATTACAAGAGAATTTCTTGCAAAAGGATGGTGATGTATACATCTTTTCAGCCCCTTTAAAAAGAGCTTTTCTGAAATAACCACATTGATAAGAATGAATGGGAGTTTATCCTTCACCCTGGAGGTTTACAAAGGAGGGGCAGTGCAGGGGATCCGAGTCTATTCAGTTACAAAAGAGAGATGA
This sequence comes from Ryuthela nishihirai, assembly GCA_038380435.1. Lineage (NCBI taxonomy): Eukaryota > Metazoa > Arthropoda > Arachnida > Araneae > Heptathelidae > Ryuthela > Ryuthela nishihirai. The sequence continues at coordinate 14,547,904 of JAWZYU010000019.1, read as the reverse complement.
TATTTGCGGAAGCATCAATCGTTATTTCAGTCAGCGAAGATAGAGGTTGTCTTCGTCGTGTAGTTTTATGGATGTCACGATGATATATAAATATGCACTTATCGAAGTGGGGAGATTCTTTTGAAAGGAATTATTGAACGCAGACCAAGAAGACAATGAAATCTTATTTTCTTCCAAATATCCTTCAGTGGGAATAAATCAAGCGTAAAAGATCCTAAAAATATGCGGCGAAAAAGCGCTTGCTACGTTGTTTTGTGTGAATAATGGAAATCGAAATGTGTATTGTAAATGATACTTTAAAAAAATCCTACATTGAGTCTGAAGTGCATGAAAAAAGAAGTGTTTTAACGTAAGATTTCGCAAAATAACTTGACTACACGGAGATGTAAAATTTAAATTTGAGTTATTCATATTTTCAAGCTGGCATTTTCCTTTTAATACAATGTTTTTTTATTATTTTGGTTTATTTACGTTGCAGTGGCGAAAGGAAGCACTACAAAATGATATATAGCATGCATTGTCTCTTTTTACCCGTTCATTGGTTTATTTTTGTTTTAAGAAAAGAAATATTTTTGTATTGTTTCTTCTCTTATAATTTTCATATATTCTCCATTGGTGCAAATTATCTTTCCCGTTTGAATGTGTACATACCTAAATATTTACGCACTCGCGTTCATATGATGACATATTATGTATGTACATTTCCAGATTGATTTTTTTTTGTCTTATGTAACGTTATTGTTGTTGATGATTTATTTCTTAGTCTGGTTTGAGTGACACGTTTTGCCTTCAATGAGCTAAACGGCTAGGTCAAAAGGACCTCAAGAGCTCAGAGAATATCTTGGAAGAGGTTCCTTTGTAGAGCTGTTAGGAAACAGGTGGAAATCTCCTATCAAGGCCATCCATCGTGTTCTTTAACATGCACAGAGGTGTGGCTCTCCTGCACAAGGACCACGGATGGGGGCCTTTCCAAATTTAATGTTGTCTGTCTGTATCCCCTTTCTCACTGAAAACAATGCAATTATTACCAGAAAAATATCTCAACGCCATCACAGCTGGGTCTCGAACCTGGGAACCGCAGATTACGAGTTTGTCGCGATAACAACTGAGCCAATACCCGCCCCTCTTACACCATCATAGATGGGTGATCAAGTTGGCAACGTGATAGTACCAGATTCGGTTTCCAACTACATCATCATTGAAGATTTTCCGCATTATGAACTCTGAAGAAGAAATACTGTTTAGCTTCGTAATGTAGCCGACGCTCCGAAGGGACGTTATAAATCGTAGTTCTGTATAACGAACAACCAAATCTATACAAAACATGCTGGATATTTTTGAATGGATGTTCCATTCATTTTTGATGGTTGTCCGTAGGAAGTTTCTTCTGTATGGTCTGAACACTCATATAAGTCGTGACGGAGATGTTTAGACTGTTAAGCATGTTAAACATATCCTTTACTGTGGAGTGATAGGAAAACCATATTATTGTTCCAGTGGGCATTCTCTCATCGGAAGGTCTAACTAAGTTTGTAAAATATGTCGTTTATTAGCAAAGACTCCCCAAGTGAACGTATCGTACAATTTTAGCAAATCAATGAGCTACGGGAATACTCAATCTTGGGATTACAAAATATGTCGTGCGTATTTGTCGTAGATCATATAATTTAATCAAATATTTTGAAGCAAATTTGAAGCAAATTTAATTATTTATTTAATTATTAAGCATATTTTGCATTATTAAGCATATTTTGCAATTATTAAGCATTTTTGAAGCAAAATTTAACTGAACTCCAATTCGTTTTTGTGCATCCTGTGCAAATTTGAATAAAATAAGATATAAAAGGAAGAAGATAAGCTTTAGCTAGGCCATGGATCTGCAATAGACAACACGGAAAGTAAGTTTATGCGTTCCAACGAATGAATCAAGATGGATATTAATAAATACGCTTGGCAGGAAATCAGCATTCAATTTAAAACTGTTTATGTTTATTCTTACAAACTTCTTGGAATTGTATTAAAAAAAAACTTATGTTCCGAAAATAATAGATTTGCTTATGGCTAGCGCATTTTTATTGCATATTAAAAAGAAATTCTGCTCTATACATTGATTCATTATAGTACAATGCATTAATGTTTTGCATTACATGTTGACTATGCTATAGAAAAAATGGCCAGAAGAAAACAAGGATAAACTGTGTTAGTTTAAATGCTAAGAGGATGCCTAAAATGACATTTCCCTTAGTTCAATGAGTTTACGATATATATCCGAAAAACCAACAACACTCCGAGTTGTTTGTTCTTTGCGCATGCGTAAAACAGTATTTCAAATCCTGTTCAAAGAAGAGGCAATGACAGTCAATTTCGCTGTTGCTAACTTAGATTCTGAATATTAAAGATATATCCTTTTTGTAATTTTAGCAAAGCAAAACAAAACATCGAAGATTATTCTTACACCGTATAAAATATCAAACTGGGAGAATTAGGCTCAGAAATAAAAATCTGCTCGAACAGGGAACTTAATTTATTTAATATTTTCTACCTTTGAGATGACAATCACTTTCAGAAAGCAAAATGGTAATTTTACACACAAATTCATTTCCAATACCGAAAAACTACTTTGAATATTTCTGCTAACACTGTGGCGTATTATTTTTTGTGTTTATTGTCAACAGAAACTATTTGAAGAAGTGTGAATCCTAAATGTTCCTTTAGAGAATGATTAATATTTAACTGAGTATTTTTCAATTTCTGGTTTCCATTGAGAGAAGCCTAATGGTCTATTTATCCAATTTCCTCACGCATATTAAAACAACCACGTAACGTAGATACCTGTATCAGGGCGAGATCTAGAAAGGGGGGAAAGGTGGACATCTCTCCCCTTTTTGAGAATGCTAATAGGGCCAATGGAGGCCAAAAATTATAAAACTTGTGTGTATTTCATCCATTTTCCATGAATATATTTGAAAGCATCTAAAACGAAAAGGAAAATTTTACACTGCAAAGAAAAACCAGTCCCTTTAATTTTCCGACTCAGCTGTGTCGCTTCCCCTCCTACGTTTTGCTACATCCGGGCCTGACCTGTAACAATTTGCTGGAATTGAGATAAATCGTGTTTGAGTTAATTCAGGAATGCCCCTGTAAATATCACTTCTCTTCGCAAAGGCACGATGTTTGTTTTAGGAGAGCCCGATTTGCGATATTCTTAGTTGTATTTCTTCCCGTTGTATTCTCTGGAGAAAAAAAAAACTGTAAATGAAAAGACCCTTTTTGATTGTGCAAACTTAGCCTACTTATAATTGGCTTATGGAGTGGGCCATTTTAACATTGTCCAGCATATTTATCTGCACAATTTTCCTAAGTAGCTTTTGAAATGTATCGCAAGTATTTGAGCATATGATCATATGCGAAGATAGGAACATGTATAGAGAAATAAAGCGACACATATTTATTAACATTATTTCTAAGAACTTTTGAATACTTTTGTTATTATCGAAATTATTATTAAGAATTGACAAATATATCGGTTATTCTAAGGAATAATTATAAAAAAAAATCAGAATATCTATTCTGATGATTCATATTCAGGAGTATAAACTCATATTTCTGTTACAAATAAGAATTATTATAAGAATTATTGTAATAGTTATATTTTTATAAACATTATTATTACAAGCTAAAGAATATTTCTATTTTCATGATTATAAGAATTATTTCCAATATCAACTGAATATTTCTATTATTATAAGAATTAATTTTGTGAAATAACGGATATTTCTTTTATAAAAATTATCAACTGTTAAAGCAGTTCGTTCTGTGAATTAATTATCATTTTTATACCCTTAAAACAATAAACAGGTGAAATAACTTCGTGTCTGTTTAATCAATGGTTAAAATATATAACAAGAGATTAGTTTTCTGCTATCTAATCCCTTATTAAAATATCCTTAGCTATTTTGAGACATCTTCATACATAAAGGTAAGGGACGCCGCTTTGAAGCCAAATTAAAAAAAAGGGTTTTAGCTTCAGCAGCTTTCATCCTAAGGAAGCCCGAATACAATCGATGAGGAGAGAGTAGTCAATAACTTTCCATGTGACTGGATTCGTTCGCATTCTCCTCCCGTTGTCGGTACCATTGATAAAAGGAGGACTGGGAAGCAGATCCTGAAATCGTATCGCTGAGGGACGGAAACTTCTGTTGCCGACTTTTCTGCCCTTAAGCACGTTCTGACAATCAATCAAACTAGAAGTGGTCGCTACATATTTGAGGAGCATATACTACTAACGAACATTGTGTGTTTTTTTTAAAGATATCTGACAGTTTTGCTAAATGAAAGAAAATTTTCAAGTAACTGTAAAGTCGATGGTTTTTATGTCAGTTAGGTACTAATTTCACGTTGGAGATGGAGATATTTCAAATTTATATTCGTTATTAATTCGTTATTATTTCGTTTATTTAAGAGGCTGATTAATACAAGTCTTGATTGTGTGGATTGCACAATATAATCAAAGTTTATGGTAACCTCTTGAATTATAGTATTTCTCTTTATTTCTATTGATCTATGCCAGTGTTTCCTGAAGGAGGCTTTTCGGAATATTTTGGGGGGCGTCTTCTTGAGTGTTTCTGAATAGATGAAATAAAATATAGAATTCTTCTCAGATTTATTAACAGTTATGCAGGTATTGTTTCGACAGAAAAACCTTTGAAATACATGGATCAAAATATTCATAAATTTCAATACTAGATACAGATTGTTTCGATTAGTGTTATACAGGAAAATGTATTTGATTCCCGTGATTTGTGTGTGGGGGGGGGGGGGGGTGTTAGAAGAAGAATATTTAATAAATTGGAGTGTTGGGCTCGAAAAGGTTGGAAACCACTGCTCCTGACAGATGCTACTATGGGTAGAAGTTCATTTCGGCGCCTTTTCGGTTTTGGAAGAATCGTATGGAACACAATTTTAGATTAGCAGAAAGCTGATATTTGCTGGGTTGGATACAAACTGACAGCCTAATAACACGTAACAAACTTATATACGATGACAACAGACATATAACTAGGATGCTCTCAAACGTGGTAGGATTTTAATAGACAAAACATTTGAAAGTAATATGCATACACTCCATCAGATTTTAAATCAGGAATTCATCCTGCAGAACAATTAAAGCTGCGAAATATCAAACTTTTAAAATCGTTCCGAACAATTATTGAGTTTTGTTTCACCGAAAATTATAATTTTTAAAAACTAGATGTTTAATATTTTTTTGCATTTAAAAATTGCATAAATAAATTTCTCTTCGTATGTATTATATCATGTAGCATTTATTTTAAATGAACACAAAGTGCTTCGTTCCGCGATTTTGATCCACCGAAACAGATGTTGCAAGCTCTGTCTAAAGCTTGAGAAACCTCGATGAGAAATCGTCTTGAGATCTGGGGTTGGGACTGACTCAGCCGACATTGCCCTAGTTCGAGTCCCCACAATGCTTATAATGATATTTTCTGCATTAACCTCTCCGTTCTGCTTCCAAAAATGAGAAAGGAGCCACACATTTTTCTGACACTTCCGGGGGACTTTTATAGTCGTGGTTAGAATCTTTAATCCAGGGACTGTCCGCGAAAGAAACTGGGACGGTAAGCTCACCCTAGTTGTATGTCTCTTAATTATCTTTAAAGGCAACTAACAGAAAAGTAATTCAAGAATAACCTTTCGATAACAGAAAGCGAAATACACATGAACCGTCTAATGGACTCTATCAAGGAAATGGACCATAAATGGAAAGGAAGGGCTCCTAATTTAAATAAAAGAACAAAAACTATTAAAACTGAATAGGCTTTATAGCTGGTACTTGATTCAAATTTATTAATTCATAAAGTTTAAAAAATATATTGATAAGGTAGGAAATTTCACTATTAACAAAATGTGAAATGGTAAGTGCAAAGACGGTAAACTGTACTGAATTGAAAAAAAAAAGTTTAATTTTTAATCATGATAGTAGTGACTCAGAGTTACTAATAGAGGGAGCATAAGAGGCAAAAGGCTCGTCGAAAATCTTGAAACATTAACATCTGGAGGCAAAATTAAATATTTTGTTTACTTCTACCGACTTCTGTATTTGTCATTTTCATATTTTGTTAACATCTAGCTAAATTGATTTTTTTTCATCTTATGCTTATTGCTTACTCATATTAGTGTTAATGGCGAAGTTTCGTTAATAATTATTTATGAAATCAGAATATCTCTTATTAAAAATGTATTGTATTTATTTTGAAAGTTGCAGAAGTTCGAAAAAATATTAATTCCGTTTAAAAAATTACTTTGTCTTAGCGGCTGCAAGGCACCTCCATCCCCCTGCCCAACGTGTACTGAGAGAAGTACATGGGAGCCTTCAGTCAAATCTTTCACTTTAATCTTTAAACTTGAACAACTAGAAGTTTGAAAATAAAGAAAAGTACGATTTATGTATTGTCTTTTAGACGTCACTCTTTTCAATCCGTAGATTGCAATGCATTGACACTTCATTTAAGAAGAAAATCTAAAGAAAAGCTTACACTAAAACAAAAGGATTGTAATTACAAGAATTCGCGAATAGGAAACTTACAAATGTTAATTTTGAAAACCTGAAGGTTCCACATCCTTGTCGCAGTATTACAATTTACATCACAGTAAATTGTAGTCCAAAGTCTTACCAAATTTAATTGCAAATGCACAATAACAGTTTTGCACACTTTACTACATTAGTGCAGACATTGCAAGCTTTGCTACGCTAATGAGATCGTCGAGTCCGAGGTGATAATAGCTCCCAAGAGAGAAAGACAGTGCTACTAATTTAAAGTTGTGTTTCGGACTCGCGAGCATTTGCTCATTTCTATCAAAAGTATGTTATATGTTTATAGACGATAAAATACTTTCCTAACGTTGTTTGAAAAGTTTAATCTCTATTCTGCTTTGGAGCTGAATTTATATTTCAGAAGTTTCTTAAAATTGAAGTAATAAAAGTGTAAAAATGTTCGAAATAAACAAAAAAGTTAGCTTCATTGTTTATATGCAATTAAATTGTGTTAAATTTCTCCCATATCAAAGAGCAAATGGAATTTAATAATTACAAAGTTCTATTTTACAATCCCGTACTCTAGAACACTTTAAACACCATTTCCTTTCTGTGTTAAAGTATTACTAATACGTACGTTGATAAGATAAATCCGTAGGTTCACACACAAACTAGCGAAGAATAGTAGAGCAAGGAAATTTTTGTTGAATTGGTGTATTTAAAATATAAAACATATTCTTAGAATCAGATTGGGTTGGATAATACGGGGTCGATAAAAACAGGATAGAGAGATTCTTTAATGAAACAAATATTAGTCAAGTGCAGAAATTATATTTGTTCCTCAAATATTCATATATTCCGATACGAAATTGACTTATCCTAACTATTCATTTCTTTAAAATTACATACTAAATATAAAATGAGTCTTACCATAAAAACAGAGACTGCGGAGAATATTTTATTTGCCGTCAAGTATAGAACGTAGGTCGTGAAAACAAGAATATTTTCGAAATACTTGGCACCGTGTATGTGCGACGAATTTCATCTGAGAAATTGAAAAATGGCGTCAGCTATACCAACATCGGCCATCGATTCAATTTTTACCTTTACTTTTCATCACTTACATTTCGGAAAAGAAGTTGTTTACAGAGGAAAGTAAAATGTCTCGCCATGTTTCATGCACAGTCACTGAACACTGCAAAACATATGCTGGCAGAATTTGTCGAAGTCAAAAGCGAATATCTTGGTAATAAAGTATCACAGGAGAATTTCCTGTAGACAAGGAACACTGGAAATAATTTCCTGAAAAAAATTTGGTTTCGTTCTAAGTGGTAGACGTGGGTTTGAATCCCACCCAGAACGAAACCAAAATTTTTTCAGCAAATTATTTTAAGCAAATATCTTGAAATTTGTGTTTTGTAGTGTATTGCATTGTAGTCGATCATCAGTGTTTTGGAATTCTGTTGGAGAAGTTGCTATAATAACGACAAAAAAAATGTAAAGGAATTGAAAGTGTCGTCAGCAATACAGATCTTTTGAAACTAAGAACTGAATTGTTTCAAAGACCTTGAATTTCATCCTCTTATTTGTGACAGCAAGTTGGAGTTGATATTTTTTTTCAACGTTAGAAAAATTCGATTTTTTTATTGGAACCTATTTCTCCACAGAGCATAATCTTGAAGATAAGGTTTCTGAATTTCCGTTGTTTTAGAAGACTTAAAGGAGGCAATATAAATATTAAATAGGAGATTAGATCTGCTGACACGTTAATTTCAGCAATGCATCCAAGTGCCCCTGGCAACGGACTGAAGATCGTAGCTACTCAGGGACTTTTTTATCGCCAGTACCAGAATGCTGAAACTCACTTCAACTATAGGGCTTTTTTCATCTCCAGTGCGCTCAAAAGAAAATGTATAATGTTTCCCTATTTACCGCATCACCATTGAATCCCAAGTAATTTTGGCCGCCTGGATGATGACTGCCAATTGCAGTTGAAAGCGCGGCATATATTGGATTGATGCAAGAGTAATGGGAAAACTTCAATGCCAAAGTTGGTACTGACTCTGACCTTTGGGGAGGAGTAATAGGCCCTTCTGGTATTGGTAGCTGCAATGGCAATGGGCAACGTCTCCTACAGGTAAGTAAACTCAATGGCTTCAGAATAACTAACATTTATCACAAACACCGCGACATACATAAGTACACATGGGTTTCACCTGATGGGCTGCATAAGAATATGATTGATTACATATTAATTAACAGCAAATGGGCTAGTTCTGTTAGGAATACCAGGGCATATAGGGGAGCTGAAATTGGATCTGACCATTACCTTGTTAAAAGTGTGTTGCAACTTAAACTTAAAAAGTGTTGTGCTAGGGTTAAAAAATTTACTTTTAATACTGAATCTCTGAAAGATCCAGTTATAGCCAAAGCGTACCATGATAGGTTACTTAATCATTATGACAGTCATGGTTTGCTAACTACTGAAGTTGAGGAAGAATGGGATCATTTTAAACAGGCTTTTTTGGACACTAACAGTACTCTTTTAGGAAAAAAGGAGCAGAAGAGACAGAATTATCTGAGTGATAAGGCACTTGAGCTTATTTCGGAAAGAAAGAACTGCAGGAATGTCTTTAATCAATACCCTACTAGTCCTAATAGAAAGCATTACAGAGAACTTAATAAACGTGTAAAAGATCAGTTAGCTGCTGATAAGAATCTTTGGCTTGATGGTTTGGCTGACAAAGCCGAGGAAGCAGTTAGACAGCACAACAGCAGAGAGCTGTACCAGATAGTTAATGTTTTGTGTGGTAGAAAACGGACTGGCATACAAGGATTGAAGGATAAACAAGGTAAGGTTATAGAAGGGGAGAATTCTGTCATGGCTAGGTGGGCTGAGCATTTCAGTGATGTTCTAAACAATGTAGTTAGTTCTACTCCCATTGTTTGCAATGATGATAGATGCATTGGTGGCTTTAATGTTGGCCCTATAACACAATCTGAAGTTATTGTGGCTGTTTCTAAACTTAAACTACATAAATCCCCAGGGGTAGATGAAATTACTACCGAAATGCTTAGAGCTGGGAATGTTTCGGTTACCACTTGGATGACTGAAATTCTGAATATCGTTTATGATAAAGGCATGGTTCCTAAAGATTTTACCAGAGCTATTGTTATCCCTATTTTCAAAAAAGGTGATCGCAGTTCTTGTGATAACTATAGGGGTATCAGCCTACTCTCTGATCCAGGTAAAGTTCTTTCCATGATTGTGCTTAATAGAATTAAGAATCTGGTTGACAGTCAATTGCGTGATGAGCAAAGTGGATTCAGAAGTGGTAGGGGATGTGTGGATCAGATATTTTCACTTAGGCAGATTCTTGAGAAATGTTTAGAGTTTCAGAAACCTTTGGTTGCTAGCTTTGTTGATTTCAAAAAGACTTTCGACTCTGTTGATCATCATAATTTGTGGTTGATTGTGAGATCATATGGTATACCAGACAAGTTAGTTAACATAATGAAAGCTCTCTATAATAACACTGAGTCGTGTGTGAGAGTTGGTAAGGCTTGTAACAATTGGTTTAGCATTACTTCTGGTGTTCGACAAGGGTGCATTTTGTCTCCTTTTCTCTTTAGCTTGGTTATTGATTATGTTATGCGAAATTCACTTCAAGGGAAAGATTTTGGCCTTAAATGGGCTGGAGATACGAAAATTTCTGATTTAGATTATGCTGATGATTTAGCCCTTTTGGCAAATGATGTTGATGAGATGAACTCTTTCATTCGAGCTGTTGATGAGACTGGTAGTAGAGTAGGTTTGGTTATAAACAGAGAGAAAACTAAAGTGATGAAAATTGGTCATGCAGGCTGTGATTCAGTTAATCTGAATGGTTGCAGTCTTGAGCAGGTGTCACAGTTTAATTATCTTGGGAGCTATGTAACTGATAATGGTGATGTGCGGAATGAGATTAACAGGCGAATAGGGATTGCTGCCGGGACTTTTAAGAATCTATGGAGAGTGTGGAGAAATAGGCGTATACACTTAAAGACTACAATAGACTGTATAATAGTTTGGTTCTTTCTAGGGTTAGTTATGGTAGTGAAACTTGGACACTTTGTAAACAAGATAACAGGAAACTAGATGCTTTTGATTCCAGATGCTTATGCAGTATCTTGGGCATTAGGTGGTTCAACTTTGTAACTAATGATGAGGGTAGGCAAAGGAGTTTGCAACCTCCTTTAAGCAGCATATTTGTGCAGAGAGAGATTCCGTTGGTTTGGCCATGTTGCCCATATGAATAATTATAGATTGGCAAATAGGGTTATGAACAGTGTGCCTAAAGGCCTCAGAAAGAAGGGGAGACCTAGGATGCGGTGGGCAGACAATGTCAAACAGGACCTTGTTAGAATTGGTGTGCAGTGGCCAGATGCAGTAGATGTTGCTCAGGATAGACTTGCTTGGAGAACTAAATTGCACGGTCTGGTTGGACCTCCGTAGCCCATGGCTGCTTGAGGATGATGATGATGACTATGATGAATGGGAAAGAGCATGAACCACGTGTTTGCCGTGTCAGGAAATGTGCAACTGTCTTTTAAACAACATAAAGGATGACGCATGCTTAGGTCTGCTATCTAATAGCATCATGAACCTACATTTGGTTCGTACAAAGTGGCAACGGACATTTCAAAATGGCGAAGTAAGATGTATGTATCATATTCTACGAATTCAGAAATGGTGTCGGTGTCCAAGAGTGTTTGCGTAAACCGTGCAAAACTGATGGCGACAAAGTCATCTCTAAAAGCTCCTGTTACCGATGGTATGGCAAGTTCCAGTCAGATGACTTTCAGCTTGGAAACGAACTTCGAAGTAGCCAGTTTGTGGAGCTAAACGATGACGGTTTAAAAGCCCTGTTGAACGAAAAGCCATGTCGGACATACATGAAATTAGTACAGCTACTGAACACCATAGGTCCCCTGTCGTATGACATCTGCAAAAGCTGTGTTATTTATCAAAACTGAATACCTTGTTCCCACATCAGTTGTCACAGCAGAACATTGTGACTCGCTATATTGCATGTTCTTCATTGCTTCCTCGGCAAAAGGCTGATGGCTTTCTTGACAGCATGATTACAGGGGATGAAAAGTGGATCGCTTGTGATAGTGTTGTGCATAAAAGATCATGGTGTCAAGCAGGAGAATCGTCGCAGGCTACAGCAAAACCGGAACTGCATTCTCGTAAGTGATGCTCAGTTGTTAGTGGGAATACAGGGGTATCATCCACTATGAGCTTATAAACCGCTCCCGAACCATCAACTCGGATGTCTACTGTGAGGAGTTGGACCACTTAAGTGCAGTACTGAAAAGAAAAGGTTTCGAGTTCCAGTAGGATAACACAAGGATCCATGTTGCATTATGGATACAGCAGATATAGCGGCAATCGTGCTACGAAATAATGACACTTCTCCATAGTGGCGTAGCGAAGGGACACCCCCATAGGGCTACGCCCCTGTGAGGTCGTCCTTTCGCTACGCTCTATATGTATAAACGCTCTATTTCGTTTCCGACATAGACCCAACCCATAGGGTTACGCCTCTAAGAGGTGGTCCCTTCGCTACGCTCTATATGTATAAATGCTCTATTTCGTTTCCGACTTAGATCTATCCCCATAGGGCTACGCCCCTATGAGGTGGTCCCTTCGCTACGCTCTATTTCGTTTTCGACTTAGACTTAGTAGTCGGAAACGAAATTTTGCCAACTGAGAAAATAAGTACTTTACATAAATTAAAATTTAATTATGTATCTATCATTAACGAATCCAGAATTTTGCTCACTGTGTGTGTGTGGGGGGGGGGGGGGGCATCGTTTTTGAATTTCGCCAAGTGCTTCGGATTTTCGAACTTATCATAAATACAAAAAAAAATCCTATTTTATTACCTCTCCTAAATTTTAACAAGTCCTGTCGGAATTTGGCAACTTCAGAAGATTTTGCAAAATTTTCCCCATTTTGCCAAATCTTATGTTCACGAAACCAATCCCAATTTTCACACTCACCTATATTTTACCAAGTGGCTTCGAATTTCGACAACTGCCCTAGTTTTTGCAAAGTTTTCCTGATTATGCCAACTCTGCTTAATTTCACAAAACCAATCCAATTTTCATCTCGTTTTCAAAGCAAATTCAAATTTTTATTCTCGTCTCAAAACGAGATAATAGTTTCGCTTTGTCGTCTGTCTGTCGATCGAAATTTTTTGTTTACAGAGATAAAGTAAAATTTTATTTTTGTGTTGAATAGGTATTGAAGAAATATTACGATGTACACTTTCAGAATCTCTCTAAAGCTATAATTACGCCCTCTAGCGGTGGAAAAATGTGAAACTTCCAAAATTTCAAACGAATATTGCAAGCGATGTATTTACAACAGAAATTTGACATTTTAGTAATGTAATATGAAGGTCATGAAGTTTCCATTGCCATCAATGTGTTGACCTCTTAGACCCAGGGCGGTTGGAAAACACTTTTTTTTTTCGTTTTAGCAGATAATTGTTTGTTTTTTAGATAAATGAAAAATTCTTTTTGGATTTCATTAGAATTGATAAAATATTATGATTCACGCTTTTAAGTCTTTCAAAAACTAGAATTGCGTCCTCTGACGGTGGAAAATTTTGAAGCAAATATTGAATTGACGTATTTAATTTAAAAATTTTAAATTTTGGTGGTGGAATGTGCATGTCATGATGTGTCCAATGGCAACAATGAATTGACCTCTTAGACCCAGGGCGGTGGGAAAACACATTTTTTTTTCATTTTAGCAGATAATTGTTTTGTATTTAGAGATAAATGAAAATTTTTTTAAGGTTACATAGAAATTGATATAATATTATGATTCGCACTTTCGAAAACAATAATTGCGCTCTCTAACTGTGAAAGAGATTGAAAATTCCCAAATTTCAAGCGAATACTGCAACGATGTATTAATGATAGAAATAGGAAATTTTAATACTGGAATGTGGACGTCATGAAGTTTTGATAGGAAACAAATGAAGATGATAATGAAAAACTCTTTTTCAGTTTGATTGGTACTAATATAATATTATAATTCGCATTTTTCAAATACTTTGCAGTTTTAATATGTATCTTTACAGATCACTGAAATGATGAAACGGAGGTGCTATTTTCGACTTTTACAAATAACATATATTTATATAGAACAGAAATTTGAAAAATAATGGTAGTTTTTATCAGATATTCCACTGACAGCAATAATTTATCCAGTTTTCGGAGAGAAATGTGGGAAATGCAACTTTTTAGATTTAGGAATAAAAAGACTAATAATTTTATGTTGTATAATTACTAATAAAATACTATTTGCATTTTTCCCATCATCCGCTGACTCAAATTAAAACTTTTAAAGAATGAAATAGTAAGTAAAGGAAAAACTTCTTTCTCATAGGCGATATGCGCCCTTCTAGTTACGTATCCTTCGTATTGCTTTGGTTTTTGACATTTGTTGGTTTGTGGATTTCACAAAAATTTGTTCCACCATATCTTTCGAACGCAATGGAGAAACTTAATGATTTATGTGTGACATGAAAACTTGTGACTCGGGAAGTGTAATAGGCAATACAAAATTGACTCTCAATGCTTTCTTCTTTCCTAAAAATGGGGAAATGTAAAAACTGTTCTTTCGCTATTTCCTAGAACGGGAGTACCGAAAGTAACAAGCTATACGTCAAACGAATGTTTCTGACGCAGGCAAAGTCGTCGACTATAAAAAAATTGACCCCTCATGCATTCTTTCCCCTAAAAATTGGAACTGTGAAAGTTGTTCTACTATATCTTGCGAATGCCAGGGCCTACAGGTACGAGTTAGATATCAAATGAAAGCTCACATAATGACTGTCGTAAGCTGTTACGAATTTTGGCCCTACTATTTCCCGTAATAAGAGGGGAGGGGGCGGATTTTCGCCGGTTCGACTTTAACGAGTCATGTGTCAAATTAAAGCTTGTGACATTTCCAATGTTATATGTTAGCTTAAACATGACTCCAAAAGAGATGAAAATCGCGGTCGATACTATGTGTCATATGCCAAATGAAAGTTTTTGAAGATAGGTATTTTTAATGACAAAAATATAAATAAATTAAAAATTAAAAAAAAAAATACTTATCTTTTTAATGGCCCTAAAAGAATAGAAAATAAATCTAAAGCATATAGATGATGCAATCTGTCACTGAGTTCGTATTCACTTCAAAGGAAGATATGGCTTCAATTTACCTACACGACAAGAATGCCGGGGCCCTATTTCCTTTTCAAGTGAATACGAATTCAGTAGATGATGCACCATCGATATGCTTTAGTTTTATTTTCTACTTTTTAGGGTCCTTAAAAAGATATGTGTATTTTTTTTATTTTTAATTCACAACTCATCTGCATTTTACCAAGTGGCTTCAAATTTTACTAACTCTAGAAGATTTTACCAATTCTTCTGAATTTCATGAAAACAATCCCAATTTTCGCATTTCACCTGTATTTTACCAAGTGGTTTCCAATTTGGCAACTTCCCTAGATTTTGCTAATTTGCCTCGATTTTGCCAACTTTCTTCAATTTAAAAAAAAACCAAATTTTCACAAATCGCCTGTAATTTACCAAATGGAATCGAATTTTGCCAAATTCCCTAGATTTTGTCAACTTGCCATAATTTAACAGAAAAAAAAATCCTAATTTCTACATCTCACCTGATTTTTGACAAGTCACTGCGAATTTTGCGAACTTCCCAAGATTTTTTCAAGTTGTCCGATTTTGCCAACTCACCTATATTTTATTAAGTGGCTTCAAAATATTCTAGCTGCTCTAGATTCTTTCAACTGCCCTGGATTTATCAAGTTGTCTACATTTTGCTAACTCCCCTTAATTTTGCCCCAAAAAAATCCAAATGTTTACAATCACCTGGATTTTACAAAGTCTCTTCGAATTTTGCCAACTCCGTTTTACTTTTGAAGGGTACCCTTATCCCCCCCGTAGCTACTGCCCTACTTTCCCATATTCTTCTCATCTAACTCCCTCAGATTACCATCTGTTTTAATCCCTGAACAATTAAATTTCCGATGGGAAGTTTCGGAATGACGATGAGGTAAAATAGTGCATTGTCGATTTCGTTATCATGAAGGACAAGAGTTTCTACGGGAATGGCATTTACAAATTTGTAGATCACTGAACATGGTCATATTTCCTAATGGGAATTTCTTTGTTGATTACATAACATATTAGTTAATCATGGGAACGATTATTCTTTCGTGTCTCGTGTTTTTTCATTACTTTTTCATGAACTCAATACAATTATGTACTTAGCACATTTTAGTGCCTAACTTGTTAATCTCATAATTCTAACTGGGGAAAAAAAGCGCTTTCCTTTCTTATACGTCTAAAAGGTAAGTTCTCCACTGTAAAAATTTCAAACATTTTGGTCATACCTCCCGTGATTACCATCCTACATTCGGTCCTATATGTGCAAGTTGTTTTTCATTTGTTACCAGTTAGGTAATTTTAAATTATGTAGTTTAAAAACAATTATAGAAAAATATTACCAAATAGATTGAAAACGTCAAATATTTCAATTGGCTGAGATAATTCATATCTCTGACTCTATTGGACCTTTCAGCATTTGGTGTTTTCTAGTTTCGCAATAAGTTTTTTTTTTTTTGGATCGTTTTCATTTTATTTTAAAATCAAATATTCACATAAAATTATGTCTCAAGTTAAAACGTGGATTAAATCTAATTCTTGTAAACAGGACGTTAGGAGCCATCTACCCAATAGGCGAACACAGCAAAACCGGTAATGGGTTGGGTTGTTTTTATCTCTGAGCGGCACTATTTTGTACACCATGGGCTAAATGGCCAGATCACATGGACCCCGAAGCTCAGAGAAGGTTGGAGGAGGGGACCCACTGGAACAGCTGTTGGGAGACAGATGGTAGCCTCCCATCAAGGCCATCCAGTGTGTTCTTTAACGTGCACAGGGTATGACTCTCCCATACACGGGGCACGGCTTAACGTCCCATTCGACGGACGGCGACCTTTCCAAGCCAATCGGTGTCCCCTACTGACCGTGGGCAGGGGGGGAATTTTGCGGAGATAAATCTCGACGCTGACCCAGCAAAATCGGTAATCAATAAACAAATTATATTAGTATCATTATGTTTATTTTTAAAAGAGGTGATCGTAGTTCTTGTGATAATGATAGGGATATCAGCCTTCTTTCTGTTAGAGATAAAGTTCTTTTGATATCGGTCTTCCTTCTGTTAGAGGTAAAGTTCTTTTGATATCGGTCTTCCTTCTGTTAGAGGTAAAGTTCTTTTGATATCGGTCTTCCTTCTGTTAGAGGTAAAGTTCTTTTGATATCGGCCTTCCTTCTGTTAGAGGTAAAGTTCTTTTGATATCGGCCTTCCTTCTGTTAGAGGTAAAGTTCTTTTGATATCGGCCTTCCTTCTGTTAGAGGTAAAGTTCTTTTGATATCGGCCTTCCTTCTGTTAGAGGTAAAGTTCTTTTGATATCGGCCTTCCTTCTGTTAGAGGTAAAGTTCTTTTGATATCGGCCTTCCTTCTGTTAGAGGTAAAGTTCTTTTGATATCGGCCTTCCTTCTGTTAGAGGTAAAGTTCTTTTGATATCGGCCTTCCTTCTGTTAGAGGTAAAGTTCTTTTAATGATTTGTGCTTAACAGTATTAAGAATCTATTTGATGGACAATTGCGTGATGAGCAGTATGGATTCAGAAGTGGGAGGGGATGTATATATCAGATTATTTCCCATAGCCCGATTCTTGAGAAATGTTTAAAGCTGCAGAAACCTGTGGTTACTAGCTTTATAGGTTTCAGTAAGTCTTTTAACTCTGTTGATCGTCATAATTTGTGGTAGATCGTCAGATCGTATGGTATACCAGAAATGTTAGTTAACGTAATGAGAATTCCCTGTAACTATAATAACATTGTGTAATGTGTGATAGTTAGTAAGGCTTGCAGCGATTGGTTTTATCATTGCTGGTGAAGTTAGACAGGATATATTTCTTTCTCCCTTTGTCTTTAGTTTGGTTATTACGTTATGCGGAATTCTTTGCAAGGGTAAAAGTTTGGCCTCAAATGGTCTATAGATTTTAAAATTTCTGATATACATTATTATGCTGATAATTTAGCCCTTTTGGAAAATCATGTTGATGAGATTAACTCGTTCATTAGAACTGTTGATGAGACTGATAGTAGAGCAGGTTTGATTATAAACGGAGAGAAAATTGAAGTGATGAAAATTGGTCAGGCAGGTTGTGGTTCAGCTAATCAAAATAGTTGCACCCGTGATAAAGCGTCTCAGTTTAATTATTACGGGAGCTGTTTAACAGATGTTGCTGATGCACTGCATGAGATAAACAGAAAGGGGAAAGAATATGATTAAGAATAGGATAAGGAATAGGAGAGGAATAACAGAGATTGATGCTGGACATTTAAGAATCTATAGAGAAAGTGGAAAAATAGTCGTATACACCAAACAACTAAAATTAGACTTTATTATTAGTTTGGTTATTTCTAGAGTTAGTTATGATAATGAAACTTAGACCCTTTGCATATAAGATATTTTTAAACGTGATGCTTTTGATTCTAGATGCTTATTCAGTATCTTGGGCATTAGATGGTTCGACCATGTAAGTAATGATGAGTGTAAAGATCTCTCTTATTTATCATCGAATAGCTGTCCGCAGAATGAATGTCTTTGCGGGACCTTATTACAGCCGCGATTAAATGCTCATAAAAGAATGGAATCGAGGCACTCTGTATCTCTAGGATATACAATATTTAATATTTACAACATTTTACTTAACAAAGAGAACTACTGGAATAGCTTAGTCCACTGCTCCGCTACAACACTTTAATCCCACACTCCCTGAGTGCTGACTCACAAGACTTCTTCGGAGAGTCTTTCTCCTATGCTGGCTCCCAGAGCACAGCGTTCGCTTTACTGCAGACCCATTCAATGGTCAGGAGAGAAGTGATCCTCTCTTCACTCTCTCTTTCTGGAATTGCCTTAGTCCACTGGTCCGCTACAACACTTTAATCCCACACTCCCTGAGTGCTGACTCACAAGACTTCTTCGGAAAGTCTTTCTCCTATGCCGGCTCCCAGAGCAGAGCGTTCGCTTTACTGCAGACCCGATCAATGGTCAGGAGAGAAGTGATCCTCTCTTCACTCTCTCTTTCTGGATTGCCTTAGTCCACTGCTCCGCTACAACACTTTAATCCCACACTCCCTGAGTGCTGACTCACAAGACTTCTTCGGAAAGTCTTTCTCCTATGCTGGCTCCCAGAGCACAGCGTTCGCTTTACTGCAGACCCGTTCAATGGTCAGGAGAGAAGTGATCCTCTCTTCACTCTCTCTTTCTGGAATTGCCTTAGTCCACTGCTCCGCTACAACAACACTTTAATCCCACACTCCCTGAGTGCTGACTCACAAGACTTCTTCGGAAAGTCTTTCTCCTATGCTGGCTCCCAGAGCACAGCGTTCGCTTTACTGCAGACCCGTTCAATGGTCAGGAGAGAAGTGATCCTCTCTTCACTCTCTCTTTCTGGAATTGCCTTAGTCCACTGCTCCGCTACAACAACACTTTAATCCCACACTCCCTGAGTGCTGACTCACAAGACTTCTTCGGAAAGTCTTTCTCCTATGCTGGCTCCCAGAGCACAGCGTTCGCTTTACTGCAGACCCGTTCAATGGTCAGGAGAGAAGTGATCCTCTCTTCACTCTCTCTTTCTGGAATTGCCTTAGTCCACTGCTCCGCTACAACACTTTAGTCCCACACTCCTTGAGTGCTGACTCACAAGACTTCTTCGGAAAGTCTTTCTCCTATGCTGGCTCCCAGAGCACAGCATTCGCTTTACTGCAGACCCGTTCAATGGTCAGGAGAGAAGTGATCCTCTCTTCACTCTCTCTTTCTGGAATTGCCTTAGTCCACTGCTCCGCTACAACACTTTAATCCCACATTCCCTGAGTGCTGACTCACAAGACTTCTTCGGAAAATCTTTCTCCTAAGCTGGCTCCCAGAGCACAGCGTTCGCTTTATTGCAGACCCGTTCAATGGTCAGGAGAGAAGTGATCCTCTCTTCACTCTCTGTTTCTGGAATTGCCTTAGTCCACTGCTTCGCTACAACAACACTTTAATCCCACACTCCCTGAGTGCTGACTCAAAAGACTTCTTCGGAAAGTCTTTCTCCTATGCTGGCTCCCAGAGCACAGCGTTCGCTTTACTGCAGACCCGTTCAATGGTCAGGAGAGAAGTGATTCTCTCTTCACTCTCTCTTTCTGGAATTGCCTTAGTCCACTGCTCCGCTACAACACTTTAATCCCACACTCCTTGAGTGCTGACTCACAAGACTTCTTCGGAAAGTCTTTCTCCTATGCTGGCTCCAAAAGCACAGCGTTCGCTTTACTGCAGACCCGTTCAATGGTCAGGAGAGAAGTGATCCTCTCTTCACTCTCTCTTTCTGGAATTGCTTTAGTCCACTGCTCCTCTGCAACAACACTTTAATCCCACACTCCCTGAGTGCTGACTCACAAGACTTCTTCGGAAAGTCTTTCTCCTATGCTGGCTCCCAGAGCTCAGCGTTCGCTTTACTGCAGACCCGTTCAATGGTCAGGAGAGAAGTGATCCTCTCTTCACTCTCTCTTTCTGGAATTGCTTTAGTCCACTGCTCCGCTACAACACTTTAATCCCACATTCCTTGAGTGCTGACTCACAAGACTTCTTCGGAAAGTCTTTCTCCTATGCTGCCTCCCAGAGCACAGCGTTCGCTTTACTGCAGACACGTTCAATGGTCAGGAGAGAAGTGATCCTCTCTTCACTCTCTCTTTCTGGAATTGCCTTAGTCCACTGCTCCTCTACAACAACACTTTAATCCCACACTCCCTGAGTGCTGACTCACAAGACTTCTTCGGAAAGTCTTTCTCCTATGCTGGCTCCCAGAGCACAGCGTTCGCTTTACTGCAGACCCATTCAATGGTCAGGAGAGAAGTGATCCTCTCTTCACTCTCTCTTTCTGGAATTGCCTTAGTCCACTGCTCCGCTACAACACTTTAATCCCACACTCCTTGAGTGCTGACTCACAAGACTTCTTCGGAAAGTCTTTCTCCTATGCTGGCTCCCAGAGCACAGCGTTCGCTTTACTGTAGATCCGTTCAATGGTCAGGAGAGAAGTGATCCTCTCTTCACTCTCTCTTTCTGGAATTGCCTTAGTCCACTGCTCCGCTACAACACTTTAATCCCACACTCCCTGAGTGCTGACTCACAAGACTTCTTCGGAAAGTCTTTCTCCTATGCTGGCTCCCAGAGCACAGCGTTCGCTTTACTGCAGACCCGTTCAATGGTCAGGAGAGAAGTGATCATCTCTTCACTCTCTGTTTCTGGAATTGCCTTAGTCCACTGCTCCGCTACAACACTTTAATCCCACACTCCTTGAGTGCTGACTCACAAGACTTCTTCGGAAAGTCTTTCTCCTATGCTGGCTCCCAGAGCACAGCGTTCGCTTTACTGCAGACCCGTTCAATGGTCAGGAGAGAAGTGATCCTCTCTTCACTCTCTCTTTCTGGAATTGTCTTAGTCCACAGCTCCGCTACAACACTTTAATCCCACACTCCCTGAGTGCTGACTCACAAGACTTCTTCGGAAAGTCTTTCTCCTATGCTGGCTCCCAGAGCACAGCGTTCGCTTTACTGCAGACCCGTTCAATGGTCAGGAGAGAAGTGATCCTCTCTTCACTCTCTCTTTCTGGAATTGCCTTAGTCCACTGCTCCGCTACAACACTTTAATCCCACACTCCCAGAGTGCTGACTCACAAGACTTCTTCGGAAAGTCTTTCTCCTATGCTGGCTCCCAGAGCACAGCGTTCGCTTTACTGCAGACCCGTTCAATGGTCAGGACAGAAGTGATCCTCTCTTCACTCTCTCTTTCTGGAATTGCCTTAGTCCACTGCTCCGCTACAACAACACTTTAATCCCACACTCCCTGAGTGCTGACTCACAAGACTTCTTCGGAAAGTCTTTCCCCTATGCTGGCTCCCAGAGCACAGCGTTCGCTTTACTGCAGACCCGTTCAATGGTCAGGACAGAAGTGATCCTCTCTTCACTCTCTCTTTCTGGAATTGCCTTAGTCCACTGCTCCGCTACAACAACACTTTAATCCCACACTCCCTGAGTGCTGACTCACAAGACTTCTTCGGAAAGTCTTTCTCCTATGCTGGCTCCCAGAGCACAGCGTTCGCTTTACTGCAGACCCGTTCAATGGTCAGGAGAGAAGTGATCCTCTCTTCACTCTCTCTTTCTGGAATTGCCTTAGTCCACTGCTCCGCTACAACAACACTTTAATCCCACACTCCCTGAGTGCTGACTCACAAGACTTCTTCTGAAAGTCTTTCTCCTATGCTGGCTCCCAGAGCACAGCGTTCACTTTACTGCAGACCCGTTCAATGGTCAGGACAGAAGTGATCCTCTCTTCACTCTCTATTTCTGGAATTGCCTTAGTCCACTGCTCCGCTACAACAACACTTTAATCCCACACTCCCTGAGTGCTGACTCACAAGACTTCTTCGGAAAGTCTTTCTCCTATGCTGGCTCCCAGAGCACAGCGTTCGCTTTACTGCAGACCCGTTCAATGGTCAGGAGAGAAGTGATCCTCTCTTCACTCTCTGTTTCTGGAATTGCCTTAGTCCACTGCTTCGCTACAACAACACTTTAATCCCACACTCCCTGAGTGCTGACTCACAAGACTTCTTCGGAAAGTCTTTCTCCTATGCTGGCTCCCAGAGCACAGCGTTCGCTTTACTGCAGACCCGTTCAATGGTCAGGAGAGAAGTGATCCTCTCTTCACTCTCTCTTTCTGGAATTGCCTTAGTCCACTGCTCCGCTACAACACTTTAATCCCACACTCCTTGAGTGCTGACTCACAAGACTTCTTCGGAAAGTCTTTCTCCTATGCTGGCTCCCAGAGCACAGCGTTCGCTTTACTGCAGACCCGTTCAATGGTCAGGAGAGAAGTGATCCTCTCTTCACTCTCTCTTTCTGGAATTGTCTTAGTCCAATGCTCCGCTACAACAACACTTTAATCCCACACTCCCTGAGTGCTGACTCACAAGACTTCTTCGGAAAGTCTTTCTCCTATGCTGGCTCCCAGAGCACAGCGTTCGCTTTACTGCAGACCCGTTCAATGGTCAGGAGAGAAGTGATCCTCTCTTCACTCTCTGTTTCTTTAATTGCCTTAGTCCACTGCTCCGCTACAACACTTTAATCCCACACTCCTTGAGTGCTGACTCACAAGGCTTCTTCGGAAAGTCTTTCTCCTCTGCTGGCTCCCAGAGCACAGCATTCGCTTTACTGTAGACCCGTTCAATGGTCAGGAGAGAAGTGATCCTCTCTTCACTCTCTCTTTCTGGAATTGCCTTAGTCCACTGCTCCGCTACAACAACACTTTAATCCCACACTCCCTGAGTGCTGACTCACAAGACTTCTTCGGAAAGTCTTTCTCCTATGCTGGCTCCCAGAGCACAGCGTTCGCTTTACTGCAGACCCGTTCAATGGTCAGGAGAGAAGTGATCCTCTCTTCACTCTCTCTTTCTGGAATTGCCTTAGTCCACTGCTCCGCTACAACAACACTTTAATCCCACACTCCCTGAGTGCTGACTCACAAGACTTCTTCGGAAAGTCTTTCTCCTATGCTGGCTCCCAGAGCACAGCGTTCGCTTTACTGTAGACCCGTTCAATGGTCAGGAGAGAAGTGATCCTCTCTTCACTCTCTCTTTCTGGAATTGCCTTAGTCCACTGCTCCGCTACAACAACACTTTAATCCCACACTCCCTGAGTGCTGACTCACAAGACTTCTTCGGAAAGTCTTTCTCCTATGCTGGCTCCCAGAGCACAGCGTTCGCTTTACTGCAGACCCGTTCAATGGTAAGGAGAGAAGTGATCCTCTCTTCACTCTCTGTTTCTGGAATTGCCTTAGTCCACTGCTCCGCTACAACACTTTAATCCCACACTCCTTGAGTGCTGACTCACAAGACTTCTTCGGAAAGTCTTTCTCCTATGCTGCTTCCCAGAGCACAGCGTTCGCTTTACTGCAGACACGTTCAATGGTCAGGAGAGAAGTGATCCTCTCTTCACTCTCTCTTTCTGGAATTGCCTTAGTCCACTGCTCCTCTACAACAACACTTTAATCCCACACTCCCTGAGTGCTGACTCACAAGACTTCTTCGGAAAGTCTTTCTCCTATGCTGGCTCCCAGAGCACAGCGTTCGCTTTACTGCAGACCCATTCAATGGTCAGGAGAGAAGTGATCCTCTCTTCACTCTCTCTTTCTGGAATTGCCTTAGTCCACTGCTCCTCTACAACACTTTAATCCCACACTCCTTGAGTGCTGACTCACAAGACTTCTTCGGAAAGTCTTTCTCCTATGCTGGCTCCCAGAGCACAGCGTTCGCTTTACTGTAGACCCGTTCAATGGTCAGGAGAGAAGTGATCCTCTCTTCACTCTCTCTTTCTGGAATTGCCTTAGTCCACTGCTCCGCTACAACACTTTAATCCCACACTCCCTGAGTGCTGACTCACAAGACTTCTTCGGAAAGTCTTTCTCCTATGCTGGCTCCCAGAGCACAGCGTTCGCTTTACTGCAGACCCGTTCAATGGTCAGGAGAGAAGTGATCATCTCTTCACTCTCTGTTTCTGGAATTGCCTTAGTCCACTGCTCCGCTACAACACTTTAATCCCACACTCCTTGAGTGCTGACTCACAAGACTTCTTCGGAAAGTCTTTCTCCTATGCTGGCTCCCAGAGCACAGCGTTCGCTTTACTGCAGACCCGTTCAATGGTCAGGAGAGAAGTGATCCTCTCTTCACTCTCTCTTTCTGGAATTGCCTTAGTCCATTGCTCCGCTACAACAACACTTTAATCCTACACTCCCTGAGTTCTGACTCACAAGACTTTTTCGGAAAGTCTTTCTCCTATGCTGGCTCCCAGAGCACAGCGTTCGCTTTACTGCAGACCCGTTCAATGGTCAGGAGAGAAGTGATCCTCTCTTCACTCTCTCTTTCTGGAATTGTCTTAGTCCACAGCTCCGCTACAACACTTTAAACCCACACTCCCTGAGTGCTGACTCACAAGACTTCTTCGGAAAGTCTTTCCCCTATGCTGGCTCCCAGAGCACAGCGTTCGCTTTACTGCAGACCCGTTCAATGGTCAGGAGAGAAGTGATCCTCTCTTCACTCTCTCTTTCTGGAATTGCCTTAGTCCACTGCTCCGCTACAACACTTTAATCCCACACTCCCAGAGTGCTGACTCACAAGACTTCTTCGGAAAGTCTTTCTCCTATGCTGGCTCCCAGAGCACAGCGTTCGCTTTACTGCAGACCCGTTCAATGGTCAGGACAGAAGTGATCCTCTCTTCACTCTCTCTTTCTGGAATTGCCTTAGTCCACTGCTCCGCTACAACAACACTTTAATCCCACACTCCCTGAGTGCTGACTCACAAGACTTCTTCGGAAAGTCTTTCTCCTATGCTGGCTCCCAGAGCACAGCGTTCGCTTTACTGCAGACCCGTTCAATGGTCAGGAGAGAAGTGATCCTCTCTTCACTCTCTCTTTCTGGAATTGCCTTAGTCCACTGCTCCGCTACAACAACACTTTAATCCCACACTCCCTGAGTGCTGACTCACAAGACTTCTTCGGAAAGTCTTTCTCCTATGCTGGCTCCCAGAGCACAGCGTTCGCTTTACTTCAGACCCGTTCAATGGTGAGGAGAGAAGTGATCCTCTCTTCACTCTCTCTTTCTGGAATTGCCTTAGTCCACTGCTCCGCTACAACAACACTTTAATCCCACACTCCCTGAGTGCTGACTCACAAGACTTCTTCTGAAAGTCTTTCTAATATGCTGGCTCCCAGAGCACAGCGTTCACTTTACTGCAGACCCGTTCAATGGTCAGGACAGAAGTGATCCTCTCTTCACTCTCTATTTCTGGAATTGCCTTAGTCCACTGCTCCGCTACAACAACACTTTAATCCCACACTCCCTGAGTGCTGACTCACAAGACTTCTTCGGAAAGTCTTTCTCCTATGCTGGCTCCCAGAGCACAGCGTTCGCTTTACTGCAGACCCGTTCAATGGTCAGGAGAGAAGTGATCCTCTCTTCACTCTCTCTTTCTGGAATTGCCTTAGTCCACTGCTCCGCTACAACACTTTAATCCCACACTCCCTGAGTGCTGACTCACAAGACTTCTTCGGAAAGTCTTTCTCCTATGCTGGCTCCCAGAGCACAGCGTTCGCTTTACTTCAGACCCGTTCAATGGTCAGGAGAGAAGTGATCCTCTCTTCACTCTCTCTTTCTGGAATTGCCTTAGTCCACTGCTCCGCTACAACACTTTAATCCCACACTCCCTGAGTGCTGACTCACAAGACTTCTTCGGAAAGTCTTTCTCCTATGCTGGCTCCCAGAGCACAGCGTTCGCTTTACTGCAGACCCGTTCAATGGTCAGGAGAGAAGTGATCCTCTCTTCACTCTCTCTTTCTGGATTGCCTTAGTCCACTGCTCCGCTACAACAACACTTTAATCCCACACTCCCTGAGTGCTGACTCACAAGACTTCTTCGGAAAGTCTTTCTCCTATGCTGGCTCCCAGAGCACAGCGTTCGCTTTACTGCAGACCCGTTCAATGGTCAGGAGAGAAGTGATCCTCTCTTCACTCTCTCTTTCTGTAATTGCCTTAGTCCACTGCTCCGCTACAACACTTTAATCTTACACTCCTTGAGTGCTGACTCACAAGACTTCTTCGGAAAGTCTTTCTCCTATGCTGGCTCCCAGAGCACAGCGTTCGCTTTACTGCAGACACGTTCAATGGTCAGGAGAGAAGTGATCCTCTCTTCACTCTCTCTTTCTGGAATTGCCTTAGTCCACTGCTCCGCTACAACACTTTAATCCCACATTCCCTGAGTGCTGACTCACAAGACTTCTTCGGAAAGTCTTTCTCCTAAGCTGGCTCCCAGAGCACAGCGTTCGCTTTACTGCAGACCCGTTCAATGGTCAGGAGAGAAGTGATCCTCTCTTCACTCTCTGTTTCTGGAATTGCCTTAGTCCACTGCTTCGCTACAACAACACTTTAATCCCACACTCCCTGAGTGCTGACTCACAAGACTTCTTCGGAAAGTCTTTCTCCTATGCTGGCTCCCAGAGCACAGCGTTCGCTTTACTGCAGACCCGTTCAATGGTCAGGAGAGAAGTGATCCTCTCTTCACTCTCTCTTTCTGGAATTGCCTTAGTCCACTGCTCCGCTACAACACTTTAATCCCACACTCCTTGAGTGCTGACTCACAAGACTTCTTCGGAAAGTCTTTCTCCTATGCTGGCTCCCAGAGCACAGCGTTCGCTTTACTGCAGACCCGTTCAATGGTCAGGAGAGAAGTGATCCTCTCTTCACTCTCTCTTTCTGGAATTGCCTTAGTCCACTGCTCCGCTAGAACACTTTAATCCCACACTCCTTGAGTGCTGACTCACAAGACTTCTTCGGAAAGTCTTTCTCCTATGCTGGCTCCAAAAGCACAGCGTTCGCTTTACTGCAGACCCGTTCAATGGTCAGGAGAGAAGTGATCCTCTCTTCACTCTCTCTTTCTGGAATTGCTTTAGTCCACTGCTCCTCTGCAACAACACTTTAATCCCACACTCCCTGAGTGCTGACTCACAAGACTTCTTCGGAAAGTCTTTCCCCTATGCTGGCTCCCAGAGCACAGCGTTCGCTTTACTGCAGACCCGTTCAATGGTCAGGAGAGAAGTGATCCTCTCTTCACTCTCTGTTTCTTTAATTGCCTTAGTCCACTGCTCCGCTACAACACTTTAATCCCACACTCCTTGAGTGCTGACTCACAAGGCTTCTTCGGAAAGTCTTTCTCCTCTGCTGGCTCCCAGAGCACAGCGTTCGCTTTACTGCAGACCCGTTCAATGGTCAGGAGAGAAGTGATCCTCTCTTCACTCTCTCTTTCTGGAATTGCCTTAGTCCACTGCTCCGCTACAACAACACTTTAATCCCACACTCCCTGAGTGCTGACTCACAAGACTTCTTCGGAAAGTCTTTCTCCTATGCTGGCTCCCAGAGCACAGCGTTCGCTTTACTGTAGACCCGTTCAATGGTCAGGAGAGAAGTGATCCTCTCTTCACTCTCTCTTTCTGGAATTGCCTTAGTCCACTGCTCCGCTACAACAACACTTTAATCCCACACTCCCTGAGTGCTGACTCACAAGACTTCTTCGGAAAGTCTTTCTCCTATGCTGGCTCCCAGAGCACAGCGTTCGCTTTACTGCAGACCCGTTCAATGGTAAGGAGAGAAGTGATCCTCTCTTCACTCTCTGTTTCTGGAATTGCCTTAGTCCACTGCTCCGCTACAACACTTTAATCCCACACTCCTTGAGTGCTGACTCACAAGACTTCTTCGGAAAGTCTTTCTCCTATGCTGGCTCCCAGAGCACAGCGTTCGCTTTACTGCAGACCCGTTCAATGGTCAGGAGAGAAGTGATCCTCTCTTCACTCTCTCTTTCTGGAATTGCCTTAGTCCACTGCTCCGCTACAACAACACTTTAATCCTACACTCCCTGAGTTCTGACTCACAAGACTTTTTCGGAAAGTCTTTCTCCTATGCTGGCTCCCAGAGCACAGCGTTCGCTTTACTGCAGACCCGTTCAATGGTCAGGAGAGAAGTGATCCTCTCTTCACTCTCTCTTTCTGGAATTGCCTTAGTCCACTGCTCCGCTACAACACTTTAATCCCACACTCCCAGAGTGCTGACTCACAAGACTTCTTCGGAAAGTCTTTCTCCTATGCTGGCTCCCAGAGCACAGCGTTCGCTTTACTGCAGACCCGTTCAATGGTCAGGAGAGAAGTGATCCTCTCTTCACTCTCTCTTTCTGGAATTGCCTTAGTCCACTGCTCCGCTACAACAACACTTTAATCCCACACTCCCTGAGTGCTGACTCACAAGACTTCTTCGGAAAGTCTTTCTCCTATGCTGGCTCCCAGAGTACAGCGTTCGCTTTACTTCAGACCCGTTCAATGGTCAGGAGAGAAGTGATCCTCTCTTCACTCTCTCTTTCTGGAATTGCCTTAGTCCACTGCTCCGCTACAACAACACTTTAATCCCACACTCCCTGAGTGCTGACTCACAAGACTTCTTCTGAAAGTCTTTCTCCTATGCTGGCTCCCAGATCACAGCGTTCGCTTTACTGCAGACCCGTTCAATGGTCAGGACAGAAGTGATCCTCTCTTCACTCTCTCTTTCTGGAATTGCCTTAGTCCACTGCTCCGCTACAACAACACTTTAATCCCACACTCCCTGAGTGCTGACTCACAAGACTTCTTCGCAAAGTCTTTCTCCTATGCTGGCTCCCAGAGCACAGCGTTCGCTTTACTGCAGACCCGTACAATGGTCAGGACAGAAGTGATCCTCTCTTCACTCTCTCTTTCTGGAATTGCCTTAGTCCACTGCTCCGCTACAACAACACTTTAATCCCACACTCCCTGAGTGCTGACTCACAAGACTTCTTCGGAAAGTCTTTCTCCTATGCTGGCTCCCAGAGCACAGCGTTCGCTTTACTGCAGACCCGTTCAATGGTCAGGAGAGAAGTGATCCTCTCTTCACTCTCTCTTTCTGGAATTGCCTTAGTCCACTGCTCCGCTACAACAACACTTTAATCCCACACTCCCTGAGTGCTGACTCACAAGACTTCTTCGGAAAATCTTTCTCCTATGCTGGCTCCCAGAGCACAGCGTTCGCTTTACTGCAGACCTGTTCAATGGTCAGGAGAGAAGTGATCCTCTCTTCACTCTCTCTTTCTGGAATTGCCTTAGTCCACTGCTCCGCTACAACACTTTAATCCCACACTCCCTGAGTGCTGACTCACAAGACTTCTTCGGAAAGTCTTTCTCCTATGCTGGCTCCCAGAGCACAGCGTTCGCTTTGCTGCAGACCCGTTCAATGGTCAGGAGAGAAGTGATCCTCTCTTCACTCTCTGTTTCTGGAATTGCCTTAGTCCACTGCTCCGCTACAACACTTTAATCCCACACTCCCTGAGTGCTGACTCACAAGACTTCTTCGGAAAGTCTTTCTCCTATGCTGGCTCCCAGAGCACAGCGTTCGCTTTAATTCAGACCCGTCCAATGATCAGGAGAGAAGTGATCCTCTCTTCACTCTCTCTTTCTGGAATTGCCTTAGTCCACTGCTCCGCTACAACAACACTTTAATCACACACTCCCTGAGTGCTGACTCACAAGACTTCTTCTGAAAGTCTTTCTCCTATGCTGGCTCCCAGAGCACAGCGTTCGCTTTACTGCAGACCCGTTCAATGGTCAGGAGAGAAGTGATCCTCTCTTCACTCTCTCTTTCTGGCTGCAAAACCAATTGCAGCTCTCATTAGAGACCATTCTGGTCGTGCCACCCTGCGGTGTGCATCCCAGCTCCGCAGTCCGGCAGATCCAGGACAGGCCATGTGTACAGCACATGATCTCGCCTAATCACTGCCGTACCAAGGGAATGCACATGAACTCGAAGATGGGAACATTCTTAACAATGAGTTTAGTCAAAGGAGTCGGCAATCTCGTTAAAGCAGCATATTGTACAAAGAGAGATTAGGTTGATTTGGCATGTTGCCCGTAGTCATAATTATAGATTGGCGAATAGGGATATGAGCAGTGTGCCTACAAACCTGATAGGATGGGTGGGCATAAAATGTAATGAAAAACCTCATTGGAATTGGTCTACAGTGGCCAGATGCAGCAGCTGTAGCTCAAGACAGACATGCTTATAGAACTAAATTGCACAATCTGGCTAGACTATCCGTAGCCCATGACTTGTTGAGCATTCTGTTTATATGCTAATGTGTTATGTAGCTTGTGTTCAGTCTCGTATTGTTAGTAGATAGATTTTGGTCAGTAACATATCGACATAACTCCAACTGAGCAACCCACACTTGTACACTGCCTACTAGCTGACCCATACTACAGCAACATTTCTGATTCAACTGGATTTCAGTATTTTGTGTTTGTTTATGAGAGTTTAAGTAATAACTTTCGCTGAGTGAATCAAAGATTTTTGGATGAACAATTATTATTTACACAAATGAACATCTGAAGTTCAGAGGCGACAACACACATAACTCTTTAATAATATTTTATAAACTTAATACGTAGGATTGATTTCATTTCTAGCATTTTGCTGTTTTCGCTATATACCATTTCAATTTTATTACACATTGAGAGTATTGTCGGTACTTACGTATTAACGCCACCGCAGCGTGTAATAAATTAATAATTCCACACTTTAACTAGTTATTCTATGAAATAACTAGGTATTCTATGAAATAACTAATGATAGACAATTAAAGTGTAAAATAAGCAATCTGACTGAATTATACAGCATACAAAATGTTATTTATATAGACGCAAAAAAATCATTTGTTACAACAGGGATTACTAAAATGGCATTTGGAATTGCCCTAATGTGCGAAGGCCAAGTAAGAACGAATCCGTAAAGTGGTGAATCTCTTGAATATGAATCTTGGTGTCACGTGATTCACTCGTCCGCATTATAAAAAACGCCCCGGATGAGCGGAGGAGGCCAAGTGAGAACGAATCAGTAAAGTGATTCGTTCTCACTTGGCCTGCTCATTTTGGGGGCGTTTTTTATAATTCGGACGACTGATTCATGTTGACAGAGGGATGACCTGGTTTCAACTCTACTCTCAGACACTAGAAATAGTCTTTTTTTTTTACTTTTGAACTTTAACGATACGGAAGCCGTTAATGTGCACATTACCTAGGTAAAATGCAGAAAACTTTTGATTCCGCACTTTAACGGAGCAAATCAGTTAATCTGCAGATTAGCTAGGTAATGTGCACATTAACGGCTTTCGAGCTTTAGCGGTAACATATATATACAGTAGATATCTCAAATTTCAGTTCAGCAGTAAAAATGAACATTAATGTAACATTATTTTGTAATAGATTTGGGTACTTACGTATTAACGCCAGCGGTGGCGTTAATACGTAAGTACCGTATTGTCTAGTAAAGCAGTGACACAGCTTGAGTGGTAACTAGAGGCGCAATAGGGAGGACTGTGCATCTGTGCATTTGACACTTCGACAGTCCTTATAGATCACAGATAAATGACCTCTCATTTAACTATGGTGATGTCAGTCTCGCAATTTGCAGTTCCCAGGTTCAAGATATAACTGTGTCGTTTAACTTTACTATCCCTCATCCTACTCCTTGTGTGAAAAGGACACATCAAAGATTGAAAGTCCGTCGGATGTGATGCCCGTGGGCAGAAGAACCATATCCCGTACATATTGAAGAACAAGCTGGATGGCTTTGATGCGAGGCTTACATCTATTTCCTAAAAGCCTCCCCTGGATATCCTTCCCAATCTTCTCTGAGCTCATGGGGTTCTGTTTTGTGATCTAGCCACTTAGCCGTTTAATGCAGAAAAGTGCGGCTCCGAGGTGAAGGAACAGAATTCTCCTTTGCTTATCAACGAAAACTATCGAAGCATCACATGTGCACGCTCATAGTCTTCCCAATTACTGATTCGCTGGGGTGGTGGGAGTGGCTCAGTCGGTAGCGCTCCATGCTCGTAATCTGCAGTTCCCTGGTTCGAGTCCCAGCTGACCTAGCGTTGAGGTTTATCGCCGATAAGCAGGGGGCACCTATGGACTTGAAAAGGCCGCCGTCCGTAGGATGGGACGTTGAGCCGTGGCTCGGTGTGAATGAGAGCCATACACTCTGTAAGTTAATGAACACGCTGGATGGCTTTGACGGGAGGCTTCCATCTGTCTCCTAACAGCTGTCCAGTGAGTCCACTCCCCCCAACCTTCTCTAATATTCCGGAGTCTTTGTGGCCTGGTTATTTAGCTCATTGTGTGGAAAAAAAATGTCGCTCAGAGGTAAAGCAACCCAACTGATTCGCTGATTCGCCAGTTGCCACTCACCATATGCTACTGTTAGTAAGGAGTAATAAACAAAACTTTCAGAGCTACCAAATTAACGATATTGACTTAAAACGCATTTTGGTAAATCTGTTGGTCAGCAAGCCACTAGTATGAGACCTTAAGCAATTTAAAACCAGATATATTATACTTTTTATATATTTTTTTTAATGGGAGCGAGTTTTCTCAGCGTAATGTTCATTCAAAGTCACAAGCCCATTACAGAAAAGAAATGCGTGTTGCCTCCGTGGAATTACTTGCCCTTTCGGAGCAGATGAGTGGAGTTGAGGGAAGAGTTGGGGAATGGATGAGGAACAGTTATAATGTTTGCTTTGTATGGATACAGTGATGTAATTATAGCCTCTGGTAAATATTTGTTTTTAATTAGCTGCTATTACTGTAAAGATTTATCGTTCGCGCTTGTTTCACTGACTGGCCATAAAAACCCCAACTTGAAGCTGCGTTACATAAGCAACATCAGAAACCATAACCGAATCTGAAAGGAAGAAAAAATAAATTATGGAAAGTTCGCTGTACCGAAACAAAATAATTTATGTAATAAATGCAGTTTTCTTGTCATAATGATTTGGTAAACATTTTAAATGAGACAAATATAAGGCTTAGCCAAACCGGAGAACGAAATCCCTGTCATAGTTCACAATTTTTTTCCTTTTTCGTTCCATATTCTCCAGGGTTTCTTTTTACAAATGAAGATGGATGATATCCCTCCACAGCATTATCATCCACGGGGTCGGCCTCCATCTCCCCTCATCATCCTCTTTCAAGCAGCTACCAATTAAGAGCCCCTCGGATAGATTTATTGTAATTGTTGGCGTGTGCTCCGAGGGAGCAAAATATCTGTCTACTCTTCCTGCCACAGGAAATTGTTTATAACCAAGAAGCAAATAAAAAAATTCTCCGACTCTTGTCACGGAGAGAAAGCTCCGTGGAGTCATTCCTCGGGAGGGGAGGATGAAGCGAGAGAAAGATCTGATGTTGGAAGACAGAAGATAAAAGTCGTTTGCTTGCCAGTGTCCAAAGAGCATGCCCACTAATGGCCATTGCAGAGCTTTGAGGCCTCCCTTCGGATGTCTTTCCACTCACACGCAATGTGGGGATGTCACGCCTATCTTCACCGCGTGCGGGAATCATTCAGTGATGTCCGTTTTCGTTGTTGCTGCGATTGTTACCGTAGATAGTGAGAAACAATGTCGGTGGTATTTTTCCCGTTAGTCTACTCATTCTCGGAATGAGGAGAATTAAATTAATGAGCTTCTAGCTTCGAACTGTTTAGCTAGAAAAAAAAAAGAGATGATTATTAAAAGGTAGCATTTTTATAACTTCCTTTACTTCTTCATAGTTTAAGCCTCGTGCTTTATTAATACATATCCAAAATCAACAAATTAAATGGAAAGTTTAGTATCGAATGATGGGGTATTATTTTTATTACTTTATTATAGGAAGTATGGAAATCAAAATTATCCGTTTTTTAATGCTCATTCTAATATTCCCTCTCTCAATAAACATAGTTTCTTTAAACATCCCACTAACCATTTTCTCTTGATAGGTAGTTGGAATGTAAGGACTCTGGCAGAGAGCTTTTTCTGTTGATGTCCTCACACAAGAATTCCACCATTATAATTTAGATATTCTCGGCTTGCAAGAGACCAGATGGACAGATAAAGGTCAGATTCTTAAAAATAATCTTAAATTTCTCTTTTCAGGGAGGGACGACAATAAGCATCACCAAGGCGTGGGTCTGCTTCTCAGCAGACACGCTAGTGATGCTCTTCTAGGATATGAGTGCATTAATGAAAGGTTTCTTACAGCAAAATTTTAGACAAGCGTTAAAGACTTGAATGTTATCTGATGATATGCCCCAACTGAGGATGCCGATGAGATTGAGAAGGATAGGTTTTACGGACAACTTCAGAATATTTTGAATTCTGTCAAGAAAGGAAATATTACCTTTGTTCTAGGTGACTTCAATGTCAAAGTTGGTACTGACTCTGACTTTTGGGGAGAAGTGATAGGCCCTTTTGGTATTGGTAGCTGCAATGGCAATGGGTAACGTCTCCTGCAGGTAAGTAAATTCAATGGATTCAGAATAACTAACACTTATTACAAACACCACGACATACATAAGTACACATGGGTTTCACCTGATGGGCTGCATAGGAATATTTATTGATTATATATTAATTAACAGCAAATGGGCTAGTTCTGTTAGGAATACCAGGGCATATAGAGAAGATGAAATTTGATCTGACCATTACCTTGTTAAAAGTGTCTTGCAACTTAATCTTAAAAAGTGTTGTTCTAAGGTTAAAAATTTTACCTTTAATACTGAAGCTCTGAAAGACCCAGTTACAGCTAAAGCTTACCATGATAGGTTACTTAGCCATTATGACAGTCATGGTTTGCTTACTACTGAAGTTGAGGAAGAATGGGGCCGTTTTAAACTGGCATTTTTGGAAACTAACAATACTCATTTAGGAAAAAAGGAGCAGTGGAGGCAGAATTATTTAAGTGATAAGTCACTTGACCTTATTTCAGAAAGAAGGAACTGCAGGAATGTCCTTAATCAGTACCCTACTAGTCCTAATAGAAAGGATTACAGAGAGCTTAATAAACGTGTAAAAGATCAGTTAGCTGCTGATAAGAATCTTTGGCTTGATAGCTTGGATGACAAAGCCGAGGAAGCTGTTAGGCAGCACAACAGCAGAGAGCTGTACCAGATAGTTAATGTTTTATGTGGTAGAAAACGAACAGGTGGAACAAAGGAGTTTGCAACCTCCTTTAAGCAGCATATTGTGCAGAGAGAGACTTCGTTGATTTGGCCATGTTGCCCGTATGAATAATTATAGATTGGTGAATAGGGTTATGAAAAGTGTGTCTAAAGGCCTCAGAAAGAGGGGGGAGACCTAGGATGCGGTGGGCAGACATTGTCAAATAGGACCTTATTAGAATTGGTGTGCAGTGGCTTGATGCAGTAGATGTAGCTCAGGACAGATTTGCTTGGACCTCTGTAGCCCATGGCTGTTTGAGGATGATGATGATGATATGATACAATCATGTACCTCGTAGATGGAAGGAAGGATTGCCTCAGAAGTCTCAGATAGGTTTGATCCTAGGTTTAATTTTCAACTGTGTCTGCATTGAGATTTTTCTGCTAATCCGCACCCTCCCAAAAAATATATATATTTCTAACCAGATTTGTTTCACAAAAAAAAGTGATATCTATTAAACGAAGCTATGTAGGTCACAGATTAAGTATTTGGTCTGTAAGTGGCAGCTAGGTAGTCACTGGAAGGAGAGCTTTGCATTAATCACCTGTGATGATGCATCGAATGGACATTTTTATAAATAATATGACTTTATTTTTCTTACTCAAACTTTCAAAGCAGCACATTTTAAGACCGGTAAAGGGTATAAGGTATCGTAAGCGGCAAAGGGTAATGGTCGAAGGGATTTTTGACTTTTTTTATGATACCGGAAAATGCCTGTAGAAATCGGTACATATGGTCAGCTGACATTTAGTTTACTGTGTAAAAAAACTTGACACTCATTAATGACACTTTCCAAATGCAATTTTGTAATTGTTAAAACTTCCTGATGGTTAAATCATCATCATCATCATCATCATCATCATCATCATCATCATCATCATCATCATCATCATCATCATCATCATCATCAAGCAAGCAGCCATGGGCTACGGAGGTCCAACTAGACCGTGCAATTTAGTTCTCCAAGCCAGTCTATCCTTAGCTACATCTACTGCATCAGGCCACTGCACACCAATTCTAACAAGGTCCTGTTTGACATTGTCTGCCCACCGCATCCTAGGGCCTTTAGGCACACTGTTCCCCTTCTTTCTAAGGCCTTTAGGCACACTGTTCATAACCCTATTCGCCAATCTATAATTATTCATACGGGCAACAT
This sequence comes from Ryuthela nishihirai, assembly GCA_038380435.1. NCBI lineage: Eukaryota > Metazoa > Arthropoda > Arachnida > Araneae > Heptathelidae > Ryuthela > Ryuthela nishihirai. The sequence goes on along the minus strand of JAWZYU010000019.1, from coordinate 14,511,378 downwards.
GGCCAAACCAACGGAGTCTCTCTCTGCACAATATGCTGCTTAAAGGAGGTTGCAAATTCCTTTGCCTAACCTCATCATTAGTTACAAAGTTTAACCACCTAATGCCCAAGAAGCATCTGGAATAAAAGCATCTAGTTTCCTGTTATCTTGTTTACAAAGTGTCCAAGTTTCACTACCATACCTAACCCTAGAAAGAACCAAACTATTATACAGTCCAATTTTAGTCTTTAGGTGTATACGCCTATTTCTCCACACTCTCCATAGATTCTTAAAAGTCCCGGCAGCAATCCCTATTCGTCTGTTAATCTCATGCCGCACATCACCATTATCTGTAACATAGTTCCCAAGATAATTAAACTGTGACACCTGCTCAAGACTGCAACCATTCAGATTAACTGAATCACAGCCTGCCTGACCAATTTTCATCACTTTAGTTTTCTCTCTGTTTATAACCAAACCTACTCTACTACCAGTCTCATCAACGGCTCGAATGAAAGAGTTCATCACATCAACATCATTTGCCAAAAGGGCTAAATCATCAGCATAATCTAAATCAGAAATTTTCGTATCTCCAGACCATTTAAGGCCAAAATCTTTCCCTTGAAGTGAATTTCGCATAACATAATCAATAACCAAACTAAAGAGAAAAGGAGACAAAATGCACCCTTGTCGAACACCAGAAGTAATGCTAAACCAATTGCTACAAGCCTTACCAACTCTCATACACGACTCAGTGTTATTATAGAGAGCTTTCATTATGTTAACTAACTTGTCTGGTAACCATAGATCTCACAATCAACCACAAATTATGATGATCAACAGAGTCGAAAGTCTTTTTGAAATCAACAAAGCTAGCAACCAAAGGTTTCTGAAACTCTAAACATTTCTCAAGAATCTGCCTAAGTGAAAATATCTGATCCACACATCCCCTACCACTTCTGAATCCACATTGCTCATCACGCAATTGACTGTCAACCAGATTCTTAATTCTATTAAGCACAATCATGGAAAGAACTTTACCTGGAACAGAGAGTAGGCTGATACCCCTATAGTTATCACAAGAACTGCGATCACCTTTTTTGATAATAGGGATAACAATAGCTCTGGTAAAATCCTTAGCAACAATGCCTTTATCATAAAAGATATTCAGAATTTCAGTCATCCAAGTGGTAACCGAAACATTCCCAGCTCTAAGCATTTCGGTAGTAATTTCATCTACCCCTGGGGATTTATGTAGTTTAAGTTTAGAAACAGCAAAAATAACTTCAGATTGTGTTATAGGGCCAACATTAAAGCCACCAATGCATCCATCATCACTGCAAACAATGGGAGCAGAACCAACTACATTGTTTAGAACATCACTGAAATGCTCAGCCCACCTAGCCATGACAGAATCTTCCCCTTCTATAACCTTACCTTGTTTATCCTTCAATCCTTGTATGCCTGTCCGTTTTCTACCACATAAAACCTTAACTATCTGGTACAGCTCTCTGCTGTTGTGCTGTCTAACTGCTTCCTCGGCTTTGTCAGACAAACCATCAAGCCAAAGATTCTTATCAGCAGCTAACTGATCTTTTACACGTTTATTACGTTCTCTGTAATGCTTTCTATTAGGACTAGTAGGGTATTGATTAAAGACATTCCTGCAGTTCTTTCTTTCCGAAATAAGCTCAAGTGCCCTATCACTCAGATAATTCTGTCTCTTCTGCTCCTTTTTTCCTAAAAGAGTACTGTTAGTGTCCAAAAAAGCCTGTTTAAAATGATCCCATTCTTCCTCAACTTCAGTAGTAAGCAAACCATGACTGTCATAATGACTAAGTAACCTATCATGGTAAGCTTTGGCTATAACTGGATCTTTCAGAGCTTCACTATTAAAAGTAAATTTTTTAACCCTAGCACAACACTTTTTAAGTTTAAGTTGCAACACACTTTTAACAAGGTAATGGTCAGATCCAATTTCAGCTCCCCTATATGCCCTGGTATTCCTAACAGAACTAGCCCATTTGCTGTTAATTAATATGTAATCAATCATATTCCTATGCAGCCCATCAGGTGAAACCCATGTGTACTTATGTATGTCGTGGTGTTTGTAATAAGTGTTAGTTATTCTGAATCCATTGAGTTAACTTACATGTAGGAGACGTTGCCCATTGCCATTGCAGCTACCAATACCAAAAGGGCCTATTACTCCTCCCCAAAGGTCAGAGTAAGTACCAATTTTGGCATTGAAGTCACCAAGAACAAGGGTAATATCTCCTTTCTTGACAGAATTCAAAATATCCTGAAGTTGTTCATAAAACCTATCCTTCTCATCCTCATCGGCATCCTCAGTGGGGGCATAACAGCAGATAACTTTCAAGTCTTTAACGCTTGTCTGAAATTTTGCTGTAAGAAACCTTTCATTAATGCATTCATATCCTAGAAGAGCATCGCTAGCGTGTCTGCTGAGAAGCAGACCCACGCCTTGGTGATGCTTATTGTCGTCCCTCCCTGAAAAGAGAAATTTAAGATTATTTTGAAGAATCTGACCTTTATCTGTCCATCTGGTCTCTTGCAAGCCGAGAATATCTAAATTATAATGGTGGAATTCTTGTGTGAGGACATCAAGAGAAAAAGCTCTGTGCAGAGTCCTCACATTCCAACTACCTATGGAGAGAAAATGGTTAGTGGGATGTTTAAAGAAACTATGTTTATTGAGAGAGGGAATGCCGACAATATCAAACAGCCCCCTAATCGCAGACATGGGGCAAAGACCCGGTCCCCCACTACTAAAGGCTGAAGCCATCTACACTGGAAGATTTCCTCCAACGTAGAAATTGACGATGCCAATAGAAGCAAAGAGTTCAGGTGCCTGCGATGACTTCTGCTCAGGATTATTCACCAGCTGATAAACATATCCTGTGAATCTATTCACTTGGGGCTGTCAACCCACAAACAAACAGAAAACACAGCGGAAGATTTTCCCTCCACAGAAGCCCACCAGTGCAGCAAAATCAGGATCCATAATCAAGCTCAGAGCCATATATGGTACTCGGCCATTAAGCTGATATGTGCAAAAATTAAAAAGCATACCACGTAGAGATAAACCAACTGAACGTGCTCTGGTTCATATATAGACTAAGAAGCAGAGACGAAAGTCTGTGACATCAAGTGGGATCGACTGAAAGTGGCGGCACATCCGGGATGGAAGATTTCATGGTCCCAATGCGTCATTCCTGAACATTGGACACTATGCATAAAAGTTCTTCATTATTACTCAGCTGAGGAATTATTATTCTTAAATTATGGCAAATGGAATATTCCATTAATCATCTGAGTTTTATAATCTTTCTCAATTCATGCTACATATGTAGACTACGGCAAGAATACTTCAAAGGTTATGGGTGTGAGGCAGTAGATTATGGGGGATCAATGTCCTTTCATGATCTCCAGAGGTAGCTGATAAAATGTTATTCATCTGCATCCTGGATGGAGGTAAAATTGTTAACGAGTCTGTTTTTAACGTTATCACGAGCTTCAAGAAGGGGGATGAATGCTTGTTTTTCCCTCCATCCCTACCAGTTCCCAAGGCTACAGGTATTAGCGTATCCTGATACAGTGTGGCACTAAAAATTTGATCATTTTAAACAAAAAGCGAAATATTGTTAATGTGGGTAGTAATTTACTTGACGTAAAGTGGAATGGCATATTAAATCAGATAAGAATAATGTATTTTTAAAGGAAAATACATTTCTGTGGTGTGCTGTGCAATTATTATAGCAATCACAATGACAATACACACATTATCACAATGACAATACACATACATTATCACAATGACAAAAACAATTAAATTAGACATGCTAGTGATTAGCGCACCTGTCTACTAATCTAAGGGACCTGGGTTCGAGCCCCAGATAAGGCATGGATGTTCGGATCGTTTTTTTCTGCTGAGGTCCCGCCATCCTCACAGACTTTCTACTGTACTATGGCGAATTTAACTGACAGGCTCCTGTCAGACCTCTGTGGTAAGCAGCTGCTTAAGGGGATATCTATATTTTATTTATTTTTATTTTATAACACAATCTATTCATAACATTAGAAGCCCCGTTTCATAATTTTATTAAATTTCAGCTGAAAAGAAATGTAAAATGATGATAAATGAAGAACATTTGGTGAATCGCAGAGAATCATTTGCGGATCGGATACATTTTATGTTTCGTGCTTATTCGTTTACAGTTCCCTATTATTCGCAACAGTGGCAGCACTTTCGGCAGTTTTCGAATATTCTTTTCATGATTAATTTGGCAATAATCTCAGCTCGATTCTTAATCCCCTGAGAGATGAATTGCCACCGAGAGACACTTTGCGATTGTTCTAAAGAAATTATTGACGATAGAATTGAGAAAGAAATCCTATTTTGGTCACTACGAAAATGTTTTGGAGACAATGATGTCAGTTCATTAGACACAGATACAGAAATTACTGAAAAAAGTATAAAATCTAGAGGAAGGAAAAAAAGTTTTTGGTAGAACTTCTTTGCACACTGTGGGATAATTAGCCAGGTTACAAGGACCCCAAGAGTTCAGAGAATGTTGAGGAAAGGGATCCGATGGACAGTTGTTACGAGAGAGATGGTAGTCCCCTGTAAAGGCCATCCAGAGTGTGCTTTAACGTGGACATGTTAATCGCGAGGAGTAAGGAAGCTGTCCATACTGAATTCGGATTTCCTATGAGAACTACGTTTGCATAATCAATTGAACTGAATGCGATTTAATTGAGCAGCAACTGATAGCAGTCTGATCAAGAACTACTTGAGAGATTGCCTAGTAAAGTAGCATCTGAAACGAAAACAAATACTTCCCCATGCCACGCTCACGCCGTCGACAGATACGTCATGGTTGTAACTGATGCTGCAGCTGCAATATGTAGGGAGATAAGGAGAAACGGTTATATCCGTGTGAAAGTGAAGTGAAGGAGAATAACGTTCATTCGAGCATAAATCGCAATATTTCTCCAAACGAGCTAGAAGGAAATAAGATGTAGATCATCCATGATGTTGTATGGGTGGAACTCTTATGCAGTCACCTGCGTAGCGAGTTCCATCCACCCAACGTGTAATAGATGTATTTTCCAGACATATAAGGCTAGCAGAGACAAACATACAGGCTGTTTCAAAAGTAGGTTTACAACTTTGAGAAGATGTATACATTTTTTTAATAAATGTTAAATACAAATCCAGTGTGTAAATATGTAGCTAAACAAATCATGTTTTGTCAAATATATCGAGTGACAGTTTGATGTGACATCCAGATGCAACAGCAAATATCCCACCTAAAACGAAGGGCGGGGGTGGCTCAGTCGGTAGCGCGCCAGGCTCGTAATCTGTAGTTCCCAGGTTCGAGTCCCAGCTGGGTCAGCGTTCAGATTTATCTCCGCAAAATTCCCCGCCCTGCCCACGGTCAGTAGGGGACACCGATGGGCTTGGAAAGGCCGCCGTCCGTCGGATGAGACGTTAAGCCGTGACCCCTTGTGCGGGAGAGCCATACCCTGTGCACGTTAAAGAACACGCTGGATGGTCTTGTCGGGAGGCTACCATCTGTCTCCCAACAGCTGTTCCAGTGGGTCCCCTCCCCCAACCTTCTCTGAGCCTTCGGGAGACCTGGCCATTTAGCCCATGTGACCTGGCCATTTAGCCCATGGTGTGCAAAAAAGTACCGCTCAGAGGTAAAACAATCCAACCCATCCCAACCTAAAACAAATTTCGTCTCAAGTAAGTTGTAGCATGGTCGTGATTCCTGCAACTCTGCCAGTAATTCTTGCCCCTAGATCCTCAACATTTGCAAGTAAAGGTGGTAAGTACACTTTGTCTTTAACAAATCCCCATAAGGAAAAGTCTAGTGGAGTTAAATCACGGAATCCGCTTGGTCATGACATTGAATCCGCTCGCCCAAAGTACCGATTTGCAAAATGTGTATTGAGATACCTGAGCAATTCTTTATTAGAATGGGGAAGATATCCCTTTTTCAGAAAAAAATACACAAAATGCACAACGAGCTCGCTCTGCATCATCAAAGTTCCCCATTTTCGTCTCGACTGCCAAGGAGCTCTAGTAGAGTAGCGAAAACTGCGATGTAAGAACTTCAAACCTTGTATTTCCATTCCCGTGTTACATACCCACATACATCTCTTTAAAACAATTGCACAGCCTTTCAAAGCTCTAAATATAATTTTAAAACACTGTTTATTTCAAATACTACATAATTTTTCTGCTGAATACAAAAACAAAAAACATCGACTCAAGCGAATAGTTTTCATCTGAACAAAAGTTTGAAGTGTTACCATCTGAACAAAAGGCTGAAATGTTACTATAATTAGACAGTTTTTCAGAACGAAATCCTTACAGTAAAGTTCATCATAGAGACCCTTAATACACAGAAACAGTTAATGAATTTTACTCCTTTAATACTTAACCCTTAACCATTGATATCCTTAATTCGGAATGTAGTTACTGACGCGTAGTCATAATATCTCAAATATTTTTTTATCTCGTAAGTGAGATTTTTGCATTGATTACTGACAGTTAAAGAGTAGTGCCTTTGTTTTCAACTAGGGAGCATGATAAATGCCCTAACAACTTTAAAAAATGCTAATATAAAGTTAGAACACAAAAACTGAACTACATCAGAAATTATTATTGGAAGTTATATCGGTCTCACGGAGCAAATGATGGTGGTTTTAGAGTTAAAATTGGCAAGGGGAAAAATTGGATTATCCGGCTTAATTTAGGATGGAGGTAGTTTTGATAATTGGAAATCCAGATAATTAATTTCAAATAAAACATGTACATATATTATGTATAGAAAAAATTTTATCGTGTATTAAGGAAAGTATTTAAAAAAATAAATATCTTCTCAAGCAACTGCTTGTCACAGAGGTATGACACAAGCCTGTAAGTTTATACTCCTCACTGGCAGATCTGTGAGGATGACGGAACCTCAGCAGAGAAACAACACAAATTTCCATGCCTTACCCAGGGCTCGAACCCAGGTCTCTTTGGTGTCCCGTCAATTCATCGCGCTCAATTCATCGCGACGTCAATTCATCGCAGCGTCAATTCATCGCGACGTCAGTTCATCGCAGCGTCAATTCATCGCGACGTCAGTTCATCGCAGCGTCAATTCATCGCGACGTCAGTTCATCGCAGCGTCAATTCATCGCGACGTCAATTCATCGCAGCGTCAATTCATCGCGACGTCAATTCATCGCAGCGTCAATTCATCGCGACGTCAGTTCATCGCAGCGTCAATTCATCGCGACATCAGTTCATCGCCCATCAATTCATCGCAACGCCAATTCATCACAGCGTTAATTCATCACAATGGTAGACATGCGGTCTCATTGACTCTCTGCATCTGTATATTGTTCAAATGAACTCTAGAGACAATAATTTAGACTTTAAAAGGTTAAACGTGCGTCAGATCATCAGTTACATTTTTCCATTAAATGCATGTTATAGAAGTTATAAACCACCAAAGAAATACATAATCAATATGTATAGCCAGTGTAAAAAAAACATTCACCATATAATGTTATTAAAATTAATTATTTTAATGAGAATTTGTTTGTCGAAATTGGACTTCTTGTCCTACATACATTATTTTTCTCTTTTGCAAAATTAATTAATTTATCTTCAGTAGTTCTGGGGCAGGACAAAAAAATATGGCTGGCCTATATTTGTCCATGGATGTTCTAAGCAAATTGTTCGAAACTGATGATTTCCCTTGGTGAGGAGGTGAAGACTCAATATATTTGTTTTAAGAGATAATTTCTTGTTTTTATAGATAAATTAAAAATTGTTTTTGGATTGGATAAGTATTGATAAACTGGCTTCGGTTAGAAAGGGGACACCAGTGGGGCAGGAAAGGCCACCACCTTCGGGTGCGACATGCCGTGGCTCCGGGTGCAGGGAAGCCATACACAATGCATATTAAAAATGTGCCTTGATGGGAGGCTTATATCTCTCTCCTAGCAGCTGTCCAGGGGGGTTGCTCACAGTTAAAAATACATAACCATCTATTACTAAGGTGGGGCATAAAATATATGAGATTTAATTATTTCAAGTGAAAAATAGGTAAACATACAAATAGTTCCCGAAAATGCCAACCAAAATTGCCCTACAAAATAGATAATTACCATGTTATGTCAATGGAAATATAACTTCGAAGCCTATAACTCTTAATATATTAATGAAAAAATGTGACATGATAAATTATATATCATAATCAATTCTATTTAAATCACGATTTTCAACAATATTCGTTCAGTATTTAAAGAGGCACAGAAGCTGGAATATTTAACAATAAATTATTTTCATAAATATCATTAATGGTTGCCTAATATTGAAATAATCATTACGCAGTTTTAAAATGCATATTTTATTAAACGTTTTGAAACAATATTTGTTATTTAAGCTTTAATTAATTTCTGAGGTAAATTCTTCTGACCCATGTTTCACGGTTCAAAGTCTAAATTATTGTGTTTAGAGAATTCATTTGTGCAAAGAAAGATGTTGAAGAACAATAAAATCATTTCTAACACTGAGATGAATTGAGGCTGCGACGAATTGATGCTCGATGAATTGATGCTGCGATGAATTCACCTCGTGATAAATTTCTCTGCGATGAATTGACGTCGCGATGAATTGACGCTGCGAAAAATTGACGCTGCGACGAATTGACGTTGCGATGAACTGACGTTGCGATGAGTTGATCTGGATGAATTGACGCTGAGAAGAATTGACGTCGCAATGAATTGACGTTGCAATGAATTGACGCTGCGATGAATTGACCGCGATTATATGACGTTGTGTTCAATTGAGTGCGTTGAACTGACGTAGAACCGGTCTCTTGATCAATAACCAAATGTGCTAACCACTCGGCCAGTGGCTACAGGAAAAAAAAATGAAATTTTCGGTGATTACACAAATAAAGTAAAAATTTCATGCAAAATCAACAACGATCTTTAACTGCGAAAAATTACTACAAATGGATTCTGTGTACGTATATAGAAAGAAGTGCTGCGCTGCGAACTTGAAACTCAATCTGTTTTTTCGGCAACGCCGCGCGACACTGTTTTCAAATAAATGCAGAGACAGCTTTTTCAAAACGAGCTATGTAGTACGGATAATCGAATATTCAGATAATCGCGGCCCAGAAAATTGAGTTTTTACGGATATAAAATTATTTGAATGTAATATGAGATCCGACACTCAAATTTAGCGCACTATAAAAAATTCGAATTAATAAAATAGGGTGTTTTTTTTTGTTGGATTAACTATTAAACCAATAAATATGAGTAGACTCATCAGTACATGAGCGTCAAATAAGCAAGTGTAGCTAATATTGAAAAACATGCGGCGAGGTAAAAGTTGACATTAATTTCTTCTCTAAATAATCCCAAAGTTTCTTTTGGCAGGAAAAGGTTAAAGTTTTGATATTTTAAGATTGTTTACACAAAGGCTTTTCAATTTTGATTTAAAACGTTTGCACTTTTTGCATTACATACATTGCAAACGGTTTCGGTAGCTATTAATCTAAAGCATGTAATGAAATGGAGCAGAGTTACAGACGCGGGGTCACGGAGATCACTCACATATTTTAATCACGTAAAATGTGAAAATTTTGCGTTTGCATTGATCAATGACAATTATAGAGTATAACCTTTGTTATCAACTAGGGAGCGTGATAAATGCGCTAACAACATTAAAAAGATTCTAATATAAAGTCAGAGCACAAAAACTATACTAATGCTAAATGGCCAGGTCACAAGGACCAGAAGGGTTTAAAGAAAGTTGAGAAAAGAGATCCACTGGACAGTTGTTAAGAGACAGATGTTAGTCTCCCGCCAAGGTCATCCATTGTGCTCTTTAACGTGGACATATTAATCACGATGAGTAATCATCATCGATGTTTTTCGGGAGATGCCAGAAGATGAATATGAAACACCTTTGTGATTGGAAAAAGAAAAACGTCATTACTCCTGCAGTAATTTTTACTTCTGAAGAAATATAATTACATGCACTAAACAAATAAAAAAAAGGCATAGAATCTCGCCCTCACCAGAAAAGAAGAAGAAAAAATATTTGAACAGATTATACCTCGACTACAATAAAAATGAATCATATCTCCAAGAAGAAAGGTTATAAGGAACACTTGTAATTAGTTTTTACACCACTCTGCTCTTAGATGTAAAGCTAATGTTCCATAGCTAAAAGCAGCAGGACAATTACGTTTAGATTTTTCTATTGAAACTCTTTTGTGTAGAGAATATTAAAGTATAGGCCACGATACCAATTGCTACTCCAGTTGTACAGCCACTGATATAAAGAATAATTTCATCTTTCTCGGCGTTGAAACAAACTACATAAACGTCTCGTTTTCGTTTTAATAACAACGGTAATTCAATTATAACTGAAGTAAAAAGATCTCAATTGTGATAAATAGCCCAAATGAAATGCCTGCAGTTTTGCGTTGTTGCCTATTTCGCTGTTCTGGCAAAGTGCCATTTATTTTTTTCTTCTTTCAATGGTTGTTTTTTTCCCTTTCATCCAGTTTGATTTTCTGCTTCTTTGGCACTCGTGTATTTAGTAGTGCTTTAAGCGTTAGAAGCTTTCATTAGACTAAAGGCATTTCACAGAGAAAAAAATAAAAGAAGAGCCATGAATTCAAACTTTGGATCACACACACATATCTTTAGCTTCTTTGGATAAAGCAGAATGCTATTTTCCGCTTCTTTTGGGTAATATTTATTTCCCTACAAATCTAAACTTTATTTAGCACTGAATTTTGGCACAACTTTCAGAATTCAATGGTTCGATTCAGTTGTCTGTGACATATAAATAAATTTCACTTTAAGCAACCCATTTGACATGGAGCACTGCAAGAACCCTGTCATTATAAGGCGCCATAGAAAAAAAAGGGTAGAATTTTTTAAAAAAACTTCTCTGATGTGCACGTCTTTTCCGCTATTAGAACCCAGATTCTTTTGTTTTCTGAAACATAAGCTTAGGTAAAATTTCTGTGTGTCCGTTCCGTCATGTTTTGGTTTCAGACTTTTGACTTCCAACTTCAACGTCTGATAGAGAACTGAATAGAAAACCAAAAAAAACAGAATGTAGTTATTTTACTTCTGAGCAGCAATTTTTTTATATTCAAGGGCCGAATGGCAGGTCATAAGGATCTGAAGGGCTCAGGGAAGGTTGGAGAAGGAACCCCACTGGACAGCTCTTAGGCGACTAATGGTAGCCTTTCGTCAAGATTATTAGGTCTGTACAGTCTCTCAAAAAAGTATCCGAACACTATGGTTGATTACAAAATTGTCACGTGACACGAAGGTTGCCAGATCACTAATTTCTAAAAAAATCGTTGCCAGATATTTTTTCTTAATTCTGTAATCAACCATAATGTTTGGATACTTTTTTGAGCGACTGTATTTTAACTTGCTGAGGTTATTACTTCCTTGCACCAAGGGCGATAATGGATTTTACAAGCTCTTCGATATCCCTTTTCTCACAGGGATCATGATAAGGGATAGTGAAGACAGATCTCAACGTTCATGGTTGGGACTCAAACCTGGGAACTGGAGATTACGCGCCTAGCGCTTCACCGGCTAAGTCAACTCCCTGCCCTAGAGAAGAACAGAAATCAAACATTATTTTTCCCTTCCACATAAATTGAATAGAGGTATGAACACAGCAGTTCAATTTCTTCTCCCCTAATTAAAGTTGTTAATGGCGTTCAAGATAGGTAAGTACAAGATAGGTAAGTTACTTCTCTTTAAAACCAAATCAGATTTGCATCTAAAGTTACACGAAATAACCGTTGATAGCTGTTCTGATGGTAAACAACGACGATTAATTTAGATTAAGGATTGATACGTATATTTTCTGCCACATAGCACACACAGATACATGAGATGAAGCCTGACCTTAGGAGGGAATGTTTTTTTGGGGGGAGGGAACATTTAACGTATATATGCATTAATGCTTTCTCTAACTAAAGTGGAACATAAAATACTGATTTTGCGTAAGCGTACTTCTCTATACGTTGATGTAGTATCGGCGCTTGTGGGCTCATTAAAATTTGAGCTTTTCGATCTCTTCTTTAGAATATTATCACTAGTAAATATACGTATTGCATTTATATTTAAAAAATACTTTTTTATTTAATTAATAAATGATTCATTACCGCGTTTTGAGTAACCAAGAAATTTTATATTATTTCATTCTTGATTATCTGGGATTCGAGAAATTTTATAGTTAAGTACTGGGAACTTCATTACCCTGATCTAAACCAAACTTTCTGAGAATATGATCATACCTTTAACTAGCGACATAATATTCTGCTCTATTTAAAACAGAATAACACAAGTTCAACTGTTCTTATGTTAGAAGATGAAACTGATTTTTAAAACAAACTACAGATCGTTCTGTACCTTGTTAGTTTTTTTTAGCTTTTGGAAGAAATACACAAAAGAATAATTTGAAATAAGTAAAGAAAAATAATTATTACCTATAAGCAAATTTAGATTCAAATAATTAGAACTTTTGTTTTTCCAAGGATTCAAAGAACTATTCAAAACAAAGATGCAAGGACGTTTTCTTTTCGACTTGGAGTTTTGATTTTGTTTTCTGCCATATTTAATGAAGTAAATTTAATCAATCATTGCAATGTTCTACACCGTGTTCGGAAAGTCACTAGCTACATATTATTGTCACAAAATAGAAGATCCATAACAGGTCTGACCAAAATTACTGTAGAACTACTAAGAAAAAAATATATTTTTAAAGAGCCGCAGGAAATTATCTGCTTGAAAACAAAAACATATATTTTTTATGAATAATGAAATGGGAAAGAAAAACCATATTTTTAAGAAATGAAAAAGATATTGCGATTAAAAAATATACATTTTAATGAGTACTTTGAATTGGAAAAATCGTTTGCATAATACATCTAAAAATATTTGATAAAACAATTAGGATAAATGAGTCACATTCAACAATTAGGATAAATGAGTCACAGTCAGTATATTGATTTTTTTTTGTTTTGATGATTCACAAGCTTTTTTGCAGAGCCTCGGGTTAGATGGGGCCTAGTCTAAAATGGGACTGGTTAATGGTGAGGCAATTCAAGCAACTATTTATTAATGTATATACTTAGAAGGATTTTTTGAAAAAATCTTACAAAGCGATGCACCTAAAATATAAATTTCTTGAAAATATTTTTTTTGGAAAATACGTTTTAAATGAAAGAATAAGAAAGGAGTGTAAGCTAAATAAATCTCAGTAGTCAGGCTTCTTGAAAAGGGAGAAGTGTAGGGATTTGCTAGCAATTTGTTACAAGCCTTGCCTTAAACTATTAAGCCATTTATTGGCAATAGAATGATTGCATTAATTTCGTAAATAAACAGATATAATCTTATTAGTAGCACAAGCTCGCAAACTTGCAGTTTATCTCATTTCTTCGCGGTACATGAAAACTCGGCTTGTTAGTTACCACGAACGTTGTGAAGTATCTTACCTTGTATTCGTGTGCCAATAAATAAGATCAGGCGATAACGGAAACATCTCGACATTTATTACACTCAGTGCTTATCTGTGGCACTAAACTCTCTTGTGCAATTAAATGATAATAACAAGCAATAAATGATCATTACCTTACAAAATAGTGCGGAATGTTATCTGAAATTTTCGCTTTCAGAAACATGAAATATTATCGTTTCTAAAACTCGCTTTCATGTACACTGCGTTTCATGTTAGACATAACAATCTTTCATACATAGCGTGTAGCTTCTGCCACTTATAACACAGATTTCTCTATATCTACTTGTTTAACGCACAGCACATTCACTTATTACAGAGCTCGTTCTACGTTTCAACCGAAGGATACATTATTGTCACCATACTGTGTGATATGTTATTTTCACCATACAATGTGCTACATTATAATCACCATACCGTCTGCTACATTATTTTCACCATATCGTGTGGTATATTATTTTCTCCATATCGTGTGGTATATTATTTTCGCCATATCGTGTGGTATATTATTTTCGCCATACCGAACAGTACATTATTTTCACCATACCGTGTGAACATTTTTTTTTACCATCCTCTGCGTTACGTTATTTTTACAATACTGTGTGCTACATTATTTATCACTGTATCATATGCTACATTATTTTCAGCATACCGTGAGCTACGTTATTTACACTACACCATGTGCAACATAATTTTCGCCATACCATGTGTGATTTTCACCATTTTTTTTGCGTTTCACAGTGAAAGTCTCTTTCATACATATTACTGTCACAGAAACTCATTTTCTCGTGCACTCCGTAGCACGCTCTACGAAACTCGCATTTTTGCACATCAGGTAGCACATCTCGTATAATTCACTTTAATACATACAGTATATTACAAGAAGTATCCGGACACTTTCATGTTAAGTGAACGAATAGCCACATTCAAATCTACCTAACTTTGAAAATAAGCTTTTTATGGGAAAAAAAAAAGTCGACATAAATTAAAGATCTCGGTCAGAGCTCTCTAAATCTCTATTTTCTATAATATTAATCTAATATTTAAAGAGTTATGGAAGCTGAAATAGTTAAGTGAAACTTTTGCTAGTTTTGAAAATTTACTGCAAAAAGTTAAATCACAACTGTTATAACAAGTTTTTCTCAATATAAATGCGATATTTGAATTTTGTGCAAGAAGTTTTGGAGTTTTCATCAGTTTGGGAGGGAAATATTTTGGAAGTGTGGTGTGTGATAACATCTGTTGTTAAATATTATAGCTTCCATAAATCTTTAAATATTAGATTAATATTATAGAAAATAGATATTTAGAGAGCTCTGACCGAGATCTTCAATTTTTGCCTCGTGACTTTTTTTCCGTAAAAAGCTTATTTTCAAAGTTAGGTAGATTTGAATGTGGCTATTCGTTCACTTAACATGAAAGTGTCCGGACACTTTTTGCAATGTAATGTTTTATGTTATATGTTATCTGGAACTTTCACTTATGCTTCATAGCGCTGTCTACGGAATTCGTTTTCACACATTTACGTATCTTAGGGTTGTTTGATTGCTTGGGATTTTGTGGCGCAAGGGCAAATGAGGCAATTTTGCGCCAAACGAGCATGTACTTATCACTTTCCATACAATTTACTTCCCCTTACACTACGCAGCACATTCTGTTGAACTTACTTTCAGGTTTCAAGCAAACATCTTTTTGCTTTGAGTGGAACGCATTTTCACGCTCACTGCGTAGCACATTTCCTGGAACTTACTTTCACGGATTTTGCTAACCTTTTTACTTAAACAGAATAACTACATATATAAGTAAAAGTGATCTGTATAATCCTAATTTCTTTCTGTGTAACTCATTGTCTTTCACTCTGCATTACACGTTCAATGGATTTCAATTCCGCGAATGCTTCGCAACATGTTTTATGGGATTTTCTTTCCTGCATTCAATGTGGAGAAAAATTCTCTGGAACTGGATTCAAAATCTCGCATCATAGTCAATTTCGTGGAACTCGCTTTCGGGATCGTACCAGGATTTAGTTTCGGAGCGTGGGGAGAATCCAAAATTTAGTTCTTAGTTTCGGGGTTTTCCGAAACCCCAGAAACTAAAAGTGGTTGTGGTGGTAGGGTGACTTTTACTTATACTGCATAGCACAGTTCTTGAAATTCACATTTCCGCAAATACATAACATTTTCCATGCTATTTATTCTCCTCATACTGCGCAGAACTTTCGGGTGAACTAATTTTCATGCATACAGCGTTCCCGAAATCCCCTCCTCTCGAAAATCCTGTTGCCTTAGAGTAAATCTCAAATTTGTCTATCTGCTTTGAAATTCACAAAAGTTGTGTTTCTATAATATTTATTTAGTGCCTCAGACATGTCCAACATTTAAACCAGATTTAAAAAACAACTGTAAAATTTTATTCCATGTAGAATATCATTTTAAACATTCCCGCCAGGTGGAATATTTTAGTAATTGGGAACCCCTACTCAAGTCTTATTCTCAGACACCTACTAAAACTAAATTCTCGGACCCTCCATAGCTAAATTCTTCAACTCTCCTCCCTACGGAACTCAGTCTAAATCCTGGGAAAATGAATGATCCGTGGAACGGATTATCGAACATATACTAAACATGTTCAGTGGAATTCGCTCTCCTGAATGAAACGTAGCACATTCGGAGGAAGTGAACATTCTGAGGATTCTGAGGAAATGAACGGATTTTCTGTTCAAATTGCTTCTCCGCATGCTGCGTATCGCGTTCTACGGAATTCGTTTCACATACCGTGTAACACTTTCTGGGGAATTGCTTTTATGCATAATGAGTAGCGCTTCTTGCGAAACTAGCTTTCAACGATGCAGCGTAGCACGGTACATGGGACTCAGATACACGCACACATAGCACAGCACATTCTGGAGAGCTCGTTTTCACGTGCGTTACCTCGTACATCGCTCTTGAAATACCACCAGCCCGTTTCATTCAAGCGAAGATGCTTGACTCAAATAAACTGAATGGAATACATTTCGGAATTTGCATTCGGATATTTTTATAGAAATGCAATATAAATATGATCGCATTTCGCGAAGTAAATTCAATGGGAAATGATTGCCTCGAATCTTGAGGAGCAGTTCCACGTCACGTCTTTGTGAATACTAACAAGGTGCAGATAGAGGAAGTCTCGTCCTCCTTCTGTGATATGAACTGCGCAGAGGAAGTTCTCAGACGTGATATCTTGAGTTATGTGACCGACATGCACAATGGACGCATAAGAGGAAGGAAAGTTGGTCAGAAATATTGAGAAGAGAAACTGGCAAGGAATGTCCGGCGTAGACGAATAATAGGTGGCATCGTTGGAAGTGAACCTCAATAAAAGATGTGAAATGGCAATCGCTGTGAAAGATAAAAACATTTAAATTCTTATTTTGTTCATTTTTTAGAAAATGTAAAAGCAGTGATCGTTATGTATTACAAGACTGGAAATGTTAGAAATAGAGCACATAAACACTTAAATCATCGGCGTTCAAATAAACTAAATTTTCCCAATAGAATATTCTAAAATAATGAGTATTTGAATTGGAAAGCTTTCATAAGTAAAGTACTGCTTTTTTATTCAAAGAACATTTACTTATCCCGAGAAAATTGCATATAATCACAGATTTCTCTACACCCTCTCTAAAAAGAGGGATTTTCTACACCTTAATTTTATGAACATCCCCTCCTGACGACAGATTCGATAGATGAAAAATTGTTGGTTAATTCGTTTCATTCCAAATTTCACCTCCCTAAAAATAGTAATACTCATCTGATTTCAATTGCTGAGGAAAACAAATGCTACTTTCATATAGTATTACCAGTAGAATCTAAGTAATCTGCACTTCCAGGTTCGAGTCCCCGTTGTTCCAGAGCTATTTCCGTTAATCCTCACCACGCCCTCGGTGAGAAAAGCACACCGATGTCGTAAACGTATCCGATGCCGCCAATCAGAGGATCCGCAAGTCTTTATTTGCGTAGTATGTTTATGAGCTGCACAGCGTAGATAATGATGCTAACAGAGACAGACAGTCTTCTTATTCTGATCAAGACAGGAGAAGATTTCGAGAGTTCATAAGCCCACCTTCATAAGCCTTAATATTCGATCTATCCCAAAGGCATTCAGATAAATTCACTGTTTCCTTACACATGGCCGTGAAATTTTACAAGCTTCATTGCTGCTTTTAAGCAAAATATATCATTCAGTGCTAACGAATTATGACTGTGAAATACCTGTTACACTGTAAAAATTTCTGGCTATGCTGCGTTCCTCTTTCTGCAGCGATTTCTTTGGCAATTGAATCACCGCCAATCTTTCTCATCGTGCTGTATCCGTCGATCATTTCGTACGAATCATTCTCTCCTTTTGGGTGGCAAAATTTCTTTGAAACATTTCTGTTTATCGTCCCTAACTTTTCTTTAATGTTCTTATCTGCAGTCTTCGTTACAGGTTTGATAATTCACTATGATTCACTTATACAAAAGGTTGGACACCACTGCTCTGAAATACAGATAGTATTCGAATTGTGCAGTTTGGATCTGGTCGAATTTGGATTTCAGCTGTTTATTAATTTGGGCATTCTCGATTGCGGTCCAAAAACTTACATTTACGAGGTTTGAACCTCAAAATGCGATGTGAGAAATCTTAGCAACTTTATTCATAAAAACTCTCATTTTGTAGAAAAAGTAGCAGAAGGTGACAACTCTTTACTAGATGTGTATAAGTGCGAGCATTTTATCTCATAAGTCACTTCCCACTGGTTTGCAAGATGTCCCGTTTTTTGTGCGGGACTGTCCCTTTTTGCTTACTTAAATCCCGAATATTACATTGACAGCCAAAACTCCCGCAGACCAAGAAGCATTGAAACGTCACCCGTCGCCGCCTTATCTCCGCCACTTTCTCCCTCAGTAACTCCTCCACCTCATTCTCTCCTCACTCTCTCCACGAGCTCCAGAAAGCTTATCCGGAGCAGCTATTCATGTGTCTTTTTCACTACATATTTATTTGTCTCAGATTTCAGTTCATTTTATTTTTACTTCAAATTATTATATTTCACTGATTATACTGTATTCTATATTACAATTTGAAATTTTAGTGCGATTGGGTAGGCTAATAGAGTAATGTTCTACCCTACCTGAACATTTCAATTATTTTTGCACGGAAAAACTGTTCTCATTTTTCATGAAATTAATATGATTTACGCTGTAATTTTCAGGAACCCATTAACCGCAGAAATCGAGAACTTCATGTAATTCCTTGAAGAACTGAAATCGAAACCAAAGATTTAAAAAAAGCACGTGCACCAAAAGCATCATAAAGAAATCATTTTTTTTATGTATCTCGTGTTGCTATAAATGCGTTAAAGCACAAATAGTCCAATCAGAGAGAAACTACAGCAGTATATTTTTTAGTAACTAGTGGTGTTAAAATGTTAAGGACCTAGAGCTTCTGGGGCTCACTCAGTATTCAAATATCGTAACAAAATTTTCAGTTATCTTAATAGAGCACGCTCTCGGTTGTCAATCGAACTTTGATGAAATCATTGACCATTTCGAGGAAATCAAGGAATAATGTTTTTTGAGTTTTTTAAATATTATATCAAATCATTTCGTTTTATATTATCTTTTGCAATGCTTATTTTGTATGTATATTTTAATAAATTATTGTACTTAATGTAGAGCTTTTTTTTCTTTCCGAAGAAAAAATTATGTAATTAATTAGAAAACGTTTTAGCCTCCACGGCAACCACAAACGCTGCGCAGATAGGAGACACATAAATACACTTTTGCCACTGGCCCTTTTGGTTGTAGTTACGCCATTGTCTATCTAACTAATTGAACTGAACGAAACAAACTATTTCTAACTCTAAACTTCTGTAATCTTATGAAATGTAAACTATTTCGTAAAATATTAGTTAAATACTGAATTAATTCAGCGATTGTAATAAAAATATATTGGCCGGAAATGGCTCGAAACATCTCACTATTTTTAATGAGCAAATTAAACTGTTCCAGGCAATTTTTTTATAATGAAGCGTTTTTTTATATAGGGCGATCTTCAGGAACACTTCTATTTAATTATGGTAGAAACGACTGGACCGGCAGTGCAGAGAAAGTTTGAAATACATAATTGTCCCTCAACTAGCTACATGCCACAGAAGTCTGACAAGAGAATGTTACGCCATAGAGAATATTTGTAAAGACGACAAACCTTAGCAGAAAAAAACACGTGATTTATCCACTGCTCGCACACATGGATTCCTTTGATTATTAGCCACGCAAGCTAGCTACTCGGCCATAGGGAAGGTCTAAAACAAAAGATAATAAGAAAAATGAAAACATAAAACAACATTGGACAAGTAAAAAAATTAAAAATTTAAGTTAATTTTTTTTTAAATACCTATTTTCTTATAGGGTTCTAAAAAGCACAAAATAAACCTAAAGCATATCGGTGGTGCAATCGGTCAATGAGTTCATATTCGCATTAAAGGAAAATAGGGCGCCTGCAATGTTGTCGAGTAGGTAAATCGGCGCCCTATCTTCATTGAAGTGAATACGAACTTAGTGATCGATTGCACTATCGATATGCTTCAGGTTTATTTTCTAATTTTAGGACGTTATAGGAAGATTTTAAGACCTTTTTAAATTTTTTACTTTATTTTTTTGTTTCACTAAAAACACCTACCTTCCAAAACTTTGAAGCGGCAGCTCATAAACGTTCAGCACATTTACCCTCTTTTGGACTCATATTTGAACAGACCACGACGTTGGAGACATCACAAGTTTTAATTTGAGGTATGACTCGTTAAAGTCGATCTCCGGGAAAATCCACCCCCCACACACACATTTTATCAGAGGGAATAGTGGGAGCGAAATTCGAAATAATTTACGACCATCGTTTTCACATTGCCCCCACCCCCTTTTTTTAGGGAGGAATAAAGCATGGGGAGCTCAATTTTTCGTAGCCTACGACATTCCCCCGCGTCCGAAGCTTTCATTCGACTTTTAGCTCGTTACTTTCGGCATTCGCGTTCTGGAGATATAGCCCAACAAATGTTTCGCATTTCCCTTTTTTAGGGGAGAAGAAACACGAGAGGTCAATTTTTTATAGCTTACGACACTCTCCGCGTCACGGCTTTCATTCGACACACAGCTCGTTACTTTCAGCACTCGCGGTAAGGAGATATAGCAGAAAATCATTTTCATACGGTCCCCCTTTTTTTAGGGAAAGAAGAAAGCATGGAGGTGGTTAATTTTTAGTAACGACATTTCCCGCGTCCGAAGCTTTCATTCGACGTTTAGCTTGTTACTTTCGGCCTTCGCGTCCTGCAGACATAGCTTAAGAATAATTTTCACATTTCCCCTTTTTTAGGGGGGGGGAAGCACGGTGGTCAATTTTTTATATTTCATTACATTCCAGCATCACAAGTTTTCATTTGGCACATAAATCATTGGGTTTCTCGATCGCGTTTGATAGATATGGTGGAACAACATTTTGTCAAATCCACAAACCGACCAATCGACAAGTGTCAAAGCCAAAAGCAATAGGAAGCTAGGTGAAAATGTATGATTTGAAATGAATTAAATCATAAATGTAGCTCTTAGGAAGAAAAAGCTGATAAATAAATTCTACATAAACATTGTGTAGAACATAAATTCAACATACAACATAAATTCTACATTTCTGGTGTTTTATCCCGAGAGTTTCAAGCTTTAAGAAAAAATGTTAAAAAGAGACAAAAATTAGTAGGATGTTAAAACAACATCATAAGATAAACAAAGAATAAGGTATTGTAATTGCTGTGCCCATAATCCCAAAATATGGATTCGACATGGCCCTGAATTCTCACTCGGTCACACCATTTTTTTTTTTGTCTCCCCCACCTTCTTGTTTCGTCCTTCAATTTTCTTCTTTCACGCTAGTGGCTACGGAGGATGCCCCTTCTGGCCATGTTCCTCCCAGAGCAAGCTAGAATGCATGAACTTCACGTGAACAATTTCCAAGAAAGGTTCCACAAAGATC
Organism: Ryuthela nishihirai; assembly: GCA_038380435.1. Lineage (NCBI taxonomy): Eukaryota > Metazoa > Arthropoda > Arachnida > Araneae > Heptathelidae > Ryuthela > Ryuthela nishihirai. The sequence goes on along the minus strand of JAWZYU010000019.1, from coordinate 14,489,756 downwards.
TGACTGATGAAATCTAGTTGGCTGCCGACAAAGGTACGAATATTGCCAATGACGAACGTCCACGACCTCTGCTCACTCTTATACCCCATGGTTACGCGCAGAGGTAGCAAGCGTGAGAACTATTGGACATTGTGTCACTTCTTCATCCCACTGCCGTCGACTGAGATGCTCAGTTCTTTCTTCGTCTCTCTGCCATCGACTGAGATGCTCAGTTCTTCTCCCATCCTTCTACCGAAAACTCATGTGGATCAACTCACGGCCAAAGAGCTGAGGTTTACTGAATAATACCACTTCATCCCTTGCTGCGAGGGACGGAATGTGACCAAGCAACTCTGGCTTCCAAGCTTTCCTTGAGCTCACAACGGAAGAAAGGAAACGATAAAACGCCTACCTGCTAATCTGAGGATTTAGTGCATGGTAGCGTGAAAGGTATACTTTTCTTCCTTCGTTTCATGGAGAAAGAGGTATACACACTTCCAGATTTGGTCACCCTCCTCTTTATTGTTACTTAAATGAGAACTTCCTGCCACGGTTGGACTAAGCGACACTGTGCTAATTTTTGCCATTGTGCCTTGTCCCTGCTCATAGCGGTGTAAAATTGTTTGTGAAAATAAAAATAATTTTATGATGAAATACTTTTGGTATGCGATGTTTCGTTCCAGACCTGAAACCATTTATTTGAATCACTATTTACAAGATTATTGCTACGAACTTAGCCTGAGTGAGCTGATGACCACAGGCTTGTGGATTCCATAACGTCATTTTCTCCCCCTTGGCCTTCTTGCATTTTTTTGACCCCAGATGAATAAAAAGGAAATGTCTACCCTCTCCATGACATTTCTGGAGTTGGGTACGACCTAATCACAGTGTAGAAATTTATAATGGTATATTTGTCGGTTTGTTGGTTTGTGTGTTTGTCAAAATAGTTGTTCCCACCATATCTTTCAACTGCGACGGACAGACGTAATGATTTATGTGTAGAATGAAAGCTTATGACGAAGGGAGTCTACAAAATTTTGTAGTCTACTAACCCCTTCCCCCTCTCTTGCTTTCTTCCCTCCTGAAAAAGGGGCAATTGTGAAAGTCGTTCTTTTACTTTATCTTCCGAGAGCGAGGAAATGAGGATGGGGGGTGACTCGGTTGGTAGGGCAGCAGATGCATAATCACAGATTTATCTCCGCGTTATTCCAACCCTGCCCTCGGTCAGTAGGGTACATTGATAGGTTTGGAAAGTTTGCCGTCCGTCGGATGGGGCATAAAGCCATGGCGCTGCGTGTTGGAAAGCCATATCCTATGCAAATTGAAGAACGTGCTGGATGGCCTTGACGAGAGGCTACCGTCTGTCTCCTAAGAGCTTCATCCTTCTCTGAGCCCTCGAAGTGCTTGTGACCTGGTCATTTAGCCCATTGTGCGCAAAAAAGTGCAGCTCTGAGGTAAATAATTAAACCGAATGCGCCCCTTCCTCTCCAAAGGTAAGAGATAAGCGAAATGTGATCAATGTTTATGAGTCGTATATAAAAGTTTCTAGAGAGAAGCTTTTTTAGTGACTAAGAAATAAATGTAAGTAAATTAAAAATTGCTATTTTCATTTATGCTCCTAATAGTAGAAAGTGAAACTAAAACATATCGATGATGCAATCTAGTCGGTGAGTTCGTATCCGCTTCAAAGGAAGATAGGGTGCCGTTTAGCCTTAAATCTTTACCTCAGTTTATTTCAAATCGCTACCGCGTTGAATCAAGCGAGAAATTGCATTATAATGGACACGCTAATTACACTAATGTTCAAAGATAAAAACTGTGAAATCCGAGCATTTAACTCTCCCAAGAGACGCTCAATTGAAAATTATTTTACGGCAAAACTAACAGCACCAGAACCTCGTTCCAATTTGTGGGTTTTTTTACAATTTCTTGTTTCGTTATTAAAATGCACGAATATAAACAGGATTGTTCAAGCAATGTAGTAACTTATTTCCAAGTTAGATATGTTTTACTCAGAGTTGGAATTAGAGCAGGTGAATCATCGTTCACTAATGTCCTTGCTGAAAAACTAGAACCTCTGAGAGTTAAAGTACAAACGCTAACTTATGCAATTACAAAACGCTTATTCTGGTGTGTTACTAACATCTATCTGCCTGTTCAGCCTGTCTACTTGTGTAATATTAATTATTACAGCAAATTCAGTACACACAAGTACACACACAAACTTATCAAACAACTAAAGTTGATTTAGGTTCAAGTACGCTGGTAAAGTTCGTTCTACAAATACCTTTATTCTGAGAGAAATCTGCTGATTTAACTTTTTTAATTTTTAACTAAATTTAGTTTTTAATTTTTAAGCAAATTTAAAATTATTTAATAATTTTTTTTTTATATTTGGTAACGTCCAACCATGTTTGGCTTGCTCCTCCTTTTCAAGATTTTAGGAACTTATTTTAAATGCCATTTCGTCCATATGTAGTTTCAAAGGGGACAACGTATTTCAATCAATTTCTTCCTACACAAGCTAATGCTTAAATACTGTCGACGTCTTCACATTTTTACATCACATGCAAAAAAAATAAAGATGCACATAGTTATAGTATATTAGAAATGCCTCCATATACGTGCTTTATTTTTCCATATAATCTCTCAACTTGTTGATACGCGTAACAATCGATCGGGTTTATCAAAGCCTTACCGATTACTCTTGAAGCCACTTCGTGATTTCCTTTTGATGACATTATCCGATTGAAAACATCCTTCTTGAAGCTTTTTTAGCTCCAAACAAATGAAAATTCCCCGACTTCTGTTCTGTATTATACCTACGTTAAGTGGTGAACAGTTGCCCATCTCCAGAGATGCTCATCCACCAGTTAATCGATCATTATTTAACCCATGGCAGTATTTTCTCACATTTCACACTTACAGGATATCCAAATCAGTAGTACACAGTCACGAGCTGTCAATGTATCACACGCGTTAGGTTTTCTCTGCTTGCAGAATTATTGCTCAGATCTCAAGCTTCATATACACTTGTAGTACCTTCGCCATGCTCGCTCCGACTCTGCGCCTTACAGTACGAGTGAAATACCTTCTATCACAGAAGTGTAACAGTGATGACTACTGTAACTTATAATTCTGGACTACGAACATGCAGTAGTAGCATAGCACCAGATATTAATTTGGAGAGAACAAATTGGGAACTTTACTTTCTGACACGCTCGTGTTGATTTTTTTATGGATTTTTTTTTTCCAATTTCATTTGCAAGACATAATATCTGCAATTCTAGGTTAACCAGTGCAACTTTAGTAAATAATTTTTATTTTCCACGTATTTCTGATTTGAATAGTTTGGAGAATTCTCATTTTGTTGGGGCGGGGGTGGCTCAGTCGGTAGCGCGCCAGGCTCGTAATCTGTAGTTCCCAGGTTCGAGTCCCAGCTGGGTCAGCGTTGAGATTTATCTCCGCAAAATTCCCCGCCCTGCCCACGGTCAGTAGGGGACACCGATGGGCTTGGAAAGGTCGCCGTCCGTCGGACGGGACGTTAAGCCGTGGCCCCGTGTGCGGGAGAGCCATACCCTGTGCACGTTAAAGAACATGCTGGATGGCCTTGACGGGAGGCTACCATCTGTCTCCCAACAGCTGTTCCAGTGGGTCCCCTCCCCCAACCTTCTCTGAGCCTTCGGGGTCCATGTGACTTGGCCATTTAGCCCACGGTGTGCAAAAAAGTGCCGCTCAGAGGTAAAACAACCCAACCCAACTCTCATTTTGTTTGTTTAAATGTCAACAAATTATAAGCATTCTCACTCGTGCAAAAATATAACAACTGATTATTCCATTTAACTTTAAAACCTATGAAAATATGATCTGATAAAACTAGTATTGATTTCAACACCTGTTCTTCAGTTTTTTGTTCAAAATATTTTTTATATTGTTTTTAGAGAGATATCAACTATTTCCCATAAGTCTTTGCAAATGGAAGACGCTATTAATTCTGCTTTTTTTGTTTTAAGTGCAGAGAGAGGGACTGTATTGGAAAATATTCTGATTAATGACACCGTGTAGAAAAACGCTTGTTGTAAGCCACTGATGTAAGAATAAAGCAAGAAACATAGACTGTAAGAGACATGCAAAAGAGAACGAAGTAGTTTGTGATGATTAATGAGCTTGGCCCAACAGAGTATAAAGGAAAAGTGAAAGCACTCCACGTCTTTAACCGCAATGATAAAATATAAATGAATAGCAAACTTAAAATCAATACAGGTGCTTCAAAACGTTTGATATTTTATAAAATGATTAATGCCGGAATTTCGACAAAAAACAAGAATAAACATTTTGTTTCGAAATTTCTGAGGAATAAATGCGCCTTACTAAAAGATTAATGTAAAATTCCTGCAGTGAGACGAATGCAGTTTTCGGAGAAAAAGGTTTAACTGGAAAAATGTTACGTGACTAGACGAATTCCCCGTTGAATTTTAACGGGTTCTTCAAGCAGAAAAGTGCAAGTGGTTTTAAACTGAAGCAGAAAAGTGCAAGTGGTTTAATGCCACACGGAGGGGGGGAGCACAGGGGAGAAACGATAGAATCCATTTCGGATACGTATTCTGTGAAGCATTTGGAAAGCTACGGCATGGAGTGGGTCGAAAAAAGTTAGTTTGTAATCTGAAAGAGCAATAGATATAATGTGGGAGAAGTCTTCGGAGGTTGAAAATCGAGTTCTATGATACTTGTTAACGAATATTGTTCAAAATCGATATGTGACGAATATTATTCAAATTCGATATTTAAATAGATATGCTTATGATCTTTCATTCACAAATCGTATTTCAATGAGGCAGGGAGTAACACGGAGGGAAAACGATGGGCGAAATAAAGGAAAATACACTAGGTAATGTAGAAATTACGATGGAATGGGCTAAATCCGTTAAAGAGACTTTCTCAACGGTAAAGAAGTGAAGTGAGCTTCTACCGGTGGTGCCCCATAAGGAAATGATTGATTTATGAGATCATTGGTTGATAAGTGATTGATACCACAATATGTCAATGACATATGAGAACTGTCAATGATTCAACTTAGCAGTCTTATTGTCTCAATTGCTACCTACGTTTACCATATTTAAACCGCAACTGCTTTGATGTTGACAATTATAGCGTGAACCCTAAATAACTATAACTAAAACAATTATTTTTTTATATTATTCATCTATTTAAGATGATAATTTTGATTCTCGTTTAGCATTGTAGTAAAGTTTTAAAATGCGGATATGTTTCTAAGTTCTGAGAGCATAATAGAAAAGAATCTGCAACTAAGTGTCCCCCGTGATTAAAAAATAATTAAGAGACACCTATGTTTTAGTGGTTTCAAAATTTAACATCCATTGCGTTTTAGCTTTCTTTGAAATTTTGCCAAATTATATATATTCATACACTGCACTATCAAAATTTCAGAAAATTTTCATGTTATGTCAATGGGAACGTAATTTCGAAGCTCTATAAATTCTAAAATATGCATTTAATAGAAAAGTGTGAGTGAAGATGAAATAAAAATCATAATCAAATCTATTTATATCTCAATTTTAAGCAATATTCTTCAGTATGAAAAACAATTATGTAAAGTGAAATATTAACAATAAATTATTTTTCTTTATAAAAAAAAACAAATCCATAATTATCTAATATTTAAATAATCATTAAAAAACTTCTAAAATGTATATTTATTTTGTTAAATGATTTGAAACAATACTTTTTTTAAGTTTTAATTAATTTCTAAAAATCGAGATTTAAACATACTTGAAAATGATCTTTAATTTATCTTAAGTCACATTTTTCCATTAAATGCATATTTTAGAGTTATAGAATCAAAATTTAATTCCCTAATATTCTGATAGGATATTGTATATTGGTATTTGTAAATGGGACACATATTTCGAATTTTTTTGTGTTTTCCTGCATGCTCCAAATCATTATCTTGATTTATACACTTACTCCAAATCTGTGTAAAAATCAGCAATGTGTTAATATAAAATTTTACATGGTTTTACTGATTATAGTGCTCTTTTATCCTTTTTGTAATGTCCTAAAATAGTCCACCCCCTACTGCTAAAGGTAAAAAATATTTCCCTTATTTTTAGTAGAAACGTGAGACATATTGTTATTAACGGGTATAACATTATACTACGACTAAAACAAGAGCTATATCGTCTTACTTAGACAATTTACTCAGAGCTATCCCATTATAACCTTTAAAGCACTCAACTCTCATCAGAGAAATATTATACTCAGCGTGTCATCCTCAAGAAGATTGAAACATTAGCTGTTTATTTCTACCTGCTTGCCATTTTAGCCCCCTATTATAAGCAGCTATTTTTCCCTCAAACTCCATTAGCCTTCTTTATTTCTCTTTGCAAACTTTTGTCCTCACTGTAAAACACCTTTCTCCTTGTCTGAAGCTTCGTTCTCTTAATAAACAATTCCTACTTAAATTCCATGCATCGCCGTAAGAGGTAAACAGCGTTGCGAAATATTTTTCATTGGCCATCTCACTTCCTGTTTTTTCTAATGTATATGATTTCACTTAAATTGCTAAGTTTCAGAAACTGTATTCTGTGTTGATGTGCTTCTGGAAATGTTCCGGATCTTTCTATTGACGCCTCCAATCTTATAGTCATTATTTCGTAACAAGTGAAAATTGGGTAATACCATCTTTACCCGACTACAAGAAAATGCTTTTCTGATTCTGCATGTAAATAAACTCAGGATCTCCTTAAATTTGCGTTTTCAGGTCAAGTTTGTATACAATGAGAAATGTTTTAAGTGATAAAGACATGGTTATTTCGCAAATGTTGAAAGGAATTCTGAGTTGTTCTAAAATTAAGAGCTACTGCAAATGATACGTCGTGAAAATACATTTTAGGGGAAAAAAGCATTACAGAATAAGATAACCGAACTCCTTTTCATTTAAAAACAAGCATACCATTTTCGCCAGAGACGATATGTTTTTATTGTCATTGTTTGTTAATTACCCTTGCTGGCTAGATTATGGGAAACCAATTCTTTTTTCCAACTTCTAATCACTGGAGGTGCGCATTGTCCTTAGGCACTTACCCTTTGACCACATTGTGTTTTATATACTTACCGGGGACCACTTTGTACTTTAGGTACCTACCTATATGGGGTTAAATTTTGTATTTTAGACACCATGTGGGGCAATAAATACCTTAGGTACCTACATGAGGGTTCATTGTACCTCAGGCATCTAAACGGTGTCATATTGCACCTCGAAATTCTCCAGGGACCACATCATAAAGAGTGAAATATGCATCTGAAATATCCTCCCTTTTGCTGTGATCGGATTTCTGAAACATAAGATCACAACTAAGAATTCAATTCATAAGATCGAAAATCATTAAATGAAACAATGAACTTCAATTATGGTATAAATGTTGGTATTTACGCTATAGAGAGAAAACAAGACATGCTATTGTGTAGCTTTTTAACATAAATCTATATAATTTCAGTTGTTTGTACTTTGTAAACATGTCGATAAACTCTATTATGTAACAGAAAAGCTATCTTCACATACTCAACGGTTGGAAAGGGTTGGCTGAAACTTAACCATTAGATGACTACCAATAGAAGAGCCTTGATAGACATTTTTTCCCAGCCAGCATCAAAAAATTAACTATTTAATCTATACTCTATTTCACATAAAGAATTAAGCTACAAAATTTGAAGATCAAAGTAGGCAGCAACCAATGAAAAGATGGCATACACACAACATTTCTAGCAAGAACAACTCGCAAATGTAATACTCCACCATAGAAAATAATTCCAAGACTTATGCCAGAAATAAGAGCTTTCTCTAACCTAAATCATTATTATGTACAGTGTATGGAAGTGTACAATTGAAAATACTGTTTTCAATTTAGTAATATCGTAAAGTGCACGATGAAGAATAATTTCCTTTGAACTACTACATTAGCAAAGCAAACATTTGCCATAAAACATCACTAACGAGTTGAAGATTGATACATTTTCAGATTGATACATTACTCGGTGTTTCTCGGTTCTGAAACTCTCTAAAGTAAATAACAGCTGGCATTCCCCACTTTGGAAGCTTTCATTTGGCATAAAGCTTATTACGATCAACTTACTTCTCCTGTGAAATATATCTGCCCCTCTTTTAGGGGAGAAGAGAAGTGCACATAATTTGAGGTAGCACATGATACTCCACATCTGGAAAGCCTATAAACCTAAAACAGTATTGACTCACTCAGAAAATCGACTTTATCAAATAATATTATACCAAGCAGATCTTATCGAATGTAATTTGTCATAGCCAACTTTAGAGCAAAAGAAAATTAATATGATTTTATTTGTACAAAATATGCATGTAAAAATATTCTAAAGTCCAAAGGAGGTGCAACACACTCTACTAGGTAGGTTTACCTACTAAACTGTCATCTCAGTGTAGAGACCGCGTGATGAATTGGCAACTATGGAGACCCTGTCAAATTAACCTAGGTACCAAGTCAGTACCAGATTCCTCTGACCAGGGAAAAGAAAAACCCGTCGGATACCATAGGTCTTGGGTGGTGTTTTACCTCTGAGCGGCACTTTTTTTGCTTACAATGGGCTAAATGGCTAGGTCACAAGGACCCCAATGGCTCAGAGAATGTTTAGTGGAGGAGACCCACTGAACAGCTGCTGGGAGACAGATGATAGTGTCTTGTCAAGGCCATACAGCGTGTTCTTCAGTGTGCACAGGGTATTCTCTACAGCACACGAGTGCACGGCTTAACGTCCCATCCGATGGATGGCGGCCTTTCCAAGCCCATTGGTGTCCCCTACTGACCGAGTGCAGGGCGGGGAGTTTTGCATAGATGAATCTCAACGCTGACCCAGGTAGGACCCAAACCTGAGAACTGAAGATTACTATTCTGGTGTGCTATCGACTTAACCACCCCAGCCCAGAGGTCTTGGGGGTGTAGAACCAGCTTTAATAGGGTCGATGCTAGTAGCGTCTCCCACCCCCTACTCCCATCGTTCCACCAAGGACGGGAAGTATCCTGGGGAAGTATCCTGTCCGAAAGCATAATAATGTGGACCCAGAACCCCCTGCGCCCTCACTGGGGCAGGTGACACGGCTAGTAGTAGTCAAGTTCAGAATAAAGTTAGATTTGGGGGGGAGGGCGAGCATGTGGAAAAGTATAGAAGTTGAGTCTCAAAAAGATGCTGAGAAAAGAAAAGTGTGAAGGTTCAGGTTCACTGTATTAGTTTCAGAAAAAGCACTCTGGAATTATACGATGATTAAATTTTAATTTAAATTGATGAAGAGAGTGCAGGTTTTTTGGTATTTTAGTCATAATGTATTTAGGAATATCAGGTTGCGGGAGATATGGTATTAATTCTGTATCTAGGGAAATGTTAATGCAGTCATAGCTTGAGTTGGGGTTGAAAACTGTGATTTGATATATACGTTTTATAGAAAAACAAGATAAAAATGAAAGAAATGAAAAATCAAGGAAAATAGTACGAAAAATAAAGGAAGGAGAGGAAGGAAAAATAGAGAAGAGATATAAAAAAACAGGGAAAAATACAGTGGACCCCCGATATAACGCGCATGTCGGGCGGGAAACAACACCCGCGTTATAAGGTGAACCGCGTTATACCGAGCGGCGCGGTGGCGACACAATAAATTTACTCAGAACGATTTGAGCTATATACTGAAACATTCCATCAACTATATATATATATACAATACATCAACTATATATATTACTCAATACGCAGTGACAATAAAATGCGATACTCACTAACGCCGCACAGACCTGTATAAACATGTTTGAACTTATCGCGAACATCGCCCGCGCTATAACCGAGTGCGCGGTATAGCGAGCAGCGCTATAACGAAGGTCCACTGTATAAGAATAATTTTAATAGTAATAGAGTTTAAAAATGAGAGATATAAAGAAATTTTATTTTTTTCGTCACTTCAGTTGCAATGTGATTCGCGAAGGAAGGGAGAAAGTAAACATTTTGAGTTTGAACCTGGGACAGAAGCAAGACTAACGTCAGGAATTCGGTTAACATTAAAGTCTTGGAAGAGGAGATTTTGGTCTGTCTTGATCATTGCAGGAAGCAGCGAGGGAGAGGAAGAGGGGGTGGACAGTGAATGCAGACCTGTTAGTATCAGTGTCTGAGCTCAAGGAACTGTCAGTTGTCAGGAGATTAACTCTGGAATGGGTGTGGTAAGAGGGATAAGGAAGTAAGGTGGATAGTGCGAAGTGGGGAGTGTAGCAAAGAGATAGAATTGTGTACCAGGTGAGGGGGGGGTGATAAGGGAGGGGAATACGCCTACACGTGCTGATATCTATATTTGGAGGATTTTGTTGTCTTAATTAATTTATGTCTAGTCACTTAGCGACAAGACTCCATTCGCTGGGGAACTGAACTCTGAATATATGACGTAAGCGTGGCAAATAAGTTAACCAAAGTAGAAATTTTAGTATCTCCAGAGCATTTAAGGCCAAAATCTTTCCCTTGCAGTGAATTTCGCATAACATAATCAATAACCAAGCTAAAGAGAAAAGGAGACAAAATGCACCCTTGTCGAACACAAGAGGTAATGCTAAACCAATTGCTACTAGACTTACCAACTCTGACACACGACTCAGTGTTATTATTATAGAGAGCTTTCATTATGTTAACCAACTTGTCTGGTATACCATATGATCTCACAATCAACCACAAATTTTGACGATCAACAGAGTCGAAAGCCTTTTTGAAATCAACAAAGCTAGCAACCAAAGGTTTCTGAAACTCTAAACATTTCTCAAGAATCTGCCTAAGTGAAAATATCTGATCCACACATCCCCTACCACTTCTGAATCCACATTGCTCATCACTCAATTGCCTGTCAACCAGATTCTTAATTCTATTAAGCACAATCATGGAAAGAACTTTACCTGGAACAGAGAGTAGGCTGATACCCCTATAGTTATCACAAGAACTGCGATCACCTTTTTTTGAAAATAGGGATAACAATAGCTCTGTTAAAATCCTTAGGAACCATGCCTTTATCATAAAAGATATTCAAAATTTCAGTCATCCAAGTGGTAATAGAAACATTCCCAACTCTAAGAATTTCCGTAGTAATTTCATCTACCCCTGAGTATTTATGTAGTTTAAGTTTAGAAATAGCCAAAATAACTTCAGATTGTGTTATAGGGCCATTATTAAAGCCACCAATGCATCTATCATCATTGCAAACAATGGGAGTAGAACAAACCACATTGTTTAGAACATCACTGAAATGCTCAGCCCAGCTAGCCATGACAGAATCCTCACCTTCTATAACCTTACCTTGTTTATCCTTCAATCCCTGTATGCCTGTCCATTTTCTACCACACAAAACATTAACCATCTGGTACAGCTCTTTGCTGTTGTGCTGTCTAACTGCTTCCTCGGCTTTGTCAGCCAAGCCATTAAGCCACAGATTCTTATCAGTAGCTAACTGATCCTTTACACGTTTATTAAGCTCTCTGTAATGCTTTCTATTAGGACTAGTAGGGTATTGATTATAGACATTCCTGCAGTTCTTTCTTTCTGAAATAAGCTCAGGTGCCTTATCACTCAAATAATTCTGTCTCCTCTACTTCTTTTTTTAATAAAAGAGAATACAAAGAGAATACTGTTTGTTTCCAAAAAGGTCTGTTTAAAATGGTCCCATTCTTCCTCAACTTCAGTAGTAAGTAAACCATGACTGTCATAATGACTAAGTAACCTATCATGGTAAGCTTCAGCTATAACTGGGTCTTTCAGAGCTTCAGTATTAAAGGTAAAAATTTTAACCCTAGCACAACACTTTTTAAGTTTAAGTTGCAAGACACTTTTAACAAGATAATGGTCAGATCCAATTTCAGCTCCCTATATGACCTGGTATTCCTAACAGAACTAGCCCATTTGCTGTTAATTAATATATAATCAATCATATTCTTATGCAGCCCATCAGGTGAAACCCATGTGTGCTTATGTATGTCGCGATGTTTGTAATAAGTGTTAGTTATTCTGAAACAATTCAGTTTACTTACCTGTAGGAGACGTTGCCCATTGCCATTGTAGATTATAATACCAAAAGGCCTATCATCCCTCCCCAAAGGTCAGAGTCAGTACCAACTTTGGCATTGAAGTCACCAAGAACAAGGGTAATATCTCCTTTCTTGATGGAATTCAAAATATCCTGAAGTTGTCCGTAAAACCTATCCTTCTCATCCTCATCGGCATCCTCAGTGGGGGCATAACAGCAGATAACATTCAAGTCTTTTTATTGAACTGTTAATTACAGAAGCAATCCTGCTGATAGTTCTAAAGGCAATCTTTACAGAGCAGCTTAGACGAAACTAACAAAATAGTATAAAAATGCACTCCTATCCAGTTGGGTTATTTTACAACTGAACGGCACTTTTTTGCATACCATGGGCTAAATGGACAGGTCACATGGACCCCGAAGGCTCAGAGAAGTTCGGGGGTGGGGATCCACTGGATCAGCTGTTGGGAGACAGATGGTAGCCTCCCGTCAAGGCTATTTAACGTGTTCTTTAACGTGCACATGATATGGCTCTCCCGCACACGAGGCCACGGCTTAACGTCGGACGGCGGCATTTCCAAGCCCATCGTGTCCCCTACTGCCCATGGGCAAGGCGTGGAATTTTGAGGAAATAAATATCAACGCTGACCCATCTGGGACTCGAACCTGGGAACTACAGATTACGAGCCTGGCACGCTATCGACTGAGCCACCCCTATTCAGAATATATGACTTAGGTACTTTACTTTTACAACTCACGTAATTACACCAGATTATATCTAACTTAATTACAGACTAAGGAGAACAAAGCATTGAAAAAAGAGCCTAGCGATTGAATCCACTTCCATGGGGTTCGAATTAAATATGGAATATGTCTGCAAGTGATCCGAAAGTGATTATTCATCAACATCTATGAGATTCACTGCCAACTTATAGTCTTTCGCCAACACTCGAGGGATGAAAGTAGCGCAACTAATGATCGTACAGTTCTTACGTTTTGGACAAACAAAAGGGAAATGAACCATACAGTTCCTTCTCAGGCACTGAACGGGACAAGCTGCGATGGCAAACGAGGAAGCTGCCGAATCGCCAAGACTGTGGCACTGAGGCTTACTGCAAGTTAATACTTCTGTAATTATGAGATCATTTAGCTCGCAGTTAGCATGGGCGGGTTTGGATCAGTCGGTAGCGCGCCAGGCTTGTAATCTGTGTGCCAGGCTTGACAGTTTCGAGCCCCAGCTGGCCAGCATTGGTATTTGTCTCAGCATAACTCCCCACTATACTCACGGTCGATAGGGGACACTGATGGGCTTCTAAAACATTCGCCGTCCGTCGGATGGGAAGTTACTCCATGGCCCCATGTGCGGGAGAGCCATACCCTGTGCGCGTTAAAGAACTTCTCTGTTTCCCAGCACCTGTCACAGTGGGTCCCCTTCTCCGGCCCTCTCTGAATCTTCATAGTCGTTATGACTTGGCCATTTAGCCCATTGTGTGCAAAAAAAATTGCTTCTCAGAGGTAAAACAATGCGATTAGCGAGTTGTGCATCTAGGAGAGCAAGAAGTTCGAGCAGTACCTATGGTTAGCTGAATAGGGTTATATGAATTCAGTGTTAGGCAAACATCCTACTTTCCCAACATTCAAAGTGACGCAAAAGTTCTGTAAGACATTAGAACTTCAAATTCTCTTGAAGCTTTGACCAAATTTTACTACGATACCAAATTCTTAGTAGGAAGGACCTGCACTTCTATAGGGGAGCGACTCCTTGTTTCTGCTGGCTAGTGTTTGATGTGGGATCCCCAACGGCTAAACGCTACAGCCCCTACTCGAATTCTTAGCTGAGGAACAAAGGACAAACATACACTAACGTTATCTGGCTGTTTCTCCTCGTTTGCTTTTTCCATTGCCTGGAGTATATCAGGCCAATAAGATCACGTTTTTCCCCTTGTACTTCCTGTTTTGATACTCACTTTGCTCAATCGTTGAGGGGGAGGGGCTGCGTGTACAGAGACAGGTCCACCGTGCCTTCTTCATCATTCATAGCATCTCATTTAGGGAGTCATAAACCATTCACTAGATTCAGACTGTCAAGCATGTGCTTCAGGCCATTGTTTCTACTATGTGCTCACTCCAAATTGACATCTGACATCCAGTGGTATTTTGTTGCTCCATTAAATTTCCTCGCGAGGTTTGCTGTCTCCACTGGTATTGTCCGTATTCCGTTAATTTGTCTGTTACCCTCGGCTCTTTTTAGGACCACGTTTAATAACAGCAAGTTTACGCATTGACTGGTTTATCGTTACATCCCAACTGGGGGTTTTCGCTGGTTCGGCTAGCTACGTGATTCGACCAACTGTGAAAATGGCGAAGGGCAGTAGGGAGGTTTAAATGGCGATGATCATGGATAGGGAACGGTACCCTTGCTTAAGTTGCATGAGGATGGAAATCAGAATGCAGCATTTTAATTCTATGGGAAACATTGAGTCAGAGTGCAACATTAAATCTATGAGACTTGACATTTATAAACTTTAATGTTAAGTCTTTGGTAATTTCGAAGAATTCAATTAATCCCATACCGGTTTTGACTGATCCCTGGGTTCGGCATAGAGACTATCATCTTCCCCTGGGTGAAGGGGAAGGTCATGCAAAATGTCTTTAGCAGACTGAATATTTAAATGCAAAATAAATCTTCTTTATGAAATGAAATGAGGGGTTAAAGGTAAACTACTTGTTAGATATAAGATTCGGTGTTTCAGTTACTAATAGAACTAAAACGGAAGAATAGCATATCGCCTCTTGGAAATTGAAATTCTCGTTTTCATAAAGAATGAAATTTGTCATTTAGAGATTGGGCACCACTGGATCTAAAATAATTCGTTGAACAAGTGAAACCGATACCAAAATTAAAAAAAATAATTCAGGTTCAGCAGAAGCATGAATAAAGAAAATGATGGATATGTGTTCCTAGAAAAAACGTGTAAACGTGAATGGTCCAATC
This sequence comes from Ryuthela nishihirai, assembly GCA_038380435.1. Lineage (NCBI taxonomy): Eukaryota > Metazoa > Arthropoda > Arachnida > Araneae > Heptathelidae > Ryuthela > Ryuthela nishihirai. The sequence continues at coordinate 14,474,694 of JAWZYU010000019.1, read as the reverse complement.
AGGGACCTACTATGGCAGTCTGTCTACAGTGATGTATCAATAAGAGCATCAGTGGCGGCAAAATGCAAAGGGTCTAGAGCAGAGTTTCTCAAACTTATTTGCTCATGGCACACTAGTTTTCATCGTGAATACTCGCGTCACACTAAAAATTTAAGTTTGCAACACTACCAGAGACTGGCACATGAGCAGTTCGCCTTCAATAATAATCACATCTGTGGAGTCGTTTGTAAACGCAGAGCCATTCCGTTCCAGTTCTGACGTGTATTGAGGTTAGTCCCTGTCATGTTCCTCTAATTTATTTATTATTATATTTATATTGTTATTGTATATATCTGTGTTAAGTGTATTTTCAGAAGTATCAGGAAATGGGAATGTGATTCATGAGTTGTTATTCGGGTCTGAGCTAACTGGCTACATATGCTCACAGAGGCGAAAGTACTTTTATACTTGCCTCAGGATCTAGGTGCACGCGACAGAGAGAAGCGTGTACACAATGAAGGGCACACTGAGTGAGGCCGAAAAACGGAAAAGGTGGTTCATGATATCTCATCAAAGGACACAACTCTTTCTCAAAAACAAACCGTTAAGGAGAAGGTTCGGTTCTGTGTGAACCAAGGTATGTTCTATGTGAACCAATGTATTGTTCTGTGTGAACCAGGGTTTGATTCTGTGTGAACCAGGTAGTAGGCAAGAATTAAATATCCTCTCGTCGAGGTTTGAGGTCTGTAAAGTGATTTTTTAAAGCGTAGATTTGTTCCTTATCGTATGAATGCTTGCAGTAGCAAAGCAGCGTTCAGATTAAATTTGGTCTGATTGGAAGTCCAAAAGACCATCTAGTAAGCCAAATCATTCTGATCTTCAGCGCTGCGAAGGCCCAAATCATCGAGCACATTCCCTTATCTAAATATATATGTGAATGTAAATAAACTGTGTCGTCCATCCACTAATCTCGTGCTTTAATTGTTGGTTGGCTTTCTACTCACTTAGTGCAGCAAGTCTGAGGCATATATTGGTACGGGCGTAACAACCCGCGAACCTGTGGTATGGTAAATATAATTAAGGGATTAATCGATCGTCCTCTGCAGGGTGCATCGCCAGATTTTATTTCTTTTGTCTCCAACACGACAGTACCTATTCTGTGCGTACTATGGGCGTGTTTTGTGTTAATTTTTGTTTTTAACATTAATATTTAATATGGATAAGGTTTTGATTAAGTGGAAAACGCTAAATGGAGAATCAGTTACAATAAATATCAAAAAAATTGTTTATAAATTTCCTTTTATCTTCAATATCATCCGAAATTTCGCGGCACACCTGGCAAGTCTCGCGGAACACCCTTTGAAATCCTTTGAGAACCACTGGTTTCTGGGGACCAATTCAGAATTCAACTCTTATCACATCAAAACTATGAATTATCTCGAAAATTAATATTTTTCCACCCATTGGGAGTAAAAGGGAAACTAACTGTTGGCAAAGTAATTACCTTTACTGGCACTCTATATCTTTTTAATTTCAGATTTGTAGCATAAATATTTTCTTTATATTGGTTTAAAATTACTCTTTTTTTTTCAAATTCCACCGCTTTTTGCGGAAATTAAAAGTTTTAAAAGATTCAAAAAATGCGATTTGTAATATATTGATACTTATTTAATGGAAAACTAAATTTCGTTTATCTCTAAAAGCAAAACGTTTTATGTCTACAGACGGATGAAAGAGGGAAAACAAGTCTTTTCTTTTTTTGTTAAAAACGAGGTTAAAAGAAATATATTCATCAATTTATATTAAATGTAACTTTATAGATTTATTACATTCGGCAAAAAATATAATAAAATAATTAATTATTTCCTTAATGTAGGTATCGAATTTTTTGTATGAACGATTTGTCTTATTATTGGGTGAGTTCGGTATGATCTTGCATGCGAATCTGTTTTAATTAAAAAAGAAATGTGAAACGTTTTTGTGAAACTTGTTGCATGAAAGTAATCGGAAAAAAATCCTAATGTGTAGCCTTGGTTTATTTTAATCAACCTGTCTGAGTTGACATGAACGGAATGTTTTTTTTATATTTTTTTCCGGAAATTGCCTTGAGATGAGAATGGACGACGGGAGTTTCTGAAATGTCAAAGCCTAGATGCGTGGGCTCGCGGACGATGCTTGATTCAATTAAAATAAAATTGAATCAGTGTTAGGAGACCCTAAAATCTGAAAAGAAAATTAAATATATTCTTCTCAGAAATATTATTAAATGGAATAATCTTAATTACTGCCATGAATGTCTTCAGGATTTTGCTAGAACCATGAAATGCTTTCAAAATGTTGTCACAATTTTGAAAGCAAGAACATAAGATAAAATTCAGTAAACGTTTCAAAAAGAAAGCAAAAATGCCAAATAGAAAAAAATCTAGAAGAATAACACGTCGGATATGATGAATATGGAACGATTTTTTCAAAGAGGATGAAATATATCGTTTTCCCGTCTTTTGCACCCTAATAATGGTGGAAATTCTAATTAATGAATTCGAAAACTGAAAATAGTAATATTTCACTAATACCTTTCGAACATGATATCATTTTTTTCTTTTACCTCTTAAAAGAAAAAAAAAAGTAAACTTCTCACCGTATCCTTAGGATAAGGAAGAAAATTGCTGTGTCATTTAAAACATCTTAACTAATACAATTTATCATCAATATATCTAAAAATGTCAATTACACACGAATAGAAGATTCTTTTAAAGTTTTGAAATTTTGAGAATTTAACTTTCTCTAACAGTGGAAAATATAACTACCAAGAAATTTGAAAAATGAGAATTCTAATATTTCGATAGTATCTATTAAACCCCAAAAGGAATCTTACATTTATTCCTAAAATCGAAATAGCACAATGTCTCTAGACGACAGAAGGCAAAGTGAAAACAATCCTCATCTTTGGAAAATCATCTATTAAGCTTGAAGAATAACGAATCGTCTCTGGCCAATAAGGAGTGTTAATTTTCAATAAGAATGAGTTTTTATTTTCCGAATTTTTGACCCTCTAACAGTAGAAATTCTAACTAATGGTTGATTCGTAAAATACGAATTGCAATATTTCATTAGTAGTCTGTCCAATCCCCCCAAACAATTATTTTTTTCCCTTAATAAAAATTAATTTTACCTTCGGCCCCTGAATGGAAGGGGGCAAACTGTTGTTGTAATTGTAAAACCGTTCGCTACACACTCCATTACAAAATAGAATATGTAATTTTCAATAGTCGTTGAAATTTTTAATGCCCTTTAACGATATAAATCAATATTTGTGTGTGTGTGTGGGGGGGGGGGGGGGGGTCATAAGTATTTATCCAACATCAAAAAATATTTTCGTTTATTACTGAAACCTAAAGGGTCGAAAGTCTACAGACAGATAGGTGACAAAATATGAAAAATTTCCTGCCTTTTTCTCATTTTCAAAAGAAACCGAGAAAATAGTTTCACTTGGTCGTCTATCTGTCTGTGTGTAGACATTGAACTTATTTGTTTATAGAGATAAATTAACAATTCTTTTTTTTTGGATAGGTATTTATGAACTACAGTATTACGATTTGCACTTTCCGAATCTCCCAAAAGCTAAATCTGCTCCCTATAATGGTGGTGATAGGTCGTGGATCTATTGGTATTTGTAATTTCAGTTTTTTTTTTACTTTTGGGATGGGGCAACAAGACTCCGTCCCACTCGTGTAATAACTGCGGACTTTGTGTTTGTCCGGGGATGGCATCTGATTGGCCCCTAAGGTCGAAGAATTTCGGGGGTTGCCTGTGTTATTGCCTCGCTTGAGCTGGCGAAGGGATTCTCTGCGGGGTGATGGTGTTAATAGGACCCGTGTTCGTTCTCCTGTCTTCGAAATAATTGTTTATTATTTCCGTGTGCACAACTGTAGTCCAGCGGAACTCCGTTTTCGTTGTGGATAAATCTTCAATCAGGATATAATTATTTGAATTCATTTTAATCTGATTGTTGTCACTTTTCTTTAATATTTTGACTGTCACTTTATAATATTGAATTTATTTGAGTCGATTGGAAACAGGATAACGTATTATAATGTGAATTTATCCACCTTTATAAGTTGGTGGAAGAAATATGTTGATTTAAAAATTTAAATAAATTTAAATATTTTTATTGTTTAAACCAAATTTGCATTTGTCTATTATTAAATCCTCTACTCATCGCAGCTACAGTTAGTGAGTACATGATTGTGTATTACTGACTTGTGGGTTGTTCCTGGTTCGAACTCGAATCTTCTGAGCCACTCTTTCAGAAGTATCTGTTAGAAAGTAAATTTTTGTTTGAAGTCAGATCGAGAAGTATAGATATGTAGTTCTAGATGTTTTATAGCTATGTATGGATAATCATTTTTGATAAACGCGGAATATAATTGTTGTTCATGTCGCATGCCTTGAAGAGGAAAAGTTGCGGGTGACAGTGGAAAAAATCTAAAATTCAAAATTTCAAACGAATGTGGCAAACGAGGAACACAACAAAAGAAAACTAAGAGTATTATGCCCAAAAATACCAAAACAGGAAAGCTGGGAGTCTTATGGCCAAGAACTCCACAAAAAGAAATATAATAGTCTTATGACCAAGAACTCACAAAAAGAAATATAACAGTCTTATGACCAAGAACTAAACAAAAGGGAGCCAAAGAGCCTTATGTTCAAGAACTTCACAAAAGAATGCTTAAGTGTTTTATGTCCGAGAATTCCAACAAATGAGGGTCCTATGTCGAAGGACTCAACAAAGGAAGTCTATGGGCCCTATGTAACCCCAGGAACATAACCTCAGGATACTAACCCCAGGAACTCCACAAAAGGAAGTCTAATGTCTTTTGCCCAAGAACCGCATAGAAAGAATATAAGTCTAAGAATCCTATGCCCAAGAAAGGAAACCTGAGAGTCTTATGACCAAGAAATTTAAAAAAGGAACCAAAGTGTCTTATGTCCAACAACTTCACGAAAGGAAGTCTATGTCCAAGAACCTTATAAAAGAAAGTCTAAATGTTAAAAAAAACACCAGAAAGGAAGCTTAGGAGTCTTATTTCTACGCTATGTACAAAATGAAGTATAATAGTCTTATGTCCAAGAAGTCCACAGAAGAAACCTAAGAGCCTTATGTCCAAGAACATCAAACGAAGTTGGGGTGGGGGTGTCTCAGTCGGTAGCGCGCAAGGCTCGTAATCTGTAGTTCCCAGGTTCGAGTTTCAGCTGGGTCAGCGTTGAGATTTATTTCCGCAAAATTCCCGCCCTGCCCACGGTTAGTAGGGGACACCGATGGGCTTGGAAAGGCCGCTGTCCGTCGGATGGGACGTTAAGCCGTGGCCCCGTATTCGGGAGAGCCATACCCTGCGCACGTTAAAGAACACGTTGGATGGCCTCGACGGGAGACTACCATCTGTCTCCCAGCAGCTGTTCCAGTGGGTCCCCTCCCTCAAACTTCTCTGAGCCTTCGGGGTACTTGTGACCTGGCCATTTAGCCAATGGTGTGCAAAAAAGTGCCGCTCAGAGGTAAAGCAACCTAACCCAAAACGAAATCTAAGTTTTATGCCTACAGAGTCGCATAAAACAAGTCTAAGCTCAAGAACAGCAGAAAACTAAGTCTAAGAGTTTTATGCCCAAAAACACCACAAAAGGAAACCTGCGAGTCTTTTGATTAACAACTCCACAAAACGGAAGCCAAAAAATCTTATGCCCATCAACTACACAAAAGAAAATCTAAAAGTCTTATGTCCAAGAACTCCACAAAATGAAGTGTAAGATTCTGATGTCCACGAACCCTACAAGAGGAAATCTAGGAGTCTTATGCCCAAGAACTTCATTAAAAGGAAGTCTAATTGTCTTATGTTCAGGAACACCAGAAAGAAGGCCTAAGAGTTTTACTTTTAAGAACACTGAAATATCAAGTTTATGTGTCTTACGTCCAAAAACCATATAAAAGTCTAAGAGTCCTACACCCAACAACACAAGAGTCTTATGGCCAAGAACCTCACAAGAGAAATCTAAGATAGCGATGGGCCAAGGTTCTATCACGAGCAACTCTGATCAAATGTTCTGTGACACGGCTCTGTGTCTGACCAGTTTCCATCTTCCTGTTACCTCCATGCCGTAGATTCCGGCAAATCATGCTGAGATGACATCATTAATGTTCAACCACTGATGAACAGCCAACGTTTCTCATCCACTGTAAAATGCGGAGGAATGAATCGAGTGATAGCCGTTTTTCCCCCAACATAATCCACATGCATATAAAATCTTCACTAACGATAATTTGTATATTACCTACTAGAGTTTACACCATACACGTCTCATTTAGACGCCGACCATAACATTCACATTAACAGAGTTCCGATTTGCCTGCGAAATGATGTCGACCTCACATTATCCTCTAATTGTTTTGATCAGTGTAGTCGAATAAAATTATATTAAATTAGCTCAATTTGATTTACTTATGTCAAAATAAGTTTGAAGGCTTTGGCGTAATATGATGTTTTACTTTATAATTAGTGTTCATATAATTAGAAAATTGATGTATTTGGACCACTATAAATTATCTTACTCTTAAATTAGTACATATATGGTTAAAATGTTGAAACTTTTGTGTATAGAAAGTTGAGGTCTTTGGCGTATTATATTTGTCTTTCTCTCTAATTAACAGTCTCGTATATGTAGGCAGTCCCAGTTATCCGGTACTTATAGGGGTTGGTGGATGACATAAATGTAGTTTCTGGGTATTTGAGACTTACTTTTATAAATGGCTGAAAAACTACTGCAACCAATCCATTAGATTTTTAATAAAAACTACTATTCCGGTGCATATCAATGAAATAACTATAGCACACAAAATCCATGGAACTAGCAACATACACTTAAATATGGAACGAAAATAATGCCACAAATAATAAAAATAATGTACATTATTCACATGAAAATCTCCAGAATCTGGGTTCTCTCATTACTGTTATTTGTCCTTGATTTTAAATTGCACTACAGGTTGAGTATCCCTAATCCGAAATGCTTGGGACCGATTTTGGACTACATGATATGGTGTAGTTAGTTGAAGAGAAGTGAGAAAAAATTCAAACTTTCAGAAAAATATCTTTTTATTTGACATAAAAAACATGAATATAAATGCAACAAACAAATAATGTAAATGTATTTATTTACCATCTTGGAAAGGAACATCGAAAGAGGTTGATATACCAAGAATTGAATTCTCCAGGGATAAAAAAAAGAGTCATCGTATTGGCTGGCCTTTTTTAATATTCCCTCTATGTCATTTGCCTCATTACCAAAGTTTTTGTTTTAAAGCCCTTTCTGGGAGTAAAATTTAAAAAAAAAATACGATTCACCCTTATGGGATTCCCATAGGGAATCTCTCTCTCTCTTTTAACTGTCCTTTTGTACGAAAGATGCGGAAAGTTTTGCGTTAGGGAGACCATGCGGTCATAAAGGGTAGGGGGGATCAAAAATCACGATGGACTATGGAGGTGGAGGGGAGAGTGACAAAAATTGGACTAAATTACACCACGTGGTTTAGGAACAGTTAATTGGGTGGATTCTGGAGATCCTGATATTTCATCAGGGCCATCAACAGGGAGTGAAAACGTTTTATGAATATCAGCTGATATTGATGATACAGTCCTAGGATCAGGAGGAGTACATGTGGATTTCATGGATGCGCTCTGGAATCTAGGTTTTGCATGATGTGTAACTGCATTACGTACGAAAAATGTTGCTGCCATATTCAAACTCACGTCTTTAGTAGAAATTTAATTTTTTGACACTTTCAAGCATAGTTTCACTTCTTTTCGATTTATTCCGGTGCATGAGACTGCCAGTTGCTTGAATTCGGAATAACCGAAAGTTTACTGTACTCACTGAAGCATCTTGAGTGCTAAATTTATTGCATTGTGTAATTCGCACTCAGATGATTAGAATTTTGTGGCCTTTCGACTGCTATAAATTACCTACTCTATAATTAGTACTCATATAATTAGAATGCAGAAGTTTTTGAAGTGCTGCATTTTTCCTACTGTGTAATTAGTACTCATATAAACATACCATTGAAAACTTTTCATCATCATCACCACCACCACCACCACCAGAGAAAAAACAATACACACATCCATGCCTTACCCCGGGCTCGAACCCATGTCACTTAGAACAGTAGCCAAGCGCGCTAACCATTCGACCACGGGACGGCATACCGTCATATACATAATTAGAACTTACTGATTTGAGACATCTGATCTATAATTAGTCATCAAAATTTGATTGCTTGAAAAGAAATTTGTGCTGAAGAATTAACACAATTCCACAAAAACAAGCAAGCTGTCTTAGAAATTGCGCACCATTAAATTATATCGTATTCGAAATAACAATATTTGCAAGCATAAACGATGCCTATGGTTATGTTTAATACTTTACATTTTCTATTCAATAAAGTGGATTTTTGTGAGCAATGCAAAGTTAAAGACGTCACGTAGTTAAGACTCCACGTATCACAGATTATCAAATATAAAACTACACGGATCAATCTGGGATATATTTCATCTAACAGCAAAACGTTCTCCATAGGAATTATACAAGGAGGCATGATTTCTCCTCTGCTGTTCAACCTTTATTTACATGATTTACCAAGACTCACTACCTTCGCACAGGAAACTTTCGTTGTATGCTGTTCAATAAAGTGTGTTTTGTGAGCAATGCAGAGTTAAAGCAATTTTACCCTGAAGATGGTAATACAGGTTCACTTTCTACAGACATTAATATCCTAAAGGAACTGGAAGAAGATAATTTTAAAGAATACACCGGAGATTATTCCGACAGCATTAATTAAGCTTTTACCCTCATTGAACTAACATATGCTCTTGAAAACCTAAAAATGAATTTCATCCCAGGCCCTGAATGAAGGTACCCATGAATCTATCATCATATGATCTGATGTTGCAACCCTTCATACTACAGAATAGAAGAAAACCTACAAGAATCCTTGAACACAATAATAGAATACTGTACAAAATGGAATATAAAAATTTCGAAGGACAAAATAGTTCTTCTACCTATTATCAGGAAGCAAAGAAATGCCCCAGACATCAATATCAAAATAGAAGATAACGTAATTCAATTGGTGACTTATATCATAAATTATTTGGTCTGACTTTTAAACCTCACCTCGCATGGAAAGAATTACCATTTATTACAATTTATCAGTAAAAAACATCTGCAATTACTTAAATGTCTTGGCTGGTACCACATGGGGATGCAAACCGAAATGTCTGCTAAACCTCTATACTACCATCCTAAGATCAAAACTTGATAAGGACTTTATCTTACTACAGGCAGCATATATATATATACCATAAAAATAACTAGAGAAGGAAATGCACAAAATAATAAAATTCTACACAAGGCTAACTGCCTACTTGACCGAACATTTCTATTCTGGTTGAAACTTCCATCCCATCTATAAAAAGTAAGTCCATAGAAAATCTGAAGAAAAATCTACTAAAAATGGCAGCTAGATGTAATAACCACTTTGTAATAAAAATAATCTCTCTAACACTCAAAGCAAAATTTTTAGATCTCTTGCAGGAGTCAGCATATAAAGAAATACTTTCCACCAGGGGAAATATAGCTGTCTTTCAGAATCCCCAACTTGGGAACTTACTATATCTAAAATCAATGTACGTATTACACATATAACTGCCCTCAAAATAAGATATGCCAAAGAAGACATACTGGACCTGACAAAGAGACATTTGGAATCCATATATCCCACATATAAAATAATATTCACAGACGGAAAAAGGTATTTCTATGATTTTCAGAATGTGAAAAAATTCACATTCTGAAAATCATAGAAATACCTTCTTACAAACAACTTGCACAAGTTCCACTGATACCGAATTGGTGGCCCTTAAACAAGCACTTATGAATTAACAAAGAGAGAGCAAAAGAATTGTGATGCTGACTGCACATCTGCATTGCTCTCACTAGTGAAAGATCCTAGCAAATGTTGACAACAAAATCTCATTTTAGAAATATTAAAAATCTACAAAGAACAAAGTGATCTAAATAAAAGAAATGAATTTTCAGTGGGTCCGAAGCCATATTGGTCTCACTGGGAATGAAACTGCTGATGCGTTAATAAAAAAAATAATAAATACCCCTTCAAGCAGCTGCTTGACACAGAGGTCTGACAGGAGTCTCTCAGTTTATGTGCCATAGTAGAAGGTCTGTGAGGATGGCAGGACCTCAGCAGTAAAACAACACAAACATCCATGCTTTTCCAGGGGCTCAAACGCAGGTCCTTGACACAGAGGTCTGACAGAAGCCTGTCAGTTTAAGTGCCGTAGTACAAATGCAGTCTGTGAGGATGGCAGGACTTCAGCAGAAAAACAACACAAACATCCATGCCTTTCCCGGGCCTCGAACCCAGGTCCCTTAGATCAGTAGCCAAGCTCGCTAACCAAAGATATAAAATCCTCTACTCCCATTATAAATAATCATTATAACATGAATTATTTCACGAAAATATTCACGTTATAATCCAAGTTTGAGTTACATCATACCTTCAACAAACAAATCGCGAACTCCTCAAACCATAAAAGACATATCCCCACATAATTTTGAAGAATACTGCTGTCTGGACAATAGAAAGGACTTAGTGATAATCGTCTGATTAAGAAGTGGCCATAACAGATTGAATGATAGACTATACACAATGAAGGAAACAGAATCTAGCAAATGTCCTAACTGCACTGCCACAAAAACTGTGGCACAAATGCTATTAAACTGTCCCACGTACCACACTTTTAGGGATATGCTCTTTGAAGAATGTAGAGAATTAGGAAAACAAGAGTTCTTACTAGAAAGCTTACTGAACAACAAAAACTTATATTAAGAAAAAACCTTTACCTGAAGAATATAAAATACCTGAAACATATCAATGTGTATCACATAATTTAACCAAAAACAGATACAGTCCGATTCATAGAACAACACTCAGCTAGGAAAACTCTTTTGTTTTCAGCTATGCAGTGTTTCAAAATTGGTATTTCTTTTTCCAAACTCAACGTTTCCTTTCCTATCTATCTTATTCTTTGTGGTACTTTCATGTACAATTTGGGTATGTGCGATTTCTGATCGGCAAAAGCCCCCCAAATTGCTCTCTTGATGATGATGATGAAGTTAAAGCATTCTTTTTCGCGACTCTTCAGTCTTTGTACTGATGGATATTTAATAATTACTGCAGTCCAGAGACTGGAGACATTAACAGATAGATTTCTAAATATGACATTCTATCCGTGTTTAATTTATTTACGTTGCAATACGTTTGAGAAAAACTATAGTTGTTGGAAAAATGCGTTTTATTTATTGACTAAATATTTTAAATCTCTCGATTATTACTCTGTTATCTTTTTTTATATCATATTATGACCATTATGTCATCGCCATTTTGTTTTCAAGAGACTAAAATATAAAAAAAACTTCGAACTCCAGTAAACAACTTCTCTAAAAAACACTTCTTTTATTAAAAAATTTGTTTATTAGAAATAAGAATCATCCTTACAACCAATCAAAGTTTATTGCAAAAAAAAGTGCAAACACCGTAGTAAAAATGTAAGTGCCAAATCATTTGGAGGATTCAGAAAGTTTTCCTTATCTCTATCAAACAGGCATTGCATAGTGTTTTTAAAGGGCAAAATGAGCTAATAGCCAAATAAAAGAATCTCGATGATTCTGCTGTTATGCTATTCCACTGAATTCCTGGATAATGCGAAAAGAAAGTTTTCTCGAAAAAAGAGGTTACCGTCATACTTTCCAATAGTCTTTCTTCTTTGTTAGTAAGTACTGTGGTTGGATGTTGTTTCCGACCTTAATTTGGTGTTCGTGTAACTGCTAAAAAAACTCAAATGCTCCTTCCCTAAATAGAACTGTGGCGTTCCTCTTGTTCTGGTAAAGAATACAAAAGAAAATTGGATTGAGGGTTGATTCCATTGCTTCAAAGAGAGTAAAAAGAACTTACATTAACTAGAGCTGCGGGCTTCATCGACCTGTGGCTGCCTTGGACTATCATCGCTAAAACCTGAAGAATGTTGCTCCCGTATCACTTGGGAAATAAATCTTAAGATGTTAAAGTCAGAGATAGAAGAACGAGCCAATGATTAAAATTATTTTTCTACTTGTTCCTTTATCGTTGAATATGCTACAACATCATCGGTGAATGTGCTACAACATACCTAAAGGACATTTTTTATTATATGACTTGGCTATGTTGGATATAAGTATTAATAAAAGCTTGATATCATTCTTCGAATTTGCCGAATCTTCCGTGGGTTTGAATTTTGTCCGTTAGAGAGCGAAAAATTAAATAAACGATGACTTCTAACTCTTTAATAACGAGTCTCTCATATTCTCTACAGGTGACTGGACATTCCAGTAGAGTGGATCCCAACGGGATCTGTTTCAACGGATCTGCCAAATGTATTTGAAAGACTCGGTCCTCAGCCATGCCGCAGGGACCGATGGGAATGCCGTCGTCCAGATGTAGTTGACGCGCGGATAATGATGATCTCTGATTTTCACATACTGGTTCGACAGGTCTCTGTTTTTTTAAACACAACGCATGCGCCACAACAAGAGCTCATGCCAGACAAATTGCATCAGAGTTCACAATTTTTGACAGCTTTCTTATTTTTAATAAATGACTCGAAGTCAGCGAGTGATCGCATCTCAGGTCCAGTACGTCCACTGCCTTGGCGCTCAAGGTTAGCGCAGAAGAAATCGAAATCGAGGTCACTATGACTCCCGAGCCCCTCGTTGGATTGGATAACGTGGTCCAACGCTGTCATAAAACGTTCTGCAATCAAGTCGTTACGCCGTATTAGGCTCAAATTCACAGCGTTCTTCAAATCCGAAGATCGGAAGCAAAGTCTCAAGTGACTTTAATGACTACCGGCACAATATCAAGAAGCATATTCTTGTGCAACGAACAGAACACCGGAAAAAAGTTGTGGGTCTCCACTTTCTCCATGCCGCCTAGCCGAACACTCGTTGACACGAATTGTGTCTTGAACTTCTTAGAATTAAAGTTCCGGACGTTGTTAATTGTGTAATGAGGCTGAACATCAGAAGGAGAACTCACCGCGGGAACAGTTAAGCACTGTGCCGAGGCGACATCTTCTCCACTAGAACGAGATGAAGGGCCGGCCACTGAACCGTCCAATGGGTGCGCTGGAATGTAGGGACGACTTGAAGAAGCATGACATGGAGTACAATTCACAGTCATCGGACGTTGCAGAGCTTTGCCGCCGCGATGTATCAGGAAACAGAGGCGCTTAGGCTCCGTCGGTTTTTCATCGGAAGAACGTTTGGCTTCCGCTTCCAGCTGGTTCACTTGCGAGAGCAAGTGATCAAATGCAACGGTGGGCTCGTCAGTGGACATCTCAGTAGCATTAAACGCAGGTACTTTGGACATCTTGCAATGGCAGACTTCTACAGGCAAATTAATTAAAAATTAATTAAAATTAATTAAAAGTATTAAAAGCCTTTAAAATTTATCCACTAAAAGATAAAAATAGTAGTATGTCTCACTGAATACCCTTTCAATTTCATACGTCCCCCTACCATCTTCTAGCATAGAAAGAGGCTAGGTTAAAAGAAGTGTCGTGAACCCCTAAGTTTCTGGTGCTAGTTTATGTCTCCCCCTATTTCTTTCCCCCACTTCAGTGCCGGTGGTAGCCTAGTTCGGGTGAGACTTTGATTTCGGTTTCCTTCGTCGACGGACGAGAGTTCGAGTGTTACTTTGATTTATTCTCGCTACAGCGGCACCCAAGTATGGGGTGGAGCAACGAATTTTATTGGTTGGTTTATATCCCTCATTTCTACCCCTTCACTGTCGTTGAAGAGCTAGGATGTGGTTATGGTTCCCACGATTATTGGAGTGCTACGGTAAGATTTGACCAGGTGTCTGACATCCTCAGACACTTCGATATAGAATCATAGGCTAAGATCGGGTAGCGTTTGTATATTTATGTCGTTTTGATTTAAATCGTCAGAGGATGAATATCCTGATATGAACTTTGAGCGCTTTTTTCAGTTCGCACTACCACCAAAAAATATTGAAGCCGTTTTCGTGGGGGAACAGCTCTTTTGCTTGCATATCGACATAGAGAACAGTAGAACCATGACACATCCTAGAAAAACATGCCGTGGATGGGATTGAGGTAGATTCTTTTAACTCCTGGGTGGTGTGTTGCGGGAAAGCACGTCTCCAAAGTTACACATTCTAAAAAAACACATTGTGGATGTGTTTGAAGAAGATCCTTTAGCTCCTGGAATGGTGTATTGGAGGAACGCCTGCTGCCAAAGTTACATGGAATGGTTTTTAACAAAGATTCTTTAACCCCTGGGGTGGTGTATTAGGGGAAAGCGGGCCATCTTTGAGACCATGTCACACTTGGTGCAAATTACTGTTGTGGTGAAAAGCACCATCTTCGTTGTCTAAACTATTTGCATGACTTTTATAAGCCCTAGACACTTACAAAGTTGGTGAATAATTTGCATAATTGCATATAGAAATACGGGACATATACAGTGAATCTTTACCGATAAATCAACATTTTATTTTTTATAAAAAAAATGTGCATTTCCATTATTACGCATTTTACAGATTTTAAGGCACAGGCGGCATATCTAACCTATTTAAACATCTACTGACTAGGAGCAACAGATTCGAAATATATCGGACATGATTTATTTGAAAAGATAGCTGCAGCGGACGTGGGATGATGTATTTATCCCCCCTCCCCCTATATCCTCTGAATATCCCTATGTTTAATAGAAAAAAAATTCATTATCACTGAACCTAAAAACGGAATGAGGAATCAGACATAATCTGTTTTGAGTTAATCGCTATGTTAACAGAAAAAGGTTACATTCTAATTTGAGTTGCAATGTAACCTGATGATTAACCATCTTACTGACAACCTTTTTATCTCTTCTATTCTGTGGTGTCTTCCTGGTGATTCTGATCATCCACTACCTCATCCGTCATGTACAGCTTTTCAACTGCAGCTTGGACAATAAGTTCCCTTCTACCGCCTTCTAGCCTACTGGTACGTCTAAAGTCGACTGAGATGCTCTCAAAAGTTCTCTTCAAGATCACAGATTGGATATAAGCTTCAATATGTTTTCCCACTCCAAGTCGCTTTCAGTATGTTTTATGGTACGTAGTTACAATACCATCCCACGTCAGAACATAAGATATAATATTAACATTACACTTGTGAATTAGGCTCAACTCATTAGCCAGCAGATCATATTTCCTCTTCTTTTCAACCTCTACTTTCTGGAGGTTATCCTGAGATGTTATTCCTACTTCAATAATTGTAATCTCATTCAATACCTTAACATGCACTACTATATCAGGCTTATTATGTTGGACATGTGTGTCCGTCCTGATAGGCAAATCAACCTTGATGCAATAATAATATAATAATAATAAATTTATTATATTTAATATTTTTTATAATTATTTTTAATATAATAAAATACTTTGAAAATACCTGTTTTCATGAATAAATATTTTATCTAGCTATGTAAATTATCTTATTGTTATCGCGTTAATAAGCATTTTTAAATTAGCATTAGGTATACCTATATCTAATTTGTTTTAGTTTAGAATAGATTGACGGTGACAAGTCCTTGCAAGTTGTTAGGCAAACCCGCGGTTCATGCAATTTAACATGTTTCGACAAGAATATGGGAGCTTGAAATGACTTGTTTACGGAACAAGTGCGCCGGCATCGCAAACATACAAGTTAATGCGTGCGCAAAATCAAATCTATAAAAGGGAATATTTTATTAGTTTTATGTGCTTCGCCGTGATAAATAGTCGTGAGTGATAAGTGTTAGAAGTCATTATAAACATTATTTTTATAACTATCTATAAATCTGTTGAGAAGTTAATTTGTATTTGGAAATGTCTGAATCTACATCTAAAAAGAAATGCCGGCAGTACAGTATTGAGTATTTGAAATATGGATTTTGGTACTCTCCTACAAACCAATCATTACCTATGTGTTTAATTTGCCGAAAGGTTTTTCAAATGAAGCTATGAAATCTTCTAGGCTACAAGAGCATTTAAATAAAATGCATGCTGATAAGAAGAACAAAGATTTGTCCTATTTTCAAGAACTGGAAAAGCAATATTTAAAACAGCCAACTATGTCAAACCTATTTGCGTCGTCTTCTAAACAAGATGATGATGGACTACGAGCCTCATATAACGTTTCATTGTTAATCGCAAAAGCAGGAAAACCACACACAATTGGCGAGGAATTAATTTTGATGGCAGTCAAAGAGATATTAAAAACTGTTCTTCATCATAAGACACCGTCAGATATCATCAAAAAAATTCCTCCCAGTAATAATTCAGTGCAAAGAAGAATAAATGAAATGGCAAAAGACGTTGAAATATCATTATGTGATCACTTAAAGACTTGCAAATTTTCCATTCAACTCGATGAATCAACTCTACCAAATAACGAAGCTCTACTCTTATCATACGTAGATTTACAAAAGAAGAAAATATTCATGAAGAGTTATTATTTGCTAAAAAATTGGAATCTGATACAAAGGGAAAATCTATATTTAATACCATGCAAAAGTTTTTTCAAGAGAAAGAAATTCCTATTTGCAATATTTTGTCTGCTGCTACTGATGGTGCTCTAGCAATGACAGGGCGTCATAAGGGTTTCATAGCGCATTTGAAACAAGCAGTACCAAATATACTCGCTGTACATTGTATTATTCATCGTCAGCATTTGGTTGCATAAAATTGAATGAACGTCTGCATACGTCGCTCCATTACGTTATTAAAGCAATCAATAAGATTAGAAGCAATTCATTGAATGACCGATTATTTGGTAAGCTTTGTAATGAAAATGATGAAGATTACAATCGCTTGCTGCTGCACAGAAGTACGTTGGCTCTCTAAAGGTGTTTGTCTGAATCGTTTTTTCAATCTATTTGACTCAGTACTGAACTTTCTTGAAGACAGAAACGAAAAATTGCGCGAAAACCTGATTACGTCAAAAAATGACATCGCTTATTTGACAGATCTGTTTAAAATATTTAATCAAGTTAATTTACAATTGCAAGGTGATGAGTTGAATTTAATTAAAACAAAAAACGTCATAGCTGCTTTTTCGGGAAAACGTCTTCTATTCAAACGAAATCTAGGTAGAGGTGAATACAACCACTTTCCCACATTATCAGCAGTCTCTGCAAAACCGGAAGATATACTTACTTACTGCCAACACTTGGAAGTTCTTCATGTTGATTTTACGGAGCGTTTCCAAGATATTTTAAACATGAATATACCCAGTTGGGTTTTAGATCCTTTCGCAAACACAAATACTGAAGAATCATCAAATTTGGAAGAGGAACTCTTAGAACTCACGACTAACGAAGCACTCAAAGTAAAATTCAAACATGGATACCAAGAGTTCTGGCTTCAAAAATCAATACCAGTTCACTACCTGGGATTGTGGGCAATAGTACAGATCATTATTTTTATATATAGGACGAAGGAAATACGATATTTAATCGTATTTCCTTCGTCATATATGGCTGAGCGTGGATTAAGTGCAGTAGCTAATTTACTGTCAAAGAAGAGGAACAGACTACATATCACTGAACATGGCGATCTGCGATTGATGTTAACGAAATTGGAACCCGACATTAACAAATTGTTAACAGTCCACCAGCCTCAACCATCTCATTAATTTTTTTCATTTATTATTAATTTTGTGTTTATCTCATTATTTTTTATTTCTTATTGATTCTGTGTTTATTTTTAAAATTTTAATAAACAATTTTATTGTACATTTAGTTGTCGTTTTATTAATTTCTGCTTTATGATTTTAATAGATAAATAAACAGATAAATTAGGTACAAATAATATGCAACAATATTTTAATATTTCATATAAAATTAACTATTATGGACTAGGGGGGGGGTTGTAATTTTTGTTCTCTTCTAAAGGGGGCGATGGTCCAGAAAAGGTTGGGAATCACTGATCTAAACAGTAAAAAAGATTAAAATCCATTTTCAGTTGCGATATGGCCTGATGATTAAACCTCTTACTGTCAAGTTGGTGCCGAAACTCCTGGACCCGTGTCGTTATCTAAACAGTAAAAAGGTTAATATCTATTTTGTGTTGCGATGTGGCCTGATGATCAACCCTCTTGCTGTCAAAGTGGTGCCTTTTCTCCTGCAACCATGTCGATATGTGAACACTTAAAAGGGTTGAAATCAATTTCTACGAAATCAGGATTTCCTCTAATTTCCTAAAGGCTCGACGCAAGAGCGATAACCAGTATTCATTTCCAGTCAGAAGAAGTGAAAATTAGACTGAATGGCTTTTGACTTACTAGCTTCTACTTACGTATCAGGACGCTTAAACGCAGGCTCCAAAGTTTGTCGTTCTCTTTCATTGATAAATCGTAAATCGGATCGTCTTCCGAAAATCGGAAGAACGATTTGATTTCAAATCTCCGGAACCACGGATAAAGTTTTCTCGAAATGACGAGACTGTCTTTTTCGAGAGAATTTCGCCATCTTCCTCTGTAGTATCAGTTTTACCTCAGAGCTGTGCTGGGATTGAAATTAGGGAATAACTACCGATATTTGCAATTTTTCAAAGACCACTGTCTTTTATATATGTTTTTCTCACTTCTAGAACAATGCATTTTCGTAACAATAGCTGACTTCAGTTTAGCATCAACAATATCAGCCCTCGTAACTAACCAATTCAACAAAGAGTAAACGATGGTATGATCTGTTGATTTGCCTTGCAGTGAAAATTTAATGTTAGCGACAATCACACCTCCGATCTATCCATGTAACAAAAGAATGTGTCTGAGTGTGTTTGGCAGACATAACCTATCGGGAAATCAACGTAGAGAGGAGCAAATTTTCACACAGTGTTTCTGGTTGTTATACGGATTGCAGTACCAAATTTCAAATCGAAAGTCCAGATGGGTGGTTTCCTAGAGGCAAAAATACTTACCATGCTGTTCCTACGGGAAACGATAATCACTGGCAAATTTATTATTGCCATTTACTGCTCCCTAACTGTGAACGTAAGAATCCAAATAACATTTAAATTTGTTGACTTTGCCAGATACCCTTCATTTCCAAATGCATTATCAAGGCGTTCCATTGGAGCAAGGGATCTGATGTTCTAAACCAACATGGTGTCAGGCAGGAGGAACCCACATGCGAAATTTGGGACCTTTTTGCTGAAGTATTTCGAAAATTACAGAATGCCAAAATATGAAGAAATCAAATCACCATAGTATGCAACGGGCTCTGAGAATGCATGCCGAGTCAGCAATGACCTTTGCAATTCCGGGAAAGTCTTCATGTTCAAACTGTGCTAAAATATCGGGGAGGCATATTCACAAAACTAACCTTTAATGCAGTGAACAACAGGATATGCAGATTAAAGGTGAGACACGAGCTGTCACAATTTCTGTAGAAACGAAACCATGGGACAAGTGGGACCTTCATTTTTAAAGCAATCACCGGGGCACAGAGGGACTGATGTGCAGAAAATTTGGACCGTGAACTCGAGTATCACGGGAGCAAAAGGGCAGGGAAATGTGTCGTAACGGAAATAAAACTCTCAATATTTTAGGCAGAACTTAAGCCATGGGTTGTAAGAGCTCGCTGACGTCAGTAACGAACCAAGGAAGCACGGGGAAATTTTCTTCGTGGTGAATCTGCGCTGAACATTTTAGTCTTCAGGTAACGACACGGTGCAGGAGTTTCGTCACTACCTTTCAGTAAAAAGGTTAATCATCAGGCCACATCGCAACTCAAAATAGAATTTAACCATTTTACTGTTTAATAACGACACGGGTGCAGGATTTAGGAAGCACCTTGACAATAGGAGGATTAACCATCAGGCCACATCGCAACTCAAAATAGAATTTAATGTTTTTTCTGTTAACATAGCGATTAACTCAAAACAGATTTTGTCTGATTCCTCATTTTGTTGCTAGGTTTAGTGATAATAAAAATTTTATTTTTATGGTTCACATAGGGATATTCAGAGGATATATGGGGGAAGGGGGATAAATACATCATCCCATGTCCACTGCTGCTGTATTTTCAATTTAATCATGTGAGATATATTTGAAATCTGTTGCTGCTAGTCAGGTGATGTTCAAATAAGTTAGATATGCCGCATGGAGCTTAAAATATGTGATATGCATTATAATGGAAATACACGTTTTATAATAAAAAACAAAATGTTGATTTATGAGTAAAGAATCACTGGATGTATCCAATATTTCTATTTGCAATTATGCAAATTATTCACCTATTTTATACGTTTCTCAGGCTGGAGCTGGCTCAGTCAGTAGCGCGCGAGGCTCTTAATCTGCAGTACCCAGGTTCGAATCTCATCTGAGTCAGCTTTGACATTAATCTCTGCAAAACTCCCCACTCTACCTATGGTAAATAGAGTAGAAAAATGGGCTGGGAAAGACTATTGTCTAGTGTGTGTTAAACCTATGTTCCCTGTGAGGGAGAGCCATTTTGAAAAAAAAAAAAAAACGAGATTGCTTTGAGAAGAGGCTAACATCTGTCTCTCCCGACAGCTGTTGCAGTGGGTCCCCTTCCACTAACCTTTTCTGAGCCCTCGGAGTACCTGTGACGTAGCAATTTAGCCCATGATGTGAAATATAGTGCCAGTCTAAGGTAAAACAAGATTCTTAACCAATCGTTTGTCCCCACCCTATTTTGAAATCCGCCTAAGTAACAGTTTGAATAAATATAGAGGAAAAATTGTCATTATCCCGGTGGGATCCGAACCCACGACCTTCTGAAAACAAGTCTGGTGCTCAGACCATTGAACTATCGGTCGCCGAACAATCATCCTCTATTAGTGGCATTAAGTATTATACCAAAGAATTAGTCATTGGAAATGTACACTGCTGGCCATAAAAAGTGCAAAACCAGGAAAGACAAGCGATATTAAAGCCATATTTAGTGAATACATAGCTTATGTTACAAGGATCGTTCTCTTTTGTTGCGATGTTACGCAACCACGGCAATTCCTGATTCCGCTTGTACAGCACTACCAGTTTCGAAAAGCCATGCTTATCTAGAGCCGGGGGCAAGGAATACGCCCTATAGGCGCACCTCAACCCCAGCCTCACATGGCAGCAGTCTTATAGAAGGAAAGCTGACCACCGGAGGAAACCTAACTTTAATCTGTTCCCTGGTTAGCCATGAACAAGGATATATAGATCCAAGTTCGATCGGCTCCTGGGGTGGAGACTCTTAGTAAGACCCAGACTTTTTTGAGGGCTCGTGCCTACTAGGCGGGCTCAGACAGTTCAGCAGAGCCCTCGAACTGCTCACCCAGAGCACCTGAGGTTGAGGCCTCGGACACCGTCACCATCCAACCGGCCTTCGACCGGTCAGCGGCATCGTCGGCATCGATTGGCCTTGGCTATGTCCAACCGGGGGACCATTCCGGTCAGCACAGCCTTCGACCGGGTTGCTGGGCCCTAGGCCCTCCCACCACGACAAGGTGGTTCCCTATTGGGGGGGGGGGGGTATGTTACAAGGATCAAATGATTACAAATACAACTCGGTTAGACTTATGGAATACAAAGAAATCAGTATCTTGTGTAGCCACCATAAACGGCAATAACCGCTGCCACACTGTCCGGCATTGAGAGGATGAGACATCGGATGTGTGTTTGGGGAATATCAGTCCATGCAGTTTCGATACGTAGCCAAAGTTCATCTGTTGTAGCAGCTGTTGGTGTCTGGTGTGCTAGTCATCGGGAGATCATGGACCAGGACATGTTCAATTGGAGACAGATCCAGTGAATGCGCAGGCCAAGGCAGAAGTGTCACATGGTGGCTATCCAGGAATTGTTGGACGATGCATGCCACAAGTGATCGGGCTTTGTCCTGTTGTAAATAGCACCAGAGAGCCCTTGAAGATAAGTTACGACCACAGGCTCCAACACCTCAATGATGTAACACGGCTGTTCAAAGTACCGATAATGCGTATGAGGTGTGTGCGAGTGGAGTTCAATGGCACCCCATACCACAACACCAGGGGCCGGACCTGTATGACGCTGCATCATGCATCTCTCACTGAGCCTGTCACCGCAGTACCGCCAGATATGGATTTGTTCATCATGGTGCTGCATACTAAAGCGCGATTCGTCTGAAAAGACGATGCGATGTCATTCACACATCTATGCGCAACGTTCTTGGCACCATTGCAGTCGCATACGCCTGTGTTGCAGAGTCAATGTAAGCCAAGGCAATGGCCGCCTAGCCACTATAACTCGATGCTGCAGACGACGTCGAACTGTGGACACTGGTTGATGTGCAACACACCCTAACTCTTGAGATAAGGTATTTGATGTGGCTGTACGATCATTCAAAGCCATTGGTACGAGATGTCTGTCCTCTCGTTTGTTTGTGTAATAGGGCCGTTGAGATCCCTCACGTCGGTGAGTTCATTCCTCCTCTACCCACTGATGCCATATTCTCATCACTATGGCAACATTCCGTCTAACATGAGCACCGATGTCTCAGTAGGTTAATCCACCTTCCCTAATTCCACAATTCTCCCTCGATCAAAGTCGGAAATGTGGTCGTATGGATGCCGCGTTCTTCGACGGGACATACTTGATTCTTTTGTGCGTAAGAACTGCGAACAAACACAATTCCAATGCTTTACACCAGCTCTTTGTAATCTCCTCTTATACCATTTCCAGGGGGCGTTACTGTCACACATGATGTGCATATGTGCTGCGCTTTGAATCATTTACATGTTCTCCCAAGGGCTACCCATCTTGCATATTTTGGGACAACCTAATGAGTTCTTCCTGGTGTTGCACTTTTAATGGCCAGCAGTGTACATATCTGACTGTAATTGAAGATTATGATCTAGAAGATATATATTTATAGATATTTGATTGTTTGTCGCTTTGGTGGAATCAGCCATTCAAGTTTAATAAACGGACCACTCTGAATCAGTGGCTTACCTGCTGCAAATCATTGGTACTGTATTGCAGCGCTTTAGGATTTGTGGAATCGCCATAATAGATAGTTAAGATTCCGGGCTGTGTACGAAATGGAAAAATTCATATTGTATGAACTAAAGCAGACTATATAGCGCTGATTCACAAAGTCAATGCAATGATTGTCTAGAAATAGACAAATAACTATTACCTATAATACGACAAATACCAATTACCAAAAAAATATAAAATTTATATTTTTTTTACATAAGAAAAATAATGAATATTACATTTCAATTCGCTTTTATTTTTTGTGATTATTGTTGGTGGTGTAATGCCCGCAAGCGGCGTAATGGACGAACCATCCCTGGCTGTAATGAAACTGAAATAATCTAGAAAACATACTGAACAGATTTAACATCTTTTTTCATCTTGTAGTTTCTCTTACCCTCTTCTAGACAGCACCAAGCAGAGAGTGTCACAGTTATACTTTCTACTTTTGCACAATTGCACCACCCTCAGCTTTATTTAATCATCTGTGTTTTCTAAACATAATTTTTTTTAAGTTCAGCTAAAATATTCCAACTTTAGAAACTTTTCCAAAACACTAGAAATTGCAAATTCACTAAATAAATCTAATGAAGAAAAATATGTCCTAAAAATAAACAATATTTTTTTCTGCAACTTTAAGAGAAAGTAGTGTATATTTAAATTAATGACAGCTTTTATCTCTCCCCCCCCCCACAAAAAAGTGACATAATGTGTTCACTTTACCGTTTGTCTGTCTATTTATTCGTCTGTAGACATTAAACATTTTGTTTATAGATATAAATTAAAATTTCCTTTTGGTTTGAATAAGTATTAATGAAATACACCTACCCCTCGATTTACACGGTACTCAGTTCACACAATTTTAGCTTTGCACGGTCAAAAAATGCAACCAGTTTCGATTTACACGGTACTGACTGAGATTTCCTTTCTATGTACGTCTCAGTCTGTACCGTGTAAATCGAAACTGGTTGTATTTTTTTACCGTGCAAAGCCAAAATTGTGTGAACTGAGTACCGTGTAAATCGAGGGATAGGTGTATTAAGAATCGATCTTTCCGAATTTCGCAAAAGCTATTATTTCTGGCTCTAATGGTGAAATATTTGAAATCTGCAAACTGTTCAACAAATCTTGCAAGCGATGTATTTTATGGTTAAAATTATAAATTTTGAGAGCAATAAGTTTTGTAGCAATAAGTAATTGGAAAATTCTTTTTAGTGGATTAATACTAACGAGATATAATTCTTACTTTTCAAATCATTACGGCTGTTTCTGTTTCATCGTTATAGGCAAATGATTTATTTATGGTAGAAATTTGAAATTTCGGTGGTAGAGTGTTCCGACATATTACACTGAGTGCAATAAATCTGCAACTTTTCTCAGAGGAGTGTGAAAAACCAACTTTTTTATTTTAAGAGATAATAATTGAATATTCTTTATGTTGCATAAGTGTTAATAGAAAAATAGTTGCATTTCCCAAACCCATTAGCTCGAATCAAAACTTTTAAAGAGTGAAATTTTTCACAAACGAAAAAATTTCTACGTTTTGAAAACGAGATTCCCATTTGCGCCGAGGTGATACGCGTTCTTTTCGTTTTTACTAAAACTTTTATTTAAAACATTGTTATTGTTGCAATGTACCTAAAGGAATTTATTAGCAAAATTTGTGTTTAATAATGAATGATTTTCATTTTATTAAATACTGATAGAAGAGATTTATAGATAGTTCAATAAACTGCAATATGGATAATATTAAAACCACTATTTCCTTCATAAATCATAACTGATAAAGAGTAGCTGTGAAAAAACTGACAGTACTGAATAATTTTAGCGTCAACATCTAATTCATTAAAACGTTAAAGAAGACATAAGCATCATACTCATTTCACTCAATAGAAATCTAAATCTTCAGAAAAACAAAATACCAGTGATTAGCTTTAAAATTCATTTGACGTAATTAGCTCTCAATAAAAACTTCAATAGTATTAAATAAATGTAATGAATTTCGACAAAAGTTTGATTCTGTCGAATATATTTCTAGAGCTTGGCAGAACAAATATTTTGCTATTGTCAGAATCTATATCATTTGAAATTGCTTCAGATGTTAGGAGAGGTACTTTGAAGTAGCTGACACTTTTGGGAAAGTTTGTTAGAGTTGTAAGTTGTTTCGCATAAGGGGAATGCAATGTAATGAAGTGTTTTATTGTGTTATTCTCCTATTATTCTGTTAGTTGATATCTTTACTTTGGCTACTCAAACTTGGATTACGGTGCAGATACATGAGCTTTTATGCTAATTTATTGATTTGCATTGCAAAATCATGCCCTATGCAAATATTAACGTAATGTAAGAAACACTCTATCATTTTAACCCAAAAATATTAAGAGAGTAGAGATAATATTGATGTCCACGAATCAAAGACTATTTTCCAATAATTTATTAAGTTCAGTATTCCCGAATTCAACAGTCACTTCTGTATTTAAATTTATTTAAATTATATTTAAATTATTAAATTTATTCTGTATTTAAATTTTCTTCATCAAATTACGTTAAATAAACTAAGGCAATTTTCATGTTCTGCGAAAGGAATAGAATTCTAACCAATCTTTCTGTGTAACACTAATTTTTGTGAGAAATATGATATGCAGTCTTCCTAAATATTCATAGGCAAAATAATCATAGAATTATTTTACCTTAGAAAATGACTAAATTCTGTCTTTTAAGGTAACTTCTTTTGGGGTGGTAGTTGTGTAACGGATGAGATTTGTATTGCTCTATTTATAGAAAGTAGGTGTTTCAGTGTTTCTTCTCCATGTAATTACTTTCCTTTAAGACAAAGCGCACACAAACTGGAAACTGCGGCACTCCAAGGTCATCAGGTTGGGGGGGGGGGTCTGCAAGGTGCATGGAGCACATTTGCAGCAAGCAAATATATTTTTAAAAGCTATTTAAAAGCATCTCGCTTTAACTTTTCATTCAAAAGTGATATTCGATGGATAAACCAAACAAAATCCACATTCTGATTTTCTTATTAAACGCGGCATTATGAGAAAATATATATCCCCTCCCCACTAAAAATCTTCTTGCTAGGTGGAATTCCTGAAGTTAACAGAGGTTTCACTACCACAGCTTTGAACGAGGTAAATTATAAACATTCGAAAGCACCCATCGCTGGTACCTTTGATAAAAAAAAAATGCTTTTAATGTCATTATATTATTATACCAGATACTCTTACTGCATAATTCATTATAACTACATTATCCCATTCTGATCTTTCTACTTTTCAAAATCTCTTTTTGCTTTCCGACATAGAATTCTCTATAAGCCTAAATTTTAGAACTGAGTAGATAATAAAAACATCGTATAATGACATTAATCCTTATTCTGTCACCACCTTTTCCAGTTTGACTCAAGTCCTCTGATTTGAGTATGGCATTCAGGCTTTGGAGTTCGTCATCAATTTTCCGTATTATTATAGAGTTGCCAGCTTTCAGGTTTTTATCTAAAGCGTTCGAGTTTTCGAAATCCATCTCCATGTTTCCGTTTGAGTTATCACTTATCTGTGTCAGTTATGCTTCTGCATAGGTATACAAATTAAGTTTTTCCCTGTTTTTCGTTTAATTGGGATTTCTCAAGTGCAGATCTCCTTGAATTGGTTGTCCATCAGATATCCTCCTAATTCTCGCTGTGAACAACTGAAAAAATAAAAACTCTCAATTAGATTTATTATTGGGAGATACTTTAACTTCTTGTTATAAACCTGGTTAGATGTAAACTATGCTGCTTATCATCTGAAAAAATAGCGATTAGTATGATTCCATATAATAATGATGCTCATAACTTCGGAAACTATTACTTTTTGCAATGTGATTTATGTTTAAGGAAAAAACGTTATCCATCGAAAGTAAATGATATCATATAAAAGATTAAAACGAAAACGTTTGACTTATCATTCATTAAAAACGGATTCACGGTGTTTTGTATTACCCAGTTCTGTGACGTTAACTGTAATTATAATTAGTAATATTATTTATATTTAATGAAGGATGTTTAAACATGCAATAATAGGAATTAAGTATGACAAATTCAGCCTTGTATTTCGAGTTTTCAGTAAAAACTCACTTAAAAATTTTCTTCCATTTTAATGAGAATTTATGGTTGATTTTAATGCAAAAGACGTGCAAAGTTTCTGCCTGCAAAGTCTCTCATATTCTATGTAACAGATCTGCCCGCGGTGAGACAAAAGATTAAGCAAATCAAACAATTTATCAAAACTTTTTTCTATTTCAGCATTATAGTGAATGTTTAAGAAAATATGGATTAATTGGATTGTGTACCATCCAATGCTTCGTCATTAGAAACTAAAATAGCGCAATAAGGTAATTAAAGCAACCGATTACAGCCCAAATAAGTATGGGTCCAAATTAAAAAGGAAACAACTTTTGAAGTCGTTTTCATTTTAACTTTCTGCTATTGGAATGATGGGACTTAGAGAAAAGGTGCTTTGTGCCGCAATGTGAAGAATTTGCATATATATAGAACTGATTAGTTTTAGAGAAAAGGAAAATCACAACACACATGTCGCTATACGGGAATTTAAACTGAACGCCATTCTTTGACATCGATATCACACCCCCGAGCAATAACACCATTATATCACTGGGCATCGTTACCGCCGTACTAGTTATGGAGAACGACACTGAGATTATGTTCCGTTTGGAAAGAAACTCATGAAGTGTGTTTTTTATCTAGTAGAAATGAATAGTGGACGATATTTTTCAAAAGGAAGGTATTGGGAAGTTTTCCTACATGCAGAATATTTTTATTATCTGTTAGAAGATATGAATATCAAAAGCTGTTCATTTACTTACAAAATTATATTCGTTGGTAAAACAATGTGCTAAGGCTCCTGTATAATGAGACCTATTATAAGTTTATATGTTATCATAAATTGTAAAGTTAATTGTTATTTGGCCAAAAAATTTCATTTCAGTTTACGATTTCGAAACAAACAATTAATGTTCTAAATATCTCGAATATTTTAAAGTATAAATGCACAGTAATAGCACATTACCACACACACACAATTTAATCAGCTGTTTTTTGTTTGTCATATGATGAACGAGAACAAATCAGAGTATTCCTGCGCAACATAGTGTCAGTGAGAGAATATTTGCAATCATCGAAACAATTATCCTTTTCGGTGTAAAAATACCTCGCCATTTTCCCCGTTCACATTTCTAGCATTTGTACATCGCAGTCTAAAAAACATTTGCCCTATATTGAAGTCAATCCTAAATTTCATAGGCATGATGAGTTGACTCAGTCTGTAGAGTGCACCAGGCTTATAATCTGCAGTCTCACTTTCAAGTCCCAACAGTGCTAGATTTGATATTTGTCTCCGCTAAATTCTCTTCCTGTCCTCAATCAGAAACGGAACACTGATAGGCTTGAAAAGGCCGCCGTCTGTCGCATGGGACATAAAGCTGTGATTCCGTAAAATGCAAAACAGAGAGGTCATATTCCGTGAGCGTTGCAGAACACGCTGGATGTGATTGACAAGAAGCTACAATTTGTCTCCTAACAGTTTCCCAGTGGATAAGTCTCCTAACAATTTCCCGGTCTCCTAACACTTCCACTAATCAACTCTGACCTCTGAGATCTTTGTGATCTAGCCATTTAATTCAATGTGTACACAAAAGTGCAACTTAAAGGTAAAATAACAGAACACAAATTTCATAACGTTTCTGAGATCTATGACCCGAAAATACTCTTAGGCAACAATTTTTAGTTTTCTAGCCCGATAGATAGAAATCCGGCCTGTAATTCGC
Source organism: Ryuthela nishihirai (assembly GCA_038380435.1). Lineage (NCBI taxonomy): Eukaryota > Metazoa > Arthropoda > Arachnida > Araneae > Heptathelidae > Ryuthela > Ryuthela nishihirai. The sequence continues at coordinate 14,445,718 of JAWZYU010000019.1, read as the reverse complement.
TATCCGAGATTTCGTGACATTTCTGAGAACTACAGCCCGAAATACCCTATGTAGGACCTGATCTATGGTGAGAGATGAAAAGGGAAAGGAGAACCTTACGAATACTAGTAAGGGTAATGCAGACCAAAAATTATTCAACTCGTGCCTTTTCAACCATTTTTCGTGAAATGCTTTAAAAACCTCTAAAACAATGTGAAAAATGTTATACTGCAAAAGAAATCCAGTCTCTTGCCCCCCCCCCCCTCGACCTTTTGTCGCTCTATTTCGTCACTTTCCCTCTTCTATCTTGTATTTTTTATATCCGGGTATGTCCCTAAACCATAAACATGTAACAGTCGCTGGCTCGTACCATGGTGCTCGCTTAGCTGGTAGAAGCTTTCGACGATGTAACCTTCATTTGGGCTCTCTAGCACGATCATTACACAAAATTTCATTTACTGTTGCCTACAGCGCAATGTTTGACGCAATAGTAACCGATGATTGCGTTATTAATTAATTTAATAGGAATAAGTGGAAGATAAATATTGTTTACACTGACTCCATTTGGGAGAATTAAGAACAGAATAGCATAAAACTCATAAAATAAATTAAATTATTACTATAACACATAAAAACTAGACTACAGATAATTGAATCGTTTGACAGTCTTGAGATGAAAGCAATTGAACATCCAAAACTGTTAGCATTGGCGATATTTACATAAATCCGTGCTTCGTAAATGTTTTTAAAAACGGTTATGGTAAGAGAGATGACAACGTCCTCCGTAAGATCATTCCAGACTCTTCCTACCCTACAGACAAAGAAATTGTATCTGGAATCTCCTCTTGCAAATGGTATGTCAATGCACAGCTGGTGTTGTCTAGTCAAAGAATCGGGGATTAAAGTACAAAAGACCATGGATGATTTATAGCACACGGGTAAATCGTACTCAAGTCGTCTACACTCCAGAGAGCGAAATGAGAGTTCTTTTACAATCTGTTGATACGATTTTTTGCGAAATCCCAATAGCTTTTTTGCAAAACGTCTGTTTTTTAACAGTTTCAATATCGGGCACATCAATACCTAGGATTACCATACGCTCTCCGTAAGGAGAACATGTCCTTTTTTCATCTCATGTCCTCCCAGAATTTTGAAAAAACATGAAATATCCTACTTTTTGTATAAATTCATAACATATTTCAAACTAAATTAAAGTACTTCTTTTTGGTACTTTCCTTTTTCAAATTTTTTGAAACCACGACTATAATATAATTTACTGTTAACTGTAAATAATTTATTGTAAATGCAAATCGTGAATGTTAAATTAATTCTGTTAATATTGTAAAAATTTCCTATTTTCTGTAATTTCAAATACACTGGTTCCATAAATTAAGGGAAATTCCTACGTTAAGTCAATGGGAACCTAACGTCAAAGCTCTATATCTTCTAAAATAAGATTTTTGTTTTGAAAAATGTGATTACAGATAAAGATATCAATCAAATAAATCAATATCTCGATTTTCAATAATATTCATTCAGTATTTAATGAGTTATGGAAGTGTGAATATTTAGCGATAACAATGCCAGCCACAAAAATTTACTTCAGAAGTTAATTAAAACTTAGTAATAAGTATTGTATCAAAGTGTTTTAATAAAATAAGTTCGTATTTTAGCACTTTGTGTAAAGAATTACATATTTCACTATTCTTCAGTTTTGTATTTTTCTTAAGATTGTCATTGCTGTTGTTAAATATTCAAACTTCCATAACTCATTAAATACTGAACGAAAATGGTTGAAAATCGAGATATTGATTTATTTGATTGAAATCTCTATATGCAATCTCATTTTTCAAAACAAAAAAAAAAAATGTTTTAGAAGTTATAGAGCTTTGACGTAATTTCTCATTGACTTAACATAGGGAATTTCCTTATTTTACGGAAACCAGTGCATTAGCAATTTACATACCTGATTGAAAAAAAAAGTATATATTTTAGAAATTTTGCTTCCGCTCGCTGATGATTTTATTTTTTGATATGAGCAAAAAAGGACAGCGAAGGAATTAACAAATATTCCTACTTTTTATTTACCACAGATCTGTGGCACATTCCTTCTCATACAAGAGCGCACAAGACCGAAGTTACTGCTAACCATTACCTTAGTCAGAGTTAATAGAAACATACAAAGTTTGCCTTCTGGAAAAGCATATATTTACGAACAACTTCCACTTAAGTTCAAAGAACTCTTTATTGCTTATCAAGTCGGAATAAAAATCAGCACATCGTATATTTTAAAGTGTATTTACTAAGTATATGCCTTTTTCTGACTCAGTTGTTAGTCAGTACTTAAAATGAAACTTAGTAGGAAAAAACTTATTTTATTTCACCCACTGACGGTATGTCCTCCTTTGTCGTTCATTTTTAGTTTTATTGTGCTCCTCTGTATTCCATTTCAAGCTTTTTTGTTCTCCTTTTATAACCATGGCATATGGTAACCCTAAGAGTACATGAGATACGGGAGATGCATTTTCAAGAATGTGGCGAACATGTATGATGAATGCTTTAACAAGGGTGTTTGTGTGACGCTTGCTGTAGTGTTTCAAAATCATGTGCATGATTGGCCTCAGGGGCATAGCTATGGGGGGAGGCTCCCCCCCAAATGTAAAACGGAGCTGGGAAAATTCGAAATGAATTTGTAAAATCTAGGTGTGATTTGTGAAAATTTTGAATATTTGTTGCAAGGAAGATAGGGCGCCGGCAAACTCGTTGTGTAGGTAAATCGGCGTCCTATCTTCCTTTGAAGCGAATATGAACTCAGTGACTGATTGCACCATCAATATGCTTCAGGATTATTTTCTACTTTTTAGGGTCATATAGGAAGATATATGTTACCAACATTTTGCAGCCAGTGGCTGTCCCATTTATTCAATTAGCAAGGAACCTTTTACCAGCAAGATAACGTCCGTTCCCCACACAGCCTGCATTAGTCTACAGTATCCACATGATCAAAATGTGCAGGTACTACCATGGCACGCTCGCTGGACCTTTCAACTACTGAACACGTCTGTGACATGATGGGCCGACAGCTCCAACAACACACAAGAGATGCGCTAACCACTGTCACTGAAATGGAACAGAGACTTAGCGCTATTTGGCGTTCTACCTCTCAGGGTTGGGTTGGGTTGTTTTACCTCTGAGCGGCACTTTTTTGCACACCATGGGCTAAATGGCCAGGTCACATGGACCCCGAAGGCTCAGAGAAGGTTGGGGGAGGGGACCCACTGGAACAGCTGTTGGGAGACAGATGGTAGCCTCCCGTCAAGGCCATCCAGCGTGTTCTTTAACGTGCACAGGGTATGTCTCTCCCGCACACGGGGCCACGGCTTAACGTCCCTCCGACGGACGGCGGCCTTTCCCAAGCCCATCGGTGTCCCCTACTGACCGTGGGCAGGGCGGGGAATTTTGCGGAGATAAATCTCAACGCTGACCCAGCTGGGACTCGAACCTGGGAACTACAGATTAAGAGCCTGGCGCGCTACCGACTGAGCCACCCCCGCCCCTCTACCTCTCAGGAGGACATGATAGAGCTGTAAGATAGACTTCCCCGCAGTGTTCATGAATGCATTGCTGCGCAGGGCGGTTCAACATCATACTAATTATACCACTTTACCGTGTAGGTAAAGTGGTAATTTTCCATATTTTTTTTTATATTTATTTTTTGATAATGTGATCAATCGCACATCTCAGTGTATGCTAACAGCTGCCTGCTTTTCAATAAAATGGCATTAATCCTTCCAGGTGTTGCAATTTTTTTTTCCTGTAGTGTATTATGAATCACTCTTTCGAAATCTTTCTAGAACTATAATTGCGCCCTCTAACGGTGGAAATATTTCAAAATTCCAAAGTTTAAAACGAATGTTGCAAACGATGAATTTATGCTAAAAATTCGAAATTTTGGTGGTGTAATGTGAAGATCATGGAATTTTCATTGCCATCAATGAGTTGGCACCTTAAACCCAGAGGGTGGGAAAACATAATTTTTTTATTAGATAATTGTTTGCATTTAGAGATAAATGAAAAAAAAAATCTTTTTTGGGGGGGATTAGAGAGGAATTGATAAAATATTATGATTCACACTTTCGGAATCTTTCCAACACTATAATTGCACCCTGTAACGGTGAAATGGATTCAAATTTCCAAAATTAAAAAAAATATTGCAAAGATGTATTAATGAGAGAAATTTGATATTTTGATGGTGGAATGTGAACGTTATGAAGTTTCCATTGGAAACAATGTAAGTAATAATAAGGAAATTATATTTTAGTTGGATTGGTACTAATAAAATATTATTTATTTATTTAATGTGCTCACAACAGATTAGTGATACAATAACAGTGGGCACATACAAATAGAATAATCCAGCATTAGTAGTTATAAAGATATATAAGAAAATGAGTACAGAAAAGGGAAAAGGACATATATGCCACATTTTGAAACAACATATGTAACACACTTACGTAACGAAATAAAATCAAGAACAAAGTAACATCTAACAATGCGATATGAAAATTTTTAAAGACATTGTAAACAAATGGAGGATATCGTTGTAGAATTTAAATAGGTTGAAAATCCTAACCACTGAAAAATTGACCAATGCATTTGATTTATGGAATGGAACTCTAAAAAACTGAGTATTTCTGGTAGGATGCTTCGTTAACGCAAATATCATTAAAAACAGTAGTTCGATACAATCTATCATGTTGTTTAACATTTTATTAAAAAATATTGACGCAAAGCTTTTCTTCTATTACTTAATAAGCAAACATTATACATATTTCTAAGTCATTCAGTAGGAAAATCTAGACGATAAATTTCGGTGTCCTTGTAGTAAAGCAATCTTAGAAATTTATTTTGAACTTTTTCAGTATTATTATTATTATATTGATAGTAAAGATCCCATATTAAGCTTCCATATTCTAGGTTTGAATGAACTAATGAATGAAATAAATTGATTACAGTTCTTGTATCAGTAAAGTATTTTTTTTTTCTAACGATAAAACCAAAATTTCTATTAGCTTTCTTCACAATTTCTTGAATATGCATATTAAAATTAAAGTTCGAGTCAAACAAGATACCTAAATCAGGACAAAAGAATTCCATGGAATAGCACAAGAGTTGATGTTATAATCATACTTAACAAAATCCTTTTGCGAGAATATTTTAAAACTGAGCATTTTGAAATATTCAGTTGGAGTCCATTCAGAACAGTCCAGTTGTGGAATTTAGTCAAATTTGACTGTAGTAAATGACAGTCGTCAATTGAGTCAATCCGTTTATAAACTTTTACATCATCTGCATACATTAGACAACTAGAAGACCTAACTATATTTGGTAGATTATTAATTAAAACGATAAATAACCACGGTCCCAGATTAGAGCCTTGGGGCACTCCAGTTCTATTAAAACACTTATAGGAAAACTCAGAACTATAGCAAACCTAAAGAGATCTGTCATGTAAAAAGGAGTAAAACCATTCAACTAGTTACAACTGAAACCAATTTAACTAACGTGTTCAGCAATAATTCGAAATCAATTTTATCAAACGCTTTTGAAAAGTCAGTGTAAATAACATCTAACTGACTATCACAATCAAATGAGTCTGTAATATTTTTACTAAGACATAGTAGATTGGTGATCGCCGAAAGTAAAGCTTAGGTAAAAATACATATTGGTTTCGAAAAAAAAACAATTTTTTTAATTGTGTTTTTTTGTGTATTATGGATTCAAAAATCTTAGAAAATGGAGATAGAATACCAATAGGTCAATAATTTTTGATTTCATATTTGTTTCCAGTTTTAATTATGGGTATATTTTTTGATTCTTTCCAAGCATTTGAAAACTTATTGGTTCTATTTGAGAGGTTGAATAATATTAAAAGAGGGAAATAAAACTATCAGCACATCCCTTAATAATGAAAGAAGTAACCTGATCGAGGCCAATTGATTTTGACCCCTTTGAATGTTTAATAAACGGTCTGATGTCATCAACAGTTATTTTTGTAATGGTAACAAGATCGAGAACTTTAATTTCATTATCTATGGAATCAAAATTACAATTGTTGTAGGAAGTGCTTGAAACATTAACCGATTTAAAATAATCGGCAAAAGCATAAATAATGGTTTTAAAATCATGCAAGTCATTACCTTGATATCTCATAACGTTAAATACTGTCTCTCCTCTGTTATTTCTGTTGCATAAATTCCAAGGTTTCTTAGGGTCAGATCTTAACTCATTTTCAACCGTAGAAATATCATTCTTAGAAGCTGATTTTATTTTTTGTTTTATTAATCGCCTATACATTTTAAAATTATCGAAATCTGAACTGTTATTGTATTTTCTATATTGTTTACGAAATTTATTTTTCAATTTGATATCTTTGATAATCTCTGGAGTGTATCAACATGGGAATTTCCCTTTATTAACCCTACATTTAGGGACACAGGAGTTAATAACTGCGAATAGTGTACTATAAAAAAAAGAGACAGAGTTATGAATATCGTCAAATAAATCAGAGCATTCCAATCCAGTCCCCTAATGAGATCATACAATAATAAGTAATCAGCCTTTCCATAATTATATTTCGTAACATCGTTACGGCGATGTTTAATAATGGAATTGTTTATAGGAACAAAAAATTCAAAAGCTGAATGATAGCCATCTTCAATGAAAAAAGCATCGGAAACATGATTAACATTTAACTCTAGAACTTCCGAATTAGAATAAAACAAGATCCAGAATATTGTTGTTAGTGTTTGGGATGTAATTACACTGTAATAAGTTATTGTAAGACATAAAATTCAATAAACTAGGTTCAACTGGAGTGTTCGTTCATTTAGATAATCTAAAGTGTTCCAATCGACAGATGGAACATTAAAATATCCGATTAAGTTTTCATGGTCATGGATTTCTGAAAGCAATTCGAGACTTTGTAAAAAATCCTTAAATACTGAAACATTGGGAAGATAACGGAAATAACCTACTGCAATATACAATTTCTTATTATGAGAAAGAACAACTTTAAAGACAATATTTTCAACATTTCTGTGGCCGTTTAATTCAATACAAAAAATAGTTTTCTTTATCGCAATGAAAAACTCCTACCACGATTTAGGTTAGTTAGTTCGGTATTCCTATCTGATATAAATACATTTCCCTGTCATCAAAAAGTTCATTGCTAATAATACCCTCGTTTAACCATATTTCAGTAAAACAAATAAAGTCATAATCAGAAGAGAGAAATATACAGGTCAGTGGTTTTCGTTCATAGACCTCTGACATCCTGATAATAAATGTTAACACACATATCAAGCTCAGAAAAAAATTATATAAAATATATAAATATTGAATTACTCAATTAATTGCAAATTGTCCAAATTAGCTATCCTGAACACTTGCGATCTTTCCATTTTTCTCATAAAATTTTTACCTTCTTTCACCCAGACAAATTTATACTTCAGTTCTTTCTGAGTTTTATTCGTTTCGTGCAGTACTTTTTTGGCTTCTTGCGTTAGGTGTTTAATAATGTACATTTTAGAGTCATTTAGGTGATTACAGATGGCCTTACAATTCAAAGGTTTCCTTGATTTTCAATGTGTCATCATCTTTCTTTTAATTTTCGTGAAGTAAGTTGGACAATGATTGGTTTATTTTTTTCTTTGTTTTTGGATGGAACTCTATGGACAGTTTACACATCAATTTCTTTATGCTCAATCTGAAGGCAGGTGGCAATTTTATTTGCAATTGCCTCGATGCTCTCATTTTTAGTTTCCGGTATTCCCACAATTTCCAGATTGTTTATTCTACTGTAGTGTTCTAAGCTATTGATGTTTTTACCTCAGATCCTTAACTTCCTTCTTGAGTGCAAAACTTCCTTGGTTTAGATCTTCATTTTGTTTCCTTAATATTTTTTTTTTCATAACTTCGGAAATAATTTTTAGGAAATCGTCCACTTTATCGACTAAAAAATATTGAGCTTTGTTTGCATTCACTGAGCTCTGCCAAAACGTCCTTCTTAAATTCGTTGAATTCGTCTTTTAAAGCGGTGGTTTGCTTTCTTAAGTCATCTTCAACATTTTTGTTATGTCCGAGTTTCTACCCGACCCAACTCTGAAGTCACTATTACTTTTAGTAGTTTTTTTTTCTGATTTACATTCGTTGCCTCTCCATCTCATTTTAATTTCTGAATTATTTTTTTTTGTTGCCTTCTGAAATTCCTTGGCATAAATAATGTAATTGAAATGAGCAATTTCCTACACATTTCAGCACTTCTGTAGCGTTGAGGATTTCCTTTTGGCAGTCTCCACAAATCGGATTCCCTATGATGTGTAATAGAGCACTGTGCCAAGTCAGAGAGGAAAGTGTTGGGCAAACTGACGGATCACGTTAGGTCAAGGTCGATATGGTTCTTCTAGTTTGGCACTAAAAACAACTAACTTCAAAAACTTTCATTTGATATATGACTTATAAACATCGACCACATTTTCCCTCGCTTTTGGGATCATGTTTGAGCGAGCCCATACATTGGAGTCGTCACAAGCTTTACTTTGAGATACATACAAAATCCACATGCAGCCATGGGCTACAGAGTCCTACCAGATTGTAAAATTTTGCTGACTTACAGCTGCTGCATTTGGCCATTGTAGGCCAATTCTAGCACGATCCTGTTTGACATTGTGTACCCATCGCATCCTAGGTATCCCTCTTTTCCTGAAGCCTTTAAGCATATTTTTCATAATTTTGTTTGCCAATCTGCAGCTATGCAAATGGCAACATACCAAACCAACGCAGTCGCTCTCTGCACAAAATGCTGCTCAAAGAAAGTTTCGGACTCCTTCTAACCTCATCATTACTTACAAAGTGTAACCAACTAATACCCAAGATACTACGTAAGAATCTAGAATCAAGGTCATCAAGTTTTCTGTATATATGACTCTTTAAAGTCGAACCACGCCATAATCCGTCCCCCTCCCTTTTTATCAGGGGGGAATGTGGGAGAAAAATTCGAAATTGTTTACGACAGTCATGAGCTTTCATTTGACAACGAATTTGTAACTGTAGGTTCTGGCATTCGCAAAGTGTAGTAGAACAACTTTCACTTTCCCATTTTTAGGGGGGAAGAAAGCGTGAGGGTCAATTTTTATAGCCTGACCATCCTAGCATCAGAAGCTTTCATTTAACACGTAGTTTATTACTTTCCGCACTCGCATTCAGCAGATATAGGGGAACAATCATTTTCATATTTCCCCCCCTTTTTTAGCGGGAAAGAAATCATGGGGGTCAATTTTTTATAGACTATGACATTCTCCACGTCAGAAGCTTTCATTTGACGCTGGATTGCTACTTTCAGAATTGGTGTTCTAGATATATAGAGGGACAATCGTTTTCATATTTCGCCCTTTTTTTTAGGGAGAATGAAAGCGTGGAGTGTCAAATTTTCTTTGACTAAAATGCAAGTGAGTTGTGAAAAATGTTTTGTCAAATTAAGGACAGTGGGCATAATCGAGAAAACGTGGCAAGATCTTGTTGAGTTGGCGCTGTTCGACGAGAATTGTAAAAAAAATTAGGATAGGTTGCAAAAACGATGGAAGCTGCCTCCCCCCTCCACTGAATGAATTTGTGGGTTAATGAATGAAATGTTGAGTCCGATGAATGTCAGAGTTGTAAAATATTCGATATCCTCCCACAAGTATAGTCCTTTCGCTACACCTCTGTTTGGCCTTCATAACTATGAAATTGCAGTGTTGTGAAAAGGATAATATTGGGATTTAGGATGATGATCAAAAGTGTGTGTCTTTCAACTTTTTCAATATGCGAAGAATCCAGAGACTATGTTGTAGATTATTTTTGCCTGTATTAAGGATTGTGGTCCTCAGAGTTGCAAAGAGTAGTGTAAAACTTGACATCAGACTAGAGCAGTGGTTTTCAATCTTTTATTCTTCACGTACCCCCTGAAAATGTGTATGTAACTGGCCCTTGTATAGATAGATAAAAGTATAGTTATAGTATAACAATGGGAATAAAATAAAACACTATATACATATTAAATTTTGTATTCATAAATTACATATAATCGATAAACACAAAAAATGACATAAACAACTTAACAAATCTTATAAAATTATAAACGTTTTACTGGGTAATCAGTGAAATGTTTGCGCTTGTTTGCGCTTGCACACTTCATCAATGGTTGAGGTTATCTTGCTAAGGTACCTTACCTTAGCGCAAGTCATCTTCAACAAGTCTTAGTCGCAAGTAATCTTCAACATCCAGCCTGTTCCTATATTTATTTTTTTTAAAGCAGTTAAAGACGAAAAACCAGAGTCACATAAATAAGTTTTTGTGAAAGGTAACAAATATTTGACTGCAATTCTTGACAAGGTCGGATATTCCTTCTCCACTCCAATCCAAAAACTAATCAATGGCTTTTTGGAATGAAATTTTATAAAAACTATTGTCACAAGATATCTCAATCATCTATTCTTTATTGGACAATGGAAGCTTAATTTTTTCCAAATCAAATGTGAAGGGGTCTCGAATCCATTCTTTCGCTTCATCAAGGGTGGAAAATACTGCCTTATAAGAGTTTTAAGAGTGCTTAAGTGAACGATTATTTGTTGTCTGATGTCTTCAAAGTCTGCAATCGTTTGCTCATTTTCTTTAAGAAATGAATCTAGTCGTTGAAATTAGTCACAGCTGTTCTTTTTAATTCCGTTTTCCCAGAGATAAATTTTTAATTTTTTCGAAAGTATCAGCTAAATATGCTAACCGTAGAAGCCATGCTAAGTCTTGTAGTGTCAAAGAAAGTCGAAACTCGTGGTCCATGAAAAAAAGGCGTACGTCATTGTGGAGTTCAAATAAACGGCAAAGAACATTTTCTCATGCCGCCTCATGCTGAAACCAACGTACTTCTGTGTAAAGCAGCAATCGCTTATGCAGGCTACCCATTTCTTCACACATAATTGAAAAAAGTCGAGACTTCAATGGCCGGATTTTGATGAAATTAACCATTTGTAAAGTTTCATCCAGTACTCTTTTCAAATCATCAGGGAGAAATTTAGCTATCAGTGCTTCACGGTGAAGAGAACAATGAGTGAATTGACATTCTGGTGCAACTTGTTTTATACGACCTGCTAGTCCAGTGATTATAACCCCTCATTGCTTTTGCTCCGTCAATACATACAGGAATACAATTTTTCCATCCAAGGTTGTTTTCGACAAAAAATGAATCAATCATATTAAAAATATCCTCACCTATAGTAGAAGTTTCGAGAGGCTTACAAAATAAAATATCTTCAAATATGCATCCTGGAATTTTCCACGCACAAAAATAAGCAATTCAGCTGGCCCAGATACGTCTGTTGACTCATCCACTTGTATGGCAAACCACGGGTTACAATGAATAGCTTGAATGAGTTGGTCCTTAATATTACAGGCCATATCATTCATTCTCCTGGAAATTATGCCGTTTGACAAAAGGAATGGTTCTGACAAAGTTTGCCTCTTTTTGACTAAACGTACAAGAAGCTATTTCTTCCACTGCTGGAAGAATGAGTGACTCGTCTATTGTGTGAGCCTTTCTGGCTTTGACAATTGGAAGACTTACTTTATAAGACGCTTTAAGTGCATTTTCATTTTCTTCTACACCAGAAAAATGCTTAATTACAGTTTTTCTCCTACTCAAGTCCTTCAAAAGACGTTCAAAATAGCTTAAGGGCTTATTTTTTAAATGTTCGTGCTTCGTTTTAAAGTGTCGCCGTAAAAGAGACGGTTTTATAGATTTTTGTGACTGGACCTCAGAGCATACAACGTATTGTGGATTTGGTTCTACTAAATTTCCTGTCCATGTAAAGCCAAATTGTAAATATGACGTTTTTAATTTTTTTATCACTTGATTGTTTAACATTTAACGTTCTTTTAGTTACTGTTGAATCCACCTCTTTACTCACATGGGATGATGATGTAGAAGCAAATGGCCCCGGCTCCACGTTATTTTTCTTCTTAATTATCCATTTATCCATGTTTGAAGGCACTATAGAAACACGTTCATTTAACTTCACAGTAAACTAAAACCGGTGCCACGTAATGGAATGCCTGCCGATTTCACGACGTGAAGCGACAGCGGCGCTAGTTACGTTTTCGTCCGTTGTGGCGCTGGCGATCCGCTATTTTGCTTTCTGCTTGCTCCTTTGTAGCATACGTTATTTCGTTGTTTAGGGCTAGTTTTAAAATTGGATTCTGATGAGGATTTATTCATATGTGAGTTATTTATTGTTCTGTCTATTTTCTGTAGTTTCTAAAGAGTAGTTTTAATAATGGTGTATTGCTGTGTGCCGTTTTGCAGAAGTAAAACTTGTAAAACGAAAATAAGTTTTCATCAAATCCCTTCCAAGCTTGATTCGCGAGACAAATGGCTGAAAGCAATAAGTCGGAGAGAATAAGTCGGCAAGATAAGATCTTTGTCTTTATAATTACCTTAATAAGTTTGTTGACATGAATAATTTGAAAAATGTTTCATAGATTACTTTTGGATAAACAACATTTCTGACATTTTAAAATCATCGGTATTGTAAGCAAATGAAAGTAATTCGTATTAGCTTAAATGATAAATATATTTACACATATTGAATTGAATTACACTGCCCAAACAAAATAATAATAATATCCATGTTATGCCAATGATAATCAGACTTCGAAGGTTTATGAGATGAAAAATTGCATTTAATTGTAAAATATGGCTGAAGAAAAAGTAATAATTTATTATTTTAATTCTTTTAATTTAATAATCTGTTTCAATCTAGATTATCAACAATATTCTTTAAGTATAAATTCCTTTTGTAGAGTGTCACTTTTGACAGCAACATTAGTAGTGATCGCTGGTTACTAGTTAGAGCAGTGCAAGATATCATAGAATGCCAAAGTTGCTCTGAGCTATTAAATACCCCTCAGTCACCATCAGCAACAAATGCCATTATTCGAAATCTCAATCGTGATGGCTTGAATTTGTCAGTGTTCTAGCTGTTATGGAAAAAGCTGTAAATAAAGTGCTGCCCTCTTTGAGTTCAAAGAGAAAAGTGTTAACCATGTTAACGTTAACATTTCAACCAAGGTTATGCAAAAAATAAATTATTTCATTGTTCTTTGAATGATGAGAGCCACATGAAAAACCTTTGTAAAGTAATAATACAGAAATTTGTAAAACCATATTTAACGAATTGTGGTAATAAATTGTACTGAAGAAGTTGCACAACTCAAGTTGAATTCTAAACCCCTCTCAAGAAAAATGCTTAAATTACAAATATTTCAGTTGTCAATTCCTGTTATTTTTCTGATAGAACGTTTAAATATCGAACAGAATCCTTGAATTGCACAAATACATGTATAAATATTCTTTAATGTGAGATTTTAAGATCAGAAGTAATTAAGAACTGAAATTTTAGCAACACTGAAATAAAAGAGTTATGATAAAGAGTAAATTCTGTGATGCAGCATAAACTTCATTTGTGTCTATTGGTAAAGTTCCAGTGCCTATGGAAATAGCATTATGTAGTAAAATTATTCTGTTAAAGAATTCTGCATATATATATTATAAAAATAAGTCATGGATTAATCTATGGTAAAGTGATTTAAAATTTTTTATATATTCATTTTTTAGTGAATTTTCCTCCAAATAATTACCGTTGAATAAATATTGGTAGATCAGATCGCTATGTACTTAACGTTAGCGTAGGTTAGCTTACCGCGAAACGGTGCTGTCCTCATGTGGCAAGTTCTGAAGCTTCCCATGCGCTCTTGTTAACACAGAGATTCGCGGAAATCGGCAGGCATTCCATAAAAAAATAATAAATACCCCCTCAAGCAGCTGCTTGCCACAGAGGTGTGACAGGAGCCTGTCAGTTTATTTGCCATAGTAGAAGGTCTGTGAGGATGGCAGGACCTGCAGCAGAAAAACGACACATCCATCCATCCATTCATGCCTTATCCGGGGCTCGAACCCAGGTCCCTTAGATCAGTAGCCAAGCGTGCTAAACACTCGGCCATGGAATGGCTTCCATTACATAGGCACCGCTAAAACTAACTTTAAGCACAGCAAGCGAAATAAATCACAACAAATACATAGAACAGTAAGAAGGCACATTCACTCACTCAGAATGGACGTTTTGACTGGGTGATCAGCTGTTCGGGTAGGCTCGGCTCTCATATAGGAAAGGGAGGATTGATAAAGGTGTACAGACATGAACTACAGCGCCGCGCTTCGTCACTCAGTTCTCAGAAATTAATCAGTAGCAGTGTTACCAACTTAGCGACTTTTATGCTCTCACGGCATACCCAAAAAATTTTACCGTATCCCACGTTGAGAACCCCTATTCTAGAGAGTTGGGTTGTTTTACCTCTGCGAGGCACTTTTTTATATACAATGGGCTAAATGACCAGATCACAAGAGCTCAGAGAAGTTTGTGAGAGAAAGACAGATGGTAACCTCCCGTTAAGGCCATCCAGAGTGCGTTTAGCGTGCACAGCACATGTCCCTCCAGCATAAGGGGCCACGGCTTAACGTTCCATCGACGGACGGCAGCATTTGTAAGCCCATCGGTGTCCCCCTACTATCCGAGGGCAGGGTGGAGAGTGTGGTGGAGATAAATCTCAATGCTGGCGCAGGCGGTCCTAGAACCTCGGAACGGCAGATTACGAGTCTGGCGCGCTACCGACTGAACTACCCCCGTTCCGTTATTCTAGAGAGACTGACAATATACAATTTCGATAAGCTTACTATAGTAAACGTCTTTGCCACAGTAGAAACTTTTGGACGCGCATTTATGCATCTTCCAAATGCGGTCGAATGATCATTACTTTTCACGAAATTCAATGAATTGGCAGCAATATTTTTCCTACCCAACTTACTGCGTATAGTGGTCTCCTTACCATATCACACACCACTTATTCACATTCTTTTCTGCACGGAGTTTGGACAGAAAAATAGAGACGTTTGCACGTTAGGTCAACGGAGAGTCATATTGAAAGCTTCGTAATTTTTTAATATTCCTTTTGTAAAAACTTTATGCTATTTAACAAAATAAGTGCATAGATTAAAAGTCTGTGAACATAGTTCTTCCAATCAGTGGTAGACAAGCATGAAGAAATAACTAAAAGAAATTATCATCTCTTCACCTGGCGTAATCAGGTGGTCCGAGTCCTAGATTGGGAGGCAGATGGTGTTTTATTATGTATTTTCCCGAGCTGCTGCTTATCTCTGATTAGTATTCTGGGTTTACATGCGTGAGTTTTGGGTCTGTGATATTTCTTTAAATAGTCACTAGTTTTATCAGATATCATATAATCGGCATTGTTGTTAAATATTCAAGCTACCTTAACTCTTTAAATACCGAACGAATGCTGCTGAAAATGAAAATTCACTAGATTTAAAGGAATCTTTAATTTATTTTCAATCAGATTTCTTTCCATAAAATATGATTCAAGAAGTACGGAGCATCGAATATGACTCCCCATTGGGAAAATATAAGGATGTATCCATTTTTCTGTCCAATATCTGTACGTACCATCAATGGACATAAATCTCTTTAATGCATAGGTCGTAATAAAGTAGGGGCGGAGGTGGATCGTAAACTATAGCTCCTAGGTTCGAGTCCCACACGCGCCAGTGTTGTATTTTATCTCTACTAAACCTGCACTCTGCCCTCGACCAGAAAGAGGATGCTAATGGGTTTGCATAACGGCATAACTTAACATTCATCGGATGGAACGTTATACAGTGGCTCCGTGTGCAGGAGAGCTATACCGTGTGTATCCTAAAAACCATGCTGGGTGGCCTTGATCGCAGGCTACTATATATATTCTAACAGCTGTACAGTAGGTTGCTTACCCTAACCTTCTCTGAGTCCTTGCAGTTCTTGTGACCCTAACATATAGCCCATTGTGTTTAAAATAGAGTTGGTCAGAATTAAAACTACTGTAGCCTAATAACTTTGTCAGTCAATGTACATTACAAAAGATAACCATTCATGATAATCAAGAGGAGAACTCTGTCTTCTTCGGAAGCGAATTCTAATTGAAATAACTGATTTTAATATTTCAGTCGTTTTGTTTTACAGTAAAATATATAATATCCAATACCCAATCAGCAACATGCACATGAATAGTCGAAACAAACATAATGTATCCCTCTGATTCGAACACTAAAGGTGCATCATTAAAACATAATAATTTACATTTCGTCATTATTTCAAATTTAAAGTTTTTTTTTGTTTGAATAGTTGGAGATCTTTCAGAAACTGGAAAATATTTATATGAAACGTATGAAAATGCCATCTGCAGGTGTGTGGCCACAGACGGGCTATTGGCTAGAGGCAATACTCTATTCTTCAGAGATGAAGAAAAAAGGATTCCAAAAGTAAATGCATCGAATACGTATCCTTGACAAATTTCGTCAGTTTCGGATACCTAACCTAGATAACGTTTCAATTTATTCGGAGTGACGACAAAAGTGCTCAAACTACAGAAAGGAATCTCTAAAAGGAGGCGAACAAGGACGGAGCTGGAATGAGAGGAATTTGCAATTCCTATCGAAGAGGATTTTCAGTAGAAACCAGCTACGAATTTTTCTCAGAAAAAAAATAGGGTTTGAGGTGCGCAAATAGGAAAAACCTGTGAGAGAGTGCGATTGGGTATTGCTCGTTTACATTTCAGACTCATGAGAGTAACAGTTTTTGCACATTGAAACGAAAATTAAATTTAGAAAATGGATTAAATAAAACCAGTAAATAATATGGCAGCTTCTAAGTGTACTTTAAAGGGAAAAAGATACTTTTTCGGTGATTGATATTACACATATATGAAATTTAACTACATTTACCGGACTTAGTTTTTTTTCCCCGCTAAATTCCTGTCGTATCATTCAAAATTTCTTTTAAAATAAAAATGCACTTTTTTATGTACTGAAGTGGGTTGAATTGGATTGTTTTACCTGTAAGTGGCCTTTGTTTACACATAATGGACTAAATGGCCAAGCCGAAAACACCTGAAAAGGCTCAAAGAAGTTTGGGGGAAGGAGACTCACTAGAGAACTGTTAGGAGACAGATGGTAACCTCCCATCTAGGCCATCCAGCATGTTCTTTGAAGTGCTTGTTCTTTATGGCTCTCCACGCACGGGACACGGCTTTAAATCCCATCCGATGGACAGCGGCCTTTTCAAGCACATTGGTGTCTCCTATTGACCGAGGGCAGGGAGAGGAATTTTACGGAGGCCCAGTTGGGACTCGTTACGACTGGACCATCTGGGCCCCCCCGATAGGGGACCACCTTGTCGTGGTGGGGGGGCCTAGGGCCCAGCAACCCGGCTGAAGGCTGTGCCAGCCGGATTGGGTCACCGGTTGGACATGGCTAAAGCCAACCGAGGTCGAAGATGCTGCCGGCCGGCTTGATTGTCGGTCGGATGGTGACGGCGTCGGAGACCTCACCTCTCAGGGACCTGTGTGGTCAGTTCAACGGCTCTGCCGAAAGGTACCCCCGGCCTAGTAGGCACGAGCTGTTCAAAAAGTCTGGGTCTTACTAAGAGTCTCCACCCCGGGTGCCGATCGAGCTTGGATCTTTATATCCTTGCGCATTTGCAAACCGGGGAATAGATTAAAGTTAGGTTTCTTCCGGTGGTCAGCTTTCCTTCTATAGGACTGCTGCCATGTGAGGCCGGGGTTGAGGTGCGCCTATAGGGCGTATTCCTTGCCCCCGGCTCTAGATAGTCATGGCTTTTCTTAAACCAGGTAGTGCTGTCAGGCGGAACCGGGAATTGCCGTGGTTGCACAAGATCGCAACATAGAGATCAATTGGCCCATCTGGGACAGCCAACGCTGTCCCAGATGGGACTCGATATTGCAGTGACGTCTCGTCCTTTAATTCATCTAAGCATGTACCTCAGGAGAAAAAATTAAAAGCCATCTGTAGATTTCTTGCAAATATTTTATCATTTTTGAATAAACCATCATTTTTATATAGGTAATGTATTTTTTGTTATTTGCAATTTCATCTTAAGTACTATAACACAACGTACGAATAATCGTATTAAGCATAGCGAAGGCAAATACTTGAAAACTTTCGCTCAGGCTTTGCTACTGATCCAAGGGACCTGGGTTCGAGCCCTGGATTATGGCATGGATGTGTGTGTCGTTTTTCTGCTGAGGTCCTGCCATCCTCTCAGACTTTCTACTATGGCATATAAACTGACAGGCTCCTGTCAGACCTCTGTGGCAAGCAGCTGCTTGAGGGGGTATTTATTTTTATTTTTTATTAATCTCGGTCCACGTTAGTTACTCTCTTACTGCCTGCCGATCAACTACTTTCCATTTTTAACACTGTCAGCTTTCAGTAAAACATATTTCAAAATGGATGATTGGTTCAGATTTTTAATATTACGATTTTCGTAATTCTCCATAACTGATTATACACGAATTTTCAAACCTTAATGGTGACTCTAGAATGTTTTCGGACTATAGTTAAAATCACTTTTAGTAGCGATATTCTATTTATAGAGAAGGAAATGGTTGCCATAAGATTAAATCCTGCATACGTCTCACACAGACCCCCATAAAAGTGGACTCAAAGATCTATTAATCAAAAGAAAGTAGTTCTCAATTCTTAGGTCTTAAATACAAAAATCAAAACATATGTTACTTAGAAACTGAAGAGGAGGGTGCATTCAGAATAGCAGAAATGTTAGCATTATACAATAGCAGTTAGATACCAGTTAAAAACTACGACAGCATATTTTTAGATGTTTTTACCTATTTTATTGTTTTCCGCTCGTCAAATCGGTCGACAGTTTGTCGGATTTTGCAAGTGCTTTATTCCCTCATTTGAAAGGGAAAATATGAAAATAATTGTTTCACATTAACTTTCGAACGCGAGGGTGGAGAGTAACAACTTAGGGGTCAAATGAAAGTGTCTGATATGGGGAAAACTGTAGTTATTTCACGTTTTACCCCCATCCTTTTTTATCCCATAAAGAGGGTGTAAATTTCCTGGGAGTCGATAGTAATGAGTTGCATATCAAACAAAATCTCGCAAAGTCTAAAATATCATCGGCTACTTAAAATTATACATCCTTTTCATCCTTCTATTTAAAAAGGGGGAAGGAATTTAATGAGGTCGACTTTACGAGTCATATCAAATGAATAGCCTAGGATGAACATAATAGCTTAGGAAATGCAGCAGTTTTCTTCTTAGAAATAATGATAGTTGTTTTCAGTAACAAAATAAAATATTTGAAATTAAAAATAATACCTAACTGCTTATATGCGCCCTAAAAAGTAAACCAAAAAAAAGTAATCATATCAATGATGGAATCACCTATTAAATTCACATTAAGTTCAATCAGATAGGTCATTTAAAAACTGAACAAAAATTGTCCGTTACTTTTTTTATTACATTTTAGATTGCATATAGCATATAGGAAGATTTTTTTTTTTGGTTAATCTATATATTTTAAATCTTTTTCCTCTCTCTCATATCAGCAATCGTCAGTTTTGTTTATATCCTCATCTTAAGTAAGTTTTCGGAGACCATATATGTCGAAAAACTGAACTTCATATTTCCTGTTTTCTCAAATTTAAATAGAAAGTTTTGGCTGAGATTTGCAAGAAAATTGGTATTAAGTGTTTGAGAGAGACTCGAGTCACGAAAAGGGGAGGCGTAAGTTTTAGAATGCTGGGCGGAACTAACCAGTACTTAAGGTGAAAAACAAGATGCAAAAAAAAAGGGAATGAAGGGTTGTAAAAATGGGGTGAAAAGGATGTTTCATTAATCAGTAGTATTATCAGTGATGCTGTAGGGAAGGAGATGTGATCTTATGAAAAAAAATCATCAGGGAAATTGAGTAAATAAATTAAAAAAATTAAAAAACTAACTATCTTCTTATATGCGCCCTAAAACGTAAAAAGTAAACCTAAAGCATATCGATGGTGCAATCAGTCACTGAGTTCGTATTAATTTCAAAAAAAGATAGGACATCGATTGACCTACTCAACAAGATTGCCGGCGCCCTATCTTCCTTTAATGTGAATATGAACTCAGTGGCTGATTTCACATTCGATACGCTTATATATATTTTCTGCTTTTTAGGGCGCATATCGGAGAATATGTCTTTTTCAAAAATTTCAATTTATGTTTTCTTCTTTGTCACTAAAAATACCCATCTTCAGAAGCTTTCATTTAATATATGATTCATAGTCATGGACCATATTTCGCCTCCTCTTGTTTTGGACCCATGTTATTGGAGACATCAAAAGCTTTAATTTGAGATATAACTCGTTAAGGTTAACCCACAAAATTCCTGTTCTATTTCGGGGAGAAGGGTGAAAGGTAGTGGCATAATTCGGCGTAGTCTACGACGGTCCTCATATGAGCTTTTATCTGACACCTCAGTCGTAACTCTAGACCCTCTCTTTGAGAAGATATAGTAAAATAACGACTTTCCAATTACCTCTTGTTAAATGGGGGGGGGGGAGAGAAATCACGGGAGTAAATGTTTTATTGCCAATGACAACCTTTAAATTGGCACATAAGTCATTAAATCTGTCCATCGTGTTCGAAAGATATGGTGGAACAATTGTTTTGATAAGCACTCAAAGTGACAAATTAAGAAACGAAGATAGGTCAAAATGAAAAATAAAAGATACATGCTACTACAAATAGGACATGGAAAAGGCAGATTCGGGGGAGGAGACTTACGAGCTCGCTTAGTAACGTGAGTAGAATTAGGAAGAAAAAAATCCATGTTAATGATAGATCTGATTTGTCGGTATTATAGAGTTTACTTTTTTCTTCTATTGGTTAACTGATAATAGGAGGGAATGTTATTATATTTTATCTTCTGCTTGTCGAGAGCTGCTGCGTTACTTTTGTCAACATGCATGATATTATCGAAAAATGTTCGGACATTTTCGTGTATTAGAATGAAAAACCATATAAAACCTACTGAGATTTCAACCTTCTAACGGAGAAATATCACTGGGATTGAATTGATTATTTCATGCACATTCTCTAAATTTTGATTTTCGAAAATAATAATTTCATATTTAAAGAGTTGTGGAGGCTGAAGCATTGAAAAGCAGATTATACCTCAAAATATTTTTACCTCAAAAATTAACTAAATATTATAAATGACTTATTAAAATAAATTTAATTATAAAAGTTTATGTAATAATTCTTTCGGGTTTAATTAATTTCAAAGACAAATGTTAGGACATACGAGTATAACAGTAGTGTTTGCTGTTAAAAATTTTCAATTTAATAAATATTTTATGTGTGGAACGAATATAGTTTGAAAATCGAGATTTTGGGAGATTTGCTCCATATCAATTTTTCTTCGCTGCCATTTTTCGATACGAAGTTTATTCTCAAAATTAGGGTGCTTTGAGTACGTTTTTCCAATTTAAACAACACCGAAGTTTTCGAACACATTTGAAAAGAAAAGCAATTTTCTTGCTGTTTAAATCGCAGCAGTAAGGTTTTTTTTCATCATTTTTATATCTGTCTTCAGTTTGATGATACTACTTTTGACTTTATGCTTTCTATAGGAGGATTTGTCTAACTCATACTTCCCCGAGAAAGTCACTATTTGTACTCAGTGTGTCTGAACTTAATCTTGTGGAAACATTGAACTGGTTGGTTTGGTTAGCTGATGCCTTGGAATTTCTTCAGTTGCTCTTAGAGGCAGTAAATAAATGACGATGGCAGTCGATTGCATCGGAGTATATTTTCGGAGTATTATTTTTCTTCCTCCTTCTGCCTCCTTTTGATGTTAAGGGAAAGCACAAGAAAGATTTGTATTTTCTCTTGTACGTTGTTTGTAAGGAACAGTCTCAATTCTGGCAATATACTGGTAAGTGGCTGATCTGACTTTGATCATTACTATTTTAATACTTAAAACTTCAGTCAATCCGTAACGTATAAATAATATTCTCTGCATTATACTGATTATTTAAGTTGGGTTGTTTTACCTCTGAGCGGCACTTTTTTGCACACCATGGGCTAAATGGCCAGGTCACAAGGACCCCGAAGGCTCAGAGAAGGTTGGGGGAGGGGACCCACTGGAACAGCTGTTGGGAGACAGATGGTAGCCTCCCGTCAAGGCCATCCAGCGTGTTTTTTAAACTTGCACAGGGTATGGCTCTCCCACACACGGGGCCACGGCTTAACGTCCCATCTGACGGACGGCGGCCTTTCCAAGCCCATCGGTGTCCTCTACTGACCGTGGGCAGGGCGGGGAATTTTGCGGAGATAAATCTCCACGCTGACCCAGCTGGGACTCGAACTGGGAACTACAGATTACGAGCCTGGCGCGCTACCGACTGAGCCACCCCCGCCCCCTGATTATTTAAAAGTTATGTTGCTCAGGCGTGATGAAAAATGTTTTTTGTTTTTACGATTTCCGATGTTCTTCTCAGAAGAGTGTCGTACCCCATTTCCCAAAATGTGGACTCGACAGATATTTGGGACTCGATCGCTCCCCTAAGCTATGGCGGGAGCCCCTCGCTCCTATACTCGGCGCTCCCGCCATCTTCTTGTTTTCGTTGCTCTCATCCTCTGACCTCACTTTATCCTTCAGTTTTTACTTCCCAGCATTCGTGCTGGTGAGGCAGAAGCCCCCGGGCTACAGTTCTGGAACTTTCGGTGCAACTTGCCTCTTTGAAAAGAAAACAGGCCTGTCGACAATAATATCCCACATGTAACTCAGTGGAAAACTTGTTAAATATTCTTTTTAATTGTACATTGTATGAAATACAAAGAATTGCCTTATTTCTAAAACTGAAAGAAATTAAAAATTGAGGACTTCACAATGGTCATTTATTGGCACATGAAGATGAAAAGAGAAAAAATATATACACTCGTCCTTTTCTTACTTAAAAAATCATAGCTACCGCAAAGCATAATAAAAAGCTGCTAGATTCCATCAGTCATGCAGTCAAAAGGACTAGTAAATCCCCAAAACATATATACATATATTTTTGAACTCTGTGCTTAAAAAACTTTTTCTGTGACAGAAAATGGAAGAGCTGAACATGACAGGACTCATGTATTGTTGAAGAAATGTAAACTTATATTGCATAATTTTGGTTGTTTCTCGTCAACCAGTATTAGTTGTTGATAGTATGCTGGAATTGTATGTGTATTTCAGTTGTCATTTTATTCCTATTTTTCACCTGCTGCAGGATTTTTTAAAGCTTAAATAACTTCGCATTAAGTACTATTAAAACTTTCCGACAGCCCATGTATTTCGACTTACCCTGTAGTTCTTAAAGAGCTCGTTTCCAAACTCTCATTTAGCCATAGTTTAGTACCAAAACGAATACTTCCAGAGTGGGGAGCCTTTTCGCTCACCATCCCTCAGGATTCAGCCAGAAGACACATGCATGGGAAACATAATACTACGTTTTCCAGATAAACACATTTATTGAATCAGAATTTCCTCAAACACCGAAAGAGCGGCAGTAACAAGAACCTCAGTGGTGAGGAACAAAAGGTTTCGCACGGTGTGACCTAGGCCTACCCTTTCCATTAAACTATAGCCATTAAGTTTCGACTTACCCTATAGTTTATAATCCAAACTCTAAAAAATCGTTCATACTGCCTTTTATTCCTCTAAAATATTCTCTTTGTGAGACATAAAATATTTCCCCTTGGATTGTTTGCAGTCACATAGCCGACAAAAGTTCTCATAGATTGGCAGTTTACTACTACTACTACGTCCCAGAGCTGGTCAATGGATGGGAGTGACGTTCTCTCCATGCCCTACCCCCCGACTCTGTCAAGTGGTCCAAAAAAGACTATTTGTGCGCACTCTGTACCTTTCTTCTTCGCTCTTCAGACACGACACCGTGCAGTCCTCTTCCTCACTCATGCAGGATCCCGCGTGGATTACGACAAAATGCATGCGACCTGGGACCCAGAGATAACCGCCGGGGGTGAGCATGTCTCGTTTTTGACCCGCTGTGCCAGCAATAATTTAGGAAGACGCAAGCCTGACAACGTAACCTACTGATTAAGCTGTCCGGATGATCGGAGTGTAAACGGCACGAATAGTAGTAGGACTCTACACAACCCTTGTGTTGAAGAGAATGAGGTACAGCCATTTTACCTGTTTTGGTACTTTTCTCCCCAGTATAACTTGAAAGCTTATTCCCAAATCTGGCCTAGGTCACACTGTGCGAAACCGTTTGTTCCTCACCACTGAGTTCTTGTTACTGCCGCTCTTTCGGTGTTTGAGGAAATTCTGATTCAATAAATGGGTTTATCTGGAAAACGTAGTATTATGTTTCCCATGCATGTGTCTTCTGGCTGAATCCTGAGGGATGGTGAGCGAAAAGTCTCCCAACTCTGGAAGTATTCGTTTTGGAGCAAAGGTTTTTGCAGTTACAGACACGTTCGGCAGAATGCTGGGCGCGGCCACCGTGGTTAACACGTCATTTTTTCCCCTGTCCTTTTTTTTTTATTGTTTTCCCCTGACGTTTACCCACTCCAATCAACCGGAATTTGGCACAAGAGCACTGAAAGCAGTAATTTATTATTATTTTTTAAGATTAAGATAACCAATTTAAGAAATATATTTAAACCAGATAGTGAGACGTCCTAAAACATTTCTCCCCATTCCCCAAACTTTGAGCATTTACCCTATAGTAGTTAAATCACTGCCTCAGGTGTCGAACTACCAATGTTATAATGTTTGTGCATAAATCTGTAATTGTGTTGCAAAATTATTCACATTTGTAATAATCGTGGAAAAAGAGACAGCGATGTATTTGTGGAGACATCTTTCTATCACGTGAATCATTAAACATTATTATAGATCTTTAGTAGGCATGCTCAGAACACAAGAATTCTCTATGGCAGTGGTTCTCAAACTTTTATGTTTCACGTATCCGCTAACTATAGTTATAGTATAACAATGGGAATAAAATAAAACATATATATATAACATATATCTAGCGACTTTTGAGCTCTTATGGCTTACCCCAAAAGAATTTGCCGCATACCACTAAGGGGTACGCGTATCCCACGTTGAGAACCCCTACTCAATGGTCTTAAACATTGTTCACATTCATAACCTTTGTAACTTTTGAATCTTTACAGCTTTGTAACTTGCCTGTTTAAGTCATTATACCGCTGAAAACGTCGTCAAAGTTAATAACTCACGAAAAATTAATAGCTCATTCGGAAAATTGAACACCAACTGCTCTTATACAAATCTTTATGATGAGAATAATATATATATAGACGATTCTGAGTGCTTCACTTTGGAAAATTATTATAATTTCAACTTCAAAGGTTGATGCTCTTGAAAGGAATATTTTTAAGGAGAATCGTTTTGAAACGAATAAGTGAAACATAAATTTTTAGATCATTTTGAAGCATGACATAATAATTGCTAGTATATTCATGCTCGTTACTGGTTCACATGGTTTCGACGAAATGTTCAATTGCAAAGTGGCACTGACGAAAACATTTGATCATAAACTAAAAGTAAGACAGAGTGAACTACAGAACTACACACGTGCGGTATTGATCTTGAGCCCTCTCATTGTTTATATCTGTTACTGTCGTTAGCATCCGATAAATGCGCGTATTTATATACCCACAGCATTAATTGGTTTCTCAGACTATGTATCCGTTCAAAATAAGAAGAAAAATATTGAGAAAACGTATGCATTAATATATATAAGAGCTTTATTTGTACTATTAAATCTTATATACAGCTTACTTGAGTAAGTTATTTGTTCCTGCATTTGCTCTGTATATAATCTGTAGACCCCTTAAGATATTATAAATACAATTTCAAAAATTTTACTTGATAGTCCCTGCGATCAAGGATAATTTTATGTCTGTGTTTGAAATTGTGAATTGAGTCCTCACACCGTCTCCTTCGTCCCGAAAAATAACAGGAGAACGCATCACTCGTAAAAGGTAAGAAATAGATCCCACAACGTAAGCTTTGTAAGTTATGATGGTTATAAGGCACATCAAAATTTCTTTGCCACCTCCCCCCCACCTCAGCTGCTTCTCAAAAAATAAGGAATTCTCCTAAAAGGTAAGAGCTAGAGCAAAACATTCGATATACAGCTTCCTCTGATCTTGAAGAAACCCAAGAATCTTCCTCAACGCAACATTTTCTCTCTCACAAAACCTCCCCTTGCAAAAGCGTAAATGTACAAATAATTACTGAGATTAATAAGATTATCTCGAATATAAGCTTCTTACATAGAAAGAATCATAGGGTATCTCAATTTATGCTCTCTCACCTCTATAGGCTATCTCAAATTATACTCCCTCTCCCAAAAAAAGGATACATTTTTACGAGAACGGATATTATCAATTATATGTCAAACGAAAGCTTGCTACATGGATAATGTCATCTATTTTATATTTTAGAGAGTTTAATTGTGTTAAAAACCTGCGAAATGCCATGAAAATCGGCCTACTAAATAAAACAGAAGCAACTGCATCCCACTTTGTGCCTTAGCAGGAAAGGGGATACTTATTAGCCACTTTCCAGCTAAATTATTAGCATACATTAAGGCAAAATTATTTGCATACAATATTTTTTAATCACAGTTACGAAGATCTGTGTCCGTCAAAATTTTTTAGCGGAAATTAAAAAGAGAACTGTTATAGGTAAAATATTTCTCATTAAAAAAAACAATATAAAGGTTAAAATGGTATGTAAGATAAGTTAATAATAATAATTTTAGCATATAGAAAATTATCTAATTGTTTTTTAAATATATAGTGTTCGTCATCTGATTGATTTCCGATTCTTGATTGCATTTTTGAAACACTACGCCACAAGGTACAAAGTGCAAAAAAAAAAACATTTTACTTAATTTGCACCAGGAGGTCCGAATACTGTTTCTAAGGAGCCCAGTTATGTTCCTTTAAGGCAAAGAACGTTAGTTATCAGAAGCTGAAAAGTTGAATTTTGACCGTCCTTTCTGCATTTTTGAACTACGTGCACTGCTGAAAGCATAGGAATTCTAGGAGATAAAATAGTTCTACCCAGCGACGAATTTATGATCTGCATGGCCCTGCATGCATCCCATTTTTGGGCATCATATTCATTCACCTAAATAAAAGTGACCATGTTCGAAAATTGGAAATTCGATGATTCTCAGCCACACAGAGCCCTACTTCTGTACATACTGCAACTATCTTTAAATTCTCCCCTTGTCCTGCCAAAATCAATATATGCAACAGAAAAGTAAGTGTAGATTTCCCCTTCCTGGTGTCCGAGTGGTTACCGAGTTTGGTTACTGATCAAAGGGACATTTGAGTCAGGTTGTGGGATCTTCTAGGATCCAAATATCTCTCGTCATAAAAATTTAGCTCTCTAAAACTAGTTGCTATAACTTGGCTTTTGACCCCAGAGGAACCGCCGGATCCCAACCTTTACAATGTTTCTGAGATCTACGATCTGAAAAACCCTCATACACCAATTTTAGATCTCTAGCACCGATGGATTTATATTTCACCTTTGACCTGAGAAGGACCCTCCGGATCTAAAATTTCGTAACGTTTCCAAGATCTTTGATCTAAAATAACCCTAGTCATAAATTTTTATCTCTCTAGTACCAACAGATAAAATTTGATCTTTGACCTCGGAACATCTTCTGGACCCAAAACTTTCGTAGCCTTTCTGAGATCTGTAAACATAAAGATCAAGTGAGACCAATTGTTACGTTTCTAGTACTCCTCGTTCGCAGATTAAGGTTTGGCATTTATGTGACTCTATTTGACCTTGAAAGAACTTCGGAGCTTCGAGATCTAAGACCCGGATTACTCCTAGATGCAAAGTTTCAGAGCGCTAGCATTTCTACATCATAGTTAGAATTAGCATGATCCTCTGTCACTAACTCTTTAAATCACTCACAATCGTCTCAACAGGGTGATTTCGAAAAGTCTAGTCAAACTTTGGAAACGGGTGCTACTGCGCGTAGTGATAAAAATGTTCCTATGAACAAAATAGGCCAGAAACGCTTCCCTTCCGAGTTATAACACATTTTGAGAGTTCAAGTAATGAATCCTATAAAGTTAATTAATTTTTATTTCAGTTATTACAGTACATTCTAAAGTACTGATGAGAACAACTATGCAAGACTGCATTAGAACAAGAGTGCGAAATATCCTACCTGAGCAGCGTGTACGCCTCATAGCGTCTTGTCATCGGCGGTCAAACACGTTCAAAACGTTCCGGAGTGTTCTGAATTCTTTGACAACCATCCATGATCCGTTCATGGAAAGCTTGTGTTTTAGGAAACTTGGTAGCATAAATATCGATCTTAATATTTCCCATAAGAAGAAATACAGTAGATTCAAACTGGGAGTGCATGCAGCCAATGCAATTAATCCACCTCTACCAATCCAATGGGCAGGATATAAATGATGGAAATCGCTCAGAAGTACTGAGATTTTGCCAAAGCATTTTCATACATCTACTATGCCGTCAGACATGCAAATTCATCCAGAATCATACCTTTCACAGGCGTCGTTACTATCACTCTCTAAAGTATTATAATTCATAGGGGAAGTGTTTCTGGCTTAATGTTCGTAAGAATGTTAGTTATCCTATGAACAACAAACGCAACATAGAAATTGAGATAAGATCTATAAACTATTCTGCATTTATTAAATGCACAGTATTAACACAAATATTTTTTGCGCAAATTAATTACATTTACATTACGCAAATTAACTCCTTAACCATTGTTTCATCCGGCCTTCTTGTCCTAAAATTCATAGAGGAGCAATCGTTCTTCTTATTAGGGAGAACTAACAAGTGAACATAGATGTCTTCGTTATCATAGGACTCGAAGCAACAACACGGTAGGTCTTCAGGATCTGTCGATGTATTGTAAGCAGATGATGAATTCATGATGTTCCGTGAGATATGTTTGCGATTCACTAGAATAAAAGTCCCGTTTCATTCTTTTCAGCTCACTAATTACGTTTCTTCGTGGATGTCTCCAGGTAGAACAAAGATTTCCTCTCGTCATAAATAATTTCACAGCTTCTGTAACTTCAAAAATACATTTTATAGTAATAAAAATCTCTATCCAAACCTAAAAATTTGAATTTTCCGACACCACCCATTCCTACATAGCACTAGAGACAGCCTCTTTAACAAATTGCTCGATTGCTGCGGGGTGCTGATTTCCGAGACAAGAGAATCATCCTTGGTTCTGTGATCATATTCAATTTTAAGAAATGATAAATGATTGGACGTTTAAATTGGAAAACCAAAAAATAATAATAATGAAATTAACAAATAGCCAAAGTCAAGATAAAACATTCGTAACTACAAGACGAATTTTTTTGGTAAGAATACAGCAAGTGAACATATAGCCTAACCCTAAGATTAGTAAATAAATATAAATAAATATAGAAACAAAAAACATTATATTTTCATAGCAAATCATACTAACTGAGCTGTTTGTGTTCCACGTATAAAATCTCTCTTGTCATTTGTTTATGCTCAACGTCATGTGTAAGAGCCTTGCTTTTGTTAACTATTCTATAACGTTTATTTATATCTCGAACCTAATCCCCTTTACTCCAGCAGGAGCTTTTATCATCTACTAAATTAGCCTTAATTGGCATAGTAATTCGGGAAATAACTATTGTTCCTGAGAGCAAACTTTCTGTACTGAGGCACGAGTCAACTGTAACGGATCTAGAGGTCCAGGGGCCAGAAGACGATAATCATTTAGGGACCCTATGGTGGTAGTTGAAACGATCTGTAATGTTATGAGAGCAATTCACAGAACGATTTGGGGATCACTGGGAAGCCGGGGCGCTAAGGGGCCACTTACTCTGCTTTATCGGTAAAATTACCCTTTCTAGTCAGCAATGATTTCGGTCATACAAGTGCATGTTCTCATTCGAGAAAGAGAATTAAACTTTGGAGTAGTTTCCAGGATTCATCTCTATAATATTTCTTCAAAAGGAAAAAAAAATCGTTACTTGTTCCGTGAAATGAAGAAATGACCAGTAATATTTTATCTCCAGAAATGAGCTATAGAAATTCCACCAAAAGTATCATTCTATTCAGATTACTTCTTCCCAATTATCTTATCTATACTACTCAAGCCATCTCTTTCGGTACTGTTTAGTTTTCATTTGGAATTGTAAGGCACAATGGCCAAACTGGAGGAAAGATGAAAAACTTCAAATTTTTTTCATCATTAGTTCATTCGATTTCTTTCTACTTTAAAAATGTTTTGTGTTTTCATCACATTAATCCACTAACCTGTAAATCAAATTCTGTACCAAATAAATAGATAGTCATTGTGTAACTCAGTGGTTCTTAACTTTTCATGCTTCACGTACCCCCTGGAAATGTGTATGTAACTGGCGTACCCCTTGTATAGATAGATAAAACTATAGTTATAGTATAACAATGGGAATAAAATAAAACACACATATATATATATACACATTCAGTTTTGTATTCATTAATTATATATATATATATCGATAAACACAAAAAATAATATAAACAATTTAACAAAATGTTAAAAATGTTTAAAAATGGTTAGCAAAATATTTGGACTCGGCGATCACCTGTTCGTGTAGGTCGGCTCTCAGGTAGGGAAGGGAGGATTGACAAACGTGTGCAGACATGAACTACAGCGCCGCGCATCGTCTCTCAGTCTCAGAAATTAATTAGTAGTGTTGCCAACTTAGCGACTTTGTTATTAGATGTAGCAACTTCTAAGCTCTCACGGCGTATCCCAAAAATTTTCACCGCGTACCCCAAGTTGAGAACCAGTAGTCTAACTGTTTATGATATTTCTGGAGTACTGTAACTTCGATCTACTTCAATACATTACTTTCTGTCCTTACTTAATTTTTAAACTACGGGTTTCTGGAGTCTGTTTCCACATTCTTAGTCATTTACCGTAATGTTTTCCTCATTCACTTTTCAAATCGATTTCTAGAGCCTCGTAATCTCGATCCCTTTCTAGACATTTTGTTTTCATTTTTAACTTTATATTTTTTTAAAGGACCGATTTCTGGAATCCCATAATCTCGATCCCCTTGCACTTGTTGCTTTTCGTTCTTTTCCTCTTCCACTTTTCAGAGGATCGATTTCTGGATCCCCGTAATCTCGATCCCTTTCTAGCCATTTTTTTATTTTCTTTTTTCACTTTATATTTTTTTAAAGGACCGATTTCTGGAGCCCCATAATCTCGATCCCCTTGCACGCGTTGCTTTCCATCCTTTTCCTCTTCCACTTTCAGAGGACCGAGTTCTGGAGCCCCGTAATCTCGATCCATTTCTAGCCATTATTTTTGTTTCCTTTTTTCACTTTATATTTTTTTAAAGGACCGATTTCTGGAGCCCCATAATCTCGATCCCCTTGCACGCGTTGCTTTCCGTCCTTTTTCTCTTCCACTTTGCAGAGAACCGATTTCTGAAGCCCCGTAAACTCGATCCATTTCTAGCCATTTTTTTATTTTCTTTTTTCACTTTATATTTTTATAAAGGACCACTTTCTGGAGCCCCATAATCTCAATCCCCTTGCACGTGTTCCTTTCTGTCCTTTTTCTCTTCCACTTTCAGAAGACCGATTCCTGGAGCCCCGTAATCTCGATCCCTTTCTAGCCTATTTTTGTTTTCTTTTTTCAGTTTATACTTTTTTAAAGGATCGATTTCTGTAACTCCATAATCTCCATCCTCTTGCACGCGTTGCTTTCCATCCTTTTTCTCTTCCACTTTCAGAGGACCGAGTTCTGGAGCCCCGTAATCTCGATCCATTTCTAGCCATTATTTTTGTTTCCTTTTTTCACTTTATATTTTTTTAAAGGACCGATTTTTGGAACCCCATAATCTCCATCCCCTTGCACGCGTTGCTTTCCGTCCTTTTTCTCTTCCACTTTCAGAGGACCGATTTCTGGAGCCCCGTAATCTCGATCCCTTTCTAGACATTTTTTTGTTTTCTTTTTTCACTTCATATTTTTTTAAAGGACCGATTTCTGGAGCCCCATAATCTCGATCCCCTTGGACGCATTGCTTTCCGTCCTTTTTCTCTTCCACTTTGCAGAGAATCGATTTCTGGAGCCCCTTAATCTCGATCTCTTTCTAGCCATTTTCTTTTGTTTTCTTTTTTCACTTTATATTTTTTTAAATGACCGATTTCTGGAGCCCCATAATCTCGATCCCCTTGCAAGCGTTGCTTTCTGTCCTTTTTCTCTTCCAATTTCAGAGGAACGATTTCTGGAACACCGTAATCTCGATCCCTTTCTAGCCATTTTTTTTTTCTTTTTTCACTTCATATTTTTTTAAAGGACCGATTTCTGGAGCCCCATAATCTCGATCCCCTTGCACGCGTTGCTCTCCGTCCTTTTTCTCCTCCACTTTCAGAGGACCGATTTCTGGAGCCCCCTAATCTCGATCCCTTTATAGCCTTTTTTTTTGTTTCCTTTTTTTAGTTTATATTTTTTAAGGACCGATTTCTGGAGCCCCATAATCTCGATCCCCTTGCACGCGTTGCTTCCGTTCTTTTTCTCTTCCACTTTTCAGAGGAACGATTTCTGGAGCCCAATAAATCGATCCCCTTGCACGCGTTGCTTTCCATCCGTACTCTCTTTCAAACAACGGGTTTCTGAAGACTGGCTCTATATTATCAGACGATTTCCGTAATCTTTTCCTATTCCACTCTTCAGAGGACCGATTTCAGGAGCCCCGTAAATTCGATCCATTTCTAGCCACTTTTTTGTTTCTTTTTCACTTTATATTTTTTAAAGGACCGATTTATGGAACCCCATAATGTCGATCCCCTTGCACGCGTTGCTTTCCGTTCTTTTTCTCTTCCACTTTGCAGAGGACCGATTTCTGGAACCCCGTAATTTCGATCCTTTTCTAGCCATTTTTTGTTTTCTTTTTTCACTTTATATTTTTTTAAAGGACCGCTTTCTGGAGCCCCATAATCTCGATCCCCTTGCACGCGTTCCTTTCTGTCCTTTTTCTCTTCCACTTTTCAGAGGACCGATTTCTGGAGCCCCGTAATCTCGATCCCCCTGCACACATTGCTTTCTGTCCTTTTTCTCTTCCACTTTCAGAGGAACGATTTCTGGAGCCCCATAATCTCGATCCCCTTGGACGCGTTGCTTTCCGTCCTTTTTCTCTTCCACTTTCCAGATGACCGATTTCTGGAACCCCTTAATCTCGATCTCTTTCTAGCCATTTTCTTTTGTTTTCTTTTTTCACTTTATATTTTTATAAATGACCGATTTCTGGACCCCGTAATCTCGATCCCCTTGCACGCATTGCTTTCTGTCCTTTTTCTCTTCCACTTTTCAGAGGACCGATTTCTGGAGCCCCGTATTCTCGATCCCCCTGCACGCATTGCTTTCTGTCCTTTTTCTCTTCCACTTTTCAGCAGACCGATTTCTGGAGCCCCATAATCTCGATCCCCTTGTACGTGTTGCTTTCCGTCCTTTTTCTCTTCCACTTTTCAGAGGACTGATTTTTGGAGCTCCGTAATCTCGATCCCTTTCTTGCCATTTTTTGTTTTCTTTTTTCACTTTATATTTTTAAAGGACCGATTTCTGGAGCCCCATAATCTCCATCCACTTGGACGCGTTGCTTTCCGTCCTTTTTCTCTTCCACTTTGCAGAGGACCGACTTCTGGAGCCCCTTATTCTCGATCTCTTTCTAGCCATTTTCTTTCGTTTACTTTTTCAATTTATATTTTTTTAAATGACCGATTTCTGGAGCCCCATAATCTCGATCCCCTTGCACGCATTGCTTTCTGTCCTCTTTCTCCTCCACTTTTCAGAGGACCGATTTCTGGAGCCCCATAATTTCGATCCCCCTGCACGCATTGCTTTCTATCCTTTTTCTCTTCCACTTTTCAGAGGACCAATTTCTGGAGCCCCATAATCTCGATCCCCTTGCTCGCGTTGCTTTCGGTCCCTTTTCTCTTCCACTTTTCAGAGGACCGATTTCTGGATCCCCGTAAACTCGATCCCTTTCTAGCCATTTTTTTGTTTTCTATTTTCTATATATTTTTTTAAAAGAGCCGATTTCTGGAGCCCCATAATCACGATCCCTTTGCACGTGTTGCTTTCTGCATTTATATGTTTTTTTACGAAGTATTTCTGTTGTTTCACGTAGGTTCCCTGTATCTTTCCTTCATATTCCTTTTTCACTTTTTAGAGAACCGCTATTTGGAACCCCATCATGTCTTCACACATTCTCTCCTTTTCCATCTTCCACTTCTAAAAAATCAGATTTTTCTCAGCAAACCTCTCCACCCTGCTCACTGTCTCTAGGCCGCACTGATGGGCTTAGAAAGGCCACCTTCCCTCGGATGGGACTTTAATCCGTGGCACTGTGTGCAGGAGATCCATATCCTGTGCACGTTAAAGATCACACTAAATGGCCTTGACGGGAGGTTACCCTCTTTTTCCTAACAGTGTTCCAGTTGGTTCCCCTCCCCAACCTTCTCTGAGCCTTTGGGGTCCTTGTTACCTCGCCATTTAGCCCATCGTGTGCAAAAAGTGCCTCTCAGAGTCAATCCACCCAACCTTAAAATAATCAGCCATTGGTTTCAACGGCAAACCAAAGGAAAGGTTATTTATTTTGTCATGCTCTGTCTGGCCAAGTTACTATGAATATCACATTGTATGACAAGTACCGTGATACTTGCCAATGCATGCAAAATTGTTTCCTCAACTTAGTGTGTTCTGCATTGATGCGAAGTCCTATAAAAGTCGTTAAGCATGGTGGAACACCCTGTCAAGTGCTTCATAGGCCAAAAAGGCTAATCTGATTTAATCTAGTAATAAAGCTGACAAGCGCAACTACTAAGTAAGCGTTGCTTACTTAGTAGTTGCGCTTGTCGGCAAACACAAATGTTAATGAACCTGACAAGAAAGCAATGAAACTAACGACAACTAGCAATAAAACCGACCAGAACACCTATCAATAAACTGCTAGAACAACTAGCAATTAAACTGTCAAACACAATATAGCAATAAAGCTGAAAAGAACAGAAGAAGCACTAAAGCTGAGAAAACGACCAGCTATAAAGGTAACAATCAAAAGTTACAATGCAGCTGACAAGAAAAACTAGCAATAAAGCTGACAAGCATAATTGGCAATAAAGCTGGCAGAAACAATTTTTTGAACCTGAAAAGAACAGCAATAAATCTAGCGAGAACAACTAGCGATAAAACTGATCAGACTAACTATGAATAAAGCTGATAAGAACAACTAGGAATAAAGCTGATAAGAACAACTAGGAATAAAGCTGATAAGAACAACTAGGAATAAAGCTTATAAGAACAACTAGGAATAAAGCTGATAAGAACAACTAGCAATAAATCTGACAAGAGCAACTTGCAATATAACTGACAAGAACAACTAGCAATATTACTGACCAAAACAACTAACAAATGAAGCTGGCAAACACAACTAACAATAACGCTGAAAAGGAAACCAAGCAGACACAAATATTAATGAACCTGACTAGAACAGCAATAATACTGACTAGAACAATTAACTGACAAAGACTGACAAAGAACAACTAACAATAAAGTTGACAGGAATAACTAGCAATAAAGCCGACAAACACAAATAAGTCAGAAAGATATTCTTCAGCTAAAACAGGAAAATGACCCTGACTTGCTAAGCTACATGCGCGATTTAGTAGTTGTGGTTTGAGAAATTTAATTATCTATGGCAAGCATAACGCCGTTTACGACAATTTCCTTCAACGTTGAAATGACTATTAATTATTATATAGGAACTACTTCGAAGGCAAAAAACATTAAACAAAGCGTGGTTAACCAGGAAACTACTGTAATCGTAGAGGCATGCTGCAGTGTTTTATCGTTAAAAACACCACCTGCAGTTACCTTTTTCGACGGTTCCTATGATAATATTTGTTCTTTAATTTTCCGAGATATAACATAGGAAAATTAAAATTTCCTTCAGAACAAATGGATCGTGTTAATCCCGAGTTAGCGAGAAGTGGATAGAACTGGTGTCACTGAGATAAAAATACATCTAAATACAAATTAATAAAATATGAGAGCCTATTGCTATTTATTAAAATAGAAATTTATGTAATGTTTATTTGAACTATTTTTTCAACATTTATTAAGTTTATGACTAAGTTTTGATGAACCACCTTCTTTGAGAAATAATAAAAAACATCTGGATTCAACTGGAACATTATAATTTTTTAGGACAATTCATTCAGACATTCTAGCTACCATCACCACCCGTTTTAAAACAAACCATCACTTTACAATAAAAATGGCGAACGCTAAGAAGCAACTGTGTCATTAGAATCAATAATTAGTCAAATTAGGATAAAAAATCTAAATATTTTAAAGTATTTTTGATAAATCGATTCCTACCTTATCACTGCTTGCCTTCATGGCTCCGTGCTGTCCTCGAATCAGGACTGCCTAAGCAATAGTTGGATGACAAAGGAATTGTTTAGGAAAAAGGCTGAACAATGTTTCCTCCTGTAATAATGGGAAGAGACATTGTTATTTCAAAGAGATATTGTTCAGTTCTCTCTAAATTCAAATTTGGCTCTTCATTATTGGATCAAATGACTGGTTTTGAAATTCAGTTATTGTTTTTCAAATGACATTTTCATTTCAAAATATTAAATAAAATATTTATAAGTAACTTATTGAAATAAAAGATATTTCTTTTATGATATTATTACCATATATAACATTACACCACTGCCTAAGGAAGGTGACGGGGCTATAACATAGCATGAACCATATTATCTGATGCTAAACAAATATTTTTTTTACATAGTGTACATGTGAGTAGGGCCGGATCTAGGGGGTGGGGGGTCATGTCGTTTGCCTTTCAGAATAATGATAAGGAAATTGTGGCAGAAAAGATATTAAACCTATATATACAGGGTGTCTCAAGAATATAGGTACAAACTTTTAGGGGAGGTAGATGACATTTAAAGGAATGAGAATTGCATAGGAACCCATAACCGGAAACGTCACCGTAAGTCAATAGGCGGCACTGTCCATCAGTGCGCTAGAGGGGAAATTTCGGATTTCCTCATTCGAGCGGTAGAAGGCTTACGGAAAACATACAAAGGTATTCGAACAGGGAGCTGGCAGACATGCACTTAGTGTATGGAATTGCTGAGGGCAACGGACGAGCCGCTCAACTAATGTATCAAGAACGCTTCCCACACACACATGTACCGGACCACCGTTTGTTTGCGCATGCACATCAAAATTTGTGCGATTATGGGTCAAACTTCGAGCATCTGCTGTAACATTATGAAATGTATCATCTAGTATGCCATTTGTAATAATTATGTCCAATAAATGTTTTCCCATTAATCACTGTATTGTGTCCTTTCAGATCTTGTACGTCTGCTACCACTTTCCCATGACGTTTCCGGTTATGGGTTCCTATGCAATTCTCATTCATTTAGATGTTATCTACCTCCCCTAAAAGTTTGTACTTATATTTTTGAGACACCCTGTATATAATAAAGTTTTCAAGAAATTTCTTAAAACCTTTAAAATGGGGTGAAAGGTTATATTGAATTGGACCCTATCACCTTTTACTGTTTTCCGGCTCGATTGAGTTTCCTTTTCCGGCCCCATTTTTTTTCTAGATCCGGGACTGCTTATCAGTATACGGAATATGTTTACCCACCCCCTCTCCGCTCAAGAAAGAGTGTGTTCGTTTTCTTTTTTACCTAATCTTGTGATTTACGCAATTTGCCATTTTTAGAGCAATGCAGTAAATATATTCTAGAATGTAAGTTCAACTGTGAAGAAATGTTTCAGGGAATTTTATTCCTTTTCTTTCCAATGTAACTTGCCTAAATCTTGATTATTTCACTGTTATATTACTAAATTTTAATTTCGATTTCGAAAATTTAACATTTTTGGTAATTTAAGTAGAAAAATCACTGAACAATGGGTATTGTTTTGACGAAATTCTAAGAAAGTTGTGCGTCGATTTTAAAGCGTCAAATTTATAAGCATGGATTTCTCAAGACTGAACACATAGATAAAAAAACAACCACAACGACCATTCGTATTAGTAGGAAGACCACGCCGCTGCACCAACTGCCAACCCTATGGGCATTCAGCTAAAACTTGTCGCAGTGAAACAACGTTATAATTGGTGCTGAGACGAACATGCCTCCAATCTATGCCATGCACCCACTCCTTATTGTTTATGGATACAAGAAAAGGAGATATTAAACTACAAATCAACAAATCGTGTTTCCTATCAAGAGGCAAGGAATAAGATTATTAAAGGCAAAACATCATATGCATTTGTCGTGAAAAAACAGATTACACCAGACAATTCTAACAACATTGTTAACACATCATGGATTGAAACACTTCAGAAAACTATTAAAGAGAGCATTACAAAGATAATCTCGAATGTAAAAAATGTTTCTCTTTAGTGCAGTTATCGCATCTGGGGTAATACTCGGTCAAACATCTAAACAATTATTGATAACAGAAACATCACCTAAAATTGGAAATTCTGATGTGTTATCAATAAATAAACATTCTTCATGTGTTCAATCAGCAACTCTTCAAATGAATTCGTCAGGAAATAAAAACAACTTAACCCAACAAAAGAAAATCATCTCAAAACCTCTAGAAACGGAAGTTAACCCTATGGAATATAACAACAATTTTCCATCAATTTCAAACAATAAAATACATAACAAAATTACTTCCAAAGGCGTAAAATCTCAAAAATGCTCGAAAATCAAAAGCTTCAGCCGCAAAAAGGTTTACCACTTCTAATTTATTTTCTCCTTCGATATATGACAATGGAACTCTCATAGCATATTTGCAAACTCTCATTTTCTCCAAATTCTTGTGGTATTGAAACTCCTTCCATTATTTGCATTCAAGAAACTTGGCTAAGCCTTCTCTCCGATTCCGCCTTTCGGGATGTACAATATTCCTCTCCGATCAACAAGACGGCCACATAGGTGGTTTACTTTCTGCTGTACACAAAGACTTTCCATGTGAACTGTTAATTCCTAATGCTATTCCTAATTTAAATACAGGGCAACTTCAAGTAGTTTCTATTTCCCTACCTACAGGGAATTTAATTGCGGCGAACTGCTACATACCTAAAGGAGAGGATGCAATCAAAATTCTGTTATCTATCTACTACTTAACACAACTTGGACATTATTTTAGAAGACTAATGCCCATCATCCAATGTAGGGATCTATAACTTTCTTACCGCTCAGGAGAGATGGTAAAAGATTGGATAATTCAAAATAACTGGTGTTTGCTCAATGATGGATCCCTTCCCTGTTTTAGTACCGCAACATGATCCGCTATCGATTTAACTTTATACACACCAAACTGGCATAGTCGGTGCTCATGGAAAACCACCTCTCCCATCTGGGGAATCGACCAATTCCCTATTCTAATCAAATTAAAGCCTACCACAAATAAATTCTTACCACCTGGAGAATCTACTTACCAACGTAGTTTTACGAACTGGAAGCATTTTTCCAACATCCTTCTACAACAAGACTGCAATCTCACCGAAAAGTCGTACGAAGATCTAATTTCAACACTACAATCAACTTTGCGACTTTCTACTCAAGTTGAACAATTACCAACAACTCGATCTCCAGAGTGGTGGACGCCAATTTGCCGCAAAAGCTTTACAGAAACAAAAGCGAGCCTTTAACACCGCAATTCTCTCAGAAGAGATGACTGAATTGCTTATAGAGAAGCAGGCGCAGTTCTCCGGTGCACCATTCGCACTGAAAGTTCTCATTACTGGGCAAGAATGAGTGAAAAAATTTCTTCCCATCTGATTTATATCGTATTTACCGAAAGTTTCGGACAGCGATTAACCAAGAGCATAATGCTCAGTTTTATAAAATAATGGTCTGTTCTACCCCATGAACTGACGCAAGGGAACAGGTAGAAATATTTGTTAATCACTTCACAAGAAGACTCCCTCAACAAACAGAAGGTTTAATCTCTACATTCAAATTCAAATTAATTTTCAATAAGTATTATCTATCATTATTTTACATAAAAAATTCCACTAAGCCGAAGCTTATCAGCGGGAATGTACATATATGGTTTTACAGATATGATCTAGATTATATCAGTAGTACATAAAATGAAGGAGAGAAAAAAAAAAGAAATCAAAGGCTAATTATTCGACTGTTGTTGACCCACCATTTACCTTTGCAGAATTAAAGATAACACTCAGCGGCCAAAGAAACACTGCACGTGGAATAGACCTCCTGAACATTATCAGATGCAATTTCTTAAGTTGCTTAATCAGCCATGGGACACTGGGAACATTCCACCTTCTTGGAAAACAGCTATAATCATTCCAATCCCGAAGCGGGGACTTAAGCATGACACAGTGTCTGCTTTCAGGCTAATTGCTCTTTTATCTCATGCAGCAAAAATTCTAGAACGACTTATTTGGCATCGACTTGGGCGAATATTTTTAAAGTATAAAATTTTTTCTGAAGAAATGCATGGATTTTTACCACCGAAGAGCACAATGCATGTTTTGGCCCCTCTATATATTTTGATTAATGAAACATTGAAACGATGACATTTTTGTATATTATTAAAACTGGATATTTCACAAGCATATGATTCAATTGATTTAGAAGCTCTACTCAGGAAACTCCAAGCAATAGGTTTTCAAGTAAAAAATCATTACATGGTTCAGAGCATATCTTCTTAATCGAATAATCATGGTGTGATGGAGAAACATTCAATCTTCCATTAAAATTCAACCACTTGGTTTACCTCAAAGTAGTGTTTTGTCGCCATTTTTATTCAATATCTATTTTCAGGGTCTTCCAAGTCTCATAAAGTCACCTTGGAAAATGGCTATATACGCAAATGACATCACATTATACTGCAGTGGATCTAACATTGAATATCTACTAAAAAAGTGCCAACACTCTTTTAATGTCATCTCTCAGTGGTTTACAGACTGGGACCTACATTATCTGCCACAAGGAGTTCAGCCCTTTCAATCAGCCGTCGTCGACATTTAAAACTTACGAAGTTAAATATTAAAACAGAACAGGTTCCACGGACTGGCAACATAAAAATACTCGGTATAAATTTTCAAAGCAGTGGCTCACTGCAAACTCGCTTTCAACAGCTTAGGAATATAGGCATTCGACTATTAAACATAAATTGCAGTTTAGCTTCACCACGCACAAGTCTTCATCGCCGTCCTTCACTGCAGCTTGTCAATGAACAATCAAAACAGCTTTTACCTTATGGTGCTCCAATTATAATATCTCCTCCAACCCAGTTATTGGAATTCCATCTTTCCAATATAACGTGCGGCGCTTCGAGCAGCTATAAGTTTATCTACAGCTACACCTCTTCCTTTACTTCATGCTGACACTGGAACAGTTACACTTCAAGCGTATGCTAAACATCTGGCAATCTGGCAATCAATAAAAGAAAAGACATCACCAATCTCTTCACTGTACAGAAACATTTGTAGAGAACCTGAATTTCTGAAATTCTATAAATGGTCAAAACAAAGAACTCCTTTTTCGTCATTGACTAATCATTGGATGGAAGAAAACAATATTTTCCAACAAATAGCCATTAAACCACTCTTTGATCTCACACCCTGGCTACCAATGTCTTAT
Source organism: Ryuthela nishihirai (assembly GCA_038380435.1). Lineage (NCBI taxonomy): Eukaryota > Metazoa > Arthropoda > Arachnida > Araneae > Heptathelidae > Ryuthela > Ryuthela nishihirai. The sequence goes on along the minus strand of JAWZYU010000019.1, from coordinate 14,403,974 downwards.
GAAATCATTACTGAATCTGTCGACTTTCAACGAGAACTTGGACTTTCTCTTTCTGACAAGGACCTATAATCAACATTTAATTCTGAAATTCTATCCACGTGGGCGGACGCCATCAGGATTGATACAGACGCTTCTCGAGCAGGATCCCACACTGGAATTGGAATCGCTTGCCAAAATTACAATTATCAACATTCCGAACGTCTTCACGACCATGCATCTATTTTTTCAGCTGAGGTATTTGCCATTCATAAAGCTGTTGCAAATATAATCAAAGCTCCTGATAAATATTTAATTCTCTCTGACAGCAAATCAGCATTAATAGCTTTACAAAATGCCAAAATCAAATCACTTACAGCAATATTGAATTTACATCAAACATTAATCTTTTCTGCTGCTCAGGGTTCATCAATCACAATACTTTGGCCCCTGGGTCACCGAGGCATTCCTCTCAATGAAGACGAAGATTCCCTTGCAGAAAAGGCTCTTGACATTTCTTATATTCATCCGGATTCACCATCTTATGCAGAAGGTATATTAGGTATATGCAAACAATCTTTCATTGACAACCATAGAGAAGAATGAGACTCCTCAGCTGTAAGTGATATATATCCACACATCTCTCTATTTCCAAAGCCTTTGGACATGGGTATTTCCTTCAGGCATGGATACTCTTATCACTAGATTAAGACTAAATGTAGCAGCGCTACAAGATATCCAGTTTCTAAGTCAGCTTAGTAATCTAGCATGTGGAGAGCTTGAAAACGTTTGACATTTTCTTCTACAGTGCCAAAGAAATGACAAAAGTCGTTCCTTAATGATCAGTTACTTCGGATCACAAGGACTACATACGAATGCACCTTATGTGATTTATTTTTTCTTTATCTTCAAAGATTTTTTATCCTGTACTTGAACTTTTCATCAGTCAATCCACAGATTTTAAAAACTACATCCTTTTTCCTGAAAATTTTTGCTTTCTCAGCAATAGCGGACATTATCTGATCTTCTTCTAGAACTCATTGCATGACTTTTGTTAAAATTTGGGATCAAAAGTCAATGGTGCTAAATATCCCCCCCCAAAAAAAAAAAACATTTTAACAACAACAACAAAAAAATCGTAAAACGCGCTAAAAAAATAGCAGTTCTGCCGTTTCATATTTAGTGATCCGTAAAAATATATATATTAAAACTACTCAACGTTTGAAAAATGCCAATTTTAGTATTTCATTAGTACCAATCAAACTAAAAAAAGAGTTTTCGAATTATCATTTTCATTGGTTTCAATCGAAATTTCATGACGTTCACATTCCACCACCAAAAATTTCATATTTCTATCATTAATACCTCGTTGCAATATTCGTTTGAAATTTTGGAATTTTCAAACTTTCGCACTGTTAGAGGACGCAATTATAGTGTTCGAAAGATTCCGAAGTGCGAATCATAATATTTTTATCAATTCCTATCTAACCCTGAGAAGACGCTTTTTATTTATCTCTAAATACAAACAATTACCTGCTAAAAAATTATGTTCCTCCTGGGTCTAAGAGGTCAATATATTGTTGCCAATGAAATATCATGGCGTTCACATTCCACCACCAAAATTGAAAATTTCTAGCATGAATACATAGTTTGCAATATTCGTTTGAAATTTTGGAATTTTCAAAATTTTCCACAACTAGAGTACGTAATTATAGTAATCACACGTAATTATAGTTGTAGAGAAATTCTGAAAGTGCTTATCGTAATATTTCATCGATATCTTCCAACACTAAAATATTTTTTACTTTTTATCTGTAAATAAAAAAGTTCGATGCCTACAGATGGATAGACAGAAGACAAGTTGGGTTGTTTGGGTTGTTTTACCTCTCAGCGGTACTTTTTTTGCACACCATGGGCTAAATGGCCAGGTCACATATACCCCGAAGGCTCAGAGAAGGTTGGGGGAGGGGACCCACTGGAATAGCTGTTGGGAGACAGATGGTAGTCTCCCGTCAAGGCCATCCAGCGTGTTCTTTAAAGTGCACAGGGTATGGCTCTCCCGCACACGGGGCCACGGCTTAACGTCCCATCCGACGGACGGCGGCCTTTCCAAGCCCATCGGTGTCCCCTACTGACCATGGGCAAGACGGGGAATTTTGCGGACATAAATCTCAAAGCTGACCCAGCATGGGACTCGAACGTGGGAACTACAGATTACGAGCCTGGCGCGCTACCGACTGAGCCAACCCCGCCCCTAGACAGAAGACAAAGCGAAACTATTATCTCGTTTTCTATGAAAACCAGATAAAAAAATAACTCTCCCTGAAGCGGTGGCGATATTCTGCACACTCCTATATGCAGGGGCTTAGTTATGGAGGTGATGGGGGTGGCTTCCCCCAAAGTAATTCGTAGTTGGCAAAATTCGAAGTGACTTCATAAAATCTAGGTGAGTTGTGAAAATTTGTAACTTTTTTTGCAAAATTAAGGGGAGTTAGCAAAATATAGACAACTTGGCAAAATCTAGGATAGTTGTCAAAATCGAGGTAACTTGGGAAATCTAGGGCAATTGGGAAAATGGAGGCCGCAAAGTCTAGAGCAGTTGGCAAATTTCGAAGCCACTTAGTAAAATACAGGTGAGTTGGTAAAATCGGGACAACTTGGCAAAATCTTGGAGAGTTGGCAAAATTCGGAATGACTTGGCAAAATTCAAGTGAGATGTAAAAATTTGAATCTTTTTTCTGTAAAATTATGGCGTGTTGGCAAAATCGAGGCAACTTCGCAAAATCTAAGAAAGTTGGCAAATCTTGGGGAGGCGACAAAATTCGGAATGACTTGACCAAATCGTAAGGAGTTGTAAAATGTAATTCAAGTGAGATGTAAAAATTGGAATCTTTTTTCTGTAAAATTATGGCGTGTTGCCAAAGTCGAGGCAACTTCGCAAAATCCAAGAGAGTTGGCATATCTTGGGGAGTTCGCAAAATTCAGAGTGACTTTGGAAAAATTAGGTGAGATGTAAAAATTGGGATTTTTTTCTGTAAAATCGAAGAAACTTGGCAAAATATAGGTCAGTTGTCAAAATTTGAATCCACTTGTTAAAATACGGGCGAGTTGTGAATATTGGGATTGTTTTTGTGAAATTAAGGAGCGTTGACAAAATCGAGAAAACTTGCAAAATTTTAGGGAGTTTGAAAATTTTTAAGTGATTTGACAAATTCAGGAGAGATGTAAAAATTAGGATTGTTTTGCGAAATTAAGGAGAGTTGGTAAAATCGAGGCAACTTGCAAAATCTAGGGCAGTTGGTAAAATTTGAATCCACATGATAAAACATAGGCGAGTTGTGAAATTAAAGGAGACTTGGACAAGCAAAATCTAGGGCAGTTGGCAAAATTCGAATCAACTTGGTAAAATACGGGCGAGTTGAGATAATTGGAATTGGGTTTGTGAAATTAAGGAGAGTTTGTCAACTCTCCTTAATCGAGAAAACTTGGCAAAATTTTGGGGAGTTTGAAAACTTTGCAGTGACTTAGCAAATCCAGGAGAGATGTAAAAATTGAAATTGTTTTTATGAAATTAAGGAGAGGTGGCAAAATCGAGGCAACTTGAAAAAATCTAGGGGAGTTGGCAAAAGGCAGGTGAGTTCTGAAAATTGGGATTGGTTTTGTGAAATTAAAGAAAGTTGGTCTAATCGAAACAACTTGGCAAAATCTTTGGGAGTTTGAAAAATTTGAAGTGACTTGGCAAATTTAGGAGGTTGTGAAGATTGGGTTTGGATTTATGGCATTAAGAAGAGCTGGCCAAATCCAGTGGAGTTGGGAAAATTCACACGACTTGCTACAAATTCAGGCGATATGTAAATATTAGGAATATTTCTGTAAAATTATGGTTAGTTGGCAAAATTGGAAGCTGTATGGCAAAATGCAGGAGAGTTGTGAAAATTGCTTCTGCCTCCCTCCCCTAAGGAGCGAAAATCTAGGTACGAACCTAACAGAGACATTAATTTCTCAGTTGGCAAAATTATGATCTTCGAGTTGGAAAATTTTCGATTTCTTCCCCCTCAACCATAGTCCTTCGCTACCTCTCTGCTTAAATGTTTTATGTATATATTAATATTTATGTAATACAGTAATATCCTGCTTTAAACGTTTCTATTTAGGGCGATCCGCTCATAAGACGATAACTTAAAATGTTATTAAACAATTACACACAGCTACAAGGGAAAACGAGGCAATGATTCTCTTTACGACGGTGGTCGGGAAAACCTAACGTATCGTATGACTAGAGTACGATTGTATTCGGGTTGGGTTGGGTTGTTTTACCTCTGAGCGGCACTTTTTTGCACACCATGGGCTAAATGGCTAGGTCACATGGACCCCGAAGGCTCGGAGAAGGTTGGTGGAGGGGACCCACTGGAACAGCTGTTGGGAGACAGATGGTAGCCTCCCGTCAAGGCCATCCAGCGTGTTCTTTAACGTGCACAGGGTATGGCTCTCCCGCACACGGGGCCACGGCTTAACGTCCCATCCGACGGACGGCGGCCTTTCCAAGCCCATCGGTGTCCCCTACTGACCGTGGGCAGGGCGGGGAATTTTGCAGTGATAAATCTCAACGCTGATCCAGCTGGGGATTGTATTCGGATAACTTGGTTTATTCTTTCAGCCAACCCATGTGAAGAGGGGAATCACTCCCCCACCTTCAATACAATAGTGGTATAATTTAATTTATGGTGGTAAAAAGGGAAATATTTTTATTCACGGTGATTGTAAAAGAAATATTTTTTTTTTCTAGTTGGCTACTTGTAAATATTTTAATAGATGATTTGAGTACCAAACGTCATTTAGACACCAGTAGTTAAATTTTAAAAACTTTTTTTGAATCTGCAACAAAGAGTCAAGTCAAACTAGAAGGAAACTACAAAACAATATCTGTTTGACGTAACAATATCTATTTCCGTTATTATTTGAAAGAGACATTGTTCAGCATTTTCCCTAAACATTTCCGTTCTGGTCAAGACACTGCTTAGGGCAGACATGTTGTGTGTTTCCTCCGATAGAACTTATTTAATGATTGGAGGACGGCAAGGAGACATGAACGCAAGGAGTTCAGAGGTACGAATCGATTTATGAAAAACACTTTAAAAATGTAGAATTATAATGCCGATTTGACTAATTATTAGTGTTAATTTTCCATTGCTAGTTATGTTTCGCCATTATTATTTGAGAAGTGAAGATTTCTCTTAAATTTGTGACGGTAGCTAGAATGTTTGAATGAATTGTAAAAATTTAGAATGTTCTAATTAAATCCAGTTTGTTATTTCAAATTGTGCAACATGCGCAAGGTTTATCATTTGGGATTTAAAATGGGGGGGGGGTTCAAGTGACGTGAACCCCCCTTTCTTATGAGGGCGGTCCGTCATTAAATTTCTGACTCCCTCCCGTTCTATTTTGGCCGTGCTGTTACTTGTGCAGACTTTCGAGAAGGAAACCTCTGCAATAACCCAAACGTGACTCAATCTTGGAAAAGACAGGGAGTAGTCAGATATTACCATTTAAACATAATTTATTTATAGTACATTGCGAAAAATAAACTTCAGGACCATGAGTTCCCTTCGGGGAATACAGCCGAACTTACTAGTTCTCAGGCGATGACCGCCTTTACAATTAGACGCCAAACCGTTTAAGCGAAAGTCTTTTCATGTGGCTGAGCTACCAGCTCTAAAGTCCAAGTACGGGGCTATTCCCCAGAACACAGTGGCGGTTAGCAGACTTTGTGGAAAGGGATACCAGATTTATGAATGAGGGTGACCCTACCTGTTGGATGAGGTGGTCGCTGCAGGAGCCTTTGTTGCGAAGATCAGCACTGTCCGTTGAAGGCCCATCGCCTAGGTTTATCTAGAGCAAGAAAGTTAAAACATTTCGAAAACTTCTAAACTATTCACACGAGGCCTTGCCGATTCCCGGCCAAGAAAAGACGTCTTCGCTGTCCAAACACATGGAGACAAGTCCTTTCTCTACTCTTGAGCAGTTCAAAATTGCCGCTTCTCTCCACACCGACCTCTAGCGGTGGTCAGCGTCGTAAGCTGACGCGGGCGCTTGCCATTGGACGTCGGGGGCATCGCTCCGCCTATTCGGCCTCTTTGGTGGCGGGTCCGAACTCTGGGTCCGGAAGTTCTTGGCTCCTGGGGCGATGCCGGACACTGGTGTCATCCAGTTGAACTGGTAAGTTCTTGGAACCGCGATGACTAACCAGGTCTTTGTTCACACTTCGAGAAAAACATATTCAAGGACCTTTTAGCCCAAGTCGTGTCCGCAGGATCAATTCCTGAGGGCACGACACACCTATCCCCCTTTAGCGAGAGAGGAGGACAGGCGGGGCAGGGAAAAGGTCACTGACCGTACTGCACTGAAGATGGCACTATATTGTTGAAGATGATCTCCAGGGTCACCCATCACGATCTGGAATCTGGCCTTTCCTTCATGAGTCCATCTGTTGCAAACAGTCTAAGAGGTCACACAGTTCATATTGTTGCACAACACCAAGAAAGTCCAGTGATTCACAGTTGGGGTCCGGCTGGGCCGCTCTGGTGGGCGTCGGTTGCAGGAGGCTCCACAGCACATGAAATAGAGAAAACAGGGAAAAGGGTCACCAATCTGGCTTTCCACATGTACTCAAGTTGCAAACACACAGTCTGTCTTCGTGCTTACCGCCACGTGACTCACTGTTACATAGAACTTAACAATCTTATGGTACAGATTACACTTCTAATTAGCAAGAACTTCCTGAAGTTAGTTACAATTCCAACAATAAAACAAAAATCCTTTCTCAGTAAAACACTTTATACTACAAAATCATCTAACTATTACTCCTATAATAACAAAATCATCTACAATTACTCTTATAATGATCATCAAAAATTCTCTCCATCAATTCATTTAATCCTGACAAAATTACTTCTCAAAAACTCAAATCTCTGATAACAAAATCATTTTTTTTTTCAAGTTATTCTGACAATAATCATCTCAAATTATCTCTCCATTAATTCATCTAATAGTGACAAAAATACTTCTCAAAAAAAAAAATTCATTTAATAGTAACAAAATTACTTCTCAAAAACTCAAATCTCTGATAACAAAATCATTTTTTTTTAAGTTACTCTGACAATGATCATTTAAAATTATCTCTCCATTAATTCATTTAATCCTGACAAAATTACTTCTCAAAAACTCAAATCTCTGATAACAAAATCATTTTTTTTTCAAGTTATTCTGACAATAATCATCTCAAATTATCTCTCCATTAATTCATCTAATAGTGACAAAAATACTTCTCAAAAAAAAATTCATTTAATAGTAACAAAATTACTTCTCAAAAACTCAAATCTCTGATAACAAAATCATTTTTTTTTTAAGTTACTCTGACAATGATCATTTAAAATTATCTCTCCATTAATTCATTTAATCCTGACAAAATTACTTCTCAAAAACTCAAATCTCTGATAACAAAATCATTTTTTTTTTCAAGTTACTCTGACAATGATCATTTAAAATTATTCCTCCATCAATTCATTTAATCGTGACAAAATTACTGCTCAAAAACTCAAATCGATAATCAAGATACTTCTAACAAAACTCAAATCTCCAATAGCAAACTCATTTATAGTTATTTCTCAAATCTCAAGTCTATTATTCAAATGGAGGGCTTTGCACTCGGTCTACACTGTTTCAAATAGCTGCTTCGTTCCTTCCGGCTGATTGATTGATTGAACGTGTGTGTGTGGGGGGGGTGCGTAGAACCTGCTGTCCCGCCAGGTTTCCCAAAGCGTCACCATCTGCTTGCGGCCGGGCCACCGCGCACGGGAGAACTTCTCTCGATTTCTCGCGTGAGCGTTCTATGCTTCCGACTCCATTCCGAGAATGAGCAGCTGACGTCACCACGGAGATGCGAGCGCCGAAGACTCGCTTCGCGCTGGTTGTTGCGTCATAGCTGCCCGTGTCCTTCGTCTCTCCTGAGTAGCGGGCGCGGGGGTGGGGGAGAACCTGCTTTGCATTCCGCTCTCTTCTCATCGGCTGCAGGCGCGCTGCCGTTGATGAGCCGCTGCGGCGCCGATAAGTTTGATCTTCGGTGGCAACAGCAACTGGCGGTGATGGACGATCCCTGCGCGTGTTTCTGGGCGGCTGGCTGGTCAAAATCCTAGTCCCCAAGGCGAATTCTGCGGATACGCTAATACTTTCGCTGTCTCTGTGAGGGGATACGTTGCTACTTTGTGATTGTACTTTTCCACCCACACAACTAATATTTAGTTCTCCCTTTTTTTCTTCTAGTCTTCCATTGCTTAGCTAATTTACTTGCTCTTAATACTTGGATATACCTGGCCTCTCTGATCCTGACACTCATTCTGTGCGAATTAACGGCGCTCTTTTCCTTACAAAACTTACATTTAGTTACTCTACTAAATTTCAATCCACCTCTAAAATTCTTCCTAACTCTTCTTACTGGTAAACCCTTGCTAAATGATCGTTTCTCTGGTCCCATCTTACACACATACGTTACACTTTTCTTTACTTCAAACTTATGCGCATTCAAACTACGCTTCTGTCCTTTCTCTGGGACCTGTGTGCTACTTATCAATATCTCTTGGCTATTTTCCTCTGCAAATCGGCGGCTAGGAGGGTTAGTTAGGGCTGGCCGAGGTAGGGGCTGATCTCTCTCGATGTGGCTACCGGTTTCTAGCATGACAAATCGAGCCTTTGGTGGTGCTGATTCTTCAGCCGATCTGTCCGTACAGCAGGTGGCGATTTCCGCCGCAGCAGGAAAACATGAAAGGGAGGTTGTGCATTCTACGTCTGGCTGCAGAGCGTTGAGTGACACATCGGGGGGTTTTTCTTCCAAGTTATTTGGGAGGGGCGTGCAAATAATCAGTATATTTTCTTCCGTGCTGCTGTCTGCTGTATGTATGTCTGGGTCAGCTTCATCTGTGTCCGTTCGGATTAGAGGGCTACAGTCATATGCGACAAACTCTGAGATTTCATTTCCGGCTTCGGGAGGGGGCGCCAAAACTCCTACTTCTGTTGGAATCTCTTCCTCTGTATCAACTTGTGTCTCAGGGCTACAGTCGGAGACGACAAATTCTGCTGCTTCAGTTACAGCTTCGGGGAGGGGCACTAACTCTTCTAATTCTAGAAACGGTTTCGCATCCAATACATTCACTTGCTTTTCAACTATCTCTTCTATCTTCCCATTATTCTGTTCCTTGTCCACTTGGCTATCTACCTCCATAGTATTATCTAATGCCTCGAAACTCTTTCTATCCCTATTTATATCTTCTTCATTACTGCAAGTTGTCATTATAAGTGACTTCCCTCCATTCTCTGACGGTTCCTCTACGGGGGTTCGATTCCCATCCTCACTTCTCGATTTTTCCTGTGTCGCCTCCCTCTCCTGAGCTAACCTTTGCTTCTTTAAAACATCAAAAATTATATCCCTGAGACCTTTAATGTCGAACACAACTTCCACTAAATCGCGCACTTCCTCATCTTGCTCTAATCCCAGAGGGGTAAAAACGGTTGCCACCATTCGAAGGACGTCGATGTCTTCTACTTTACTCCAATGCATGGGGGGTGGTCCTAGCTCAGCTTCCAAAATTTGGTACAATGGGGTTTGCTTAATTAAACTGACCGAGGGGGTTTCTTCCTGCTGGCGTTTCTCGAGATTGTAGCAGTCTAAATGTTCTGAAGGGCAAAATGCCAAAGTTTTTGATTCCGAAATTTTTGCTGGATTATTAAAAGCCTGTTTTTGTCCTGAGTAGGCAGAGTGTGGGGGGCAATGCTCAGTGTAACTATCGGGACCACTGTATTGGTAATGCTTAACATTTAAATTCCTCTTCTTGGTGCAGTCTCGGGCAAAATGGCCAAAATTTCCACACTCGAAACATTCCTTCTGATGATGCCTAGCATTCCTGCCAAATGAGTTACTACGGTTCTTATGCTGTGGATACTTAGTGCCGTGTGCAGACGTATACAATATTCCATGTGCCATTATAATTTTCTTTAAACTCTAATACCAGATATATAATTATACCAACTTATACACTTTTATCTACTATCACTCAATCCGACTGCAATATACTTCTTAATCAATAACACCTTAATACAATAATTTTTCAATGTCTTAACCTTTCAACCAACACTTCACAAAACCTTCTGAATATCTCGTAAGACTCTTACTATCTCAAACTACAGTCTTGATACTTCACTAACTTCACAAACAAAAACCTATTAACTGGCTATCTAACTTAACTTAAAATTCTTAACTTTAATTACACACACAAAAATCACTGAACTCTATCACTATCTGCGATACTCCTTCCTCAAAAGAAAACTATGACACTCGAGCAGTGTAGTGAATTAAGAAAGCTGATATGTCCAGGTGGGATCCGCACCCTACACCTGCTGATTGTGGGTCAGCCGCTCTATCCAATTGAGCTACTGGGCAGTGATCACTTTCGTGCAAAACTTCACTACAAAGGATTCCACTATTATATACTCTTAGCACTAATTCTCGACATCGTTTAACCGATTAACTCATCAGAAAACTTTTCAAAACAAATTACACGTTTTTAAACTGCATTAAACCACAATCTCCGAATTTAACAACTCTTACGATAATCTTAAGCATTTCTATACAATGAAAACTTTTCAAAAATATACTGAAGCCTTATCTCTAATAACAACAGTAACAAACCACAAACTGTTAAGCAACCTCGAAAATCTCTTTAAAACAATTTCTATCTATATCACGCATCAATAATTATCTCTCTCACACGATTACTTAATTCACACATATCTTACTAACTCCATTAATTTTTAACTAAAAATCTTAACAATGTAATACACATATAAAATTGAGCAATTCTCAAATTAGTTTATCTGTACAATAATCAACATCTTACACGCTATATCCTAATTAAACCTTTTGGTGTTTCCACTTATTTGTCCCGCCATTCCCCGTGTGCTGTATGTTGTGCTGTGTGTTGGGTTTTTTGTACCTCCTAAGTGCAATGGAGGCGCACACAGAAATGCAACTTAACAGTAACACATGAAAAAAAAAAATCACTCCTATCTAAAATATTATGATATAGTCCCTAGTCGAAATCTCTAATACTTCCTTCATACACTCTACACCTGGGCCTAGCTATAGTCTTATACTTATTTCTTAGCACTAAACATTTAATTCAAATCACTTTCTATACTTCAATATAACACTTGTTTTAACAGATGCTCCTGAAATTCCTCGCTCAAAACATAGTATACAATTCTCACTAAAATCACAATTTAAATCACTAAAGTCACTAAAATCACAATATTTAACATTCTTAATTTCTTCACATTCTGCTACTGCCACATTTCAACACAATAATTTTGCAATCTCTAATTATACTCTTTTTCTAGCCGCAATAAACTCAGGTTCGAACATACTTGGGTCACAGAAACCAATTGAAGCTAATCCGTGGTCACCGCGCTAATTTGACGTATTTTTCTTTCTAACCGCAATAACACTCAGGTTCGAAAATCCGTGGTCACGGCAACAATTTGACGTGACCTTATTTCTAGCCGCAATAAACTCAGGTTCGAACATCCGTGGTCACGGCACCAATTTGACGTGAACTTATTTCTAGCCGCAATAACACTCAGGTTCGAAGATCCGTGGTCACGGCGCCAATTTGACGTGAACCCCCCTTTCTTATGAGGGCGGTCCGTCATTAAATTTCTGACTCCCTCCCGTTCTATTTTGGCCGTGCTGTTACTTGTGCAGACTTTCGAGAAGGAAACCTCTGCAATAACCCAAACGTGACTCAATCTTGGAAAAGACAGGGAGTAGTCAGATATTACCATTTAAACATAATTTATTTATAGTACATTGCGAAAAATAAACTTCAGGACCATGAGTTCCCTTCGGGGAATACAGCCGAACTTACTAGTTCTCAGGCGATGACCGCCTTTACAATTAGACGCCAAACCGTTTAAGCGAAAGTCTTTTCATGTGGCTGAGCTACCAGCTCTAAAGTCCAAGTACGGGGCTATTCCCCAGAACACAGTGGCGGTTAGCAGACTTTGTGGAAAGGGATACCAGATTTATGAATGAGGGTGACCCTACCTGTTGGATGAGGTGGTCGCTGCAGGAGCCTTTGTTGCGAAGATCAGCACTGTCCGTTGAAGGCCCATCGCCTAGGTTTATCTAGAGCAAGAAAGTTAAAACATTTCGAAAACTTCTAAACTATTCACACGAGGCCTTGCCGATTCCCGGCCAAGAAAAGACGTCTTCGCTGTCCAAACACATGGAGACAAGTCCTTTCTCTACTCTTGAGCAGTTCAAAATTGCCGCTTCTCTCCACACCGACCTCTAGCGGTGGTCAGCGTCGTAAGCTGACGCGGGCGCTTGCCATTGGACGTCGGGGGCATCGCTCCGCCTATTCGGCCTCTTTGGTGGCGGGTCCGAACTCTGGGTCCGGAAGTTCTTGGCTCCTGGGGCGATGCCGGACACTGGTGTCATCCAGTTGAACTGGTAAGTTCTTGGAACCGCGATGACTAACCAGGTCTTTGTTCACACTTCGAGAAAAACATATTCAAGGACCTTTTAGCCCAAGTCGTGTCCGCAGGATCAATTCCTGAGGGCACGACACAAGCACGAGAATGGTTTATCAATACTTAGTCGTAAGTTTAAAGAATATTGAAAAGAGTAATTTAAACATGTTACAATTTTATTGTTACTTAATAGCAATATGCTGTCATAATTATTTTAATTTGTATTTAGATGTAGTACCCAGATGCCACCAGTTCTATCCATCACTTGGTAACTCGGGTTTGACACGAACGAATTTTTTCTTTAGCAAGTATTAACATTCCACTGGTATTTGTAAATCCGACAATTATCAATAGGGAGTGGTGTAAGAGGTTCTGTTACGCCATATTAGGAAAGGGAATTGCAGGTGGTGCTCGCAACCTTAAAAACACTGCAGCATACTACGAGCACAGTAGTTAACGTCGCCGAGTTTAATATTTATCGAATTCAAAGTAGTTCCCCTGTATTATCATTGTCATTTTAATGTTGACAAAAAATGACGTAAACGGCATTATGCTTAGGAAAGACAATTCAATTTCTCATTTGCATATCTATAGAGAACATGACGCTTAGCAAGTCAGGATCGTTTTCCTGTTTTAGTTGAAAAACTTTTCTTTTTGACTAATTTGTGCTCGTCAGCTTTATTGCTAGTTGTTCTTGTCAGCTCTTTGCTGATTTTTCTTTTCAGCGTTATTGTTAGCTTATTTTGTCAGCTTTATTGTTAGCTTATCTTGTCAGCTTATTTTGTCAGCTTTATTGTTAGCTTATCTTGTCAGCTTTATTGCTATTTTCTCTTTTCAGCTTTATCGGTAAATCTTCTGTTCCCTTAATACTATTCGATCTTGTCAACATCATTCCTAGTTTTTCCTGTGGGTTTTATTGCTAATTGTTCTGGGCGTTTTTTTTCTTTGCTAGTTGTTCTCATCACCTATAGTTAATTCTGCTTGTCAGCTTAATTGTTAGTTACTCTTATCTGCTTTATTGCTACTTGTTCTTGTCAGATTTATTGCTAGTTGTCGGCTTACTGCTAATTTTTCTTTCCGGCGTTATTGGTAGTTCATCTTGTCAGCTTTATTGCTCGTTGTTCCTGTCAGCTTTATTGGTAGTTCATTTTGTCAGCTTTATTTCTAGTTGTTCTTGTCAGCTTTATTTCTAGTTGTTCTTGTTAGCTTTATTGCTAGTTATTCTTGTCAGATTTATTGCTAGTTTTTCTTGTCAGCTTTATAGGTAGATCTTCTTGTCCACTTTAATGCTATTCGCCCTTGCCAAACTTGCTGGTTTTTCTTGTTGACTTTTTTGCTAATTATTTTGGACGGTTGTTCTTTTTTTTGCTAGTTGTTCTCATCATCTGTAATGGTAGATCTGCTTGTCAGCTTCATTGCTTGTTATTCATGTCAGCTCTATTGCTAGTTGTTTTTATGAGCATAGTTGTTCTTGTCAGCTTAATTGGTAGTTTTTTGTTAGCTTTAGTGCTAGTTGTTCTTATCAGCTTTATTCCTAGGGGAAGGGCAGTAGATCAGATACGATGGAAAATACCAATCTCTTTCAGAAAAAGAAAGAGTTGGGTCCATATAATAAAGCTAAAGAGAGACACAGGAAGGTGGGTAAGGTGTGCAAGGGGATCAAGATTATGGGGCTCCAGAAATCGGTCCTTTTAAAAATATTGTATGGAAAGTAAAAAAAAAAGAAAACAAAAAAAATGGCTAGAAAAGGATCGAGTTTACGGGGTTCCAGAAATCGTTCCTCTGAAAAATAAAAGTCGGAAAGATTAGATAAGCGTCTGAGAATATAGGGCCAGACTCCAGGAACCGGTGATATAAAAATAAAGAGAGAGAGAGAGCATCTCCTGCAAGGGGATAGAATTTATGGAGTTCCAGAAATAGATCCTTTAAAAAAAAATTGTTGGAAAGTAAAAAAAAAATGGCTAGAAAGGGATCTAGATTACGGGACGCCAAAAATCGGCCCTCTGAAAATTGAAAGCGAATAAATTACCAAAGCCCACTGAGAATGTGGGATCAGACTCCAGGAACCCATCATAAAAGAAGTAAAGAAAGAAAGAAGAACACGTGCAAAGGGATCGAGATTATGGGGCTCCAGAAATCGGTCCTTTAAAAAAATGTATATACAGTAAACAAAAAAATGGCTAAAAAGGGATCGAGATTACGGGGCTCCAGAAATCGGTCCTCTGAAAAATAAAAGAGGAAAAAATTACCAAAAGTAATGGAGAATGTGAGGTGACACTCCAGAAACCCGTCATATATTAGAGAAGTAAAGAGAGGGGATCGCGTGCAAGAGGATCGAGATTATGGGCTCCAGAAATCGGTCATTTAAAAAAAAATGTATATAAAGTGAAAAAAAGAAAACACAAAAAATGGCTAGAAAGCGAAAAAAAGAAAACACAAAAAATGGCTAGAAAGCGATCGAGATTGCGGGGCTCCAGAAATCGGTCCTCTGAAAGATGAAAGAGGAAAAAATTACCAAAAGTGATGGAGAATGTGAGGCCAGACTCCAGAGACCCGTCATATAAAAGAAGTAAAGAAAGAACGGATCGCGTGCAAGGGGATCGAGATTATGGGGCTCGAGAAATCGGTCCTTTAAAACAAATGTATATAAAGTGAAAAAAAAAGAAAAAAAAAAGTGCAGAAAGGGATCGAGATTACAGGGCTCCAGAAATCGGTCCTCTGAAGAATGAAAGAAGAAAAAATTACCAAAAGTGATGGAGAATGTGAGGTGACACTCCAGAAACCCATCATATAAAAAAGTAAAGAAAGAATGGAATGCGTTCAAGGGGATCGAGATTATGGTGCTCCAGAAATCGGTCCTTTAAAAAAATGCATATAAAGTGAAAAAAAAAGGAAAACTAAAAAAATGGCTAGAAAGCGATCGAGATTACGGGGCTCCAGAAATCGGTCCTCTGAAAAATAAAAGAGGAAAAAATTACCAAAAGTAATGGAGAATGTGAGGTGACACTCCAGAAACCCGTCATATAAAAAAGTAAAGAAAGAAAGGAATGCGTGCAAGGGGATCGAGATTATGGGGCTCCAGAAATCGGTCCTTTAAAAAAATGTATATATAGTGATAAAAAAGAAAACAAAAAAATGGCTAAAAAGGGATCGAGATTACGGGGCTCCAGAAATCGGTCCTCTGAAAAATGAAATTGGTAAAAAAATTACCAAAAGTGATGGAGAATGTGATGCCAGATTCCAGAAACCCGTCATATAAAAGAACTAAAGAAGGAAGGGATCGCGCGCAAGGGGATCGAGATTATGGGGCTCCAGAAATCGGTCCTCTAAAAAAATGTATATAAAGTGAAAAAAAGAAAGCAAAAAAAAATGGCTAGAAAGGGATTGAGATTACGGGGCTCCAGAAATCGATCCTCTGAAAACTGAAAGAGGAAAAAATTACCAAAAGTGATGGAGAATGTGAGGCCAGACTCCAGAAACACGTCATATAAAAAAGTAAAGAAATAAAGGATCGCGTGCAAGGGGATTGAGATTATGGAGCTCCAGAAATCGGTCCTTTAAAAAAGTGTATATAAAGCTAAAAAATAAATGGCTAGAAAGGGATCGAGATTACGGGGCTCCAAAAATCGGTCCTCTGAAAAGTGGAAGACGAAAAATTTACCAAAACCGGCTGAGAATGTGAGGTCAGTTTTCAGAAACCCGCCATATAAATAAAGTAAGGACAGAAAGCAACGCGTGCAATGGGCTCGAGATTATTTGATCCCAGAAATAGGCCCTTTAAAAAAATTAGAAGATGGAATGAAATAATGTGTACAATAGGATTGAGATTACGGAGCTGCTGAAATAATATAAACTGTATATAGGGTTATTTCATACAGAATTCGGATTAGAGGGTTAATGTAGTGATAAAATGCATTTTTTAAAGTAAATTAAAACCAAATGAACTAACGATGACATAAATTAAATTTTTGCATTTCTCTCTCAATTTGTCCATTATATCTGGTAATTCCTAATGAAAACTTAACAGTACTGAATAGATAGCTTGAGTAGTATGGATAATGCAATTAGAAAGAAATAAGCGTAATAGAAATACTTCTGGTGGAATTTCTGTAGCTCATATTAAGAAGAAATATTACTGGAACTTCCTTTATTTCACGGAAAGTGCAATAATTCTCTTTTTTTTGTTCATTTGAATAAATAATATAGTGAATAATCCTGGAAGCTACTCCTATCTTTCAGGATTATTCACTGCTCATATGAGAAGGCATGCTAAAGCTACTCGTAGCTTTAGCATGCCTTCTCATATGAGCAGATGCCATTGTATGACCGAAATCATTGTTGACTAGAGAGGGTACGTTTATTGCTAAGCGTATTGCGTGGTACCTTGGGGTGCTGGCTACCTCGTGTACCTAAATTCTTATGTGAATTGCTTGCATAATATTAGAGATCGTTTCAACTATGCACCATAAAGCTACTATACTTCTTTCTGCTTCAGGCCCCTGGACCTCTAGATCCGTTACATTTGACCACTGCCTAATTACAGAATGTTTGCTCTATGGAACACCAGTTTGTCTTCCATACTACTCTTTAACTTAAGGCTAATTTAGTAGATGGTAACATCTACTCCTGCGGAAAAAAGGGTTAGGTTCGAGAAATAAGTAAAAGTCATAGATTTGTTTATCTTTACTGATATCTTAGAGCTGGCAATATTTTCTCTAGTTGTTTCCTAACAAATAAATCTTGTAGTTACCACTATTTTTATTGGACTTTGGTTAATTGGTCTTTTTAATTGGATTTAATTTCTTTACTATTATTTCTTGATTTTCTAATAAAAACGTCCATCCATCATAGATCAATTCTTAAAAATTGAATACGTTCCTGAAACTAGGATTCTTATGGCTTAGAAAATAGCACCCCCAGCATAGAAAAGAGGGGAAAACGAGTCAGTTTCTCGAAGGATCCCTATATGCTTCTACGCTGTAATGGCTAGTGGTGGGAAAAATACAGATTTTGGTTAAGATATAGTTTTTTATCGATATTTATTATAATGTATTTTTGAAGTTGCAGAAGCTGCGAAATTACCCTTTTTGTTCCACGTGGAGACATCCACGAACGTAATTGGTGAGCTGAAGAAGATAAGAGAAGATTTTTTTTCTGTTGAACTGCAAACACATCTATCCACGGAACATCATGAATCCTTCAACTCTCTACATACCTAGACACAATCAGCAGATCTACCGAGCAGCTGCATTGAGCACTACGACTTCAAAGACCACTACGTTTACTTTTGAGTTTTATCTAATATAAAGGACGATTGCTTCTGTATGAATTTCAGAGCAAGCAGGCTTGAAGGAACACTGGTTAAAGAGTTTATATTTGTATGAATACTATCAATGTCATTAATTTTCGCATAAAATATTTGTATTAATTATATTTAATAAATATTGAGCATTGTTTTATAAATACTATCTCAATCGTTATTTTGTGTTCGTTGTTGTTCAAAATATCATTGTGAGATTCTTCAGTTTCCTGGCCGGGGTAGCTCAGCCGGTAGTGCTCCAGGCTCGTAATATACAGTTCCCTGGTTCGATGGGTTGTTTCAACTTTGAGCGGCAATTTTATACACATATAGGCTAAATGGACAGGTCCTTATGACATGCCCATTTAAAAAAATTCACTTTTAATGGAAATTTAGAACATAATTTTGTTCAAGTGGTAAAGCATCTGATTACCGCAAAATTTAGTATAATATAATATCTTTTTATTCTCAGTAAATGTTAAAAAATTTGCTATCAATTTTAACCATACTTAAATTTTTTAAACAATATGAAGAAAATTTAAAAACACAATATATATTTATATCTTTTTTATACTTTTGTTATATAATAATACGTTACAAAAAAGGTGTCATTTTGACATAGAACGTTATAAGCAAGGTTAACAGGGTGCAAACTGCACTTTTATTAAATTGGTACTTAATTTTTTTCCATATAATTCGATTAATATTAAGACATTGCTCTTTATCTTTATAAAGAATTTGACAAATTGTATTCCTTGCTACATAATAGTATGCGCATATACAATGCACTATACACATAAAAATTGCAGTAAAATTTCTATTGATTAATATAACTGTTATTAAGGAAATAGTGTTTCAACATTCGAAAACATAATGTCAGACAGCACTTCAAACTCAATGATAAATAGGATTTTCTTAGAAAAGAAATGTATTTGTGGGAACTGTTCAATTGACAGTTAATGAAATATTCCAAAATTGCTGCATTTGTTTACTGCAAATTTGCTGTACCTCAGTTTCTAATCATCTCGATAATAAAAGAATTTTAAAATTATGTATCGGATTTTTCAAGTTAATTCGCAGAAAAATAATAATGCATGTCTGAATACAACCCTTACCACTTCTGAATCCACACTGCTCATCACGCAATTGTCTTACAACCAGATTCTTCATTCTATTAAGCACAATCAAGCATCAATAAGGCGTCCTTATTTTAACTCTCTAATGTACTATAACTCATAAGGGAAGTGTTTCTGGCCTAATGTTCATAGGAATGTTGTTTCGTCATTTCATATGCGCAATGGAATCGGTTCGTAAATTTGACTAGACCTTTTGGAAACACCCTGTATATACTGAGTTGTCTTTGCATTAGGAAACCGTTTCAGACAAAGAATGGAGCAGCAAAATCTGAAGATCAAAGAAGGCAACAACCAATGGAAAAGGTGCCAAACCCACATTTTTTCTAACAAGAAAAATCCGCAGATGTAATTCCGCCACAGTAAATAGTTCCACACCTTATGTGAGAAATAAGTCCTTTTCAAGGCCGCTGTCCCAACCATTCGGCCAATATGGCCAAACTGCGGCATTTGCTGCTGGAAGAGTGGATGGATATTGATGTGCACTACATCCGCACACTGGTGACATCATGCAAGACCGGATTTCCGCTGTTCTTCGGTCACAGGAGGCGTTACGCGCCATTAGGTGACATTCATCCAGAGGTGACTAATTTTTTGTCCAGTGAGCTTAGTGTTAAATATTTTTTTAATGCCATAGTTGTAAGCGTGTGAGAAAAGTATTCGGTACGATTGTGTGTACAGTTTAACTTGATACATCACGAAAAGTATATATATAATGAAGCTCAAGTTCATCTGAGTTGTAGGATCAGTAAAGATATAAAAAAGTAATGGACTTTAGAAATTAACTTATTGAAACTAAATCAAACCTTACGATAAGAACTAACTTTAAAAGTTCGATAAAAAGATTACTAAGAAATTGACATGAAAATGCAAAGACAATCAGAATTATATTTAATAAGTATTATCTAGAAAAAACAAAGAAGAAAAAAATACTAGGTTGAGGAAATTTTTCAGAAACTTTCATCTAAAAGCCTTGAACTACTATCTTATAAAAGTTTCAATAAAAGATGTGATGGTATTCGATACTCGACTCAAAATAACCCTCGGCTTACTTTAAGACTCATTTGTTTCTGTAATGTCATGACTTGAATAAATAAATAAAGTGGTACTCTCTTCCTACCATTCAAACAATTGCGTTTCAAAGCCGGAAAAACAGAAAATATTCAATATACGTTGAAGTAATCAAAGTCTACCGTACTCAGTGTCTCTTTGTTTATTGTTTCTATTTTGGGCTACTTTCGTCGAAGGAATGTCGTCGTGCCTTGTTTTCTCCTTCAGTAGAAAAATATCGAGAGACTGTTCGCTTTTACCTTCATATTTCCAAAGGCTAATAGCGTTGTTCTTTGACTTTTATTAGTTAACCGTAATAAAGAGTAAACTGACTTCGTAATCGCTTTTATTGAAACTACGAGCTCAGCGCAGACGTTTTTCTTCGTTAAAGTTCTTTTAGCGTAGCCTAAATGCCAAAGTGAACTTCCCACTTCTATTACGATCCCGTACTCATTCCGTTCAACTTAATTAGATCTCTGGTGAATACTTAACGTTTTTCTCAAAGATAAATATCTTTTTCCCCTATGAAATAGATCCCTTAAGCTGTATATCGAGTTCTCATATTCGAATATATATCGCCTATAGTTGTCAGACGTAGTGTGTGTGTGTGTGGAGGAGGGGGGGGGGGGATTCCGTGATATTTAATTTGAGATATCATGGCAGGATCTCATGGAAAAGCTGACAGAAGACTCTAATGGGAATTGAAGTTTTTGAACAGTGGAAAGTGATAAAATAAAAAAATATGAGAATTAGTTGTTCCCTGGCTTTGAATTTTATAATTCAGAAGCAAAAAAAGTATCTGAAAGGGAAATAAATATTTGTTAATGTTGATTTACGAGACATTACAAGTTGCAAAGGCTGTAGATGGGAAAGAATTTTTAGAATTAGCGATTATTCTATAATAGCAATCAATGAGATTTTAATATTGTCCAATAGCCAGTTATTCACAGTCACAGCTTCAAAATTCACACCTGTATGAGACATAGGCTAAGCGGCACAAATGCAAGGTGACCATATGTCCCTGGATTGAAGGCTTTGTCCCGACTAATAAATATCCCCGAAGAATTCGGTTTTGGATATTTATTTTAAATATTAAAATGTCTGTACAGCTTGAGCAGGTCTTTACGAATGGAATAGTGGTAGCAACGCCCTTGTAAAAAAAATTCGGTCGTAAAGCACGTGACTGAAAAATTTAGTGTCATTCATCATAATGATGGTGGCATCGCTGCAGACATCCATAGAGAATGCATGTCTTTCTTCTGTTTGCTGATCACCATCGCCCCTTGTGGTTGCCGGTTGCTTAATTACTACGCGAGTTGGTAAATTGTACGTCTTTTTTAACAGATTTAGGCGTACTGTGCAAGTTGTTACTCTAGTTCCCCTGTTACACAGGTTCCCCTGTTTAACCCTGCTGTGTTAAAATTTGTGCCCCTTCGTGTAACGGAGTGGCGTTTAGAACTTCGAACGACTTTGCGAATGTGGGAGATGTTAGTAACTGTGCGGCATTTGATTTCGGCATGCCACATCTTTCTGAGCTTGTGAACGGAACATTTTCTGGAATATTGTTCGAACTAATCCGACACGCTTCGAACCCTGTGCACGCAACGTTTGTCGTCTTGGATAACTGGGGTATCCTTTTGGTGTTCACTGTGGAGATGCTACACAAAAGGCAACATGTGGTCGACCAATAACTCCATATAGCCCTTCTGGTTCAAGTGTGAAGTCACCGCAACCAAAGGACCCATTTCCTCGTAAGTGAAATACCCTCAGAACATCACAGAGCCTCCTCCAGTTTGAACAGAACCTTGCACACAGTCCGCATGGAAGGCTTCATGCGGTTTACGATGTACCAGTCGCATCGCATCATTCGAGTACAAGCAAAAACGTGACTAATCCGACCAGATCACACGCTTCCAAGAGTGACAGTCCTGTCTTTGTGGCGCCGCGTCCACTGCTACAGTGGGCCTTGTGCAGAGCTGTTAACATGGGTCTCCTCCGCGGTACTCTGCTCCAAATATCCATGGCATGTAGTTCCCTTCAGAGTGTTCGTTCGGAAATAGCTTGTTTTAGGCCTGCGTTAACTGACTGGAGCAATTTCTGCTTCGTTGCAAAGCGGTTTGCCCTAACAGTGTGTGATACACAGCGCTGGTCCCTATTGGTAAGCACAGTCTTTCTGTCACAGTTCTGGCGACGATTAGCGGTGGACTGCGATGTACGCCACTGCTGGAAGACCCTTTGGACAGTACGTTTCGACACACCTGCAAACACATCAAGTTCTTGCACACTATGCCTTTTGTCTCGGCCAAACGCAATAACACCTTTTTACCACTCATTCACATCTTTGGCTCGACCCATGTTTCATGGAGCAACTAACACACAAGTGGCACACAACCACTTCTTGTCAATGTATGAACCCCATAGCGCACGGCTATGGGGCACGGCCCATGGCTATTTGTAGGACGCGTTTATTTCTACTGTGCCCTCTGTTGCTGTCGCACGGACGTAACCCTCTTACGGTGGTAGATGACTAATATTTTGTCCAGTGAGCTTATTTTTAAAATATAATTGCTATTGCACTAAGAGGCGTGAAGAGTCATATACACTCAGGCGAAATTCAGGCCAAAATAATGAAAAGTTGTATAAATATATAACTTTTCAAATTCGTGAAAAATTATATAAAGAAATCACAAAAATCTTTCGAAATATATATTATATATATGAGGTGCGTCAAAATGAAACGAGACCACATATTTACTTAATATTCCCTCATAAGATTCCAACAGATTCAACACCAGTTTAAACTGAATTTTTCTGGTTCTAACAACTGCTTGCATTTTTAAAGGGTGAATAATGTCTCTGTTTATGTAAAATGTACAGTCGCTCAAAAGAGTATCCGAAGACTATGGTTGATTACAGAATTCAGAAAAAATATCTGGCAACGATTTTTTTAGAGATTAGTGATCTGTACAACCTTCGTGTACAGCACACGAAGAATGTCAGATCACTAATTTCTAAAAACAATCGTCGCCAGATATTTTTTCTGAATTCTGTAATCAACCATAGTGTTCGGATACTTTTTTGAGCAACTGTACACTATCGCCCTTGATGAGAAATGTGTGTTCATCACGACAACACTCTTTCCCAGTCAGCATTAACTGTGAAGCTGCTTTTGGCCCGAAACCAAGTCACAACGATGTAACACCCACCATTTGAAAGGGACATAAAAAATTTGAAAGGGACATAAAAAATTTGAAAGGGACATAAAGATGCTTCCGACAGAGCACCTAAAAAGATTCCACAAAGAGTACTTCCAAAAACGTTTCGAAGCAGAGAAGATGAGAATGGAGAATGCTTTGACAGAGACAACCTTTGATTTCTGCAATTTTTCAATAATAAAAATTTTACTGACCTAGTCTCATTTCCTTTTTTTGCCACACCTAGTATATCCAGTCGTACTATGTAAAAAAGAGTCTTATGAGATTGACAAAAATCTGAGGAATGTATGGCTTACCTTGAAACTTCCAATGGAGGGCTTTTGAAGTGTTTGGATCCAATGGAGGGTGAGGTTGATAAGCTTGAGTTCAAGATTTTCAGGTCTTATATAATATATATTATTAAAATCTTCAAGAGGAGGGGGAGAGGTTAGGATCACCCCCCTTCGGGAAACCACTGTGCAAAATATATTGTATATAATATATGTATTGCAATATATATATTACATAGAATAAATCTTGTGTAGGTAAATCGGCGCCTTGTCTTCCTTTGAAGTGAATACGAACTGTGACTGATTGCATCATCGATATGATTCAAATTTATTTTCTATTTTTAGGGCGATTTTTTATATATATATATTGTTTCTGAAAACAGGTAGTTTTTAGTGAGAGGATGATTATCGCTCAACCTCTGGTGCATTTCGTCTAGTTCATGACAATACTTCCTGTCAACGATGGTTTCACGTGGTTTCAAGGAACCGAAGTGAATGATGCCGACCGCAGACCATCAAATAGTCACCATAACCTTCTTTTTGTGCAAATTCTGTTTGGGAAAGTGTTTTGGTGCTTCATCGCGATCAAGCCATTATGCCGATCATAGGCGGTTGTCGAACAGAATCCATTCTTCGTCACACGTCACAATCCCATCGAGAAATGGATCGTTTCTGTTGCGCTAAAGCATCGAAGAACACACTTCATAACGATGTATTTTCTTTCAAATCGTGCGGAGTCTACTCATCAAGCCTCTTCACTTTTACAATTTGATTCAAATGCCGAACAACAATTTTGTGATCAAGGTTTAGATTTTTCGCAATCTCTCTCGTGGCTTTACGTGGACCTGCTTCAATAATAGTCTTCAATTGGTCGTCATCAATGGCAAGGAGGACGTTCTCGACCTTCTTCATCTTCAAGGCTCGTATCTTCACTATGAAACTTTTTTTGAACTGACACCGCACTCTACGTTCGAAATCCCTACCTGGCTTAGTGGTTAGCGTACCTGACTAATACTGTATTCCATCGGACATGTCCTTATTTAAGTGTTTGTACGTTACATTCCTTGTATAAGAGTTTTTGTATTGTACGAGAAACCAACACAAGCCAAAAGATAACAGGTTATCTCCGTCCATTTTTATAAATAAATAAAAAATGCGTTTCCCTCACCCCATGCTTCGACAACATTGTGAGTTGTTTGGGTCTCGTTGTGGCGAAGTTTGAACTTGTGTAACAAAATTATATGCAATTCCTTTTTCCCCCAGCATCAATTTAAGACTACAGAAAATAACAAAAATGTTAGCATAAATAGATTAAGCAAAAAATAAGCTTTAAAATGATATATAACACGAACCAAATATATATATATATTATTTCACAATTAACGATAAGGAAAGGAACAAAATAAAATCGGCTATTGTTTTTTCACCAACGTAATATGTATATCTGTTAACTATTCGGTATTAATTTTATTTCTACGGAAAACTGAAGAAAACGCCGCGCAGTCCAATACCCAGTCTAATTGCAACTCACCCTAAGCCACTGATATTTAGCTAGATTCTATCTTGATCTTTGAAAATTTTCCCATGGACGTTTTTCCATAAACCTTATTAAAACATTTTTGAAATTGCCTGACACCAGATGGAAGCGTCTGCTTATTTTTCAGAATACATTGTATATTAATGGCATTTTATTAAAAGAAAGGATAGCAATAGACATTTCTCCCTAACCTCAACATATGCCGTAATTCTGAAACAAAATCGAAGCATTCTCAGTGTCTTTTGAACCACCCCTTGTCTGGTATTAAAGAATTTATCTCTCGTTTTTGATCGATTCCCTGGCAAGGCGAGAAGAATGAGGTGTCAAGAAGTTTGAGTAATTGGATATCAGTATGTCGGAGCTCAATCTTTCTCTCTTTTTACGGAAGTGGAAATAAAAATGCTTTTGTAACAAGTGGGGTGGAAAGAGAAGAACAGCGTGATCAAATGATCACAGTCTGGTGAATGGCGATTACGTTTCCTCCAGTTGAAATAATTCTAAGTCATCACTGCAACTGTTTGCTATTATGATGACGAGACCTTGACCAAGGAGAATAAGATGACTCTGTAAGATGTAGTTGATGTAATAGTGGACTGATTATCTGGAAACACGAATTTCTCAAAGCGTATATTTCTAGAAAATGAAGAATTAGGTTGAAAAATATTTTTGTTCTTGAAATGTCTACAAATTTTAAGGATACGTTATGATCTACTTTTTTGTATATCAAAATATATTTCGGTAATTGATGTCATTTGAATTGTTGGATGAACGATCTCATGACCAGGAAGGAAAGAAGGGGAGCGGTGATAAAGTTAACTAAAAGAATATTTGTTTATCAAACAGCTTTGGAGAGGCATGGTACTTTGAAGTATACATTCTAGATTTTATATTAATGCGGTGGGTTGTTGGGTTGGGTTATTTTACCTCTGAGCGGCACTTTTTTGCACACCATGGGCTAAATACCCAGGTCACAAGGACCCCGAAGGCTCAGAGAAGGTTGGGGGAGGGGACCCACTGGAACAGCTGTTGGGAGACAGATGGTAGCCTCCTGTCAAGGCCATCCAGCGTGTTCTTTAACGTGCACAGGGTATGGCTCTCCCGCACACGGGGCCACGGCTTAACGTCCCATCCGACGGACGGCGGCCTTTCCAAGCCCATCGGTGCCCCCTACTGACCGTGGGCAGGGCGGGGAATTTTGCGGAGATAAATCTCAACGCTGACCCAGCTGGGACTCGAACCTGGGAACTACAGATTACGAGCCTGGCGCGCTACCGACTGAGCCACCCCTTTATTATATTAATGAAACGATACTTTTATTTAGAATTATGAGGTAATGACAAATGAACGTTATTTCCCTTTCCTTCACTCTGCGGATGTTCATTAATTGCTGTACATTTTTTACCTTAATTAAAGCATTCAGTATATTTAAGGAAATTTCGGGAAGACGAGCTACTGTTTTGTATTGTCTACTCCTTGGCTATTATAAAGGATCTTTCCCAACACTATGTCACAGCGCAGTGGCATACACTAGGGAGCGTGAGGAGTTAGAAAACCTTATCGAGGTTTTCGATAATGTATGCTTTCTAAAAAAATTATGTACCCGAAATATGGGGCCACGGTTTAACATCGCATCCTCTTTGACTAAGATTTTATTTTTACAAACAAAAGATACACCATTTTTCATCTTTGCACCAAACATTTTATGCCCGGTAGTAAAGATCTTTTTGGTTTCTATTTTTATGTTCGCCATCATCGTTCACATTACTGTTCGAGTGGAATCGATGCCCTGACAGGTTATTTTTCAGTTTCTCAAACCATGGAAGTGACATACATGGATATAACTCCATGATCCCATCGCCATTTGTATTTTTGTCATATTGTTTGACTCGATGGGTTCTCTTTCGAGATAACTGTGGAATTTATCAAGGTGAGGATCATCCTCCACAAATCTTTTCCCATTACAGTACTGACTTTGCCCGTTCCTCACACTCGTAGACTTGACAAGAGTTGTTCAAGTATGTCACTTCTGTATGTGATGAATTTCTGCTGCTGGTATATATTCCTCGGTAAGAAAGTAGATAACACTGTGCTATCTTGAACGCTACCTGCCACTGTATGCTGTTTACAGTCTGTTCTTGATTTACGTGGGGATTGCGGGAAAAATACATTGATAAAAATAGAGGCGAAAATCAAGAGTAGTATCGAAAAAAATTCCTATTCTTGAATATGACATAATTTTCTAAATTCTATCATAGGGTGTCAGGGTTAAAGCCCCTGGTAAGGCATGGATGTTTTTGTTGTGTTTCTGCTGAGGTCTCGCCTTCCTCACAGGTCTCCTCTGTAGAGTATTAAACTGACACGCCCCTATCAGACCTTTGTGGCAAAAAGCTGCTTGAAGGAGTATTTTTTTATTCTTGAGTTCGGTATTTAATTTTATTACACTATTCTTACACAGTTTTTCAATATTTAAATACTACAACAAAATATTTTATTAGCATTTCTTTATGTATTTAATAATTATTTATACCTGGATCCAGGGTGGGGGGCGGGTAATGAGGCCATGTTCCCCCCCTTTTCAGAATGCGAGTAAAGGTAAAAGAGGCAAAAATTATTAAACTTATTTATATTTCAAGTATTTTACAAAACTTAAAAAAAACAACAACAATAAAACGGAAGGGAAATATGTTATACTATATTGGAATTAAGTATCTTGCTCCCACCCATTTTACATAATTTTGGCTCGATTGTGTTTCTTGCCCCCCCCCCCCCCCGATTTTTTTTATACGGCCTACTTAGTGGTATTAAGCTTCACCCGAATGTGGTGTTATTTTTTTTCTGTTTCTGATACGCGATAGAATGTAGTGTTGTTTCATTTCCTTTCATGATCTTAAGTTTCACTTTTCGGGTGTATCCTTTCCCCAGAATATGGTGTCACCATACACTTTTGGATGTAATCTTACACCAAAATAGTGTTACTTTCAACCATAAAATAATGGTAACCTAAGCTGCCGCCATAAGCTGGTGCAATGTAATACTTTTCTTTTATAGTTAGCTAACAAAACTATTTCCAGCTAACAGTCTATTTACAGTAAGAAAATAATTGTTCATTGAATTTTTGTAATAAATGCTGAGAGCTATTTCCGATGGCTTGCTGGTCTAGTTGTAAGGAATTGGAGAGAGTTGGTAGTTGAAGGTTAGGGGATCATTTGGGTCAGATGACTGAGTAGACGAAGGTGTAGATGCCTCCTCACCTACGACTCAACTGTTGTTCCGATGTAAAAGACTGAGGTTCAGGTTTTATGCTCTATCTTTTCTTAAGGTAGTAAAGTAACGATGTGTGGGAGGCTTTCACTTGTACTTCTCTTGATATTCCTGAGTTCAAACAGCGTTATTCCAATAAGAAAAAACAATGTGTTTCGTAAACTGAAAAAACATGTAAATACAATAATGGTTTTATTTCAAAAACGTATTAACTAAATTCACGTAAATGAAGAACTGACTGATTTCCTATGCCACTGCGTATAGTGTGTAGTCGGCAGGTCCCATTCTTATCCTGAACCAACAGTACTCGTCGTTCCAATAATTAGACCTGAAATGTAATAGTAATCTCCATACAGGATTTCGAAATATAGTTTTTATATCCCTTACTCCCGTACACCTAAGTAATAATTTTACTCACTCTCGTACATTTAGGAAATAGGGTAGTTATTCAAGACTGAGTAGCATAAGTACTAATTTCATAATTTTCCTCAAATATTTTAAGAAAACTATTTGTGCAAACTTCCCTTCGATATGAACTTTTGCCTCCAAGTTCTAAATTGATGCACCAATCTAAATATCTTTTCAAAATACCGAACAGTAATGCCTTAAATTGCAGATAATATTGCATCTCATTAGTGATATCCTTCGATATGTCATTCTAGTTGTGAATGTTTTGTACTCTTAAGATATATTAATCATTTATAAAGTGAAAGGGAGAAAAATATCATACTTAGCGTATTGATGTACTGTGCTTTTAACAATTATTGAACAGCTTTCGTTTTGCTATTATTTGAATGTAGGGACGTTGGGTAAATGCAATAGTGTTTCTGATTTGCAAATTGTTGTAGAACCAGCCGCAATGCAAGGTGGATGGATGTAAAATAAGACAGCCACAGAAAAAATAGATTTAAATTGTAATTTATGCAATCATTGATACCATCGTATATGGTAAAATTGGTTTTTCAGAGCACCAGATGAGTATGATATACTATCTCTGGCATCTGATGACTTAGTCCTTATAGGAGTAAGTGACTAAATCTCTTTTTGTATGTAGAACCACACTATGTTGGGACCTGGGAGGCAGGAATATAGGTAGATCTGTCAAGCACGGATTGTCTGAGTAGCCTCCAATAAAGCTCTACTTGGTCTCTTGACCTGAGATTCGATTGTACGGTCATATTCAACAATGTATTGTTTTGTGTGGGTTCAACAATGTATAGTTTTTGTGTGAATTCTTTTGGAGGTGGATCTCCTACCAAATTTCGAAACCTAAAAGACGGCATATTCCACCAGAATTTCACCCCACTATCCAATTTGTCCTGCTTATAATCCCTTCTACTGTACCCGGGGTACGTGCCGGAAGGGGGGTGACACTCGCCCCCTGAAAGAATTAAGACAAAGCTTTTCTCTTTCCCCAACTGCCTCAACGAGGCCCCAGCTCCGACCATACGATGGTACCAGAGCCATGCTTTCGCCACTCTTTCTTACTGCTACAACTGCTAAAACGTTAATGTCTGTAAAAAACTCAATTGTACTTTTCTTAATGTAATTATGTGAATATGCTTCTTGGTAATGAACCAAGTGTCATTACCAATAAGGTAGAAGGAGAATTACCCCAATGATGATCTAGAAAATTTATTCTGTAAAGTTTGGAGTTTGTACAGGTCGGATTTGGATCAATTATACTGTTTATCATTACCTTATTTGAAGAAAAATAAATCAGAGTTTAAATAGGTAGAACTGAAGTTGCGTGTGAGTTGGGTTGTTTTATCTTTGAACTGCACTTTTTTTTTTGCACACAACGGCTAAATGGCCAGGTCACGAAGAACCGGAAGGCTCAGAGAAGGTTGGGGGACAGCTGGTAGCCTCCCGTCAAGGCTGTCGAGCATGTTCCTTAACGTGCGCAGGATATGGCTCTCCCGTACAAGGAACCACGGCTTAAGGTCCCATCCGACAAACAGCAGCCTTTCCAAGCCTATCGGTGTTCCCTACTGACCGTGGACAGGGAGTTTTGCGGAGATAAATCTCAACGCTGGTCCAGCTGATACTCGAACCTGAGAACTGCCGATTACGAGCCTGACACGCTACTGACTGAGCCACCCCCGTCGCAGTTGCGTGTGTGCTATTTCCTTATAAACCCAGATAAAAGTTATAATAATCTCGAAAAGTTTGTTGAAATGTTACATATTTGTTGAGGAAATGGGTATTGAGATATCAAATATGTTAGTTCTCCTTATTTAAAGCCATCTGTTTATCGATATAGGAATCCAATTAGGAACATAACTCCATTGTCCTTAAGCTTCTTGTAGAGGGAAACGAAACGTGTCTTAATGTAACTACCACGACCAACTCGAAAATCTCGTGAAGATTATCAGCCAAAAGCGACTCGTGTAACTATCACCGATGGTATTTAAATCTAAATCAAGGAGCACGCAAATGAAGTGAATTAAATGCTCCCAAAATAGAGACCGGATTCTCTCGTGATGTTTATTTGGTAATCAGACTCAATCAGCAGTACGATGTTCACGAGATCTCGCTCATGTCTCTTGTGGCATTGTTAACGTCAGGTGTCTAATCAGAGAGCAATGTCACATTTGCTTCAAATTGGAGCGCTGCGCTTTCCCGGGAGAAATTATTACTTCGTTAAGGAGATCATTATTATGTGACGTTTCCGAAGGCTCATTTGCATGTTGTAAATTAGCTTCTCTTATAACTTATATATTCTACCGAATGTATTTGGTATAATTTGATTTACTTTTATTGCAACAAATGTTTTTCAATAGAGCTTCTATACTTCTACGATAATCCCATATATGCATTGTAAAATCTAATTTGTTTCTGTGGTAATCAAACGCTATAGAAAATTTACTAAGCATTTAAACACTATTAGGCTATTTAATGGGA
Source organism: Ryuthela nishihirai (assembly GCA_038380435.1). NCBI lineage: Eukaryota > Metazoa > Arthropoda > Arachnida > Araneae > Heptathelidae > Ryuthela > Ryuthela nishihirai. The sequence continues at coordinate 14,372,751 of JAWZYU010000019.1, read as the reverse complement.
TAGAGGTAAACTGTCTGAACTCACGACCTATTTATGACATCTCAGTTTCTCTGACCACTGAGCTAACGGTCACTGGCCGATTTCTCCTATATTACAGATGCTAAGCTATACGCCATTGAGTCAGTTGCTGACTTTTGATTGCATTTGGAGACCACTCTTCAGAGACATTCCAGGAATGGGATTGATTGTTTTAACCTCTGAGCGGGACTTTTTTTTATACATAATGGACTAAATAGCCAAGTCACAAGGACACTGAGGGCTCAGAGAAGGTTGGGAAGGAGCTGGACAGCTGTTGGAGAAACACATTGCAGCCGCCGTCAAAGCCATCCACTGAGGGCTCAGAGAAGGTTGGGAAGGAGCTGGACAGCTGTTGGAGAAACACATTGCAGCCGCCGTCAAAGCCATCCATCACGTTCCTTAACGTGAACAGGTTTTCGCTTCCCGCACATGTGGCCACGACTTTACTTTCATTCTGATGGACGACGGCTTTTCCAAGCCTATTGGTGTCCCCTACTGACTGAGGGCAGTGCAGGGAGTTTTGGGGAGATAAATCTCAATGCGGACCCAGGTGGGACTGGAACCTGGGAACTGCTGATTACGAGACTGGCGCGGTGTCGACTGAGCCATTCCTGCCCTATTCCAGGAGAATCAATCATCCAAGAATGAATCATCCAATTAAATGTCCGTTACCCACTATATGTATACTTCCGTACATGAATAGAATTTGTGATTCCAATAAAAATATGCATGGGATTTTTATACACATGGCCAAGAAATTGGAAATTCCGTCGTGTATACAAATTATTTAGAAATTTGCGCTGAAATTTTGTTTTTATTGATAAAATTAAATTTTAAATCATTGAAGATAAAAATAAAGTATTTTTGAAACTTTGAAATAGGTGCATCGTAGAGCCCTGCATAAAATGTCTTTTCCTAAAGTTTAGAACTCAGGAAACACTGGTTCCAAAATTTAAAACGGTTTGTTTTTACCGAGGTGTCATTGCGAAGTTCGTCAGACGACACAAGGAAGAAATTAATGGTGAGGAAGGGAGAGCAATCTGAGAAAAACTCAATGTAATATATTTGAACAAATTCATTATTTAGTTACAAATCATTTCATAGGACATATACAGTCTTAAGAGCCTTAATGTCATTGAATATTGTCTTTAGTTACGAACAAAATATCTTATGTTTGCGTCCCGCCTTGCACACGGTCAGTAGGGGACACCGATGGGCTTGGAAAGGCCGTCGGATGGGACGTTAAACCGAGGACCCTTGTGCGGGAGAGCCATACCCCGTGCACGTTAAAGAACACGCTGGATGGCCTTGACGGGAGGCTACCATCTGTCTCCCAACAGCCGTTTCAGTGGGTCCCCTCCCACAAACGGGATCCATGTGACCTGACCATTTAGCCCATGCTGTGCAAAAAATGCCGCTCAGAAGGTAAACAACCCAACCCAATCTTATGTTTGCGAGCCACATATTGAATATAGACCTAAGCCTACTGTGTATTGTTCGATTACCTTAGGAATCTTTCTGAAGAAAGGTATAAATCACAAGAGAATTAATCGAGTCCCTTAATTGAGTGTATTTTAGACAGGACTAACTATAATTGTCCTGGATTTTTCAATACCTTTCACATCCTTTTTTTTTCGTGATTAGACCCATAAAACTGCTAGCTTTTCTGCAGGTCATGACAGAACACACGACCATTACCAGAACTCGAATCCTAGAAGTTTCAGTATCACCATAAGCCAACACGACACAAATACACCACCAAAGCGGCTACTTCAAAGTCAGACTTTTTATTTCGCTATAATATAAACGCAAAACTCAACAAAACATATCACTTCTGTTATGCCCATTTAAAAAAGTAGTCATCTAATCTCTAAAAATTTCTATTTTATCCGTGTTATTCGATATCACAAAAAATACAAAAGTTTCTCCTTAATAACCCCGTTTGGGATCGAGGTATACACGTAAGAAAGAGGATTCACCTGCATCGGGGATTTAAACTGCATTCCACCTTAGTCTGCAGCCAAACACACTAACCACACGATCACGCATTGGCAGCTTGTTACCCCTTAAGAGCTTAAAAGCAAAGAACGAAAACTCAATGTCAGTTTTAACCATTCCGACATTATCTGCATCAACTCGAGAGGAAGAAGAAAGCAAAACTCCCTTATCTCGAAACTCTTTCTCGGTGAAAATGAAAATGCGATGTGATGTCGTTAACTCTGAAAAGGATGCCTCAGAGGTTGGTGCATTGAACAAACGTTTTAAGTAGCTGCTTATCGGAAACAAAATTTCCATCATTTCATGGAGTTTGGCTCAATTTTCTCCACCATAGAATAAAAGCAATCGCTATTTTTCACTCTTCAAGAGGCAATGACATTGGCTATTATGTTTTGCTCGTTGAGAAGCAAAACTATGGTTGGTGATTTCGTTTGAGGGTAGCACAAATTTAACGGAAGTAACTAGATTTTATTGTCGTGAAAGCGTTATTCACACTCTCTGACTTAACTAGAAGAATAACATCTAGCACGTGGCGAACATGGGATTCTAGTTTTAAGAAAAAGAATGGAGTTTGTCACTTACCGACTTTTGTACGTACTCTAACGCTGAAACAGATACTGGTGATGGGCGACCTATGATATGAAAAGAAGAATTTGAATTTCTGATGGACTTTCAAGAATATATGGTTTGTGTGGAAAAACAGGAGAATACACCTAAAGCCTAAAGTTAGATTATACAATAGTTTAATTCTTTCTAGACCTGGTTATGGTAGTAAAACTGGACCCTTTGTAATCAGGATCACAGGAACTTGTTGCCTTTGTTCTATATGCTTACGCAGTATCTTGTTCATTTGGTTTTATGAAAATTAATTTCACAACATCATAGTGACGAGGTTAGAAGAAGGCGAAGTTCTTTAAACAGCTTATTGTGCAAAGAGAGCTTGCGTTAGTTTAGCTATATGTCTAGTTGCAGATTGGCCAATAAGTGGGATACTAAAGGTCACAGAAAAAAGGGGAGCCTTGGTTGCGGTGGATTGATAATGTAAACAGGACATTGTTAGATTTACCCTTCAGTGGCCAAATAAGCATCTGTACCTCGGGAGAGATATGCATGGAGACCAAAATTGCACAGTCTGGTGGGATCTCCGTAGTCTATGGCTGCCTGAGGATTCTGTAAGTATTCGTTTCAAGGATTTTTAATACTAACAGTACTGGGTGAAATAAATAATATACACTGGCGGAAATTGAAAAAAAAAACACCCAGATGGAATTCCTTTTGGAACGTCATATTATAATGTGTTAATAGTAAAGGGCAGCAGAAACCGTGATCCAAGATTGGTAGTCATTGGATGAAATAATGACACCGACGTTACATGAAATAATGAAGACGACAACATGGAATTGTACACAGCGCGTAGTTAAGGACTAGGCCATGAAGAAAGAAGTTATTCGTCTTGTGTCATATTGTTCAGTGCCCTTTGAAGAAGCTACCATATCTGGAAAACGAAGGCGCCCACCTTTCGTTCAGTTAGCGGAGTTTGAGCGAGGTCGTACAGTGGGTCTTCGGGAAGCAGGTTGTTCTTTTCGTCAAATTCCACACTGCATTGCACGAGAGGTATTCGAAGTGGTACGATGATAGCGTCGATGATCAGAAGAGCATTCGCACACTCTCAGACGTGGTTCCAGACAGCACAGAGTTACGGATGCATGAGAAGATCGGCGTATCAGGAGGGTGGCGGCGGCAGAGATGATGGCTATGGCGTCACAAATTCGATTATCTGTCATACCAAGGGTGTCTACAAGAACAATATGCAATCATCTTTTGGAAGCAGGATTACGGGCACGCGTGCCACTGTTATGGTTACCACTGTTACTCATCACTGTCGAGCATGTTTTGAAGTGGTGTCTAGAACGAGTTCATTGGAAGGAAGAATGGCAGTCTGTGGTCTTCAGCGATGAAAGCCTATTCTACTTAGGAGCGTCTGATGGTCGTTTACACGTCCGAAGGCGACAAGGTGAGCGGTTTCTTCCATCGTGATTAGCTATCACTCTCTTACGTGTCTGGTGTTTGTTCAGGGTACACTGAATAGCAATACATACGACATCGTACAGCTGGTCGTCCTGCCATATCTGGTGTAATCCCGAATGCGATATTCCAGCAAGATAAGGCCCGACTACACTCTGCCCAAACAACTCAATATGCTTTTCACGCAGTGCACCAACTCCCTTGACCAGCACACTCTCCGGACTTGTCTCCAATCGAGCATATCTGGGACTGACAGACTCGTCCACGGACCGCGGCAGGCAACGACCATCGCTGAATTACGCGTGCAAGTTGAAAACGCATTGGAATGGTATCTCTCAGAGTGATATCCAGCATTTGTAAGACCGATTGCATGCCAGATTGGGAGATTGTATTACAACTCGAGGAGGTTCAACGCCTTATTAAAATGTGCCTTCTGTAAAATGTAATGCTCATTAAAAGGTAAAATAAACATTGTATCGTTTCACACGTTTGATCACTGTCCTTTCTCACCAAGTTGTTTCTACTAAATAAATCTCACATTTTACGCTTCAATTGTTAATGGTGTTCTCTCTTCAATTTCCGCCAGTATATTTATAGTTACCCCACACTGGATTCTTTAAGTATCCACATTACGTTTTATTTTTGATTTTTTTTAACAATCGCAATAGCATTTCTGTAACATGCTGCATATTCCTTAACATGGGATTTCTAATATAAATGCCACAAGGTGGAAAGTATTGCATACTTTAAGTATTCTGTCTGGCAATAAGCGACAGAAACTTTCTATCTTTTAAAAATAAAATAAAAAAAATTAACATTTATTACCTTCCTGGCCAACAAATATTTTCTCTTAGATTTTACAGACAATACAAGTCACTTACATCAGACAATTGGTGTGGTTGGAAACAAAGCATTTCGGGCAGCATAATTTCGACTGCATCAACTGTGGCATCCTCTACTCGCTGATGGCTAGCAGTCAACCTACCTCTCTCGTGGGAAGCAGTAGACTTCTCTGCTTTTCGATCTGGGTTTTCTTCCACACAAATGATATCATTGTTCCTTCCACTGGTCGGCATCACTCAATCAGGATATAGATGGAGCTTTATAATTTATTTCATCTCGCCTCGTATCACATGGGTTCGATTCATTTCCCTCTCTAGGGATCCATCAGCGGTAGGAGCGCCTCTGCAGCACATGAAAGCATAGGAGAAGATGCCATTCACTTCTCCAGTCTTCGGGGAAGGTCACCAGCGCTTAACTGAAGCTTTCTTTGTAGCAACAGCAAGCAGGGCTCTTGCTCGAGCCGTGCTTTCCACCGCCATGAATATCGGATGGCGACAAAAGGCACCGCCTTAGAATTTTCCGGAAATGGCTCACAAGTCTGAAGCCTCGGAACCGTTAATGTTGAACAAAGAGCAATGAAGGATTTTTAATACATTCTCTCTAGATGTAAAAATCTACGCAGAACATATGTAAAAAATTATTGCTAATTTCATTTTCGCAATTATACATTAAATCTAATGACCACTCTTAGAGGTTGGTAAAAATGGGAGTTAAAAACTTTACTGTCTCTAAAAACGAGTATGTCATATTTGACAGAGGAGATATTATTATTCTTTCATTGATTTCTGAAAGCAGAAAGGTTGCATGTTACTACCCCTTTTGAACTAAAAAAGAAATTAGATCTGGCAATGTAAACATCTTGACATTTATACTCTACCACCAAAATTTCAACTTCCTACCCTAAAAAGTAACAATTTCCATCATTTCGTGGAGTTTGGCTCAATTTTCTCCATCAAGAAATGAAAAGCAATCTTAAATTTTCACTCTTTAAGAGGTTATCGTTTAAAAGTTTGCCATTTTTAACATTTTAATCGTTAAATGGAACTATTAAAGCTATTAGGAGATTCAAAAAGTGTGAAATAATAATATTTACTCAATACCTATCCTCCCAAAAAGAATTTTCATTTTGTCTCTAAAATAATAAAAAAAAGTGAATCTAAACGTCAGACTAAAAGAGAAAACAGCTTTTCTTTTGGAATTGATGTTTTACCCGAAAATTAAAATAGTTATTTAAATCGAAAGAGAATATTCAGCATATTCATTTTACTTCTCTCTTAGTAAAATTTCGGAATCAGTTGAGATTTATGGATTTCCCGTATTTTTAAAATCCTCCCTTGCATATGTAATGCGATTCTTAACTTTTACAAGATTCTTTGTTAAACGACTTATCTAAGTGTCTCAAAAACTTGCCATGTAACGTTATGTACAATCTTATCATGATGGGCAGGCCGGAGAAACCGTAGATTATCATTAGCTGTTACATCAAACGATCTCATAACACATCTATCAGAGAGAGCAAGTAACATTTCAAAGCTTCATCCATGACCTCCTTTAGTATTGCCTCTGCCTGTCTATGTGATCTAATTATCTAAGTCAGGGGTTCTCTACATGGGGTACGCGGTAAAAGTTGTTCGGGTAAGCTCAAAAGCGAAAAGCTCAAAAGCCGCGAAAGCTCAAAAGCGAAAACTTGACAACACTGCTGTGCAAAAAACTCATTTTTTGTGTTTATCGATATATGCAATTTATGAATACAAAATATAACGTGTATATATATATATTGGCCGTCCCATGGCCGAGTGGTTAGTACGCTTGGCTACTGATCTAAGGGACCTGGGTTCGAGCCCCAGGTAAGGCATGGATGTGTGTGTTGTTTTTCTGCTGAGGTCCTGCCATCCTCACAGACCTTCTACTATGGCATATAAACTGACAGGTTCCTGTCAGACCTCTGTGGCAAGCAGCTGCTTGAGGGGTATTTATTATTTTATATATATATATATATTATTTTATTCCCATTGTTATACTATAACTATAGTTTTATCTATCTACACAAGGTGTGCTGCCAGTTATATACACTTTTCTATGGGGACGTGAAGCATAAAAGGTTGAGAACCACTGATCTATGCAATTAAGCAGTTTCGTTAAATTCTTCAGTTCTCTTATGAATCTTGGCATACTCTCCATACGTTGCTTTGACTCGAAAGAGAAAACAAAGAAACAGAAAATAAATATCAATTCTATTTGTCAAGAATATTGAATGACCTTCTCGTTTGAGTTTATTGTTATTTTACAGTTTCAGTATTACTACTGTAAAATTTTTATTTCCGTCGTTTACAATACTAAAACTCATGAATAGTACATAGTAAATTAGTAATGTAAATTAATAATGTACAAAAAGCTGACATGGGTCACGATCGTCCTTGAAAAGAAAGAATGTAATAAACTGTGCCGTAGTGCAATGCTGAAATAAACAGTTGCATCAGAATAGAATTTTGAATACGGAACCATCTGCAGGGACATATTGAAAAGGACCCATGGGTTGTTCCAGGGAAAAGTTCATTCGAAGTTCTAACTATGAAATTAAGCTTCTTTGTAGACATTCTACTTTTTTCAGGGATAAATTAAAAATTCTTTATGGGTTAGATAAGTATTGATGAAATATTACTATTCAAATTTTTTGAATTTCCCACTAGCTTCTCACAGCACCATCTAACGGTAATATTTTAAAAAATGACAAAACGTGAAATGAATATTGCAAACGAACTATCTATGTAAAAATTTTAAGATTTGGTTATGAAGTGCGATTTTTCAAGAGGTTTACTTTCATAGCAGGGGCGGGGGTGGCTCAGTCGGTAGCGCGCCAGGCTCGTAATCTGTAGTTCCCAGGTTCGAGTCCCAGCTGGGTCAGCATTGAGATTTATCTCCGCAAAATTCCCCGCCCTGTCCATGGTCAGTAGGGGACACCGATGGGCTTGGAAAGGCCGCCGTCCGTCGGATGGGACGTTAAGCCGTGGCCCCGTGTGCGGGAGAGCCATACCCTGTGCACGTTAAAGAACACGCTGGATGGCCTTGACGGGAGGCTACCCTCTATCTCCCAACAGCTGTTCCAGTGGGTCCCCTCCCCCAACCTTCTCTGAGCCTTCGGGGTCCATGTGACCTGGCCATTTAGCCCATGGTGTGCAAAAAAGTGCCGCTCAGAGGTAAAACAACCCAACCCTTTCATAGCATTGATTCGCCCATTACCTGCAAGAGGGAATTAGAAAAAGTATATTTTTTTTGTTTTAATATATGAATGAAAAATCCTTTTTATGTTGTATAGGAATGTATAGGAATTTAAAAATATATCATTTTTTCATTTTACTAATCATCCATTAGTTCGAATTTTTATTAGTTCGAATTATTTATTATAGTGTGTTAAAAGCGGAAATGAAAAAATGTATTCTCTTTGAAAACGGGCATTCGATATTCGCCTGATGCGATATATTATATGTACTTCTGAGTAGGAAACATGTCATTCAAATAAATTAAAGTGTAAATAAAATCTTTCCGAATAATGATTTTTAAACATATTCCTATAGTAATATAAAGAGTTATAGTAACTGGAACATTAAAACGAATCATCGGTCATTGTAAATTTTCGTACAAATTGACCAAAAACGTAAAAGATTGGTACGCAATTTTTTAAACATAATTATATTTTAAAGAAACCGCTGGACATAACAGTTATTATACATGTTTTAATTAAGTTAGGGAAGAATAATTTAAGTGACCACATTGATGTAAATATCCGAACTTCCATTAGTCTTTAAATATTCAATTAGCATAAAACAAAATGAAGTATACAGAATATAAGTATTAACGGAGAAACAAATATGAAATAAATAATAACATACAGAACTCAATTTGTATAACTGAATATAAATTATCATTATAAAAATATGGTTAATTCTGTATATATCTCAAATAGAGTATTTTCTTGTGTTTGTATTCCGTTTGATATCTCTATCTAAACAGTCAGAGCTAGAACCATCAAACTTCGTCTACAGCTTCATTTCACCGTAACTTAGGACTCTCAGGTTTCGACCCCACAAAATTAAGCCCTCCCCCAATGTTGACTGCGAAATGTCTGTCCATTGATAACTTGGTGCATCGACAACGTACTACTCCATTTAGAAGATAGCCGACGGCAGCGCCCCAGATGTTTTTAAACAATTGCGGATTAGAAGATCGAGTTCCCACCACAGCAGGGAACCCAATCTCCAGACCCTATGCAGCCAGAATTAAGTGGGATCACCACATCAAATTCGGGGCCGATCGGTCGTATACGAGAGGCAGTACAGGGAGTGGAAAATTTCTGCCACGGTGACGTCTCTGAGGAAGTGAACGAGATCCTGGGGACACTTTACGAATACACCTGCTAATCTGAGTCGACGCAGAGCAATTCTTGCAATAATAAATAAGTGTTAAAAAAGCACAAAATGAAGAAATGGAATAACTAATTCTATAAATTATGTTCGCTACATTAGGAATCGAGAAGCAAGAGAACATATGTACTTGGGACCATATATTTTTGTGAAAGGTTTAGGGAGATTTAATTGAGATTGCCAGTGATATCTCAATGGTGTAATGTCGATGTATATACTTTTATGAATACACCCAATTCTGTTTTTACACGGTAGATAGGTTCCCGAAAAACCGTGCAAAAAAACGTGTAAAAAATGCAGTGCATATGAAAAGGTAGATTGGTGTCAGACATGAAAACCCAGTATAAATAATCAGTTGTTTTCAAACTAATCATATCAAAATCTTTAATTAAATCTTTGTTTGATTTTTTTTTCATTTAAACACATTTTTTATTTTATAAACTTATAAAGATAATTATATATACATATATAAAGCAAATTATCCTTCATAAAGAAAATAATATGTCACTAATTCAAGAATGCAAAAATGCAAAAAAGTGACTTACATATGCTTATTAACAAGATTTCATTCGTTGTCACTTTCTGACAACAGATGCATTCATGTGCGTAAGACTGGAATTAAATCACTTTCATTGCTTGAAACATTTTGGCCATCACGTTCATACTACAATGGTGAAATGCTCTCTGTGGCATGGGGAACCAAATTATCACTTATTTCCAGTGATTCTGAAGTTTGATTAGTTTTCACAACGAACTCTGTAATCAATCGTTGAGATCCTGCTTTGATTAGATCTTTTTATAATTCTTGATAACGCGCCATACATGGCTTCAGTTCACGTTTAAACTGTTCAGCTCGTTCGACAATGGGATCATGTGTAAGAAAATGACTTCCAATAATCTAGCCACGTGAAGCTCTTCTTTAATTAAACCTGCAACCTCTTCATCACCATCATTTTTTTTCTTTTCCATCAGAAGTCTCAAGGACAACTTCTATTATTTCATCTTCGCTAAGAACTTTGTCAAGCAGCAATTCATTAATATCTGCAAACGATAAATCACCGAACACTTCTCCACCAACTGCATGTGCTAAAGTGATGATATTAGGATATTAAGTCGTATTGGTGGGAGGGTACAGGATCTTTACTTTTTACACATTCTGGTCAAATAGCTTTCCAGCATGCGTTTAATGTTGATGGTTTTAATTCTGATAACGTCAATTCAGCGTGTCCTATGTAATCTAAAATAGAAAATTTCTTCCGCACATCAATAACTGTTAGTGTTTTATTCATATCTAGTTTATCCAAAATGTATTGGAATGTTCATCTTATGTAGTAAGTTTTATATGTAGCAATTATACCCTGGCCTAGTGGTTGTATTAAGGATGTCGTATTAAACGACAGAAAACAAAATTGCACATTTGGGTGTTCCAAAACAGGATGACCAGGCGCATTGTCTATAATCAACAGAACTTTAAATTCGAGATGTTTTTCCTTCAAATAGTGTTTAACTTCTGGAGCAAAACATTTATGGAAACCATTCATTAAAAATTTCTTTTGTAGCAAAGGCTTTATTGTTTGCCATCCAATACACTGGCAATTTATTCAAATCTACACCTTTCATTGACCGTGGTCTTAGGGATCGATTGATGAGCAGCGGTTTTAACATACGATCTCCTGAAGCGTTGCTACAAAATAGAAAGTCATACGATCCTTAGCTGTTTTAAAGCCACCAACAGATTTTTGTAATTTTGCTACGTAGGTTCTATTCGGCATTTTTTTCCAAAAAAGACCAGTTTCATCTGCATTCCAAACTTAATCAGTAGTGTATCCACCATTTTCAATGATTTGGGCCAATTTTGGACAAAATTCTGTAGCAGCCGGCTCGCTCATCTCAGATGCAAATTCACCTTTTATCTTTACATTATAAAACGCGTGTCTTTGAAGAAATCCTGCAAACTAACCTGTACTTGCAAAAAATTCATAATTTTTGGTTTAACTGAGCTGATGTAGTTGGTTCCATTTCTTGTATCTGCTTATATATTCGTAATGTCATCTGTTTGATGGTATTTTCGTCTAGAGGTATTCTTTTTTGCGAGTTATCTTCTATCCACATTACTAGTTCCTTTTCCATCTTCACTTTTACAATATCTCTCGTGTACGATGACGACTTAGTGCTCAAATGTGTTCCAGAAAGCACAGATTTTCTAATAGCATCTTCATTTTTCTTGATAGTTCTTACCATCTTCATGGTTCTTACGTTCCTTCAAACCAAAATATTTATCTATTGATGTTGAACATTCTCCAGTTGAAAGACGATCTGAAATTTGGATCTTAGTAATCCAAAGAGATAGCTTTCCTTTTCTGCTTTTGAATAGTTGAATTATCCGACATCGTGGTAAGGCTTACGAAAAATATTTGAATTATAGTTAATAAATCAGATGATGAAAAATTGTGAATTAACTATCAGCAAAATTTAATAAATTTATACTACGCACACAAAACTTCAAAAAAGGAAACATTTTTTTTCGATTTCTCCTATTAAACATCTAACACTTCTAACTTTAAACACGAAATGAGAGACCAACACTAACGTATGTATTAATGATAAAATTGAGGGGAATTTCCGGAACTCAATGTTGCCACTTTATTCTGAATAAAGTAGGTTTTGTACAATTTTTCCATAAAATAGGTAATAAAATGGAGAAATCGTTGTGTAATTATGTTAGTGTAGTTTTTATTTTGGGAATTTTAGTGCACAAAATGTGTATCTACAGTACATTTTCAAAGTTAAAACTACTTCGAAAACTGTGACCATAAAAGCGGCAATTTTGTTATAAATGTAAATTCTAGGATTTTTTTCTTGAATAGGAATATTTTTTCAGAATTAAAATTCAATTGAGATTTGTAAAACGGTTCCGTTTGAACCTTGTTAGGTCATAATAAATCGTGTAAAAAGAGAATTGAATTTTTTTCTTCCAAACCGTGTTAAATCAAAATCGTGCAAAAAAAATTCGTGTACAAACAGAATTGGGTTTACATGTACTTGATCAGAAGATTGCAAAAAAAATAACATGTTGATTCAGATCAAAGCAAAAATCAATATTTTAACTTCTTTTTCCTTTTCGTAAATTTCGGAATCCGTTGGGTTTCATAGATTTTTTTCCAGATCATAAAATCTTCTCTTTTATGGTTAAATGCGATTCTTAACTTTTTCCATGTTCTTTGTTAAAATAATTACGAAAGTATCTCAGGAACTTTCCATTTAAAGTTGTTTACAGTCCGTTCATGATCGACAGTTTATAAAACAAAAAACAGCAGATTGTCATTAGCTGTTACATCAAGCGATCTCGTAACACATCTATCCATACGAGAGAAAATAACAGCAAAACATCGTAACTCAATGCCTGGGCCTTTTCCGCACCCGGTGACCTCGTTAGCATTGTCTCTGTGCCTTTATCCGTGTGATCTAATTCTCTGAGTAATTAATAGCTTTGTTTAATTCCTACATTCTCTTACGAGCATTAGCACACACTCCGCATGTCGCTTTGCTTCGAAAGCACAGACACAGAAAACAAATATTAATTCTGCTTGCCAAGAATGCTGACTGGCCTCCTCGTTTATGCCTATTGTTATTTTGCCGCTGCTGGTATTGCTACTGCGGAATTGTTATTTCTGTCGTTTATAACACTAAAGACCATGGGCAATGCAGTATAATTCAGTAATGTACTTCTGAAAAGCGGAAATGGGGCAGAATCGGCCTTGAAAGAAATAAGGCGGAAAGCACTGTATGTAACGTATAATAATATGTTAATGTGCTTTTTCAATTCCTGATTGTATTTAATCTATCCTTGACAGTGCTTCACCCAGTTATTTCTAAGTGTGTGCCAGAGTCTCATTCTTATGAGTTAAGAGGGAGTCTGTCCTGCGATGTCATCCAGCCAATTTACACTGATCAAATAGGCAAAATTATTTTTAAAAAATATACAATAATTAACAAATATAAACAACATCTAATAATTATGAAACAAATGCATAATATAAAAGGAACTATTGTTGTTTTATTAACTGTATTTAAGACAGAAAATAGCAATTATATAGCAATAGCAAAATATAACTTAAAATAAATTAACATTTCCAGATTTTCAAGAGAGGCGGGGTACGATCTCCTCCCCCTGCAAAAGTCGATGTTTTCATATTATAAAATTTTTCTAATAGTCTGCATAATGCATTAGCAAGTTTTTAAACTAAAATAATTTATGGAAGTATTAAAGACCGGTTTTATGCCCCCCTCTCCTAATAAGAAGTGGCATAAGAAGTGGGAGAGAGTCCCAAGTCTGATTTCCAAAAATAAAATTGCCGTAAGCATTTGTGTAAAGGACACTGAAATATATATATATAAAAAGAAGAAAACACTATGAACAACATTTTTTTTACCATTTGATCTAGTTCCTCCATCTGTTCAATCAAAATGGTAATGACATTAAAATATTTTGAAAAAAAAAGGTAATAATGTTAATAATATTTTTATTTTCAAATTTTCCCCCTGAATTCTTGCTGAGAGGTCAGTATTATGTCGAAACCCAGGGATTTTAAAACACTGATATAAGGTGTCCCTGAAGAAGCAATACGTTTGAAAAATAATCACCTACGCAATATAGCTGCGACGAGGCTATTCCTTCCAAAATTTCGGCTAAATATGTCAGTCCAATAAACAACAACGGTTTGAGATATTTTCAGAATTTCCATCGTGGAAATTCCTCTCTATGCTACGATCCCACCTCCTTAGTCTTTCTCGCTGGAAATTATCTGCATGATGCGATTTGTTTTTCCGTTGGTGTGATTCGACTTTTTGTATTCGTATTGGAAAGCATTGCATTGGAGTCTTGCGTAAACCCCCGCAAATATTCCGCAAGATCTCCCCCCTCCTTAACAAATTTGGAGTATACAGCTTTAGTTTGTCCCACCGTTTTAGGGACAGTAGACATGTGTTTGTGTAATAATTATGTTATTTTAAAAACTTGTTAATTCGTTATCCAGAATATTAGAAAAGCTTTATAATATGAAAACATCGGCTTTCGCAGGAGAGGGGGGGGGGGGGGTCGGACACCTCCCTCTCCTGGAAATCTGGAAATGTTAATTTCTTTTAAGTTATATTTTGCTATTGCTATGTAATTGCTATTTTTTTGTCACAAATACAGTTAATAAAAGTGACACTAGATATGATTAAAGGCACTCTAAAATGGCATTCTTTCAAAGATTCTTTATGCATAATACATTTCTGAGACATCTTATATATATAATAACGAAAGTGACGTGAGAGGAAGAAATCGCGGGATCTTCAAGAATATTGGAGAAAATCATGCGTAAGCAGTGCATATAAAAACTATTAGAATGAGTTTTAGCAGATTTGAGCTTTCCGCGTTCAATAAATTATTATTCGCATTATTGTTCATGAGTATAATCGAATCTACGTTCGAAGATTGGTTGGGTTGTTTTATCTCTGAGCGTCACTCTTTTCACACAATGGGTGGCCAGACCACAAGGGTTCTGAGAAGGTGGAAGGAAAGGATCCACTGCAGAGCTGTTAGGAGACAGATGGTACCTTCCAGTCAAGGTCATCCAGCGTGTTCTCTAACGTCCACAAGGTACGACTCTTCCACAGAGTGGGCAACGGCTTAACGTCCTTTCCGACGGACGGCGGCCTTTTCAAGCCCAACGGTGTCCCTTACTGACAGAGGATAGGAATGGGGGATTTTGCTGTGATAAATCTCAACGCTAGCTCAGATGGGACTCGAACCTGGGAACTTCAAGGTTATGAGCTTGGCGCACTACCGACTGAGTCATCCGCGCCCCACTTTTAAAGATGATTTCCTGCAGTTATAAACATGCATAATGGTATCGTTTCTTTTCTATCCATTAATTGAAATGTATTGGAGCACAACAGTAACGAAGGTCACACAGTAACATAAAGAGCAATTGGGGCACTGACACTGAGCAGATGACGCATCAAGAGTTCTCATAGATCATTGGCCGATTCAGCGATCGATCACTTACGAACCAACCAGTGATATGAGATTATTGGTTCATGTGTCAACTGCGCAGCCTCATTGTCTCGAATAATTCTAAAATTTTCATAAGCTCTGCGCAACTGGATAAGAATGTTTCTCATGCTATATCCTTTCACCTGCTGTTAAGTATGCCGCGGAATTTAAAGGGCTCGAAAAGTAGACCTCATGACCTCATTTCTTGTGTCTGCAAAAACAAGACCTGGGAACGTCTTCTGTGGCGCTAGACCGTGCGAAAGCAATTAGTAGCTCAAAGGTCGTTAGGAGCTCTCGGCTCCGATTTTCACGCCTCTGGTTAACTCTGTACAGTCTACCAATAATATTTCATGCAAATTTCCGGCAAATTACTAGTATAAGACTAATATATTTTGTCGTCAAAATATCATCATTTAGCAACATAAACCAACAATGTGTTTTCTCTGTGGCTCACAACTTCCACACACTTACTACGCACATTATGTATCAAATTACTTGAAGAGCGCTGACATGATGAGATGGGTTGGGTAGTTTTACCTCTGAGTGGCACTTTTTTTGCACACCATGGACTAAATTGCCAGGTCACAATGACCTCGAAGGCTCAAAGAAGGTTGGATGAGGGAACCCACTGGAACAACTGTTGGGAGACAGATGTAACCTCCCGTCAAGGTCATCCAGCGTTTCTTTAACGTGCACAGGGTATGGCTTTCCCGCACACAGGGCCACTGCTTAACGTCTCATCCGACAGACGGCGGCCTTTCCATGCCCATCGGTGTCCCCTACTGACCGTGGGCAGGGCAGGTAATTTTGCGGAGATAAATCTCAACGCTGACCCAGATGGGACTCCAACCTGGGACACTACAGATTACGAGCCTGGTGGGCTACCGAATGAACAACCCCGCCCCTACATGATGAGATGTAGTGTGATGTATTGCTTTTGAGAAGCAACTTTCTGTCAGTTCTGTTTGAGAGTTTTTAGCAATATTCTGCTCACCTTATTTCAAAAACCCCAAGAAATTCAAAATCGAAAGAATTAATATCAGAAGTGGAGAACTTTAAAATTTCAAGCTTACTCTTTTTCACCAAATCTTGTTTTTCACCAAACACAGTGAATATTTATATACTTATTTATTCACTTTCTTTGCATGATGCTTATCTTCTCTAATATAATAACAGACATCCGCTTTAAAGATCGCTGGAGCAATTGGAGATCGTCATATTTCTAGGGGCTAATGTTAAAATATTTTTTGCGAATACAACGGTAATTGATAGGTGACGTAACGTTACATGATTAATGAAACTATCTCAAAATATCTCAATAGACCTGGCAGTGTAAAAGACTGATACATGTGAGAGTGGCGTTGGATTCGGTTAAGGTTTACTTATAATCATTATTTCAAGAAGAAAACAGAAATTTTCATAGTGGATGCTGTTATAGGCTACCATCGTTTGTTTGTTTTTTCTGTTGCAAACCCATGGATCAATGTTGCAGTTGTTTTCCTGAACACTGAAATTTTCAAATCGGTTTGCGCTCTTCAAAGAAATCGAGTATTGTTGCAATTGCCATAATTAATGTCATAACGTTTTTATTTATTAAACTGAACATTGTTGGTTAATGAAAAAAAAAATGTTATCTGCACTTCGTTTCGTGATCAATCCTATAGCTGTATTAATAACAAAATAAGTTGCAATAACTAGAAAAATAACATATTGCCTGCCGAATATAGGATACTAATTTTTAAAGAGAATAAAGTTTTTTTTTTAATTTCCCTTTTTAGCACCCTCTAGCAGTGGACATTCGAACTAATTGATAATCTGGAAAATACAGTCATATTTTTTTAGTACTGCAAAACACAATATTTTAAAATATTTTTAAAAGAAACAGAATGTATTTTTCCCACCACCTTTGGAACAAGGGGTCAAATACCTGCTGCCAATGTAAATCTCTTAACCATTACATTATACTTCAGAAATATTTGAAATTTCCAGCATTAATATATCGGTTGCGATATTCATATCAAATTTTGATATTATCTCATGTTTTCTAACATAAATGGCGCTATTAAAGTAATTGGGATATTTGGAAAATGTCAATTGTAATATTTAAATAACACTTATCGGAACCAAAAAGAATTTTTTTTATTTACCTCTAACAGACATGAAACAAAGTGAAAACGATAACACTTTCCTCCCAAAAGAGCTAAGAATAAAAAGGAAAATAAGTGGAAAAGAACTAACCTCGCCATTTTGTCAATTCACACATTTAAAAACATTTTCAGAATTTTCAGAGTTTTTTAACTTCAAAAATTACAACTTTGTGTGACTGTAAATGCCAAACCTAATTCGTAAATTTCCCACTTTAAGTATATAGTTATTGATATTGCAATAATAATGCAACTATTAAATAAAGATAATACTTTATTGGAAAATGGCAAGCTTTACAAAGAAAATCTAACACTATAAATAGAAAACATTCATTTTGAACTTTAGCGTAGAACAGGTGTAAAATTTCCTGAACCTCCTCTGCCGAAACTCCACTTTTCATTCGTGAAATTGCTTGCTCGTCCTTTCCAGTATAATTCAAAATTTACTTAACAGTTAGATAAGTTGACACAGAAATAAACTGTATTTTGTCCTATGTAACCAATATTCAACACATATCTCTAAAATAACAACAGTATAAATTTTTCGACTTTTTAAAATTAAAAACAAAGCAATAATTTACATAAATAAAATAAATATTACTTTATTTTATTAATCTAAATTTACAGATTTTTAAAGATAAAGTTTATTGCACACACCTACGAAAATGCAATGTACAGTCAACTCTCGATCATCCGGAAGCGAATCAACCGGTTTTCGGATTAACCGTGGTAAAAAATAATAGTTGACCGTGTATATATAACCTTTTGGCTGTTTTTCGTAAAAAAAAATGATGCAATGTTTTGTGTTCCTAAACTTGAGTAATTTTGTTATTTTAATATTTCTGGATGACGTCTGCACGACGGTAAACGTGGTCCTAAATATTTCATATAATCTTAACCAAATAAGTTTACGTTAAATCTATTAAGTGGAATAAAATCCATTTAAGTGGACTAAACCTGCAGTTGCGGTGCAAACGCACAAATGTTTGGTGGTTTGGCACACATCTGTTTGGGAAGCGCTGTTGGTACAACCTCACAGAAGCTCTTTCGTTTCCATTGGCAGCCCCATACACTAGATGCATGTCAGCCATCTCAGCAGTCTTCAAACACTCCATGTTACACATGATGTGTATGATTTACAAATGCCGACGGCAAACACAAGCCCGTTCTCTGTTCCCACTTCGCCCTTCTAGCCAATTGCAGCGCAGTCAAACAGCGTCCTTTATCACTGACGGGTTACTTCAGTGGGCATACATTCATAGACGAAAAAGGTTTGTCTTGGTGTTCCCTATCTCCCATTGAAATTTGTACAGAGAGCTTTGAAACACCCTGTATATTACATATTTGACATATACACTGAAGAGCCAAACATTATGACCACCTGCCAAATATGATGTTGGTCCTCCACGTGCTGCCAAAACAGCTCTTACCCGACAAGGCATGGGCACTACAAGATTTCTAAAGGTGTCTTGGTTATCTGGTACCAATACGTTACTAGCAGATCCTTTAACTCTTTAAGTTACGTTGTTGAGCTGCCACAGATCGAATATCTGTTCCAACATACACCACAGATGCTCGATTGGATTGATATCTGGGGAATTTGGAGGCCAGAGCAATAACTGGAAGTGTTCCTCATGTTCCACGAACCATTCTTAAACAATCTCCTGCACATGAATGACTGGACCCAGGGTTTTCCAGCAGAACATTGCCCAAAGCATTACACTTCCTCCACGGCTTGCTTTCGTCCGACGGTGCATCCTATCCTGGTGGCAACACTTCTCCAGGTAAATGACGCACACGTACCAGGCCATCCACATGGTGCAACAAGAAACGAGATTCATCGAACCAGACGACCTTCTTCCAATCATTCAAAGTCCAGTTTTGATGCTCGCATGCCCATTATAGACGCTTTCGACGGTGAATCGAGGTTAGCATCTGCACTCGGTGTGTCCTGCGGCTACGGAGCCCCATTTTCAGCAGGGTTCGAATGTACTGTGTGTTACGACACATTATTCCCGTCACCAGCATTCAAATTACGGGCGAGTTGCGCCACAATATCCGTTCCGTTGCTTCGTACCATACGGGATAGCTTTCGATCACCTCTGGCATCGATGAGCTGTGGTCGTCCCACAGCTTGCCGGCGGTTCGAGGTTTTCCTCTCCTTGCAACACTTTTTGAAAGTACTAACCACGGCTGATCGTGAGCATCCCACAAGCCTTATCGTCTCGGATATGCTCTTATCCAGTCGTCTGGCCATTACAATTTGGCCTTTGTCAAACTCACTTAAGTCCACTGCCTTTCCCATCTGAAGAACAAGAATAACACTGATTAACAAATCTCAGTGTCTGATGTTATTTATAACGTTTCCTGACCTTCATAGTCGCCGCCGTTTATTTGCAGTTGCTTTGATATGCATAAAGAGACGCTGGTTGTAATGTTTTGGCTTTTCGGTGTGTATATATATACAAATATTATGTAATTATCTTAGTACCTCGCTGCTCGGTCCGAAATTTACTATAAGGATAGGGTGGTCATAGAGTAAAGGCAGAAAAAGATAAGTTATAATTTTTTAACAACAAAAACTACCGTTTATTTAAATGCAAAAACATAATAAAAAGAAATAAATCCAAAAACTTTGGTTACCTTATAAAAAAACCTAATCAGAGCCAAAATGGAATATGGCTTAATTCATAGATTATCCAAATTTAACCAGATTTAAAAAATTAGATACAATCCAAAATAAATGTTTAAAATTAGCCCTGGGGTTACCAAAATTTTGCCCTACATTGGTTCTCATGGCAGAAACAGCCATACCTAATTTTGAAATTAGACACTCAATTTTAATATTAAAATATTTTGTAAGATTACACTTAAAATTACCAGACCACCCTATTTACAACAAATTTAAAAGATTACCATTTTACAAAATAATCAAAAAAAGAAACAATCTTATTGGAATATATAAACAAATTTAAAAAAGAGGATTTGAGAGGAGACATTCCTGATCTCATGGCAACTTGGTGTTTTAAATCATCTTCTTTTTATACTGAAATCCCTTCTTTAAACTCTAAAGGTGAAGTTTCAAATGAAAATATCTCACAACTATTTTACAATTACCAAAATGAAAACTTCTACAATTTTCTTGAAATTTATACAGATGGATCATATATACAAGATACCGGTTCTGCTTCTGCAGCAGTATATATTCCATCAATTAATATAACATTACAATTTAAATTACCTAAATTTACTCCTATTTTACATGCGGAAATTTTTGCAGTTTTGGCCACACTTAGATGGACACTCCAAAATATTAAAAATCAAAACATTGTCATTTTTATAGACTCCAAAGGGGCAATTTTAACTTTAATGCAAGACAACTCATATTCAACATATCCATTTTATACAAACTCTCTTTTAAAATTAAATACTGAAAATTTTGAACAAAATGGTAATAAAATTTACATAAGCTTGGTTCCAGGTCACACTGGAATAAAAGGAAATGAAGAAGCTGATAAAATAGCTAAATCTTTACATGAACTTGAAAATATAACTAATATTCATAAGTTTTATAGTAGATCTAAAAAAGAATTAAAAAATCTTGAATTTGTTATGACTGAAAATTATTTTCAAATTACCTCTCTTGTTAAATCTAACTATAGATTCAATCTTTCAAATAAAATTAATTACCTTTTAAATATTCCTTTTAAAAGACAAGAATTTAAATTTATTTTAAGACTCAGAACAGATACAATTATGCTAAACAAATCAAAATATTATTTGAAACTCAGTGATTCTCCAAATTGTTCCACCTGTAACTTAATAGAAAATTCTAACCACATACTATTAAACTGTGATAAATATCAACTTCAAAGTAATAAATTTTTTAGTAATCTTGAAAGTATAGGATTAAAAGACTTCAATATAAACACAATCTTAAATTTTCCAATATTATCTACACAAATTAAAATTTTTAATTTCCTGCTAGACTTCCTCCTTGAGACTAATATATGGCAAAAAATATAAAAAAGAAAAAGAAAAATATGAACTAATGAAAAAAAAAAAAGAAAAAAAAATAATAATAAGTAAAAAAATGGAAAAAAAAATTAAAAATGGAAAAATGAACAAAAAAAAAAACTCTTTAAAAAAAGTATATATATTTGTCACATAAAATAAAAATTTTTGGAAAAGATTTCCAAAAGAAGTTAGAAGCTTTTTACACTAAATCAAATTTGGGAAAGCTTGAAAGAAGACCTCCCAAAAACCAGTGACGTTAATTGAATTGAAAAGAAATAAAAATTCATGAAAAAGATTATATATCGACACAATTCTCCTGGAGGGAGTTAGGTAAAATGAAAAAAATATCATGAAGTAAAGCAAAAAAAAATCTTCCCTTGTTATGCAATATTTGTTTAAAGGACTCAAGCAGCAGCGTCCGACAAATGCAAGGTTAGCAATAACACAGTGTAAAGAACAATTTTTTCAAATTCTGAAACAATAAGGACATTATTTTTTTTATCCAAAGGATTTCTTACAAATTAAACAACACATAATTGACGAAGTAGTCTATCCATAACGCATGAGCTACGTTCCATGAAAGCGTTGATTATCGATGTCATTGAAGAGTCACTTTCTTTGCGTAATCAGTGATTAACTTTGTCAGTGAAGCACGCCGATGACTTCACACGAGTGATTGCCGTGAAAGGTAGCTGTGAAGTGCTGCCAGAATTCTTTATAAATAAATATTGCATACCAAAGGAATATTTTTTTTCTTATCTTTATGAATTTTTGTAATTCTTTTTACTGTTCTTTTGCATTTAAAAAAAGTTATCTTTTTGTTGTAAAAAATACAACTTGTTCTCTTTTTCTGCCTTTACTATATGACCACCCTACCCCTGTAGGATATTTTTGGAGTGGGAGTGCAGAGTGAGGAGGGTGGTGGAATCGATAGAAAAGGAATAAAAACACTTCAGAAATTTCTACATTAATTAATTTTCCGATAACAGAAGAACTTCCGCCATCACTATCAGTTTATATTACGTAAAATCTGTTTGAGATAATCACCGCTTTGCACGATTTCGTGACTTGCAACTTCGCTATAAAAACTCGACATATGTATCATCTTCTAGACATGAAGGGGCTGTAAGTGTCAAACGTTTCGTCGTACCGAAGACCAAACTCGTTGCAAGCTTACGAGTCGTGTGAAGCAGTAACTATCTGAAAAAGATTTTCAATATTATATTTGTAGGTTGTCGATGTCTTCCCAATGACAGCGTCAATTCCGTGACTGTCATATAATGCACTTTCTTCTTCTCAGGGAGGACTATCCGTCGTCGTAACTGATATTTTTGACATTCACAGAATGGACAAGAAAAACTTCTTTTACGTACTTTAGATACGAGGGGTGTTCAAGCAGTTTTTGACATGCATCTGCAGAACAGAAATCATTGCCCTTAGCTTAAAAAAACTTTTATTGTCCTTCAAAGTTACTCCCCTACAGCAGCTATGCAAAGTTACAGACATATACGCCTATTCTAGAACATTTGGTGGTTCTGCTGTTGGGGAACACTCCATAACTCTGAATGAACGGATTTTGTAAGGTATTGCACCCTTTGGAAAAAGTTTCCCAGCAAGAACTTTTTTTTAATATTTGGAAACAACCAATAATTGCATGCTGCAAGATCGGCTGAATATGCTGAATCGGGTAGCTGTTTGATTTTTTTTCCTTTTCCAGATAGACCCTAAGTTGCCGTGATTTGTGAAAACTGGCATTGTCATAAAGAAGGAGAACCTTTGGCACACCTGTTGTTTGATGTTGCTTCTTCATCTCCTTAACCATTTAAGACAAACAATGTTGGTGTACTATAGGCTATTTATAGTCATTTTTCAGGTAAGGTGTCCACCGCTACCATTCCTTGGGAATTTAAAAAAAATTGTGAACATCCATTTCCTTGAGCGAAATTCTTATCAGTGGATTTGGGGACGCGGTTCCTCTTCAGCAACTCAAATAGTGTTGTCCATCTTTCTGAGAGAATATAGTAATAAAACCACGTCTCATCACCTGTAACAATGTTTGTTAAACGTTTGGGGCCACTGGGTTCAAACATTGCCAGCATCTCCTTGCAAGAATCGATTCTATCCCTTTTTCGCTGTTTTGTCATTTTGTACTTAGCCCCCCATTTGGCACAAATCTCATGGAACTTTAAATTTTGATGAATAATTGTTTCCACAATACCATCAAGACACTGGCATCTAAACTTAATACCATAATGGTGATGTGCGAGTTTTCCTTAAAGAGCTCACGAATAAAAACTAACGGCGAAGGTTCTCTCGTTCACGGTCTCCTTCGGTCTTCCTGCACGACGGAGTTCTTCGAAACTCTGTCGTTCTTCTCTGAATTTGCGCATCCATCCTATAACAGTGACATATGAACAGATATGATCTCCATACACTTGTAATAAATCAGCATGAATTTTTTAGCGTCGTCCCCAAGCTGCATTCTGGAAAAAAGTTAAGTTTTTTTCTTGTTGTAGGCTGCAGCAACAATGCACAGATATCGCAGGCCAAAATTTATGCGCCGCCAGCGAAAAATAAAATTGTGATATGGCCTTTGTTTTCAATACGTAATGATGAGTTTGAACAAGACTTCAAACGAGTCGTTGCTCGTTAACTTCGGAGGAACGAGTGTAATTCTACAGTTACGTGTCAAGATCTTTTTGAACGGCCTACGTAAATTATGAAAGTTAGATTTGCCTTATTCTGATAGAAGAAATAACTTCTTACATACTTTAAATACTTTATTGTGTCATTTTATCTACAATAGCTTCAGGACATTTGAACACACTTTAGCAGCCATTGTCATTATTTTGATGACACTACTTACAAGCTGCTGGGAATACTGTCCAGGTGTTGCTGTGTGAATTTCATCAAACTGGTTGAAAGGTAAACCAATTTGTAGATAAGCAGACTCGTTTTGCCAAACATAAAATAAGCAGAAATTTGAACAAAAAGAGTAGTTCCGTTTTCTTTTTCCGCTATGGAATCATGTCATTGTAAAACAATACCAGGGTCGGTCAAAAATGCGCTTACAAGGCATATAGTTCAAGGTTTTTCCTTACAATCCCTAATATGAACAATGCAAGATAATTTTACTGTCCTACTACACTTTTCTACAGTCTCTGAGAAGAGATCTACAGTCTCTGCAAAGATTGAAATATTTATCATATTGTGCTACGAGTTTTCCTATTCCTTGTTGGTAGATTTCCACGTCTTTTTCAGTCAGCCATCGTTACACCGATGTTTACACAACATCACCCTGAAATCTGTGGCCTCCATGATGTTTACCAGCTGCTGGTAAAAATAGTCATTGTTAGGTGACAGATCAGAACTATACTCAGGATGCTCCAATGTCTCACACTGGAAACGATGCAAAGTTTGTTGGGCTGGACACATAGCTAATCAAACTATCCTTCCCTAACCTTAAAATTTGTGAGTTGGCTATTTAGCACAATGTGTGCGAAAAAGTGCAGTTGTCAATTAAAAACAGCACTGTTCTCTAACTATGGCAAGGACTGAGGGAGGAGGCAGCAGAGGTCTCTACCCCTCCTCTCTTGAGAATGCTAGTAACAGAAGGTAAAATATATATTACTTGTTTCCTTTCAAAGAATTGATTAAAAACTACTAATCAGATGGAAAAAAATTATACCCGAACGGCGTTCTGGTTTTTTCTGCTCGATCATGGTTTCTCCCCCTCTCACTTTAATTTCTTCTACATCCAGTCCTGTCTGTAACCAAATGAAAACCAAATAAAAATTAAAGTGTTTGGCAAACATTGAGTTTCATTGGGAGTGGGATCCTAATCCACGACATCCTTAATTTCTCCGAGAGTAGGATCCGAACTGACGGTCACATGAAAGCATGTCGGGTGCTCCACCTCTGAATGATCCCAGGCTTTTCCAATTGCAGTTAATGGGAACTAGAAACTTTGTTTTTCACGAACAGCAGTCTCCTGAAAAGAAGTCAAGTGCTTTTCTTAGACTACTTGTAAGTAGTCGCTCGTGCGCCATCTGTTGACCAGGAAAGAAATTGCCTAGTTGTATATAAGGATATTATGTTTATAGTTAATTACGCAGAAATAGTGCTATCAACGAAATGTTCAATAAGAGTAAAGGGTAACAATAAGGTTAATAATAGTAAGAGTTATGGGTGCAGATCCTACTCCCATCAAAACTCAATTCTTCTCGTTAAAACTTTAAACTGTTACTAAATTACAGGGGATTTCCTGTACTTTACTATTATTTAATATTTCCCCGGTAACACTGCATGATTGACTATTAAAATTATCTTCCATGTAGACAGCTAGGTTGTTCCTTTCTAGATCAATAGATGGCGCCAAGAACGACTACTGATCGTAGAAAACAAAGTTTCTAGTCCCCATTAACTGCAATTGAAATAGTCTGGAGATCATTCAGAGGTGGAGCACCTGACATGCTTTCAGGTGATCGTCAATTCGGATCCTACTCTCGGAGAAATACAATTTGTTCAGCTAACATTTCAATTGAAAAAACTGCAGATCAGCGATAAAACAACACAACCTGGCTGCGATAATAAACGGCATATATATATATTAAAATAAGTAGTAGATAAATTTCCCTATGTTTCATCAACTGAAAGGAATAAATTCGCTCTTAATATCGATATCAAATTTAGATGAAAATTTGATTTCAGTCAGGTGGCAAACGAACCCACAATCTCCTGATAAGATGTCAGGTGTTCTGACCACTGAGTTAACTGTCGCCGATCAAGATCTCTCTATTCAAGTGTAAAAAACTTTCTACCTGGAGCACAAATGGCATATATTTGTTTCAAAATTTACTTCACTTCATTGAACATTTTAGGGGTAAACTTCCTTTTGCAAAGCTTCAGGATATCTGTAACTCAGTAGAACAGTAGTACTTCCCCACCATGGGGGAGAAACGGTCGAGCCACAAGGGCTGACCTTGACCCCGGAGGGTCTGTAGATCCTCAGGCAGTCAAGAAGCAGGCTGATTTTTGAGATTAATCATATACATTATATTCGTAATTATACAGTTTTACATTAAATGGTACCTGAATATAATAACCCTGTGTAAAAACAAATAAAATCCAAAATTTTCAGTCTGATAAAATTGGGCATTAATATGTTGGGTGGCAACAGTATATTTAGGAATGTATCAGATTTTCGATATAGAGAAAAATGTTCTGCAAAATTTATCTACTCTCTAAGATACGTACGTAACCGTAATCTACTAAAGGTATTTAACATGAAACCTAAAACCTACTCCATATACTAACAGCAGAACTAATTTTTCATGAATTTTTGGGTACCTTCTCTTTTCACGTCAAATTTCCATAAGCTTCATAGAGGCATTTTTTTCAATGCGCTTCAATAAGTTAATCACATTCCTTCGTTGACAATTGAAATTCAGAACCAGTAAGTAGTATGTGCAAAGCATAACCCTAAAAATAATTTTAGAGCCACGGACATTTAAAGCTTTATTCAAAGTTGTGTCGCCATACGGATGATAAAATTAGTACGGAAATATTATACTTTTTTTAATACGTTTCGACAGACTCCTAACGGGCATGATTCACTTTTCGTGCAGTTGAGGCTAGAAGAATGTGCAGATTATTACAGAATAACCAATGCATTATTTTTTTTTAAATTATTACAGAATAACCAATGCATTATTTTTTTAAAAATTAAACTCGGAAATGTTACCTGAAGCTTAGTATTCCTTGCATCACCTGATGAGAAAACTCTGTTCTATACGTTGCGTGACTTTGCCTCTGGTAAGATCAGTTTTAGCAAGACGAAGAATTAAAAAAAAATCCGTTTTTCTGTAAATCAAGAACATCTTTCTAGATTTGCTATTCAGTGGGGTAACGTCAGAGAAGAATGGGAAACTAAATTTCCATAAAGGGAAATGGTCGGGCTAAAGTAATTAATATTGGTATGATGGGACTTTTTAATTCGTCGACAAATATCATTATGAGAATTAAATGAAATAAATTAATTAAAATGTGAAAGGACATTTGCGAATCATTTGAATCATTTTAACAGACAGTGTGCTTTACATAGCTGCCTTTTCGTTTTTAGAAAACTGAAATTGGAAACAAACACATAGGAGAGAAATAACCTAGAAACTGATTTGTCTACCACATCATATATATATAGATCATTGTCGGATGATTGACGACTGACTGACTGACAGGGATCACATTAATTATAACTACACTGCGCAAAGTGAAACTCGCAGCACCAAGAAGGAATAGAAATAGATATATGTAAATTTCAGGAGGCAATCAGCCATCAGAAATATGCAAATGATCAAAGTTCCCCAGCGAATGGACACGTGACACCCAGGTGAGCCATGGATAAATACCAGGCCACTATGAGTGCGTATCATAGCATGAACGACAGTGAAGTTGGAGTGCATGCTGCGAAAATATTAGGAACATCCCTTGGAGGCAGTGGCCGGATCCTTATGTGTAATTCACGGCTGCAGAGAGAGAGCAAATCGTCGATGTGCGAGAGCTCGGATTAAACCTTCGAGCGATCGCCACACCCATGGGGTGCAATGTGAGCACAGTGCAACAATGCATTTCACGCAACATGATGGAGCATCAAATGACAGAAAAGGCAGGTGCGGGACCAGCATACCGCACCTCACAACATGAAGATCGCATGCTCTGTAGGAGGACCGTTCTTACCACAGTAATTGTGTAACAAACCCTCTTACCACAGTAATTGTGCTGCAGAGTGATTTGTGGACCGCTAGGGGTATTGTGGTCTCCTCTCAAACCATTAAACAACGTTTGCATGGCGTAGGAATGAGGGCGAGAGGTCTAATCTGTCAAATGGCATTGCAGCAATATTACCAGTTATACCATCTCCACTGGTGTCGGGGGCGGGGATAGCTCAGTCGGTAGCGCGCCAGGCTCGTAATCTGTAGTTCCCAGGTTCGAGTCCCAGCTGGGTCAGCGTTGAGATTTATCTCCGCAAAATTCCCGCCTTGCCCACGGTCAGTAGGAGACACCGATGGGCTTGGAAAGGCCGCCGTCCGTCGGATGGGACGTTAAGCCGTGGCCCCGTGTGCGGGAGAGACATACCCTGTGCACGTTAAAGAACACGCTTAATGGCCTTGACGGGAGGCTACCATCTGTCTCCCAACAGCTGTTCCAGTGGGTCCCCTCCCCCAACCTTCTCTGAGCCTTCGGGGTCCATGTGACCTGGCCATTTAGCCCATGGTGTGCAAAAAAGTGCCGCTCAGAGATAAAACAACCCAACCCAACCCACTGGTGTCGAGCGAGACAATATTGCATTACAGAACGGAGGACAGTATTCTTCACAGACATGTCCCGATTCTGTTTCGGCATGCCAGACTACTGTTTGTCTGCATGGCAGTATCGTCTTCAATGACATGAGGAAGCCTATTCCTCCATTAGCCACGATACATCTCCTCACGCTGGTACAATGGTATGAGGTGGCATCACGTATGGAAACTGGATAACTCTGCTCCATGTTCCTGGTGCGCTAATGGCGAGACATTACATCAATGGCATTGTTAATTCTGTGGCACGACCGTTCATTACCACCATGACTGCACTGATTCTTCAGCAGGACAACGTGTCTCCATGGGGGGCGGGTCTTTCGGGACCCACCCCCGCCCCAATTATTGAGTGATGCCCCCTGACACACTGCTCATGCAACGATGGAGAGTCTCCAAGGTGTGGACATTCTCCCATGGACTCCAAATTCCCTGGACTTTTCACTCATTGAGCATGTGTGGGACCTTATAGATTGCCACCTTCACCAGCTCCCTCCGGTGGCAAAGCTGGTACAGTTGTGTGCCCAATTGGATGCTGTTTGGAATGTTATACTTCAGGACACTATTAACCATTTGATTGATGGAATGCCGAGACGTCTACAGGCTTGTAGGTACCTGAGGTGGGCCACTATTTACTGATGAATTTGCAATAAATGCAAGTGCCTTGCGTTCTCCGTTCCTTTTTTTTTTATCATTTGCACATCTACCTTCATAGCTTCTGTCCTGTCAGTTTCGGGCTTATACATCACTTACATTGGGGGTTGTGACTTCCACTTTTTGAGCAGTGAATGATCTAGAAATGGCAAAGCTCCGAAAATTTGTACCTAGTAGTAAGTAATCCGAGACCTAGATCTGGGGAAAAAATCCGACTTTTAACTTCCAGTGTTTCCTTTAAGGGTAAATAGAAGTCACGCGGAAGTGAAACAAATATTTACAAGTGCTGGGAACATGAAAATTGCTGTCTGGAGTGTTATGGGTTGTAGATCTCAAAAACGTTGCAAAATTTTGGATCCGACTGATCCTTTGAGGTCAACGGTCAAGTTTAGATCTATCGGTGCTAGAGAGCTAAATATTGGTTCCTGTGGTTATTTTGAGTCGTAGATCTCGGAATCTTGTGAATATTGGATACTATGGGTCCTTCGAGATCAAATATCGATCTACCAGTGTAATTATTGGTGCTTTGGGGGGTATTTTGAGTTCTAGATCTCAGAAATTATGCCAAATCTTAAATTCAATGGTCCCTTCGTGTCAAAGGTGAAATTCGACATACCCGTTTTTAAGAGCTAAAACCAGAAGAAGTCTATTTCGAGCAGGACAACCCAGAAATAAGAGGAATTTTCAGATTCGGTCAAATAGAGGTCGAAGTGACCAGCTAGAAATCAAGAGGTACCAGAGGAACTGACTGATTTCTAGGAGAAAGATATATACAATGAAATTCCAACTATATAGTTTAGTAATGGTTAACTATTATGCCAGGTAGAGTTCTTCTATCATTGAAATATTTGATAACGCTATAGTCATCATCACGGTTGCTTAATCTAAATATAGGAATTTTAATTCATTCGCATGGCTAGAACTAATGTGGTCAAGTTCTGTTCAAAGTGTAATATCATGCGGGTATTTCCTTACAATCGATAAAGATCGTATTCGTGTCAATTACCATGGGATTTAGTTTAAGGGTAAGAGTTTTGCTTAAAATTTTCACAAATGATAAAATCCACACTCTTTTGTTTTTAGTGTATATTATTCACATATCGAATAAACTTATTCTGGTAGAACTTACTCTTTAGCAAATTTGATTTTGTTTAATAACTGCTGCTACAAACTAATAGCAACGAATCCAGTGTTATTTATTAGTCCACAAAATTTAGGACACACTCTCTTAAAAACGTATCCTTTCGTAGACTTTCTACTCTTTTAGCGTTATGCATTTGCTATTAAATACAGTGGACCTTCGTTATAGCGCTGCTCGCTATACCGCGCACTCGGTTATAGCGCGGACGATGTTCGCGATAAGTTCAAACATGTTTATACAGGTCCGTGCGGCGTTAGTGAGTATCGCATTTTATTGTTACTGCGTATTGAGTAATTGTGTATGTATTGAGTCCCTGCATGCATTTTGAATAGTGTTTAATTATTGTATGCATGATGAGTAAAAGAAAAGCTTACAGTGTGAAATTTACTGTGTCTCCAACGCGCGCGCTGCTCGGTATAACGCGGTTCACCTTATAACGCGGGTGCTGTTTCCCGCCCGACATGCGCGTTATATCGGGAGTCCACTGTATATCTGTTTCCTAAGGTGACGTAACAATCGTCTCCCTAGATTGTCACTAATCGTCACATTCGCATGCTTCCGTGGATTTCTTATGTATCATAGCAACATATCCGTATTCTGCTAATGACTATTCGAGACTCCTTTAGTCGTTCGCAGTACATTCCTAGGCTTCTTCCTGTAATACTTCCAGTACATAGTTCACTTACAGATTGTGGTTTACCTTTACCGCATAAGATCTCACTTTTTAGCTCAATAGAGTGTATTTGTACAGAAACAAGAAAGTTTGTGGGGGGAAATATTAGCTCTAATTACTCTACTTAACCATTTAGGTTTTACGGTTGAAGTTTTATGAAGTGTTAGATTAAACAGAAATGATATAGTATTTGATAAGAAAGTTTAATTCGTAATTTAATGCTAGTAACTGCCACAGTTGTTGGAATCAGTGTGATGTATTTCTTGCAGTGCATAAAAGTATGAACTTTGAACTTTGAATTTAGGTCGTTATTGTGGAAAACGCTTTCGCCATTCTTTAACGATGTCTTTATTAATCTCAATCATTCCTAATTTGTTATTCTCGTTTAGATTTCTATAGGGGAAATGGGCTTACAAGTTAGATATGTTCACTGATCTAACCAGAACTTGAAATCCGCCTAGAGCTATTGGCGAGTTTGGACGTGTTTCATTGCTCTAATTTGGATTGATTGGTGTTTTGATCTATGTTTAATTTATGAAATGTAGTTTTGTATGTCTTTTAATTTAACTTTTCTTCTTGTGAGTGAGTTTGAACGCATTTAACATGGCCATCAACAACAAGAAAAAAAAACTCTAATTCTGATATTCACATAAATGTGAAACGGAATAAATTCTACAAAAGTGCAAGGAATAACCCGAACAACTTGATCCAGTGACAAAACTTGCCTTGAGGAGGATTTAAAACTCACATCGGAATCTGACCCTTCACCTTCTAAGCTATCTGAAATATCGGAAACCTCACCAGTAAAAAACATTAATATGAACCAACACCTTGAGGAGATTTAAGAATCTTGTGAAACTCAATTGGATACCTCTAACATGGTAAATAATCCCGTTATTATTAATTGTGACAATTCGAAACCTAAACCTAATATGGAACTAGGTATAAACTCCACTAAACCTGATAATTTATGTAATGTCATTGCTTCCATTGATTCAGGTTTTCACAACGCACCGGAACTTATTAGTGAAAACTATCAAGTAAAAAATCACTTTTCAGTAGCTTTCACAGAAATTAGTGATAACTTAAGAGCCGCTGACTCAAAAAAACTTACTGATTTCTTTAAAAAATTACTTGGGGAATTTATCGAAGGAAAATTTATCTCCAATGGATGATTGCTATTACACCCGAGAACAGCAGAGCAAAGGCATAAATTACTACAATTAAAAAAGATACTCAACATAAGTGTGATCGCTGAAATACCAAAATTTAATAAAACTGTTTTGGATACCATTGCTGGTGTCCCCGCTAATATGGATGATGAATATATATTCGAATTACTATCTAACCAACTAGTTATTAACGATAGAAGAATGCTACATTTTGAACAAGACTGTAGAAATATAAAGGAGACTTACTGCTCTCCTACAAATAAAATCGTACTTGAATTCAACTCTGATAAGCTTCCGCCAGATGTCTTTCTGGTTTTCAACAGACATAAGGTGCGAAATTATATTAAACATCCTAGCTTATGCTTAAAGTGTTGTTTTTTTTTGAGCATTTGGTGTCAAGATGTAATGGATCTCAAACTTGCAAACGCTGCAGTGGTAAACATCACTATAAAACGTGTAAATCGAAGTTCCATAAATGCCCTAACTGCTCACGTCCTCATTCGGCGACATGGTCCGGCTGTGAGGTTAAACTTATTGCATGTAAGCCAAAGCTATCCAACTTTCAACTGGGTTGAACTGGGGTCAATCATTTGCCCACGTTAAGCATGAATTCGAAAAAAAAAATCTGTCCCTCAATCTTCACAGACAACTTCTCTGCCATCACAAACGACTATTCCTATTAATACCTTCGCTGCTGATAAAGCTGACTTTCATGCTATACCATCATCTTCGACTGCTATTAAAACATCGAACTTTGCTAAGCAAGATCTTCTAACTGATTTAGACTTTGCTAAGACCGTGAAAAAAATATTTCTGGAACAAAATCTACTCCACTGACAAAAGTCACAGATAATGTTAAAAGCTCTGATACAAAAGCATCAAATATTTCTTTCAATCTCAACTCTAGAGGACAAATAATCAGTTTGATCTTAAAACTGCTGGAGATGATAATTCCAGCTTGTCTTGAACTGAACCTAATTAAGGACATAATGCTTTCTTTTTTGAACTTTGATGGAACATAGGTCCTTTATTCTTCAATGGAATGTACGTGGTTTGTCTTTTAAGTTATACTTTATTAAACATTTCATTAGAATTTATGGCATCACAATTTTATGCATTCAGAAGATTCAAACCAATAGAGTACCAAGATTATCAAATTATGTGCATTATGTAAATAAAATTTCAACTACCTCTAGAGGTGTTCTTACTTATATTAAACAAAGTTTGCCTCAAAGAGTATTACCAACTCCTGAAAATAGCATACAGATAGAATGCCTAATTTTACAATCTGAAATTAATAACATTAAGGTAAATATTGTCAATTTTTATAATCCAGGTGTTTACATACCACATTATTTTTATGATAGAATTTTTAATGATTTAGATGGAGAAATTTTGTTTTATGGTGATTTCAACGCTCATAATCAGTCATGGTTTTCGTATAAAACATGTTTAAAAGGTCAACAACTTTTAACATATATAGAAAATAAAGAATTAATAATATTAAATGAAAAATTTAAAACATGTATTAACAATCCAAATATTTTTTCTGTCATTGATCTTTCAATAGTCTCTAAATTAATAGCTTCACAACTATCCTGGACAATTCAATCAGATAATTATAATAATGATCATATTCCAATAATTATATATATCAAATCTGAAAAATTTAAAAAACCCATAATTAATCTTACTGACTGGTCACAATTTTTTTTTTAAATCTCTCAAATTCTGAACCTAATACTAATTCTACATATTCTGAAATTACTGACACTTTGATGTCTCAGCAAAAAAAAATGTACCAAAGTTACCATTAAGAAATTACCAAAAAATAATATACATACTCTTTTTATTAATAAACTCATTTCTATTAGAAGAAAAGCTGAAAGAACAGCCAACAGAACTGGATCTTTCAGAGATTTTCAAATTTTTCAACGCCTTTCAATTGCAATAGCAAAAAAAAATTAAAAATATTCAAAAACTTAATTGGAAAGTTTTGTTAAATAGTATTTCACCTTCTACTACCACAACAAATTTATGGAAACTTTATAAATCTTTAAATAATGAAATCTTGCCTCAAAACCCAATTTTTGCATTTAACCTTAAAAATAATTGTAATTCTGCTGATACAGCAGAAAGATTTGCTCTAAATGTTTTACAAAACACTGAAAAAAATAACAAAAAACTAGATAATAAATTTTTCTATGACAATTTTTCTCACCTTTTTTATCATTCTACAAAGAGTAATTATCTTAACTTGCCTTTTAAAATTTTTGAATTACAATTCGCAAAAAAAATTAAAAAGAGATTTCACACCTGACCCAGATGGATTGAAAAACAAACTTTTTAAAGATCTTATAGATAAATGGATTTATTATTTAGTAAATTTATTTAATAAATTTTGGAAATCCAATAGCTATCCCCACACATGGTTTAATAATCATATGGTTTTTACTAAAAAAAAGTAATAAATTAAAAAATGAAGATTTCACCTCATACAGACCTATCTCTTTGAGCTCTAATGGCTTAAAACTTTTTGAACATCTTGTCAACTTCAGATTAAATTGGTTTCTCGAAAATAATAAATTTTTTAATCAAAACGTTTTTTTTATTTAGATATGGAAGATTTACAAAGGACTTATTATTAAGCTTAATATCAGATATTAATAATGCTTTTTTACACAAAACATTTTTGGTTGCAGTTATAATTGATCTAAAAATGAGCATTTGACTCCATTTCTCATAGCGCTCTACTTTTTAAAATTAGACAACTTGGCCTAAATGGGAATATTTAAAACTTCCTTTACCAAATAATTCAAAATAAAATATTCCAAGTTAAAATTATGAATCAATTTCCAAATTTACACCATTTTAAGAATGGAATTGTTCAAGGTGACATTCTATCACCTCTTCTTTTTAATATTTATATAAATGATATTGGAAAAATATTTTTACAAGAAATTAATTTCGGCCTATACGCTGATGATATCATACTTTGGTGTGCAAACTAAAACTATAATTATATCCAGTTTTTGATTAAAAACAATTAGATTTACTTGCTAACTATTGTCATAACTGGAATCTGGTCATTGCAGAATTGAAAACATTTGTTAGTCCGTTTGCCAAAACCAGAAACTTCCCTTTTTCTTTCAAACTATTTGTTAATAAGAAGGAATTAAAAGTTGTAAATAATGTAAAATTTTTAGGAATCTTCCTTGATTCTAAATTAACATGTCTTTACAAATCAATAACTCAGTTTGTTCAGCAAATAAGTTATTTAATTGTTTAAAATATCTAGGTTATTCCAAATGGGGAAGTACAAGTAAATACCTTTTATTATTATATAACAACTTGATTTTACCTAAATATACATATGATATTGAATTATGGGCAAATATTGCAAAATCTAAAATAAACCAATTAGAGCATATTCAAACGAAAATTCTTAGATATTGTCTTGGTTTTTTGAAAGGAAGTAGAATTTGAAATCTTTATGCTGAAACCAGTATACCCCCCCCCCCCCCCCCCTACACTTTAAAAAAACATTCCCTTTTTTTCTAATCATTTATACAGAATTGTGCTTAAAAATCATTTACAGCCTATCGTTTATAAAATGAAAAATAACTTTCTTGATAATTTTATTCAAATTTCTCCTGATGTTGAACATTTAAACAGAATTACTAATTTTCA
Organism: Ryuthela nishihirai; assembly: GCA_038380435.1. Taxonomy (NCBI): domain Eukaryota; kingdom Metazoa; phylum Arthropoda; class Arachnida; order Araneae; family Heptathelidae; genus Ryuthela; species Ryuthela nishihirai. Next base: position 14,336,563 of record JAWZYU010000019.1, on the reverse strand, counting down.
TACTAGTGGAGACCACTTTATTTCCATGACTCCATGGATTGCAAATTTTCCGATTTTGATTGATAATATTCCTGGTATTTCAAAGAAAAATAACCAAGACTCTGAAACTCTCAAAAACGTATCTTTATTATACATTGATGAATATTTTAAAGACTTCATTCATATATACACAGACAGGTCTTCGTGCCCTGAAAATAAAACTTTTTCTGCAGCTATTCTATGCCCAGAGTTTGATTATAGTTCTCAATTTAAATTTGACTCCCCTACTCTTATAATTATTTCGGAATTATTTGCTCTAACCGAAGAAATTAATGGTCTTTAAATTTATACAATTCTAAAATTCTAATTCTAACCGATTGCAAATGAGCTATTCAATGCATCTTCGGGCGGGGGTGGCTCAGTCGGTAGCGAGCCAGGCTCGTAATCTGTAGTTCGCAGGTTCGAGTCCCAGCTGGGTCAGCGTTGAGATTTATCTCCGCAAAATTTCCCGCCCTGCCCACGGTCAGTAGGGGACACCGATGGGCTTGGAAAGGCCGCCGTCCGTCGGATGGGACGTTAAGCCGTGGCCACGTGTGCGGGAGAGCCATACCCTGTGCACGTTAAAGAACACGCTGGATGGCCTTGACGGGAGGCTACCATCTGTCTCCCAACAGCTGTTCCAGTGGGTCCCCTCCCCCAACCTTCTCTGAGCCTTCGGGGTCCATGTGACCTGGCCATTTAGCCCATGGTGTGCAAAAAAGTGCCGCTCAGAGGTAAAACAACCCAACTCAATGCATCTTCCATAATCCTTCCAAAGCTTCATTTCCAATATTTATAAATAATATCCTTACATACACATTCCAACATTTACAACATCAAATTCAAAGTTTTATTCAATGGATCCCGTCACATTCGGGAATTCCATTCAGCGAAAAGGTTGATACTTTGGCCAAATAAGCTCTTCACCTTAATTCTCTTACTCCTACCCCTACATTTATTAATTTTATAAAAAAATACTAACAAGACAAAATTATTAGAAACCACTCAAAATTGGTATCATTTAAATGCATCTCATACACATAGATATTCAATTAATTCTCAAATTCAAAAATTCAATGACTTCAATCTCCCTAAAAAAGAACTAAATGCCATCTTAAGAATTAAAACCAACTACGCACTCACAAATATAACTCGACATAAATTCAAAACTTCTGTATCCCCTAACTGTTCAAGATGTGATACCCTACACACTATATATCATATAATTTTTGAATGCTCACTTAACAATAAGTCACGAAAAACTTATTTTTTTAATTTAAATAGATTAAATATAACGACTTTTTCATTTTCCACTATACTTTATTCACAAAACAAAAAATTAATTCCTATTCTTTTTAAATTTTTAATTGGATTTTTAAAGAGTTCTCAACAGTTGGACTCATTTTAAGTTAAAAAAAATATAAAATTATATTTAACCAAAAAAAAGGAATTTTGCCTTTTATTACTATACAAATCTTTGAACATTGTTTTAACTGTTATCAAAAGATTTTCTGAATGAGTTCAACTCTCTATGAGAATGAGAATATTCAATGTGTTGATTTGTTTCGTATGGTATCGTAACCAGAACTTACCAGTTACTTAGTTTCATATTTAATCTGAATAAACTTTTAAAATAATATTAGTGACATGTATCATCACGAGTGTAAGCGCAGTTAATTTTAATTATAATAAACTGTTATCGAAGCCATCGATTCAACTGAAGCCTCAATTCTTAAACTGACATGAAATGAGACATGCGAATACTTATCAAGTCTGCGTAACTGTGCAGGGCGCATAAACAACGTAATTATCTGACTGAAGAGAATTGATTGTCTCAATAGTCTTTAATGAATATTTATGCACACTACAATTTAGGCAATTTCACAATTATATAAATTGAAAGCAATTGTAAAAATGTATTATTAAACAACAACGCAATAAAAACATTTTCGCCTGAGGCTCAGTTTTGTCGACCCATAGCTCGCTAATTTATGCATTCCGAAACTTTATATTTTAGAAAACAAATGAATAAAAATATATATACATTACTCTTATACAAGTAGGTTAAAAGCAAACATTTTTAGTGCGATAGATGGGCCAGGGCCTACTTCGCAGAGCAAAGACGAGCCATGAAGTACAGAGACAATTTAAGGTTATTTTATTTTTGTGCAGGTAGGTATATAGAAAGAAATAAGTGGAGGTGGAAGGTAAGACTCTGGATTTTCATTGTAGAGAATCAGTTTACCTTTCATTTTATAGGTCTTTAAAATTTATTGAAAAATTCGTGAAATATGGACAAATTTAATAATTTTTCCCTCAATTACGCTTACTAGCATTCTCAAAGTGGGGGCGGGGAAATGGTCTCATTTCTCCCTTCTAGATCTGATCCTGTTTTTGTGCATCAGTAATCACTTATGGAATTAATTTTTGGTCATTTTCGCGGCACACGTAAGTTAATAGCGTGTCACACCGTTTGCGGAACATTGCCCAAGAGAGCTCTAAGGAGACAAATAGGAGACTCCCGCCTAGGTCATTTAGCATAGTCTTTAACAGGCTATAGCTGTCCTGCATAAGGCTACAGCTTAATGTCCCATCTTCCGAACGACAGCATTCCAAAGCCCTTCGGCATTTTCACTCCTCACCGTTTGAAAAACAGAATTAATAAAAAAAAAACTCAATGCAGACACTGCGAGTAACTGGAACCTGACGTTATCAGGTTATGATCCAGTTGTATTGCTTACACACTGGCCCCATAAAAGTGAAGTAACTGACTGCATCTCTTGTGACTGCACGCTGCAGAAAGTGTAATGAAAACAAATATGCTAGAGTACGATAAACTTATTAAACATTCCGCTTGTGATTATTCAAAGTGAAATAATCAATTTAGCTTATCTGAATGAAAGCTTTGTGCTGATGTGAATTTAACGAATCAGAAACGTCAGTAATCTCCGTAGTAGTAAACTTGAACCTATAATTAAAGGTATCTTTAAGCTTAATCTACGAATATCTCATTCTGTACAAACCGTTAACGAGTTCTATGTTTGTATCTATTCTCTTGCGGAATTTAGATCTCTCGGAAACTCTCGAAGACCTCTTCCCAGGATCTGTCTGCTTTCCCAAGTCTCATTCCCTTTCTCCCCAAGAAGGGACCACTGTTGCCACTCGTGCTCTCCGGGGAGGTTGAAGTTAATCAATACAACCGACGCCTTCAGACGAAGCATCTCTTGGCGTTACTATCCATGTAATTCCGCGTGTTTCTCTCCCTTGGAAGCTTCACCCAAGATGACACGCGTTATTTCCTCACTCAGCCTCAGCTGACGGATGACAACAGGCAGCATTCTTTCGTCCATGCCTCTCAGATGAGGACCTAAACACCGTTGGACAGGAAATTTCGTTTTCCCTTTCCCCTTTCGTCACTTGCTATACAACTCGGTTATTAGCAACGATGCGTGGTTTGGTCTCTGTAATGAAAGATGTCTGACTTTCAGAATTGTTCGCCTTCTTATCTTGGATTCAATTAATAACATAGGTCGTTTATCAGTCAAGTAGTCAACATAGTGTCAGCAGAAATTGCTCAAAGAGTCAAAATTCTGAATGTTTTCCTTTAATCTTTTTTATAATAATGATTTTCTTCCTTACACAACGACAACATAGGCCGTTTATCCTATGTTGTATGCAACATAGGTTTATAATCTCACAAGGTAAGGTTAAATTTTCAATACTTTGAAGTTTGCAACGTTTCTTGTTGTTCATTAATATGCATTTATAATTTCCTTTTTAATTCCAGGCAATTTCTTTCATGAGTGATTCCGTGATCAAATAAATAATCACTCTCTTGCAGTCCATATCTATTCATTTAATAGCAAAAAGAATGCGCAACTCTATCAGCAATAGAAGCATTGAGAAGGAGAGGCATACTATCAATCAAATTGTCAATCATGTTCCGGGGTAGAGTACTGCGCGGATAATAAATGTTATATTGGCATGCTTACTCTCATCCGCAATACATATATATATCGCTTATATCAGCAATATATATTTTTCATAAATTCACATCCGCATTTTATACAGGGTGATTCAGAATTCATCATCAATATTTAGTGGGGAGGAAGGGAATAAGAAAAGAAAGAGATTTCACATAGGAAAGTATGGGGGCAGACGAACGCATGGTGGTGTAGAGGGCGCTGTGTGTACACACCTCTCATACAGAAGCACAGCTGTTTGACGCGTGCAGTCAGTTGTCATTCGACAAGGTGAATTTGCAGAAGTAACATGAACTGGTATACGTGGAATGAATGTGCAGATATGCATGTAACTTACGGTGCGGCAGGAGAAAGATGTCTTCGAGCCAGGCAATTGTATGCAGCGCGCTTCCCAAACCGCCGTGTGCCACAGCATCAAATGTTTTCACGTATTCATCGCCAACTGCGTGAAACAGGATCGTTTGCTGCTAGTAATGTTAATCGAGGGAGGCGCAGATCGGCACGGCCAATAGCAGTAGAGGAAGCTGTCCTACAGGAAATCGAGGAACAACCTGGTGCTAGCACACGAGGTATGGCTTGGAATTTCGCAAGCAACAGCGTGGCGGATATTACACGATGAAGGGTTACATCCGTTTCATCTGCAAAGAGTGCAATTATTGGCAGCAGATGATCATCCCAAGCGAGTTATTTTTTGGTGTAAAAATATAAACGTTTATCTAAAAAGTTTGAAAATTTTCAAGATTCAGATCAAATGTATCCAATTTTCTGATAAATTCATTTCTATATATAAAATGCTTTGTATTAACTTGGGATCAGATTATAAATGTTTGCAGCTAAATAAATGTAATGCCTGGTGACAATAAATTTCTTAACCATAAACTCTTCTATTAACAGATTTTCTGACAAACTGTTATCTACTACAAAATATCTAATTTTTTGTTTGTTCCAAGATTTCTGCAAGTGTTTCATTGAATTAAATAGGTTTAATTCTCTTAATTTCATAATTTCTAATGATCAGTAACATTGATTTACATTGTCTCTTTCTTTTTTCATAATACATCGAATTATATGATTTTGAACTCCTTCTAGTCGGTTTATGTGTCTGTAATAAGCTCCCCCCCCCACCCAAGAACAGAAGTCCATAGCTTAAATAAGATATTATCCAGGCATTGTGAGTAATTTTCAGAAGCGAAATATTTGCAAATATCCTGATATAATAAATTTTAGGGATGATTGCATTAATATTTTTGAATACCTTATCAAGCTCTAAATTCCATGTCAATTTCCTATCTGTCGTTATTACCAATTAGCATTAGCTTTCCACTCATTCAATACACTCCGAACTACATAGTCTGTGTCTGCTGTTTCTTATATGAAGCAGAATTTTCCATTTAAAATTACCCGGTTCATTTTCTCTAATTCTGATATTCATGTATTTTGTCTTTATAATTAATTTGTTTTTTTGAAACCAGTCTCCAATTTTTCTAGATCTTTATTAATCTGATAGATTAATAAATCCTCCCTATTAGCAAAAAGCAAAGTCGTATCATCTGCGAATGTGATAATTTTACTATGTAAATTCAAGTTACAAAGATCATTAATATAAACTAAAATCAATAATGGTCCCAGTACCGATCCATGCAGCACTCCGTATTCGATCTCTACTTATCCACTTACACAATTTTCAATTTCAACTCTTTGTTTCCTGCCCTTTAAATAGCTATCCAACCATTTCAGCACAGTTCCTCTAAAATCCATCTTCTCTAATTTAAATACCAAAATTTCGTGAGAAACCGTATCAAAAGTTTTTTCAATATCTAAAAATAAAAATACCAATTTTTCAATTTTATTTTAATTTGTAAAAAATCTGGATGTTAATTCTAAAACAGCATCATTTGTTCCTACACCTTTTCTAAATCCGTATTGATTTGATGAAAAATAATTATTTATATCTAGGAAGGAACTATTTTTTTTTTGTTTTACTACTTTTTCATAATTTTTTGAAAACACCGATAAACAAAGAAATAGATCTGTAGTTTTCTAAACTCCTTACTTCGCCTTCTTTATGAATAGGTACAACAAATGCAGTTTTCGAGAGAGCTGGAAAAATGCCTTGTTTCAGGAATTTATTTTTCAGTAAACGTAATAGATCTTCAATTTCTTGATAAATTTCCTTTACTGTTTGAATTGTAATACCATCCGTCTCCCCTGATTTCCAAGTTTCTAAATTACTTATTAAATCATAAATTTAATATTAGAAAACACGGTAAAAAAATTCTCTCAAACTGCTTTGTATGTTCAGGATACTTGATATCTGGGTAAAATTCAGCAGCTTTTGTTTCTACTGTTTCTTAAAATACGTATTAAACCTATTTGCTAACTAAAAATCATTGCTATTTAGAGAATAAATATTTCTTTCACTTTCAATTTCTAAATTTAAGCTGGCATTTTTTTGTCAGACTCGCACATTTCATTTATCGTTTCCAGTTTTTTTAAATTTGATTTGTTTCTTAGAAACTTGTTTCTGTAGTAATAATATTTCGCATCTCTAATTAAAGATGTCAGCATATTGCTATACCTTTTATTTTCATTAATTTCATGTTCAGTCATTAAATTTAACTTGGATTATTTTCCCAATTTTTTCCCTCCGTTTATTAACTCTATTAACCCATTTGTAATCCATGGTTTTAGTTTTTTATATGTCTATATGTAACCCTTTCTTTTGCTTTTTAACTGAATCTTCCAGCATTGATATATAATATTTAAAGCCATCATCAATATCCAAATTTATAACCCTATCCCAATTTATATTTTTCAAATTTTCCCTTAACTTATAAAAATATATTTTTTCAACTACATAATCACGTTTTTCTTTCTCTCGATTAATGGAAAAGCAAATTTCATTGAGCGTTAAGGTTAATATCTTGTATAAATTCTTATCCGCAACGTTATATGAAATAAATTCGCATCCGAAATTGAAAGCTTTCGGCGAATAAAAGATTAATCATAATGAGGATAACTGGAATATCATTAAGATCTTTAGTAAAAAAAATTATATTAACACGGATAGCGTTATCTATGATTAAAAGCCTATGCGCATACTTACCTTTTTGCTTTGAATAATTCTCTCATTTATCTTAGAAGTGACTGCAAATTAGACGTAGCATGTGTCAGACCTTTTGCGCTTATCAACAAATGTAGAGTAATGTACATACTTAGTGAACGTCAAGAGCAGTTTACCATGTGCATTTTAGTACCGTATCTGGGTTCTGTCTAGTCCTTTTTACCCTCCTAAAAGTAACACCCATTAAATTAGATTTATTTTGTAAAGATTTGTTACAATAGTTTGCGACACTTATGACTAATAACATCGAATTTTCAGCTTCCCTAACTCTTCACATGTTATTGTCAACTGATTTTTATATGACCATAAATGTCAGCAAACACATAAGTGGTCTCAATGTATTCTACTTTGAAACGAGAAAAACGTTAAAAAGGTAAGTATGCGCATAGGCTTTTAAACTTTAGTTTTATCTCCAGTAACATTTATCCTTGAAAGTTTATTATAAAAGTTAGGGAACTTCGAATGTGACTTTCCCTTCAAAAACACAGTAAAGTCCCAATATTTTTAGTAATATAATGGATATTAGTATTTCTCAACCTTTTCAACGCCACAGATCCTTTGCGAATTTCTATTCTTTTTGCTGATCCCCTACCAAGTCAATCTTTCTTCAGCACCTTTTCCCCATCATTACGAGATACATTTTAATTCAAATATTAATTCTCGCAAATGGACTCTCTAAAAGTTCCAAGAATGGGCTCTATCGTTAGTTCTTTACACGCTGTTCATTTATTCGTCATATCGTAATTTGAATCTAAACGTTTGAGTGGAGAAAGTCAATGCTACAGAAATTCTTATGGAATCAACAACCAATTACATCTTGCGATCAGCGTGAGACAGCCGGTGTTGCCATACTGAATTGATAGTATTTCAACCAAAAGCAATAAATCTTAATGATGTTATGTAATCACGAAAAATGTAATATATCCGTTAGAGCTGTCTGAAATATTAAAAGTAAAATTTCTTTCATTAACCCTTTCAGGACCATAAGGTTTCTAAGAGTAAATATTAGTATGTGGCTGTTTATTTTAGTTTGTTTAGACGTAAAATAAATAAAAATCATAAGAAAAATACATAACAATGTGTAGTTTTTTTGGAATGTTGAATTTATGGGAAATATTTTTCCCAATGGACTATAAAGGTAACACAAATTATAGTTAGGCTTATTATGCAATGTCTTTTATTTATTGGTTTATTAGAACAAAATGTTAACTAAAATAATACAAAATTATGAAATAAAATTACTATACAAAATGATGTGCTAATTATGATATTCTGCGAAGCAATTTCTTTTGGTAGTGAGGCAAAAATGGACATTGCACATAGTACATATATTATGCGTCCTGACAGTTCTGTTTTTGTTTTCTAAACGTTCCCGTTTACGTAATTGCGTTCGGCATACGTTCTATTTTGACATTCTGTATAAAAAATGCAGATAAGGTTATAATTAAATACGACAATCACCAATTTTAAAATGGGAAAAATGTTTCCCTTAGTCGTGAAAGGGTTAAAAATAGCGAAGTACTGGTGTATATTATACATTCTTGTGGCCCGTTCTTACGTCGAAAACACAAAGCATCTTTATATTCTTTTTGGAAGAGAAAGAAAAAGTTTAAGCGCTTTCCGATGTTCGAAGAAAATGAATAAAACCAATAGTCGTTATCACAAAAGCTGAACCGATTCCTCGAACGAAACAAGAAATGAAAGACAACTCTACATGAAATTTGTTGCCTCAATATAAGAGTTTACTTCTTTCGAAATATGTATATAAAAATAGGTTAAATAAAAATGTCCTGTGAAAGACCACATTTTATATAAGTACAGATTTAAACGTAAAGAATGGTGAAAATTGTAGAGAATATACAGGAAAAAAAATCTGCCATTGGTTTTATGTTGATCATCGTTGGCAGATTTGCAGTCAAACTGTTGGCATCATGCTTTCGGGGTTTACCGACTGATAACATTGTTCAAAGAAAGGTAGCAAAACTAAAGATGGAATCGCATTATTGATAACCTCTTGTGACGCAACAGACAGAAAGAAAGTAATGAGCTGTGTTCCATTGTAATGCGCAACTTTAAACACATCATCATCCGCGAGCCACGTGGGACTTGTAAGAATCGCATGCGAGTCAGTCGTTTCTGGGTCATCTGGCCACATAAATGTTTCATGAAGAGCGGATGCTTTCTATTCTCTGCGGTCATTCGCAGCCACTACGGATAAGTGATTGAAATATCAATACGCCAGACAGGAAGAGGAAGTGGCGGATTCCAGCGGCGCAGGAACCTTATTTGTTCTTTAGCTCTTCTCGATCTGGTGTTGACTAATGCTGTCTCTAAGAGGCTTGTCCTGCTGAGTCTGAGCACTGCACGTCAAATCCTTTAGCACGACTTGTACACTTAATGCTATTGTTTACTCCCCGCATAGGGAGTGCCGAACGAGTTACGACGTAACTTTCGGATGGATTTCTCAGAGAATGGCAATTTTACTTTTTTTATGACATGCTGCTGATGTTATATTTTTATTCTTTTCTTCCCACTGTCTTTTGATGGAAAGTGGTATTGAAGTTATGACCTCTTTTCTCTATGAATTATAGAGACTGATAGCAGTTTGGGCAACGAGGCAAGAGCTCAAGTACTTTTTTTTATTTCAAACATCATTTCGTGGTAATGCAATAGATAGTTTGCTTATAAGTCCATCTAGGTTGATTTCTGGCAATTAGGTAATTAATGTGTCTTATCTCTTCTATTTCATTATTGCCAATAGTAGGGATTTCAACACTGCATTGCAAAACATTTCAACAGAGGAAAGCACAAATTATTATTACCTTCGTAATTGCAGGAGTTAATCAGATGAATGGCCTTTTTGGCTGACCAATCATACTTTTTAACCAAATATTAATGGTGTTCTATTTGTTTTTCTCTATAGTAAAATTCCCCGCCCTGCCCATGGTCAGTAGGGGACATCGATGGGCTTGGAAAGGCCGCCGTCCGTCGGATGGGACGTTAAGCCGTGGCCCCGTGTGCGGGAGAGCCATACCCTGTGCACGTTAAAATAACACGCTGGATGGCCTTGACGGGAGGCTACCATCTGTCTCCCAACAGCTGTTCCAGTGAGTCCCCTCCCCCAACCTTCTCTGAGCCTTCGGGGTCCATGTGACCTGGCCATTTAGCCCATGGTGTGCAAAAAAGTGCCGCTTAGAGGTAAAACAACCCAACCCAACTCAAAAATCATTTCTTTCAAACCTCCCCCGTGAAGACACACACACTCCTAAAGATCAAATACAGTGGACCTTCGTTATAGCGCTGCTCGCTATACCGCGCACTCGGTTATAGCGCGGGCGATGTTCGCGATAAGTTCAAACATGTTTATACAGGTCCGTGCGGCATTAGTGAGTATCGCATTTTATTGCTACTGCGTATTGAGTAATTGTGTATGTATTGAGTTCCTGCATGTATTTTTAATAGTGTTCAATTATTGCATGCATGATGAGTAAAAGAAAAGCTTACAGTGTGAAATTTATTGTGTCGCCACCGCGCCGCTCGGTATAACGCGGTTCACCTTATAACGTGGGTGTTGTTTCCCACCCGACATGCGCGTTATATCGGGGGTCCACTGTAGTTAGTTGCGGATGAGCAATTCTCAAGTCTTATTTACACACTTGAAAAGCACATCCTTTTCTGTTTATAATTGATATACTTATGAGGAAATCGCCTATTTTCAGAAAATAAGTCCTCAGTGATCTTTTGCATACCGCATGCCATTCGAAAACGCGAAATGGCAATAACTGTCAAGGAATATTATTTAAACTTATCTTTGAACATTTGGCGCTGTGGGGTTTCTTTCCAGCTCGAAACATCACATATCATTTTTGCTCTTCAAAGATTCGTTTCAGATTAGTGACAAACAATTATTGTTGTACTTCAGATCCCCCGATAGGGGACCACCTTGTTGTGGGGGGGGGGGCTTCGGGCCCAGCAACCGGTCGAAGATTTTGCTGACCGGATTGGGTCCCCGGTTGGACAGAGTCAATACCAACCGAGGTCGAAGACATCGCTGACCGGTTTAGTGGCCCGGTTGGACGGTGTCAAGACCTCAATCAGGTGCTCCGTGGAGCAGTTCAAGGGCACGGCTGAACGGATTTGGTCACCTAGTAGGCACGAGCCGTTTTCAAAGTCTGGGCCCCACTAAGAGTCTCCACGCCGGGTGCCGAGCGAACTTGGATCTATATATCCTTGTTCATGGCTAACCGGGGAACAGATTAAATTTCAGGTTTCTACCGGTGGTTAATTTTCCTTCTATAGGACTGCTGCCATGTGAGGTTGGGGATGAGATGCATCTATATGGTGTATTCTTGCCCCCGACTCTAGATAGTCACGGCTTTCCGTTAACTTGGTAGTGTCGTGAGACGGAACCAGGGATTGCCGTGGTTGCTGAACATCTGGCAACAAATAGTACAATTGTTGTACTTCAGCGACGCCTACCCTCATAATGAGTCCATTAATGCAAAATGATTAGAAAATTAATGGTGTAAACTACAATACTCTACCACATCATTACAGAGTGTCCACGTAAGGCTCATTTTTGCAGAACATAAACAGTGATAACGGTAGAAACCAAAAAGCAGGTAAATGCAATTTTACTTTAACACATGACATTCATAGATGATTGTCGAGTACTTCATTGTTCATTCGAAGACTTAGAATGAGAAATTGGTTGTTGTAAAAAATTTTTCGAAGATGTTTACAAGATTGTATATTTACAAGCGTTTTTGCTTTACAGGTCAAGAGATATAATCGTGAATTAATCGGGATGAATTTGAATACGCGTATATTGCTGCAGGTCAGCGATAATATATTTTTATTGTTTATAAATATATTGCATGTTATATATGTTTAAACGCACTAATTTGCATAGACAAATGTGAATAATATTTTTGTTAAGTGCTGAAATTATGAAAAATGATATTTGAAACAAGCCAGGTCACATGGACCCCGAAGGCTCAGAGAAGGTTGGGGGAGGGGACCCACTGGAACAGCTGTTGGGAGACAGATGGTAGCCTCCCGTCAAGGCCATCCAGCGTGTTCTTTAACGTGCACAGGGTATGGCTCTCCCGTACACGGGGCCAAAGCTTAACGTCCCATCCGACGGACGGCGGCCTTTCCAAGCCCATCGGTGTCCCCTACTGACCGTGGACAGGGCGGGGAATTTTGCGGAGCTAAATCTCAACGCTGACCCAGCTGGGACTCGAACCTGGGAACTACAGATTACGAGCCTGGCGCGCTACCGACTGAGCCACCCCCGCCCCAGGAAATCATATTAAACAGAGACCCAATCGTATTAGACGAAAAAGAGCCCTATTTTAAAAATAATGCTAGTCGGGGACCGGGTGTGCTAGTGAATGCTATACTACAAGGATAGATAAGTGATTTCCATCAGTTAAAATCAGCGCGCAGTCAAGAAGCATTTCGAGGTAAGGAAAGGTGGAAACCTCATGTTGTGAGAAGCAGAACAATGCAAAGTATGTTGAACACATCTGGAAAGATTATTTTGCATTAGTCTTTGAGGATTAGTGTTCAGATCTCTGTACCTCTTTAGTATCGCTCTGAATTCCAGTGATCAATTATATATAATCGTGAGTACAGTCAGTGATAAAATATCCCTCTGCAGATCGCAATATTCGAGTATTAGATTCGCAGACATAATCATGTGTTATTCATGATATGAAATCATGACAATGAATGCATATTCGAATATTCCGTGAAACTATGATTGTTTCATTCTTATGCTAAGAATATAACATTTTTCGAAGTGGCAACATATTACATACATTTAAAATTGTTACGCTACATAAATCGTAAGTTTCATTCAATTTCTGTAATATGAATGTGTCTTTAGAGGTTTTTTAATGATTCTTTACATGAAACAAAGCAGGTCACAGCAAAGGAGGTCACAGTCGATTTGCTATTACACAAGTATGAAAAAAAATCACTTATCCGTCACCTGAATTCGAACGCGATATCTCCTGCTTATTTTACAAGTTGAGGCATTAATCAGGTACATGGTTAATGAACACAGAATTTACCATCAATATAAATAGCTCATATCAATACCCGACAGCTTGAACTTTATGGCAAGGCCTCTTAAGAAGAATTAGCTTTGCAACACTAAATAGTTTCCAACGGGAGTGTTTTTAGAAACTTGTGTGGTCGTTTGTGGGGGCATTATTCAATAAACATACTGATGTAATCTCTAATTCCCAGGATTTCGAGTTTTTTTGCGGAAATAGATTAAATATAATATCAAAGAGTTATTAGATTATGAAACATTATGTATGCTATATTTCGACAGAAAAATCTTAGAAATTCGTGAGTTATCAAAATACTCGAAAATTTGCACACGAGGCAAATAATCTTTTAATTATGTTGTTTTATAAGCAAAAATTATTTTGATTTCCATAAAGAAAAACTGCCGCTCAAAAGTAAAACAATCCAACCCAAATCTACGAAGAAAAGAGAATAATACTTGTCAAAATGGGACATTGGGTTTCATAAGACTACGAACCGCTGGTGTGGACTTGTTACTCATAATTTCTGAGTAAAACTCAAGTGAGTAATAATACATCAGCACATTTTTAAACTAAGAGAATTTTTCCCTGATCATAAAATGCAGAATGTAATACATTTTGGAAGAAAAGGGCACCATATTATAAACATTTAGGAAAATTACTCATCATCCTCTTTATGACAAAAAATTTGATATAGGTAAAACAAGAAATGGTCTTTTATACAAGTATTTTAAACTCTAGTGTTTATTCCCTTCTCTTAGAGTATCGTTCAAAATAGCGGTAATGTTTACATAGAAAAATAATTTAAGGATTACCCTAGTACTCTTTTCTAAGGCGCACATCACTAAGTTAAGCCCTGCTACTACTTCTTTAAAACTCCTGATATTTTCTATAGGGAATATTGTGCTTAGGGCAATGCTGAATTACCCAATTACTGATTTCAATATATTCAAATGTCGCCCATTCCTTCTACCCTCAGCTACCGTTTAATATCATTGCTAAGGCTAAAAGTAGCATCAAACACTCAAAAGAATCCAATTATTTTTAATAGTAATGCAGTTAATGATGACGTTTAATTACTTCCGGAGCTCTCAAATATTTGGCTGAAAAAAGGGCCTTAAAATATTATGATTGGCGAGAGGAAATGATGCATGTTTTGTAATCAAAGGCAAAATTATAGAAACCTAGGAAAAACGCATATTTTCTTACTCAAATTTTGTCAACTAAGAAAAAAAAATAATTTAACGAAATTTTGGGAGGTCAGATAATCGTCCTGTTTTCAGTGCGTGACACAAATAATAAAAATAAAAAAATACCCCCTCAACAGCTGATTGCCACAGATGTCTGACAGGAACCTGTCAGTTTATATGTCATAGTGGAAGATCTGCGAGGATAGCAGGACCTCAGCAGAAAAGCAACACGAACATTAATGCCTTATCCGGGCTCGAACCCAGTGTCTTAGATCAGTAGCCAAGAGCGCTAACCACTCGGCCACAGGATGGCGTAGGGCTTTAATGTTTAAAAAATACAAATATTCATTATACATTTTTCACAAACACAAATAAAAATAGAATTATTAACTACTTCTCCAGTTTCATTAATTCAAGACATTAAATCATTGCACTGTTTCTATCTTTTCTACCTTAATTAGTCAGCAGTAATTTTAAAATGAAACCCAAGCAATTATAAAACGAGCTTAGCTATTAAAAGGATGTAAGCGAAACATTCCACTGCTCTGCAGTTTACAGATCATATTTCAAGCGGCATGGGTTTCGATTACCAAAGATACTTTGACTCCAAGAAAAATAAGCTACATTGAAGAATAACATATCGTTTATTTCTAATACCAAATTTTCGCTTTCGAAAAATGTAAAGTTTTCTACGTGAAGTTTTCTATTTTCCACTTTTAGCACCCTCTAACAGTGGAAAATCGAAGTAATCGATGATTGGGAATTTCAAATATTAATATTTTGTTGATAGCTATTAAACATATAAAGCATTTTTCACTTTTTTCGTAAACCAAAACAGATGCGTTAACTCACCCCCGCCCTTGGGGTAAGGGGGAATAGCATTGTTTCCAACGTAAACCTCTTGACCATCATGATGTACACCCAAAAATGTTTAGCATAAAGAGATAATTTACAATTGTTGTTAATAGTTTGACATTTTCCAAAAATTTCTACCGTTACTGGAAGCTTTAAAAGCTGTAGGTAGATGCGTAAAATGCGAAAAATAATATTTCGTCGATATAAATCTAATTCAAAAAAGTTCAATGTCTAGTGATGTATGGACAGACCACAAAGTGAAACCTTTTGCTAGTTCAGTTTTTTTTCAAATGATCTAAAAGCAATTGTTCAGTAGAAAGCGAAAGGAGAAAGCAGGCAAATAAAACAGTTGGATTGTTTTACCTCTGAGCGGCACTTTTTTTGCACACAGTGGGCTAAATAGCCAGATCACGAGGACCCGGAAGTCTCAGAAAAATTTGGAGGTAGGAACCCACTGGACAGATGTTGGAAGACAAATGATAGCCTCCCGTCAAGGCCATCCAGCGTGTTCTTTAAAATGTACAGGGTATAGCCTAGGTGGCCTTGGTATGGCTCTCTCTCGCACACGGAGTCCTATCCGACCGACGGTAGCCTTGCCAAACCCATCGGTTCCCCTACTGTCAGTGGGCAGGGAATTTTTCAGAGATAAATCTCAATGCTGGTCCATGTGGGACTCGAACCAGGGAACTACTGATTATGAGCCTGGCGTGCTACCGACTGAACCACCCCAACCTCAAATATTTGCCAAACCCAAGACTTTTTTTATCCTTTATATTGAAGAAAAGCCCCGCAGCTATTGACCGATTCATAAAACGGGCAACCAACGCAGCATGTCCGAAATGAAACGTTTAAGAAGAGAACAGAGATATATTCTCTGAGTTGTTCGTGCTACACAGGAGACACAGCAAAGCACTTCGTTCCCTGACTGTGGTATGCAGTCGAGGCTCAGCAGCAAAGCCAGAATGGTAATTATCTGGGAGCTGTAGTCCGGAGCAGGGACCAGAGACGACTAATGGAGAGCGTTGATATTAAGTTTGATTAATGTTCGTGGTGATAGCCATCGGGATACGACGTCACTTCCGATTACTGTTCCTGAAGGCCATTTCGTCAGATGGACGAAGTGTTTGGCGGCGGGAGGGTGGTCAGGACTTTATCGACCCCTTATCTCACCTCCTGGTTCTGCTTGCTTTCTTTTTACTAGGTCCTTAGCGCAGTCACTTGGCACTTCGCCTTAAGAACCTTAATGCTCCGTAGCTCCTGTACTCAACCGTGTATCAAACTGGGAAGGAAATGGAAGAATTTGTTAGGAAAAGAGTTTTTCTTTCAGTGAAGACTCTTGTTTTGCGATTTTGAGCATAAAAAAAGGTTCAGGATTTCCCCTTTTACAAACCATAAAACGTGCTTAGAATCTATAACATATGTGTTTAAATACGATGCATAATTTGGGATTTTTTGAAATAAGAAGCATGCGACATTATAAATTAAAAAGCATCTTCTACTCAAACAGTAAAAGACGTTCCTAAATACCTTATTTGCTCAAATGAAATGAATTGAATGCAACAAAATCTTCAATGTGAAATAAATTTTAGTATGCATATAGCTGATATTTCTTCAACTCAGCACTGTTTCAGATGTCAGATAAAATGATCAAAGGATCTAGAGAGGAGGAGTAGAGATCTTTATCTCTTCTCCTTCTCTCTAGAATCTCTTACTACCCCGCAAACACATCTAATGCTCAATTAATTGTTTGCAATTTAAGTGTTTGTAATTATTCAGTGTTTGCAATTTAGTAATTTTTCACCTTGAATTTCATCTACTTCGAAGTTGAAAAACTGCCTCAATACAGCTTCCAACAAATTAAACTTATTGAGGAGAGGAAAAAGGAAGATTATTAACTTTTTTAAGCAATAATTTTCGGAGCCCTAGAACAGATTTAGTATTTTAAGAGTGACTTTCAACTAAAATATGGACCAACATCTATAAAAGATTACAAGCCAGCGTACAAGAATCTTAATGTACAATTCACAGGTTCGTCTTCCACTTGGGCCAGCGCTGAGATTTTATCTCCGCTAAAACCTTTCTCTGCCCTCGATGAGAAAGCGGACACAGATGGGCTCGGAAAGGTCGCCATCTTTGGATGGGACTTCAAGCCATACTCCCTTGTGCAGAATAGCCATACTCTGTGCACATTAAAGAACAAGCTGGATGAATTTGACTGGAACCTACTATCTGTCTCTTAACAAACGTCCAGTGGGTTCCTTTCTTCAAATCTTCGCTGAGCATTGAAGGCCTTTTGTCCTGGCCATTTAGCCCATTGTGTGCAAAAAAGGAGATCAGATGTAAAATAACTCAACAGACCAACTCATGCTATTGGAAGAATAGAGGCTGTCCAGTTTCAAACAATGCAACCAGATGATTAATATGTCAACCATAGAATCATTCATCTTAAAATTTTTATTCTTATGGTGAATTATAATTATAGTAAAACTTAACAAAATATAAATTTTCTTTAAAATTCATAAAGACCTCTTTGGGTACTCAGCAGTTTTGTGCTTGCATCATATGCACTTTGATGTATAATAGTGGGAAACAACACATACGGTAAGAACTTCAACTTTAAACTTTATTTTACAAATAAATATACATATCTTTCGCTATAAACAACCCACAAGCAAAACTTTTCTGGGTTATTATATTGCATATTACATTGTATAAAGATAATATAGAATACATAGAAATTTAAACATATGAACGTGTATACTTACATACTTTAAAATTTCAAACTATCCGATGTTTAAATATCTAATAATGCAAATGAAAATTTTTTTCTCAGCTTCAGGAGGTAGACAACAAGATTTACTTAAGTATATTATACATAAATTCAATATCAGCAAATCCCGTAAGAAAAACTCTTAAGAGTCTGTAATTATATTTTCTCTTCCTTGTGTAGTAAGCATTTTCAATATAGCGTACATTCAGTAAAAATGGTCCTCATACATAACTTGTTTTATAACTATATATCATTCTATGTGATATCTACTATTGTACCAGAGCCCGACAGTTCCAGCAGGGACACGGAAGTCAACAGTTTCCAACCTTCTTTTGTGGGATTAAGATTCTCATTGAACTTTAATCCCGATGCTTCGTCTGGTCGCATCCAAAACAAAGATATAGGATTCTGTATTTATTTTCCATAGGGGAATAAATATAAATTTTCAGTATAATGGCGATGCAAATCTGACAGATTAATGGCAGAACCTAAACATTTGTTTTTAAGGTAAAATCATGCTGAAAGTTCAGAAGACTCATCATATTCAAGCTGTTAGAGTTTTATTCCAGGTTAAATGTTCATCAGTATTATTGTTTCTAGGTATCAAGTCTATCAATCTATCTAAATCTTGACTATAAACAATATTCGTTAAATTTCAACAGAGTTATGAAAGTAACTCTCAGGGGTATCGCGAGAGGCTGGGAAGTGGGTCGCAATGTTTTGACAAACTATATTTAAAACAAATGTTGTCACATGAAATGTAATATATACCATCCATCAGGCGATTGGCCCTCGTCTACCCTCGACCTGACGAGCCATATGGACCACTCAGGGAGTATTCCAACATCTTCGCCAGTCTTCTCATCCTTTTCTTAGTGTAACAGAACTTTACGGTACTACACGGAATACTATTGTCTGGAGTATTATGTTGTGAGAATATTATTCTTTCCTCATTTCAAATTACTTTCGTCAACTGTAAAGGAATATGTGTGACAAATTCTTTCAATAGTAAAAGGGAATCGCGAAAACGCCTTCCACTGTAAGGGGGGCAGCGACTAGAAAATGTTGACAACAGCTGGTCTAGAGTAAACCCTAAGAAACCAAAATGACAGAGAAAAAGGTGTTTTTACTCTCATTTCTTAAATATTATGTATTGAATCATTCGTCAAAAATAAAGCAAGAAGCTGATACATTTGATTACAGACTTGGATACGCCAAAAAAAAATTGTTTAAATTGTAAATTTATTAACCCAAAATTTAGAGAAAGTAAATTTTTTTCTGAATGAGCATCTAACACCTAGAAAGAAAGAACTTCTTTATAAAACTAAGCAATGTAAATAAAAATTTGAAGTATAAGTATGCATGGGTTAAGGATGGGAAAATCTTGTTCAGGGAATCCGAAGTAGCTAAAATTATATGCATAAATAATGAGGTAGACCTAGATAGACTCTTAAACACATAATTTGGCTCACATTGAAATAGATTTTAATAAATTCTCTAACAATTAATGACAGACAATGATAATGTTATTAATAGATTGGTAATCACGGAACAATCTGATTTAACTACATTTTTGGGTTAATTACAATAGTCTAAATGTATTAAATATAAATATTAGAAATTTAAGGTCCAATTTTGAACTTTTCGAATTGTTTATAAGCTCTGTAGATTATAAATTTGATCGTATGATATTGACAGAGTTCTGAGTTAAGGAAGATCAGATTGATCTTTATCAGATTAAAGGTTATAGAACATATTGTAACTGTAGACGATATAATAAAGCTGGTGGTGTAATGATATTAATGTATTAGTGTAATTAACGTTAAATCAATAGAGCAGAGCCAAACACAAACAGTAGCGTTACTCCATATAGAGCTTTCATTACGTGAAATATCAATAAATGCAATATACTGTTCCCACAGCTATTCACCATCTGATTTTATGAATGAACTAGAGCATATTATGCAGCCGTTAAACACAATAAATATTATTATAACTGGAGATATAAATATAGATTTGTTAGCAAATACTTCTAACCTTGTAAATTAATATATAAATCTAATTGTTATGTATGGATATGAATCAATGATAAATATTGCTACGAGAGAGGTCCATAATACCCAGTCTTGTTTGGACCATGTACTGGTTAAAATTAACAATAGAATTAATGTACAAGCTGCAGTGTACAAAATGCCGATTACGGATCATTATCCCATATTAATTATAATTATACATAAGGAAAATAAACCTTTTGACAAAAGAAATGATAATATTAAAGATTACGTGTTCAGAATTAATTATGATCTAATAAATGATAAATTTAAAGATTTTAAATGGGAGGGAATAACACAGCAAACTAATGTTAATAATGTGTACAAAGGTTTGTCAGAGATTTTGTGTAAAGTAATTAAGGATTCAACTTCCTATGGATAAAGAAACATTCAGAAACTGAAAAAGCCTTGGATCACAAAAGAAATATGTGATATAATTATGCATAGAGATAAGCTATATAAAAATTTAAAAAAATACCCATATAACGAGGACCATGAGAAGCAATTGTTAGAACGTAGGAACAACTTAAGGTCTGAAACTAAGGAGGCCAAAAATAAATATTATATGGAAGAATTTTTAAAATATAGTGGTGATATAAAAAAATGGAAGTTTAATAATTAATTGGATTAAAATATTAAATAAATAAATTGGATTAAATATATTTAATTGGATTAAAATATTAAATAAAAAATAATTAAATAAAATATTAAAATAATAATTAAATAAAATATTAAATAAAAAATAGAAAATATAATTAAATAAAATGTTAAAATAATAATAAAAAATAAAAAATAAATACTCCTCAAGCAACTGCTTGCCACAGAGGTCTGACAGGAGCCTGTCAGTTTATATGCCAGAGTAGAAGGTCTGAGAGGATGGCAAGACCTCAGCAGAATAAACGACACATACATCCATGCCTTGCCCGGGGCTCGAACCCAGGTCCCTTAGATCAATAGCCAAGCGTGCCAACCACTCGGCCACGGGACGGCGTTTAAATAATAGCTATATAAAATATTAAAATAATAATGAAATAAATATTAAATTATAACCTAAAAAAAAAACTAAGTTCTACCGGATAAAATGAATAATATTGAAGACATATTTTGTCAATTTACCTAACAAAATTACAAAATACTTAATAAACCTACTGATTATGAATGTTATAAATATTATTATAAAACAAATAACTCTTTCTTTTTTATTCCTATAACTGTACAAGTATTAGATAAGAATATTACTAATCTAATAGAAGGCAAAGGCCCAGTAATCGATAAAATTTCAGTAACTATAGTATAAAAAATGTAAAGATTCCAATATTCATTCATTAGTTTTTATCTTTATACTTTCTTTTCAAACTGGGATTTTTCCAGACGATCTCAAAACCACTATTGGACTTCCGATTTACAAGAAGGGAAATATTTGGTTGGGTTGTTTTACCTCTGAGCGGCACTTTTTTACACACCATGGGCTAAATGGCCAGGTCACATGGACCCCGAAGGCTCAGAGAAAGTTGGGGGAGGGGACCCACTGGAAAACTGTTGGGAGACAGATGGTAGCCTCCCGTCAAGGCCATCCAGCATGTTCTTTAACGTGCACAGGGTATGGCTCTCCCGCACACGGGGCCACGGCTTAACGTCCCATCCGACGGACGGCGGCCTTTCCAAGCCCATCGGTGTCCCCTACTGACCATGGGCAGGGCGGGGAATTTTGCGGAGATAAATCTCAACGCTGACCCAGCTGGGACTCGAACTTGGGAACTACAGATTACGAGCCTGGCGCGCTACCGACTGAGCCACCCCCGCCCCAGAAGGGAAATATAAACTGCCTTTCAAACTACAGACCGACCTCGCTTTTGCCTGTTTTCCAAAATATTTGAAACACTAGTAAAATTCAGAGTTTTGGCTTCACTGAGGGTAACGGCACTGATCATGCGTTATTGTCATTTACTAATTTTATTTATAAGTCAATTGACAAAGGAAATTTAACTCTATCAGTTTTTCAGATCTAGAAAAAGCTTTTGACAGTGTAACTTATTCATTGCTTTTGAAAAAACTGGAGCATTTGGGTATGAGAGGGGTTGCCCTAGAATGGTTTATCAGTTACTTAACAAATAGAGCTCAATTAGTTAAATTAAAAAAACTGCCTCAGCAATCTGAAACAAACCAAATATGGCATCCAGCTATCATCTGTTTTCTATTAGCTGTTCTGTTCTTGGTCTCTTATTGTTTAATATCTATATTAATGGTTTCTGCGAAATGAAAATTAATTGCAATATTACTACTTTTGAAGAGGCACTAACTTTCAGTAACCAAACTATTATAGAATTGATGTCCAATGCCAATGATGTTCTTGAGAAAGTTAACAAGTGATGTGAAAATAATAAACTCTCAATTAATAAGATTAAAACTAAATTTGTTTTCTACAAGTTGAAAAATCACCAAAATACTGTAAATACTTTTGCCATTAAACTGCATTCACCTCAATGCTATACATATTGATTGGCGTTGTGATGACATAGAGCAGGTTGAGAGCATTAAATATTTAAGCATTTTCATAAATAATAATCTAGAATGGAAGAAACATATTGATTGCATCACAGGTAAAGCACGTTACAAACTTCTTAAATTACACCACTTGAAATACAAAGTTTTATAAACTCTTCTCGTGGATACAAACGGCATTTCAATACGGTATAATTTGTTGTGGGAACTTGTCTCGGTTTTTAAACCTCTGGTGTCTCTACAAAAAAAATTATTAAATTAATAGAAAAAAATAACACTGATGTTTTAAGCAATTTCAGTCGTTACTCTGCTAAACATTCTACCTATTAGCCGTTCCGTGGCCGAGTGGTTAGCATGCTTGGCTACTGATCTACGGGACCTGGGTTCGAACCCTGGGAAAGGAATGGATGTAATGGTCGTTTTCCTGCTGAGGTCCTGCCATCTTCACAGACCTTCTACTATGGCGTATAAACTGACAGGCTCCTGTCAGACCTCTGTGGCAAGCAGCTGCTTGAGGGGGTATTTATTTTATAGACACATATTTGTTTTTAGAGTGATGATATTTTTTAAAAGAATTACTTTAATTTTAACATTCAGCCGGATTTATACAACTTCAGAGAGAAAGGTCCAAAATATTCGGTTCCTTTGACCAAAAAATAAATTGCTCAGAAGCATTATTCGTATATCGCACCTAAAATCTTCAATCAGTTGCCTCTTGAAATTAGAAGTGAAAAAATATGTTTAAGGAGAACTTAAATAGCTTTCTCTTTTCTTTGGAAGATGTGCACCTATGTTAAATATTAAAGTGTAGAGCAGAAATTTATTGTACGTATATCGGAAAAATGACACTTATTGTTTTTGATTTTTGTAGTGAATAAGTCGTTATTGATTTTTGTAGTGAATAAATCGTTATTGATTTTTGTATTGATTTCCTTTAGTGTACCCAGACAAACCATGTGGTTTTTGGGTTCACTCATATTTTTTTCTTTTTAAATTGTATATGATGATGAAATTAAATTGATTGATTGATTGTTCCATTTTCATTTTATGCTTTAGAAAATTCTGTTTTAAGAGTTCGTTTCTTTTTCTCTCGCAGATGGGCTATGGTATGTTGAGTCGGTAGCGTGCTAGGCTCGTAATCTTTACTTCCCAGATTCGAGTCCTAGTTCTGCTTGCGTTGAGAATTTTGTCGTTTAAAACTATGATTCCGACCTCGGTGAGAAAGAAGATACGGTTGGGCTTGTAAAGGCCGCTCTCCATGGGATGGAACGTTAACAACCACGCCTTGTGTGTGAGGGAGCCATATCCTGTTCACATTAAAGGACACGTTGGATGGCCTTGATGGGAGGCTTTCATTTGTCTCCTAATAGCTGTTCAGTGCGACCCTTTCCCCAACTTCGTCTGAGCACCTGTGACCTGGACATTTATCCAATTCTAGGCAAAAAACCAGGTTACTCAAGGTAAAACTACCGAACTCACTGGAATTTTTTTTTTTATCATCCTCAAGTATCATTACTTATATTCCATTCTTGATTCTCTGCTTTTTCTTCTTCATTTGATCAGTCTTTTTCGATGTTTTCATGGGCAAGTATCAATCGGTAGTGTATTAGGTTCATTAGTTGCACTTCCCAAGTTCGAGTCACAATTGTGCCTGCTGTGAGAATTTTCTCCTCCTATTCCGGTTCTACCCTCGATGAGAGAGGGAACACCGATGGGCTTAAAAAGGCCGCAGTCCCTCGAATGGGAAGTTAGGGCGTGGCCCCGTATTACAGGAGAGCTATACCATGTGCATGTTAAAGGACACGCTGGATGGTCTTAACGGGAGGCTATCATCTGTTTTCTATTAGCTGTTCAGTGAATTCCTTTCACGAGTCCTTGTGGCTTGGACCGATAGCATGTTGTGCGCAAAAAGTACTGCTCAGAGGTAAATAACCTTCGTAACGAAACCTAAGCAATTTTCTCAAAAATATTATTTTATTTTCTTTTAAATTGAAATTAAAACGTTCTGCATATTATAAAATAGCTTTCATGGTAAAATGAAACTGAAGATAAAGAACTAATCGAGCTTATTTAGATATCGTTTCTTTTTTAATAACATTCCTTCATTATTTGAAGAACTATGGAAGCTGAATTATTTAGCAGAAACTTTGTTAATCATAAAGACTGATGACAAAAATTTATCAAAGATTTAGCAATAACTCGTAACAAATCGTATATTAGTATAATGTGATTTATAAAGTCCTGTAATAATTCCGTCAGTTTTTGTTAATTTAAATGAAAGTTAGTACCAGCAACACAAATACAGAATATTCCAACTTCCCTAAATGAAAACGAATATTTCTGAAAATCCAGAATGAATCATATTTGTTGCACTGGCCTATGAAACCTTACACTAAGGGACTGGACAGAAGCTATGTCGATGAAACTTATTTCAACTTTTTGAGTGGACAACACTGCTCAAAGTAGAAATCGCAACACCGCGAAGGAAGTGACGTATACGCTCGAATGTGCAAATCATCAAAAAACGGAACGTGAGAACACAAGTTCGTACGTGCGTTTATTTCGCATTTATCAGTACATAGTATACCCACCTCGGGTGAATATACAAACCTGTAGACATCTCAGCATTCCTTCAATCAGATGGTTAATGGTATCCTGAGGTGTGGCGTTCCAAACAGCATCCAATTGGGCACGCAACTGTACAAGGTTCGCCGGCAGAGGGAGATGGCGAAGGCTCATAAGACCCATAAGGTCCCACACATGTTCAATGGGCAACACGTGTGGAGAGTACGGTGGCCATGGGAGATTCTCCATTCTTTGGAGACTGTCCATCGTTGCACGTGCAATGTGTGGGGTGGCATTGTCCTGCTGTAGAATCAATCCAGGCATGGTATTAACGCAGGGTCGTGCCATAAGATTAACGATGTCATCAAATGTAATGTATCGCCTTAGCACGCCAGAAACATGGAGCAGATGTGTCCAGCTGCCATATGCGATGCCATCCCATACCATTGTACTACGTTGGAGAGCCGTATGGCGACTACTGGAATAGGCTTCCTCATGTTATTGATGCTACCGATGCCACGCGAACAAACGGCCCTCTGTCATGCCGAAACAGAATCGGGACTAGTCTATGAACAATACTCTGCTCCATCCGTAGTCCAATATTGACTCGCTCTACACCAGTGGATACGGTGTAGCCGGTGATGTCGCTGCAACGACAGACGTAGGACTGCAAGTCTCTCCCTCATTCCTGCTTCATTCAGACTTGTCTAATAGTTTGCATGGAGACCACGTACCGTAGCAGTCCGCAAATCACTCTAAAGCACAGTCACTGTGGTGAAAGGGTTGCGAATGTCTCTCCCACAAAGCATGCAATCTACATTTCCTGTGAAGATTGCATGCTGCTGGCTTCATATCTGTCCTTCGTGTCATTTGGTGCTCCATGTGTTGCGTGAGACGCACTGTGCTCACATTGCACTCCACGCGTGCGTCTATCGCTCGAAGGTTCAATACGAGCTCGTGCATATCGATGATTCGCTCCATCTCTTAGCAGGCGTCAGTTCCACATACTGGGACCGCTGGCGTCTCCAAGGCATGTTCCGAGCATTTTCGCAGCATGCATTCCAGGCTCACTGTCGGTCGTGCTATGGTATAGGCTCGTGGGGACCCGGTTTTTGTCCACGACTCGGCTGGGTGTCACGTGTCCATTCGCTGTGGAACTTTGATCATTTGCATAACTTCGATGGCCAATAGCGTCCTGCGATTTACATATCTCTACTCCCATTCCTTCGTGATGCTGAGATTTCCACTTTGCGCAATATATGTTTCAAAAACTCTTAAAGCGATTATTTTGCGAGTTATTAAACTTTTAATTTACCTTCCCACTAACGCATCATGGATTATCTATCTTGTTTTGTTAGACTGTATATATAACACGGTCGTATTAGAACAATACGACCGTGTATATAGAACAATATGACCACCTACCATAGTATATGTATGGTAGGTGGTCATATTATTCTACTACGACTGTGTAAACGGCGGATTTTGTTTATACACGGTCAATTGCACACTCGGTTGTCGAAAGCATTAAGATTGATAGTGGCGGATAAGCTATAGCAAAGACTTTTGCAACGAAACTCTGAAATTAAAATCTGTTGAATCATGAGAGCGTATTTATTTGTTTCACATTAGCATATAATTTTTACATTAATAATTTTATTTATCCATTTAGTTATTTTTGCATTGACCTAATACAATTAACCCATTGAACTACATTTTCATACAATCAAATGCACTTTCTACGTCTAGACCATTACTACAGAATAGTCGTAGTCTAGACGTAGAAATAAACTTGACCTAAATAGCAGTTCATGTCATTGAGGTCGTCCGTATCTATAACTGGAGAAAGAGCTAAGACGATCTCTAAGACCACACAATCAATATGAGAAATAGCAAGATTATTAGTTTTGTCTCATTCTACTTCTAAGAGATATCCAATTGATTTATTAACACATCGTGTTATGAGATTCGGGTTACTTATCAACTGATAATTTAATTACTTGTGCACCTAAGAGGCTATGCAGTGAGAATTGTAATGGCTACACATTGTGGTTGAGGGTTGCTGCTTAAGAGGGTGCGATGGGCTATCCTTTTCAAATAAAGTGTTCAAATGATATGCTTTTAAAATATATACTCCGTAAACCGGTGATTCCAAACGAGAGAGTTTTAAAATTTTATGGGATGTTTTCTTGAGTTCTTCAGAGGAAACGTATTAAAGAGAATATCGAAAACATATGTAGATTAATATAGTTATGTATGCTTCATTGCGACAGAAAAAGTTTGAAATTGGTGTATCAAAATATTCGTAAATTTGTAATTATGACAAATATTTTTCAACTAGTTCAATAATAGAGTATCGCAGGAGATATCCTGCACTCATGAAACTCATGAACTACTTTTATACAGGAAAAATGATTTTATTTCCACGAAGGAGGCCTTAGAAAAATTTTTCATTTGAAAAATAATAGTTCTTCCTGAATAAGGACATTAGGTCCAAAATTCTGTCAATGGAAGCCAATGTTTTATAACTTCTAAAATAAGTTATTTTAAGGACAAAGGTGACTGAAAAATCTCAATGAAATCTATCTGAAAATCAATTTTTAAAACTAATACAACGGGTGAAATGGCCAGGTCACAAGGACCCCAAGAAAATTGGGTTAGGGGACCACTGGAACATTAAATAACACACTGGATGGCCTTTATAGGAAGCAGATGATAGTCTCTCATAAAGGTCATTCAGTATGTTCTTTAACATTGCACATAATATGGCTCTCTCGCAACACGGAGCCAAGGTTTAATGTCCCATCTGACGGACGGCTGCTTTTTCTAGCCCATCGGTGTCCCCTACTGACCGTGGGCAAGGTGGGGAGTTTTGAGGAAATAAATCTCAACGCTGATCCAGCTGGTTCTCAAACCTGGGAACTGCAGATTATGAGCTTGGCGCTCTATAGAATGAGCCACCTCTGCCCCAGGTCACAAGGACCAAGGGCGCAGAAGGTTGGGGAAAGGGGATCCACTGGATAGCTGTTAGGATACAGATGGTAACCTCCCGTCAAGGCCATCCAGCATGTTGTTTAACGTGCATTCGTATGGCTCACTTGCACAGACCCACGGTTAGCGTCCAATCTGACAGACGGCATTCTTTTTAAGCACCTCGGTGTCCGAGGGCAGGGTAGAGGTTTGGTGGAAATAAATCTCGAAGGTGACATAGGTGGAACTCGAACGTGGGATTATTTTATAAGATATTGCGAGCCTGGCGCACTCCCGCCTGAGCCTATTCCCAACTCCCGTCCTTCGCCCCTCCATAAGTTTGTTTTAATTTTTATTGAAGTTTGAATATTTAAGAACAGCAATGTTGATCATAAAAATTTATTCAGTAGTAAATTAAAGCAAAAATAACTAGTATTACTTCAAACCTTTTTAGTAAAATAAGTTTTCATTTTAGAAATTTGTGGAAATAATTATTTTGAAATGGGCCAATTTTTATAAGTTTCATATAACTAGTTTTGCTGGTGTTAAATATATCCTTTTTTTATTAATTCCTTAAATGCTGATTCTTTGAAATTCAGCTATAAGATAAACTTGATATGATATATTTATCCAAAATAGGCTTATTTTAAAAAATACTGAACATCGAATTTTGCTTTCCATTGATTATTATTATTCTAAACTAGTAATTATTTTTACTCTAAACTAGGCATATGTAACCGTTGGTCACGAGCAGCTCAATGATCGCGGAGCTGTTAAAAGTGCTCGCCGATGCTTCTTTTACCAGTGCTTGGGAGCATGATCATTACGCGTAATTTCGTCTGTTGATAGCAACTTGCGAAGACTTCTCTCTAAAACACTGAAGGGCTTTTTTTTTTTCGACCCATGAAAACCATTAGTAGCGTAGTGTTGACCTTTTAGTGTTGAACTAAAACTCCCAAACGTTGGATATCTTTACATCCCTTTAACTGGGGCAAAGATCAAGGGGAAGGGTTTGAGGAGAGGGAGCTATGGCATCACTGAAACAGAAGGTAATTTTAGTTCAAGTTGGGGGAAAGGAGCTATGGCCTCGCTTTCAATTTATAGGCGAACGGCGTTCCGATTCATTCTGACTACATTTTGTTCATCCCACTTTCATTCGGATTCGTTCCTTCCCCTATCCTTCCTCTATTTTATATTTTTTAGATTCGATTCTTTCTTTAACTGTGCTAGTTTCAAGAAAATAGTGATAATTTTCAGTTTCATTTATGCAAATTGCTTTAGGTATTTCCATTTCAGAATCTACTGATATAGTAGGTAATGGAATGCAAATGTTTGGCATAGATTTTGATTGTTTGAGCATCTAATATATTTTCGAGCTTCATTGCATGCGAATTAGAATAACAATAGGTAATATCGAGAATGCGTAATTATGCCTAACTAATGTCATGTATTTTATGTGACAAAAGCAATGCGATATGTGCGCCGTTGTTCTGCATCGTAAGAGAGCAATAAATGCAATTTCCAGATGCGAACATTACTAGTGCAGGAAATTTAGAAATGGTTGGGTGTGATGCGTACGGAGAGATCAGTTTGTTGTGAGTGATATTATCAATAGCAAAATTTCTGGAGGAGGTTATTCATCCAAAGTATTCGGCGATGATTTAGAGCAGGCGTGTCCAACCCGCGGCCCTGGACAGCTAGTAATGCGACCCACAAAATCGTAAAGTTTACGTGTTTACGTCCTAGTCTTTCAACATGATTATGTGATTTTCAGAGAGTTTTTGATATACCACTAGCTTTATGTTGCCCTTTTTAATTTTATAATAAAAAAAACATAAGAAAATAAATGAAATTTTATTATTCATATACATTAACTATATTATATATTTTATGTGCTGCTCAAAACACTTCATCTTCGCTCAATGTGACCCAGGGAAGTCAAAAGGTTGGATTCGTCTGATTTAGAGTTTCTCTGGAAACTTTGAATCATCGCCAAATTTCATTTCCCAAAGAAATATATTCTACATTTCCCTTCTAATATCCCAAGAGTTTTCGATACATTTTGATTTTGGAAATATTCACACTACAATTAAATTATCATTGCAACAACCATTTTTGTTGCATTTCAGATGAATCCTTCAATGCAGAGGCGCTCAAATTGTGTTTCGTAGCCACATGGCAACCCTGAAATTCTAGAAATATCTGTTTTATGAAGAAATAGCTTAATGATTTGGAAACACCCTCTCTCAGTATTTAAGTGGCTGAGAGAGAACTAAAATTAAAAAAATCATTATCTTTTATTGGTATGTTTATTATACTAATTGTAGTTATGATATATATAATATTTGTTTATTATTATATTTTTTCCAAAATAACCTCCATTTAATATACACAGTAACCCCATCAAAGAAGGTCAAATAGCTCAAGGATGATATACAAAGTTCTCAGGTTTTTTGCGTCCTTTATGTTCTGTGTATCTTTTCAGTTGGGGCAACCCATAAACGAGCAGAAAACAAAGTGAAATCAGGGCCGGATCTAAGGGGACAAGGGTCCCCGTAGATCCCTGAGATTCCAACTCCTTTTCAAATACTAAAAATTGTTAAAGAATAAAAAAATGCGAAACTTATTTACATTTTATGCATTTTTCAAAAACGTTTTTAAATACCTGTAAAACAGAGTGGGAAATGTTATACTACGTTGAAAATCCAGTCTCTTGGCCCTCCCTTTTGCATTTTTTCGACTCGATTGTGTTTCCTGCCCCCCCCCCTCCCCTCGATCTTTTTGTAGATCCGGGCCTGGATAGAATCACTTTCAATAGAAACCCATCATTGCATCAAATCCAAAATCGTAATAATAGCCTAGTTGGACAATCGTCATGACCCTGAAGTTGACAACTCCTCAGCAAGAAATAGATTCGTGAAAAAAGAGAAAAAAGGGCCATCAATATTCGAAATCAATCTGGCAGCACTCCCTTTCCCTTACCTTTTAGGTGTCAGAACATCTGCTTGAAAGATACTAACGGTCTGCACCACGAGAAAGCGGGTCGGATTTTAAGTGCTATGCCTGGTCGGTTCTGTGCATCATAACACATATATTTAGTAGAGTAAAATCTGGTTAATTCGCATTTGAAATGACATCAAAATAATCAAATTAGGGGAAACCTTAGTTAATTTAAAATTCACGAAAACAATAAAACTTTATTAAATGCAAACACAAACATAAAATACAAAAAAGAAAGACATGGTTTACTTTATAAGTGATATTAAATGCAAATCTGAAAGATTTATTTTCAAAATTGAACAGAAACTTTTATTTCAGTAATACAGTACAGTGCGAATTAGTTGGGACAAGCGAAGGAACGCTAAGTCCCTTCCGCTGCAGAGTCTAAACTTGTTCGTAGCCTTCTGCTGCAAGTGTAAACTTGCGCATGATCATTGCAGAAACACGTGCAAGTTTAGACTTGCAGCAGAGCGATATCTGCAAGTCTAGAATTGTCTGTCGTGTTACTCTGCTATTATTTACACTTCTACTTTAGTTGGAATTGATATTTCATAGGCTGAGGATATGGTTATGTAAGTAGTTCACAATTTTCATTGGAAACTTTTTTATTAAATACATCATGGACATCACGCCTTGTAAACGAGCTAAAATAATCGCTTTAGGCGAAAATACTACACTTACTGCTAGGCAGATAGCAAAAGCAGTTGGCGTCGGGAAATCCAGCGTTTCACAGATCATGAAGCTGCATAAGGAGACAGGGTCCGTGGACATGTCCCGTAAAAGACATTGTGGAAGAAAAAGAAAAACCATCCCTAGAGATGATAGTCTAATTCGAAGAATTAGTATCATAGACCCAAAGAAGACCATATTAACCACATTAGATTGCGTCTCATAGGGTTAATATAGATGCTTCCACCGTACATCGTCGCCTTCTGGAGTGTGACCGCCCCTCTGAAAAGCAACTTTTGACACCTGCTATGAAACAAAAAAGGCTATCCTGGGCAAAGAAACATCGAGACTGGACTGTGTAGAATTGGGAAAAAGTGATATTTTTCGACGAAACCCACTTTGAGGTGTATGGCTACATTTCAAATTTCGTCCACCGCTCGCCTGGAGAACCTCTTCGATCCGGCCACATCCAGCAATCCCCCAAACACCCACCCAAGGTCATGTTTTGGGGACGTTTCACAGCTTCCTGGCCACAGATGCTTCACCCCATTGAAGGAATGATGGACAGCAAAAAGTACATAGGCGTTCTGGAGGCGAAAATGGTCCCAACACTACAGAAGCTTTTTCCTAACAGCAATGGAGTATTTCAACAGGATCTGGCTCCATGCCACAATTCCAAGCTTGCTAAGAGCTTCTTTACCCAGCAACATTTGAAAGTATTGGAGTGGCCAGGAAATTCAGCCGATCTAAACCCCATTGAAAATTTGTGGGCCATTATTAAAACGCACATATCTAAGATGGATTGCACGACGAAAACCAGAATGATAGAAAGTGTCATGAAAGTGTGGTACCACGACCCTGAAGTGAAGGAGATGTGTGGAAAGCTAGTGGCATCAATGGTTGAGAGGGTGAAAGAAGTAATTAAAGCTAAGGGGGGGGGGGGTCACATTCACTATTAACTACACTATTCGACAAATAAATATTTTAGTTGTGTCTTTGTTACTGCATTTTCCTATTGTCCCAACTAATTTGCACAGTACTGTAGAAATGCTAAATGTTACCACTGTTACCAGTTACGTTCTTAACAGTGCATAGCATAAAGAGTCGAAACGAAAATAACCAAATATTATCATCAAAAAGATAATTTAAAACAGTCACTGATTTTTCCCCGTTTAAATTTCTGAGGATTCCTTAGAGCAGTATTTTGCATAATTTATTTCACATAACAGTAGAAAAACAGTTTTTGTTAGTTTTGATTCTCAATTGCTTAAAGAGGTAAAAAACGTATTCCCCATGTTTTCACTGAAAGTTAGAATTGCAGTAGTCTATTATCTTATTTAAACAGATAATCTTCAATAACTGTGCCTCTGTCAGAGTGTTTAGCGTGTTTGTCTGCTGATCAAAGAGAACTGGGTATGGGTCACAGGAAGGCAGAGACATTTCTTTTCACATATAGTATTGTATTTCTGCTGAGATCTCATCTTTCTCAGAGATCTCCTTTCTTTGTGTCATTTTTAATAATCTTTACGATCTGGTGTGCTTTAAGAAGTTTGAAACAGTGCTTTACTTCTCCAAGAATTCTATAACTAACACTCCATCTTAGGAAACTATAAAGATTCTATATAGAACCTCCTGGACAACTTGTACAACAGAATTTTGACTTTTGAGTTAAGTAGAAATAAAAAACATTCTACTGACTTTTTCAAGTAAGCACAAAAGAGCCGGTAAATTTCGTTTTAAGTGCCACCATCAGTTCAAACTTATTCGCACTATCTCCTACGTTTACGATATTTTAAATATATTTACAGTTAATTTGAACTTAATTTACACTGTTACGAACTTTATCGACGAAATCTCTTTACTTACTTTTTTATTTATTTTGCTTCACCCGAACGTAACTGCAACGTTAGTATTTTGACGATGTAATCGTAAATAAAATTGTGTGAAAGTATAAGTGCTATACATTAAGAAAATTTTAATCTGAAAACTATATATGCAAATTTCAAATTTAATATAGTTTAAAATATAGAGAGTAACATGAATAGATACTCGGCTTATTATTTTTAGAGATAAAAGGTTGGACTCTTTTTCTATAGGAGATAAGCGCGCTGCGCCTATCGAAAGGTTGATTTAACTGATGATGGCAAAATATAAAAGAGGTGGACATAAAATAATCCGGAATTTCAGAGATAAACAGGATTTGTAATATGCATCTCAACCCTGAGGTTTGCAAGTCAAGCTTAACCTCATATACGTTTTGGACTTGGGGCGGGGGTGGCTCAGTCGGTAGCGCGCCAGGCTCGTAATCTGTAGTTCCCAGGTTCGAGTCCCAGCTGGGTCAGCGTTGAGATTTATCTCCGCAAAATTCCCCGCCCTTCCCACGGTCAGTAGGGGACACCGATGGGCTTGGAAGGGCCGCCGTCCGTCGGATGGGACGTTAAGCTGTGGCTCCGTATGTGGGAGAGCCATACCCTGTGCACGTTAAAGAACACGCTGGATGGCCTTGACGGGAGGCTACCATCTGTCTCCCACCAACAGCTGTTCCAGTGGGTCCCCTCCCCCAACCTTCTCTGAGCCTTCGTGGTCCATGTGACCTGGCCATTTAGCCCATGCTCTGCAAAAAAAGTGCCGCTCAGAGGTTAAACAACCCAACCCGTTTTGGACATTTCCTTTGACCACTTGTCTGGTTAATAGAGAAGGCGGCACTGACAGAAAAACGAAAAAATATGAAGTTGATATTTTTTTTATTTCTATAAAGAAAGAAAAAACAACAATATCCTCAAATTTTTTCCTGTTATTTGATTTCTCGCTGTCTCTTTTTATCATCGCTATTCTCGAAAATAATAATTAGCTTGTATACTACTATTTCCAAACCCTGCTTCAAAGCTGAAAGCATAATAAATTATCATAAAAACTAATATTTATTTTACATGCAGACTTTTCAGATTGTTAATCGTAATAAGCTGAAGCTTGTACATATAAAGGAAATAATATTCATATCCCAAAACAACTCTAGGTAACTTCATGCGGCATCTTATTAAAGTAGCAATTAATTATTCTTGTTTTAAAGGAAAAAAAAGAACAATCAAAATTAGCATAAGGGGGTTTAATTTAATTCCGCGATAAGCGAGAACTTGCAGGGTTGAGAAAGAAATTTTTGGCCACTTGTCAAAAAAAAAACTCCATTTCTGTTTCCAAGTGCTGAAAATGAAAGCATCCATCCGTTTCGTTTTTTTGAGTAAACCGACTGAGTCAAACATCAGAGGTTTGGAAGTAGGGCGGTTTAAATTATGCATTTATGCATTCCAACGCTTTTGTTTTCTCATTTAAAGGAAAAAAATTGCAAAAGCATATTTGGCAGACGAGTTGACGTAACAACATTAATGTCCGTTACGATATTATGCTTTTTAAAGCAAAAGTCAAAAGTGTCGCCTTTGTTACATTTGTGTAATGTGCTTTTTTTTCCTACAATGTTTAACAGTAGTTAAATTTTTTTTTTCATAAAACTTTGTTTCAAAGACAAAAGTTGGAATGTTTTTTTTACACGAAGTGGCAGCGGTTAAAAATAAAATCTTTGATGGATTGAGTAGTAATTCAAATTCAGAATCCAAAATAAAAATATAAATCAGGCATGAAATCTCAGTAATCCTACGGGAATAGCCCAATCCATATCGGCTAGTAGAAATGGAGGATAAGATGAATCTCTTTTTTAAAAAAAACCTACAAAATATGTTACAGGGCATTTATTGTTTTTGTCAAGTGAAATCTTTTGTCATTATGCATGTACAGTCACTCAAAAAGTATCCGAACACTATGGCTGATTACAGAATTCAGAAAAAAATATCTGGAACGATTTTTTTAGAAATTAGTGATCTGGTAACCTTCGTGTCAAGTGACACGAAGGTTACCAGATCACTAATTTCTAAAAAAATCGTTGCCAGATATTTTTTCTGAATTCTGTAATCAGCCATAGTGTTCGGATACTTTTTTGAGCGACTGTACGAGTCTGTGTGCTTCTGCCATTACTTCTGATAGGCATCATTTCGAATTGCACAATTATGTACAACTAGTGTACAGCCCGTCAAAATTCAACGATCGAAAGCCGCAAATTCGAAATGGCGAACTGCAGATAATGGGGAAAAAATGTCTCCAGGTTCCAAATCGATATTATTATTAGAAAGAACTTTGAGTTTTAAAGCGATAAATGGCGTGTTAAAATTCAACGAATCTTAAATTTTCAGTAACCAGTTTGTCAATTTTAATTAACAAAATCACGGCAAAGAATTATTTTCCCTTTTTCCAAAACTCCTGATTACACTGCTGAGACTTCACTTTTGTTTTAATAGTGCTGTGTGCATCCATTATTATATTCGTTTTCTGAATATTTTCAGCTGTGTATATACAAGACAGTGCGTCTCAGATCAACAGATAAGCACTATTTTAATTATTTGCGCAAGTTTTTTAATTTTGTGGCCCTTGTTATTTACTAGCCAATCATCAGGCAGTGAGTACCCAATACGGCTAATGACTGAGAGAAATATGTAGGAAACGGGCAAAAACACAGTCATAAAAATACACTGAAATGCCAGTTTACTAAGTACACCACTCCTCGTCACATAAATGGTTCATTCCAGCATGTATTACGTGACGAGACCGCGGTGTGCGGTATAAATCAGGCAGATGAGCTCTTTGAACATCCCTATATATTTGATAGTATATCCTATATTTGAACATTGCTGCTGATCACGATAATCCTTCATGGCTAGAGTTTATCCTCATCAGTATCGACATGTTCACTCACAAGCCACGTATCGTCACCGAATGGTTCCAGGAATATGCCAGTTTTCCTTGCTTCATTGGCCTGCACAGTCCCCAGATCTAAACCCTATCGAGCACTATACGCAGTGGATTGTGGCATCATCAAATTTGCAGGAATTACGCGACAGAATCATTTCGGCATGGTACAACATTCCTTTACAACGCATCCAGCATCTTGTACATAAGTTCCACATGCCTCGACGAATTCGAGCTGCTCTGAACGCTAAAGTAGGTGCAACACGCTGTTAGGTAGCTGTACCTAATAAATTGTCATCTCAGAGTATATTAAAAAAGAACGAAGATAACATAGAAGCTTAAAAGAAGCTACAAATTAAGTGAAAAAAATCACATCATAAATCTACTAAATGGGGGCTGTATGGGTGTCCTTAAAATCCGAATATTTTACAGATAGGAATTTTATAAAAGTTGTAATGACACGTTGATTTGAAAGCAAATTAATTCGCTGCTCATCATTGATTTACTGAATATCTATCTACTCTCAAACTGCTTTAAGTAACAGAATGAAGATGGGTGTAGAGGAATAATCCTGTTGAGCCAGATGGAATCTGTAGCCACAATTTCCTGGTGACAATTCAGGTGCATCCTAAATGTCATCAGGAGATCGTGGCTTCAGATCCCACCGGGCTCAAGACAATTTTTCCTCTACACCCATCTTCATCCAGTTACATAAAGCAGCTTGATAGTAGATAGATACTCAGTAAATCAATGATGAGCTGTGAATTCATTAGCCTAAAATTAAAATAACGCTTATCTATTGGTCTGAGACACTCTTTTGGGTATGCAGATATGTCAACATTAAGGAAATGAAACTGATAATGACTGGACACTGCCAACAACTCAGTTGCATAGTCAGTATTTTTAGAAAAAAGGGTTGGGTTGTTTTATCTCCGAGTGGCACTTTTTTGCACACAATGGGCTAAATGGCCAGGTCACAAGGACCCCGAAGGTTCAGAGAAGGTTTGGGGAGGGGACCCATTTGAGCAGTTGTTGGGAGACAAATCAGTCTCCCGTCAAGGCCATCCAGTGTGTTGTCTAATCTGCGTAGCCTACGGCTCTCCCGCACATGGAATCACGGCTTACTGTCCCATCCGATGGAAGAGAAAAAGGGATAAATTCTTCTTTGTCATTTTATCATTAATGTAAATTACTGAACTAATTCTTGATAGTAATTCTACTAACGGAATGGCTCTCCTGGACTATCCTGCTGTTTTGTGTCATGTGATAGACATGCTCTCCATCACAAATAATTGGATTTACATAAAAGGTAACAGCACTCAAGACATTATCAGTCGTACACTACGAAATGAGGAAGAAAGCAAATTAATGAGATCAAGATTAGGGTTTCTGAATATTTTTTTTCTTTAAACCGCGGTTATTGGATAGCAATATTTTTATATTTGACTAATATCGGTTAACTGGTAAGTAAAAAGGATTTAGAAAAAAAATTGATTCAATCACTGACAATCCAATAAAAATATTTATTTTATTGAGTTGGGTTGTCCCTACAACTTGTCCCCATAATCTTGCCCGATTGGTCCGATACGTTTTTGTTTTACTGCAGTTCTCGGGATACCCCGTATTGTTTTAGAAAATCAAGGTTTTTATCTCTGATAGAATCGAAAATAAAGTTTCAGTCTTTTTTCTTATCATTCTTATGTTATTGCGCTTTTTCCCTTTCGGTATAATTTGTTGGGACCCATCATAAATGCCCAAATATTTGGTTCCCGGTTCCAAATTCTTCCAACAGGATTCTCCGGTGCTACCTCGTACTGACCTACAAATTTCAGTTTATGTTTAGCTATAATGAAAACGGATATAAAATTTAAGATAGCATTAAGCCTTCCCGTGGCCGAGTGGTTAGCACGCTTGGCTTCTGATCTAAGGGACCTGGATTCGAGCCCTGGTTAAGGCATAGATGTATGTGTCGTTTTTCTGCTGAGGTCCTGCCATCCTCTCACATATTGTACTTTGGCATATAAACTGTCAGACCTCTGTGGCAAGCAGCTGCTTGAGGGGGTATTATATTACTTTTATTATTATTTTTTTACTTCTGCTTCTTTACTTCGTTTCCAACCCATCCAATTTT
This sequence comes from Ryuthela nishihirai, assembly GCA_038380435.1. NCBI lineage: Eukaryota > Metazoa > Arthropoda > Arachnida > Araneae > Heptathelidae > Ryuthela > Ryuthela nishihirai. Next base: position 14,297,879 of record JAWZYU010000019.1, on the reverse strand, counting down.
GTAAGTCGTTGGGCTCGTAAACGAAAAATACGCGATCTATGTTTTTTTATTCGTTTAACGCGCGTATGCGATAATTTTCATAGCGTCGTTGAAGTTTAAAGAAATAAAGAATATACGGAAATTTCGGTCCGGTTACCGGATATGGGTCCTATTAGCCTGATACCTATTACGGATAAAAGCTTTTTAGAAACCCACATCAAGAAAGACTTCATCTTAGTGCATATGCTGCTGGCACACATTCTTTAATCAGTTTACAGGGATATTAAACGAAACCGTGCAGTCAGTGCCTAATATCTACTAATGAGTGGTTAGCAATATGCAAGATGACCGCCAGTTGGTCATCTTAGTGATCATTTTTCCTATCGCTTAGGGTTGATAGGAACGGTAAACAGGTGTCAGCTTTTTACCCAAAAGCTTGCTATGTGAAGAAACAAGACGAAATTTTATCGATAATATTCGAAAATAACTCCGCTATCAGAAGAACCGACAATGAACTTCAGGTATTGGTTGCATGAAAAGTGTTAGTTTTAAAATCGTTTGTTTTCAATGAAAGCAGGAGAGAAAGTTCTTGACAGTGATCTTACTGCTGTAATACGGCGAGTTCTGTCAATATTGGCAATTAACTGCTTGGTCAGAATTTAAACTCTCTAAAATATATACAAAGTGATTCAAAACTCTTGGACCAAATTTTAAGGGGTGATAGAACACACCTAAACAAGAACTTTTCTTCATACAATGCATGGTCGGAACTCAAGCCATGAAGCTCTAGAGGGCACTTTCCAGTGAACACTTATAAGCGCTGGTTTTCCTCTGGAATTTCCTCTGTGACACGTGGCGTCCTCACACTCCTTGCAGGCTCTGTATCCTGCAAGCCGCTGATAAAGGAACCCGTTTCGCTGAAAGGTTTTACGATCAGGAATGTGTCTGGTCGGAAAGTGCTCGCGGTACAGTCTTTGGGCTTCTCTCGCATTCCCGTCCGCAGCTCATGATTCGTGAAACAATCCATCCATTCTGCAAATTCACGGTAGAAATGACGACGAGTGCGAAAACCAGCGCTTATAAGTGTTCACTTGAAAGTTCCCTCTAGCGCTTCACCGCTTGAGTTCCGACCATGCATTGTATGACGAAAAGTGCTTGTTTAGGTGTGTTCTATCACCCCTTAAAGTTTGCCCCAAGAGTTGTGAATCACCCCGTATAGTACCTGGCACACCAGCGTTGCAAAATTCCATTTGACATAAAATCTATTTCGATCGACTTGCAAGATATTTTTTCCTTCTTTTTTTGGTGGGTGGGGGGGGGAAAGAAAGAAGGATATATAATTCCAAATACTCTTGATATTCCTGAAATTAAAAGCATCCTTTGGAATGCAACTCATTATTCCTCATTTGGGGAGTAAGGTGAAAGGTTAGAGTCCAAATCCTGAAGTTGCTCGAAATTGCAATAATAGGAAGCTGTATACCAAATTTGATGGTCCTAACTCTTGTCGTATAGGAGCAGGGAAATTCAATCCGTGCACACTGGTTTCGGCTGATCCCCGCTGATTTGAACATTGCCTACAATGTTCCCTTGGGTGTGGGCAAAATTATCTCAAAGTTTGGTGCCTGTAGTTCTTTAGGCAGCTGAGTGTATAAGCGGACAGACAGATATGTACAAACATTTTTTTGCTTTGTATGTATCGTAACTCTATATTATTTTGTTTTATTGTCGTTTCTTCTAATAGCGTACTTAGTTGCGAATAGTTTCGATAAATATTCGTTTTGTTTCTTAAATTAGCAATCGTTTGGGTAAGATGATGTTCTCTGTTTACGATTCCTATAAACCGTGAGCAATAGGGGAGATGTATCGTAACTTTATATGATCCGTAAGAGAGTAGCACTACGAAGCTAGCGTATTAGGGAATACTTGAGCTGATATTGTGGCAGCTGTAATAAGGCCCGGACATAAAAAAATAAAGGGGGATGGGGACAGAAAGTGACTCGATCGAGCTATAAAAAAGTAAAGAGAGGAAATAAAAAAGTAAAAAGTAAATATTCGGAGGGAAAGCGATTTGCTCGACCTAGTAAAAGGGGGAGGGAGCAAGATATTGTAATTCCTTTGCAGTATAACGTTTTCGCCTCATTTTTAGTGGTCTTTAAAAAATTTCCTTGAAAAAAATGCATGAAATATATATATATTTAAGGTGAATACTTTTTGCCTCCATTACCCTTACTAGCACTCTAGTCTCTCCCCCCCTCCCTTTTAGAATGCCAATAGTAAGTATATTTCAATATTTCCCACATTGACTTTTGACTGTTAGCCCTATTTTGTGGGAACAGTCAAATAACTAAAACGAGTTACAAATATTCAAACTTGTGAATTATAAATATTTAGATGCAAAAATTGAAAATAACACACAAAGTTTAATCAAAAACATTATTATATGTATATTACACTAGTAGAAAGTCCTTTGAAACTAACGCGCGAAATTAACATGGAAATTAAGGTGGAAAAGCCCCCTTTGTCTCCTCCATCCTATATCCGGCTCTAACCAGTAAAATGCATTTGAAAAAGCATAATCGGTCAGATGATTCACAGCTTAGATTACATAAGCATCCATAGTGATGAGGGAACTATGGTGGTAAGGATAACTATAAAGTTTTCCCCGTTCACTGTGTGATTTCAACAGTTCATTCTGATGATGGGTGTATTATGGTTTGTTACATTGTTATGCTAAGTGACCAATGATTTGGGTAGATACTACATCATTGTGGCTACCAAGCTCACCATGAAAGTATCACAGTGTATCTGCAAGACCGCGGACAGTTCGAAATCTTGCGATATGATATTCCATAGGGACATGTTTGTGAAAGTCCTCGGCAGCAGCAGTCCATTGATTTCAATTGCATCGAGAGTATGTGGATTTGTTTCAGGTCATGTAACCGAAACTGAACAATGCTGACATTAAACAATCTTGTGAAACTACAAACGATACTTCTCTTCACATCTAAATAGATTTCTATTGAAGCCTTGTCTAACCTAATAACTGATGCTTAGTTTCGATGTCAGAGTTGATGTTTGAAGAGACTGACTCAGTTATTAGATGCATTCTCAAACTCTAACATTTTGAAAGGATATATTCAATATACTAGTAATTGGACTGGCTGTGTCAGTATATCTGAAGGAAGGACATGGAAGCGGTTCGCGAACAGATGGTGACCCAAATGCAGAATTTATAGGAAAGGCTGTCGTAATATTTCCCACACTGACCTATGATTCTGAGCGCTGCTTTGTGGAAATAGTTAAATAAATAAAACGAGTTGTAGATTTTCAAATTTGGGAATTGTAAATATTTGTCGGAAAGAACTGAAATTAACTTGAAATGGAAATCGCACAAATTTTTTTATTAAAAATTAATATATATATTGTACTAGTAGACAGTCCTTTGAAACCAACGGGTGAAATCAAAAGAAATTTTCTTCAATTTAATGTATTAGGTACAAATGTTTGATACCTTGAGTATAATATGCACCTATGCAAAATCTGTTTTTAACAGCAAACTGATATATTCATTCCAATTCAATGCTAAGTGTGCGGGAAAGCCACACCCTGTGCACGTAAAAGAACACGCTGGATGGCTTTCACGGGAGGCTACCCTTTGTCTCCCAACAGCTGTTCCAGTGGATTCCCTCCCCAAACGTCTCTGAGCTTTCGGGGTCCATGTGACCCGGCCATTTAGTCCATGGTGTGAAAAAAAGTGCTGCTCAGAGGTAAAACAACCCAACAGCCTTCTAAACAATGGAAAGCTGATGGCTGAAACTGTAATTTTTGATTTTCGTCAAAGTATTGAAGACTCATATTCAATTACACTGGTTTACAAGGTTTTTATAACATGAACAATTGCAGCTGCCTTTAACTATTTTTCGTGTATTGATTTCAGACCTGGCCTTATAAATGGCTAGCACATCACGTTTTTATATTATTGATCATTTTGACTCCTATTAAGAGCTTCCTATACCAACACCTCCAGGCAACTGGTAGGATACTAGATATTTTGCTTTTTGTGACTGACAACACTGTTGACAAGTTCGAGAAAACATGTAACAGTAAACTAACCTCAAACCGCCATTCTTGTTGTTTTCATTGTAGGAGGAACATGTGCTGTACATGGAAGAGTGAATTTTGACGTTTAAATGGCACAAAGGGAACGTCGCGGATGTGTTAATGTGCCGGATAAGTTTGTTATGTGTGGGAAATTTATATGTTAAAATCCCAGGGTCGTTCGTTGACAAATATTGTGAAGAAAGACTATAAATATTATTTTGGATGTCATGTTGGAGATCAAGACAAAACATGGACTCCACGTGTGTGCTGGATTTCGTGCTTTGTTGGCCTGAGTGAATGGTTGAAAGGTAAGATAAAACCCATGCCCTTGGCAGTTCCAATAGTCTGGGCGTGAGCCAACTAGTCACTAGCGTGATCGTTATTTTTGCTAGTGACTAGCAAAAATATAATAAAAAAAATGACTTTTTTTAAAAAGCACGACACGTCGTGCTTTTCAAAAAAGAACAAAATCACAATACAATATCTAAATGTGCCTTCAACCATAAGGCCAGTTCCTCATGGAGATGATCTTACTATACCAACTGGGAGGAGATGGATTCTCATTCATCAGAGGAAAACTTTGAGGCACATACAGATCCTGATCCTACATACACCCGTACACAGTTAGACGAACCTCATCTGATTCAGAAAAATGAAAGAAATGAAAGTGTTCGAGACCTAGGACTTTCAAAACAACAACCTGAGGTTCAAGACTACAAGAGTGGAATCTTCTTGCCAAGGGTACCAGAGTTTCTCTGTTCAGAAAGAGAAATTTGGCTTTATCTTCTTATTATGAGATGCAAGATGATTTGTGTTTCTGCACAGATATTTCAGGGCTGATGGAAGAAATTTGAACAATTCACGACCCTAAGGAATGGACTCTATTTATAGATTCGTCAAAATTTAGCTTAAAAGCTGTCCTTTTGCATAAAGGAAACCAAAAACGTTCCATTCCGGTGATATGCGCTGTGGGAATGAAGGACACTTATGAAAGCATGGAAAAAATACTGCTATAAAATATGACCAGTTTAAGTGGACAATATGTGGTGACCTAAAAGTCATCTCTGTCTTGCTCGAGCTTCAAGGAGGCTTTACAAAATTTTGCTGTTTTCTGTGTTTGTGGGAACATACAAAACAAAAAGGACCAGAAAGGAACACTACAGAACAAAAGATTGGCACAAAAGAGATGTTTTTATTCATGCAAAGAGTATTGTAAGGTATAAGTCCATAGTTGATCCCTCTGATGTTCTGCTCCCACCGCTACACATAAACTGGAGCTTATGAAAAACTTGTAAAGGCTATGGACAAAATTGGTAAAAGGTTTTTGCTCTTGAAGGAAACATTTCCAAAACTAAGTGATGTCAAACTCAAAGATGGGATCTTTGCTGGACCTCAGATCAGGAAGCTACTGAATGACACTGTCTTCGGAGGAAAAAACTGAAATGAAGGAGCGCTTTACATGGAAATCTTTCACGTCTGTGGTCAAGGGTTTTTCGGGAATCACAAAGAGGAAAACAACCATCAGCTCATTCAAGATCTTCTCAAAAACTACGAAAATCTTGGCTGCCGAATGTTTTTGAAGATCCATTTCTTGCACTCGCATTTCGACTTCTTTCCAAGAACTTAGGAGCTATCAGTTATGAGCAAGGGAAAAGATTTTACCAGGATATTCTAACCATGACGGAGAGATACCAAGTCAGGTGGGACCCAGCAATGATGGGTAACTACTGCTGGTTCTTGCAGAAGGAATATACCTCAGCACATAAAGACAAAATGAACTTCTTGTAAATATAAAAGATCCTTACCCATGTTTTCTTATTTTGTGTTTCAATATTATTTCATTTGTTACTTTATATTCAGTGGTCTATAATTATGATATTTCTAATTTTTTCACTGTAATCATGTAATTAATAAATGAGTTTTAAGTTGCAATTTAATAAAATAATCACTTTTTTCATTTTCCAAATATATATATATTCATTGAAATTTCAAACTCATAAATCCGTAATTTAAAAAACAAAATATAAATGCTGCAGATTTTTCACAGCCATATTTGAATTCAGCATCCCAAAATTAGTTACAAACATCCTATTTAACCAGTGTTATAAAAAAAAAGTTTCAATTTGTTGCCTAATGTTATTGGTCCACCATGTGAAATTTATATACACGGGAATATTATTCATTAAAATAAACCACTTACAATTGGGCGATTACAAGGTTCGTGGATTTCATCCTGATACCTCTGGGCAGGCTGGGATCCATTATTAAACACTTGAAGGTAGGTGCTGCCACCGGCGTTGATATTTGCCCAGACCGTCAAACCACCACTTCTATATTGATTCTTTTCCTCGATGTTTCACGGATTATTACCGATGAATGTTCGTCGAGAAGGAGTTTTCAAGGGGAATCTTGACTCATATTTGAAGAGCAAGTCTCCCACTGCTCCTGGATATTCATGGTTATTTTGTTAAGACCAATTCATATTAGCTCTTCTCTGAGAACACATACCATTCGTAATGAATACAGTCCTTTCTGATGAAGTCTTCTGGAAACAGTTCAGCTTGAAATTATACTTCCTGCAGATGGAGCAAACTCCGATGTAGGTTGGGAAGCTATCAGTGTTCAATGACGCCTGTCATCTCGAGATATGGCTTTCGGGCGAATCTGATCTTCTAGAGACATTATCTCTATCGTGAAATTTTCTCTGGAGCGTCAAAACTACAGTTCGAGCCACATTCAGTCAGACGGCTGAATGTGGCTCGAAAAGTCTTCAGACTTCTCTGCAATCTCCTGATCAGTCTTCTTTCTTCCAATGTCACGATATCTTAACAAGTCGTCTAAAGGATATTTTTGACACACTTTTGACGAAATCATAATGTAGAGTTTCATATTTCTGGGAGAGAAACATAAATAATACACGTAATATGTGAGCAAGCGATAAATAATAGAGGCTTGATAGAAAGAAATTTTTGAACTGACAGTTAGTTTTGCATATTTGAAGCGTGATTTACATATTTACAGCATATCACGTTATTAACGTTATTATTAATTTTAATTCCTTATTACTTTTGAAATATTAAGGAAAATTGATGTGTAATTTAACTTTTGCACTTGAGAGTAATTAACAAATATGTGGGTAAAATGTGAGCTAAAAAGAAGATTAAATCTCAGGGTGCATGCTTTTCTGAAGACTAAAGTTGTCAATCTCTACGTTTCGGGATGAGAGCAGACGAAAATAGAATATAAAAAAAGAACGCGAAAGAAAAATATTCGAAAATTACCTTTTTCGCAGACTTTGGATTCCATGGAATACGATAAGATAAATTAAATGTGCCAAGAAAAAAATTTAGTAACAGTAAAAGCACATATTTTAAATACAACTTTGAACAATTTTATGGTTTCTGTTCACTGCGATATTTCGAATGAAGGATTCGCATCCATTTTGTATATTTTCTTGCGAAAAGAGTATGCATGCAAATAAAACGAATATTTAATTGATATTTCTAGTTTTCATGAGTTTCGAGGGATTTTCGAGGTGGGGGTGGAGAGAAAATGATTATTTCATACTGATTATTAGGATCTTTCGTCAATTTCGTTCAAATTATTCTTTGATATAAAAGTCTATAGGTCACCTTCACATGAATCATGAGTATAACGAAATGTCAGATGGACATGAGCATATCCATTTCCATTCCTGTACCCTTTTATAGGATAAGAAACGAATGAGCAATCCTCTCTTACGCTGCAATGATCAACAAATATCTTGTGATGTGTTCATACCGAAATGGTTTTGCATATTTGATATAAGCTGAACAAGAATACAACAAAAGTCTGTTTAATTCCATGAATGCAAGTAAAGTCCGATTATTTGAACCATGATTGTTCATTCCCTGTGTTGAGAAAAGCTTTTATTTCTAAGCCTTTCTTGATCCTGAATCTACCATTTCTACAAACGACCATAGGTTCCATTGTTTGTCCACAAGTTCTGCTACGATAGATGTAAATATCTTAAAGACAAAAAAGCATGTGTTTACTTCTCAATGCACTTCTTTTCTGCGTGATTAGATAAATAGGAGTTTGGAATGACTTATGATTCAGATGAAACGGGAGAGTTGTTAAGGTTACAAGTGTCATTCTACATATTAAGGAAACTTTTAAGCGACGCATTGAAGTTGAAGAATTTTGAACTTGAAGAATTTTAATTTCATTGTTGACTGTACTATCATTTCAATAAATATCAAATAAAAAGAAAAACAAATATATTTTAGGAGGTAAAGAGTAGAGCTGTGGGCCTATGAATGAGGTCTCAAATTTGTCTTCAGCGATATCAATTAATTCTAACAAACAAAAAACACTCAACCCCACCCAGTCTATTGCATTCAAAGAAAATAAATTAATTAATAAAAGCAAAGAACATCAATTAATTAATAAAAAACAAACAACATCAATTAATTACACTTATTGCAGAAATGAGCGTCAGATTATTATTACAGAGAGAAAGGGAATCACATTTCACGGACAAGCTATGCGGCATAGCATTTGAGGCTAACAATTAATTAATTTCCACGGAATGTAATTTCTCATCAACAGTATTTAAAAACATACTGCTGTGTCAAATCAGCTCACAAAATCAGTGAGATCGATTTTACTTTGAGAACGTGTGAACATTTTCTTAGAAAAAGGTGGATTACGGATGTTTGATGTCAATAGTTTCATATTTTACGTCATTACTATTATGTTTAATATTTTTATGTATTTATGAAAATATTAATGATAACATTCCTCCTTTTATACTTTTTACTGGTTCCGTTGTCTCCATGGACAAACAATATAATCAACTAAGAGAAATACCAGATGTGGAGGCCGCCGTCCGTCGGATGGGACGTTAAGCCGTGGCCCTGTGTGCGGGAGAGCCATACCCTGTGCACGTTAAAGAACACGCTGGATGGCCTTGACGGGAGACTACCATCTGTTTCCCAACAGCTGTTCCAGTGGGTCCCCTCCCCCAACCTTCTCTGAGCCTTCGGGGTCCATGTGACCTGGCCATTTAGCCCATGGTGTGCAAAAAAGTGCCGCTCAGAGGTAAAACAACCCAACCCAACCAGATGTGGAAAACAACTACATTAATAAAACTTTTATTATTGAGAAGATACATTAATCAAAAGCTGTCCCAGTGACTCTATATTATTTCGCTATTCTCGTCTACCAAAATTCGAAACATTTTTGGAAGTCAATTATGCAAATGCTTTTTCGGTGTTCTGTCTTATGACTGTCTAGGAGCTCCACGTTTTCAAAATGGGACCATTCATTGTGAGTTGGTTCTGGACCAATGATTGTTTCGCTGATAATGCTGAATGAGAAGAAGCGTTATCGTGATGAGCACAAATTGCGTTCGATCACACATTTGTTTAAAAGAACAATAACCAGGTTCAAATGTGTGTGCTATGGTTAGAACGGCTCGCATATTTAAAATAAACAGGCAGAAAGTTTAAAGAAATTAAGCAGAAATAAACAACTTATATCTGTGTTGAATCCGTTTGGTTGGTGAGGTAATGACTAATTACGTAAGTTACACTATAGTCTCATTTCGTTTTTGTCACGTATATGTCACGTAATATGTAAGTTACACTATAGTCTCATTTCGTTTTGTATCGTATATGTCACGTAATACGTAAGTTACACTATAGTCTCATTTCGTTTTGTATCGTATATGTCACTCTCTCTAACTTTTTACGTGTAGTAAATTCATTTACAAGAGAGATTCGTATCCATTTTTAAGGCATATTACCTACTGAGAAAAATAAAAAGATGTAAAATAGCTTAACTGACGTCCCATTGTTCATACTTGCTTAAGTCTGATATTGCCTCATCATATGCTTCGGTACACCACATAAATATCAGCCAAAGGGAGACTTTGATTCAATGGATGGATGGAACGACCCCGTGAATAATGATCCTGCTCTTGTTGAAGCTTTTAGCTAATCCTCACACGAAAGGTCAACAGCAGGTTAAATGCCACTGCGACATGCCTCTTCACGAAAAGCAAGCCAATAATTCAACAGGCCTAGAATAATTATAACCCAGGCATCGCAATTTGCAAAGTGAAATGAACCCAGAGATGTGCGGTTGGCTGTACGAGTCCCATAAGACCATGCATGATGCGCTTGAAACGAGAGCTTTCATCGATCTAAAGACGATGCTGCTCTGTTGCAGTGAAGAGGGAGAGCTAAAGGCTCATCCATCACAGAAGTGGAATTGCTCAGCCAAATGTCGATGGTGAGCCACCGTCAGTACTGTTTTGTCTCACAATCGTGCCAATGATAAATTCTTATGCACCAAAGGTCGGAAGAGACGTTAAGATGTCAGACAGTTTGGACGAATATCACTGAAAAATAATAGTAATTTTTCCCCTATCATTTCCTTTTATCTCCTTAAAATTGCGAAAAAGGGAGACTTTTGAATCAAATTATTTTTTTCCATTTTCTATTTAGAAAATGATAATAATGTATTTTATAAAGATAGAAAACAATTGAAACGACTATATTTGTACGTGTCGTCGTTCAAAGCTTATTTTATGGAATAAATTAAGTTAAATGAGTAACGAATTGATAAAAAGGTAAAGAAGTTTGCTGTTTTTGTTGAAATAAGTGGATGGTGATAGCTATCATCTGGATATGACATCATAAATTACTATATTGCTTGGTCGGTATTTATGGAACAGCCGGCGTCCCTTGGAAAGGGGAGGGGGTGGCTCAGTCGGTAGCGCGCCAGGCTCGTAATCTGTAATTGCGAGGTTCGCGTCCCAGCTGGGTCAGCGTTGAGATTTATCTCCGCAAAATTCCCCGCCCTGCCCACGGTCAGTAGGGGACACCGATGGGCTTGGAAAGGCTGCCGTCCGTCGGATGGGACGTTAAGCCGTGGCCCCGTGTGCGGGAGAGCCATACCCTGTGCACGTTAAAGAACACGCTGTATGGCCTTGACGGGAGGCTACCATCTGTCTCCCAACAGCTGTTCCAGTGGGTCCCCTCCCCCAACCTTCTCTGAGCCTTCGGGGTCCATGTGACCTGGCCATTTAGCCCATGGTGTGCAAAAAAGTGCCGCTCAGAGGTAAAACAACCCCAACCCAACCCTTGGAAAGGATCCTAAGCTGTGCACTATGTCCAGCAAAGTCATACCCTGTGCACGCTAAAGAGCGCAGTGGATAGCCTTAACGGGGAGCTTCTATCTATTTCCCAGCAGCTGTCTAGTAGTTCTCTTTACCCTACTCTGTGTGTCTTTACCCTACTCTCGGCATGTGACTGGAATCTTGTGACCTGGTTTGGAGTCTCCTTGGAGTCTTGTGATCTGGCCGTTAGCCCATTGTGTGCCCAAAAGTGCCCCTCAGAGGTAAAACAACTCAACTGTTGGTAAAACAACTCAACTGTTATTACTTTGAGAAATTCCAATAAAAATATTTTTTTATCATAGAATGGAACAGAGAAAAAACATTATTCCCTCTGAATAATAAGTGTATCTACCCATGCTGAGATCCCGCCATCCTCAGAGTTCTGCTATGTCGTGTAAACTGACAGGCTTCTGTCAGACCTCTGTGGCAAGCAGCTGCTTGAGGGGGTATTTTTTTTTATTTCTACCCATGCGCTAACAAGAGGCAACTGAATTTTAACGGAGAAACTAAAATCACCGAGCTTATCAAGCATTCAGCTTGAATCAAATAAGTGATCAAACTGCTATGAATTCATTATTTTATTTTAAATTATTCCCTTGTCAATCGATTAGAATTAAATATATCCCTTCATAATAACCAAACAAGTTGCGTTGAAACGGAACACCAAAATTCTTCGTTTAGAAGTTTAGAAAAGTTTACAAAATAAATTTTATATCCATGTTACGTTTTCCAATTAACTTAGTACACCATCAAGTTTTATGAAATGAAGGTTCTGACGAGCAGTACTGTTTTGCTTTAATAGTATATATAATTTGCATTTCAGTTTACAAAGTTAATGAACTATTTCCTGTTAATAATTGCTTCATGACACAGAGAGTGAAACTTATAATTAACTGTGAGAGTGAACATTAGTTTTGCATCTGAAGGAAACGTCTTCAAAGAATAATTTTGTTGAATCTCGCAAACATATTTGAATTATCTTCTCCTCTGCAAATTGTCGCGCAGCCTTTCAGCTGTAAGAAGTTTTAAACACATGAAAATAAAAAAAAAATTGAAACAATTTATTGTTCAGAATTTCATATCGCCGGGAAAAATAATTTTAAATCTAAGCAAATAATTTGCATGATTCTAAATTTTAATTTTTCATATTTTGATTTTAATATTTTCCATATTTTAATTATATTACTATATTATAAACCATAATATTTTTAATTTTTTAATATACAATAATATATTTTTATAAAACATAAAATATTTACGCCATTTTGTTCCTTATTTGTTGGTTTTCAGGATTCTGTTAATTTACACTTATTAAGGCTCGTAAGGTTATTAAGCTCATTCTATTAGTTTACATTGTCGAAACGTTTTGGCCATTTTTCTTTCAGTACATCAAATTTTTTTTCATTCAGCAACCCTGCTTTTTCTCTCAAGTGCAAGATTTCATCGCGCAATTCTATGGCTATGCAGTGCAATATATATATTCATTTATTAGCAAGTATCTGGAAATACAAAATTGATCTTCTGTGCTACATTTATAGGTGCATCCTCAATGAAATCCATGTGCAATGCCCGTGCACATGACATTTATCCATAGAGAGGAAAAAAAATATTTTCCCGCTTTATTTGAAAAAAACATTTTCAACATACAGTTATTATTAAAAAAATATACATTATGCTACGAAACTTGAATGTCACTAATATCACTATATCATAATCTTATTTTTCTAAAGAATTAATGCAAAATAATTGATGCATGTAAATATAGAGATACAATTTTTTTAACATGCTTTCCCCTCTCTTCTTGACAAAAGTTGATACAGACTCTTATCCATGCTTCTCTTCACGTTTTCACAAACATGTTAACTACCCACATTAATTATTTCAGCCATTTGCCAATGTTACGCATTTAGTTTGAGCCGTACCGCATCATTCTACACAAATACATTAAATATATAAATTTTACAATAGATGCTATTAATGAATCTACACAACATAGATTATAACTTATTGCCTATGTCACAGAATCGCAAACGTATCTGACCATGGAACACTTTCTTACTTGGAATGCATTGAAGGAATATCAACCATTAAAAATGATTTTATAATGGAAAATTGCCACATAAAATGGTTAAAACTGCATTTCTTCTACTTTTCTTTTACTTTTTAATGAATGATTTTTTAATTTTTATTTATTCATTTTTTTTTATTTTTGTTGCGGAACAAACTTTTAACAACTCTCGGAACACAGTCTCAGACATTATGGGGCTGGGATGGCTCAGTCGGTAGAGCATCAGGCTCGTAAGTTGCAGTTCCCATATTCGCGTCCCAGCTGGATCAGTGTCTCCGCAAAAATCCCTGCACAACGGTCAGTAGAGGACGCCAATGGTCTCGGAGCCGCTGTCCATAGAATGGAACATTAAGCCTTGCTACCGTGTGCCGGAGAGCCATACCCTGTGCACGTTAAATAATACGCTGGGTGGCTCCAACAGGAGGCTTCCATTTATATCCTAACAGCTGTTCCAGTGAGTCACCTCCCCCAACTTCTCTGAGCCCTCGGGATCTTTGTGACCTGGCCATTTAATGCAATGTGTTAAAAAAAGTGCCGCTCAGAGGTGAAACAACCCAAGAACTCAGACAGTCAAATAAAGGAAATGGAGATTGATCCATTCATGGAAAGGAGGCATAACCTTCAGGAGAAGAAATTAACTTTGAGATAGTTCACTATGCAGAAATTTATCAAGATTTATAAACGAAAGGGGCGGGGGTGGCTCAGTCGGTAGCGCGCCAGGCTCGTAATCTGTAGTTCCCAGGTTCGAGTCCCAGCTGGGTCAGCGTTGAGATTTATCTCCGCAAAATTCCCCGCCCTGCCCACGGTCAGTAGGGGACACCGATGGGCTTGGAAAGGCCGCCGTCCGTCGGATGAGACGTTAAGCCATGGCCCCGTGTGCGGGAGAGCCATACCCTGTGCACGTTAAAGAACACGTTGGATGGCCTTGACGGGAGACTACCATCTGTCTCCCAACAGCTGTTCCAGTGGGTCTCCTCCCCCAACCTTCTCTGAGCCTTCGGGGTCCATGTGACCTGGCCATTTAGCCCATGGTGTGCAAAAAAGTGCCGCTCAGAGGTAAAACAACGCAACCCAAAACAATTATAAACGAAGGAAGGGCTTCAAATAAACAGCACTCCTCATCCCCCGGAATTACTGCTCTCCTTTCCAACATCTCCATTCTCAGACTCTTAGATTTTCAACAGGAACTAAAATAATTAATATTTTGCAGCTTTTAGTTGGTTTATTCAATTACTGGGTTCTCGAAGTTTCGCCGTATACAATGCATATTCCATTTACACTAATTGTTTCTGCTGTTGGGTTTCTCATATTGGAAGCAAAACATTATTGCTTATTTAATTCGAGGCTTCCTGGAAACTTAGTCTCATAAACAATGAGATATTGCTGTAGGCATCTTTTGCACAAATTGTCCTTCTCGGTACTTATGCTTTCTTTTGTTTTAAAAAACGTAAAAATTAAATATTTTTACACATTTTTAGCAATATTTATTTAATACTACCGTGTGTGGGTTTAGAATAACCAATCAGATAATAAATGAACATATTGAATAGATAAAGCAATTAATTTAGTAGAAATAAGTAAAACCCAAATTATTTTCACTTGATATACAAATGGACTATCTACACGAATGGCTAATTGTTATTATAGACCATTTTTAGTTACAAATAGTAAAAGAATACATCTGTCAAAAGTTCCGTAACCAAGTTTTTTATATGAAAAAATTATAAAATCGACTCTTTCCAAATATCGTTCTTCTATTTTCACAATCGTTTGTTGGGAATGATTAGTAAACAAACAACGGCAACCTAAGTTGACAACAGAGAACTGCACAAAAGCAAAATCGCTTAACAACGTTTCATCTAATATGTTTTTTCCAACTAATGCACTTTTTAAACTAAATTGTCTGTTCACGTGTAACATGTAAAATATCCTGTAAACATGCCGTTTCAATATTATCATTGATTAACGAATACTGTGAAATATTAATTGTTAAAAAAGTGATAAGCGAAAAATATTGAGTGTTTAATTTTCTTTAGGAATTCGCTGCTTTCGTCGATTTTCTGTCGTTCTGCTTATAAGCTATTCTGCTATTTATGCATCATTGACTTCTCTTTTCAAAATTTCATCTGAATAATAACAAATTTCAACATTTTATATCATTTTTTTTTCTTTATTTCTGCTCAGCAAAGGTAAGTAGAAATATGTAAATTCTTACTGAGATAAAACGGTGAAAAGTGAAAGCAAACATTGAATACTGATCAGATTAGTAGTAAAAACTAAATAAAAGTTATTTAAATATTTCAGTTTATAAGAATTGAAATTTATTTAATTATTAAAACTTAATTACTAAAACGTATTTATAATTTTTATGTGGAATATGCTTATTGCATACATTGATTACTGATCAGATTAGTAGTAAAAACCAAATAAAGTTTATTTAAATATCTCAGTTTATAAGAATTAAAATTTATTTAATTATTGAAATTTTGTTACTAAAACTTATTTATAATTTTTTGTGGAATATGCTTATTGCATACATTAATATTCATCTTCGAGAAAACATTTGTTTAAAACAGTTGTAATCAATAATTAATGTATCAACAGTCAAAGTTGACGAGAATGAAACTGTTTCATATTCAGATAGTAATTTTTTTTAACATTCTTAGTACATAAGAAATCATATTTTGATATATAGCTCATATTACAACTTATAATTTCTTATAAAATAAATACCCCCTCAAGCAGCTGCTTGCTACAGAGGTCTGACAAGAGCCTGTCAGTTTATATGCCAGAATAGAAGGTCTGAGAGGATGGCAGGACTTCAGCAGAAAAACGACACATACATCCATGCCTTACCTGGGGCTCGAACCCAGGTCCCTTAGATCAGTAGCCAAGCGCGCTAACCACTCGGCCATTAAAAAGAAAAAAAAAACATGAAGTTTGGAATCGATTATTTTAATTTTCATTCTTTCCTTTATTGTGTATCTGGATACCGAACATAAAGTTCATCACAACTGAATACACTGAGCAACCAGTTTTCATAAAAGTCGTGCCTTTGAGTTAAAAGTAGTCATTTCTTAAAGATTCCAAGGTGCTGAACTCAAATATGACAAAGAAAATGCAAAATTGGCTGCGATTTTTGAGAAATCCGAAATAGTTTCTTACATAAGAGAGTAATACGTACATATGACATGTATCGGTAAAACTCCGCTTCTACTTCCGACGTCGCTTGTACAGCTGCTCAGGATCATCTCTGGCGAGCGTCCGACAGTTGTCAGTCAAACATTGAAGTGGACCAGTTTCCCTAGTATCTTTTCTTCACTGCTGCAATCTCCTGGTGAAAACGTTCACCGTGCTCATCGCTAACAACGCCGCAGTTGTCAGGGAAGAAATCTAAGTGGGAATGGAGAAAGTGGATCTTTAAGGACATAATGCAGCCAAGTTTGTGATACAGAGACAACATGTCCTTAACCAATTTCTTATAGTTGTCTGCATTAACATTACCGAGCAATTTAATTCACACCAGATGAAACGCGTCCCAAGCCTTTTTCTCGTCATCCTGAAGCAGGTTGTCGATCATCTGGTCTCTGAACAGCTCGCGGATCTGAAGACCTACAAAAAAAATCCCTCTTTAATTTTCGCTTCGCTGAGTCGAGGGAATTTGTCAACCAAATGCTTGAAAGCTGATGCAGTCTGGTCCGTGGCTTTTACGAAGTTTTTCATCACACCGAGTTTGATGTATAGGGATGGTAGTAGGATTCTGTGCGTTTCTCTCAGTGTTGGGTGTTCCACATTCTTCTCTCCAACCTTCAGAGATTTCCTCTGAGGCCAGTTTCTCTTCACGTAGTGCAAAGTCTTTGCTCGGCTGTCCCATTCACATAAGAAACAGCAGTTCTTCGTGTATCCCAGCTGCAGACCCATCAACAGAGCCACCAGCTTCAAGTCACAACAGAGATGCCAGCCATACTTGCTATATTGAAGACAGCTGTTTTAGGTTGTCGTAGGTTTCTTTCATGTAGAAAGCGTGTCCGACCAGAATGGACGGAAGTCGATTTCCATTATACAGGAACACCGTCTTGAGACTCAATTTCGAGGAGTCTATGAATAGTCGCCATTTTTGAGGGTAATGTTTGATTCCGAGGGCATTCATCAGGCCATCTACATCGGAGCAGAACACAAGGTCATCTTCCTTTTTGAAGTAAGGCTCAAACTGCTCATGACGAGTTCGAAACGAAGTCACTCGGACATTTTCCTTGAGAAGATTCCACTGTTTAAGTCGGGATCGAAGTAACTCTGCTTTGGCCTTGA
Organism: Ryuthela nishihirai; assembly: GCA_038380435.1. NCBI lineage: Eukaryota > Metazoa > Arthropoda > Arachnida > Araneae > Heptathelidae > Ryuthela > Ryuthela nishihirai. Next base: position 14,280,258 of record JAWZYU010000019.1, on the reverse strand, counting down.
ACAGCTTCAGATCGCGAATAAGATCGTTAATTTCTTCTTCAGTGAGAATGTGTGGCACAGCTGATGCACCTTTGCAGCCATATGGATCGTCATTAGACACCATAGGCTGCGAAGAACCAGACGTCGGTTCACCTCCCTCCTGATCGTCTGAATCGATGGAAAATTCTTTTGGAGGTTCGGAAATGGGAAGGCCTTCACCGTGCAGAACTGGTTGGAGAGCACATTGTATATTCGGGTATACTATTGTCCACTTCTCTTTCCTTGTGGTGATGCCTCCAGAAACAGGTGTAACGATGCAGAAGTAGCAGTCATTCGTGTGATTGCTTGGCTCTCTCCAAACCATAGGAACAGCAAACAGCTTTTTTCGCCTTTCGGGCACTTCAGAAGATTTCTTGCACACGTACTGCAGCATATGTGTGGGGCCCAGGCCTTGTACTAGTCGCTGATCTTGCATCCAAACAAAAAATCATACGCCGCTTTCACTATTGGAGTGAGTGATGGCGCTTTTCTGGCTTGCAAATATCACCTCCCTACAAATGTAACAAAATGTATCTTCACTATTAACACAGTTACGAGGCATCACTACTGCTGGATTAAAACTGCAAGGATCACTTGTATTATACTTATGACTCAGAGGTAAATGGGAGTCGCTCAAAAGACTTGCTCACCCTACGAGATGTCGCTTACAACTAACGATTGCATCATTTTTTGTCTGCGATCGTAAAGCCGCGATGTCATGACTCAACTATATTGCATCAGGCAATGGTGCAATTACTCCGGGTGTTGTGTATATGGCGGGCTGATGCTATACAACGCAATATGTTGCAATTTGGAGTTTAAAATACAGCATTGCGAAATGGTTGCCTATGTACTCAAAGTGGAGTGAGTCGTTTATACATGACCATCTCTGTCTCTCCTAAACAAGAGCCAATTGACAAATTTTATTGTGATTTTCGTGTTCAGCACCTCGAAATTAGTACAGATTGGCTATTTACATTTCAAAGCCTTTTTGCGTGTTGCTCAGTGATATTGGCTGCAGCTAACTGGAATCCTGGTGCTCACATTTTCACTTCCAATATGAAGAAACTAATTGAATAAAATTAGAAACTCCAGCTGTTCGAATTCGGTTCGTACAGTTTTTTTTGAAATTGCTTAAAAAATTTTTAAAGTGGACTTCGCTTGATGCAAGTTTTATGACTTGACATATTATATCTTTTTCACAAGTGGAAGTGTCAGACTCAAACTGAAGTCAACGTTCAAAACTGAAGCCTTCCTCCAAAGTCCTTACCATTTTGCAATATTTCTATCAGCAAAACATTTATGAATCGTAATTGCATCTTCTGCCATCTTCGAGGCTTCGTCTATAATAGTGAACTTGTTTATTTGATTTCGGCAGTTTTCTTTGAACCAACTGAATGGATGAATCAGATGATTTCAAGATCGGTACTGGCAATTTCAATCCATTGTGTAATATTCTCCCAAAGTTTAAAAGCACAACAAAATAATCTGCTAGTTCCATAGAGTAGAAATACTAGGGTCGAATATTAGGAGGGGGACAAGTCGGCTATGCCCTCATCTTAAGAATGAATATTTTCATCCGTGTAGAGCTTTTGAATGCTGATATCCACGGGAAAGTCGGCGGGAAAATCCGCGAATATCTGCATCCGCCCAGGGCTTTGTTAATAAGAAACATATTAAGAAGTTCAAATAAACATCCGTATGTGAAATTTAATTCTTGAGGCTCAAGTAATTACTAACTTATGGTTGAGGCGGGGGGGGGTCCAAAGATGTTAAAAATATAGCAAGCAAATCAAGTGGAGGGTCACCTGTATGTGTATTTTAGTTATGTCTTTCCCTGATCCTAATAATGGCGCTACAGTCGAGCAGAAAAAAACGCTTTATTATACGTATACCGTATACCTTATATAGATAACGTAATAATAATTTAATGCATTTTTATTTTAAAACGAAATTAAAATATTAATATGGAAATGTTATTACTAAGATATTAAAAAGAAACATAATCATTCAATCGAAATATTATAGCATATTTAAAATAATAAGGTTTCCATATTTATTCCGAATGAATAGAACAGATGAGGATGGATACAAGTTGAAAACGGTGTAGATTACTGTATATTTAACAATTTGAACATCAGAATCACTACTAATTCGCAGTCAGTTAAGGACGACATGAAGTTTGGGTTGGGTTGCTTATACAATTTTATATTTTCACTATTAATTTGCACAAGCTACAGTTCAAATAACAATTTCACAAGCGAATCAACCACGCACGCAACGTTCCAAAGCAGTTACGGTCATCAACTGCTACTTGCGAAGTAGGTAACACCCTCTGCAGATGATGACAAAGGGTTGTCGAAACCACTGTTGTCCCTTCAGTTCATCGCAGCATAAATTCATCGCGACGTCATTTTATATCGAAGCATCAGTTTATCGCAGTGATAAAGCTAGGATTTTATTTACTTTCTACATTTCTGCTCAAATGAACTGTCTATAAACAATTGTTAAATTTTGGCTTTGAGAGATAAAATTTGCGCCATAAAAATTTCCCTCAGAAATTAATTAAAACTTAAGTAACAAGTATTGTTTGAAGCCGTTTAATTAAATATTCATTTTAAAAGTTTGCATAATGATTATTTCAATAGTAGGCAATCGTGAATGATTTTTATGAAAGGTAGTTATTATTAAATATTTCAGATTTCGTAACTGTTTAAATACTGAAAGAATATCGTTGAAAATCGAGATTTAAATAGATTTAATTTTGACCTTCTATTTATCTTTAGTCACATTTTTTTCCATTAAATGCATATTTTAAAAGTTATATAGCTTCAAAGTTAAATTCCCGATAAGATAACATGGAAATTCTCCATTTTGATTGGTTCCAGGTAAATTTTCCGAAAATCAATTTATCAAATAACGAGGTTTTCGAAATTCAGTTTTGAAATTATCAAACATTTCGAATGACCATTTTCTCGAAAACTACGAGATTTTGGAAAAATTTATTAAGTGTATATTACATATGAGATATATTTATTTCTGAATTTTTAGAGAAAAATTAAAAATTATTTTTCGGTTGGATAGGTATTGAAATTTTAAAATTCGCGTTTTCAAAATTTCCACTAGTTTAAATTGTGTCCTTTAAATGTCGAAATTTTTGGAAAATAACAAAATATTTTTGGTATATTATAAACGGTAATGTATGCTAGAAATTTGAAATTTTTTGGTATAATGTCATTGCTAAGGTTCCAAGGGGTTTATGCTGACAACAATGACTTTTCCCCTCATACAGGGTGGGAGGCAACACTTTTGTTTTAAGGAATAAATGTTTCAGTAATTTACCTAGAACCTACCAAAATGGAGAATTTCCATGTTATCTGAACGGGAAACAAACTTCGAAGCTCTATAACTTTTGAAATATGCATTTAATGGGGAAATGTAGTAAATTGAAGGTCATTATCAAAACTATTTAAATCTCGATTTTCAATATTCGTTCAGTATTTAAATAGCGACGGAATCTGGAATATTTAATAATAAACTACCTTTCATAAAAATCAACAAATCATTCCTTCAACAATATTCGTTAAGTGTTTAAAGAATTACGGAATCTGGAATATTTAATAATGAACAATCTTTCATAAAAATCGTTTACGATTGCCTAATTATTGAATAATCATTACGCGAACTTATAAAATGCATATTTTATTATGTGGTTTGAAATAATTCTTGTAATTTATGTTTTAATTAATTACTGAGGGAAATTCTTATGAAGCATGTTTTATCTCTCAAGGTGAGCACTAATAATTATCTATAGGCAGCTCATTTGAGCACGGTGTAGAAAGTAAATAAAATCCTATCTCTATCACTGCAATTAACTGGTACTTCGATAAACTGACATCGAGATGAATTGTTGTTGTTGTTGTTGTTGTTTTACCTCTGAGCGGCACTTTTTTGCACACCATGGGCTAAATGGCCAGGTCACAAGGACCCCGAAGGCTCAGAGAAGGTTGGGGGAGGGGACCTACTGGAACAGCTGTTGGGAGACAGATGGTAGCCCCCCGTCAAGGCCATCCAGCGTGTTCTTTAACGTGTGCAGGGTATGTCTCTCCCGCACACGGGAACACGGCTTAACGTCCCATCCGACGGACGGCGGCCTTTCCAAACCCATCGGTGTCCCCTACTGACCGTGGGCAGGGCGGGGAATTTTGCGGAGATAAATCTCAACGCTGACCCAGCTGGGACTCGAACCTGGGAACTACAGATTACGAGCCTGGCGCGCTACCGACTGAGCCACCCCCGCCCCGAGATGAATTGACGTTGGGATGAATTAAGGTTGCGATGAATGGACACTACGATGAATTGAGATTGCGATGAATTGAGGTTGCGATAAATTGAGGTTGCGATAAATTGACACTATGGTGAATTAATACTGCGATGAATTGATCGCGATGAATTGATCGCGATAAATTGACGTATAATAAAAGCGGTAAGGAACAAGAACTAACTTCGAATAATGTGCGTAATCTACAGTGCATCTCAACTGAAAAATACTCGATTTATTGAACTGTGCGGTGAAATACAAGTGCATGAAGAAAATCCACTCACGTAACGAAGCAAGTGTTACAGCCAGTGGGAGAGCCGAAGAGGAGGCTGAAAGTACCAGATTCCAACGAAGCGAGAGATGCAGACTCCCGAAGTTCGTAATTCCTTTATGAACTGTATCATTATTTAAACTGTAGATTGTACTGTTAAGAGAGAAAGTATGTTGTTTAAGTAATCAGATAAAACCTCCCACAATGGGATAAAAGGCCATGTCACAAGGACCCCGAGGGCTCAAAGAAGATTGGGGGAAGAGAACCCACTGGACAGGTGTTAGGATATTGTCAAGGCCATTCAGCGTATTCATTAACGTGCCCAAGGTATGGTTCTCCCACTTAACATCCCGTATGACGGATGGCGGTCTTCCAAGCTTATCGGTGTCTCCTAGTGACCAAGGCAGAATGGGGGTTTTACGGAGATAAATCTCAAAGTTGGCTCAGATGAGACTTGAACCAGGGAACTGCTGATTACGAGGCTGGCTCGCTACCGACTGAGTCACCCCCGCCTCCAACTTATGAAGAGAGGCTTGTCAATGTCAACTGTTGCATAAGGTCATAAGCGCAGTTTAAAGTTACCCAGATGTGATCAAAAGGCGCCTAAAAAGTTTAAGTAATCAAGGAGTTACGGTGAGGGAAAACTTGGTAACGATTATTTAACTCTTTAAATTACTTTTTAATAACGCTTCTAAGTAGTTTCATATCGCAGAGGTGTGACTGCGCTAAGAGAGAAAGTTTAAATTTCACTGAAGTCCCCTTCGCTTGAAAAGCAAACTTGGAACTCCCCACAGGTTAATTGGCAGCTAATGGAATAACGATCTTCCTTGCATAAATTTGCATTTCTCCAGAACAGATCAAAAGGTGCTTGAAATTTAATTGCTATGCTAATTGATCAGCTCAAAGCAAGCAGTCATCGCAGATAAATTGGAAGCTTTAGTTCGACATATGGGATTGTCAGCAGAAATTTCTGTCCACAAAATTACAGAATAGTTCCTTATTCGTTTTGCCATGTAAATCCCATATGAGAAAATTAACTTGAAGTTCATCTTCTATTGTAAATATATTTCTTAATTGCTATTGTCATTATACGGAAATTGCATCGCATGACTTGATAAAATTGCCTCAAATGTTAATAATTATAGGCCAGTTACCCATTGTTCTAATGTATATAAACTATTTGAGAGATTAATTTAAAAAGACTGTCTTGGTTCTTGAGACCAAAATATTATTCAGTAATTTTTTTGGCTTATGCAAAGCCTGTTGATCCAAAGATGTGCCTTAACCTTAATTAAGATATTTACCTAGCATTAAAAAAAACTATTCGTTGTTGTAATTTTCGTTTACCTAAAATCTACCTTCGAATCTGTTTGGATACGTGGCTTCCTATGTAAACTTATCGAAGCAGGAATCACTTGTTATCCTACTAGTTAAACCCACGCCAAACGTTAGGCGCAAAACTTATCGATAACTCTTCAATAAGTTCATTCATCAACACTCCAGTCACAATTCCCGCGAAAAGTCGGGCGCCAAATGTACTTCGATCGATAACTTCTTTTCCAGCTTTACCCATTCACAACATAGGCAAGAGCAGCGCCCAGGAATCTCGGACGCCTTTCGAGGGATCACTCCCGATTTAAGGCAGCTAGGAATCCATTCTGACTAAGAGGGTCAGAACTGAGCGGCATCCCCCACCAAATTCGGGACCGATCGCTCATGTAGCCACAGAACCAAAGGGAAACTGCCAGTTTCTGCCGCCGTTGATGTCACACGTGGTCGCCCTTTCATTCGCTCGCCCAGAATTACGCTATTATTTTCAAGTCCTAATAAGTTAAACCTCCTACAGTGGAACTGCAGGGGGATAATTTCGAAAAAGGAAGAAATTGTACTAATGGCTAAATATATGAAGGTAAATATTTTTGCATTACAAGAGATAAAAACTAAAAAGCATATTAACTTTTCTAACTTTATATCATATTATCATTTTTCTACAAACAGTAATAATGGCATAGGTTTCATTATTAACAAAAATATACACCACAAAATAATTCCAATTAATTACAATACCCCTTTATTAGAACTTTTAGCTGTAAAAATATTAATTAACAATGTGTCATACACCATATTAAATGTTTACAATCCTGGTTTGGTTATCAGAGAAGATTTCTATAATGATATTCTTAAACAATTAACAGAACCTATTATTATTCTGGGAGATTTTAACTCCCATCATGCCCTTTGGCACTCCTACACTACCAACCCAGCAGGTATCCAATTGAGTAATTTTATAACAAAATCAAATCTGATCTTACTAAATAGTAAAGAAACTACTCACGAAAACCCAGCCTATAATCAATCAATTATTGATTTAACTTTAATCTCAACTGATTTAATTGACAAATTCAAATGGTCACTGTTCCCAGATACTAGGGGCAGTGACCACCACCCCATACTTTTGACTTCACAACTACAAGTAAAATACCAACAAAAAATTTATTTAAACGATTGGTACTCCTTCGAAAAAATCCTTAACAATACTCCTCCCTCTAACAATCTAAAATATAATGAATTCTTTGAATCAATTAAGGAGCAAACTAAATCAGTATTTAAAACAATTATAAACAAAATTCCAAAATTAAAAAAAAATATATGGTATATGAATAGATTAACAGCTATTAGAAAAAAAGCAGAACAAAAAGCTAAAAGGACCAGAACCTTCCAAGACATTAACAATTTTAAAAAAATTAAAGCAGAAGTAAGAAGAAAATTAAAAACTGCCTCTCGTGATAATTGGAAAGAATTTACATCAGAATTAACAACCTCTACTCCAGGAAAAAACATCTGGAGGATTTTTAAAAGTATTGTCCAAGAAAAGCAACAAACTTTTCCAATAGCCCAATATGCCTTACAACATAACATTACCATTAGTCAAACAGCTGAAAGATTTGCCCAAAACTTAAAAATAGTTCAAACTGCACCTAGCTTAGATTCTAGACAAAAATCCTTTTATAACACACAGTTAAACAAATTAAAATCAATCGACACTACAGTTAACTTACCATTTTCCTTATTGGAACTAAATAGAGCAATAAAAAGACTTAATCTTAAATCTGCCCCTGGTGCAGACTTGATCTCTAACAAACTTTTCAAAAATCTTCCAGAAGCATGGAAAGAAAAATTATTATCTATCTTTAATCATATATGGAACACACTAGACATACCACCAGAGTGGGAAGAAATTTTAATAATTTTTATCCAAAAACCCAATAAAATCCCTACAGAAATAACCTCTTATAGACCAATCTCTCTATTATCCAACTCCTTAAAATTATTTGAAAAAATGCTTCTTATTAGACTAAATTGGCAAATTGAAGAGAAAAAATTATTACCAAAAAACTTCTTTGGCTTCAGAAAAAACAGATCTTCTAAAGAATGCATCTCACTACTCTTAAATGATATTTACTCTGCCAATAAAAAGAAAAAAACAGTACTAGCTGTGTCAATAGACCCATCACAGGCTTTTGATACAGTTTCCATAGAACATTTACTACTCAAACTGTGTAAAGCTAAATTAGACTATAAATTAATAGAATTCCTAGCAAAATTTTTGAGAAACAGAAAATTAAAGGTTAAATTAAACTCAACCTACTCTAAGTCTTATAACATTACACAAGGATTATCACAAGGATCTACCATATCCCCTGTTCTTTTTAATTTATACTTACATGACATCAAAAAGATTTTTGATAAAAAATTTAATTTTACAAGCTATGCTGATGACCTTACCTTCTGGGTATCAGACAAAAATGAATATACTCTACAAGAAAAAACACAACAACAATTAGACAAACTAATAGATTATTGTAACAAATGGAATTTAACAATTAACACAGATAAAACCTTTTGTATTTACTTCTATAGACGTAGAAATTATAATCCAAAATTTTTCTTAAAAATTAACTCACAACCTATTAATCAAGTCAACAAATGTAAATTATTGGGATTTAACTTAGACTCAAAATTAATATGGAACTCTCATCTGGAGAAAACTTACAATTCTGGTTCAAAACTCCTAAACATTTTTAAATACTTTGCATTCAAAAAAGAAGGTACTGATCAAAAAACCTTAATTACACTCTACTTAAATTTAATCAGATCAAAAATGGAATATGGCTTAGACCTTATAGACAAACCTAATTTAACTAACTTAAAGAAATTAAATGTTATTCAAAACAAATGTTTAAAAATTGCTTTAGGCTTACCAAAATTTTGTCCAACATTAGCTCTTCTGGCTGAAACAGCCATTCCTCCATTTGAAATTAGGCATTCAATTTTAATCTTAAAATATTACACAAGACTCCACTATAAACTACCAGACCACCCATTTTATCTAAACTTTAAAAGATTCATATTCTATAAAAAAATTAAAGAAAATGAATTATTAAAAGAATTCTTTAATAAACTAACTAAAGATGAACTGCGAGGAGACATTACTGAATCTGTAGCAGTATGGTGTTACAAACTCCCAGTAGTTTATACAGAGATTCCACATTTAAATTCAAAAAATGAAATTTCTAATGAAGCTCTATATCAATTATTCATTAATTTTAAATCTGAAAAATTTAACAATTGTTTGGAAATCTACACAGATGGGTCCTACATAAAAGATTCTGGGTCATCCAGTGCTGCTGTATATATTCCATCACACAACATATCATTAGCATACAAATTGCCTGATTTTACTCATATATTGCATGCTGAAATTTATGCAATATTTGCCGCACTTAACTGGACATTAGACAATTTAACAAATCAATCAATAGTTATTTTCATTGATTCTAAAAGTGCTATACACACATTAATACAAGACAACACATACACCACATATCCATACTACACACATACACTCCTAAAACTTTATAATGAAAACCTAAATGAAAAAAATAACCATATTCAACTTTGTTGGATACCAGGACACTCTGGATTTAAAGAAAATGAATATGTAGATAACATAGCAAAATCAGCACATGATTATGATAACATCTCGCCAACACACAATTTTTATATACATGTTAAAAAAGAAATAAAACAATTAGAATTCAAAATTTTAGAAAAACATGTTCAATTTCACTCTATCTTCAAACCAAATTTCAGATTTGAACTTTCCAACAAAATTAATACCTTCCTACAATTACCATTTTCCAGACATGAATCCAAAATCATATTTCGGCTAAGAACAGATACAATTCTTTTAAATAAATCAAAATTCTTACTCAAATTCAGTACCTCACCTAAATGTACACAATGCAATATTACTGAAAATTCCTCACACCTTATATTAAATTGTGCAAAATATGACTCACAACGAGAAAAATTCTTTGAAAAACTTAGAAACATAAATATTAACGAATTTACTCTGAACTTAATTTTAAATCACCCTACAATCTCAATTCAAACAAAAATATTTGCCTTCCTATTGGAATTCCTCAAAGAAACAGAGATATGGAATAAATTGTAACACAGAACAACAAAAAAAAAACCTAATATAAAAAAAAGAAAGAAAGAAAAAGAGAAAAAAAATTTTTTTTTTCATTAATAAAAATAAGAAAAAAAAAACAAATTATTAAAAAAAAAATCTTTAAAAAAAAAAATTAAGAAAAAAAAAATAAAAAAAAAAATAAAAAAAAATAGTAAAAAAAAATTTTTTTTTAAAACAAAGAAAAAAAAATTATTAACAAAATAACAAAAAAAAATGTAATAAAAAAAAGGGTTATAAAAAAATTAAAGAAAGCCAAAAAAAATAATAATAAAAAAAAAAAAAAAAATGTATTTATACCAAAAAAAAAAAACATAAATCAAAATTAAATAAACAAAAACAAAATAAACAAAAGAATTAAATCCTAAAGTTTTGGAGGAAGATGAAACAAAAAAAAAAATCTCTTAAAATCTAGGAGGAAAAAAAAAATACTGAACATCAAGAATTTTCAAAAAAAAAAAGGAAAACATAAATTCTATGGGAAAGTCTGTGCAAGGAACTCCCAATTTTTGTGAAGTGTAAACTAAACTAAACTAAACTACATAAATCCTTTCAAATAAACTTAAATTTAATATCTTTCGGATATTTTCTAATTAAATCAGGTCTCCAACAAGAGTTCTTACTATCTCCATTGTTATTTAATTTTTATTTACATGATTTTTCTTTCCAATTTAAATTCAAATGTTAAATTTGCCTGTTTTGCAGACGTCATTTGTTTGGTATGTGGATAAATCCTTTCATTCTATAGCTAAAATTTTACAAAAAAGCTTTAAAAAAATATATACTTATTTCAAAAATGGCATTTACATAAATACTGAAAAAACTTTTATCATTCTCTTTATTTCTATTAATTATAAAATTCTGAATTTAGCACTTAAAATTTATAAATCTAATCTCCCCCCAAAGAGCACTGTAAATATCTTGGGGTTGATATCTACTGCAAATTGACTTGGCATCATCTTACTCCCAAAGCTAGATCAAAAGGCGATAAACTACTGAATTTCATAAAATGTTTAATCACCACTAAATGGGGCACTTCACTTAAAAATCTTATACAATCATATCTTAATCTGATCTGTCCCAAAATAGAATTTAGTTTCTAGATACTGAGGAATGTTTCCAATAATAAATTTAAAACATTAAATTTATTCAAAATGAATTTATTAAAATAATTTTGCGACTTTATAAACATACATCTTATTTAGCTTTAAATGTAGAAATTTGTATTCCATCTTTCTCCATTTGCTCCAAAATATTAATGATCAGACTTCTTACCAGCCTATTTATAAAAAATATGAATCATACGATACTCCTGACTTATCATGACTCTAATTTTATCTATTCTTACAAATCAGCTTTGCAGTCTAATTTATTACTTAAAAATGTGTTTTCTTCAACTGAAAATAAGATTTTTTTTCAAAATAAATAATTTTTTTAATTCAGTTTGTTATTAAAACAAATATCCCCTATATAAATTCGAAATATATTCTACCTACAAATGTTTTAAATATTCTTACCCCGCCCTTCTGATTACAAAAATATACGAATTTTTTTCTAATTTATACTGGCGGTTTACTTGACCTTGACAAAATTGGCAAGAATTATACAAAATTCTCGTATCCTATATGCTGAGATTTATTCCATTCGTTTTGCCCTTAAATGTTACATAAAAACTCTAAATAATAGATTTTTATTAATTGTAACTAAATCTGCATTGCTTATCGTACAACAAGATCCCACTATTTCTCAACACCCTGCATTAATTTCCGAATTTCTTTATGTTTTACTGAAAACGTCATTGAAAAATGAAATTCTTTTATTCTCCAATGGATCCCCTGTCAGTGTAATATTAAAGTAACGACTAGGCAAATTACTAAGCTAAACTAGCACTAAATGTAAACCACATAACGCCATTCCTATACTTTTTATTATATCACTGAAGCTGGTATTAAATATGGAGAACAACATACTAAATTCCTATTACAAATCAGATGGTACTTTCTATAGTTCTTATAGATATTATCTAGCTGATCAGCTATTAGTTATTCAGCATCTCAACTTTTCTAGACATAATCATAGCGACATTCTTCGATTAAGAGCTGGAAATGTAAGATTAAATTATTACTTGTACAAAATTTAAAAATGATCGATATTCAAATTGCTCTTTATGTTAAATTCATGAGACTATAACTCATGTATTACTAAATTATCCTAAATATTCAAAACAGAGACCGAATCTTTTTCAAAATCTGTCACAGCTTAATATTTATTACTATGCACTACATACTATTTTAAACTTTCCAAATATAAAAATTAGAACTTTATGTTATAAATAAATATTAAATTTATTGTATATTACTAATTTCAGAAATATTTTATAAAAAAATACATATTTTCATTTTTAATTTGCTCACCCTAAATTTAGTGTTATTTAGCTAGTGTATTTTAGTGAAATGTTTAAATCCACCGAGGACTCAACTGTATGTACTGTTTATAAACAAATAAATAAAATGCATCTCATGACAGAATCCATGTCCACGAAATCTCTTCACTTTTTTGCTCATTGCTAATGTTAACTGCGACTTGGCCTGGCAGAACAGAAAATATGAAAGTGAATGTTGCTTCCAAGCATTTAATGTTTTATTGATTTAACACATTCAAGTACCTTTAATTATTATTTTAAAACCGTTTCTCTGTGACATGGGATTTATCTACAGCGATATTTACTTTGAGAAATACCTGAGCCATTTTGTGTGTTTAATAAAGCAATATACATTTGAAACTATCATATCTAATTCCTTCCACAAGAAAAGATTGTTATAAAGACTGCATCTTGAATACTTCAGGAGTGATGAAAACATTTTAAATTTTTTTCATGTATTCGATTGCTTTTATTGCATTATGAAATTTATAATGACTTAAATAGCTAGGCCACAAGGTCTTTGAGGTGCAGAGTTAAAGAACGAGACCCACTGAAAAGTTTGAAAAAGATGAGAGCCTCCCCTTATGGCCATTATGAAAGTGCACAAAGAATGACTCATTTGAACATGGCTCCGTGGCTTAGCATTCCATACAAAGGATAACGTATTTTGCCATTGTATCTTGATATTTTTATCGCCTGCGTGATAGGATAAAATAGGAGAACTTAAACTGTCTAAAAACTAACACAATTGGGCCTAAACGTGACAAACCCCACCTCAGCGAATGGTCCAGTTCATATTACATTTTTCAGACAGCACGCGTGCAGTTTTAATAATTTTAATTATAATAACCTTAATATTAAGAAATTGACAACACTTTGATATTTTGTGTTACCTCATAACACATCTAACTTTTTTATACCTTGGCGGTATAATGATTTCTTATATTGCAGTCTCAAATGTGCTTTTCTCTTTCTCAGGAAAATATTTTCCATTGAATAACGTTATCCATTAAGATTTTATTGCAAGAGCATACATTTTTCTTTTTTATTCTTCGTCAAATATTTTGGTTATAATCACTGCTTAATACGTTTCTTCCACATAGCTAAATTCGGTGAGGATTCAAATCAGCTCTAAATGCAATTGGAAATATCTGTAATTTTTTCTTCTGTATTGTTAACGTTTTTTCAACAGGCAAAATTTCATAAATGTAATTTTTCACAAGTTTTCAACATTAGCAAAAATTATCCATATAATTACAAATATGAAAATGTTCAAAATTTCTTGCTTTGCTTGTATTAACACTTCAATCAGGTTAACCTAAAACCGCCACTATTTTGCCTCAGTGACTGATACTCTTCTGTTTAGCTGGGCGCTAAAGTGATTATTTCGTTTTCTAACGTACTACACTGAATACTTAGTGTGTTTTAATTATATATATTACTTAAATACTGATTAAATGCCACCATTTAGTCAGTCCATTCGTAACCTTTCCATCGAAACGTACTACTCAATTCATACCTTTTTCACCGATAACATTGTACTCCATTCATAACGTAGGCGACGACATCGCCCCCAGAAATTCAGGACACTTGCAGAGAGATTACCCATTCCCATGTTAACTAGGAACTCGATCTCTTAACCCAAAACAGCCTAGACATAAGTGGGACCACTACCCGAATTTGCGATGTATTGGTTAAGTACTAGCAGAATCACAGGGAACCGAGGATTTTCGCCACCAACAACGTCACACATGTCCACCCATTCGCCGGTTTCTACGCTTTATTCATTTGGCAATTCAAAATCATCAGTTTTAGATACCTCAACCTGGGCTTCCTCAGATTATGGAGATATCTAATGTTGAAGCACAATGTTGCCTCTAAGACGATATATGCTTGAACATTACATGAACAAATATTGAAAGAAGCATGGAATGCTTTGATGAAAAATATTTAAGTAACTGAACGAAGAAATGAACACATTAACAATGATGCTAAATTAAACAACGTTTTATTTCTATATTTCTCAATAATTATATCTATTACTATATTCAACAACTACATCTCGTTAGTTTGCAAAATAAGTTAGATCCTATTCAAATCATTTGCAATATTTCACCTGTTCCTCCTTATAATTACTAATATTATTAAGGTAAATATTATTCCTAATGCATGAACTGCGATATAATACTACGCATCGATATCCGTAGTTAAACTGTTCCTTTAAAATCCACAAGCATAACAAATCAACAAAATTAGACACCAAATATTGACATCACACAGATATTGTATTATCATACGAGAGCTATCTGTAGCTGTACGCATTGATGATCATGTAAACGATGTTTTAACACTAAATAATACTTCTTCGCACTTCGGCCTCATGATCATTTCAGCATAACAAAGTCAAATATTAACACTGCATGATAATTTTGTTTAATATCTGGAAATATTTACTGTTAGTCAATTCCGAAATAAGCCACTCTTGTACAGACGTCATTGTGTGCAATAGGAACAAAGTGCAGTAGATATTTCGAAACAATTTGTTCTGGAAGGCTTTATGCATACAGTATAACAAAGTTGTTTAATTTCTTAAAACCGAGCAGTATTTCTCCGACTTTTTTCGCATCCTTATACTTAAAGACTATTTGCTCTCTGCGATTTATTTTAACCTATTTACCTAAAGGAGAGCTTTATTAATATCCGCAATCCATTCTTTGAGAGCTCAGAAACGGAGACTCATTTTGTTTTCCCCACAGTATTCACTAGAAAGTGTTTCATTTTACTAGAAGATACCATTCACAAAATATTTGATTTTACAAATTAAAAAGAGATCGTGTGTTCCTTTACACATTATGAAAATGCAAAACATAAGAAGAGTCTGTAATAAGGTGCACTAGCACAGGAATTACAGACTATTTTTCTTTTTCTCATATTTGATTCTTTTTTCTACAATTTTTTTGCATTGCAATCCTTTAACCACTCACAAAATATTAAACTGTAGTGTGCTAAGAGTAAATATTCAGTTAGGGTTTTAATTGCCTTCATCAGGTCAAGCAGCTTTTCACTCTCCCGTATTTTAAGATCTGGTCACACAGAAAAAGATTTCAGCTATTCATCGTTACCAAACTTATAAACGAGTGTCATTGATTGCTCCACACGTTTCAGGTTTCTGTTTAGTCACCTGCACTTTTGGTAAAAGTTTTATTTTAAAATCATCATACGTTATTTCTTTTCTGTAATTTATTTTATTCCAAGACATCGGGAAACATTGATAACGCTGGACAGTCCTAATTTCTTTCTATGTGACCAAAACGCTAAAGACATCCTTTTTGCAACTTATTTACAAAATTATGTAAAGGTAAAAAAATATATTTATAATATATATAGTTATAATAATATCAATACTAATAAATACACACGACATTAATAGAAGCATTACAAAAACTTTACATTTCGTGTATAATTTCTCTAACACTTAGGTGCAAAGCTTTAACGACTGTGTATTGTAATTAATTAGGAGCTTGAGACTGAATTTCAGTGCAAATATATTGTTATTAATGCGTCTTATTAACTTGGGTATTTAAGTTCTGAACAGTTCCTGCTCAGTTTGACTATTGGAAGAAAAATAAGTACAATACTCCTCTGTCTCTTCTCTCAAGTAATATTTTCCGTTTTTCGTACAGAAGTTCATATTCCACTTAATATTTTGTTTGTAATTTATTATTTTGATACATTTGTATGCTACACACTTACATAAGTAGTATAGTCCCACTCCAGGCACCCCCACGAACAGTGCTTTCCCCCTATGAGGTCACTGACCACGCCATTTATGCGTCCCCTACTACTATTCCTTTTATTGATATTCATAACTGACCACGCCTCCATATTAATAAATATAACTTACTAATTAATATGCATTATTATTTAAAACCCCTTATCAAAAGTGCCATCCCCTCATTAAAATGCGCCCCTTTATAAACCTTATGAAAAGTGCCATCCCCTCATTAACCCCCTACTTCCGCCATTTTGAATTCTGACGTCATCACCTTGCCGCAAACTTTGCCGTTCGACCCCATCTTGTATTCTGACGTCATCACCCATCGGAAATAAAACCTCGAAATAATTCTAAGTCCGCCTTCTTGGTTTCTGACGTCATCACACTCGCCACAACGTCCTGAATATTCCGAGTCCGGCTAACTTCATCACCATCTAGTGTTTAGCACACGTGCTATATTAAAAAAAACTGTTTTCTACTGCTCGTCTCGAACCTGAGTCCCTCAAGTTTATCATCACGTTTACTCATTACTCCAAGAGTACCATGTGATTACAACCCTTAACGGTAGATGATCTCTGAAGAAGGGATAACCGATCATTATAAATTAACCTACGAATTTTTTTATTCCTTATTAATTAACTTACGAATAAATTATATTTTTATATCTTGTATTTGTTATTTATTCCTTATTAATTAAACACTTATCTAAAGTGACGCCCCTTTTATTAATATGTGTCCCACTTAATTAAAACCCTTGTCAAAAGTTCGACCTCCTCATTACAAAAAACCCTTATTAATATGCGCTCCCCTTTATTAAACGCTTATCAAAGGTTCCTTCGCCCTTTGGAGGGCATCTTCGATGGCCAACCTATAATCTCGTTATTCATTAAAACAACCCTTTATCAAAAGTTCCTCCCCCTTTTATTAAACACTTATCAAAAGTGTCCACCCACCCCCCTTGGACGGCCAACCCTTCTCGAAATTTCCACCCTCCACTCAGATGCTATCATGGATGTCGCAATCCTCAAAATAATTACAAAGTCCAACTAAACTTTCGATGGAAACGTTCAGGGCATCCCCTCTCAAAATGGATGATGCAATCCTCAAAATAATTCCGAAGTCCAACTACACTTTCGGTCGCAACGTTCAGGGCATCACTTTTCATCCCTTTGGCGGCCATCTTTGATGGCCAACATATGAACTCGTTATTCATTAAAAAGTCCCCCCAATCCCCGTTTATCGAAAAACCCTCATCAATTAAAACTCTTAGCAAAAGTTTCACCCCCTCACCCCGAGCGGCTATCTTGAATACTCAATCCTTCTCGAAATTTCCACCGTCTGTCTTCTTGGATGACGTCACCCACTACGCTGTCGACCCCCCCCCCTCTGTTTCCATATTGCATCAGACATGATATGTTACAACATGTTTTGGAAAAGTTCATCCCTCTCACACCCTTGACTGCCATTTTTGGACCCATCTCAAAATTTCTCTAAGTCAGAGACGTCGAATGACATCACCCGTTGACAGTAAACAGTTCTTCTGGGCAAACCCACATCATCACCCCCCCCCCTCTTCAACCCCTTTGTTTCAAGCCATCAGATGAGATAGGGTATGAAACAATGTTTTGTAAATAATCTTCATCCTCTTATCGACACTTATAAACCCATCTCCCCATTATGATAGATCAGCTATTTTGTAAATAAACAAAGTACCCCATCAGATCATCCATATTGAAATTTCCTTTGGCGCCCCCAAACTTCCAAATGTTGTGCCTCTCTTATTAAAATTAGTCTCCATCTGGTTGAAGGATGATGCCATCAGATATTTGTGTTCAAACATATTCTGCACCACACTTTCCGCTTCCCCTATCGCATTAGGACTTGTTTTGGAACGATGAAATGATTTTACGTTAAACTCTTATTTCTGCCATGTCTCAATTCATTACTCTTCGTATTTTCATATTAATGCTAAACCATTTCATAAACCTCACCACATGAATCAGAGGTAAAATAATTCCTTCTTCCTTACAAATCCCCTCCCCTCCCAATTTATTAACTTATTTTCCCTCTTTAATTCATTTCAAAGACATCGTGATTGCAACAGCACAAAAAAATCACAAATAAATAAAACTCACCTTCCTATTTTTTTATTTCAATAATTTATTACTAAACCTGATAAAAGAAATCGAGATTGAATCAGCAAAAGAATAACCAATAAAACTAACTTTTTAATTCCCGTATATCCGTTACGTGACTTGGTCTCAAGTATAAAACTTTTTATTCCTAATACGTATTGTCACTGTATCCCCAATTCAGCACATGATTCCCTTATACAAAATATTACTCTTTCCTAGGAAGTAACGCTACTCAGTAACAATTGATAGCAAAATATTATTTCTTCCTCGGAACAAAAATCAGCTAATAAAATTATTTGGAAGTATGATATCATTTTAAAAAAAACGGTCTTACAGTTTTAAAAATCGTCTTTTCCTCCGTTTACTTGCGAACGTGTGATCACAAGACCAATGACTCATCATGCTGATCAAATTTTATTTCGTGTTGCGACCCGTCGTTAGTACATGCGTGTTCGTTACGCTTGTTTGCAAGGTCAGGTATTTAGTTGTCTTTCATCGATAAAAAAATAATTCTGTAAAGAGTTTTTGTACACGGTTGAATTTTATAGAAAGTAAGCAATGCTAAAAATAGAAAACTATTCATACGTTGCGGGTACCCTTGCGTTTTCGCTTGCGTTTGGTGAAATATCTATCTTTAATTCTGCATCGAAGCAAAACATGAACCTAAATATATGTTAATGGATGAGGGGACATTAAGTTTAACAAATATTATAAAATACACTCATATATTAAGCTACTAGAATTCATCTATTAAAAATAATACACTTAATAAGCCTCATAGGTTGATATACTGATAACCATCTCAACTTACGTGAACTAATCCATCGAAATTTTATTTGCAACTGGACTGATAATCATAATTTAGCAAATACTTCAGCGATTATATCAATATATCTATGGAACAAGCTACATGAGAAAGCATCTTTCATACGATATCGGTAACAGAAAAATCCATCTCACTAAAACTTTTTCAGGAATAATTTAAAACTATAAACATGAACAATAAATAAGCTTTGGATACTCATTACTGTTCAGTCACACCGGTGAAAACGAATTTCGCCCATGTGCAGAAAAGCGACACTGATATACCTTTCATACAAAAGACATGTACTTGATTAACGATCGCGAACTGATTATTTTTTCCTATTATCGCGAACGGTTGGATCAGCGAAGGATTGTCGCAACCACACGCATGGACGTGCGGTGGCCAACTATGTCACAGGCCGGTGAATTTTGCGCTAAATTTTCATATTCGCCCCAATAATGCCTTTTCACAACCTCAGTGGCATCTCGATGGCTCGCACGGGTGAGGGACATATATGTTGTGATCGGACCTCAGTAAAAGAATTCTGCACTTATAGATTTTATTCGCATTACTTCTACTTCATACCAGGATTGCAACTTTCACACATTCTATTATTCTGTGAAACTAGTATTAATCGTTAATAAATCTAACCTGCACATTTCATGTCTAAGTCACAAAAAATCGATGTTCTCACATAGAGCGTACATTGGATGTAAGTGACAGGCAAAAATTAATGTCTTTACAAACTATATTAAGAGTCAGTCAGAGTGAATCCCAAGTCCAAAAATGCCCTTTTTTAAAAATAGGAAAATTATCTCCATATACTCTCCTACTTCTTAAATTTTAACACTCCCTCTATTAAAAGTACTGAAAACTCCTACTATTCTTCTCACTTAATCCGAAGAAATGCCACAGAGACGCTCGCGTGAACAGGAAACGCCGTCGAGTGAGGCCACAGGCAAGTTACGTACTGATCAATGGAATGTGTCGTTCGATGTGAAAACAGATAAACCATAGCATATCTAACTCCCTTCTTATGGGAAGTGCTGTCCGTATTCCACGCTGTACCAGCTCCTTGAATTTTATCTTTCTCAAGGAACTTTTCAACCCTAATGGTGAAGTGAAATAATTATTCATTTTCAATCATGATGAAATACAACCTCAAGCGCTTTGCTGGACAAGTCAACGGAAGGTCCCGTATGCTGACATCTTATCTTCGGTGGGGATCTTTTCAGCTTATAACAACGCATCTCGACAGTTTACTGCCTGCAAAAGCTCCAAGCGGTCAGCTAATTTTAAAATATTCTCTTATACTTTTTATCACAATTAAAAAGAATATATCAGTTACCGGGAAAATATGATTTTATCCCACCAGAAAAGGAAATAAAGTACATTAATATAATAAATAAATACCCCCTCAAGCAGCTGCTTGCCACAGAGGTCTGACAGGAGCCTGTCAGTTTATATGCCACAGTAGAAGATCTGAGAGGATGGCAGGACCTCAGCAGAAAACAACACGAACATCCATGCCTTACCCGGGGCTCGAACCCAGGTCCCGTAGATCAGTAGTCAAGCGCGCTAACCACTCGGCCACGGGACGGCTATCGGCCACGGGACGGCTAGAAAGAGAAAAACAAAATCACTGTTAGAAGGAACCCAGATAGAAAATTGTTAATTTAATATCATAAGAAATACGTGTATGCTGCATTTTTTGCAAAACGGTGCCAATGTAACAAAACATTTCAGTGTATAAATGTAAAAACAAGCAAAGAAAGTATCGTTTAATAGGAGTTTAACAGAATAATAGAAATGTGAAAGTTTCAATCCCAGTGTGATATGAAGTAGAAGTTAATGCAAAAAGAAATCTGCAGCATTAATCCCCACGTCATTTGTTAAGTGGTGATAGCGTTAAGGGGAAGTGAAAGCCATATACTTCCAATGGTAAATATTTTGGGTCACAAGTACACAGAAATGAAAGATTGCTCGAGTTAAAGAAATTGTAGGGGATTACAGAAACTTGGAAATAAAATTCTGGCTGAGTCAGAAATAGATAAAAAATAAAATATTTTTAGACATACGTTTTTTTTCACTTGCAGATTTAACCATGAAATATGTCCCCTACAGACACTAGACGGCGCTACCTTTCCTTCTGTAGCATTTCATTACTGTAGCACGCAATACTTTTTAAAAATAATTTATTTTCTAATCACATTTCCTATAAAAATTAACAGCAATAATGTGTATTACATTCCATTCTGTAAACCTAATTACTTAGATTTTGTATTATATGCTTCTTTATATACGAATATATGGACGAAAAGTCGCATAACTATGCTTCAGTCGGCAGTCCTCCGTTTTTAGCAGTTGCTCAAGTGACTCCAGGCACCTCAGGCTTCTGTTCCCCCGACCAAAGCAATAAATATGTCACCACGGAACCGACCCTCCTCCTCCCCCCCCCCCGGCGAACTTGGACACTCTAGTGAAATGCGTGTCCATTGACTCTCGACAAGATCGCTTGGAGTGGGGGCCTCGGTTCCAAGATTCTAACAATCGGTGTTGGGAGTGCACGAGTTTTGTGTCATCATCCGTGATTATCCACCGAATTGTTGCTTTTATTCAAAACCAAATAACGTAAACCTTTCCTTTGCATGAGTCCTGATGTGTTGATTGGTGACGATGATTTCATAGAGGTTATGTCCGTCGGCTGCAGTAATGTAAAAAAAAATGTATTGGTTTATGAACACACACTATCAGGATGAAATTAAAAAATGATGAATCTTGTTTCCTCTCCACAAAGCATAAATATTATATTCGAATTCAGGGTCAGAAATAGGAAATGATGTGATTTTTTTTTCTTTTAGTGGAGACCGATTTGAAAAATAATATGAATTGAGAGAAATATACTTTCTGGAAAAATATTTAGTCCAAATTACATAAATTTTACATGAAATGTGCCATCCTAGAGAATTTTGACCCCAAAAGCTTCAAGAAATATGCCACTAAGAGAGCCACGGTATATTCCTGATGCTATTAAAAAAGAAAAATTATTAACTAAACAGACTGAAAAAAGTTTCAAGTTCTAAAAAGTAAGCAGTAAGAAAATATCTCAGGTTTTAGATGCTGACGATGTTAAACCAGAAATTCAACTTTCTACACATTGAAGAGAGGGATTACAGAAACTTGGAAATAAAATTCTGGCTGAGTCAAAAATAGATGAAAAAGAAATTGTTTTTAGATATATGTTTATATCTGAGTTGGTAGCGCATCAGGTTCATATATTGTAGTTTCCAGGTTCGAGTTCCAGCTGGGTCAGCGTTGAGATTTATCTCCGCAAAACTCATCACCCTGCCCTCAGTCAGTAGGGGACACCGATGAGCTTGGAAACACCGCCGTCTATCTGATGGGACGTTAAGCTGTGACCCCATATGCGGGAGAGCCGTACCCTGTGCACGTTTAAGAACACGCTGGATGGCCTTGACGGGAGGCTGGCATTTGTCTCACAACAGCTGTTCTAGTGGGTCCCCTCACCCAACCTTCTCTGAGCCTTCTGGGTCCATATGACCTTGCCATTTAGTCCATGGTGTGCAAAAAAGTGTCACACAGGGGTAAAACAAATCAACAAACACATAGAAGAAACTTCCAAAGTTAAAAAACGGAAACCAAAAGCATTTTGCTATTTGTAAACAACAAATGTTTATGGAATGGAAATGAATAAGATCTCATGTTAAAAAAAAATATCCTTATGGTTTCTTATTCCTTGTTTGATTGAGATATATATATATTGTGCTTTTTTTTTCCTTTCTGAAAAATAAGGTTCCCTCCATCACTCCTAAAGTTTCCCTTGTTTGCAAAGGGCCGCGCCAGGGGCGCTTGTTGAAATCGTTCCAAAAGTGAGAACTAATTGTTAATTAATTTAAACTAGTTTGTTAATAAATGTTGTGTTTTTGTTACCTGTGAAATTATCGTAGTTATCGGTTATTGTTAAAAATCTGTTTTTTTTTTAATGTGGATCCGGTAACCGCAAACAAATCTAATTTGGCCGCAAGTAGAGAATCACTGCCTTAGTGCGTGTGCCGCCCTAAAATATATTCAGGGGTGGTCACGACACAGCGTTTAGATTTATCTCCTCAAAACTCCCTGCCCACGGACAGTAGAGGACACCGAACGGCTTGAAAAGGCCGCCATCCGTTGGATGGGACGTTAAGCTGTGGCTCCTTGTCGGGGAGAGCCATACCCTCGCATGTTAAAGAACACGCTGGACGGCTTTGACGAGAGGCTACCATCTGTCTCCTAACAGCTGTTCCAGTGGATCCCCTACCCACAACTTTCTCTGAGTCTTCAGGGTCCAGGTGACCTGGCCATTTAGCTCATGGTGTGCAAAAAAGTGCTGCTCAGAGGTAAAACAACCCAACCCGCTATATCTTCCGAATGCGAGGAAGTACAGTCGCTCAAAAAAGTATCCGAACACCATGGTTGATTACAGAATTCAGAAAAAATATTTGGCAACGATTTTTTTAGAAATTAGTGATCTGGCATCTTTCGAGTCACGTGACACAAAGGTTGCCAGATCACCGATTTCTAAAAAAAATTGTTGCCAGATATTTTTTCTGAATTTTGTAATCAACCATGGTGTTCGGATACTTTTTTGAGCGACTGTACAATTGCGAGTTAAGTGTTAAATCAAAGCTCATATGAGGATTGTCGTAGACTATTTCGAATTTTTTTTTTCATCATTTTCCCTCTCCCCTAAAAAAGGGGCAGATTTTCATGGCGGGGGTGGAACTTAACGAGTTACATATAAAATTAAAGCTTGTGACGTCCCCAATGTCATAGGATACCTTAAATACAATTCGAAAGCAGGGGGAGGAAAAAAATGTGGTCAACTCTTATGAGTCATATCAAATGAAAGTTTCTGAAAATAGGTGTTTTAGTAACAAACAAAAAAAGTAAACAAATTTAAAAATTTAAATAAATAAAAAAAAATTAAAATAACTATTTTCTGAAAGCGATCTGAAAGGTAATACTGTCAAAGGTTGGTATTGTCATGACCAACCTTTGGTAGCCGTTCGTACTACTGGTCGTATATTTTTCTTACTGCCAAACTGAGATAGGCTCTGAGACTAATTTCAACTTCGATGAACACATATATCAGTAAACAAGAAAAGCATAAAGCTTAATCGTATACAGGGTGATTCAAAACTCTTGGGCCAAATTTTAAGGGGTGATAGAACACACCTAAACAAGCACTTTTCGAACTCGAGCAGTGAAGATCTATAAGCGCTAGTTTTCACACTCGTCGTCATTTCTACCTTGGACTGCAGAACGGATGGATTGTTTCCTGAATCAGGAGAAGGTGGACATGCATTCCACGTACGGAGCTGTGAACGGGAATGCGAAGGAAGCCGAAAGACTGTACCAGGAACGCTTTCCGACAAGACACGTGCCTAATCGTAAAACCTTTCAGCGATTGCACCGCTATCTGTGCGAAACGGGCTCCTCTTTTAGCGGCTTGCAGGATACAGGGTGTGCAAGGAGTGTGAGGATGCCACATTTTACAGAGGAATTCTATGTAGGGTTGGAGATCATCCTGAATGTAGCATGTGAGCAATTTACCATGCCGTAAGTGTGCCCCAATCGATGGTGTGGCGAGTTCTACGAAACGAACGATT
This sequence comes from Ryuthela nishihirai, assembly GCA_038380435.1. Lineage (NCBI taxonomy): Eukaryota > Metazoa > Arthropoda > Arachnida > Araneae > Heptathelidae > Ryuthela > Ryuthela nishihirai. Next base: position 14,255,306 of record JAWZYU010000019.1, on the reverse strand, counting down.
ACACACCTACCATGCACAGAGGGTGCACGCCTTGACACCTGTAGATTATCGGCCTCGTGTGGATTTTGCACAGTGGTTCCTGCAGCAGAGTGAGCGCAACTGGACTTTGATGCACAAGTCTTGTTCACTGACGAATGCACCTTTACATGTGAGGGCATTTTTAATACCCACAATTCACATGTGTGGGCCACTAGTAATCCGCACGCCATACGTCCACATTCGTACCAGTGGCGTTTCTCCATAAATGCTTGGGCTGTAAACCTCCATGACCATTTGATTACCCCATACCTTCTGCCAGCGCGACTGAAAGGGAGAACATACCTCGTATTTTTACAAGAAGTCTTCCCAGAATTACTGAACCCTGTTCCAGCAAACATTCAAACACGTATGTTGTTCCAACACGACGGAGCGTCACCCCATTTCAGCTTGGATGTGCGGAACGCCTTGGATGCAACATTTCTAGGACGATGGATTGGTCGGGGTGGTCCCATTGTTTGGCCACCACGTTCACCCGATCTCTCATGTCTGGACTTTTTTCTATGGGGCCGTATGAAAAGCCTCATTTACGATAGCCCCATCGATTCCAATGAGGACTTTGTTGCCAGTATTTCTATTGCTGCTGCCGCTGTACGAGAAATGCTTTGTGTTTTCGCCCATATACGCCGATCACTACGTCGAAGGTGTGAAGCCTGCATTAATGTTGGCGGTCGCTCTTTTGAGCAGTTTCTGTAATTTGCCCAATAAAATTCTATACTTTCTGTTCTGTAATTTCTGCAATTGTTTCTAACCTCTTCTGTCATTCTTGTGTTTCTTCATTTCCTGACACAGTAACTGCTAACCGCTAGTGCTTCATCGCTTGAGTTCCAACCATGCATTGTATGACGAAAAGGGCTTGTTTAGGTGTGTTCCATCACCCCTTAAAGTTTGACCCAAGAGTTTGGAATCATCCTGTGTAAAAAAATATCAACATCTATTTACAGTTAACATCTAGGCGATTTACACATTTCGAATTTCACATTTGTCTGCTAATCTTTTTAACAAATCAGACTGGCGCATTTGGCACGGTCTCTTTCAACTTTCAGGGAACTTTCTAGAGTGAAAACGATAAGCCGATTTCTAGTTCATCAGTCTGGGTCAACGCTCAAGAGGCGATTGGGCTCCAGACTTCTTATGCTCAAGCGGGAACAGCGCGAAGGCGATAAGTGAATGCAGTATGATGTGGGAAAAATATTGCCAGACCAGAACAGATTTGAACCTCTTACCTCGTTCACTGCGGGTTGATCACAAGGGAAAGGATCATCCATCGGTCTGTTGCTGCCAGAGGCTTGTACGCCTACAGGTAGTTAGAGGTTCCTGCTACACCTCATGTGCATGATTACGTCCAGCTCGGCTCCTTTCCTTCTCCAGAGACGACTCGCCACGTCTTCCTCCCTCCACTTCAGAGACGAGAATTTTTTTGACGAAAAAAGGGCTTAGAAATTGTGTCCTCTCCTTTTATTTTTCGTTGGCTCCCAGGTAGAGGTCACTCGAGCCTGCGCGTGGGTATTCCTTATTGGCTCGCGCAGGCTGAGGTGTGAATCTTCGACCCATCTGGCATGGGTTGTTTGCTACAACGACTCACGTACATCAACTGCCATCTGGGGGAATACCGGACCACGTTGTATAGGTCCGTGCCGGCGGCCGTACTCTTTTCCGGTCTAGTTGGACGCCAAAATGGGGGCAAGGTAGGTTGACACTAATGATTATATATTGGTGTCAGAGGTCTTTTGCGCCAACAGTCGTGTCCACGTTTTAAAACAAATGTGGGCACGATAATATTCCAAAAGTAGATAGGGCGTCGATTTACCAACACGAGATTGCCTGAACTCTATCTTCATCTGATAGTGAATACGAACTCAGTGACTGATTGCACCATCGATATATTTCAGTTTTATTTCCTACTCTTTAGGGTACATATCATAAGGATGTAAAAGGTAAGTATACAAATCATGAAATCATTCAATTCATATTAATTACAAAAGAAAATTGAGCGGCAGCAAAATCTTTAAGTTGGTAAGGGAAATAAATTTGCGTGACCTTTCTCTTCAAGTTTATATTGAGTAATGTCCGTCGGCTGGAACGTTAAGAATAGCCTGTCAGTATAACTATATCACAGGTATCATTGTGTGGAAGGCGAGACCTCACCAGAGAGACAACACAAGAAACGAAATATCATTTCCTTATCCGAGACTCGAACCCAGGTCCTTTTCATTAGTAGTCAAGTAAGCTAATCCCTTGGCCATCGGAATTAAATCTTTTTTATCACAGTACAAAACTCATATATATATAATATATTTATATGTTAAATTATTAAATATAGACCACATTGAATATTTCAATATGGTCTAATTTCTTTTGATTTTTTTGAAATAAGGACTTATAACTGAAACTGTAATATATACAAAAGTAAAATTAAACTACAAATATACGTATAGAATTATTCATCTGAAAAAACTTACTACTGACCAGGCGGGCAATAATTTTTTTCAAATGAATATTTGTTGAATTCTATATCTACAGATTATCTGTGTATTTACTATGGATACGTAAAGAAGCTTCGCCTATATTATTACGTCAAAAGAATGACTCAATAAAACTAAAAACATTCAAGAATAAAATCATCGTAAGAACTATTTCAGTTCTGAAAAGCAAAAAGCCGTAGGAATCGGGCGATATTCAGCGTCATCTGTTGAGCGAGAATCAGCGTAGAATCGCCTTTCGCTTCGCCTTAACATGCACTAACATTCACGGATTTTCAAATGACATTCAGGGTGTATCATTTCCACCACTTAAGTTTCATCTTCTTTTATTTTTTCCAAACACTAGCATTCCAACCCCAATAACACACAGTTTCTGCGGGACAGTTCCGGTGGTCACTTCGATGCGAAAATGTCGCGGGAGACGATCTTTCGCACAGTAGCGATATGACCGTGCACTTTACTAAAAAACAAACCTGGTCAATGAACGATACATTTATCATAGAGAGGGTGCAATTAAAGATTTGAACTAAAATGTCATGACATGGATGAAATTAGGAATGTGTGGAATATTTTCATTCATGAACATGTAAAATATTAACGTTGAAAAGGTAGATTTGCACAAAGGATGTGTACATTTTCGGACCCATTCTCCATGTGTATTTCTTCAATTATTTTCCCTGCTACGTTTGAACAAGCGCGTAAGAAAACTGTGCGTGTATAAGGTCACACGTGGTTACTTTTCTCTGCAAGCACACGTTTTTCGACAATGATATATATTCCCATATATGTTTCACTACGTGAATAAATCTAACCTGCGCATTTCATGTCTAAGTAAGAATCGATTTAGTTATTTTTCTTGCATGAGAATGCATATTTCTATACCAGTGTGGAATTCTTAAAACAAGTATGTAAGTCTTTGTGTAAGTGTGAAAGTGGTTGTTTTTCCCGCACCAGGGCGAAATTCTACGAACAAAAAGAAAGGACAATTTTTTGATAATGATATGTATTCATGCATGTGTTTCACTACGGGAGTAAATCTAACATGTACATTTCAATTTTTAAGTAAGAGTGGGTTAAGTTAATTTTTCCCACACGAGTATTCATATTTCTGTATTTTATAAGTGTGAAAGTGGTTATTTTTCCTGCAAGGACGCGTTTTTCAGCACTGATATATATGTATTCACATATGTGTTTCATTATGCGAGTAAATCAATCATGCATATTTCATGTTCTACTAAGAACGGTTTAGTTATTTTTCCCGCATGAGAATGCATGTTTCTTTACGTTCGAAACCTTTTTCCCAGTTTATTACAAGTATGTGCACGTGCGAAGTACAGTAGTAACGATAGTTTAACCACAAGTATTCAGTTTTTAAGAATTAGGGCGTGAAAATCACAATTTAGTTTCTTGCAACAACGTTTATTTCGAGTGCGATGCAGGTCAGCAATGTTATTTTTCCTGCAAACATTCACTTTTTCTGTAAGATGTGAATTTTATATGTGCCATTTCAGTTGTTTGTGAATCAAATATTCACTTTTCTGAACAAGGGTGAAATCCACACATTGTGTATATCAAGTATAACATTTTATTTGTAAGTTTGAGCCAATTTGGATAATTTTCATACAAGCGCTTAAACATGCGAGACCTACTTATGTTTTTCGGAGTGTTCTAACCTGCATGTTTGAAATTAGTTTTTTGCACGAGTTTCAAAGATGCAGAAGCATTTTTATATTCAAAAGGTGGTTATTGCAAAATGTTTCACCACTGATCTGAACTTGAATATTCATATTTCGGTAGGTGTAAGGATTTTTCTTCACAGAGTTTTCTTTAACGAGTTTCAAGAAAAACCCAAAATCCTGTAGAGGGCACGAAATGCGTTAAGAACGCGGCGGAGGGGCGTTAAAAGGTGAACATGTGACCTGCAACGGGTGAAATCCAAGTAGCTTCGCACAAAGGGTGAAGAGGTGATAAAACGTAATATCCATGAAAAGAGATAAAATCCTTGTGCCAGAAAAGAGTTGCACAGTCCACTTTTCTAACGCAACTAGATTTCTCTTTTGAGATTATTACATGTCGGGGTGGAACTTTTGCTAAGAGTTATAATGAGGTATAAATATAATATATATAATATATAATATATGAGGTTTTTTAATAAAAGGGGATTGGGGATACTTTTTAATGGATAACGAGTTTATAGGTTGTCCATCGATGATGGCAGCCAAAGGGGTGAGGGAGTGATTCCCTGAACGTTGCCACCGCTAATAAAAGGGGGCGGAATTTCGATAAAGGGTTTTTTTAATGAATAACGAGATTACAGGTTGGCCATCGAAGATGCCCTCCAAAGGGGGAGGGGGGCGGAACCTTTGATAAGCGTTTAATAAAGGGGAACGCATATTAATAAAGGTTTTTTGATGAGGGTGTCGAACTTTTCATAAGCGTTTTAATAAAGGGGGAACTCATATTAATAAATGGGGCGTCACTTTTTAAAAATGTTTAATTAATAAGGAATAAATAATAAATTCAAGAAATAAAAATATAATTTATTCGTAAGTTAATTAATAAGGAATAAAAAAATTCGTAGGTTAATTTATAATGATCGGTTATTCCTTCTTCAGAGATCATCTACCGTTAAGAGTAGCAATCACATTGGTGTAATGAGTAAACGCTCTGATAAACGTGAGGAACGAGGGTTTGAAACGAGCCGGTAGAAAATATCTTTTTTTAATATAGTACATGTGTTAAACACTAGATGGTGCTGCAGCTAGCCGGACTTGGAATATTTCGGGACTTTGTGGCGAGTGTGATGATGTCAGAAACCAAGAAGGCGGACTTAGAATTATTTCGAGGTTTTACTTCGGATGGGTGATGACGTCAGAACGGCAAAGTTTGTGGCACGAAGGTGATGACGTTAGAATTCAAAATGCTGGACGTAGGGGTTTTTTTTATGAGGGGGTGGCACTTTTGATAAGTTTTAGTAATGGGGGGCGCATTTTAATGAGGGGGTGGTACTTTTGATAAGGGTTTTAATTAATGAATGAAATGAATATTAATTAGCGAGTTATGAATATTAATTAGAGAGATGAATATTAATCAGAGAATTGTGATTATTAATTAGTGAATTATGAATATTAATTAGTGAATTATGAATATTAATTAGTGAATTATGAATATTAATTAGTGAATTATGAATGTTGATTAGTGAGTTATGAATATTAATAGGGGGCGTGGTCTTTGACGTCATAGTGTAAGGCACTGTGCGTGGGGGTGGCCTGAAGTGGGACTATACTACTTACGTAACTAATCGCTGCATAATAATTATTTTGTCGACCAGTAGATCCCAGTTCGAGTCCGGGAGGAGGATGGGTAAATTTTTTCACACTTGAGTAATTACTACAAATGCATATTATTATACTGAGCTTCATATACTTGTTAATTAATTTGATGCTTGCATTCACAAAAGAACTAAAAGTGTGCGATTTGCTTATCTTCTTTTTCTAACGTAAAAAATAAGTTTAATTTATTAACTTATCTAAAATTGTACCCTAGGACTGAGATGTAGTGTCATGGCGTTCCATGGCACTAGATATTATATTTAAATTAAAATACTTCATTTGGTTTTATCAAGCAATACACAATGGTTTTGCAATTTGTTTGTCACAGATTTATTCACGTCAAATACAACACTTTTATTAATGCCTGTTGTATAAAAATACGAGAAAATCATTTATCTCTTTTAATAATAGAACAAAAAATTAGTGTTGAGCGATTTAATTATTCGTATCCAACTTTCTTGAAATAAATTCCCCCTCCTCCCAGAGAGAGTTTATTTCAGGAACGTTGGATAGTTCCTTTATCACAGAAATCAAATAAAAAATAATAATGAGTTTTTTTAAATGTTTACTCTACTACTTATTTTTGTTTTTCCCGCACAAGTGGATGAACATCTTGGCCTCTCTCCTCTACTTCTTGACGTGCATCAAAGAAGATGCCCAATGTTAATCATCACAGATACATTTCCTTGCCATGAAAGTCATGAATGTCTCCTATAGGGAATACGAGGGAAATGTTTTATTGACAACAAAGACACCAAGAGAGTTTTCTGGAAAACAAAACAGACTTCTCTTGTGAGCTTTGGGAGTTTAAAAGTAACTTTTACATGCTTAAGTTTTATTTTTTCTGCATCCGAATTACCTTAAAGACTAAAAATAGCTGTCCTTTGTTTCCTAAGAGATTAAATTCAACCAGGAAGTTTCTTTCCCTTCCCTATTATCAGGTTTTATTCGATTGATAAATTACTTGTGAATTTGTCGCGCTACTAAGTGAGGTTTCTCCACTTTTTACTTCGCGAACTGATGTTTTTCCTCTCTCTTTGTATTAAAAACAGTAGACTACTCTATTAAAGTTGTAAAACGATTTGGGAAAAGCTTGAAAGAAATTGCCTAAACTGATTTGCTTTTGCAAAGGATGAAATGGAAACGCCTAGAAAGAATTGTAAAAGAAACTAACAACACAAATACTAGTTGAAGCAAAAAGGGAGGCGCGATAATTGTTCTTCGTCTAGGTTTTCACAATAGTGTTCTCCAAACGTTCGGTACAATGGTTGGAATCCCAGCTGTGCAAGTGTTTTGATTCCTTCTGCGAGACAGGACACCATTGAATTCATAGAACTCACTGCCAGTTAGAAGAGATATGCTAAACATGATATCATATGCGGATGATATATAATATATGATGAAAAATATTCGGACACCCTTTTTGAGTAGTGGATTCGGCCATATTCTCCACAGTCATGGCCCAAACAGCTATAAAAGGACGCACGTGGCCTGTCAAACTTCATAAAAATGTATGAACGGCAGAATGGGCCGTACAGCAGAGCTCAGTGACTTTTAACGTGGCATGGTCATAGGATGCTACCTTAGCAACAAGTCAGTTTGGAACATTTCGACCCTGCTGCAGCTGCCTGATCAGCTATAAGTGATGTTATTGTGAAATGGAAACGCCTAGGAGCAACAGCAGCGCAATCGCGACTTTGTAGGCCAGGTAAAATGTCAGAGCAACACCGCCGAGTGTTGAAGCGGGTGATGCGACAGAATCGCCTGTCCTTGGTTGCAACACTTACCATCGAGTTCCCAAATGCTTCTGGAAGCAAAGTCAGCACCATAACAGTTCGTCGCGAGATGCAGGGAATGTGTTTCCATGGCCGAGCAGCCGCACACAAGCCTAAAATCAACTAGATCAATGCTAAGCGTTGGTTGGAGTGGTGTAAAGCATGGCGCCAGTGTACTCTTCATTAGTGGAACCACGTTCTCTGGAGTGATCAATCATGCTTCACCATCTATCAGTTCGACGGATATGTCTGGGTGTGGAAGATTCCAGGTGAACGCTACCTACCTGACCGTGTTGTGCCAACTGTGAAGTTTGGTGGAGTAGGCATCATGCTCTGAGACTGTTTTTCATGGTTCGGGCTGGAACCCCTAGTTCCAGTGAATGGGACTCTGAATGCCGTGGCCTACGATGATATTCTGTACAATTTTTTTCTCCCAGCATTATGGAAAAATTTCGGTGAAGACCCTTTTCTGACCAGCATGGCCACAAAGCGAGGGCTTGATGAGATGGTTATGGAAGAACTTGACTGGTTTGCACAAAGCCCTGATCTCAACTACATGGAACACCTTTGGAATGAATTGGAACGATGACTACGAGGCAGGCCGAATTGCCCGAGATCAATGAATCCGGCACATCAATGAATCCGGCAATCCGACCTCACTAATGCTCTTGGGGCAGAATGACAGGCATCACCCCCAGCAACGTACCAAAATCTAGTGGAAAGCCTTCCCCACAGAGTGGAGGCTATGATAGCAGCAAAGGGTGGATCAATGCGATATTAATCCCTTTCCTATTACCGGGAGATTGTGGATGAACGAGTGTCCGGATACTTTTGATCGCATAGTGCATTTTCTATACCACATATTTTTAGTATGGGCCACGGGGTATATGGAAGAGACCTCATCAAATCAAGTTTTCGCACTGTAAGTAAGAGATTAAAAACAAACTTTTTTATTTGAAAGTTATGTCGCTGAATTTCAACCATCAGAAAGAATAATAATTATTTCAACTTATTAGAAATGAAAACTAGAACTAAATCTGACGAGTAAAATAAAAATCTATACTAATAAAAATAAGTAAATAATATGGCAACAGTCAACTTTGGGATCGGATGGAAAAATGATTACCCAGCACTAAATGAAAAAAAAAAAGATAGTTTGCGACAATTATAAGAAAAGCATCTATCATGCATTAGAACAGAGGTTCCCAAAGGGTGACCCACGAGCCACACATTTGTTCTTAAATATACATTGTTAATTTTAATTATTAATAAAATGTGATTAAAATAATTTACAATGTTTATGGTGCTTTCGGAAAACTATTAACACATAACTAGCAACATGGCTTCTTAGTATGTGGCATGTATTGTTGTGATTTTATACAGTGTAAGGATAAATGTAGACGTCGCTTTGACCCTGATTGTGTTGGCCTTTGTGATAGTAAGTTCCGCAAAATGAGTCGTGAACGTAAGTTAAAGTGGAATAGTATAAAGTGTTTAGGAAACTGTAGTGTTAGCCTAACAAGATGGCGACCCGTGTAATGGTAAGTGCTGTAGCTAAAGATACAATGAACAATGCGTCAAAGACAGACAGATCTGTTGGAGCAATAAATAGGTTGACTGTAAAAAACATTGAACCCATATGGCATTCTTAGTCAACTTGAAGAATATGATGTCAACTGCAAGGAAAAAAATAAAGGTAAGAAAAAAAAATAATGACAATAGAACAAACCAAATGTCTACCTTAAATGATATTTTCGGTCTTCGTCTACGGAAGATAATTTTTGAGTACTTTAGACTGCACTAAAATATTAAAAGCTTAGATTAGTAGACCTGAATCTCTAAATAAATTAATCATAGACCACAAATAAGTCCATTAAGCAAAATTTTGATTTTATAAAATCAATTGAAGATGTGAAAAAAGATATCAAAGATGTTAAAAAACAGCATAAAAATAGTTAGTGAAATTATGAGTTTCGAACATGATATTGAATTGTTGAAGCTTGAATTGAATGAATTAGAGCAATATTTTAGGAATAAAAATTTGGAGTTTGTCAGCATATCTGAAGAAAAATTTTAAAATGTTTCAAATTTTGTGCATGATGTTGTAGAAGTGATTAACCTTGAACCAAAAGACAGTGTTTTGATTGCTCACAGAGTTCCTACAGAAAATAAAATAAAAATTAGGCCAATAGTTCTAAAGTTGAAAAGTAGAGAATTTAAAAATGAATGGATAAGTAAAGCAAAGCAAGCTAAGGGGCTTAATGCAAGTCTTATTAACGAAAATTCAAGTTTTCACGGATATATGTAAATGAAAATATAACACGTTACATGATAAAGTAATTTTATAAAGCCAAGCAATTCAAGAAAGACCATAATGTTTAATTTGCATGGATCAGAGATAGTAAAATGTTCTCAACAAGAGAACCAGGAAGTCGAGTGTATAGAATTAAAAGCGAGACAGACTGTAGCAAGTTAATCGAGAATGGCTGACTGTGATATTGTTGAAACTTTTGAGGTGAAAAGGTTGAATGAATTAAGTGAATTGAACGACTTCTTCGATGTAATAACTAATCTTTCAATTGGTTTATATTATTGTAATGTTAGAAGTATTAGAAAACCCTTTAATGAAATTTTGTTGCTCTTAAGTAATGTTCATTCAAATAAAGGCATGGATGTTTGTGCTGTCATTCTGCTGAGGTCTCGCCTTCTTCACAAACATTCTATGGTGGCGTATAAACTGACAAGTTCCTGTCAGACATCTGTGGCAAGCAGCTGCTTGAGGGGATTTTTATTTTTATTATACTTTTCACAGAGATTTATATTAAAGAACAGGGAGTTTCTCTGTATGCAATAGTTTTCTACATTTTTCTTTTGCCGAAATTGCAATACGTCTGTAGGTGTTATTGCTTATGTTAAAATGCAATAAATAATTTTTCTTCTGCTGATCGTAATATGAAAACAGCTGAGATTTTAGGCATTTATGATGACTTAAATGACATCTATACTATAGTAATGTACAGATCACATTATTTTACAATTCTTGAATTCGTGGAAGAATTTAGACATGTTATTCAGGGCTTAAAAACTAAAAATGTTTATGTAGTAGGAGATTTCTATATAGATATTAAAAGTAATACATCTGTCTCAGATAATTACTTGAATATGATGTCTGAATTTGGATTTATTTCTGTCATTAATAAAAAGACGAGATTCTCTAAAGTTTATAACTCATGCATAGATCACTTATTTATACGACTTTTTTAGTTACAAATACTGAAGTAGCACTTTTTAACTGCACAGTTACTGATCATTTACCAATATGTAAAATTGCACTAAAAATACAATTCTTCATTTTCAAATAAAGAAACAAAGCTTCATTTAAATTATAGAACTATTGATATTAACATATTATATGATGAGTTGAAATATTTCATTCAACTATTAAATAAAAAATGTAATACCAAAAGGAAAGTAAAACCATTTAAAGATAAAAATTTTTGGATGACTGATGAACTGCTTCGATTAATTAGTGCAAACGAAATATTTTATAAAACATTAAGGAAAAATTTTTATAATATTGAAAATGAATGCATGCATAAATATTATGATAAAATGGAAAAAGTGAAAAAAAAAAGCTAAAAATGTATACTATAAAGACGAGTTTTTAAAAGTAGTACCAACTCAAAGAAACAATGGTCAATGGTAAATAAATTAATAGGAATGGATAAAAATAAAATTGTACCAAATGATTTACATCAAACTAATTTGGTATATGAAATGAAAGAGCATTTCATGACACAAGTAGTGACTTGACTGATAACAAAAAAAATTATAATTTGATTAAGAATAACGATGGTTCATGTTTATTTTTATCGTGAAAAAAAATGAGCTGAAGTCAGTAATGAATTCATTAGATATTAATAAATGTTTTTCCAAATAATCTTAAAAAGCAATTGTAATACCAATTTTTAACAGGAAATATTAATCGTTTCCCTAACTATAGGCCTATATTAATTCTACCCATTTTTTTCTAAAATAATTGAAAAGCTACAGAAAAGAATTGTCAATATTGTGCAAAAATTAAAATTGTTTCAGATAATCAATTCGGACTTCGTAAAAATAAAAATACAGAACAAGCTATTTTGAAATTTACAAATTAAATTTTCTCACATGTGGATAAGGGAAGCAATGCCATCGTTTTATTTATTGATGTTAGAAAAGCATTTGATACAGTTAACCAAAAATTGTTATAGTTTAAAATGTATAAAATAGGAATTAGACGAAATACTAATGAGTGTTTCAGATCGTATTTAAATGACAGAAGTGAAACAGTATTAATAACCAAAGTAACTTTTAGTTTATAAATAAAGGTATTACACAGGGATCAGTTCCGGGACCGTTTTAATTTTTATTTACATAAATTATTTGTATTCCCTTGGTTCAAATGGAGATATTGTTGACTTTGCTAATGACACTGTCTTAATATATGGAGGTAAATCTGAATTTAAAAATAATATCGAAGAAGATTTTTTTAGATTAAATACACTGTTTAAATTAAGGAAATTAACTCTAAATATCGCTAAAGCTATTAATTTTCAAGTTAAAACAGAGCTTCTTTCAACAATTAAATGTGAAATTTCATTGTATTAACATGCAAAATTTTTAATAATTGTTGCTGTCAGAGTGTAGAAGAAGAACCTAGCTATAATATCTTGGTATTATGGTTGATAATAATTTAAAATTGAAATCACATATAACTTGTTTGATTAAGAAATTAATATTTATGTTTTATAAGCTTTATTTTGTAAAACAAAATGTTGATTGTAATTTTTTAAGGATTCTCTATTATGCATGGGTTTATTCTGCTATGCAGTATGGAAACTGTGCCTCGGGATAATTATTTTACAAATATTAGTCCTGCCACTAGATTACAAAATAAAATAGTAAAGTGTATAACAGATTCAACACAGCTGAGTTAAATTAAAAACTTGTATTTTTAAAATAAGAGATGAAATCTTGCTGAATATTCATTCACGCAATTCACTTCTAACACTCAGAAAATCTTTTATATTTAAGTCCATACTATTTTCATTTTTATTTTTAAAGTCCATATTGCCTCTTGCAATATGCTATTCTTGTGGTTTACTTTATAAAACCAAAATATATTCCAATATCGCCTCTGGCGAATATGGAACATTCGTTTTCAAATAGAGAGAAGTATTATAATTTCCGCCTTTAGCCCATCGCGTTAATGGAAATTCCGATGATTGAGAAAGTGCAAGTACTTATATTAGTACCTATATAACAAAAAACTTAATCAAGGATTTTTCATTAATCTCTTAAAAAAAAGAGTTGCGTTTTCCTGTCCCACCTATCGCAACCCACCATCTCCTGGGTCCATGGCCGTATTTTGATAAGGCTGCTTTATCGTCTCATCTCTCTTTCATGGTACAAAAGGTACGGGGGAACCATCGCTTCAGAATTTCCTCTTTCTGAACCTTCACTTCAGAAGATCAAATTTTATATAAACCATAAAAATTATTAAGTTACTAATAAATAAATTTCACAAACATAATTTGTTTTCTTCGCACAATGTAAGTAACAACTGTTAATGATACTAAAATGAATTGTCAAGCCGGAGCTGCATTTCCTTTGCCAGAAGAGACAACTTTTCCTTTCAGATGCTTAAAAAGGCAAAGAAAGCTTAATGAATGTGAAGATAACGCAAAAAGGAAAGCATCAACTTTGAATTAAAGAATTTTTGCAGATTTCGCTTATATGAAACTGAAACTCGAGAAAGTTTTAATGAAATATTTTTCTTATGTTGAAGATTATTTTTTATGATAATACTAAATGTTTTTTTTTAGTTCATTTGCGAGTTAATTAGTGAATCACTACTTTGCGCAATTTGAAGTTGAATTTCCATTTTTTATATTTATCTAGCTGCTCCTTTTCTCAGGAGGTATCATGGGAACTTATCAGTATAATGAGTCCATCGCGGAGATCTTTTTAGAAAGACAAAGCCTCAGCAGTTAAAAATTGAATTAAAATTATTTCATTTACTGTTATGGCGTCACAATCCTAATTACATTAACGTGTGAACTCATAATATCTCCTGGATGTCAACATTTTTCAACTAATTAAATTTAATTAGAGATATTCGCAAAGTTACGAAAGCTTTCTGTTCTTCTGACGTATGATTTCAGGATAATTAATTTCAAAATCTGACAGACTGAATGCTGACATAATGTTTAAGAATTGAAAAACAAAACAAAAAAACGCGATATTTATTTCTGTCTCCGATATTATTTAAATCACGAATGAGGCCCTAAAAACCTGAGTACATTTGACACATTCTGAACATGTTTTTCTTCCTTTAAAGCATCATCAAAATCATGAAGTTTCTAATATATTACGAAGCTTTATTGATTAGAGTCACATTATAAAATACGTTCATGGTAAAAATTAGAATAACAAATGAAAAATTCGTATTAACATTTCTTCTAATGGAAGGGTTTCCACAATTTGTGGCAGCGAAACTTCTTTTTGACTTTTGAGAAACCATCATTCATTTATCATTAGCAACCTTCCTGTTAACAATAATATCTATTCATAATTGAAAATAAATGCAAAACTTTTCGCATTCTCGCGCTCCCCTTGGAATGTCTTCCTGATTCCCCAGGGGGGGGGGGCACCTCCCCAGCTTAAGAACGTTTTTGGAAACAGATTTTCCCACTACCAATCGTTTTGACTTAAGACTTCCTATTCTAATGAATAAATAGAAAATCCAATTGTCTGTTGGGAATACAGAATACTTTTTTTTCATTTTTCAAATGTAATGCTCCATCTACTGAATCATTAAGATATTATTATTATGTACTAAAATAATATCATGGATATATGAAACGCTGAATGGAACATTTGAACCGTTTACCGTACTAGACGTTGAAATGAAATGTGAAGATACCACGCCCATTTGTTTGTAAAGAAAGATTTGAGGGCGATGACATTTCGTTTGCTATAGCTGTTCAGAATTTTAGATGCAAATCACATTATGAAATTCATGGAGCGAACTCGAAATAGAATTTCATTCTTCATAGAGCGTGATCGCAAGTTAATCTTTGCCCAAACAAAAAAGATATCGAATTTGCTTACAAAAAATATTATATTTCTGGCCGTTTATGACCAACTTATTCAGACATCACTTTTTTTGGTCGTTTATGATCAATTATTCGGATATCACTTTTTGTCGTTTATAACCACCTTATTCACTTTTTTTATAGATCCAACTTTGTTTCGTACAATATTCTCCATTATCAGGTATATACACTGTGTTATCAGTGTAAATCATTAGTGCACAACCTTTGTGTCGATTTTTGAAATCAATGTCACGGGTTGCCCTAAAAGCACTGGAGGGCCGCTGCGGCCCTTGGGGTTGTCACGACTCGTGTACATGAAACGAAAGACAAATTTCAGAAGACTTTATTTATTTCGCATGATAATTTCCAACAATTATTAATTCAGCATTTAGAGAGTTATTTTAGAGAATTACTTAGCTCGTTTTCCCAGATCTTCTGAAAGCGGGAGCCGAAAGTAACATGGTATGCATCAAATGAAAGCTTGTGGCATGGGATATGTTATAGGAGAAAAAAAATTCTGCTCTCTCGATTTCTTCCCCGCTAAAATGGTGAAATGTGAACGTCGTTCTTCTACTCTAATCTTCAGAATGTCAGGGCATATAATTAGGAGTAGGTGTCAAATGAAAGCTCATATGAGGACCGTGGTAAACTACTTCAAGTTTGCCCCGCCATTCTCATCTGCTCTCCCCAAAAAAGGAGCGGATTTTCGGGGATGTGTGGTGGACCTTAGCGAGTTATATCACAAATTAAAGCTTGTGACATCTCCAATGTCATGGGACACTTAAACACGACTCCATAAAAAGGGGGAGAAACAATGTGCCCGACGTTTATGAGTCCTTTATAGGATGAACGTTTTTGAAGGTAGGTGAAGGTAACGAGAAGACCTGAGAGCAGAATGATAGTGAAGGACAGAGGTGAAAGAGGACATGCCTCGCCCACTTTTGACCTTCAGCTTATTAGAAGAAAGGGACATCACACCCACTTTTTCAGTTCTAACGATGAAGAAGGAAATTTTTAGAAGTTAGTGAAAATGCGATTAGCAATGTGTTTTAGTACGCATCCAACCGAAAAATATATTTTCATTTACGTTTCGAAACAAAAGAAAGTTAACAACGACTTTACGTCCGATATATCCGAGGGGAGGATGCTAGAGGTGATAGATGTCAACATAAACCATTTGACCATCTCAGCAGGACCTGATTTCCCGTTAGACATCTTAGTCACTAGCCTACGAAACCAGTATAAGAGGGGCGTCATTATTTAAAAGCTCTACTTATTTATTCAGCTCAGAGGTAACCCAACCCAACCCAAGAACTGTTTATTCAGAGTACACTCTTTGCTGACAATCGGAAATGAACTTTTAAAACAATATAAATCCAACGTCATACACGACAATCAGCATCATAACATTGTCGAAGGGAAACCCTTATGAAGGTGTAAGAATTAATAATGAATAAAGAATAGGCATCATTCAGGTTGAAAGTGTTGATCGACACTCCTTAAGTTTCGCAATGAGCATAATGACCACGATAGAAAGATCTTGTCTGAAAAAATAAGGTAATCTTCTTCATGCTTTACATCATCATTATCATCATCATCATCAAGCAGCCATGGGCTACGGAGGTCCAACCATACCGCTCAATTTAGTTCTCCAAGCATATCTGTCCTGAGCTACATCTGCTGCACCTGCCCACTGCACATCAATTCTAACAAGGTCCTGTTTGACATTGTCTGTCCACCGCATCCTAGGTCTCCCCCTCTTTCTGAGGCCTTCAAGTATACTCTTTATCACCCTATTCGCTAATCTATAATTATCCATACGGGCAACATGGCCAAACCAACGGAGTCTGTCTCTGCACAATATGCTGCTTAAAGGAGGTTGCACACTATTTTGCCTAACCTCATCATTACTTAGAAAGTTGAACCATCTTACGCCGAAGATACTGCGTAAGCATCTAGTTTCCTGTTGTCTTGTTTACAAAGTGTCCAAGTTTTACTACTATAACTAACCTTAGAGAGAACCAAACTATTATACAGTCTAATTTTAATCTCTAGGTGTATACGCCTATTTCTCCATACTCTCCATAGATTCTTAAAAGTTCTAGCAGCAATCTCTATTCGTCTGTTGATCTCATGCCGCACATCACCAGCATCTGTTACATAATTCCCAAGAAAATTAAACCGAGACACCTTCTCAAGAGTGCAGCCATTCAGAATAACTGAACCACAGCTTGCATGACCAATTTTCATCATTTTAGTTTTTTTTCTGTTTATAACCGAACCTACTCTACTACCACTCTCAACAGCTCAAATGAAAGAGTTCATCTCATTTGCCAAAAGGACTAAATCATCAGTATAATCTAAATCAGAAATTTTCGTATCTTTACAGTGAGGAAAATATCCATGAGAGAAGGATCTATCCTCAGGAGACAGAAAAAGCTAACTAGAGGTTATTATTGAGCAGATGGAAGGAGGCTTCTTCTAGATGACACCGAACTTGCGTTTTCAATATGCTCATGGATAGGGTCTCTGATTTCTCGACAATATTAAATTGTCGATAATCGGGAATCAGATATCTAAATTTTCGAGAGTTCCCGAAATATCTGACTGTATTTATAAATAATTGTATTTTCTTATATTTTTTCTCAAACTGTATATTAAAATCATTAAAATTTTAATTGCTAACGAAAAACTTAACGAATAAACAACAAAACTGTAATTATGAAAAAAAAAAGAAATATTATTATTAATGACCAAACTTAAATCCCTCTGTTTCATGTTGTTTAGGTTTAATGGAACGATTTTAGTAAAGCAGCTATTTAAGCATAGTGTTGAAAGTGCTACTTTAGAAAATATAAGACATCGACCATTTAATCTTATATTCTTGTCCGTTGTTCTGAAACAAAAATTCCTGAAGTCAAGAAATTTTTTTCGCTTTGTACTGATATTGGTATTATAGTTAAAGGAGCGTACGTTCTATGTTCGGTGTTATTGTGTAAGCAGGAATGAGTTAAGGCGTTGTCAGGTTGAACCCGACCCATCCGACTTTGGCGGGTTCTGACTCAAAATAGCACAGACGACTTTGGGTTGGGGCTCAGAATAAAATAAAATTAAGGTTTAAATATTCCTTATTATTGCGAAAATAATACGCAGAAATAAAAACAAAATATTACCATCCCAGCCTTTTATTCAGTTGTCAGTAATTAAAGATAAGCACCATGGAGTTTTTAATTTTTTTTTATTTCTACCTTTAATAAACGAAGGGCTCTTTGCGATTATAATGATGTTCCTTAGGGATTTTTAGCTTCTACATTAATATTTCTAATATTTTTCTTTATAAATAGCATTAACATTTTAATTTTGTCATGAAATGATTACACTTAATAATATAAGAATTAAACACATGATTAGCAACGTACATTCCTCAACATATGCCTTACTAGAAATCAATCGGTCCCTTGTGCACTTCTTTATTTCTAGCTGGTCACTCCGACCCCTATTTCATCTGGGACGTGACACCGGATCCGAAAATTCCTATCATTTCTGAGTTCCATTGCACGATATTGCGGTATTCACCAATTTTCAACTTAACAGAACCGGTATATCGAATTTGACCTTTGACCTCGAATGACCCATGACATTCAAAATTTCGCAATATTTTCGAGATCTACGACTCAAAATAGCCTCAAGCACCAATTTTCAGCCCTCTAACACCAATAGATCGATATTTGACCTTTGACCTCGAAGGACCCGCCGGATCGAAATTTCGTAACGCTTTCCAGATCTACAACCTGAAATACCCTAAGACACTAATTTTCACATTTCTAACACTCGTGGATCCCGGTTTGACCTCCAGGTGAATTCCATTTGACCTCGAAGGACACGTCGGAGATCAAATTTTGAATTTTTCTCGCGATCTACGACCTGTATTACCCTAAGTGCAAATTATCAGAGCTCTATCATTTCTGCATCATAGTTAGAGTTAACATGATCCCCTGTCACTCAGTCAGCAGTCAATCACTCACAATGGTCTATATCAATGTTTCCCAAAGTGGGCGATACCGACCCCTGGGGGGGACTGGAACGATCCAGGGTGTCGGTAATAGCCTCGGGTGCAATTGAGGCGGTGGAAGCATAAAGAAAGAAGGGAAGATTTGAAAAACCGTTCATACATGTTTCATCTGTTGTGTAAAATAATTTTATAATTTCAAGGTGTCCTTATTTAGAACATCTTTCTTTACTATGTTGTAGGGCGTAGGTAGAAATATAGATACATAAAAGAACGCAAATTTGTCACTGCATCTTTCTGTTTGTTCGCTTGAAGAAGGTAGATTTCCAGGGGGGCGCTGAGTAATTTTTTTTCTGTAAAGGGAGCGGTAGGACAAATATGTTTGGGAACCTCTGGTGTATATCGATTTTATTTTATATTTCCCTCAGAGAAAGTGCTTTCGAATAGGGCTGGGACAACGCAAATGCTTCGGGTATGGAGGATAAGAAAACTGAGCCCTATTTTTTTGTTACTCATCACCGATAAGGAATGCGGGATATATATCCTTCTATCCCGGATGAGAAGTGCGAAGGAATGCATATGTTGTTGGATCAGCTCCGAGACAGTGAATGTATAAAGGGAAGCTGCATTGGTTGCGTACTAAAACTTCGATAAGAAATTAAAATAAAATAATAAAAACAAAATCGAGGAAAAAAAGGAAATAAAAATATAAAATAGAATAATATGAAGAAAAATGTCTAAAATATAGATAATTTAGAGAGAATTTCCTAAAAAAAAATTTGGAGGAAAGTAGAAAACAATCAAAAAATAAAAGGGAAAAAAAATAAATAAAAAGTGTAACAAAATATAACATTCGACAAATCGAATGCAGATTCTAAGATGGCATATTATCAGGAGCCAGAAGTACAAAAATAAGCCACAAACCTCAGCAAAACCAAGCCAAAAAAAACAGTACTCACATAGCAGTGCGCGTTGCTGACGATAAGTCGAAATCTTTTCTAGCACAATATGTCTAGAACAGTGATAATGTCTGCCTTAGAAGTTCTGTTGGATTTCTCATTTTGCAATGCTATCTTATATTTATGTTTTATATTTCCTCTTCTGTCAAGCATTATTCCAAGGGGGAAATATTTTGTATAGTTTGTCTACTTGCTATCTGAGGTCTTGAAGGATCAGGCCAGAAAGATTAAAAAAAAATCTGCTAGTTGTGTATCTCTAGGATTCTGATTTTTGAAATTATTGATGTTTCGCTTTCGCTGGTGAATTATATCTCAACTAGCAAAAGTTGAGAGATCATTATCAGAATAATTTAGAATAGTGTTTATAGGTTCTCGAAGTCTGAGTTTTCAGTTTGCATAATTTTTTCAACTTCATCGATATCGGTTGATGAGCTTTCGTGTTCAAATGTGTCATAAATTTTTGCTCTATGTATGGAATCATTGTTTTCTGTATTTCTTTTTTTTTAAGAATTTCCCATTATGTTGATTTGCTTCGTTTTGTACTTTTTTTCCCTTTATCTTGTATCACTTCCGTTAAAATATCAGCAAAATTACTGGGAGCTGGTTTTTTTAATATTTCCATACTCATCTTCATGCAACTACCACATATTAGATTAATAGCATGTTAAGTGTCGAAACATATTTCAAAATATTTTTATTATTGTAAAATAATAGTTTACTGTAATATTTCTCGAGAAATAGTAGCAATTTCTTGAGAAGCGATCATTTCGGAAAATGTAAATTTCCTGAGAAGGAATTCTCGACAATACTCATGGAGATGGCTCTCCAGGACGCGGCATCACAAGTTTCTATTTAAAATAATTATTAGCTTTTCAAGGTCCGACTTCCTTTCCAGGCCACCGGGTATCCATTCGTACAGAAAGTGGAACAGGTTAACACTTGTCTAGAAGAAATGCATTTTCGAGAACTGTATTTATGTGTTTCTAAATACAAAAACAATACATTCAGTATTATCAGTTTTACAGAGAAAATGCTAATAATCATGCTTCACACACTGCATGATCACACATCTATGAGCAGCCATTGTTTATTAAAACAAAACAATATTGATATATTGGGGTAGTATAATTCTTGCATTATAAAGAGCGTGCAATTGGAATGGTTTATAAATACTGCAGAATATTTACATAAAATATATAGAGATTTAACTGTGAAATCGAGCTCCGCTAGGTTGAACAAAAGGTTAATAAACCACTACAGCAACGAGGAAAACCACGGAAAATCTCAAAGCCCAAACTATTGGGAACTGCAAACATGAAATAACATCCTTGCGCAGTTGTAAATATTTTCCTTTTGTAACCCTAATGGATTCAAACTTTTCATATTCATTTTTTAAACAGTGTCAACATCGTCTTTCGTTTAGATTTTAAGTTAATTAAATTAATTAATTTTATATCGATGGATTAAGGTGGTCTTAGAGCTATTAGCTAAGAGCTAGGATACTTCCAGTGAAGTTTCACGACATTTATAAGTATAGTCTACAGGAAAGATATCGATTTTGTAACATAATATCTTAAGAGTATCATTGACACCCTCTATGCAATGCATCTAATGAGCTAACACATTTTTCCCTTCGATGTTTAGCTTTGGATGGAACCTTAAAAAGATGCACTTAGTCTACACACAACTTTGTACTCTTGCCAGGTTTTGCTGTGTTTTATACTGTTCAGTGTGATGGCCTGAAAGTAGATTCTGAGCTGATTAGATTTATCCATTACAGCAAAAGTTTCCTTTAGAGACTAAACGAATTACCTAGATGCAGAAGTTCACACTAAAGTTCTGATACATAAAAAACAGCTAACATTCTGCTCTTTGGATTGCAAGAAAAAAACTACCAGTTTGTAATTTCTTCCTTTTACTTTTCTAAAAGCAACAAAACTTCCCTCCACATAACTCGATGTTTCTTCATTTAGAAAACGAAACCTTAAACGATGTCTTTTCCTTATTGCATTAAACAGAGTATAGGTTTTCCTGTGAATATACTGATTCGTTTCCTTAAGGCATTCGAAATTTTGACGTGGATTAGAGATATTCACAAATATTGATTATAGAAGCTCATAGATCTCTAACTCTAAGAAGGAAGAAACGAATTCCTAACGATAAGCGCATTTCTCATTATACATGCAATTAAAGGATTGCAATTGTATTATGAAATCAGCATTCCTGAAGGTTGTTTTCCATATATTTTAACTACATAATGGTGGATGATATATGATACTTAATCAAGATGCCAATTTTTATTTTTCAACATTTGGGCAACGTGTGAAAGAAACTCGCCAATTCTTCAGGATTCGAACAGAGGATCTTCTGGTTAAGCATCAATTCTCCATAATGAGCAACTGACAGCTGAGATCCCATTTCTGAATCAGGAAAATATATTTATTCTCCACATCAGCCCAGTTTTCGAAAACTACACATCTCTTGTGACTGTCACTAAATATGAGTTGTTTTGTTTGACACTCATTTTATGTATTTCCAGTTAAAGCACATATCCTCCGGGAGAACCATATCAGTGCAGGTACTGTTATGCTGTTATTTGCAGATATGAGAAAAAACTGGTAAAAATATTCTACGTGGAGCAAATGGCTTTTTACGGGATAGAACATGCCTCCTTCTTGCTAACACTTGAAGATTACCGTTCATTATAAAGGTTCGAGGGAGAAAAAGTGAAAAAAAAAATCTCCGTTTTATAACCGAGAATTCGAATTGACGCTTCATAACTTCTTACAGAAGCTTTTTATTGGAAATCATTATTGAAAATAAAAATCATTCAAATCTATCAAAATTTTGTTTCTCAAAAACGTTTATTCTATACTAGCTGAACGTACCCGACGCTGCCCGGGTGTCAGTTTCAACCTGTATATTCTTATCGGCGAACCGAAATATAATAGACACGATTACGTATACATTGCTTTATTCAAGTACAGCTAAACTCTTTCGTGCGTCCCTTCTTACTTTGATCTCTTTGATCAGCCTGCTCTTTTAGATGTGGTTGACACCTTATGGGATCGGAGGAATTATTTCACCGAAATCAAACGCTACATGTATAATAGGTATATGCTGAACAGCAGTTATTGGAAGGGAGTTAGAAATTTAATTTAAGCAGATTTTGAACATTTAAAAACTCAAAAATTAAAACGTAAAAAACGCATTTTTGTTAAACAGCAAACTAAATTTAAAGTTATAAGCAAACTGAAAAATTTCCAAGCTACACAATTTCTAAAAAACTTAAATCTAGTTTCAAAAAAGCTAAGTTGGTTACATTGTTTCTCTATACTATATGCAGAAAATCAATCAAATATTACCAAAACGAAGAATATTAAAGGAATTAATTGAGCACATAAGAGCATGTTACTAAGATGAAATATAAAAAATTAATTTTCGAATGAGAAGACTCATATTTGACAACCGATATTTCAAACCTGAGTGATAGTTAAGTTTTTTCAATTTTCTTACAAAATGTACAATTTCCAACTATTCGAAACAGAGATTAAGAATTTCAAAATGAGCTTCTTATTATTGCTATGAGTTGAACATTTCCTTTATTGAAAAAAGGTTTTAGTGAATAAGAAGTACCAAATTTCAGCTAGGTAATTTCGGTTATAGTTAGTGTTTGTTCTTTTCATCTGCGTTATGGTTTACACCCAAGAGCCAGACCATTATGTCCAGCGCGTCTTTATGCAAATCCAAGCAACTGCAGGTAAACGACTACACATGTGAAAGTCATGAATTGGTATAAATAACATCTGATACTGAGCTCTGTTAATTAGTGTTATTCTTGTTCTTCAGATGGGAAAAGCAGCAGTCTTAAGTGAGTTTGTCAAAGGCCAAATTGTAATGGTCAGATGACTGGATCAGAGCATTTCAGAGACGGCAAGGCTTGTAGGATGCTCACAGTCAGCCGTGGTTAGTACCTTCATAAAGTGGTCCGAGGAGAGAAAAACCACGAACCGCCGGCAAGGTATGGGCCGACTACAGCTCATCGATGTTAGAGGCGAGCGAAGGCTAACCCGTATAGTACAAGCCAAGAGAAAGGATACTGTGGCGCAACTCGAACGCAATTTGAATACTGGTGACTGGAGCAATGTGTCACAACACACAGTACATTTGAAACCTGCTGAAAATGGCGCTACGTAGTCGCAGGCCACACCGAGTGCCGATCCTAACCTCGATTCACCGTCGAAAGCGCCTACAATGGATATGTGAACATCAAAACTGGACCTTGAATGATTGGAAGAAGGTCGTCTGGTCCGATGAATTCCGTTTCCTGTTGCAACATGTGGACGGTCGGGTATGTGTGCGTCGTTTACCTGGGGAAATGTTGGCA
Organism: Ryuthela nishihirai; assembly: GCA_038380435.1. Taxonomy (NCBI): domain Eukaryota; kingdom Metazoa; phylum Arthropoda; class Arachnida; order Araneae; family Heptathelidae; genus Ryuthela; species Ryuthela nishihirai. Next base: position 14,231,186 of record JAWZYU010000019.1, on the reverse strand, counting down.
GCAGGATACACCGTGGTATGAAAATAAGCCGTTGGAGGAATAATGGTTTGAGCAATGTTCTGCTGGGAGACCATGTGTCCAGTCATTCATGTTCAGGAAACTATGACGTCTACCACCTACCTAAACATCACACATTACGGAAAAATGAACATATACATGTTTACTACAGTAATTAATAATAATGTTTACTACATTGCATAGTCTTAAGTTATGCAATTGCGTTGTTTGTAAATCACACTAAAGAAAAATTGTTTTTAGTGCTTCACATACATATATTTCTTTTCTGTATCATTTTCTGAAAACACTATTGCTATACATTAAGGAAATATTCTGTGGCACTCTTTGATAACTCGAATTTTATTTTTATTGGGTCTGAACTGCATCGGTTTTATTGGATTAACTTCGATTCCCTAAGATATGTGATATATGTAGTAGCCTCATGATATAGTGTCATTTTCACTTCGCAGAAATTAAAGGAACATCTCTAACACATCGGCTTTTGAGAAACAAGAAATTTATTTTGTTCCACTTCCTTAAATTAGGGGTTCTCAACGTGGGTTACGCGGTAAAAGTTTTGGGGTACGCTGTGAGAGCTCAAATGTCGCTAGCTATACACAGTCGTATCAGAATAATATGATCACCTACAATAGATAATACCTAGTATTATCTATTGTAGGTGATCATAGTAGGTGGTCATATTATTATGATAGGTAGTGTATGTTATATATATATATGTTTTATTGTATTCCCATTGTTATAATATAACTATAGTTTTATCTATATATACAAGCCAGTTGCATGCACATTCCAGGGATACGTGAAGCATAAAAGGTTGAGAACCACTGCCTTAGGTGATTCCAACGTGATTATAAATCATCTCATTTCTCTCTGACGTAATTAGTTTGTAATTAATTGTAATTAGCTCACGTCCATATTTGGCATTTAAGAAATTGCTGATGATTACAACCAAAGTAAGAATTCTTCTAACCAAATGACAGGGCAATTTAAGAATTGCAGATCTCAGGATAATGATCATTTTTCCTGCTCTTTAATAATTTCTCATCCTTAATGCCGTAACTAATTTCTTTCAAAACAGATTCTCTGCAAAGAGCGTTGTGTAAAAACGAAAGAATTCTGATTCAAAATAGAATATAGAGCTCTACAAATTTAGCTTCGCAACCAAATGCATAAGATAAATTATTCATTCTCCTCTGCTGCTAATTATGGAAAGAATACTTAACAGAGCTGCTCAGAATAAAACGATGAATGAAAATGCAACTTACTATTGTTTTTCTGGAATTACTTTTTATGTTACTCTTGGTACTTCAAACACTTCAACCTATAATAAAACGTATTTTACGTAGAAAATATATACAAAAACAGACAACCAAAAACAATTAAAACAATGTAGCTCTTGAAAGTAAATTATCAGTATTATTCTCGTATATAAGACTATCCATATCTATTCCATGCAGAGGAGTATAATACTGATATTTTCCAGTATGGAAAGTCACTCGAAAATATTTTTTAAATAATACTTCATTGTTTAAGGACTTGATTATTTAAGGCAGTGGTTCTTAACCTTTCATGCTTAGCGTACCCCGTGGAAATGTGTATGTAACTGGTGTACCCTTTGTATAGATAGATAAAACTGTAGTTGTAGTATAACAATGATAATTTTTACTTTGTTACTAGATCTAGGGACTTTTGAGCTCTCACGGCGAACCTGAAAAATTTTTACCGCGTACCCCACGTTGAGAACGACTAATTTAATGACCTGTTTTGTGAACCTGACTATATAGGGACCTGGTCTATAATTAACTATTGTATTTGTGCCTTCATTTTATTGACTATTTAGCAATGTTTCTATTCATATTTCTTGTCAGTTTGCCGGTTTCTGTATATGTCAAAACAGTTGTTCCACTGTATCTTTTTTTATTATCATCGAACGCGATGGAAAAACTTAATTATTGTACAGGGTGATTCAAAACTCATGGGCCAAACTTTAAGGGGTGATAGAACACACCTAAACAAGCACTTTTCGTCATACAATGCATGGTCGGAACTCAAGCGGTGAAGCGCTAGGGGTTAGCAGTTACTGTGTCAGGAAATGGAGAAACACAAGAATGACAGAAGAGGTTTGAAACAATTGCAGAAATTACAGAACAGAAAGTACAGAATTTTATTGAACAAATTACAGAAACTGCTCAAAAGAGCGACCGCCAACATTAATGCAGGCTTCACACCTTCGACGTAGTGATCGGCGTACATAGGCGAAAACACCAGGCATTTCTCGTACAGCGGCAGCAGCAATAGAAATCCTGGCAACAAGGTCGTCATTGGAATCGATGGGGCTATCGTAAATGAGGCTTTTCATACGGCCCCATAGAAAAAGGTCCAGACATGAGACATCGGGTGAACGTGGTGGCCAAGCAATGGGACCACCCCGAGCAATCCATCGTCCTGGAAATGTTGCATCCAAGGCGTTCCACACATCCAAGCTGAAATGGGGTGACGCTCCGTCGTGTTGGAACAACATACGTGTTTGAATGTTTGCTGGAACAGGGTTCAGTAATTCTGGGAAGACTTCTTGTAAAAATACGAGGTACGTTCTCCCTTTCAGTCGGGCTGGCAGAAGGTATGGGACAATCAAATGGTCATGGAGATTTACAGCCCAAATATTTATGGAGAAATGCCGCTGGTACGAATGTGGACGTATGGCGTGCGGATTACTGGTGGCCCACACATGTGAATTGTTGGTATTAAAAAGGCCCTCACATGTAAAGGTGCATTCGTCAGTGAATAGGACATGTGCATCAAAGTTCAGTTGCGCTACAGTCTGCTGCAGGAACCACTGTGCAAAATCCACACGAGGCCGATAATCTACAGGTGTCAAGGCGTGCACCCTCTGTGCATGGTAGGGCTGTAATCGTTCGTTTCGTAGAACTCGCCACACCATCGATTGGGGCACGCTTACGGCATGGGAAATTGCTCGCATGCTATATTCGGGACGTTCTCCAACCCTACGCAGAATTTCCTCTGTGACACGTGGCGTCCTCACACTCTTTGCACGCCCTGTATCCTGCAAGCGGCTGACAAAGGAGCCCGTTTCGCACAGATAGCGGTGCAATCGCTGAAAGGTTTTACGATCAGGCACGTGTCTGGTTGGAAAGCGCTCCCGGTACAGTCTTTGGGCTTCCCTCGCATTCCCGTCCGCAGCTCCGTACGTGAAATGCATGTCTCTTCTGATTCGTGAAACAATCCATCTGTTCTGTAACCCACGGTAGAAATGACGATGAGTGCGAAAACCAGCGCTTATAAGTGTTCACTGGAAAGCGACCTCTAGCGCTTCAGCGCTTGAGTTCCGACCATGCATTGTATGACGAAAAGTGCTTTTTTAGGTGTGTTCTATTACCCCTTAAAGTTTAGCCCAAGAGTTTTGAATCACCATGTATGTCAAAACTAGAGAATACTTACGCTAATTGAAGTTAGTGTAATTGTTCGAAATTAGCGTCACACTGACGTAACATGACCTTTCACATGTTATGTCAACGGGGCGCTAATTGCAAAGCTCTATAACTTCTAAAATCAGTGTTTTGTGAGAAAATGTGGTTTAGGATAATTTAAAGGTCTGAATCAAATTTAACTAAATATCGATTGTTAACAATATTCTCACAGTATTTAAGCAGGTACTGAAGTTTAAACTTTTCAGATGTCTAGCGCTGCTATTGTTATATGTTCAAACATTCAAATTTCCATAACTCTTTAAATACTGAAAGAATATTGTTGAAAAAAAATCGATATTTAGATAGAAATGATTTAAAACTTTAATTTAGCTTTATCACATTTCCGTATAAAATATTTATTTTAAATGTTATAGGATCTTCGAAATTAGAATCCCATTGGCATAGTATGGATTGGTCATATTTCAATTATCACTCAGCGTATAGTTGTAGTAAAAAAATATCAAATAAAAATAATAAAAAATTAAAAACAGAAGAAAAAAATTAATGTTATTTACTTCTCAACAGCCAAAGTTAATTCAAAGAAAGTTAAAAATGCAAAGACTCTAAACTCCATTCAGCCTAAAGTTTCCAGAAGACACCGGATTCACCTTCCCATCAAAGGCCACCAACACCATTCTAACATTCCAAGTATAGTAGCTGTCTACCACAGACTAATTAGCAATATTTATAAAATACAATATTATGAAATCAGCCATTGCAGCTGAAATCAATCAAGACATAGAGAGCAGCCCAAGTCATCTGAGATAAAACAATCAGCATAGAGAACTCCAAAAGAGCAAAAAAAAAAAATTACCACGAAAAACAAAACTAAAATCAAATAAAAATAAATGCTGGAAATAAATATATATATATAAAACGATAAAGCCATAGAAAATACGAAATCAAAAGGAAACGAACAAAAGTAAATTATACTAACAAAAGTAGAAAATTAATTTACAAAAGGAAAGACAAAATGCAATAATGAATCAATAATTACGCCTCACAGAAAATTAAACAGAAAAATATCACGAAGATATGATTAACACAAAGTCCAATCACAAAAACATGAAACATAAGCAACAAGAAGAAAAGTAATATAAACGAAAACGAAACATGAAGCAACACGAAGAAAACTAACATAAAGATAAAACATGAAAAAGAGTGAAAAACGCAGAAAATGAGCCTCCCTCTCGACCTTAACTCTTTCCTGAGATTTTCTAACTATCGGAAACTAACTATCGATCTCTTAACTATGCTTTGAATACTGCACGAGATAGGTCATATCAAACTGTAATCGGCACGGAGTATGTCTACAAAAGAAAAGTTTAGTTGTGGTAAATACTACAGTTTTAAATTTCAGACATTATGTGTGTGCTGTTTTTCTGTTGAGGTCCCGCCATCCTCACAGACCTTCTACTATGGCGTATTACACTGACAGGCTCCTGTCTGACCTCTGTGACAAGCAGCTGCTTTAAAGGGTATTTATTTATTTATATTTTTTTTTATTACTACTCTTCTACAAAGCTCTGAATTTAGCTTATGAGAATAGTAGAGAAAAAAAAGGAAGTAAAAGGTGTCTTGATCGTCTGTAAAACAATTGATATCTTATTCTGCCAAATTTCGAACTCAGCTTCTTTTCTGTCACCACTTCTCCCAGATCACCCCTCTCCCCTCCCAATGATTCCCCAGTGACAAACCAGAACCATAGAACCGGAAGACACCTTATCGAGGAGTACGTTCTTAGAGTTGCCTCTCAATATTACAAAAATCCTCAAACTTTTAATAAAATGCTAGTCGAAAAATTTTCCGTTTCCAACACATTTCGGGCGAACAAATTGCCATCGAACAAATTTTCGTGTCAAACAAATTTTCGTTTCGAACATATTTCCGTCGAACAAAATTCTGTTGAACAAAATTTCGACGAACAAATGTGTCGAACAAATTAAACCAAACTTAAATGTAAAAATATAAAAAAGAATTTTTCTTCTATATCTTCGGAACAATAATGGTGAAAGTAACAAGCAGTGCTTCAAATGAAAGCTCCTGAGGCCGGGAGTGTCATAAGCCCCTAAACAACCGATACCACGCAATTTCTTCCCTATAAAAATAGGAAATATGCAAAACTATTGTTCCACTATATCTTCGGAACGCGAATGCAGAAAGCAATAAATTGTATATCATATGAAAGCTTGTGGGTAACAAAAATATATTCCCTTGCTTTCTCCCCCCCATAAAATAAGGAAATATGAAAATCGTTCTACTTTATCTTCCGAATGCGAGGGTCAACAACTGCGAGTTAGGTGTCATACATATATCGCCAGTCGTAAGATAGTTCGGATTTTGTCCCCACCATTATCCCCCCTACCCTTATCAGGGGGGAATAGCGGATTTTCGCAGGATTTAACGAGTTATATCTCAAATTAAACTTGTGACATCTCCAATGTCATGGTCTACTTCATGACTACTAACTGCAGCTCCAAAAGATAGTAAAATTGTGATCGATGTTTACAAATCATATTTGAAATGAAAGTTTCTGAATGTAGGTGTTTTTAGTGACAAATAAAATTTTAAAAAATACATATCTTCCAATAATGTGCCCTAAAAGGTAGATAATAAAGCTAAAGCATATCAATGATGCAATCAATCACTGGGTTCACTATTCAGTCACTATTTACTTCAAAGGAAGACAGGGCGCAAATTTACCTACTCCACAAGATTTTTTGAATTGAAAACGAACTCAGTGACTGATTGTACCATCAATATGCATTACTTTTATTTTCTGCTTTTTAGGGCGCATATGAGAAGACAGCTGTCTTCTCATATGCGCAGACATATTTCTCATGTGTCTTTCTCATATGCGCTTCTCATATGTGTCTTTCACATCCAGTTGTCAAAACTTCTCTACTCTTTTGTGGATTTAATTGTACGTTTTTGATGAGAAAGTGCTTTTTTCATGGTCAATATGTGATGCCACCAAACATGCCACCACTATTTGCTAAATATATAGCAATGTTTAATATTTATATAGCATATTTTAATGGAGGTCACAACACTGTCTCCCAGAGTACATTCATTGTAATACGACATAGGTATCACTTATTTTCTCATGAGACAGCTATTCCTGTATGTATACAGAGGGGCATGATCTTCAAGATGTCTTTGCACCACACATCACGGAACCTGTGACGGATCCCATGAGGACTTATACTCATGAAAGAGACCCCTCCAAGAATTATTCCATTCTCTACCAAATGGCTTCTTTGATCTCCGTATCTCACTCCAGAAGATTTCTCGGTCTTCATTGTCAGGGAGATAATAACATCAGAGTTGCGCATCGCTATAGCGATGTCCTTCATTCAACGTATACGGTGTATGCTATAAACTTAAAGAAAAAGCATAGGACATATTTAAATTTAATGTCACAACAAGTGCTCTTTTTATGGTCAATATGTGATGCCATCAAACATGCCACCACTGTTTGCTAAATATATAGTACTGTTAATAGACCATTGGAACAATGATGCTTGTGACATTTGACTGCGTGTTTCTGATGACATATCTGTGGAAAATCAGTTCTTTCTGTCTTATCGTTACTGAATTTCACTGACAATGACAAAATTTATTTATAACTGCCTTGTACTTTGGTTTACTATAAGAAGGGCTAGTTTGAACTCTACATGCATTTATGAGTACTTCATTGTTGTGTTTCATTTTAAACTCAAGCTGTTTTAACTTCAAATATAAGGAACCAAATTTTTCTAGCAAAAATTATGAGCAGAGCAGAAGCTTAAAAGTAATTTCTTAAATGAAGAACTCTTCAAACCTTGACACAAAATTATGGGAAAAAAGAGAAAAAAACAAGAACAGTTTTTTTAAAATAACTACCACTAGAGGAATAACTTACTACGAAAATCCGTAACGACCAAACTAAACGAAACTACTGGTCACCAATATTAACGACTGCCAAACAAATAAATAAATAAAAACTAAAGGATATTAATGGGAAAATCCTTTACACAAATGTCAACTGACCGCCACTTAGTGAACTAATTTACTTCATTCTATGATCTTCTCCTAACATTGGTTACGATAAATCTGTAAAACTCAGTTGAAATTCTTATCATCTCCACAATGAATAATAGTTGTATCCGAACGAACGCAAGGATGGGCGGGGGCACACAGCTCATACGTGTTTCTTCTACGGCGTGCTGACTTCACCGCATTCACTAACTTAAATACTACGCAAAATTTTAGGACTATTTTATTTCTGTTTGGACAGATTTGTATCACATGTAATTCCTCATATACTTGGTAAGGGGATGCCGTTTAGAACCGCGATGCCTTTGCCGACGTGGAGGATCTGGCAATGGTGGGTGGCTCTGGAATCGCATTGCCGCGGATTTCTTGTTTAAAATTTTTGTAGAAAGATGTCATCAATGGAAAACTATCGGGTGAAAAATTCGTTTTTGTCAGCCTATAATAATTTAAAATTTTTTTGAAATCACAAAAGCCATGATGGGCTTTCATATGCTGCTCCTATCAATATTGTTATGACAGATGAACGTGCTGCAATGAATTTATGATAAACGTGTAATGAATGCTTGCGTATGCTTCTGCGTGAGAATTACGTAACCAACGAATTGGAACGAAGAACTTATCTGAAAAAATAATAAAGATAGAATTGTTATGTTGGAGTTGTTGACATGTGAAAGGAGGCATAATTAGTTTCAGTCTATACACGATAAGTGGTTAAAAAGAAGAAGTATTTTATGTGGTGAGTGCACGGGAGGTTAAACAGTTTATTAGTGTAAATCGTATTAATGAATTGATGAGGAAAATAAGAATGGTTTACGCCTGAAGTGAAAGTTATACAAGGGATATTGACCGCAAAAATAAAGAAGTAAACGTTAGTCGAATAGACGGAACTGATCTTAACTTTTCTCTAGGAAGAGATTATTACTTGATGTACGATAATATTTAGTTTGTTTATAAGAATTGTTAAGGTTAATCTCGATAGATTGCGTATTTGTTTGCAAACATGATTGTTCTGTTCATCGAATGATATTTTATTTGCTTTGTGATTTGGGTGTGAATAGAAATAAGATAATGGATTCTTCTGAACGTTTATATTGATATAGATTTTCGTGCCGGTTGACTTACTTTGTATAAATACTTTTAACCATGCTTTTGTAATAAATTGTACTGTTTTGCAATTATCATTGATATATTTTTACTTGAACTCAAGCTCAGTTTTCATCCATTTAATTTATAACAATATATTTGAGAGCATTGTCACTTGATAGACAGTGCCTTGCTAAAGTTTCCTTTTGTAACATCAATATTTTTTTAAATAGTTTTTGCACTGTGTATAGTGGTGCACGATGAGTCGATGGTTGCGAATCTTTGATTCATCGGACTTTAATTGCATAGGAAATTCATGTTTTATTTATCATTAAAGAAATGAGCGTTACAAATGATAATAAGCAGAGCTCACGCACATTTTTGAATGGCCTGGTGCGTCTTGCCGTCGGGAGGCCTCCTTGTTGTAACCGGGATCTCTACATAAGCGTATCCTAGCATAAAACGTTAGAAATTAAATCGGCATAAACGTACAAAATTTTTATTTATGCATAAAATAGGGAGATTTTCGAAAGTGAAGAAAGATAATATCAATAACAACATACAGACAAGCCCATGTAAAACTCTCACTTCTACTATTTCTTTTATTCCTTGAGCTGGAGTTTCTAATGTTATTATCATTGTTGTAGCTATGGAAAAGTTCACTGCAGTAATGTTGCTTTCCCTGAAGAAGACATAAACATTTTGAAGTTATGATTAAAAGTTACTTTTCAGCTTATTTTCGAAACACGAGCTATTGTTTTCACTTTATTTTACGTCCGTCTGTCTGTAGACACTCAAAGGTTTTATTTTTAGAGGGAAATGGAATTTCTTTTCGGTTTGGATAGGTATCTGTCACGAAATTTCGTTGTTCAAGTTATATGATTATGCTTTTCGAGGGATTGTTTACAAATGGTTTCAAAATTACTTATCCAACAGAAAGCAAGTTGTTTCTTATAATTATAATGTATCCGAGACTTACAGCCTTAAAAGCGGTGTAACCTCAAGACTCTAATCTAGGACCACTACTCTTCTCCTATTTGTTAACGATATTATTATTATTTCAAATAGCTCTTCTCCAATATTTTTTGCAGACGATACTAGTATATTTTACCATAGGTAAAACCACTGATAACGTAATTGATATCGTTAATAACTATTTAAAAATTTATGCAAAACAGTTTAGAGCTAATAAACTCCAGTTAAATTTGGCAACACTAAATATATTTTATTCTGTCCAACCGTAAAATCTGCAAATCTTTACCTACAAGAAATATGCATTGATGGAAATACAATAGAAAGAGTTAACAAAATTAAATTCTTAAGAGTATAGCTTACTGATAACTTAAAATGGAATGAACATGTTATTACATTAGGAAAACAATTTCGTGGAATATTAGTCTTATTAGACGCTATAGATTCGTGTTTCCTTTTCGAATTAAATTTCAATTGTATAACTCCATTTTTTAACCTCATCTATTTTATTGCATTTTAATATGGGGTAACACAAATCATCAGAATATTAATAAACTACTACATCTTCAAAAAAAATTCGTCAGAACTCTGTATAATCTAATCTTTAATAAACATACTAAGGAATTTTTTGAAAAAGTCAAAATTCTACAGCTTCCGGATCTAAACAAATCAAACATAGCACTCTTTTTGTTCTGTTCTATTAGATTAAAAATTACGATATCAATTTCCAAAGAAGTATTATCATTTTCCAAATCGACAGCAACTTGACCTAAAATTACCATTATGCAGAACACATTATGGACAAGCATCACTAACCTTTCAGGGTGCGAAAGTTTGGAAAAAATTACCTAATAATTTAAAAGAAGCTGAAAAGTGTTCTTCATTCAAACGTAGTTTGTTAATTACTTTAACTCATTAATATTTTTAATGTTAAAGCGCTTAAGATACTGGTGTGTCATACACTAAATATTTGCCACAAGTTTATGATTTAATGTAATTTAATTAAGGTGACAGTTTTGTCAAATTCTGTATTGAAATTTTTAACTGAGTGTCACATATCTGTTTTATGTGAATTGCATTATATTAACTAGCATAACATCTTTGTACACCTAATTCTGTTTTTACACGGTTTAGAAAAAAAATCGAATTCTCTTTTTGCACGATTTATTTTGATCTAACACTGTTCAAACGGCGCCTTTTTAAAAATCTCCACTTGAATTTAATTCTGAAATAATATTCTTATTTGAGGAAAAATTCCTCGAATTTACATTTATAACAAAGATGCCGCTTTTACGACCACATTTTTCAAAGTAGTTTTAACTTTGAAAATGTACTTATAGATGCACATTTTGTGACTAAAATCCCCAAAATAAAAACTACACTAACATAACTACACAACAAGTTTTTCTCTATTTTATTCTCTATTTTATGGAAAAATTGTACAAAAACCTACTTCATTCGGAATAAAGTGGCAACATTGAGTTTCGGGAATTCCTCTCAATTTTATCTTCAATACATACGTTAGTCTTGGTCTCTCATTTCGTGTTTAAAGTTAGAAGTGTTTAGATGTTTAATAGAAGAAATCGAAGACATTTTTGTTTCGTTTTTTGAAGTTTTCTGAGTGTAATGTAAATTTATTAAATTTTTCTGAGAGGTAATTTGCAATTTTTCATCACCTGATTTATTAACTACAATTCAAATATATTTCGTAAACCTTACCACGATGTCGGATAATTCAACTATAGAAAAGCAGAAAAGGAAAGCTATCTCTTTGGATATTAAGATCCAAATTTTAGATCGTCTTGCAACTGGAGAAGGTCAACATCGATAGGTAAATATTTTGATTTGAACGAAGCTACCGTAAGAACCATCAAAAAAAATGAAGATGCTATTAGAAAGTTTGTGCTTTCTGGAACAATATTGAGCGCTAAGTCGTCATCATACACGAAAGATGTTGTAAACGTGAAGATGTAAAAGTCACTAGTAATGTGGATAGAAGATAACTAGCAAAAAAGAATACCTCTAGATGGAAATACCATCAAACAGATGGTATTACGAATATATAAGCAGATACAAGAAATGGAACCCACCACATCAGCTCAGTTAAACAAAAACTGTGAATTTTCTGCAAGTACAAGTTGGCTTACAGGATTTATTCAAAGACAGGCGTTTCACAATGTAAAGATAAAAGGTGAAGTTGCATTTGCAGTTGAGCTGGCTGCTAAAGAATTTTGTCCAAAATGGGCCCAAATCATTGAAGATGGTGGTTACAAGTTTGTAATGCAGATGAAATTGGTCTTTTTTCGAAGAAAAAAATAAACGCCGAGAAGAACCTACGTAGCAAAATGACAAAAAAATATTGGTGGCTTTAAAGCAGCTAAGGATCGTATGACCTTTATATTTTGCAGTAACGCTTCGGGAGATCTTATGTTAAAATTGCTGCTTATCAATTGATCCCTGACGATGATGACGGTCATTGAAAGGTGTAGATATGAATAAATTGCCAGTGTATTGGATGGCAAACAAAAAAGCCTGGGCTACAAACGAAATTTTTAATGAATGGTTTCATAAACATTTTGTTCTAGAAGTTAACGCTATTTGAAGGGGGAAAAATCTCGAATTTAAAGTTCTATTGATTATAGACAAAATCCTGTTTTGGAACACCCAAATGTGCAATTTTGTTTTCTGTCGCCTAATACGACATCCTTAATACGACCACTAGACCAGGATATAATTTTCACATTTAAAACACTACGTAAGACGAACATTCCAATACATTTTGAATAAACTAGATAAGGATAAAACACTAACAGTTATATTGAAGTGTGGAAGAAATCTTCTATTTCAGATTGTATTAGACATGCTGGATTGACGTTATCAGAATTAAAACCATCAACTTTAAACGCATGCTGGAAAGCTATTTGGCCAGAATGTGTAAAAAGCAAAGATCCTGTACCCCAAATACAACTCAATATCCTAATATCATCACTTTAGCACATGCAGTTGGTGGAGAAGGATTCGATGATTTATCGTTTGCAGATACTGATGAATTGCTGGTTGACAAAGCTCTTAGCGAAGATGAAATAATAGAAGTTGTCCTTGAGACTTATGAAAAAGAAAAAAAGTTATGGTGATGAAGAGGTTCCACTCACTGCAGGTTTAATTAAAGAAGAGCTTCAAATGGCTAATAAATTGGAAAGTCATCTTCTTAAACATGATCCCATTGTCGAACGAGCTGAGAATGAGCAGTTTAAACGTGTACTGAAGTCATGTTTCAAGTTATTTATCAAAAATTATTCAAAGATGTAGTCAAAGTAGGATCTCAACGATTGATTACAGAGTTCGTGGTCAAACTAATCAAACTTCAGAATCACTGGAAACAAGTGATAATTTGTCGTCGTGCACAGGGTATGTCTTCTCATTTTTTCTCAATTATTAAAAAAAAACATTAAATTGTGATTTAGCTCAAAATTGACTCTGCTATTTCGAGCACGAGCAGTGGCTTAAAGTCCCATCCTACTTAGGGAGCATTTTAGAGAATTTTATATCAATTCACTAAGAATGACAATGCGCTAAAATAGTATGCAATGCATTTGGAAAAGTAAATTTTCACATATAAATAACTTCGATTAATATGAAGCTGATTAATATTAAGCACTGGTGAATAAAAATTCACTGAACTTATTAATTTGAAATGTTATTTTGTTGTAATTAGAAAGCAATTAAGCATATTTAATAATTTAAATAGGGAATCAAGGAAGATATCGCTATTGATCGACGTTAAATTCAAAGTAATATCTTCCTTAATATATTTACAAATACGTCCAAAAAAATCTCTTCAATCTAATAAAATGAGGAATGTTTTACATTCCTGGACTGCTTGCTGTTTTTAAGTTGCTATCAGTAGTCCGTTTCTCCTTTGTTGATAACATCGATGATTTAGCAAGATTAAATTTCATTGTATTATGTGCTGTAAATCAATGCTTCCCAATTGTCTGATCTGGAGGACAAGTATTTTTTCTCCATTGAGCCAGAAACCATTGTAAGGCTGCCAACTTAGGAAGTATTTAAAATTTTGAAGAAAAATTGTATATTTTTTATGGAAAATATTAAATCAATTAATCAAAATATTACATTTCGTTAAGAAAGATAAGCAAAAGGAATAGCATATCAATGTTTTGCTTCTGAAAATATATTTCTTTCTTTCCTGGCAACTAGCTGCAGACCACCACTTTGAGAAGCACTGGTATAAAGGACAGTTTGATACAAGTGTCCCTTCAAGCGCAGGGACCCTTTAATCGCGAGGTTTGGATCGTCTGCTCCACTTGCACCACCTTCAGCCGTCCATGTCAATCAGTCGAAACAACAAAAAGTGTAATAGTTACATTTTCATACATATTAGATTTGGTTTGGTTTGTTTTACCTCTGAGCGGCACTTTTGTGCACACCATGGGCTAAATGGCCAGGTCACATGGACCCCGAAGGCTCAGAGAAGGTTGGGGAGAGGAGCCACTGGAACAGCTGTTGGGATACAGATGGTTACCTCCCGTCAAGGCCATCCAGCGTGTTCTTTAACGTGCACAGGGTATGGCTCTCCCGCACACGGGGCCACGGCTTAACGCCCCATCCGACGGACGGTGGCCTTTCCAAGCCCATCGGTGTCCCCTACTGACCGTGGGCAGAGCGGGGAAATTTGCGGAGATAAATCTCAACGCTGACCCAGCTGGGACTCGAACCTGGGAACTACAGATTAGGAGCCTGGCGCGCTACCTACTGAGCCATCCCCTCCCCATACATATTAGAAAGGAAAAGGAAAAGAAAGGACGGCAATAAAATAAACGGGAAAGTTTTAAAAACATTCATGTTATGCTAATGAAATTTTAGAAAGTGAATCACATTTCTTTGACTTTAATATTCTGCGACGTTTGCTATCTTCATTTTTATATACAGTATCTTCTGAACTGTATACGTATTTGGCCAATGCCCAATAATATCGTAACAAATTTTGGACCATGTCATAATACTGGATATGTTTTTCCTTACTGGAGGAAATGGTTGGGTATGCTCGTGGGTTTCTTACTTTACTTATGCTGGAGATTCCTGCATTGCAAAGATCTGCTTTGCAGAGAACATTAGTTACTTAAAATGTTATGACTAATAAACACAACCTGTTTCATTTTTATACTTTTTTTTTTGCTTTAGGTGTATTTGAGGTCTGTAAATGGTAGCTAGGTAGTCACTGGAAGGAGAGCTATGCACCAATCCCCTGTGATGATGCATAGAACCGGCCAGGCCTAGCACCTAATGTCCGACCCCGCCTTCTCGTGGTGCGGACCGTTAGTAACTTTCAAAAGAGATACTCTCTTGTGGAAGTGAACGGAAGGGGAGGGCTGCCAGATTAGTGTGGCCTACTGATCTGGACAACTATGGCTACTTTTCTTTTTTTTCTACCCTGCTGAGGAGTGGTCAACCACACAGGGTCCTGGTGCTGACCATATAAACCTACTAGACTGGACAGATATATGGCTCTGAGCTTGATTATGGATCCTGATTTTGCTGCACTGGTGGGCTTCTGTGGAGGGAAAATCTTCCGCTGTGTTTTCTGTTTGTTTGTGGGTTGACACCCCAAGTGAATAGATTCACAGGATATGTTTATCAGCTGGTGGATAATCCTGAGCAGAAGTCATCGCAGGCACCTGAACTCTTTGCTTCTATTGGCATCGTCAAATTCTACATTGGAGGAAGTCTTCCAGTGTAGATGGCTTCAGCCTTTAGTAGTGGGGGAACGGGTCTTTGCCCCATGTCTGCGATTAGGGGGCTGTTTGATATTGTCGGCATTCCCTCTCTCAATAAACATAGTTTCTTTAAACATCCCACTAACCATTTTCTCTCCATAGGTAGTTGGAATGTGAGGACTCTGCACAGAGCTTTTTCTCTTGATGTCCTCACACAAGACTTCCACCGTTATAATTTAGATATTCTCGGCTTGCAAGAGACCAGATGGACAGATAAAGGTCAGATTCTTAAAAATAATCTTATATTTCTCTTTTCAGGGAGGAACGACAATAAGCATCACCAAGGCGTGGGTCTGCTTCTCAGCAGACACGCTAGCGATGCTCTTCTAGGATATGAGTGCATTAATGAAAGGTTTATTACAGCAAAATTTCAGACAAGCTTTAAAGACTTGAATGTTATCTGCTGTTATGCCCCCACTGAGGATGCTGATGAGGATGAGAAGGATAGGTTTTATGAACAACTTTAGGATATTTTGAATTCTGTCAGGAAATGAGATATTACCCTTGTTCTTGGTGACTTCAATGCCAAAGTTGGTACTCACTCTGACCTTTGGGGAGGAGTAATAGGCCCTTTTGGTATTGGTAGCTGCAATGGCAATGGGCAACGTCTCCTACAGGTAAGTAAACTCAATGGATTCAGAATAACTAACACTTATTACAAACACCGCGACATACATAAGTACACATGGGTTTCACCTGATGGGCTTCATAAGAATATGATTGATTACATATTAATTAACAGCAAATGGTCTAGTTCTGTTAGGAATACCAGGGCATATAAGGGAGCTGAAATTGGATCTGACCATTACCTTGTTAAAAGTGTGTTGCAACTTAAACTTAAAAAGTGTTGTGCTAGGGTTAAAAAATTTACTTTTAATACTGAAGCTCTGAAAGATCCAGTTATAGCCAAAGCTTACCATGATAGGTTACTTAGTCATTATGACAGTCATGGTTTGCTTACTACTGAAGTTGAGGAAGAATGGGATCATTTTAAACAGGCTTTTTTGGATACTAACAGTACTCTTTTAGGAAAAAAGGAGCAGAAGAGGCAAAATTATCTGAGTGATAAGGCACTTGAGCTTATTTCGGAAAGAAAGAACTGCAGGAATGCCCTTAATCAATACCCTACTAGTCCTAATAGAAAGCATTACAGAGACCTTAATAAACTTGTAAAGGATCAGTTAGCTGCTGATAAGAATCTTTGGCTTGATGGTTTGGCTGACAAAGCCGAGGAAGCAGTTAGGCAGCACAACAGCAGAGAGCTGTACCAGATAATTAATGTTTTATGTGGTAGAAAACGGACAGGCATGCAAGGATTGAAGGATAAACAAGGTAAGGTTATAGAAGGGGAGGATTCTGTCATGGCTAGGTGGGCTGAGCATTTCAGTGATGTTCTAAACAATGTAGTTAGTTCTACTCCCATTGTTTGCAATGATGATAGATGCATTGGTGGCTTTAATGTTGGCCCTCTAACACAATCTGAAGTTATTTTGGCTGTTTCTAAACTTAAACTTCATAAATCCCCAGGGGTAGATGAAATTACTACGGAAATGCTTAGAGCTGGGAATGTTTCGGTTACCACTTGGATGACTGAAATTCTGAATATCTTTTATGATAAAGGCATGGTTCCTAAGGATTTTACCAGAGCTATTGTTATCCCTATTTTCAAAAAAGCTGATCGCAGTTCTTGTGATAACTATAGGGGTATCAGCCTACTCTCTGTTCCAGGTAAAGTTCTTTCCATGATTGTGCTTAATAGAATTAAGAATCTGGTTGACAGTCAATTGCGTGATGAGCAATGTGGATTCAGAAGTGGTAGGGGATGTGTGGATCAGATATTTTCACTTAGGCAGATTCTTGAGAAATGTTTAGAGTTTCAGAAACCTTTGGTTGCTAGCTTTGTTGATTTCAAAAAGGCTTTCGAATCTGTTGATCGTCATAATTTCTGGTTGATTGTGAAATCATATGGTATACCAGACAAGTTAGTTACCATAATGAAAGCTCTCTATAATAACACTGAGTCATGTGTGAGAGTTGGTAAGGCTTGTAGCAATTGGTTTAGCATTACTTCTGGTGTTCGACAAGGGTGCATTTTGTCTCCTTTTCTCTTTAGTTTGATTATTGATTATGTTATGCGAAATTCACTTCAAGGGAAAGATTTTGACCTTAAATGGGCTGGAGATACGAAAATTTCTGATTTAGATTATGCTGATGATTTAGCCCTTTTGGCAAATGATGTTGATGAGATGAACTCTTTCATACGAGCTGTTGATGAGACTGGTAGCAGAGTAGGTTTGGTTATAAACAGAGAGAAAACTAAAGTGATGAAAATTGGTCAGGCAGGCTGTGATTCAATTAATCTGAATGGTGCAGTCTTGAGCAGGTGTCACAGTTTAATTATCTTGGGAGCTATGTAACTGATAATGGTGATGTGCGGCATGAGATTAACAGACGAATAGGGATTGCTGCCGGGACTTTTAAGAACCTATGGAGAGTGTGGAGAAATAGGCGTATACACCTAAAGACTAAAATTAGACTGTATAATAGTTTGGTTCTTTCTAGGGTTAGTATGGTAGTGAAACTTGGACACTTTGTAAACAAGATAACAGGAAACTAGATGCTTTTGATTCCAGATGCTTACGCAGTATCTTGGGCATTAGGTGGTTCAACTTTGTAACTAATGATGAGATTAGGGAAAGGAGTTTGCAACCTCCTTTAAGCAGCATATTGTGCAGAGAGAGACTCCGTTGATTTGGCCATGTTGCCCGTATGAATAATCATAGATTGGCGAATAGGGTTATGAACAGTGTGCCTAAAGGCCTCAGAAAGAAGGGGAGACCTAGGATGCGGTGGGCAGACAATGTCAAACAGGACCTTGTTAGAATTGGTGTGCAGTGGCCAGATGCAGTAGATGTAGCTCAGGATAGACTTGCTTGGAGAACTAAATTGCACGGTCTGGTTGGACCTCCATAGCCCATGGCTGCTTGAGGATGATGATGATGATGATGATGTATTTGATATTCCACCGAAATGTTTGTTATAGACGAAGCTATTTTATTTGCCTTATAAGGAATTCTCCTCTTTTTAACCTATTAATCAGCGAAGTATTTACCGTAATCGATTATTTCGTTTTTTTTTTTAATTGATTGAATTCAAATTGTTAGGAAGTTACAGATTTTATCTCATGGCATCTGAGATAATGAGTATTTGTGCTTGAAGTATCCAGTATAAAGTTTACGATATTTCAAAATTATAACTCCTATATGGATTGACAAATTAAAACTTTATTTCTGTATCATTTGTTTTCGATTTTGCCTGTTGTTGGGGGCGGGGGTGGCTCAGTCGGTAGCGTGCCAGGCTCGTAATCTGCAGTTCCCAGGTTCGAGTCCCAGCTGGGTCAGCGTTGAGATTTATCTCCGCAAAAATCCCCGCCCTGCCCACGGTCAGTAGGGAACACCGATGGGCTTGGAAAGGCCGCCGTCCGTCTGATGGGACGTTAAGCCATGGCCCCGTGTGCGGGAGAGCCATACCCTGTGCACGTTAAAGAACACGCTGGATGGCCTTGACGGGAGGTAACCATCTGTATCCCAACAGCTGTTCCAGTGGGTCCCCTCCCCCAACCTTCTCTGAGCCTTCGGGGTCCATGTAACCTGGCCATTTAGCCCATGGTGTGCAAAAAAGTGCCGCTCAGAGGTAAAACAACCCAACCCTGTTGTTGTATTGAGTATAGGTGTCGTATCAATTATTTTACTCTGAGCAAGATGCGTTTCACACCAATTTCTGATTTGGCTGTAATTTAAATGTGTCGCCATATCATTGCGTAAATTTTTTTCCCTATTATTTCATATTCCACTTTCACCTTATTCAATTGACTCATCATATTTATCCGCGTTCACTCGTTCATTTCATTCAGTTTCACTTGTCTGAAATTCTATTTCAGCTGTAAACTTCTAACGTACATAAAGGTCATCTATCCATTTGGAAGAAAAATCTAAAAGCGAACAATTTCCATGAGAAAATGCATATTTTAGTGATTGATCACAGCAAAATAAAAAAATAAGTGAAAAAAAATTAATACTTATTTGGTTACTATTATTAGGGGCAAAGCATTTCAGAAAAAAAAGAAAAACAACAACAACTAGATACAGTATATTCTTTAAAACCTAGCATTTTAGAACACGGAATTCTTTAAAATCCGCAACATTAAGGAAACAAGCAAAATATTATTTGGCAATCTGCCAATATTAAAAAAGCAATCCGGCACTATGGCATTTTCCTTTACGAATGTTATACTTTTACCACTACCAAACATGGGCTCTGACAATATCGTCGGCCATTACCAAAGTATTTACGTCAATTTTGCTATTTTTTTTTAGCTTATGATGTTTTATTGAAAACGTTTTCCCCCTTTTTCAACTATGGTGAGTAAAAATCAAAACAAAATGAGGGCAGGAAAGAAAGCATGTTACATTTAATTCAGTTAAAAAAATTGGTAATTGTAAAAAACGCTAAGCGGTGTAGACAAAAAAAGGATCAAAAGTCTGCAAAAAAAATATCGGATCGTCAATGTTATATGATATAAAGGCGCAGAAAAATCAGTTAATGAATATATTATTATCTCGTTTTCAAAAAAACGAGACAATAGTTTCACTTTCTCTCGTCTGTCTGTCTGTAGACATCGAACTTTTTTGTTTCTTTTACCGTTGAATAGGTATTGGTGAAATATTACGACTGCACTTTCCGATTCTCTCTAAAGTTATAATTACGCCCTCTAGCGGTGAAAAAATTTGAAAATTCGGAAATTTCAAACGTATATTGGAAACGATTTATTTATGTTAGAAATTTGAAATTTCTGTGGTGAAATGTGAAGGACGCGAAGTTTTCATTCCTTTCAATGAGTTGACCCTTTAGACCAAGGGGTGGTGGAAAAATGCACATTTTTAGTTTTAGCAGATAATTGATTATTTTTTAGAGATAAATAAAAATTATTTCTTGGGTTAGAGAGGAATTGATAAAATATTATGATTCACACTTTTGAAATCTGTTGAAAACTATAATTGCGCCCTCTAACGCTGATAAAATTTCTAAATTCGAAAATTTCAAACGGATATTGCAAACGACGTATTTAAGGTGGAAATTTTAAATTTTGGTGGTGGAATGTGAACGTCATGAACTTTCGATTGGAGACAATGAAAATGATAATTAGAAAATTATTTTATAGTTTGATTGGAACTAATGAAATATTATAATTCACATTTTTCGAATATTTATTAGTTTTAATATACAGGGTGGTTATAATTAAACTGGCATTACTCAGAGCGATGTAGAGAAGGATCTACTCGACGGATCACAGAGAGAAGTGGTGGATATCTTAATAGGAACATGGGGTAGAGAATTTGCGAATAAAAAAATTAGTTAGTGTTTTTGAAAATATGGTGGTAGTTTATAAGACATAGCCCACTGACAATAATAATCTACCCACTTTTCTGAGAGAGTTGTGGAAAATACAACAATTAAGAATTAAAAGACAAATACCTTTATGTTGTATAATGACTAATGAAATACTATTTGCATTTATCCTATCATCCGCTAATTCAAATAAAATCTTTTAAGGAATGAAATAGTAGGTAAAGGAAAAATGCCTTTCTCTTTGAAAACGAGATTCTCATATGCGCCAGAGGCGATATGCATCCTTCTAGTTATTACTAGAAATCAATCTATGCCTTCGGCACCTCTAGATTTCTAGATCGTCAATCCCAGCTCTATTTGATCTTGTTTGCGATACTGGATTTGAAAATTCTTCTCATTTCTCAGTAATACTGTTTAAAATAGCCCCATTAACCAATTTCCAGTTCTCCACCACAGGAATATCAAAATTTGATTTTGACTTCAAAGGACACATCGCATCCAAAACGTGGCAAAATATCTGAGCTCTACAACTCAAAATAACCCCAGGTACCAATCTTTAGCCATCTAGCACCAATAGATCTATATTTGACCCTTCACCTCGAAGATCTGAGATCTTAGAACCCAAACTATCCCCGTAAACAAATTTTTAGATTTCTCACACAAGCAGATCTAAATTTGATCTTTGATCTCGATGGACTATCTGGATATGCAATTTCGCAATGTTTCCTTTATCTACAACCCGAAACACCCTCTGACACCAATTTCCATGACCTTATATATCAGGTTTGACCTCTATGCGACCCTATTTGACCTTGAAGGAATGTCGGAGGTGAGATTTTGGATTTTTCCCGAGATATACGACCGGAGTATCCCTAAGATCAAATTTTCAGAGAACTACCATTTCTGCATCACAGAATTAGTGATCCCTCTCAGCTGTCAGTCAACCATCAATCACTTACAATAGTCTACATATGTTACTAGAAATCAATCGATGCCTTCGGTAACTCTGATTTCTAGACCGTGGTTCTAGACCAGGCATGGCCAACATACGGCCCGCGTAATGAATTTATGTGGCCCGCGAACAATTTTTCAATATTAGCATTTAACTTCTAGTAATTAATCGAATGAATTCTCGATACTTCTATATTTTTTAAAAAAGATTCCGTTATAAAGAATTAAAACATTTTTACTCCTCTGTACTCGATATGATCTGTTTGATGTTCAAGCGACGTTGCCAGCAGGCGAGTTGAGGAACGAGAGGCAGGTGCTGCGCGCGCACAATTCAGTCCACTGATGTGAAACCCCACTCTTTAGGCGGAGCTTGCTGTGCAGCACCCAAAATCAGGCAATTTATTATTAAACGGTATGTTCTTTTATTTTTGTTTTTTAAAAATATTGTATATTAAGAAACTTTTTCACTCCAGGGATGGCTTCCAAAAAACGAAAAGTAGATTTAGAATGCCGTATATTTAGTGAAGAATGGAGGTGGAAATATTTTTTTGCAATGTACAATAATAAGGCAGTTTGTCTTATTTGTAACTCGAGTGTGGCAGTTTTAAAAGAATATAACTTGAGAAGACATTTTGAAACCAAACATGCAAGTTACGCACAAAATTTAAACGAAGAAAGCCGAAAAAAACAAACCGCAGATCTCGTAGTAAAATTGACTCGACAGCAAAATGTATTTTTAAAGCAAAATCCAAGAATCTGTTAGTGAAGCAAGTTTTTTAGTAGCAAAACGTATTGCTCAATGTGGAAAACCTTTTGCTGAAGGAGAATTTGTAAAACAGTGCATGTTGGATGTTTGCGATGTGATGTGTCCAGAAGTTAAAAATAAATTTGAAAATATAAGCCTGTCTCGGCATACTATTGCTAGAAGAATAGAAAATTTAAATGCTAATATAAATAATCAGTTATTAAATAATTTAAAATCGGCCAATTTTTATGCAATAGCTCTGGACGAAAGTTGCGATGTAAAAGATACTGCTCAGTTGTTAATTTTTATCAGAGCTATCAACGAAGATTTTCAAATTTCGGAAGAACTTTTATCAATTGTTCCGATGAAAAGTACAACAAAGGGAGAAGATCTTTTCCGAGAGATTGAAAAGTGTTTTTTGGAGTACAATGTTGACTGGAAAAAATTGGTGAATGTTGCAATAGATGGATCACCAAACATGATCGGAAAAAGAATTGGGCTCATCAAACGCATTGAAGATAAAATTTTCGAAATCGATCCAAATCATAAAATTATATCCATACACTGCATTATTCATCAACACGCATTATGCAAAAATATTTTAAAAATCGATCATGTTGCAAATGTAGTTGTGAAATTAGTGAATTTCCTACGATCAAAAGGATTAAATCACAGGCAATTTATTGATCTCCTTGAAGAACTAAATACCAGTCATTTAGATGTACTATATCACAATAAAATCCGTTGGTTAAGTTTGGGAAAAGTTTTAAGACGTGTGTGGGACCTTCAAGAGGAAATAAAAATATTTTTAATGCTTAAAGAAAATGAGGATTTTCCTGAATTATTAGATCCAAATTGGATTTGTGATTTAGCATTTTCTTTGGATATTCTCACACATTTGAACGAATTTAACACATGTTTACAAGGAAAAAATTTATTTGCTCATGATTTAATACAGAAATTAAGAGCTTTTAAAATGAAGCTTAGCCTTTTTTCTACAAATCTGGCTGAATGTAAATTTGATCATTTTCCAACATTACAGACCGTTGGGTTGGGTTGTTTTACCTCTGAGCGGCACTTTTTTGCACACCATGGGCTAAATGGCCAGGTCACATGGACCCCGAAGGCTCAGAGAAGGTTGGGGGAGGGGACCCGCTGGAACAGCTGTTGGGAGACAGATGGTAGCCTCCCGTCAAGGCCATTAAGCGTGTTCTTTAACGTGCACAGGGTATGGCTCTCCCGCACACGGGGCCACGGCTTAACGTCCCATCCGACGGACGGCGGCCTTTCCAAGCCCAGCGGTGTCCCCTACTGACCGTGGGCAGGGCGGGGAATTTTGCGGAGATAAATCTCAACGCTGACCCAGCTGGGACTCGAACCTGGGAACTACAGATTACGAGCCTGGCGCGCTACCGACTGAGCCACCCCCGCCCCCCAACGTTACAGACCATATCTTTAAACATTTTAAAAGAAAAGGTTAAAACATTTAATAAAAACATCCTTGCACTAATGACAGATTTCGAGCAGAGATTCGATTGCTTCAAAAAAATTGATAAAATTTTATCTATTATCCGAAATCCATTTTCTGTACAGTCGCTCAAAAAAGTATCCGACGACGAAGACACGAAGGTTGCCAGATCACCAATTTCTAAAAATATCGTTGCCAGATATTTTTTCTGAATTCTGTAATCAGCCATAGTGTTCGGATACTTTTTTGAGCGACTGTACAAGTTGATGACGTTCCTGTTGATATACAATTAGAAATAATCAATTTACAATGTGATGAATTATTACATGAGAAATATCGAGAAGAGCAAGAAAATTTGTGTAATTTTTATAAGCAACTGAATAATGAAAAATATGGAAATTCAAAAAAAATTGCCAAGACGTATTTAGTAATCTTTAGCTCAACTTATATTTGTGAACAAACCTTTCCTTTAATGAATCTAAAATAAGGGTACAACAAGATCAAGATTGAATGATTTACATTTGGAGGCTGTGTTAAGAATAGCTACTACAAGTATAGAACCAGATATTAAAAAAATAATAAGCGATGCAAACCGCCTCAACACGTCGCATTAGTTGTTATGTTAATTTGTTGTATTGATTTACTTACAATTATTTATAAACAAATTTCATAATAAAATTTGTTTACTTAAAGAAATAAGTGTTTTGCTTAACATTTTTCAATTTTAATATTTCGTCCGGCCCGTGAAAATATTTTTTTTTCCAATCCGGCAAGGGGGCAAAAACAGTTGGCATGCCTGTTCTAGACGATGACTGTGATACCGTATCTGAAAATTCCTCTCTTCCGAGTTCTACTGCCTGAAATAGCCCTATTCACCAATTTCCAGCTCTCCAGCACCAGTATATAAAATTTAACCTTTGACCTATAAGTAAATAATATCGGGACTTAAGGACGCTTCTTAGCATTACGTATATTTCATATCTTACTCACTATACATTAGAGGCCGCTAGATGCAGACCGTTCTGTAATTGGTTGCCACCATTTATCGATAGTGTGACTAAGATATAAGCAGAACCACCGGTTTGTCGAAGGTTAGTGTATGCATTTAATTTTTGGAAAGCGA
The DNA here is from genome assembly GCA_038380435.1 of Ryuthela nishihirai. Classification (NCBI taxonomy): domain Eukaryota; kingdom Metazoa; phylum Arthropoda; class Arachnida; order Araneae; family Heptathelidae; genus Ryuthela; species Ryuthela nishihirai. Next base: position 14,206,096 of record JAWZYU010000019.1, on the reverse strand, counting down.
AGCCCTTTCGCGTTGGAATACCTTTAAGTCTAATTGATCTGATGCACCTTTGTTGAACATATTGACTGTTTTACACTTCTCATTACTTAATAACTAGAGATAATTTAATGTTTCGCTTAACATCAGGTTTTAAAGAACAAACTAACAGCCTTAAGCGGGTACCAACTGCATTCCTCTCATTAAAATATATGCAATTAGATACATTGAAAAGTTTTGAAACTATGATGGAAGCATATGAAAATTTTGAAAATTTGAAACTCGAAAGTTATGTAAATAATTAAAACATTTGAAAGCGAAGGACACGCAGTGCTCTGATACAAATTTATTAACAACTGGGTCTGTATAAATGTAATTTTTATTTTACTCTTATTATGATTTTAATGTAAAAAGACACGAAACGCATCTAGGTAATATTTTTTGCGTTTTAATAATCAGCTTTTAACTGCGTCGAAGTAGAAAAAACTGTCACGCACTGGCTGATACAGGGTATGATTGCCAGAAAATAAGTTTGTGTAGAAACTTTTGCTCCTAATGTAACAAATTTAGAAAACTGAATTATGCATCATTTCGCTTTCTTCACTATTCAGGAATTTCGTTTGAATGAACATATTGCACATTCCGATAGGGATTTAATTAGCAATTTTTTTAAACATAGAGACAAAATAGTAAGACTGGATTATCCTATTATTTTCTATTCAAAGAGCATTATGAGCCATATCGTATTTTTTTAATCCAACTTTTACTTATAATACAATGCAGGTTCGAACTTGAAATTTAATTTAAACTATGATGGAAATTCTAAATGCGAATTGAAAAATATAGGACCGAAATATCAAAGTGGCAGGAAATTAAAAAATAGTTCATATAAGAAATTCTTCCACGTTTGAAAAGGTGATTACACAATTTTATTAATTTTTTCATTGAATTTTCAAAAGACACGCAACTAATATATTTCAAATTAAAAAATTGCATTAATGAACGAAAAGGCTTAGTCGGAGACAGGTGCCTTCATTCCACTGTAATGGTAAATCACCTATCTTCACTCTCATTCTCTAGACCATAGGAAACGAGTATGTATATTATATTAATTTTGAAACATTAGTTTATATAAGGGCTACTAAAATAGCTGTCTGCGGCATAATAAATATATTCTGTGGCACTTGAATAGTTCTCAAATACACAAAAACCGAAGTGTGTTTTTGAAAACGAACTATGAAAAACAAATGGGTGAAACTGGAAATTGTAAAACATTAAATGTGTATAATTTCATCATTAACCCTGGTTTCTGAATTCAAGTTTTTTACTATTCACTTATAATGCAAGTTTAGTCAATGTTAAAGACATAATTATTCTTTTGCACACTAGTTCAATGTATTAAATTCATAATATTGAATTTAGGCTAAATTAAATGAGAATAAAATTATTGTTGTCAATTTTATCTTGTTTTGAAAGGGTCCCACTCAAATCTATACAATACACAAATTTGTAAGCTTCTCATCAGCTCTCTCGTTTGATTGCTGTTTCGGTGACTTGCCAGTCAAAACTGATCAGCATAGCCTTTGAGTTTCAGCATATGAGAGGGTTATACAGTATATCCTCAGTTTGTAGCTGGCTAGGCAAGTATTCGGATGTTCCGAATCTCGATTTCCAACTGTTCCAGCGTTGAGAGTTATTTCCGTAAACCCATCCTTTGTCCTCGGCGAGAAAGTGACAATTTTTGAATTGCAAAAAACGTCGTTCCCTGGGGGAGACGTTAAGCCATGACTCCGTGATTAGGAGAACTCTACCCTGTGTACATTGAAGGACACCCTGGATGATCTTAACGTTAGATTTCCATCTGTCCCTACCCCTACTTAACTCTATGTCCTTGGAACCTGGACCTTAGTCGATTGCACGCACAAAAATGGTGCTCAGAGGTAAAATGATTTAAATCTGTCATAGGAATGACGGTAAAAAAACTGTACTTTAAAAATTAAAATGAAAAATTTAAAAATTAAAAACATCGAGTACTAGAACGGTGTTCCTGTAGAATATTTTGGAAACATCGAGTACCGGAACGGCGTTCCGATTTATTTTAAACACTAAGTCTACCTCACTAAAATCCGACACCTCTCAATTCTTACAGTGCCCGATTTTAAAGAATTTACTGTAATAACTTATTCTTTGGTTACAATAAAATAAAATACAGATGATATTAAAGAATAGTTAAGATATTCAGGTGGCTTGATGCACCAGTACATTTGGAAAGATAAAAGAAATTAAAAAAAAGTGCAAAAAATACAAATATTAAATAAATATACATAACTATTTGAAAGTGAATGTATCAGTAAACTTAAATTAAAAGGAGGAATATAAAACGTTTTTAAAAACAGCAGAGACCAAAAGAAAATATGTGGGTCACAATACACTAGAGATTTCATTAGCAATGAGTATTCCAGAACTCTTCTTTTTTGCTTTTACAGTCTTCTAGAAGAAAACAGATTTCTTCCTAATGGGGTAAAAGTGTTTGTGGGTTGAGAGACGAGAAAAAAGAACTGTGCTTTCGAAGGCCGTTTATGTAAAGTGCAAAGCAAGATGCTTTGCACTTTACGTAAACGGCCTTCAAAATGATCATTACAATGCAATCGCTCAGGTGGATTCATTTTTTTTATACAAAAAGCATTATTTTATTTGATATAAATGAAAGATTGAGATTTTAGGGAATTGAAAGAATGTTAAGAAACTCGCTTTCGAGGAGTCATATGTTGGTTTTATCTGATCATCTCCATTACTTTGCTTCTATGATAAATGAGCCATCATGCAAAGTCTAACTCCTATTAAATATTTCGAATTAAAAAGCAATTAATAATAATCTTGTTGTTCGTAAATAAAAATACACTGCTCGACATAGAAAATGCCACATCAGGAATCACTTTACCACAGGAATCATCAGAATTAATCAGAATTTCACCACAGGAATCATCAGAATTAATCAGAATTTGTCGGAGCACCATGTAAATAGGTGGACATAAAATTATGAAACTGAGTGCAGTTGCGAACCAATCACGTGATGTGTGAGGGAGATAACAGGGCAAAATGGCTCGGCGTAGCTAGGTTTGGTCGTCCTCACCTGAGCGTGTGGACCACTGCATCGGAGTGATCTCGGTGGAGAAAATGAGAATACCTGGGCTATGTCATCGGGAATCCGACCATCGCACGGACAATTTTACCTGGTTTAATCGCGGCAGAAATGCGTCGGGATACAACAACTGTCAGCCGAATCTGACGAGAGTGGTTGGAGAAAGATAACGTGCAACGCTGTAGTCGGACTGGTGCACTTAGGCGGACATCCGAAATCTTCAGTCACCACAATAGACGGCAAGCTGTAGCAACCCCACAATCCACAGCGGGCAGCATTCGACACGGTGTACACAGACATCCCCGCATGGACATGGACTTTGAATCACAGATTTGCTGAGGCAGGTTTGTGCTCTTTCCAGCCATTGCAACGACTGTCACCGCAGCACATGATCACGGGTTGCAATGTAGACGAGCCAAACATGTGTGGGAAGATGTGTGGAACCATGTCGTATTCAGCAACGAGTCTCGCTTCTGTTTCAGCGCCGACGATCGCCAATGAGAGTCTGGAGACGACGTGATCACCGAGCTGGCATATCTTAGCCTGGTGTCATGGTTAGGGACGCTATCAGTTTTAACTGTTGTTCACCGCTCATACACAGTGGGTACAATGACAGCATTACGATACGTCGATGAGGTGCCGAGTTTCAACACGTAACGTCCACCTGCACTCTGCCAACATTAGCAAACAGTGCCTACAGGGTGTCAAAGTGCTTCCTTGGCAACTGAGATTCCCAGACTTCTCTCCAATAGAGAACATGTGGGACGTCATTGGCAGACGATTTTTCGCCTCTTCACCCCCCCCCCTCCCCCGATGTCGATGAATTATGGACATAGGTCAACGACGCATGGTACCTCAGCATACCGTCCGGGGACTTTTGCACTCGATACCACACCGTGTTGCCGAATGTATAGCTCAACATGGCGGTCATACGATCTACTGACTCAGGCCACATTAAATTGTCTCCTTGCCCATTGCGTTCATGCAATCCCTCAGAAATTAAATCGCTCCTTTCCCACCTACTTGTCTACGAGTGTGGTAAGTTTCACTTCATTTCGTGCATTCCTTCATGGTATGGCATTTTCTATGTCGATCAGTGTAGTAATAACTCCCTTATTAGATAATAATAGCAATAACTAACTCTTGCACATAATGCTTAGCCAATAATAATTCAATCTCAAACATCGATATCAATTTCAGAGAAAAATGTCCTCAGATTAGTGGGATAATAACACACGATTGATATTAATGGGTAAGAGCAAATTATTTATATTATAATCGATTTAAGAGCATCAAGAATTGCATTAATGTAATTATGATTGAACAGTACACCTGAGATAAACATATATGTATTTATTTATAGTACTTGGAAGCGAAGAAGAAATTATCTTTCATATGACACAAAATCTGAATCTTGTCTTGGAAGAAGGATTATTCCTATCATTAACTACAGGAGATATTGATCAGTAGCAGGGGCGTTTGTGGTAGCGCACTTTACAAGTCTTTAAGAGGTAGTGAGTTCGCCCACTAAACAGTTTAAGATACCTTTTCTCCTAAAATTAATATTAATGTATTAGAATAAATTATTAATATTTGATTTGGTTTAAGAACACCGAGAATCTTATCAGTTATATTAACTAAATAGCACACTTGAGATATGCATACAATTGTACGTAATGTATCTATTGCTGTAACTGGAACAGGAGGATAAATTATTTTTCATGTGGCACAGAAATTGAATCATGTCTTGAATAAATGTTGTTGCTGTTCATGAAAATTAGAACACAGAGAAGGAATAGAGTAAGATCCGTGATTTGTATGGGACATGTTAACACCTAGTACTGAAGAAGTGATTAGAATTTCGAGTTCATGGTAGTCGTATTGGCAACAGGACAATGAGGACATTCTGGAAAGGGTGTGACTGTACCTTTCCACACAGGTATTGAAAGGTTCCGAAACCGTGTTCAGCATCTCAGTTCTTGTGCAGATATGGCTAAAATATGAGAAACATGCCTCCAGTGAGCTCCAGGTAGCTCCATATCTCCAGGTGAGCGAGTTTAGAAGAGGGAGATTTGTTAGCAGGAGAAGACAAACTTTCGTATTGACAAATTGCAACTCGTGTGGGAAAAAATGTATCTGTTCTGCATTAAATATGCAGAGAATCGTTTGAAGATGGGTAACGATCACGTACGGAAAATTCTGTGATTCGTCCACAGACAACCCCAAGGGGAGATCATCATTTTTGAAGGCTGGCTATAACAGATCGCTCTGACCCTTCTACAGCCTTGGTACAACAGTGGAGGTCAGTAACACGTCTTCCATGTCAGCAGTAACAGTTCGACGCAGTTTATTGCAATTCGGACTGCACTCCCGCCGACCGTTGCTATGTTTGCCACTTACACCCTAACACAAAGCACCAAACTAAGTGGTGCATCGAGTGATGGCAGTGGCGCGACGCATGGTACAACATCGTCTTTTCTGACGAATCCCATTTCTGTCTGTTCGAATCCGAAATCAGAATCCTCGTCCGCCAATGATTTGGTGAGAGGCATCAAGAGAAGTGTATTCAGACTAGGGGTATAACACCAACACGTGCGAGTATGTTATCCCCGGTATTCCAGCCCATCCCTGGGAAATATAGACGAAATTTTGGCACGGGTGCGTAGTGCTTAGACGACTATTCCACAATCTAGCATCAAATATTTGTTAGACTTCATGTCTCGCCAACAAGGAAATATATAGAAGCAAGGAATGGACGCAGTCATTATTAAACAACTCGCTATATATCTCTCCAATTGCTTCCATATTGGAATAATTTATTACTACAATAAAGTAGCATTGAACCCCCAAATATGATTGGTCTCTCTTGATGTTCTGATTTTCATGGATACCAATGTATTATATATATATATACTGTATATTATATTTACATATACATCAACTATTGCCAAATTATATACTTTATATAGGGTATTGCATATATTACATAGCACTATCTGAATGCTTAGCTTTCTTGGCTATTGATAAAAGAAAACCGAGTTCTATTCCCGCTTAAGGTACGACTGTATTTCTCGTCTTGTCTTTCTGCTGAGGTTTAACCTTCCTGAACTTTTGTATATGGCTCTTGTCTATGGGGTTTTAAACAAACAGGCTTCTGTCACTGCAAGCAGCTGTCTGAGGAGTAATTCATTTTCATTTATATATATATGACATTCCGCTGATCTAAAATCTTGATGAAAGGCTAAAACGATTGAAGTGTGAGTATATTTGATCAGCTAACTTTCAATCACGCCAGGATATAGAAATAAGCGAAGGTGGGGGTAGGGTGGGGTGCTAAGAGACCGAATTTCTAATGCAATATAACTGCCTCCTCCGTTTTTCAGGTCTTTAAATACTTCTTGAAAATGCATGAAATATAAATTTAATAATTTTTCCCTCTATTACTCTTAGTGCATTCTGAAGTGGGGAGCATGGCCTCATCCGCTCCTAGATCCGGTCCTGCTTTCATGACTGGAACATATTTCATATTTGAATGCTTTTAGTATATCCTATTATAAACTTTAATGTGTGTAATAGGATGATTAATTTATTTTTATTTAGTTTAATTATATACAAATTGATTCATTAAGTTTTCTACATAAAAAATTAACTTAATTACATATAAAATTAATTTGATTATATTCCACATTGAGTTGAAGCGCTAAACATACAAGGTACAACCAACAATTGTTATAATCCACAATAAGCAAATTAGTACCCAAACATGTGTGGGAAACAAATTACCATACATGGGAGCTGGAAACGGTCCCGGACGTTTGGTCTAATAATGCTTGATCCAATACCGTTTGATCCAAAGAGGACATTTCGTCCTGAACCGAAACTGGACCCTTTGGTCCAATGGGCTATTCTTCTAATGGTACAGTCGCTCAAAAAAGTATCACTCGTGATACTTTTTTTGAGCGAAAAAAAGAATCACTCGTGATACCTTCGTGTCACGACACGAAGGTTGTCAGATCACTAATTTCTAAAAAAATCGCTTCAAGATGTTACTATTTGCTCTCTTGATGAAGAAAGCAGAAGACGTTGCGATTAATATAGTTTCTGGAATGTATTTGGAGTTCCACGAGGGTTTGTCAGATCACTAATTAAACGACACGAAGTAATACGACACGAAGTAATACGACATAAATAATAACGACACGAAGGTTTGTCAGATCACTAATTTGAAAAAAGTATCACTTGTGATACCTTCGTGTCACGACACGAAGGTTGTCAGATCACTAATTTCTAAAAAAATCGCTGCCAGATATTTTTTCTGAATTCTGTAATCAACCCTAGTGTTCGGATACTTTTTTGAGCCACTGTACGATTCGTCCAATACTTCTTTTAATGATAGTGTTCGGATCGGGCGGGGGGAGAGCAAGGGGCATCCCCCATTTGAGAATGCTAGTAAGGAAAATGGAGGCAAACAATTATTAAACTTGTGCATATTTTTCACGCATTTTTAAAGAAATTTTTAAAGATATATCAAACGGAGAGTAAAATGTTATACGACATTGGAAATAAAGTCTTTTGCCCCCTTTTATATTTTCCTGCTGGATTGTGTTTTTTGTTCCTCCCGCCTCGTTTTTTTCTAGATCGCGGCCTAAGCACAGAATATTTCCTTCCGTTTTAAAGACCCTTTAAAAATGTTCTTGCAAAATGTGTGATATTTATTGGTTTACTATTTATTTTCTGTCCATTTCGGTCATTAACGATCTGAAGATGGTCGCGGCTGGCTCTCTTCTCTCCAACCCCGAGATGCATTCCTCGTGGGGGCGGGGGTGGCTCAGTCGGTAGCGCGCCAGGCTCGTAATCTGAAGTTCCCAGGTTCGAGTCACAGCTGGGTCAGCGTTGAGATTTATCTCTGCAAAATTTCCCGCCCCGCTCACGGTCAGTAGGGGACACCGATGGGCTTGGAAAGACCGCCGTCCGTCGGATGGGACGTTAAGCCGTGGCCCCGTGTGTGGGAGAGCCATACCCTGTGCACGTTAAAGAACACGCTGGATGGCCTTGACGGGAGGCTACCATCTGTCTCCCAACAGCTGTTCCAGTGGGTCCCCTCCCCCCAACATTCTCTGAGCCTTCGGGGTCCATGTGACCTGGCCATTTAGCCCATGGTGTGCAAAAAAGTGCCGCTCAGAGGTAAAGCAACCCAACCCATTCCTCGCGGGTAGACCAGAATCTAGAAAAAAATCGTGGGTGGAAGAAACTGAGTCGAACCTTTTTTCCAATGCAACCCTTTTTTAGACTGTCGTATTTTATATCATCTTTTTTAGTGCAACCTAGATTCGTGGTTCAAAACGAGCCAGTAATTAATGGAAAAAGCATGGTAATAATGTATCGCTTTTAAACAAATTTTCAAAGAAAACTGTTAACGTTGATCATAGGTATGGTGAGGTAACACATGCTTTTTAATAGCGAACTTCAAAACCAATTATCAGCCCTACATAAATCAAAAGACGAAAAAATCGATCAACGAAATTTAAGCTTAAACAAGGAACTCTAAATACATTCCAGAAACTATATTAATCGCAACGTCTTCTGCTTTCTTCATCAAGAGAGCAAATAGTAACATCTTGAAGCAAATGAAAAAAAAAACACTGTGGTTTTTTTCAATTCCACAACGTGTTTTTTTTTTAATTCAATCGCTTAGCATATTTGCATTGCAACGAATATTTAAAGGCTTTTAAGTATTTTTATAAAACAAAAAAAATTGAAATTTTTTTAAGAAATGGAAAAAGCAAAGCTTTAGACAAAAACGTGATATTATCATTCAACTAGGGTGGCAAAAAAACACATTTCCTTTATATATTTGACTTCGAAAGTCCACACTAAAGATGCAGCAGCAGCGTTTTTAGGTGACATTCTCCCCTTTACTGGGTTGCTCAGGAACTAAAAATATACGCGTGCAAAACTAGACCCTTTCTTCCATCCAACTCAAAAAGTACCATCGTTATCGGTTGATTATTATCAGAAATATTGTGTGCACAGACAGATAAAAATATCAGCGTGCAAACTTAACCCTTTCCTGCACCCAATGCTAAAAGAACCATCGAAATCGATTTACTAGTTCCAGACGTTGCGTGCACAGACAGATGGAAGAACGGTCAAACCTAGCAATGACGTAAACAAGTTTGTTTTCAAGAAAACATGCTAAAAACAAATTAAAAAAAAAGTTTTTTTTCATCATAATAACCACGAAATATAACATTTTTTCGTCATTGGCACTTTTGGACGAGTTCTCTCATTTGAGAAATCAGCTTTGGACCAACTGTCACATTGGACGAACTTTCCCATTTGATGAAATGTCTCTTTAGACCTGTTGTCTATTGGACGAATTTTCCCTGTTAGACGAATCGGCATTGGACGAAACGGCATTAGTTGGCACTAGACGAATAGTACCAGACCCGGAAGAAAAGGTGGGGGAAAGAAGAATGTGATCCGTCTGGAAAAATATCAATTTGATCTAAAAATAAGATAAAAAAAAATTAATCGCAGTAAGAATACACATTCCCAAATGTCAATTCCTCGCTTGGAATTTGATAAAACAACATTTCGCATCATCTGTTCTTGAGACTACATGTCCAACAGTTGTTCAATTAATTTATAGTTAAATATTTATATTGATTGAATACCAAGATACCTTTTTCGTGCTGCACAATGGAGTAAATGGATCACAAGGTAAATGACATGTTAAGGAAAGGATAACTTTTTGACTACTGTTAAGAAAAATACAAAATCAATCATCTATGATATCCAACCCGTTTCCCAATTTCCAATCACATTCTTAACAAGTGTATATTTCACTGGGCAACAAATTTTTATAACAGTCATGCCTCTGCGATACAAGTAGTCATTTCTTAAAGATTTGAATGTGTTGAACACGAATATGACAATGAACAGGCTAAATTGGCTACTGTTTCTGCGAAATCTGCAATAGTTTCTTATATATCATAGAGTAATATGTACATATGACATGTATCACTAAAACTCCGCTTCTACTTCCGACGTCGCTTGTACATCATCATCATCATCATCATCATCATCATCATCATCATCATCATCATCATCATCATCATCATCATCATCATCAAGCAGCCATGGGCTACGGAGGTCCAACCAGACCGCGCAGTTTAATTCTCCAAGCATATCTGTCCTGAGCTACATCTGCTGCATCCGGCCACTGTACACCAATTCTAACAAGGTCCTGTTTGACATTGTCTGCCCACCGCATCCTAGGTCTCCCCCTCCTTCTGAGGCCTCTAGGCACACTGTTCATAACCCTATTTGCCAATCTATAATTATCCATACGGGCAACATGGCCAAACCAGCGGAGTCTCTCTCTGCACAATATGCTGCTTAAAGGAGGTTACAGACTCCTGTTCCTAACCTCATCATTAGTTACAAAGTTAAACCACCTAATACCCAAGATACTGCGTTAGCATCTAGAATCAAAAGCATCTAGTTTCCTGTTATCTTGTTTATACAGCGTCCAAATTTCACTACCATAACTAACCCTAGAAAGAACCAAACTATTATACAGTCTAATTTTAGTCTTTAGGTGTATACGCCTATTTCTCCACAATCTCCATAGATTCTTAAAAGTCCCGGCAGCAATCCCTATTCGTCTGTTAATCTCATGCCGCACATCACCAGTATATGTTATATAGCTCCCAAGGTAATTAAAATGTGACACCTGATCAAGACTGCAACCATTCAGATTAACTGAATCACAACCTGCCTGACCAAATTTCATCACTTTAGTTTTCTCTCTGTTTATAACCAAACCTACTGTACTACCAGTCTCATCAACAGCTCGAATGAAAGAGTTCATCTCATCAACATCATTTGCCAAAAGGGCTAAATCATCAGCATAATCTAAATCAAAAATTGTCGTATCTCCAGCCCATTTAAGGCCAAACGCTTTCCCTTGAAGTGAATTTCGCATAACATAATCAACAACCAAACTAAAGAGAAAAGGAGACAAAATGCACCCTTGTCGAACACCATTGTTAAAAAATATATAAAATATAAAAATATCTGATCCACACATCCCCTACCACTTCTGAATCCACATTGCTCATCACGCAATTGCCTGTCAACCAGATTCTTAATTCTATTAAGCACAATCATGGAAAGAACTTTATCTGGAAAAGAGAGTAGGCTGATACTCCTATAGTTATCACAAGAACTGCGATCACCTTTTTTGAAAATAGGGATAATAATAGCTCTGGTAAAATCTTTAGGAACCATGCCTTTATCATAAAAGTTGTTCAAAATTTCAGTCATCCAAGTGGTAATAGAAACATTCCCAACTCTAAGTATTTCCGTAGTAATTTCATCTACCCGTGGGGTAGATGAAAAAAACAATAACCGTGGGGGGGGGGGTCACTCGCATATTTTCCTTGAGAAGATTCCATTGTTTAAGTTTTGATCCAAGTAACTCTGCTTTGGATCTTGGACAGCTCTAGATCGCGAATAAGATTGTTAATATCTTCTTAGGTGAGAATGTGTGGCACAAATGACGCACCGCTGGAGACATATGGAACATCATTAGACACCAAAGGCTGCGGAGAACCCGACGTCGGTTCATCTCCCTCCTCATCGTCTGAATCGATAGAAAATTCTTTTGGAGGTTCGGGAACGGGAAAGCCTTTGCTGTGCGGAACTGGTTGGAAAGCAGATTGTATATTCGGGCACGCTATTGTCCACTTCTTTTTCCTTGTGATTCCTCCAGGAATAGGTGGAACCATGCAGAAGTAACAGTCATTTGCGTGATTGCTTGGCTCTCTCCAAAACCATAGGAACAGCAAATGGCATCACCACTTTTTCGCCTTTCAGCTACTTTGGAAGATTTCTTGCACACGTGCTGCAACATATGTGTGGGGCCCAGGCCTTGTCCTGGTCCCCCGATCTTACATCCAAAATAAAACTCATATGCCACTTTCACTATTGGAATGATGGCCCTTTTCTGGCATGGAAAAGTCACTTTCCGCAAATGTAACAAAATGTATCTGCTCTATTAACACAGTTACGAGGCATCACTACTGTTGGATTAACACTGCAAGGATCACTTGTGTTGCACTTATGACTCAGGGGTAAATGGGAGCTCCAAAAACTTGCTCACCTTACGAGACGTCGCTTAAAACTAACGATTGCATCATCTTTTGTCCCGGATCGTAAAGCCGCGATGTCACGACTCAACTACATTGCATCAGACAATGATGCAATTTCTCCGGGTGTCGTGTGTAAGGCGGGATGATGCAATGCAACGCAATATGTTGCAATCTGGAATTTAAAATACAACATTGCGTACAGCTCTGTCTCTCCTAAACAAGGGCCAATCGAGAAATTTTATTGTTATTTTCGTGTTCAGCACCTCGAAATTAGTAAAAATTGGCTATTTTCATTTCAAACCTTTTTGTGCGTTGCCCAGTGTTATCAGTGTCATTCAACGTGTTCCACTTCAACGCTGCTAAACCTCTATATTCCCCAATGACCTTCAGTGTTCTTTTACTGAATGTAATATGTCAGTTCTATCCACTATGTATTTTCCTGAAAGCTGATCAATTTGTATATCCATTAATACCATTCAGTGTGTTCCACGTCGCTGCATATTAGCTTATGCATATTCGTACCCGTGAAATCTGTTCAGCTTGTAAACTATCTGTGCAACCCAGCTTGCCTTAATGAATGTAATCCATTCAGTTCTATCATGTGGATCCCCGTTAGTTCTTTCGATCTTCTGTACCCTTGAATGCCATTCAGCTTGTTTATATAACGCACATATCAGCACCTCTTTATTACCTACAGTTTCCATGTTATTATGTTAATATTAACCCGATAAGGAACTCAGTAGTTTTTTAAATAATATTTTTATGAAAAAATGTTACTGAAAGTAATTTAAAGCTTTCAATCAAATATTTTTCTATCCCGATTTTCAACAATATTCCTTTATATTTAGAGAGTTACGGATATTGAAATATTTAACAGAAAGTTAGTTTGAAGAATTGCTCTTTAAACTAACTTCTTGTTAATTCAGTTAATAAAGAAAGTTAAAACGAAAACAATAACCGTTATATTAAACTTTAACCAACATATTCAAGAGTGTTTTAGCAGTTCGCATCAGAATTATATTAATTTTCGCTCGTTTTGAATAACATTTTGTAGAACGAACAACTTACTAAATATTTCATCTTCCTTAACGCTAAATATTGAGTGCATATTATCGGAAATCGAAATTTAAACGGATTTGATTCAAATCTTTAGATTACCTTCAGTCATATTTTTACATAAAACGTTATTTAAAAAGTTACTAACACCGAACTATCCCTAATGAAATTGCCGCTGAGTATCTGTTAGTTAGCCTTTCAGCATGTTTCTAATGCAAATCAATCGTGACTACTCTGCCATAATTTCTCAAATGAAAGTGACATTTTCAGCGCTGACTCAGGTGGAATCCGAACCAACGAATCTCGATCACGAGCATAGAACGCTACCTATTGCGTTATATCATGCCCTCCGTGATTGACAATATCAACAAGGAGAGATCAATATATATATATATTTCTATTGAATAAAAATACAGGTTTGAAAATAAATATTCGCCAAAAAATGTTCTATAGCATCTGTATTAAAAAATGTTCTATAGCATCTGTATTGATCGTAATCATTAGGAATCGAAAGCTTTACTGTGTTTGCTCTCTCTCCAAAAAAAAAGCTTCCTTGATCCAGGAATTTACGCATGACTCTTTTCACCAAAATATTTTCTTTCTCTATCGAACGACGTCCGCGCTTTATTAATTAATTCATTGCTGATATATCAAGTCAATATTGGTTTTCAGAAGTAGACTCTTAATAGCACTAATGCACATACTAATTACTCGTCAGCATATTTTTTTTTCTCTTTTGCCTTGGAATGCATTGACGACGATCTTACAGACTAAACAAAACATTGAAAACAACCGAATCTTCATATTACTCAATTTAAGGAGCTAAATTTCTAAAAGATGTTATTAATCATAATATTTGTCTCTGATATGATAAGTACTTAAAATAGAAAGTACTGTATTACATACATGCTTGCATAACATAAACGTACGCACATACAAGCATACATTCTCAAGAAACGGGATACGGAGGCTCAAGCAAGCCGTGCAATTTAGTTTTCCAAACACGTCTATCCTGAATTAATGTTATTGAATTTGGCCACTGTAGAACAATTCTAATAAGGTCCTGGTTTGCATCGTCTTATCAGAGTGTCTTTTTTCTATCTCATTTAATTCTTCATGCGAGTGATTACGGCCAAACCAACACAGTCTCTCCCTGCACAAAATGTTGGTAGTTAACTCTTTCATCTGATCTCACCGTTATTTGCATAGCCAAACCGCATAATTAACATATCAAAGAACCTAAGATAAATGACTATGTATTTCTTTTACAAATATGACTTAGAGCTAACTGCTGTTCCAGAAGTGTGTGTTCTTACTAGAAAGGTCTTGTATTAAAATCCTGTACAAGCTAGTAGTATCTAAGACGCTTGTTTGCTCAATGTGTTAATAAAAGAAAAAAAAAATAATTATTAAATGTACTAATTGCTGCCACAATTACAAAGTTAGCAAAATTATGAATATGCAATAGAGTGGTAATATTTTATGGCATCTCTAATGCGCCTTAGGGTAGAAAGAAAGTGTGATGCAGGGGAATGTATCTTACCATTTATTTGCAATTAACAGAGTTGTAGCTGGGAGCAGAGCTGTTCAGATGTATATTTGAATTATCTGCTCATGCGCATAACATCGTTTCACAGAGATCTGCCCATTGTGCTCTATTGGTTGTTGTTTGCTTACATTGTTATATTTTGTGGTCATTTATTGCTTCACTAGTTTAAACGTCAGTCGTAAATGACTGCTTGAAATTTGCCCACCGTAGCTTCAATTTTTATTTGCTAATTCGGAAAAAAAGTTTCATTGGTTTCAGAGGATAAAAATTTTTTTTGAAATGATGAATTTATGAATTTTTGTCCTTTTAACAATCTACTCTAAAGTACAATATTCCAATTTTTCCCACTTATTTGCCTATAAAATTGTTTTTTTTTTTTTTAATATTCATTATGTGTACATATAATGGAAACATTTGTTATTTTTTCCTATTATCTCTCAAGCATTTCGATTATATTTAATCCTTGTCATTCTTCCGGTAATACATACATACATTTCAATGGGAAAACCACCGTTAACGTAATGTTTTCCCGGAATACATTTTCTAAGCTAAGCAGGATTCGATAGTGTTGGTGCAAATATTTTCTAAAAACAGAGTGTAAGGGCTCGATCAAGTTAGGGCGAAGAAAGGAAGCCATGAGCCCTATTGTGACAGACCTCTTCGTCTAGCAAGAGCGTTGGAGCCAGTTCTGTTGGGGGCATGTGACGAAAAATGTGCCTAAGGACTTCTGCATTCCGAAAGTTTCGGGAGCACACAGAAGATGTGGACTACCCCATTGGCTGACAGACCCTAGCATGCCCAGTGGACATCATGTGATGTCCGCCCTTTGGCGGGAAGTTTCAACGTAGAGAGTTATGAGAGAGCTCTGGGAGGGTACGGCGGTGATCACCGTTCGTCTGACTTTCTGTAAGTGGTTTATATGTGAATCTGAAGTCTTGGTTTAGTTTTGTTTCAGTGGAGTGGAAACTCTGCGGTGTTTGATGACTGGCCAGACGGCAGTCGCTGTTTCTTGTATTTAGTCGCTTTTTCATGTAATTGATGAACAAAGTTGTATATAGTATGCACATAGTACATGTTTAGTTGAATGAGTTATCGGCCACTTGCCACTTGAGTAGATCCTGACATATCTAGTGAAAGAGTTATCAACGCAAACTCTCACACATACGGACAGGAAACGAAGAAAAGAACCCGCCCGTTACACAGAGGTTTTCGGCAAATTATGGGTTTATTGAGTTTAACAAATCATTATCTCTCGAAAGCATCCGAAAATTATTTTTAGAAGTGAAAAGATTATATAACATTGTTTGCAAATGGACCTTGCTAAAGCATAAAATTAATGCATTAACAATGAGTTCAACATTATAGGCAATTGGTTTAATATTAATTTTGAATTTAATTAAATGAAATTGATGTTTGTAGTTTGAATAACAGGATTACAAAATATTTGAATATTAGAATGCATAATGATATCTGTATTTGAGATTTTTGTTTGATATGGTAAGAAGAACGTTTGTAACCCCACCGAAAATCCGGTCATCTTATACTAAATATCAAACTTGTCTACCTACTTTGAAATCCAAAACTGTTGTTGCTGTAAAATTTTATTCAATCCCCATATTTTATGTCCCACACTAAAAATTTATAAAAAAGAAACAATTGATTGATAAAATAGAAACAACTATAAAAGCTCAATCGATATATTCATTTAACCTTTCCTGTTCACTGGAATATTTTAGTAATTGGGAAATCCCACTCAAGTCTTATTCTCAGACCCCTCCCCTCTCCCGAAACAAAATTCTCGGATCCTCCTCGAAATTGAATTCTCTGATCCTCTAAAAAAAATCTTGCCCCCCCCCCCCCCCCGAAACTAAATCCTGGCTGCATACCTGATGGCACGTCTATAAATTTGCCTGTGTGAAATTTCTAGAGTCTCTGTCGTCGGCTACTTTATGAATGGAGTAGTACGTTGTGAGTAGTACGTTAAAGGTGGAAAGCTATGAATGAACTTATCGATGGGAAGAGTTATCAATGGATATACGCTTGGCGTGGGTTTAACTAGTATTACAGGAGTGATTCTGAAACTTATTTTGCTCACTGCACATTATTTTTCACCATAAATACTCACTGCACATTAAAAATTTAAGTTGGCAACAGTCCGGGAAACTGGCGCACATAATAGTGATTTCTGTGGACTGGTATGTGCGACTGGAACCTGGGAACTGCAGATTACTATCTCAACCTTAATCACGTTTCTGTTAACGGAAGACTATAGAGAACATTCCGACATCGGGAGTGTCCATGGTATCATCTATCGATTAGGAGCAGTTTTTGAAGAGGGTGAGCCATAGAAATCCTCAAATCTTAATCTTATAATCAAACGCACAATCCAACTTAACCAGTGTGAAATTCAATATTTTTGCTTAAATAACAAGATTTGTTTTATCAACGCAGCTTTTAAAGAGACTGTTTTACATCCATTAAGTAATTGAAACGCAACACGAGTGAATAAGAACTCAATATTTTCCAGATTAAGTATGCAATTATTTCAAATGAATATTTTTTCACAAACAAAAATAAAATACTCTGAACAAAATGGTTTAAGTGGCATCTTTTATCATTTTATTTAACTTTACTTTTTCTTTAGCATTAAGTTCATTGCGAAAGAGTAATTTAGTTCAGTGGGCAGCAAAGCAGTCCCTTTCAAGACTAAAATAACCTATCCTGCTTAAAAAGAGCAACACGTGGATTGAAAGACAGATCTATTTACCTTGTGCTTCCTCAATGCCAGTAAATGAACTCTGCTTGTTTGGGGTTATATGGCTCAATGGGTACTAATGGCATGCTGCTCCAATAAATGAGCAAGTTTTAATTACATTATTACTAAATCTTTGTAAATTTTACCTTATAAGAAATGAAAGATAAAAAGCAATATGCCAATCCGAATTTTTTTCAATATTTTCTACAATAAAATATATTTTTAATAGAATCCAATAGCTGTGCTTTGAATAAAGTTTCTTTAATCTGCGAATAACCTTCAGCGCAGCGAACTGTTTTGTGTGCAGAGCAAACTGAGCGATGGCAGTGTTTGAGAAACGTTGTTGACATTCTACGAAATCCAATCGTTCGCCATCAAAGGATGCTTCTTCTGGCGAATTTATTCCAAGAATATCAATAGTAACTTTGTGAATCAAAAGAGTCGGGAGAAGCATTATTTTTCCACTTTAGCCGAGGTTTCGTAAACAGCATTTGGAATTGCGGAGTCTCATCATATATATATATTTCCGAAAATCTAATTTCTCAATGACGATTCATATTATAAAAATGCAAAGAAAGCATTAATGCATGCAATGTTTATCATTTCGCAGCAGAAATATCACATTGGCCATCTTTGTTTTTTTCTAACACAAAAGGTATCAATATTATTCTTAAGCTTCATCGTTTTTATCATACTAATGCTGCAGTCTATTATGAACATTTCAAGAAAGTAAATGCATAAAAAAATATTGTTATTTAATATGATGAAGATACACTAAAGCCAGTCCCAGATATAGAGGAAAAGAAGAGGGTGGTGGTGCTTGTGTGTGGGGGAAGGGGGGTACATGGTACGAATAAAGGAGAGCCGACATCCAGTCGGAACGAAAGGGAATGCCGTTCCACTCTAATCTTTTTTCCCTTTGATTTTGTACTCTCTAAAAGAGTGATGCTCAATTTTTTTTTGGTTCCCCCCCCACACTATTTTTCTCCGTGAATACTCGCGTCACACTGAAAAAATAAGTTGGCAACACTACTGGAGATTCGCGCGTGCACAGTTTGCGTTCAATAAGTCATTTCTGCGGAGTCATTTGCAAATGTAGAGTTATTCTATTAAAGTTCTGACGTGTATTGAGGTTAGTACTTACGCTGTACGTGTTATGGGCATATTTTGTGCAAATTTTGGTTTCAACGTTAAGATTTTCCATGGATAAGTGTTTGATTAAACAGAAAAAGTAAAATGAAGTATCAGTGGCAGAAAGTAACAACAAAGGGATTTATAAATTTTCTTTTATTATCACAATATCATCCGAAATTTCGCGGCACAACTGACGAATCTCGCGGGACACCCTTTGAGAACCACTGCTTTAGCAAATGTCTTGAAAAATACGGGGAGTATACACTGAGTTTGCTTTGCATTAATAACGTCTACCTAATATCTCGTGGGGCCATTTTTCCCCCGTAATGAAGCCCGTACGCATTTGGATATGGACTCTACAAGGTGTTGTAGGGTGTCCTGTGGTAGTGCTACACATACATTTAACAATGTGTTCTCCAATACGTGCACATTCGCTGGTGAATGATCGCAGTATAGAATTGCCTTTTTCAGTAGGTCCCAACAATGTTGAATAGGGTTAAAATCCGGTGAGTTGGACGGCCATGGGAGGATGAAGAATTTACTGTCGTGTTCCTGAAACCAGTTTTCAAGCTGATGGGCCATGTGACATGCACTTTATCTTGTTGGAAGACGTTAGAGTTCCCCACACTATCATCTATATTTCGTCATCTACACAACACACTATCATCATGATTAGGTGTTCTTGATCGGTGATCATAGAAAAGTAGGCTCCCCGTCGAGCAGTTGATTATCTAGGATCAGTGGACACAGGTCACGCTGCAAAACCCCAAGTCCCTAAACCATAACACTACCACCTGCAACTTGCCAAACCATGGTCTCATGTTGCTTTCCCCAAATGGTAACAGCCCATCAGAAAAACGGAGTTGGAAGCGGGATTCATCTGACCAGCCGGGGCGGGGGGGTGTTCAGTCAATCCAAGCTCATAATTTGCAGTTCCCAGGTTCGAGTCCCAGCTGGGCCAGCGTAAAGATTTTTCTCCACAAAACTCCCACCCTGCTCACTGTCAGTAGGGTGCATCGATGGGCTTGGAAAATCCGCCGTCCGTCGGACGCGACGTTAAGCCGTGGCTCCGTGTGCTGGAGAGAGCCATTCCCTGTGCACAGTAAAGAACACTCTGGATGGCCTTGACGGGAGGCTATTTTCTGTTTACCAACAGCTCTTCCATCGGGTCCACTCCCTCAACATTTTCTGACCTTTCGAGGTCCTTGTAACCTGGCGATTTAGCCTATTGTGTTCAAAAATGTACCACTCACAGGTAAAACAATCAACTAGCATCTGACCAGGAAACAGTTTTCCACATGTCGGTGGTTTGCTGTTGGTGCTGGTGTGTCCATTGCAGTGATCTTGGGGACTGGTGGCCGCCATTGACTGTCATAGCCAATACGAGCTAATGTACTATTCATAGTCCATGTGGATATTCCATTCCGTCATTGTACTGGATGGTTAGCTGGAAAAGTGTGTTACAAGGTAGTACATGCATTGCTCACTTCGGTGAGATGTCACATCGCTCACCTCGGCACTCACCTGACCAGATGTGGCTGTTCCACATTTGACCTTTGGCTGGTTGTTCGAACACTGTTGATCCAGTCATCGTAGACTCGTCACACCACAAAATGGGATCAGTTCCCAATGGTGGCTGTTGTCGAGATACTGACACTGGGATATAATGCCCCCTCAATCATCACATTCGAAGTCAGAAAGATCACGATTCTTCCTTGAAGTAACCGATTCTTCCTTGAAGCAACCGGGAGGTTGATTGCCATAATCGTATATCAGCCATCCCCGATCAAGAGCCATCACTATGGCCACAAATCACTATGGCCCACAAACCACTTCGTATACAAGGGGATTTTGTTAAAGCAAAGTTAAGGCAACGTAGTTAATATTACTTCACCTTCTTCGCAATTACTATCATTCTCTAAGGGAATGGGGTTTAATGCCACCTTGACTTTCCCAACCTTTAGATCTGGCCATGACTAAAGCTAACGCTTATGTATCCATCGCGGAAGTATTAACTTTATTTTTCTCAAATACGAGGTGGGGGGATTATCAACACCAAAAATTAGCAGCTTTTTGTATTAGTTAATACATTATATATATGTGACAATGCAACGATTCTTCAAGGACACGGAACAGTGCATGCGAGTTGAAACACGTCGCAATACAGTCATAACAGCAAAACAATACACAATGCATCTCTGTCGTTTTCTCGCTCTGGAAAGGTGTTTTTTTTGTATGCGTGATATTTTTCAAATGATGGCTGATCTGGAAATCGACACTTTAGTGATATACAGACAGTCGCGGAAATGGCACGAATGTAGAGAGAACAGTGCTTGGTTGCCCAGATCTTGGGTCGTTCATCATGAAACCATGCCTGTTGTGGAGCGTTTGTGCCACATGAAAATGTCACTTCCTTTCAAGCACTGTTCACCTGAGTCATTACTGCGATTATCTGTTCACCATTTAAGCCTGGACGAACAGATAACATATCACATAGTGCTGCTTAGTTTTCAGAACAGCCATAGGTCGCAAAAAAAAAATCACAAGCACACAAACGAACACCTTTCCACAGCGAGAAAACGACAGAGAAAATTACGATTCTACTCAGGCACAGACAGAGACAACAGAACAATTTTTTTTAATTATTACTAATAATTAGTTAAACCCCGCCAAACGTATGTCCACTGATAACTCTTCCCATTGATAGCTTCATTCACATTTTTGCACCGTTAACGTCCTACTCACCGCTGTAGTCGGCAACCTACTACTCCATTCACGAGGTAAGCGATGACAGCGTCCACAGAAATTTCGGACATTTTCCTATTGATTATACCTACCCACGGCACCTAGGAACGCTGTTAACCCAATAGGGATAGGATTAAATGGAATCACCACACCAAATTTGGGGCAACACTCAAGTAGCCGCGGAACCACAGGGAACTGAGAATTTCTGCAACCGTTAACGTCACACACCTCCATCCATTTGCCCGCAATTACAGCTACGTATTATATAATATGATTATGATTAGGTGCTATGTGATAATGCAAGCGTACTACTGATGCAAGATGCGGGACGATACATTACATTTAATTAATACAATAGTTCTCGCTATAAATATGAAATTTACTGGTTCGAGAATACCATTCGGTAAACCTATTTAAAAGTCTCATATTAGTGTAAAAGAAAGTAATTTTTCCTTACTAAAATACCGTACAGTAGCAAAATATCGAAAAAAAATTCAGAAAAAAAGGTTATATTTACTAATATTAAAAACATTTTGGATACATGAAAAATATTATAGGTACCTTAAAAAGACCATATGTAGATGAATATCTGTTGTTAATTTAAAATAATTAGACGGGACATTTTGTACAGAAGTAATCTCGGTGAAGAGATATTGAGACATGCATATGTTTTTTATGTGAATAATAAAATTATTATCTGAAAATGAATAATCTGAATGATTTTTGTTTCAACCAGATTTCTACCCGAATTTGAGGAACAATATTTGATTATTATTTTTTCGATCCGATATTCACCCGAATTTAAAAGAGAAAATTTTACTCTGCTCCCCTCCCCTCAAAAAAGGGAAGATGTTTTACTTCTAAACAGAAAAATTCATACTCTTCAGGTACTGCAATGCGAAGCAATTAAACTTTGAATACATCTATACATATTTGAGTTTGCATTTACTTCTCCCACTATTGCAACAATCTCCATTTTAGTGAAAAATATTTCAGATATTAATAATAAGAATTCAGTGATTTCCCACTTTTTCCACCTTCTGATTAAAATATCTATCTCTGAGAAACTCACCGCACAAACGTTTCCGAAAATTCGACAGTTCATTTTATCGTGGCACTTTCTAGGGTTTTTTTTAGTCGCTTTGAATATTAACAGACAATTGCTAACGAAATTATTTGGTCCTTCAAGACGAGCACTTGTAGTTTCTGTCAGTATGAGACGATTTAGACAATTAAACAGACTTTCTGTTGTCCTATTGTTCATTCCACGTTTTGGGAAATGTATAATTGCTATAAATCATGGCATTTACTGTCCTGTATTTTTAAATTTACGCTGGTAAAAACATCAACTAGAAACGCTGTTTGAATGTTCTTTTAAGCATTGGTATTTGAATCAATTCAATTGTGACCCTATTAGTTTTATTTATTTTTATTTGTTAATTTTTTTGTCAATTCAATCGTGACCCGAAATTAATAGCATTATATGTAAGTAGTTTATCACGTAATTTCGACTGTAGTCGGAAATTACGTGATAAACTACTTACATATAATGCTATTAATTTTATCCTTTTTTTATTCATTTGATTTTCTAAAACAATAAGAAAATACGTTCATAAAGCAATGGACACTCTTCTTAAAAAAACGGACATTTCTCTGAAGTCAATTTTTGTAGAAAATCCTGCACTGTTGCACAGATTATTTAACTTTATTTTATTTATTTTATTTTATTTTTTATTTTATCACTTTCGAAAATTCTTTAATGAACAAGGATTACGATGAAATTCCATTGGATAAAGATCTTTGTTGCCTTTAGATATAAAATGTTATTTAAAGGGGTACATTCCCTTTCACTTTCCACATGTAAACAGAAAGGCTTGCAGCTGCTTACAACATTTTTGTTTTTTGCAAAGAACAATGATGACCATTTAAATAAAACATTACAGCCAAGGAAAGAAGATAGTCAATGTAGGCTCTGCATTGAACTTGAAAGAGTGTTGAAGACTGTACAACCAATCAGCTTGATTAATACCCAGCAAACGTCTGTCGACATGGCTCAGTGAGACATTAATTTGCATGGAAATCACATCCTGGATAAAGCACCTCTCTTTTTAACTGAGAAGAAATGCTAATGCCAGGAGAAAGTAAGAAGATATAAAAAATCCAGTAACATTCTTCTGCGAAAGAGATCATTATGGAGAAACTTCATCCAAGTTATCAACTGAAACGAATAATGCAAACTTCTAAGAGCGACTGTAATTACTAGTGTCAAAGATTAATGTTAATGACCCACATGGTATCTGTAGCTAATGATGGTTTATGTTATTTAGGCCATACAGATGCAGTCACAAAAGAGAAAATTCGGTAACTCAATTAAAAATACTGCCAAAATAATTCAACATTTGAAAATATTTTTTCATTTCCAAATAGGTGTTTCATTCAAAACGTTAGGATTTGTTTATTAAAGTCAATAATGACATTACAAGAGAAATAGCGCAGCATAATTTGTTTTTGTTACTAGTGTATATGAGCTGTTCGTTTTCAAAGAAAATTAAGTTTTTAATTTTCCCAATTTTTTACCTTTTAACAATACTATAATTGCATACTATTTTTGCGAAAATTTATTAAATATGTTCCGAAAATTCTTACTAATATCTATATATTCTTAGTAATAATGCGTTCTTATATTACAATAGTAATTGGTACATAAGGGTGACTGGAAAATGCAAATAATAATCATATACAACGCAAAAAGAATTTCTCATTTATCTCTTAAAACGAAAAAGTTGCTTTTTCCCACCCGCTCTTGAGGTGGAGGAAAAAATTGCTGCGGACAATGCAAACTCATTGATCATCACACTCCACAACTAAAAATCAAATTTCTAGACCAAATAGATTGTTTAAAATATCCGTTTGAAGTTTTCGAGATTTTCCACCGACAGAGGACGCAATCAAAACTTTTGAAATATTCGAAAGCTGCGAATCATAGTCCAATCATATCCAATCCAAAAATAATCATAGTCCATCTATCCAATCCAAAAACAGATATTTAATTTGTTTCTAAAAAACGAAGAGTTATCTCTTAAAACAGAAAATATTACGTTTTCGCACCCGCTCTGGGGGAGGGGGGGGGGGGGGGTTAAAGGAGAAAAAACATTGTTATCAAATCAAACTTCATGATATTCACATTTGACAACCCAAATTTCATATTTTTAAATATAATTAAATAGCTTGCAACATTCGTTGAAATTTTGCAATTTTCAAACTTTTACATCTTTAGAGGGCCCAATTACAGCTATTGGAAGATTCCTAAAATGCAATTCAAACTGTGCTCTTCACAGTTGAGAAGAACTGAAAGTAAAGAAATTATTTATTATGAAGGTTTTTATTGTAATTGACTTTACTGCATAGGTGAAACACAAAAAATTAAGCTTTTATAGATTGCATAGCATAAACACCCAAACTTCAGCTTGTGTATTTGTGGCTAACAGTAGTTTAATAATTTTCTCGCAATTTCTTTTGAGAATGTAACTTGTTTACTGTTGAGGTCTAATCCTGAAAGCGACATGGTAATGAGCTACAAAATCATTTTTGAAAAAACCGATGATAATTACATCATTTAATTCGTAAAGAAGGAAATCGGTTTACTTTGAAGTGTGTCGTATTTCCTTTTAACTGCAGTAAAGGCATGTTTCTCAGATAATACTTTATTTTGCAACCAGTACATCGTTGCAAATCATCAAACACTTCAATTTGTTAATTTTCCATGGAAACAAGTGACGTCTTTCATATTAACCAAAGACACCAGCAAAAACAGGCATTCGAAAATTATTAAGCAGATATTTTAGTAAACACTTCAAATGATTTACTTGGATATTAAGTTAACGAGAAATATATTTCTTGCTGCTCACTGCTAATCAATATTTCATTTGCAACAGATTTGTTTTTTAAAATATATAGAAGTTTCGCAAAAAAAAAGTCCAAAGATTATAGTGAGAACAAAAATCAATGTATTCATTTCGAGGAAAATGATTAATTGCTCCAAGGATTTTGAAAATTATGATACAATAATTTTTTTTAAATTATATTTTTGTTCCTGTCATCGAAATAGAGTAAAATGATTTTTTTCTAGTCTTACATATTTCATATTTATCTGTACAAAAACATTTAATTAAAACTGCTTCCTTTCCCGATACAATCAATTTTCAATTAATAGAGGTAATGGAATGGAAAAAGGAGTATATAATGAAGAAATCTAAAAAGGCAAATAAAATATAACTTTTAAAAGAGTTTTTATGAGTTATATACAGTAATGTTTGCAAGATACGAAAGTGATAGGCTCTAAATAAAACCATTAAAAAATTATAGTGTTTCTTGCTCTTTTTTTTCACTGACTGTGCGATTCCTTGAATGCAAACACTGCTAATCATTAACCACAATAACCAATCCTCAAAAAACACTACAAATGTTCAACCGAAATGGTAAATTTTGTTGCTCAAACACATCTGACCGATCAATAGCTTCGTTTTGCCAATTAAATCCAATTCGAAAGATCTTTCATATTGTCCTTTCACTTCAGGAAAGCAGGGAACTTTCATTTCAGGAAAGCTTCTTTTTTGAGCGGGACTGACTCAGACTCTAGTGCTCTAGGCTCATAATCTGCAGTTTCCAGGCTCGACTTGCTGTGAGAGCATTGTGATTTATCTCCACTAACACTCACACTACCATAGGTGAGAAAAGGGGCATCGATCACTGCCGTCTATATACCTACCAGGCCCGAACATTTCGTCAGTCTAGTTGGGACGTCACACACCGAGTGCTACTTCAGAGCTATCTGTACTGTAGTAGTATCCAGTATCTGCTTGTAGTTTCTTAATAATATTGTTGTGTTTGTCACACCTAAAAGGATTATATTATTCAAAGGTAAGTTACAGTTATTATTTTGAGTCTCTATATCTTACTTTTCGCTAATAATATAATTTATTGTAATACTTTAGCTGTGTTTTCGATTAGCTGTTACCATACCTGAAGTTAGGCCTAATTTTAAGGATCAGCGGTAAATTTAAATTTTTAAACCATGAACCATTAAGTTATATTTACTGATTGATAAATGAAAGTGAAGTGGTGAGAGCAGCTGTAGAAAACAGATGTAAGGACCATAAATATTTCAACTTTTATTCAAAAGCAGCATAAATGCTGTATTATAAAATACAGTATCCGTCAGTAAATCAAGTGTCATGTATACCATAAGGAAATTTCATATTATTTGTGGAATATGTTGGTTTCGTGAATTTGAAGATTTTTAATTGTTGGCTATTTGGCTTAGGTTATGTTTTGATTTTATGCATTTTTGCATAATAAATATACAACAGATATGTATGTGTAACTTTACTTACGTAAGGTTTGTTTTATCAGATAAGTTTATATATGAATCAGATATGAATTTTTATCAAATAAGTTTAAAAAAGCAAATCAATGTGATCAGTGCTACATTGGTGCTACTGAAGAAAGTGATTTATATTATGCTGAGAATTCTGTATTTTGCTACTATTATACAGCCGCATTATGAAATTTAATGCTATGGTGGTACATAAAAATATATGCTTAAACCTATTTTTGATATACAAAAAAAGTATAACCGATTCCAGAAGTAATAATGCAAATGTATATGATGCATATTAAATATGTTTGTTTTGAAGTATCCATACAAGTTCATGTTTCATCTGGAAGTATGGTTTTGAATTTCAACCATAAATTAATAAATACCCCTATATATCAAAAAAGGAAATATCCGACAAACCCCGTATATATAACTTGGATTCAAAATATTTATTTCTCTACCACATGGCCTTAGAAATGACAAAAATTAGAAAGTAAAACTAACTTAGAATGTCATCTAAGCATAACTGATATGAAGTCTAAATTCCTCATCCATTCAAGATCTACAATTCTGCTTTCGCATATTAAGATTATTGGAATTTGATATATTAACTGTAATTTCACATGACCACATTAAATGTGTAGTCTACCCTAAAAGAAAAATATTGATGTTTGGGCTTATAGATATAAATCATATGATAAAGCTGTTATTGTTACTTTTTTGATTCATTAAATATTATGAAAACCTGAATGAACTGATGCTTCATATAAAATTAATATGTTAGTGGTTCTACTGCTTTCTGCAATCTATGTACATCAGAGTTGTTAAACAAATTTAATCATGGAACATTTCTTTTCCTTAAGAAAATACTGTTTTGTTACTCAATTTTTTTAAACACAACTTGGAGAAGGAGGGGAGGATTATGCAGGAATTGCACAAGGTGTTGCACACATGCTATAAAATTTGGCCAGATGTTTTGCATACCTGGTGTACAGCATTTAATTTCTTAGCTGTAAACTTTAATATTTATTAATTTTAATTATAGATGCCACGAATGTGTTGTGTTCCAGGCTGTAAATCAAATTATACATCCGAAGGATAGAAATACATTGCAACTTTCAGAATTCCTAAAGATTCAGCATTAAGAGAGAAATGACTGAAGGCCATTCACAGAGATAATTTCACCCCATCAGAATCTTATGTATTTTGCATTTACCACTTTAATGATAATTTAGTTATAAGGTTTGATTCTGTTCCAAGAAATGATGGAACAATTTCGAAAGTTGCAGGAATAAAGCTTGTGTTAGTGTCTGATGCCATACCATGTATTTTCCCCAATCAACCATTGGATTTTACCAAAATGGTTAGTGTCAAACGTAAAGATCCTGTTGACCGTGTAACTGAACAAATATATGGTAAGGATATTATTACTACCATATTGTAGAAAGATTATATGGTTTCAAGCTAGAGCTTAAGCAGCATAACAACTGAGAATTTCATCTATGTGTCAGAATACTCATATATCATTACTTGATTTCACTATCAATTTAAATCCAACCAGTGATCTATAAGATCATTAGTTGAGAAGTAACTGATATCTCATTGAATTGTGAGAACTTTTGCTGCATCTACTGCACAGACTCAAAGTTACCATAAATGCTTCAACCTAAAACTGAATATTGCAACTTTAAAACCTTGGACATTTCACCAAGATACACCACTGATTGTGATATTACACATGTTTGTTTGCTAAGTTTGAAATTTGTTAATTGGCCCTATAATATATAGCAGTTGTTCTCAACATTTTATGCTTCCTTACCCCCTGGAAATGTGTATGTAGCTGGCGTACACCTTGTATAGATAGATAAAACTATAGTTATAGTATAACAATGGGAATTAAATAAAACATATATACAGGGAATGAAATTGATAAAAAAATTTTTATGATAAAAATTATTTTTGTTGGGGCTGTGGAATAAATATTATACAGGGAAATATAAGAAGTCTGAGAAAAAATTTTGATCATTTTGTGGTATTCTTAAATTTAATTGAATTAAAACCAGAAATTATAGTACTTACTGAGATTTGGGTAAAAGAAGAGGAAATATACTTATATAAAACAGATGGATATAAAGGATACTATAAATGTAGGGAGAAAAAAAGGTCAGGAGGAGTAATTGTTTACATTAAAGAAGGATGGGAAGTGAACCAGATTTTTTCTGATTTTAAAACTGCTAATTTAGTGGAATTGCATATAAAACATTCAATTGCGAACTTGGCCTTGTTGCAATCTATAGAGCGCATGAATTCAGTAAATTAGAATTTATTGATGAATTCGCAACATGGCTTAATTGTGTTAAACGAAATAGTATTATAATGACAGGATATTTTAATTTGGATTTATTATTTGATCATCCACACAAGATAAATTTTTTACAAATGATAAATTCAAATGGTTTCTATTCCTGTCATGCTTCTGTTACTAGGGTAAGTAGTAAAACCTGCCTAGATCAACTTTACATTAGAAATTTTAGATTAGATACTGTAACTACATATATTGTTAAAATTGACATCTCAGATCATTTTTTTGTTGGGAGTAATATAAAGTGTGGTTTTTATAGAGATGGTTCTACAGAAAAGCTTTCTACAAATTTTACTAAGATTCAATATACTAAATTGAAAAAGTTATTGTCAAAAAAACATGGGATCATGTCGCGAGACAGGTAAATGTGAATTTAGCATTTGATGCATTTCTAAGGGAATTAACTCTGTTAATCAAAGATGCGCAGATTAAGTACTCTAAAAAGAAAATTTAAAAATTCAAACCATGGATAACAGAAGCTATTGTTAATTCAATCAATTTTAAAAGAAATTTATATAAAAGATCTAAATCCAAAAACTTGGATGAAAATAACTACTATAGAAGATATAAAAATATTTTAACTAATGTTATTAGGGAAGCTAAAAATTATTATTATAAAAATATTTTTATAAAAAATGGAAATAATGCTAAAAAAATTGGGAAACTATCAATGAAATGTGTGACGGAAGAAAAGTAAAGGGCAATTCTCCTCAAATTATCACGGATAGAAATCATTTGCTTCGGTTTGATGAAAAGCCGCAGGAATTTGTTAATAAATTTAACAATTATTTTACTGAGGTAATTTCTTCATTATGTAAACAAAATCTACATAATGAAACCAAAATAGAAAAGATAATAAGTTTTTTAAAATGTAAAATGCCTAATTCTATTTTTCCCTTATATAGCAGAACAAGGAATTTTTGATACTATCAAGGAACTAAAGGAGGGAAAATCACCTGCTTTGGACGAAATTACAGTTACCACCATTAAAAATATTTTTCCGGAAATTAGAACTATATTTTGTAAACTTGTAAACTTTTCTTTTGTAGAAGGTGTTTGTGTGTCTGAAATTTTAAAAACTGCCTTAATTATTCGAGTGTTTAAAAATGGTGATACTAAGGCAATTGAAAATTACAGACCGATTTCGCTTCTATCAACCTTTTCTAAGATTCTTGAAAAATTAAAAAAAGAAAAAAATTGTTAACTTTTGGGATATGCACAATTTATTTGCCCCAAACCAATTTGGATTTCGAAAAGGTTTGAATACTCAAACTGCGATTTTAGAAATGACTACGCAAATTTACAGAAATTTAAATCAAAATGTTAAAACAGTTGTTTTTTTTTGGATTTGAAAAAAGCTTTTGATTCAGTAAATCATGATATATTATTAGAAAAGTTAAAAACCAGTGGTGTTAGGAGAAATTTGCTTTCATGGATTAGGAGCTATTTAATGAATAGGAAGCAAAAAGTAAAAATTGAAAAATATTTTAGTGAATAAACAAATGTTCAAGTTGGTGTCCCTCAGGGTTCTGTTTTGGGACCTTTATTTAAATTATATTAATATAAATGACTTCTGTATATTAATATAATTATATTATTATATAAATGACTTCTGTATATTAATATAATTATATTATTATATAAATGACTTCTGTATTAATAACGATTTCTTTATATAAATGACTTCTGTACATTGGATTTGAATGGTAAAATAATTTCATTTGCAGATGATGCTGCATTAATATATTCTGGAGAGGAAAATTAAATTTTAGAGACTATAAATAGCGACTGGATAGAAATAAGAACGTGGCTAAAATTTAATAAACTCTTTTTAAATACAAAGAAGACGAAATATATTTTTATTAGACCAAGAGAAAATGAAATTGATTTTTTTCGTGACAGGATCATTTTCCACTCTGAAGTTTGTGCTGGAAAAAATTGCAATTGTGACAAAATTGAGGGGGTTGAATGCTATAAATATTTGGGTATTCTTATTGACAGAAAGATGTCCTGGAAAATACAAATAGCTGATGTTGTTAAAAAGATTAACTGCATTATACCTAAAATTTATTATATCCGGAATTTCGTAAATTTATCTTTATTGAAAATTATTTACTTTTCTTGGATTAAATCTTATTTGCTCTATGGTTTATTATCGTGGGGTGGAGTCTATTTGACAACAATCAAACCGTTACACTATGTGCAGAATCACATAATTAGATGCATGATGAAACTAAGAAAATTTGAAAGCGTTGCAAATGTATACAATGAATTAGGTATTTTACAAATAAGGAAATTATATGTATTTCAGGTACTGAAATACATAAGGATGAATTTTAATGTTCAAACTTTACGGACATTTGAAAAGAATACTCGACTGTCAAAAAACCTTTTCTTACTTGATTTAAAAGCGAACAAAACTATTGTTGAAAAACATTATGTTTATTTGGTGCCAAAGTTTTTAACTGCTTACCAGAGTACATCAAAGGAATAAGAAATGATAACTTTTTCTATAAGGAATTAAGAAAGTGGATTTTGAATGTGGTAAATATTGAGTATATGTTTTAGAAATAAAAGAGATTTAAATGTAATAAAATTTCATTTGATGCTGAGTTGCCCTTAAGGTGCTCAACTGAACCACTTACTAACGCACAGTTCAATATAGATTTTTATATTTTTTTCTGTTTTTCTGCCCAGTAAAGTCTTTTTATTTTTTATTTTTTTATTTCATTTATTCTTAATGATAATTTTCAAACTTATAAATTAGTTAAATATTTACTTAGATTTTTTGATCAAGCTAACAAAGTGTGAGGAAATGTGAACCTGAAGCATGTTGCCTTTTCATTTTATTACAACATAACTGTTAAATTTCTTCCACAAGCGAGTTTTTACTCTCGTGGAAGACACAACATTTTTTCTCAGACTTGTACTGAAAAATGTAGGTAAAATGTAGGGTGTCCCTGAATTCATTGCCCAAACGTGAGGGGATTGTAGTACACACCGAACCAACCAATATTCGTCATAGAATATGTGGCCGCAAACGCAGCCAGGTGCCGGTAAGGGGCGCAGACGAGGCGGCACGGCTTAAAAGCGCTGGATTGGCCAAACCCCAGCGTCGACCGGACATGAGATGGAGCAGTTTACGAAATCAGGGAATGCCGATATGCACCTGATGTACGGCGTAGCCGAGGGCTATAGTAGAGAGCGCAGAGACACTACCGTGAGCAATATCCTATGCACCGTGTACCCGATCATAAAATGTTTGCGCGACTGCACCGCCAGCTGTCTTGAAGCAGGCACCTTCCACGTCAGTCGACACGATGCCAGACGAACCCGGACTGTCAGAACGCCAGCTATGAGCGAGGACATCTTGCGTATGATGACAGATAACCCAGGTACAAGCACGCGATCAGCCGCCTGGAGCCTGGGTGTGCATCGGAACAGTGTCTGGCGAGTACTGCATGAAGAAGGGCTACACCTCTATCACTTGCAGTGTGTGCAGGCATTGACAGCTGTTGATTATCACCTGCGCGTGGATTTCGCCCAGTGGTTCCTGCAGCAAAGTGCTGCACATCCCAATTTCCTCGCGCATGTGCTCTTTACGGATGAATCAACATTCTCACGTGAAGGCATAGTGAATGTCCATAATGCGCATTTGTGGGCGGCCCAGAACCCCCATGGTACACGTCCAAATTCGAACCAGCAACGGTTCGCCGTCAATGTCTGGGCGGGGATCGTGCATGACTACTTAATTGGACCCTACCTACTGCTGGACTACCTCGATGGGCGAACGTACCGTATTTTTCTGCAACGGTTTTGGCGGAATTGCTTCAGGATGTTCGAGCCGCAATCCGCGCCCGTATGTGGTTCCAGAATGATGGGGCACCCTCCCATTTCAGCACGGAGGTGCGTCAGCATCTTCATACCACATTTGGGAACCGATAGATTGGGCGCGGTGGTCCCATCCCGTGGTCCCCCAGATCACCCGATCTTTCTTGTATCAATTTCTTTCCGTGAGGACATTTGAAGAGTGTCGTGTATGAGATGCCCATGCAGTCCGTGGAGGATCTGGTAGCCCGACTGTATATCGCAGCTGCCGATGTACGCGACAAGCTCGGTATTTACGAGCAGGTGTACCGATCGCTACTCCGCCGTTGTGCTGCCTGTATCAACGTTGATGGGCGGACGTTTGAGCATTTCTTGTAATGATCTCCAATATATGTTACTCTGGAAACCTCTGTCTGTCCTTCATTTCCGACTCCTCACTGCGTTTGTGGCCGCATATTCTATGATGAATATTGGTGGGTTCGGTGTGTACTACCATCCCCTCACGTTTGGGCCATGAATTCCGGGACATCCTGTATCTATACACACACATTAAATATTGTATTCATAAACAATATATCGATAAACACACAAAATGACATAAACAATTTAACAAATCTAAAAAATGATAAACATTTTACTGGGTAACAGTGAAATGGTTGCGCTTGTTTACACTTGCACAGATCATCAATGGTTGGGTTATCTTGCTAAGGTGCAATCGCAAGTCATCTTCAACATCCAGCCTGATCTTATATTTATTTTTTAAAGCAGTTAAAGACGAAAAGCCAGTTTCACATAAATAAGTTGTTGTGAAAAGTAAATATTTGACTGCAATTCTTGACACAGTCGGATATTCCTTCTCCACTCCAATCTAAAAATTAATCAATGACTTTTTGAAATGAATGCTTTTTAAACTATTGTCACAAGATATCTCAATCAACTCTTCGTTATTGGACAATGGTAGATCTAGCGACTTTTGAGTTCTCACGGCGTACCCCACGTTGAGAACCCGTAGAATATAGTATCAAATACAAAAAATTCTCTGTTGAGCAAAAAAAATTATGTTTATCCTTCAAACTCTTTTCATGTTAAAAGTGTTTGGAGAAAAAAGCGAAACTTTTCGGAGTTTTTGACGAGGTTGAGAAAAATGTAAATGAGTTAGCCACGTAAAGGGTCCTTGCCTGAGGGTGTGTCGTGTAGGGCAGCAAATTGGAAGAACATCGAGGTAGGCTTGGCTACTGTTTTGACGGATTTCCATTTGAACCACAACTGCTTTTGGACTATGTACTATTCCAGTTTACTGCTTCTGCGTTATGGTCTAAGTGTCCAGAGACCAGAGTTGTGTAAATGATATCGGATCGTTTGGAGAAGCATTTTGTTATACCACTGGCTCTCTAGAGGTTACCTCTGCGCAAACTCGTTATAATGAAGTGGTCCTATAATGCCATTTGACGGAATTGGCGATCCTCACGAGTTGTATTCCTGTATTATATCATCATCAATCCATGCAGTAACGACTTTAATGGACAGTTCCACCTGCCGCAATTCGATGATCTTCTCATACTCGATGTGCATCACTTGGCGATATGCACGATGTTGTCGCACATGAGGCATATTCTCTTCTTCCCACAGCCCGGAACATGCTGCGAAATATATCCTAATTTAACAGTCGGTTGCCTCCCCATGACATTCTATCCACTCAGTCGCCCACGAGATATTCGCTGCGGTATTGTAATTATTGGCTATCTCAGCTAGTAAATGTTTCGTGCGATTTCAAATGTCTCTGCCTCTTCATTTTCGTGATGTTGAAATTTCCATATTGCATACTCTATATAATATTGTTTATTGGAAAGAAGATTTTTATATCTCAAAAAGCTCCGAAGCACAAAAACAGATTATTTGTAAATATATTGCAAGTCTTTTGCAAGTAACTGTAGATACGCTTTGTTTCGTAGAAAGCAAGTTCTTAGATAAAATTCATTACTGATAAAATTGAACAGAATTAATGATATTTTGTACAAAATGATTTGAGCATTTTTTTTTTCTTTTCACTTATGTACAACTTTAAGAGCAAAGGTGTTCAAGACATTTGCAACGAAAACGTAGGTTAACTGACGGAGCTTGCAACCATTTTAAACATGCTGGTTTAAGATTATTTCGGATTAATGGAGACTTTTAGTCATTCAGAGCCCCTCACCACATACATTATGCAACAGAAATCGTTTCTGTTAGAATTGCATTATTTTTCATCTAGGAGAAAAATACAAGTTTGTTCACATTGAGAATCATCTTGGACACAGGACGTCAACCTATTAATCTTGGAGGGAGCAATTTAGATTAATGCTAGTGTGAATGGCACTCGAAACAACAATAGTAGATCTATACCTATATATTTTTAAACAAACATACATATTTATATAACAGAAGCTTTATTTAAAGACTTATGAACGAATTATGCATGCAAATAAAATCAATCAAGTGGAAATAAATTAAAATATAATCACTGTTACACTTGTATGCAAATCTTCAGCCAGTTTATTGCAATTTAGCACGTAACTTGAGTTTGCTTTTCTTAGCAGTTCATCTAAATTGGAATCGGTGAATCTAGATCGGTATTTGGATTTAAAGTATTTCATGATTGAAAAAAGGGACTCGCAAGAATATGGTGAAGAACAGTAAGAATATCTTTCGTTAGAATATTAATTTGACAGGAAGGCACCACGTTTCCGACCTGTGCTCTAGGATGATGGAAAATCTTCTTACATTCCCTAAGTTGCTTCTTTTTTCTTCGCTTCTTTCATCATTATGTTGGTATTTGAATTCGCAATATTGGGAGTGCATTTGCAAGATGTCGCTCAATGCGATAATGCTTTCTTACGTTAAGGTTATCATTTTACCCTAGATTGCTTCAAAAAAGGAGTTCATGTTTTCACTTTGACGTATGTGTGTCTATCTGCCCAGATGAAGATATTAATGTTTTCTCTTTTAGAGATAAAATAAAAAATTAATTTTAAGTTCAATAAGTATTGATGAAATATACTAGCATCCTCTAAAACGAACTTTTAATCGAATATTGTAAATGATTAATTTATGTTAAAATTTCAAACTATGGTGATAACGTGTGATGGTCAGGAGGTCACACTGGCAACAGTGGTTTTGTCCCCTTAACATTAGTTAAGGTGAAAGTAATTTTTACATTTAAGAGTTAAATTAAAATTTCTTTTTGTGTTTTATAGATGCTAAAAAATTATTACTATTTGCATTTCCCTAATCATCAATTAATTCGATTTCAACTATTAAAAGGTGTTAAAGGCGAAACATGGAAAGCAAAACTTTGAAAACGAGCTTTCAATATTCGCTAGAGCGATATATTTGCTATTCTCTAGTTTAATATTCAAATACACCCAATTCTGTTTTTATACAGTAGATAGGTTCCAGAAAAACCATGCACAAAAAAAAACGTGTGAGGAAAAATACAGTGCACATGAAAAAATAGAAGATTATTTCCAGACGTGAAAACCCAGTAAAAATAATAAGTTGTTTTCAAACAAATCATATCAAAATCTTCAATTAAATCCTTATTTGAGTTTTATTGATTTAAACACATTTTTATTATATAAACTTATAAAGATACTTATATGTATGTATATATATATATAATAAATTATCCTTCATAATGAAAATAATATGTCACTAATTCAAGAATACAAAAGTGTAAAAACATATGATTTACATATGCTTATTAACTAGCTTTTATTCGTTGTCATTTCTGACAATAGACGCATTCGTTTGCGTAAGACTGGAATTAAATCATTTCCATCGCTTGAAACTCTCTGTGGTACATGCTCTCTGTGGCATGGGGAACCAAATTATCACTTGTTTCTAGTGATTCTGAAGTTTGATTAGTTTTGACAACCAACTCTGTAATCAATCGTTGCGATCCTGCTTTGACTAGATCTTTGTATAATTCTTGATAACGCGCCATACATGACTTCAGTTCAGGTTTAACTGCTCAGCTCGTTCACAGTGGGATCATGTGTAAGAGTGCAATTTACTAGACATTTGAAGCCCTTCTTTAATTAAACCTACAGTGAGTGTAACCTCATCATCACCATCACTTTTTTCGTTTTCATCAGGAGTCTCAAGGACAACTTCTATTATTTCATCTTCGCTAAGTCAACCAGCAATTCATCAGTATCTGCAAACGATAAATCATAGAATCCTTCTCCACCAACTGCATGTGCTAAAGTGATGATATTAGGATATTGAGTCGTATTTGGGGTACAGGATCTTTGCTTTTTGCACATTCTGGCCAAATAGCTTTCCAGCATGCGTTTAAAGTTGATGGTTTTAATAGAAAATTTCTTCCACACATCAAAACTGTTAGGGTTTTATCCTTATCTAGTTTATTCAAAATGTATTGGAATGTTCGTCTTACGTAGTGAATTTTAAATGTAGCAACTATATAGTAGCCTAGTGGTTGTATTAAAGATAACCCAGTGGTTGTATTAAGGATGTCGTATTAGGCGGCAGAAAACAAAATTGCACATTTGAGTGTTCCAAAACAGGATTTTGTCTATAATTAATAGAACTTTAAATTCGAGATATTTTTCCTTCAAATAGCGTTAACTTCTGGAACAAAACATTTATGGAATCATTCGTTAAAAATTTCTTTTGTAGCCCAGGCTTTTTTGTTTGTCATCCAATACACTGGCAATTTATTGAAATCTATACCTTTCATTGACCGTGGTCTTAGGGATCGACTGAGGAGCAGCAGTTTTAACATACGATATCCCGAAGCGTTGCTGCAAAATTGAAGGTCACACGATCCTTAGCTGCTTTAAAGCCATCAACAGTTTTTTTGTGATTTTGCTACGTAGATTCTACTCGGCATTTTTTCTCCAAGAAAAACCAGTTTCATCTGCATTCCAAACTTGATCAGTAGTGTATCCACCATCTTCAATGATTTGGGTGAATTTTGGACAAAATTCTTTAGCAGCCGGCTCATCTCAGATGCAAATTCACCTTTTATCTTTACATTATGAAACGCGTGTCTTTGAAGAAATCCTGCAAGCCAACCTGTACTTGCAGAAAATTCATAATTTTTGTTTAACTGAGCTGATGTAGTGGGTTCCATTTCTTGTATCTGCTTATATATTCGTAATGCCATCTGTTTGATGGTATTTCCGTCTAGAGGTATTCTTTTTTGCGAGTTATCTTCTATCCACATTACTAGTGCCTTTTCCATCTTCACTTTTACGATATCTCTCGTGTACGATGACGACTTAGTGGTCAATTTTGTCCAGAATGCACGGACTTTCTAATAGCATCTTCATTTTTCTTGGTGGTTCTTACGGTAGCTTCGTTCAAACCAAAATATTTACTTATGGATGTTAAACCTTCTCCAGTTGCAAGATGATCTAAAATTAGGATCTTAGTATCCAAAGAGATAGCTTTCCTTTTCTGCTTTTCTATAGTTGAATTATTTTGTATAGTTAATTTATTGTAGTTAATAAATCAGATGATGAAAAATTGCAAATTACCTATCAGCAAAATTTAATAAATTTATATTATGCACACAAAACTTAAAAAAAAAAAAAAATTTTTCAGATTTCTTCTATTAAACATCTAAACATTTCTTACTTGAGAGACAAGACTAACGTATATATTGAAGATAAAATTGAGGGGAATTCCTGGAACTCAATGTTGCCACTTTATTCCGAATGAAGTAGGTTTTGACAATTTTTCCAGAAAATAGAGAATAAAATAGGGAAAACTTGTTGTGTAGTTAGCGTAATTTTTATTTTTGAGATTTTTGTCACAAAATGTGTATCTATAGTAACTTTTTAAAGTTAAAACTACTTCGAAAAATGTGACCATAAAAGCGGCATCTTTGTTATAAATGTAAATTCTAGGAATTGTTTCTTGAATAGGAATATTTTTTCAGAATTAAATTCAAATGGAGATTTTTTAAAAAGGCGCCGTTTGAACCGTGTCAAAATAAATCGTGTAAAAATAGAATTGGAATTTTTTTCTAAACCGTGTTAAATCAAAATTGTGTAAAAAAAATCCATGTAAAAACAGAATTGGGTGTACTTAAAAACATTTCTCTATAACTGAATGATATTCTTCGAAATTAATATATATATATTTATAAAACTCCAGCGGGAAATTCTGTTATAAATTTTCTAAATTAGCATCTACGCGAGATTTTAATTGAAGTCATTAATGGATGTATTGCCAGCGAATTTTATATGTACTACGACTGTAATGGTAGATGCAATGCTCTTAAAGGAACGGGGTTGGCTCAGTCGGTAGCGCAAGGCTCTTAATCTGCAGTTCCCAGGTTCTAGCCTGGGCCAGGTTTTAGATTTGTCTCCTCAAAACTCTGCGAAGTGTCCTCGGTCAGTAGGGGGCACCTATGGGTTTGGAAACGCAGCCGTCCGTCGGATGGGACGTTAAACCGTGGCTTCGTATGCGGAGAGAGTCATACCCTGTGTACGTAAAAGAACACGTGGATGACCTTGACTGGAATCTACCATCTGTCTCCAAACAGCTGCACAGTGGGTCTCATACCTTCTCTGAGTCTTCGGGGTTCTTGTGATCTGTCTATTTAGCCCATTGTGCGCAAAAAAGTGCCGATCAGAGGTAAATTAACCCAACTCGTGCTCTTGCAACAATCAGTTGCAAGAACAATTTCTGTTGTAGTCATCAAAATAATACAGATGTTATTTTTAGTCGATAATTATTCTGGATTTGTTAATAGGAATAAAATTTTTCATATAAGTAAAAGAAAAAAAGTATTTTTAAAAACTAACGTAAAGAAATCTGTAGGAAATTCTTGTTCCATTATTGTTGCAAGCAAGAAAACTTTAGAGTCAATAAATGCAGTATTCCAACGATTTACGATTTGAGATGCATTCCTGGAAAATGGCGAATAAAGTGAAATCGTTCTAAGCGAATCTACATTGAACAAGAAGAGATGAATTCAAAAACCGGACAAAGACTGTGCACCGATTGCGCACTTAACTGATATAGCAGAAGTTGTAAGTTGTTTGATTCCTATGATGTACTTCTTGCGAAAAGGCGGGGGGGGGGGTGAAGATAATATGAATCCTTTGTATATTTCCTCATCAGTCAACCGGTTTAAGAAGTATGTCATTTCAGATTTATGTCATAAATGTCTCCAAAAAAGTATATTTTTCAAAAATTTCCGCGGTTAAAAGGCCTAATGAAGCTCCATACTTTCCGCCTTTAGTGGCCTCGAACAGTGGAAATTCAAACTAATAGATAACTGGAAAAATGAAAATAGTATTTTTTTCTTCTTTAGTATCTATGAAGTACAAAAATAATTTTTCATTTATATTTTTAAAAAAAGTTTCTTTTTCCCATCCCCAGGGGGAAAGCTGAAAATAACAGCTACAACGTAAAGCACTTGGCCATCACAGTCTACCGACGAAAGTTCAAATTTTTTACCGTAGACAGATCGTTTGCAATATATGTCTAAAGTTTTATCATTTTCCACTATTTTCCAACATTAGACAGCGCTGTTAAATTTGTGAAGAGATTATTAAAATGCGAATCGTTATATTTATTCAATAAATATCCAACACAAAAAGAAATTTGATATCTAAAAATTAAAAAAAATGAGTTCCGACTGAAAAACAGACAGACGAAAAGTGAAATCATTATTTCGTTTCCATATGAACGAGCTATAAAGAACTTGACATTTTGATGGCGAAAGTCGGAATTTTCTAACTGAATAGGGAAGCGAAAATAATTATCTCAGACCTTCTACTATGGCATATAAACTGACAGGCAGTTTACTTCTAACTGACAGGCAGGCTTCTGTACATGTCAGTGTCAGTGGAATCAAAAGCAAGCAGCTGCTTGAGGGGGTATTTATTTTTATTTATTTATTTAATTTTCGTTAATCTTGGTATTTCCCTTTGTTTTTTGGTATATCTGCATCTTCAGCCAAGTTATATCCGCTAAACCCCCAACCTGCCTGTCATGTCCTTCTAATTTAGTTATTTTTATTTATTGATGCATTTTATTGCATTTCTGTTCTTGTAAATATTTTTATGTATTAAGTGTTTTCTTGGAAGAGCTATTGGGTTGGGTTGTTTTACCTCTGAGCGGCACTTTTTTGCACACCATGGGCTAAATGGCCAGGTCACATGGGCCCCCGAAGGCTCAGAGAAGGTTGGGGGAGGGGACCTACTGGAACAGCTGTTGGGAGACAGATGGTAGCCTCCCGTCAAGGTCATCCAGCGTGTTCTTTAACGTGCACAGGGTATGGCTCTCCCGCACACGGGACCACGGCTTAACGTCCCATCCGACGGACGGCGGCCTTTCCAAGCCCATCAGTGTCCCCTACTGACCGTGGGCAGAGCGGGGAATTTTGCAGAGATAAATCTCAACACTGACCCAGCTGGGACTCGAACCT
Organism: Ryuthela nishihirai; assembly: GCA_038380435.1. Taxonomy (NCBI): domain Eukaryota; kingdom Metazoa; phylum Arthropoda; class Arachnida; order Araneae; family Heptathelidae; genus Ryuthela; species Ryuthela nishihirai. Next base: position 14,164,568 of record JAWZYU010000019.1, on the reverse strand, counting down.
GGGAACTACAGATTACGAGCCTGGCGCGAGGAATAGCTATTGTGGGGATGTGATTAATAGACGTTTTCGGGTCTGAGCTGGCTGCCTGCACACGACGAGTACGAGAAGCCCTTTTATGGCCTTTTACTACTAGCCTCGGGCGCGAGTTCGGGCACTGGAGATTATGGCAGAGAGTGTAAACAACAGTCTTGAGCGTCGCTGTCAAACGGGAAGGATGTTTGAACACGCGTCAAAGGATGCCGTTACTACTCAAAGAAAAACGCATAATGAGAGGGTTCGATTCTATGTAAGAATCAAGATTCTTGGTGAATCAAATACAGTTCTGTGGAACTGAAGTGAGTTCTTAGTGAACCAAGTTGTAGGCAAAGATTGGATATCCTTTCGCCGAGTTTGAGGTCGGTAAAGTGAGAATCAGCAAAGTGTGGTTCTCCACCTCATTGCATAATTGTTTGCAGCAGCAAGACAGCAAAGGCATATGGATTCGAGAGCATCCCCAGCACGTGACTGTATATAAGTGTGGATAAACTCTGTCGTCCCTATACAACTCTAGTAAGTGAATTCTTGGACATATTTCTGAACATCACTTGACGCACAAATCTGAGGCATACGTCGGTACAGGTGTAAAAACCCGCTAACCTTTATTTCAACGAAATAAGGGTGAAGGTAATCAAGGGAGTAATTGATCATCCTCTACTGGCGTGCGTTAGTAATCGTTAGACATACTAGCGGCCAGTCTATCACACTGCGCAGTCTATCACACTGCCTTCGGTCAGAAAGGGGATGCTGACGTGCTTGGGTTGGGTTGTTTTACCTTTGAGCGGCACTTTTTTGCACACAAGGGGCTAAATGGCCAGGTCACAATAACCCCAAAAGCTCAGAGAAAATTGGGGGAGGGGACCCACTGGAACAGCTGTTGGGAGACAGATGGTAGCCTCCCGTCAAGGCCATCGAGCGTGTTCTTGAACGTGCATAGGGTATGGCTCACCCACACACATGGTTAACGTCACATGGTTTAATGTCCATACGACGGACGACGGCCTTCCAAGCCCATCGGTGTCCCATACTGACCGTGGGCAGGGCGAGGAATTTTGTGGAGATAAATCTGAACGCCCACCCAAATGGGACTCGAACCTTGGAACTACAGATTACGAGCCTGGCACGCTACTGACTGAGCCACCCCCGCCCCTGATGTGCTTGGAAAGGTCGTCCTCCGTCGGATGGTGGTGTTTAAACCATGGACTTTGTGCTGGAGAGCCACACCAGTGCATGTTAAAAACATGCTGGATGGACACTTGGGATGTTACCATATGTAACCCAATAGCTATCCACTGTCTCCCCTAACCTTCTCTGTGCACTTGGGTACTTGTGACCTGGTCATTTAGGCTACTAGTACAAAAAAAGTATGCCTCCCGAGGTAAAACAACACCATCCAAGTTGTTTAACATACATACTCTTGAAAAAGTTTGAACGTTTCTAATGATAATAAAGTTTTCTTCAACAAATTCATCATCCTTACATAATTTCGTCCTGTCGCTTTCTAAATCGGAATGGAAATGTTCTCGCTGTCGTCATCGTGTTTTTATCGAGAGGAGAAAAAAAAAGAAATCGTTTACGATAGCCACTTGAACGAACAAGGCGACGGATGAAAAAGGATAGTCGCTTTATGACTATGTATTGAACTTCAAAGACTGTTGGAGACTGTTACAACCAATCGGCTTGATTAATACCCAGCGAAAGACTGTCGACATGGCTCAGTGACACATTCATTTGCATGGAAATTGAAACACAGCGGAAAGTTTTCCTCCTTCTGGTGGAGACGGAATGCTAATACCAGGAATAAGAAGGAAGTTGTAAAACTAAAAAAATGAGAACATTTTCACTGAAGAGATCATTAAATACCAACTCTCACCAAACTCACTCCTTGTTTAATTTCTTTGTTATCAAAATTGAAATGAATAATGCAGACTGTAATTATCATTGCCAAAGATTTATGCTAATGACCCCGTGTGGTATTTGTGACTAAGGAAAATTTATGTTATTTAAAACCCTACAGATCTAGCCACTAAAGAAATAAATTCCAAACTCAATAAAATATTGTCAAAATCATTCAACTCTTAAACACAATTGTTTTATGTTTTAGAAGCAGACATTTCTTTCTAAACTTAGTAATGAGTTCATTAATACTAGTAATAACTGTTGCAAAAAAGCGAAGTAGCAAAGTTTGTTTCTATTTCCCTACTGACTTAGTGAATACAATAGAAAGTTCTAATATTTTAGCCTGGGGAGAAAAATTATAATATTTCTGTTTCCTTTCGAGTCATCTATTATAGTGTTGCTGTAATCTAAGGCTCCTCTATTTAGAAATTTTTCTACGCATTTCTTTTATAATATCATCACTGCTAGAACGTTCTTTCTATCATTTGGTCACGGACTGAAAAAGAGGTGGTGGGGGTATTTCCAGTGGAGTAGAAATTCGTTTTGTTGACTGAGTGGATCAAAAATGAAAGATTTTCTTTCTTGGGGGCGGGGAGAGGGCTCAAAATTGGGATTTTATATTTGGGATTAAAGTAGATCTTGATGTCTAGGCTCGGAGGACTGAAACCTGAATTGGAGATTTAGAGGAACACAGCATGGATGGTTTTACATCGCACCACACACCTTCCAAACACTCATTGGATCTATACCACATCGAATTCAATCTCTTCTAAATGCACATGGGTGTCCGTACAAGATATAGGAGAAATTCAGTTTTTAAGTCTTAAGTATTTTAAATATTCTGATTTTACTTTGCAGTTTGTAAATTTCCAGAGAATTCCCTCTTCCCATAATTAATGGCGCCTTCAGAAATTTATCCGGAGGAGAGATCTTTGAAAGAGCGCCATTGCTATTTACCAGTATTAAAAATCAATCCCAGGATTTTTTTATAACTTTAAAAAATTGCATTTCCAGGAGGAGGGTTCAAGTGCACGCCTGGCCCTCCCTCACCCCCACCCATATATCATTGGTAATTGAGGAAAATCAAATTTCCACAAGTACGAAGATTGAAAATAATAACTTGCAGTCTCACGTAACTCCTCAGGAAATAGGTTATTTACCTGTTTTTTTTCCAAAGATACATTCACTTATCCAACGACCTCCCATTTCCTAAAATGAGGGCCGATGAAACTGAACAGGTAACACATTCAAGATAACGTAAAAAAGAATTCCTTTATAGCACAATTACATTTCATCAAAAGCGACATTACCGGAAGCTTACAATTGACATAATAAATGTTATACACTATGTAGAAAAAAGTGTCCTGACACTTCCATGTTATGTGAATGGAAAGTCACTTTAAAAGCTTCCTAACATTGAAAATAAACCTTTTACGCAAAAACTGTTATTGACGATAAATTGTAGATGTCACTCAAATATATTTCCCGCAATATTCGTTTAATATTTAAAGAATGAATGGAAGCTGAACATTTATCTTCAAATTTTGACACTTGTGAAAAAATACTTCAATGGATAAAACACAACTCTTGTAACAATTTGTTCACTAACATAAATTAAATATCTGAAGTTTGTATGTATGATGATTGTTTTAAGATTTTATCAATTTGGAGGCAGTGTGACAGTGTCAACTTTCAATAATCTTCTATCAATATTTAAAGAGTCATTGAAGCGGGATCATTTAAAAACAGACGACACTGTCACAGTGCCTCCAAATTGATGAAATCTTAAACAATCGTCATACAAACTTCAGATATTTAATTTATGTTAGTAAACAAATTGTTACAAGAGTTGTGTTTTATCTATTGAAGTATTTTTTCACGTGTCAAAAGTTGAAGATAAATGCTTCAGCTTCCATTCATTCTTTAAATATTAAACTAATATTGCGGGAAATATATTTAGAGAGATTTGAGTGACATCTACAATTTATCGCCAATAACAGTTTTTGCGTAAATGGCTTATAATGTTAGGGAGCTTTGAAAGTGGCTTTCCATTCACATAACATGGAAGTGTCCGGACAATTTTTTCAACATAGTGCATATCGTATAGAAACATTGTAAAATCCAAGCAATACAAAAGAGGAAAGGAGAGTTGAAAAATTCGTTTGCTTGGAGTGGTGAAAAATCTTTACCTCAGTCGCGCTTAAAACATTGAATAAATAATCTGATGTTGTGCATTCTTAATAGGTGTTTGCTGCTGTTCTTCAAGTAGCAAATAACGCCAAAAGGAAGTAAATTCCCTAGATAATTTACACTGAGCTACAACTACTGCATTTGGCCAGAATAAGCCAAATGCAGCAGGTGTAGTTCAGGACAGACGTGTTTGGATAACTAAATTACACAGTCTGGCTGGAACTCCACAGCTCATGGCTACTTGAGCGTTTTGAATTAATTAATGTATACTGTCGACATACAAAATGCCTCACCAGGAAGTTTTTGTCAAAGGAACATGCAAATAGGTGGGTATGTTTCGACAGTCGGGTTCTGTAAATAAGTGCAGTTGCGAACAAATCACGTGATAGGTGAGGGAGATAACAGGATAAAACGGTTCGGCGTAGCTAAGTTTGGTCGTCCTCACCAGGGCGTGTGAACCACTGCATTGGAGTGATCTCGGTGACGAAAGGACGTGTAAGGAGTGAGAATGCCTGGGCGACGTCATCGGGAATCCTACCATCACACAGACACCTTTATCAGAGGCTTGATCAAAGGGCTATGTACAGATGGTTGGTCCCTTTGTCGCATCGTGGCAGAAACGCATAGGGATGCAATACTCTGTCAGCCGAATTTCGCAACAGTGGTTGGAGGAAGATAACCTGATCACCATAGTGGACTGGTGCATGTAAGCAGACGTCCGAAAGCCTCAATTGTGGGATTCGACGGCAAGCCATAGCAGTCCAACAATCCACAGTGTACAGTCGCTCAAAAAAGTATCCGAAAAATATGGTTGATTACAGAATTTAGAAAAAATTTATGGCAACGATTTTTTTAGAAATTAGTAATCTGGCAACCTTCGTGTCACGTGACACGAAGGTTGCTAATTCTAAAAAAACGTTGCCAGATATTTTTTCTGAATTTTGTAATCAACCATAGTGTTCGGATACTTTTTTGAGCAACTGTACATTTGACATGTTGTAGAGGCAGCTATGGACACCGCTGTGTCAACATTTACTGTGAATCGCAGATTGGCTAAGGAAGGTTTGCACTCCCACCAGCCATTGGGACAACTGCCACTAACCGCAGCACATCGTCGAACAAGATTGCAGTGGTACCGTACCAGACATGACTGGAGGGACAAATGGAACCATGTTGTATTCAATGACCAATCTCGCTTCTATCTCAACGCCAATGATCACTGATTGAGAGTCTGGAGACGACATGGTCACTTGGCTGATGTTGCTGCCATCCGTGAGTGTCATATGGCTCCTCAGCATGGTGTCATGCTTTGGGATTCTATCAGTTTCTACAGCTGCTCACCACTCGTATGCATAGCGGGTAAAATGACAGCGTGACGATATGTGGATGAGGTGCTGCAGCCCGTTTTATTGTCTTATGTCCGTGGTATTCCTGATGCCCAGTTTCAAAACGATACCACACACTGCCAACATCAGCAGACAGTGCCTACAAGGTATCCAGGTGCTACCTTGGCCAGCGTGATCAAAGGACTTCTCTCCAATAGAGAATGTGTGGGACGTCTTTGGCAAACGACCTCATGCCTCTGCACAACCTCTTCGCAATGTTGATGAATTATCGACACAGCATATAGTCCACGATATCTGAGCACACCATCCGGGGACTTTTCTAGTCGATGCCACGCCGAGTTGCCGAATGTATGGCCGAGCATGGCGAGTCTACAACTATTGACTCAGTCCACATTATACTGTCTCCTCGCCAATCGCATTCATTTAATCCCCAGAAATTAAATCACTTCTTTCCCACCTACTTGTAGACATGTGTGGTAAGTTTCGTTTCATTTTGTGCATTCCTTCATGGCATGGCATTTTCTGTGTCGAGCAATGTGCTAGAAATCAATCGGTGCCTCTTCATTTCTAGACCGTCACCCCAATTCCCAACTGATCTTAATATACAGGGTGAATCTGAAAAAAGTGGGCAAAACTTTACGGGGTGGTAGAACGCAGCTATACGAGCAATATTTGTCATAGAATGTATGGTCGGAACGAAAACGGCGAGCCGCTAGGTGGCGTTGGAAATGGTATAAAAGGGTCGGTCCTCGCACCCAACGGCATAAAAATAACGTACACAAAGTGCATATCCGCCATTTCGTGGTTAGTATAACCAGCCATCCTCTCGGCAATCCACGGTAGAAATGCCGTTGGGTGCGAGGACCGACCCTTTTATACCATTTCCAACGCCACCTAGCGGCTCGCCGTTTGCGTTCCAACCATACATTCTATGACGAATATTGCTCGTATAGCTGCGTTCTACCACCCCGTAAAGTTTTGCCCACTTTTTCAGATTCACCCTGTATATATAGAAATATTATCAGTTCCACAAGACTTTCCAGAATTTGTTCTTTATAACTGCTTGTGCTTTACTGTCATATATTTCTTCAATAAAGAATGAATTGTATATTTCTTTGGCTGGAAATATCTCAATATCATTTGATTTTAGAATAGTTTGGATTAATTTATGTATTATACCAGTGGAATAGTCATTGAAAGCATTAGCTAAAGTTATTGGATTTTCTATTTCACTATATTTTTAATCATTATCAATAATTAATTTATGACATATGGATTCTTTTTTTAGTTCTTCCACTTAACTCATTAATTCCATCCCATTTTTTCTTAACGTTACTTGGATATAATAATATTTTATTTGTATAATAGTTTGATTTCGCTTCCCTGATAACTTTAGTTAAGATATTACAATATTTCTTGTAATTTTGAACTAAATTTGGTCCAATGATATTACTCCCCTTTGCAATTTAAACATCCATTTTTTTTTCATTGATTCAAACCAAAATTGCATTAGAAATCCACGATTTCAATTTCTTACTCACTTTTATATTTATTTCAATTAAATAGCTTTATCTATCATCATATTTAATTCTCTCATAAAATTCTCAAAAGAGCTATTAATATCAGGATCAATTACAATTGAACTCCAATCCTTTACACTCAACATATTTTTTAATTTACTTATATTAGTTTTCTTTTTATTTAAAGTGTTAGTTTTCAGATTAATATGTTCCATGTCATTTCTTGCAATATGTAAACCAACAAAATAATTATCTGAAATATGCAATTTGATAATGTACGCTGTTAAATCCCTGCTTTTAAAATTCCTTATAAACAAAAAATCCAAGCAACTGCCTGTCATATCTCTCTAGTGATTTCATCGTGGGCAACATAGAAACCATTAACATCTAAAGTCTGAAGATATTTTTCAGTTACAGCCTCATGTATTTTTAAATCTATGTTCAAATTCTTCATAATAATAGCATAGTGGTTATAAATATCACTAATCTTATCCTGCAATTCATCAATAAATTCTGACTTTGTGTATCATGATATCTATAGTACACTACAATTACCATCTGAACATTATTAAGTTTTATTCGAATTTTCAACAAGTCGGCTGTTCTAAAATCTGTATAACAATGAATAACATGGATATTTTCCCTTAAGAATATAACGACTTCACCTGCATTATTTTCTTGTCCACATTTGTAATATAGACTACACCTATTTAATTTATAACATTCTATTTCATTATATTTTACCCAAATTTCTGTAAGAATTATCACATCAGGATGTAACCTAGAAAAATGCTTAAAAAATATATAATTACATTAACAATAATTTATAAATTATATTAAATAATTAATAAATTATATTAAAAACTAGACAATTATATTAAAAAATGATCAAAATTTCTCCTCAAACTTCTTATATTTCAAGAAATTATTTGAAAACCCTTACCCCAAATGTAGGACTTACTGTCAGAAATATTTTCATTTAAAATACCTTATTTGCATATATATATTATCATAAATTACATTATTTTCCCTCTCTTAACTCAATTGAGAATGAATTACGTGCAAATCATTGTTTATTGAAGTCGAGTATTTCTTTCCTACACACAGTATGTTCCGATTGATTGGTTGGCCGTTAATTAATGCAATACGAGTTTCATCATGCAGTACAATAATGGATGTCAGCAATCGCATTTGAAATGCATCTCTTGAATTTCATGATAGATCATCTGAAGGAAACATTAAGTACTTCCAATCGAAAGCAATTTTCTACACATATTAAACTCTGCTCCTCACATAGGTCACTATCCATATGCACTCGCACAGAATTACTGTATTACACAGCCTCCACACATTTTAGAGAAGGCAACCTGTAGTTCCATAGAATCCTGATGAAGTAAAAGTAAAAGTACTTTTAAGTAAAACCATTTGGCACATTTACCGAAATACTTACAAAATAAAGAAATTTAAGCAAACAAACCTCCAATTTATGATCTCAGGCTAGATTATGACTTTCCTTGCTTTCATTTCTGGAAATGTTTTGACAATCTCCTAAATATTTATTTTCGTGCTCATTCATTTTATACAGATGAAATGGCAAATCTTGATTACATTTCTTCTCTGATTTTACTTTGGATATAACGATTTTGCAAATTTCAATTTTTAAATTAAACGTTTTGATGTTGATACAGTTACCGGAGAGCAAGAGAGCGGTAACTACATCTGGAAAAGCTAAAATGTGAGAGTAGTCTTTAACAATGAATAAATGAATCACTTACGTTATAGTAAAAAGTTTTACTATTTCCGGTTTTTAATACGAAAATGGCTCTGTCGAAAGTAACGTTGATTACGTCTATTTTGAATGGAATTGTTGATTCTTCACCCTCTGGTACTCAATTAGCTCACCATCACAGGTTTGATTTTAGGTACAGGAGAAGTCTGAAATTTTGGTTCTATGTTCCATATTAATGCCATCTTCTGTGCACTATTTCCGTTTCTATTTTGTGGAGAGGACAATGGTAGGGGACATTATTCGAAGTAATCTACGACGTTCTTCATATGATCTTTCATTTGACATCTAACTCGTAACTGTAGACCCTCGCATTCAGAAGACATAGTAGAAGAAAGACTTTCACATTTCACCTTTTTTTCTTTTTTTTGCGGGGCGAGGAGAGAAAGCTGGCGGGTATATTTTTATTGCCCATAATACTTCTCAGGTCACACGCTTCGATTTGATATGAAACTGGTTAAATTGGGGTAAATGTTTTATAGACTATGACACTACCCGCGTCACAAGCTTCCATTTGACACCTAAATGTTTTTCGCGTTTGAAAGATGTGTTGGAACAACTGTTTTGAGAAACTTACAAATCAACAAACCAATAAACTAACAAATGACGAGCGAAAAGCAATTGGGTGCTGGGTAAAAAATGAATAACCTAGAAACTTGAAGTAAAGGATTCTCATTATGGAATATTTGCGATAAATTGAACTTTCACCGCATTGTCTCAACATGTTTGCCGTAATTTCGTTTGAGGAATGTAATCTGTTTTCTGTTGCGGTACGACGCGGAAAGTGATATGATAATAAGCTACGAAGTCGCTTTAGAGACAACCAATGATAATTGCATCATTCAACTCGAAAAGAAGGAAATTTGTTTCTTTTCAAGTTTCCGGTATTTGCCTTTACCTACGGTAAACATTACATTTCAACTAATTGACACCACTAAACAAAAGATTCATGAAATATTTAGAACAATTTGTTCAGTTTCTAAGGAAACGAAGAATGCTTCTCAAATTAAACAAAGACACAGTCTGCACGAGATATTCAAATATTAGTTTGAAGATAATTTCTGTAGCACTTGAAGCAATTTATTTAGTTTCTCAACTGCCGAGACTTTGCTCTTCTCATTTGTTTGTGGTATTCAGTTGTAACAAGAGTTTTGAAAAATGTACTGAGGGTTTACTAAAATAAAGTCAGTTAATGTAAAACACTAAATGAGTTTTAAAAAAATTCAGATAATATAACAACACCAAAAAAACAAAAAAAGATAAATCACGAAAAGTTCAGTACTGAGAAAAATTACTCTATGTTGTATTTATTAATATCTTTTTACTTCCGTCATCGAAATATAAAGTGAATATTTATTTTTATTTTTTAACTCTATATTCAGAAACTTGTGATTTGAACTGTTTCCCTGAAACAGTTTACTGTCAATCATTCAAGAGACAAGTCGTCCATAAATTACGTAACATATGGAGCTGAGGAAACAATTCATGATTACGTTGTGCAGGGGACAGGAGGGGGGGGGGATCGGAAGTGGCATATACTGCAGTTAGCATTTTATTCATCTTCTTACTGCAAATAGAAGGCAGTTTATTACATTATCCTTTGTAATACTGAAAAAAGTGAAGACCCTTACAAAAAGAGAAATGTTACATGGTATGGAGTGTGGAATGGCAGGTCTGGGGTTGGGAAAAGAGAAAACGTGGTGTACCAGAGAGGATTAGGTTGTTAAATTGCAATTAAAACAGCATTACTTGATTTAGGAATATCCTTAACGATGGGTTGTTTTACCCCTGTGCGGTAATTTTGTGCACCCATTGGGCTAAATAACAAGGTCAGAAGAATTCCAAGGTCTCAGAGAAGGTTGAGGAAAGGGCCTTACTGAACAGTTGTTAGAAGACAAATGGGAGCCTCCATCAAGACCATGCAACGTATTCTTTAACGTGAACAGGGTACGACTCTCCTGAACACGACTTATGTCCCATCCGACGGACAGTGGATTTTCTAAGCCCAATGGTGTCGCCATTCTTATCGAGAGCAGAAAGGGGTTAGAGGGGACTGTTATTGAGATTTTTTCCTTCCTAGAAAATTTTATTTTTTAAAGAATGATTCGGTCAACAACCGCTCCATTATTGCCACATAACGTAACACGTTTTATATTCAGATGGCATTTCACATTGTCGACCAACCTTCTTTCAGTTGTTATTCTTCAGTCGAGCAAGTGATTAAATCTATTCAGTCTTTTTCTTCACATTATATTACAATTCATGAAGGGAGGACTTTTGCTTCTACGGAGAGAATGGAAGACAAAATTTTAAGAACACGATAGTTCACAACAAATTCTGCGCGTTATTATTCTCTTACAACTCATGATAAGGATAATTGCACTATAAACGGTTGCATTATTGCATACTATAGGTTGGATATAATTAAACTGATAGTACTCAGAGCGATGTAGAGAAAGATCTACTCGACGAATCACAGCGAAAAGTGGTGGATACCTTAATAAGAACATGGAGTAGAGAATTTGCGAATGAAAAATATTAGTTATGCTACTAGGTGGCGTGGGTGAGCTAAAATAAAGAAAATACCAAGTTGAACAAACATAACCTTCACAAATCAGGATTCTCACCATGTGAACCACTCGTATGCAAAATGTGCTGGAAACGTACTACGGCATGGTACTTAATTTCTTGAAACATGTCTCGGGGAATGGCTGCAACATGCTGTGTTATGCTTGCCTAGCAAGCGATTCAACATTGCCTTGATAAACTCGGTTTTTCAAATAACCACATAACAAGCAATCGCATGGGTTTAGGTCGGGGGAACGTGGTGACCAGGCATTGGAAAACGTTCGAGAAATTATTCTGTCCTCACCAAATGTGGTACGCAACAATTGCATTGCCTTACGTGCAATATGGGGTGGCGCCCCATCCTGCATGAAGATTATGGAGTCTAAGCAATTTTTTTCTTGTAAAACCGTAATAATTTTACGGCGGAGAAGATCTGTATAACGTTGTCCATTCACCGATCGACGCATAGGACCCTGAACGTGATCTCTTAAACGAAAAATGGTCCGATTATAAAGTTTGCAGTAAACCCACACCATACAGTTGCATAGTTGGAGTGTAGGACACCATATTCGGCAGCTGTGCGTATTCACTGCTTCATGTGGGAAAAAGTGCGCCTCATAGGTTCTTAAGACTTTCGAAGGCCACATCTCGTAGAGCAGCATCCTCGCCAGAAATCTCAAAGCGAAGTCAGTGCGCGGTTCAGATTCACGTGGTTGCAGCTGCTGCACCCTATGAATTATATAAGGATACCATTTCAGGATGGACCGTATAATTTTACGGACAGTTGATCACAGAAGTATTAGTTGCCCAGATACCTGTCTTGCACTAACTACGGGTAGCTCCGATGGCTACTGGATTTTCGCAGCGGTAAGTGCGACGTCTTCCACATTGCTCTTCCGGCCTCTACCCAGAGCCACATCCAACTCGCCTGTCTCTTCGCATTTCTGTATCATGTTCTGCACTCCAATTAGCAATAAAGGTCCTTTGCATACATCTTTCAGATGCAGCGGCAGCATTTACTGCCGTTTTGGTAAAAGAGTTTCACTAATAAAGCTCGGTTCTTCTAGCAGATACCCATGATTCCTTCTAGCGATTACAGTGAAGATATCACATTTTGTAGTGTGCTTCAGGAAATTCTCACGTGTGATTGGCTGCATTGTCGCCAGAAATTAGCATGTTCTACCACGTTTTGTAGCTCACCAACGTCACCTGGTGACACTAAAACTATTGTTTTATTCGCAAATTCTCTAGCCCATGTTCTTATTAAGGTATCCACATCGCTCTGAGTAGTGTTAGTTTCTTTAATCCACCCTGTATATCAAAACAACTTTACTGTGCTGACGTATTATGAGATACAGCAGTGATAATAGCAAATAGACATCGCAAAGTTGCAATTTTTTCTCGAAAAAAAAAAAGGAAACATTAATTTCACTTTGTTGTCTATCTGTCCATCTGTAGACATCGACTTTTTCTAACCGAATATTTTTTCATAGAGATAAATAAAATATCACTTATGTGTTGGATAAGTATTGATGAAATATTACAATTTGCACTTTACGAATCTCCCGAAACGTAGAAATCCGAATTCCGAATCAAGAAAGTTGCAATTTCACCTTCGAACGGTGAAAAAAAATTGAAAATTACTAAATTTAAAATGAATATTGCAAACAATGTATTTGTACTAGAAATTTGAAATTTTGGTGGTAGAATGTGAAGGTCACGAACTTTTCATCTGTAACAATAAGTTGACCCCTTAGGCTCAGGTGTATGGGAAAATACAGCTTTTTTGTTTTTAATGATAATTTAAAGTTATTTTTAGGGTCGATAGGTATTTATAAAATATTACAATTCGCACTTTCCGAACCTCCCAAAAAGCTATAATTGCGCTCTATAACAGAGGAAAAGATGAAAAATCTAAATTTGAAACGAATATTACAAACAATGTATTTATATTAGGAATTATATACTTGATTTCTAGACTTCACCTACAGGGACCTCGGGATTATATCCACCAGCGTTCTCTGTCAACAAACCCATATTTTGACTTAAAAGGAATCCACAAAGAGATTATGAAGATGAAAATTTAAGTGAAGAGAATAAAAGGAATGGTGAGGAGCAAAAGCATCACAAAAATCCGGACGCGAAACGCAAAGAGAGGCAAAGGTAAATTCAGAAGGATCAAGATCCAAAATTTGCGGACCGCTAGAGCAGTCGAAGGATCAATTTGTGAAAGAGAGTGCGGACCACGTAATAAGCAAAATACAAGGAAACACTGCCGAAAATTGGGCAAAGAAGTCTAAACAGAAATATTGCCATGAGGCTTCAGAATTTTTCCGAAGGTGTATAAATCTTCCATAACTTTATGGAGAACAACCACAGGACCTTTTTAAAAAACGTATCTATTTCCTTTTATAAAGTTCCTTGTAGGGATTGATTATCTCTCGTCTTTCGTTTACCGTTTTTCTGTTTTTCAATTCTGAATGGAAATTTATTCGCTGTATTTTTATGTTCTTCGTTCTCTTCAATTAGCGCTTGGTGCAACATCTGTCTTACATGTTTTTCCTTGTCAAATATTAATTTGCCTGTTATTTCATGTTTCCCATTCCTCGTCGTCGTCATCTCTATCAGTACCCATTTTCATAGGTCCATGTGCCGTCCCGTGGCCGAGTGGTTAGCACGCTTGGCTACTGATCTATGGGACCTGGGTTCGAGCCCCGGATTTAGGCATGGATGTGTGTGTCGTTTTTCTGCTGAGGTCCTGCCATCCTCTCAGATCTCATACTGTGGCATATAAACTGAGAGCTCCTGTCAGACCTCTGTGGCAAGCAGCTGCTTGAGGGGGTATTTATTTATTTTATTTATATGATTTCATAGGTACCTATGATTTACGTCATAGGTCTCTATGAGTACTCATTTTCTCACGTTCGGTATCATCGCCTTTATCTGATGATTTTGTTCCCCTCTTCGTCGTTTTCTGCGTCAACTGTTCTTCGTCTGTTGCTTCCTTTTCTAATATTTCTTTTACACTTGGGGTTTTCTTTAGAATTTTATTTTTTTCATTTTTTTAAAATTGCATTGTTTTCTTATTCTTTATGAGACGAGTGGAAGATTTATGGAGTCTTATCGCTTCCATATATATTTTTTCGTCATCCATTAGTACAACATTTTGCTGCCTTTTGAGTCGCTTTTTGTTCTTTTTTGTTTTGTTTTTTAATTTATCCATTAATAGCTTCAGTTTTTACGTCTGCAAAAGTTTTTGGTTCGCTGGATTTTTTTTTTCCCTTAATGGGCATTGGGCAGTGAAGTGCCCAGTTTTTCCATATTTTTTGCATACTCTATTTACGCCTTTCTAATCTATTGGACCTAAGTATATACAGAACTTCAAAAAGTTAAGGATTTCTTGTTTGATTTTGATTCTGCAAATTCGAGTTCCTGTTTTTATGTCTTTTTGCTCTGTATTGGAGTGTAATTCGTCCTCAATTGAGATGACTTCTCCGTAGTGCTTCAGTGTTTTGCCAATATCATCATTGCTAATGATGAATGGTAATTTTGATATGAATATCATCTCGATCCGTCTGCGTACTTGGATGATTTCAATAGTGTTATATTCTAGTTTAGATATCTCTTCTTTCCATTTTAGTATTTGTTATCGCATCTTCTGACTTCATTAAAATGATAGTGAGGCCGCGATTTATCCCTTCGGCTATTTCAACATTGCCAATTCCGAATGGGAAGTTCATTCATTGGCAGCAATGAGTTGGCCCCTTACGCCCAGGGTGGGTGGGAAATGCAATTGTTTCGCTTTGAAAGATAATTTGAAATATCTTTCTTTGTTGGATTGGTATTTATGAAATATTAAAAATCACATTTTTCTAATCCTTTGCTACTTTTAATTTATATCGTTAGAAATTCCTAAATATGGAAATGGCGAAACTGTTACGAATGTTGCAAGCGATCTGTTTACGGCAGAAATTTGAAATTTCAATGGAAGAAGGTGAAGAGATATTCCACTGACAGCAGAAATCTGTCATCTATTCTCAGAAGAGTGAGAGAAAAGCAACTTTTTAAATTTAAGGAACAAAAGACAAATACTTTGTTCATGTTGCAAAATTACTAAAAAATACTACTAATTTTCATTTTTCCCATCATCGATTAGCTCAAATAAAAACTTCTAAGGAGTGAAAAAGTATGTAAATTAAAAATTTCATTCTCTTTGAAAATGAAATTCCCATATTAGCCAATCGCGATATGCGTCCTTCTAATTAATGTTTAAAAACAGTTTCTCAGCTACAATTGTTTAAACTGTATATGAAGAAATTTTAAATTTATTTAAAATCTCATTTTTAAAAATAAATGAATGAGAATCCCTGTGAAACTTGTCGATTGACAGATTTATCAGCGTTTTGCAAGGAATCTTAAGAACTATTGATTTACGAAACCTTAAGAATTAACTCGGTCTCATGCTGCGCTTTTCAGAGATGTCTGCTCTAACTTATATGAATAACAAATGACCAAATTTAAACCCAGAGATTAACTAATATGGAAATATTAATAAATATATTCTTGTATTTCTTAACTATTATTGACGCCTTCTGAGAACGAAAGGTTTTTGAGTAATTGTCTCAAGATTTCACTTTCCATAATCAAGGTTCATTGTTCTTTTATAAAGCAATCGGAAGTGAATGAAGGAACTGAATCAGGATGCAGGGGAAGATTTTCTAGCTCTAAAATGTTTGTAATACAGTCTTATTTGTTTTATTCGTGGTAAGGACTATTTCCTGAAGTTTGCCAAGTGATAATCACTCTAATACTCACAGTTGGGGAATGAACCCATCGATCCAGAATGTTCTTTGATATGTACGGGTATAATGTTTGATGCACACGGTGCGTAGCATAAATTTATATTCTTGAGATTGGGACTTTTTTAACTCAAACTTGTCATCTTTCACACCTAAAGTAGGGAGCAGAGAAATTCCCATAGCTGGCAAACTTGCAACTACAATCAGGAAGGGTAAAATTTGGACTTGGGTTGCATCGGATATTTTTAAATTAAATACACTGCTGGACATTGAAAGTGCCCCACCCAAAAGGACATGTCGTATAAACATGCAAATAGAAGTGTGGGTGTGCGCAGTGAAGATATGCAAATGATGATAATCCGGAGCAAATGACGTGTGTGGCTCAAGAGATAAAAGGTGCAAGTAGGAACAGGGATGGTATTGTGTTTATGTAGTTGGAAGTCGTGCGAACGGGTGAGATAAGGTGGAAATTGTTCAGCAAAGGCCGAAAATGTCTGGTCCACGCCATTGGCAGGTTATCGCCATTTAGATGCATTTGAGAGAGGAAGATTTACACCCCCTTTGCGAAGCTGGATGGACTAAACGTCCTATCGCTGCCCATGATCATCGGGATGCACGAACTGTGGGACGCTGTTGGCAACAGTGGCGAAGTGAAATTTTAGCGTGCGTTGCAGAGGAAGTGGTATCGTCTGACAGACGTCAGCACAGCTTGATAGGAACATTGTTCGACATGCTCGTTCGTCACCACAGAGCACTGCAGACGATAATCGACGGACTGTGTCAGCAGCCATGGACGTTCCCATAACGACTCGAATAGTAAACAGAATGTTGTATGAGGCACACTTGCGCTGTAGGTAATCATTACGTCGACTTCCATTGATTGCAAACCATCGGAGCTCTCGTCTGGTTTGGTGCCAAAGGCGTGCGAACTGGGGTCACGAATGGAACTGTTGTGTTTAGTGATGAATGCCGTTTCTCTTTGGGTGCTGACGATTGATGGGTCCGTGTATGGCGACAACTTGGAGAGAGAACGGATCCAGCTTTTGTTTGCGACTGGCACACCACATGTCAGCTCAGCATAACAGTATGGGGTGCTATTGGATATGGCAGCAGGTCACCTCTTGTCTGCATCATGGCAACACTGACAGCAGCACGATATGTTAGCGCAGTTCTGCTGCCGGTTTTGTTACTGTTCCTGGGCGGAATGCAGCTGCCCATTTTCCAGCATGACAACGCCCGTGTACACACTGCTAGGGTCTCCGGACAATGCTTGCAACATGTTCAAGTATTGCCTTCGCCATCACGATCTCCAGATTTATCCTCAATAGAAAATATGTGGGACCACATTGAACGACATATGCAATCCTCTCACTGGCCATTGCGGAATCTCGATGAATTATGGGAGAAAGTCAACGCTGCTTGTTGTGCAATTTCTCAGGACCATATCCATCGACTGTATGACTTCATGCCACGCCGTATTGCTGCCTGTATTGCCTTTCACGGTGGTGTAACCATCTACTGACGCAGTCACATTGTGTTGAATTATCTCATCTTCTAATCGCTGTAAATGGCTGCATGTTAAATCATGGGATGCCAATATGTATTACTCTGTGTGTGCTACATTTCGCCCCTATCCCTTCACTCTTTCTGCGTGGGGCAATTTCAATGCCTTGCAGTGTAATTTATACTCAATTTTAATGACGAAATAAAAACCAGAACAACCTTCACCTTTGGCGAAAATGGAAAGCTCATTTTTAATGAGAAGAAGTTATTATTTCACGATTTTAGCACACTCTGACGGTAAAATCCAAACAAAAACCAACAGGAAAAATAATTTTTGATGCATCAATGCAAATCCAGTGGCCATTACCATTTTAGTACCAAAACTTCATATTTCTAACATTAATGAGTAGTTTATAACATTCATTTAAATCTTTGCATTTTTCAACTTGTTCTAACGGCTCTAAAGGATTTTTCAACTTCCCGTTAGGGTCCTCTAATGTTGAAAATTCAATCTATTGAAATAATTATAAAAAGTGAATCACAATATTTCATTAATGCCTACATCAAATTTAATTTTGAAATAAAATAAAAAAAATGAACAAAAGCACACAAAATTCAAATTAATAACCACAAAATATAGCCGGTAAATTTTCATGTCTTTTACATGAAAAATACGAAACACATACGAAAACACATACGAAACAGTAAAATCTACACATAATCAACCCCCACCTCCCTGCACACGCGATAAACGTGCTACCAGAGACACGATTCATAGTTTTATGACTCATTATGCTCAGTGTCAAATGCAGAAGAACACTTGAAACGTATCATGAAAATGGTATTTATTTATTCAGCCTTAATGCATTAACTTTGCACTTTACCAACCAGTGTTTTTCTGTTGCAGTACGAAAAAAGGAACTAGAAAAGTAACATAACGCCCCTGTCGGATATGAAATGCTTGTTTTCAAATAGAATGTCATATTACAAAGTGAAAAAAAATAAATAGTTTCTCTTGATTATAATTTAAACATATCAATCAGTCTTTAGCAACTAAAAATAAGCACTATGAAGCCTTTAATAATTTTTTTGGTATTTTCTCTTTTATTCAAGAATCGCTCAATCTTTATTTACGATATTATTCAACAATGTTTTAGTTTCTGTGAATTATTTCTAGCATTTTTCATTCCAAATAGAATTAAGCAACAGAGCAAATTTGTTTTTTCGTCGAATAATGTATAAAAACATCATATTTAATTTTGAAATAAATTAAAAAAAATGAACAAAAGCACACAACATTCAAATTAATAACCACAAAAAGTAGGCGGTAAATTTTCATGCTTTTTACATGAAAAATACGAAACACGTACGAAAACACATACGAAACAGTAAAATCTACACATAATCAACCCCCACCCCCCCTGCACACGCGATAAACGTGTTACCAGAGACACGATTCATAGTTTTATGACTCATTATGCTCAGTGTCAAATGCAGGAGAACACTTGTTTTGATACGTAACACATACTAGCATAAGATGCTAGTTTAGTCTCTAAATAATTTAACTATTTTAAAGTTTGTAATAGAGTATAATATGAAGGATTGAAAAGAAAAAAGGTTTTAGCGGCATGCATTTCTGTATCGATATGTCAGATTTTTTTTCCCTTTCTTATCGGTCTCAGTAATCCTCGTAATCTTTCGGACCTGGCTTCATAATTACTGACTCAGGCTCGCAAATGTGAGCCCCGGACACATCACTAGTATCTATATGTCCTCAAAAATAATATTTTTTTTATATGTAAAAGCAAAAATCAAATGTCTACAGAAGAACAGTTGGACGGACGAATGAATTTCATTTCACTTCTTTTTCGAAACCAAGCTAAAGAAATCCGCAGAAAGGGGTCGTCCATAAATTACGTAACAATGCTTTAGACGATTTTGAACACCTTTCGACCCCTACGCAACGCTTGGCCAGAACGCTTCCCTCCAATCATGTTACACAATATCTTTCTTTAACGGCCTTCACTGTTTTGCACGGCAAAGTAGAAAGTAAGTGTTGCAAGAGTAGACCCAATTATAAGTGATATGTTATCAAATACGATATCATCAAAAGAACAGGAAAAAAGTAGTAATTGCAGAAAAGCATAAAGGTATTTTTGCCTTATCTAACGACACCACTTAAACTAATGTCTCTCCATGTAACGCGTTGTAAACGAATCTCTAATATCCTCTTCAGCTCTAGCTGTTACGCAATTGAAAGACGACCCCCCCCCCCAAAGGAAATATTTGCTGAAAATGCTGCATGGTTTGTGTTTTAACCGAGATTTGTTCGCGATAAGACTGAAGTAGAAGATTCAATAAAGTATGAAGAGATTAAATTCGTGTATATTTTTTGTACAATATTTTAGTTTTTTTTAATTAACTTATATGTCACTGTTAAATTGTATTTACGATAAAGATATTTAATATAATATTAATAGCGTTGTAAATTATTAATAATTTCGAAATATTGATAGAGTATATAAGAGAATATACAACTATTCTGCTGGATATACGGTATTCAGGCGAATGTCCTTTCACATTTAGAGTTGGTTATTCACAATTCTACAGCTTTGACTATCGGTACAATACTAATTTTAAAAAGTGGTGCATTATCATACCAGACCCCCGACTTTCTCTCCCCACCAAAATGTTTTCCACAATGTTGTGTTTTTGAATTCTATTTTAGAAATTTATGATTTTCAAGAAGCATTTTAGTAAGAAGTTTTCAAGAAGCATATTATTCTGCATATACAAAGTATTCTTTAATTTATAAAACCATTTTGATCATGATATTCATAATATATGTAGAATGCAAAATGGTTCAGACGAACGTCACAGGAGACCAAGTAAATATTTCATATTAGCAGAATTTTGCGTAACAGTATATTGATTAATTAATCTCATTGTTGGCTTCTAACGCTATTCATAGCCTACGCTTAGTGAACAGAATAAATATCAAGAAAAATATTGAATGATATTTTTCTCTATTGATTAAAGATTTAGAGTCTGATCCCATCCATGCTTATTGGGGATGATATTTCCGATCAAGGATTAACAAGTTCTACATCTAAACGGAATGCTACAAACTATTGGCAGACAAAATTATTGACCTGTGTCCCATGTGTCGTGTTTAAAACACGCTAGCATATATATATATTTAATCATTAAATTAAGTGCATAGTATAAACCAGATATTTTTATTAATAGTAGATTAGTGGCAACACTTTTATAAAAAAAAAATCTGCCCATAGCGGAAGCGAATGAATAATTGAAGGTAGAATTTTATAATGAAAGCCGTTAAATGTGTTGCCAAACTAGAGTGAATAGACGTCCCAACTTTACGTAGCGTCTTAAATGGTTTTCGAGACTTCTTTAAAAACCATATATTACTCAAGGTCCTTCACTCACTCAAATGTGAGTCCTTGGGTTCCTTATGAAATATTTGATCGCTTAGCCATTGTGCTCCGACCACTTAGCTATCAGTTCACTGGTCAAGGATTCCTTTATCATGAATTTTGAAGACAATAGAAACAAAGCAACGAGAAAGCTTTCATGTAGATCAAAGATTTGGGTTGGGTTGTTTTACCTCTGAGCGGCACTTTTTTGCACACCATGGGCTAAATGGCCAGGTCACATGGACCCCGAAAGCTCAGAGAAGGTTGGGGGAACGGACCCACTGGAACAGCTGTTGGGAGACAGATGGTAGCCTCCCATCAAGGCCATCCAGCGTGTTCTTTAACGTGCACAGGTATGACTCTCCCACACACGGGTCCACGGCTTAACGTCCCATCCGATGGACGGCGGCCTTTCCAAGCCCCTCGGTGTCCCCTACTGACCGTGGGCATGGCGGGGAATTTTGCGGAGATAAATCTCAACGCTGACCCAGCTGGGACTCGAACCTGGGAACTACAGATTACGAGCCTGGCGCGCTACCGACTGAGCCACCCCCGCCCCGTAGATCAAAGAACTTATTACTGAGGACATATTATCTAGATGAATCATGACAGATCCTGTTTCACAAAGATAAGAAGATTATTATTATTAATAGCTCGTAGGTAGTTGATTTAATTTTTAGCATTTCTTTGAGTGACACTAAATTATTTTATGATCGACATATAAAAGAGAGATTATTGTTTTACTGATCAGATTTCTTCCCAGCATTTGTTTAGCGAAGATCTATATCATTGGCGTAACTAATCTGTACAACACCTGACATGTTATCGGAAGATCGTGGGTTCATACCCACGATCTCCCGATACCTATCTTAATCAGCAAAAAAGAAATTTATAAATTGGAAATTGAGAAAAATAAGATAAATTGTTTTTCGAGCTACAGGCGACTTCTTGTGAATGCATTTTGAAGATAAGCTCGTATTGAGTTGTTCCATCCATAGAATACGCTTTTTTGACAATAAAGGAGTTAAATAACGGGAGGAAGATTGCATGCTTCAGATTGCTTTGTTTTTCCTCTTAGAGTCTCTTTTTACACACAGTGGCCTAAATGGCCAGGTTAGAAGGACCCCCAAGGGCTCAGAGAGGGTTGGAGGAAGGGGACCCACTGGCCAGTTATTAGGTCACAGATGGTGATCTCCGTAAAGACCATCAAGCGTGTTCCATAGCTTGTACAGAGTATGACTCTCATGCATACGGTGCAACAGTTTAATGTCTCTTCCGACGAACGATTCCTTTCTAAGTTCATCGCTATCCCATTTCTCACCGACGACATCGCTCCACACACCCACACCCCTCAGGCTTCAAGACAGGATTAAGAACGGAAAATTAGAAGACCAGATGAATAGCTGCTTTTCAGCTCCCAAAGTTATCATCTACATCGATGAGACAGAGCGCTAGAGAAAGTAAAAACCTTTAAAGCTGTCAGAATTCGAATTCGCAAATATCAGGTCTCCCAGCAACTGTGCTTCCTCGTACGCTTGAAGATAAGAAAGAATTTCTTCTGAGAAAATTCGCTTTGAACATGACTATAATACATAAGTGTCTTAAGAAATCACGAAAAAGCAGGCCCACTCTAACATTTGAAATTCCATGCATTTTAATTGCCACTTTTATACTCCACGCGTGCATTGGGTCCATAAAGGGAAAGAAGGCTAGAGATGTTGAACTCAAAACTGTAAATTGTTTATTGGTGGAAAATATCGGCTTTTTCAAGATGTTCTAGCAAGAGAATTTTAATTAGTGCATTAAGGACACTCTCTATACAAGAAATTTCTTTGTGTCTTGAGAATTCTGAAACCACGGCTTAATGATAAACTGAAAAAAAGAAAAGAAACAAAAAAATAGTTTTCTGTTCCACGGAAATAGTTTCGAATTTAAAAACTAAAGGATGCTCTTTAACTTTTTTCCTTTTGGGAGTAGAATCCTCTGGGACGCTGAAAAAAATTCATTAAGGATGGTGTCTAAGAAAGTTGTTTCATATTGGGATTCCAATTAGGCCTTGTTGACAAATGAGCTCTCTGAAAAGTCTATACATTATTAGTTTGAAAGTTAATTATGATAATTTTAATTAAATTGCGTGCGGTTTTTACTGGACTAACATGTTTTAAATTTAATGTTTCACTTCTTTTTATCAAGTTCAGTATATCAGGATTGCTCAAGAAAGCAAGTTTAATTATAAACTACTTTTTAAATTACCCCTCAAACAGCTACTTGCCACAGAACTCTGACATTAGTTCGTTTCCATAAGTTTGAATTTATATATATCTTCGTTTAATATTTAAATGTTACAAATTTGGAAAAACTTTTGCATACTTTTTCAACCTTTCATCTGTCGTAATTGAGTCTCATAGACCCAGATGATTTTTTCCCTTTAATTATCTCTCAATGCGGTGAGCTGGCATTGATTCCTTCTCAAAACCAGTGGCGAAGCGTCCATGGAAGCAAGGGGAGTAATGGTTCCCTTAAAATTAATATACACTAAAAAAAAGAATTATAAATTAAATGTGTGTAAACGTTTTAACATCAAAGTAAAAGTATTTTCTTAACTTTAATTAGTTTATTCTAACATAAATTTTATATTTATCTAATATTCTTCGAGTTTCCCTGTCATATTATACTATATAATTAACAGAAGCATCATTTTGCCAGGCAAGTTGAGCTAGGAGTGTATGAAGAACATCGCTTCAATGATACTGCATTGAGCACAACCAAAGTCCCATTTTCCATATTCAACCGAGAAGAAATTTATTTTTATGAACTCATCTTGTCGCATTTTAGATTACGTCATACCTTTATCACTAAGCTAGAGGTCGCTAAAGTGTTCGCAAAATGATTATTTTTCTCCGTTATTACTTTCGATTAAGTCACTGCAAGTCATAAAAGTCAAGTAAGTGTAACTTTTTTAATCATTTTTTTAGAAAAATTAAGACTAATCCTCCTTGATCCTTAACTGCCTATATCCAGTTTTCCTTCATTCCAAATTATGAAAGCATTTCTTATTTAGTAATGTTTCGTCGGTGAAAGTTAATCGTGTTGTTTTCGTTGAGGCACCATCAAACCTAACTGCCTTGATGCATATTTGCGAAGAGATTTATAACTTTATTACTAATTTTTTTTCATTAAGAAGTAGCAAATTTTAACATAATATATAATATATTCAGGTAAGAAGTTGAAAACCGTTGCTGATGTAGAATTTCTTATTTTGATCATGATTGAGAGAGTAAAACTAAAGCATCTTTGATACAAATGGTATGCAGCTGGCATGGGTTATTTCGCTTTTCAGCTGCTCATTATTGCAAATAATAGATTAAATAATAGAGATACATGAACAAAATATTCGAGATAGGTAGGAGCACACTGTATATCTGTTAGTAGAGAGATGTAAGTATTTTGTCAAAGCCATTTTGCTTCTTAGAGAAAATAATACATAAAATTGTTGTAATAGGATGCCATTAGAGAGCAGCACATAACTTTGTTGACTTTGGGTCAAAGTTAAGCACTATTTGACCAATATTCAGGGCCACCTTAAGTCTTACCTGGGTCTCTAGGCGAGAGTAAAATATCCCCCCCCCCCATGCAGTAATTTTCTCCCTTGTCACGATATATGGTAATGAAAATGAGCCCCAAAAATCGCGGGGTCCTCAGCATTTGCCTACTTTGCCTATGCCAAAAGATGGCCCTGTCAATATTGTTGGTACGGCATTGACTAAATTGATTGTGGTTGGACCGTAAGGTACCTCAGTGGCGCAGCATTCGTGGAAGCAAGGAAAGAAATGGTTTCCTTAAAATTCTAATAAATGTTAAAAAAGGTAAAATCAATAGAAAAATATTTTGACATAGAAGTAAAAGTACTTTCATAACTTTAATAAGTTTATTCTAACATAAATTTTACATTTATATATTATTGTTTGAATTTTCCTGTTATATTACACTGTATAACAAACAGAATCACCAATTTGCCAGACTAGTCGAGCTAGGAGTGTATGGAAACTCTCGCGTCATTGCTTCTGCATTGGCAATCATATCGCAAAGCGGAATTCTATTTTCGATATTCAACCAGCAGAAATTTGGCTCGCGGAAGCTACTATTTGGCTGCTTCATACCATCATTTATCGATAATGTCATTAGGATACAAGTGGCAGCACCGTACATTATAAAGGTAGGTGTAATTATTTGTACTGATTTTTGGAAAATGAGGCAAATTTCTTAGTTTTCCTTAACTCTCGTGTATTCGGCTTTCACATTCCAAATTATATATGAATATTTTTGCAGTAGTATTGTGCCTGTGAATCCAATCATGCCCTTTCGCGTTCACATACCTCTAAGCCTAATTGACCCGAAGCACCTTTGCGGAACTGATTTATATCTTCTTGACTGTTTTGCTGTTATCATTACCGTAAAAATGTTGTTACGCTTAACTTCGAGTATAAAAGAACAAATTAGCGTTCGATATTACCTAAGTAGTTTTTTTTTTTTCAGTTTGGTTGACGAGACTTATAGCCAATATATACAGTTGGTAACAATGTTGATACGAACTGCATTGCGCTACATTCAAAAATATGTCATAACGTAGATTCATTGAAAAGTTTTGAAAGTGTAATGGAAGCATATGAAAGTTCTGGAAATTTGAAACTCGGAGGTTATATAAATAAGCGTTAAAATATTTCCAAGCGAACTATGGGCAGTGCTCTGATATAAATTTATTATCAACTGGGTCCCTATAAAGGTAATTTTTTATTTGACTATCATTTTAACTTAGAAAGACACGAAACGCATTTCGTGTGTAATAATCAGCTTTCAACTTATGTCGACTTAGTCCTTGTAAATGAAATGTGTCACTCGTTGGCTGATACCGGAAGTGATTGTCAGATATTGAATTTGTGTAGAAACTTTTACTCTTAATGTAACAAATACATAACACAGAATTGCGCATCCTTCCGCTTTCTTTACTATTCACAAGTTACTTTTGTGTGAACATATTGCACATCGCGATAGTGGTTTAATTAGAAAATTTTTTAAACGTAGATACATAATAGTAGGGCTTGGGTATCCTATTTTTCCTAATCAAGTGAGGTTTACTCATACCGATATTTTCCAGGAACGCATCGCTTATCATAAGCTATATCGTATTTTCTTAAAAGTCCAACTATTTACCTTTAATAGAATACAGATTTGAACTCGAAATTAGTTTAAACTAGATACGAATATGATTCGACAGATAAAGTACCGAGAAATTAAATGTCCACGAGTTATCCCTCCTTTGAAACACCACGATGTTTGAATTCGTGGGTTTGAAACACAACTATCACTTTAAATCATGAAAAGGTTTCACTATTTACGATCATTTTTTGTTGGAGTCTATGTCACTGATGTACCTACATCGTTTACTTCTTGTGATAATCAATCGACCCTCTGTTCTCTGGCATGTTGAACTCTCAAAATGTCAGTACTGCCATTTCATTAATTCCAACCAAATCATCACCTGAACCAGGCAATATTCCACCAACTTTTTATAGCAGCTAAACTCCGTTGTTTCCGAAAAATTATCTATCCCGTTCAACTCCTGTCTGGGCTCAAGTCATAGTCATTCCAACTTACAAGAGAAAAGTTGATCCCACTAATCCTCCCATTTACCGTCCAATCTCTGTGACGAACGAACAACGTTCCAAAATAATAGAATATTGCATACTGTTCAAGCTTCTTTTATTCAGGTGCATAATCTTTTCCATATGAACAGTTTGGTTTCATGGCAAGCCGCGCCTCTACAGTGCAATTACTTCACGGTATTAACAATTTGACTACATCAATTGACGCTGGCATTTCCGTCGATGTTATTATGTAGATTTCGAAAAAAACATTCGATAAAGCAAAGTGAACAACTTTAACACACTTCTTCTACTGGGAATTCACAGATCACTGAAAGATTAATCTGTGCATTATTTTCCAACCACTCTCAGCAAATAAGAGTTGAAGATGTCCTTTCTCCAATCAAGGATGTCAGCAATGGTGTTGTTCAAGGATCTGTTCTTGGGCCTATACTTTTCACATTGTTCACCTCAAGCATACCTTCTCTTTTACGATCAGTTGCCTGCTACGTATTTGTCGCTGATGTTAAATTTTGTACCAGTCCTGATTCTTTAGAAATTTGTCATACCATTCAGCTTGCATGGACAGCATCGAAGAATGGAATTTATCATACCAGTTACCAATTTCTGCAGACAAAACAACTATCATGCGTTTGGGTCGTAGCAATCATAAGCACAATTATACTATCAATGGCTCCCCAATCATCAGTGTATCATCTCAATTGGAATTAGTGGTTATCATTTTGCCCAACCTCTCATTATGTTTACACTACCAAAGCATCACCAAAACAGCCAAAAGTGTCGCCTTCATGATTTTGCGTGTTAATGTTTTATGTGGGAAGAAACGCACAGGTACACAGCGATTAAAGGATAAACATGGCAAGGTGGTTAAAGGTGAGGATTCTGTGATGGCTAGGTGGGCTGAGCATTTCAGAAATGTTCTAAATCAGGCGTGTCCAACCTTTTGACTTCCCTGGGCCACATTGAGTAAAGATTTGACTTCCCTGGGCCACATTGAGTGAAATGAATTGTTTTGGGCCGCATATATAATATATAATATAGTTAATGTATGTAAATAATAAAATTTAATTGATTTTATTATGTTTTTATTATAATATTAAAAAAGGGCAACATAAAACTAGTGGGATATCACATAATCATGTTGAAAGCTTATGTCATAAACACGTAAACTTTACGATTTTGTGGGCCGCATTACTAGCTGTCCAGGGCCGCAGGTTGGACACGCCTGTTCTAAATAATGTGAATATTTTTACTCCCATTGTTTGTAATGAGGATAGATGCATTACTGGCTTTAATGATGGCCCTATATCACATTCCGAAGTCATATTGGCTACCTCTAAATTAAAACTGCATATATCCCCAGGGGTGGACGAAATCACCACTGAAACGCTTAAAGCTGCGAATATTTGTGTTGTCACATGGCTGACTGAAATTTTGAATATTTTTTTATGATAAAGGTGTTGTTGCTAAGCATTTTACTAGAGCTATCATTGTCCCAATTTTTAAAAAAGTTGATCGCAGTTCTTATGATAATTATAGGGGAATTAGTTTACTTTCTCTTCCAGGTAAAGTTCTTTGCATGATTATACTTAATAGAATTAAGAATTTGAATAATGGACAACTGCGTGATGAACAGTGTAGATTCAGAAGTGGTAGGGAACGTATTGATCTAATATTTCCATTTAGGCAGATTCTTGAAAAATATTTAGAATTTCGGAAACCTGTGGTTGCTAGCTTTATAGATTTCAAAAAAGGCTTTTGACTCGGTTGATCGACATAATTTGTGGTTGATTGTTAGATCATATGGAATACCTGATAAGTTAGTGTAATGAGAGCTCTGTATAATAACACTGAGTCATGTGTGAGAGTTGGTACGTCTTGCAGCGATTGGTTTAGCATTGCTAGTGGAGTTAGACAAGGGTGCATTTTGTCTCCTTTTCTCTTTAGTTCAGTTATTGATTATGTAATGAGAAATTCTTTGCAACGGAAAAATTTTGGCCTTAAATGGTCTAGAGATTGCTAAATTTCTGATTTAGATTATGCAGATGATTTGGCATTGTTGGCTAATGTTGTTGATGAGATGAATTCGTTCATTAGGGCTGTTGATGAGACTGGTAATAGAGTAGGTTTGGTGATAAACAGAGAAAAAATTAAGTGATAAAATTTGGTCAGGCAGATGATGCTTCAGTTGCTTTGAATGGCTGTACTATTGAGCAAGTGTCTCAGTTAAATTATCTTGGGAGCTGTGTAACAGATACTGGTGATGTGCAGCATGAGATAAGCAGAAGAATAGGGATTACTACTGGGACTTTTAAGAATCTATGGAGAGAGTGGAAAAATAGGCGTATACACCTAAAGACTAAAATTAAGCTGTATAATAGCTTGGTTCTTTGTAAAGGTTAGTTATGGTAGTGAAACATGGACTCTTTGTTATCACGATAACACGAAACGTGATGCCTTTGATTCTAGATGCTTATGCAGTATCTTGGCCATTAGGTGGTTCGACTTTGTAAGTAATGATGAGGTTAGAAGGAGGAGTCATCAACCTCCTTTGAGCAGCATATTGTGCAGAGAGACTGCTTTGGCTTTGCCATGTTGCCCGTATGTATAGCTGCAGATTGGCAAAGAGGATTATGAATAGTGTACCTAAGGGTATCAGAAAAAAGGGGAGATCTAGGATGCGATGTGCAATGTCAAACAGGACTTTGCTAGAATTGTCCTAGAGTGGCCAAATGCAGCAGCTGTAGCTCAAAAAAGACGCGTCTGGAGAGGAAAATTGCACAGTTTGGTTGGACCTTCGTAGCCCAAGGCTGCATGAAGATTTTGTATGTATGTAGGGATGTAGAAGAAGTGCAACAGACTCACTCTTTTCAAGGCATTTATTACTTTTGTTTTGCCTGTTCTTGAATATGCATCTCCTGTCTTGTCTCCCCACACGATCTAAAACATCAGTCCAGTTTAAGGTCCACTCAGATGGTTTACTGAAAGGCTATCTGGACTTACCACCTCAAGCTACAAGGAATGATTGAAAGTTCTCAATATTCCATCCTTGGAATTTAGAAGGTTGGTTCACGATCTAAAAATAAGTTATAAAATCATTAACAACCTTTGTATTATAATTGGTCTGTAAATGGTAGCTAGGTAGTCACTGGAAGGAGAGCTATGCACCAATCCCCTGTGATGATGCATAGAACCGGCCAGGCCTAGCACCTAATGTCCGACCCCGCCTTCTCGTGGTGCAGAACGTTAGTACCTTTCAAAAGAGATACACTCTTGTGGAAGTGAACGGAAGGGGAGGGCTGCGAGATTAATGTGGCCTACTGATCTGGACAACTATGGCTACTTTTCTTTTTTTTCTACCCTGCTGAGGAGTGGTCAACTACACAGGGTCCTGGAGCTGACCATATAAACCCACTGGACTGGACAGATGTATGGCTCTGAGCTTGATTATGGATCCTGATTTTGCTGCACTGGTGTTCTTCTGTGGAGGGAAAATCTTCCGCTGTGTTTTCTGTTTGTTTGTGGGTTGACAGCCCCAAGTGAATAGATTCTCAGGATATGTTTATCAGCTGGTGGATAATCCTGAGCAGAGGTCATCGCAGGCACCTGAACTCTTTGCTTCTATTGGCATCGTCAAATTCTACATTGGAGGAAGTCTTCCAGTGTAGATGGCTTCAGCCTTTAGTGGTGGGGGAACGGGTCTTTGCCCCATGTCTGCGATTAGGGGGCTGACTGATATTGTCGGCATTCCCTCTCTCAATAAACATAGTTTCTTTAAACATCCTACTAACCATTTTCTCTCCATAGGTAGTTGGAATGTGAGGACTCTGCACAGAGCTTTTTCTCTTGATGTCCTCACACAAGAATTCCACCATTATAATTTAGATATTCTCGGCTTGCAAGAGACCAGATGGACAGATAAAGGTCAGATTCTTAAAAATAATCTTAAATTTCTCTTTTCAGGGAGGAACGACAACAAGCATCACCAAGGCGTAGGTATGCTTCTCAGCAGACACGATAGCGATGCTCTTCTAGGATATGAGTGCATTGATGAAAGGTTTATTACAGCAAAATTTCAGACAAGCGTTAAAGACTTGAATCTTATATGCTGTTATGCTTCCACTGAGGATGCGAATGAGGATGAGAAGGATAGGTTTTATGAACAACTTCAGGATATTTTGAATTCTGTCAAGAAAGGAGATATTACCCTTGTTCTTGGTGACTTCAATGCCAAAGTTGGTACTGACTCTGACTTTTGGGGAGGGGTGATTGGCCTTTTTGGTATTGGTAGCTGCAATGGCAATGGGCAACGTCTCCTACAGGAAAGTAAACTCAATGGTTTCAGAATAACTAACACATATTACAAACACCGCGACATACATAAGTACACATGAGTTTCACCTGATGGGCTGCATAGGAATATGATTGATTATATATTAATTAACAGCAAATGGGCTAGTTCTGTTAGAAATACCAGGTAATATAGGGGAGCTGAAATTGGATCTGACCATTACCTTGTTAAAATTGTCTTGCAACTTAAACTTAAAAAGTGTTGTGCTAGGGTTAAAAAATTTGCTTTTAATACTGAAGCTCTGAAAGACCCAGTTATAGCCAAAGCTTACCATGATAGGTTACTTAGTCATTATGACAGTCATGGTATGCTTACCACTGAAGTTGAGGAAGAATGGGATCATTTTAAACAGGCTTTTTTGGACACTAACAGTACTCTTTTAGGAAAAAAGGAGCAGAAGAGGCAGAATTATCTGAGTGATAAGGCACTTGAGCTTATTTCAGAAAGAAAGAATTGCAGGAATGTCCTTAATCAATACCCTACTAGTCCTAATAGAAAGCATTACAGAGAACTTAATAAACGTGTAAAAGATCAGTTAGCTGCTGATAAGAATCTTTGGCTTGATGGTTTGGCTGACAAACCCGAGGAAGCAGTTAGACAGCACAACAGCAGAGAGCTATACCAGATAGTTAATGTTTTGTGTGGTAGAAAACGGACAGGTATACAGGGATTGAAGGATAAACAAGGTAAGGTTATAGAAGGTGAGGATTCTGTCATGGCTAGGTGGGCTGAGCATTTCAGTGATGTACTAAACAATGCGGTTAGTTCTATTCCCATTGTTTGCAATGATGATAGATGCATTGGTTGCTTTAATGTTGACCCTATAACACAATCCGAAGTTATTTTGGCTGTTTCTAAACTTAAGCTTCATAAATCCCCAGGGGTAGATGAAATTACTACAGAAATGCTTAGAGCTGGAAATGTTTCGGTTACCACTTGGATGACTGAAATTCTGAATATCTTTTATGATAAAGGCATGGTTCCTAAGGATTTTACCAGAGCTATTGTTATCCCTATTTTCAAAAAAGATGATCGCAGTTCTTGTGATAACTATAGGGGTACTAGCCTACTCTCTGTTCCAGGTAAAGTTCTTTCCA
Organism: Ryuthela nishihirai; assembly: GCA_038380435.1. Lineage (NCBI taxonomy): Eukaryota > Metazoa > Arthropoda > Arachnida > Araneae > Heptathelidae > Ryuthela > Ryuthela nishihirai. The sequence goes on along the minus strand of JAWZYU010000019.1, from coordinate 14,132,373 downwards.
TGATTGTGCTTAATAGAATTAAGAATATGGTTGACAGTCAATTGCGTGATGAGCAATGTGGATTCAGAAGTGGTAGGGGATGTGTGGATCAGATATTTTCACTTAGGCAGATACTTGAGAAATGTTTAGAGTTTCAGAAACCTTTGGTTGCTAGCTTTGTTGATTTCAAAAAGGCTTTCGACTCTGTTGATCGTCATAATTTGTGGTTGATTGTGAAATCATATGGTATACCAGACAAGTTAGTTAACATAAAGAAAGCTCTCTATAATAACACTGAGTCGTGTGTGAGAGTTGGTAAGGCTTGTAGCAATTGGTTTAGCATTACTTCTGGTGTTCGACAAGGGTGCATTTTGTCTCCTTTTCTCTTTAGTTTGGTTATTGATTATGTTATGCGAAATTCACTTCGAGGGAAAGATTTTGGCCTTAAATGGGCTGGAGATAGGAAAATTTCTGATTTAGATTATGCTGATGATTTAGCCCTTTTGGCAAATGATGTTAATGAGATGAACTCTTTCATTCGAGCTGTTGATGAGACTGGTAGTAGAGTAGGTATGGTTATAAACAGAGAGAAAACTAAAGTGATGAAAATTGGTCAGGCAGGCTGTGATTCAGTTAATCTGAATGGTTGCCGTCTTGAGCAGGTGTCACAGTTTAATTATCTTGGGAGCTATGTAACAGATACAGGTGATGTCCGGCATGAGATTAACAGACGAATAGGGATTGCTGCCGGGACTTTGAAGAATCTATGGAGAGTGTGGAGAAATAGGCGTATACACCTAAAGACTAAAATTAGGCTGTATAATAGTTTGGTTCTTTCTAGGGTTAGTTATGGTAGTGAAACGTGGACACTTTGTAAACAAGATAACAGGAAACTAGATGCTTTTGATTCCAGATGCTTACGCAGTATCTTGGGCATTAGGTGGTTCAACTTTGTAACTAATGATGAGGTTAGGCAAAGGAGTTTGCAACCTCCTTTAAGCAGCATATTGTGCAGAGAGAGACTCCGTTGGTTTGGCCATGTTGCCCGTATGAATAATTATAGATTGGCGAATAGGGTTATGAACAGTGTGCCTAAAGGCCTCAGAAAGAAGGGGAGACCTAGGATGCGGTGGGCAGACAATGTCAAACAGGACCTTGTTAAAATTGGTGTGCAGTGGCCAGATGCAGTAGATGTAGCTCAGGATAGACTTGCTTGGAGAACTAAATTGCACGGTCTGGTTGGACCTCCGTAGCCCATGGCTGCTTGGGGTTGATGATGATGATGATGATGATGATGTATTATAATTCGGTCGAGTCATTAATTCAGGTCTTGAACTCTAGAAGAATAAGCAGTCATCCTCAGTGTACACATACACCTCATGCTAGAACAAACTCTAAATATTTTTCTTTCATATGTCGAGTTGGTCATGTTTGGAACTCTACCTCCTGATGTTGTGTTGTCCCCAACTTTGCGTATTTTCGAAAATCGACTAAATACGGTCGACGTAGTCAAATTTCTAAAATGTTTTAGGTTTTAACCTTCTTCGTATTTAGTTATATGTTCTCAAATTGTTAACCATAGTGTAAATCTCAACAAGGGTTATCATATTGTAAATATTATTACGTTTTTGATGTCTTGAGCAGTGTTAGCGTATATATTTGTACCTTCCTCTCAATAAATAAATAAATAAATAAATAAATAAATAAAATATCGAAGTGGTAGAAAAGTTTAAAATTGCTCATATAAGATATTCTTCCACATTTCAAAAGTATGAAAATGCACAATTTTATTAATTTTCTCATTTAATTTTCAAAAGACATTTAATTAGTATATGCAAACAAAAATGTATAAATGAATGAAAAAGCTTTGTCGGGGATAGAAGCTTTCATACAACTGTAATTGTAAATCAGCTGTAATACCACTATAATTGTAAATCAACTGTAATACCACTGTAATTGTAAATCAGCTGTAATACCACTGTAATTGTAAATCAGCTGTAATACCACTGTAATTGTAAATCAGCTGTAATACCACTGTAATTGTAAATCAGTTGTAGTACCACTGTAATTGTAAATCAGCTGCAATACCACTGTAATTGTAATTGAATGGATGAATGAATCAGTTTATTCGCTTAAAAACGTTATATACATTACAGCAAAATTTTACAGCTTAACAATTATTATAATGGGGAAACATAAGAAGTCTAAGCTTTTAAAACGTCTTTCCGGAAGCAATAAATTTTTAATACATCGATGGCAAATTGCCAAACTGAAATAAAACGTGACATACTGAGATTCTTTTGTATAATGAATCACTAACACAGTACTTGGTTAATATTTCAAGCAACAAATTGATAATAAACATTTTATAAGAATATTTAAACTTATACCAAATAGAGACGACTTAAATGAGTTTGATAAAGGCCAAATTGTAACGGCCAGACGACAGGATCAGATCATTTCCGAGACGGCAAGGCTTCTGCAGTGCACACGGTCAGACGTGGTTACTACATTCAAAAAGTTGTGAAAGGAGGGAAAAACCACGAAACGCCGGCAAGTTGTGGGTCGACCACAGCTCATCGATGCTAGAGGTGAGCAAAGGCTATCCCGTATGGTACGAGCCAACGGAAGGGATAATGTGGCACAACTCGCCCATAATCTGAATGCTGGTGACGGGAGTAATGTGTCACAACACAATATATCGAACCCTGTTGAAAATGGAGCTGCGTAACTGCAGGCAGCTCTGAGTGACCATGCTAACCTCGGTTAACCATCGAAAGAGCCTACAATGAGCATGCGGGCATCAAAACTGGACGTTGAATGATTGGAAGAAAGTCGTCTGATCCGATGAATCTCGCTTCCTGTTGTACCATGTGGATGGCTGGGTACGTGTGTGTCGTTCACCTGGGGAAGTGTTGGCACCAGGATGCACCGTGGGATGAAAAAAAGCCGATGGAGGAAGTGTGATACTTTGGGAAATGTTCTGCTGGTAAACCCTGTGCCCATGTGCAGTGTTCATGTGCAGGAAACTATAACATCTACCACCTACCTAAACATTATTGCAGACCAGGTACATCCATTTATGGCAACGGTATTTTCCCCCTGGTCGAGTGGTTAGCACGCTTAGCTACTGATCTAAGGGAAATGGGTTTGAGTCCTGGATAAGGCATTGATTTTTATTATTGTCTTTCTGCTGAGTTCCAGCCATCCTTACAGACCTTCTATGGAGTATTAAACTGACAGGCCTCTGTCAGACCTCTGTGGCAAGCAGCTGCTTGAGGGAGTATTATAAATGCCTTCGTTCAGCAGGATAGTGCGTCATGCCACACTGCCCACGTTGTTCGAGAATGGTTCACGGAACATGATGAAGACTTCCAGGTATTGCCCTGGCCTCCAAATTCCCCAGACATCAATCCAATCGAGCATCTGTGCTTTGTGTTGGAACAGCATATCCGATTTGCTGCGGCTCAACCACGTAACTTACAAGAGCTAAAGGATCTGCTGGTAACGTGTTGGTACCAGATACCACAAGACACCTTTAGAAATCTAATAGCGTCCATGCCTCGCCGGGTAAGAGCTGTTTTGGCCGCACGTGGAGGATCAACATCATATTAGGCAGGTGGTTATAATGATTTGGCTCTTCGGTGTATATCATCTGGAATTTCTCATTTCACAGTCTACCTACAAATCTTATTGAACGTTGACCAATAGATTTCCTATAAAAGGGTATTCCAATTCTATGTTGTCTGATATCATAGTCATGTATTCGTCCTTTATTGAAAATATCATACAAATTGATTTGATCCACTGCCTTATTTTTTTGTAGCATAAATAATATTTCCCGTAGCAAATTTATAGACATTGAAGACATTAAGCATTCCATAAAAAGCCATTAAATGTTGTACTGGATCTGGATAATTCAATTTTAAAATATATATCTTAACATTCTTTTGTGCAAACAAATTATATAGTTTAAGTTATGAACACTGGTGTCTGCCCCAAACACAAATACTGTTATATATGTATGAATATACTAAAGCATAATGTAAACCAAACATAATTTTGTGACTGATAATATTCTTCACACTTTTTATGCTGCCAATGTTTTTAGAAACTGTAACTCTTAGCTGAGAAACATGAAAATTCCAAAACAATTTATTATCAGTCCATAATCCTAAATATTTTATTGTATTATATAATTCAACCTTGTAGTCTATATGAAGATTTTTATCAGAGGAAAATCAATCATTTTATTTTTATTACGAAAGATCATACATTTAGTTTATTTCAAATTTATAACCATTCTATAATATAGCAAGTTATTTATATCCTTAAGTGTACTATTAGTTACATCAAGAAGTATTTCTAGGTTACCATGAAAGAAATTATGTTTATATCATCAGCATACATAATCATTTTATATTTACCCTTTTTCGAAACAATATCATTAATGTAAATTAATAATTGTGGCTGTAATATGGACCCTGAGACATTCCTTTATGCCTAAGAACAGGTTCAGACCGCTCTCATCTCTCGAACATAGAGAACAAGTACGCACATTATATTAATCTTCAAATAGTTTATAACAAGGCTACCAAAGTAGTTGTTTGGGTGTAAGAAATATGCTCTGTGACCCTTCAAAAATTCTGAAATACACAAAAATAGAAGTATGTTTTGAAAAGCGAACTATGAAAAGCGAATGAGTGAAAACCGTAAAAAAAAATATCGATAATTTCATCATTAACTGTGGTTTTTGCTTTCAGGCATAAACCTTTGCTTTTTTATTACGTATTATACAAGTTTAGTCAACATCAGCGACACAATAATGCTTTTGCACAGTAGTGCAATTTATTAAATTTAGAATATTGAATATAGACGAAATTGAATGAAAATAAAATTGATTCTTTGTTAGTTCTACATTTTGAAAGGGTTTCACTCAAATTTATAGAAACAAACATTTGTAAGCTTCTTATTAGATGTGTCTTTTGATTACGTTTTCTGTGACTTTCCAGTCAAAAGTGATCAGAATAGCCTTTGCGTTTCAGCATACGATGAGGGAGGGAGGGGGGTCTCGGTTTGCAATTCGCCAGACTACTATTCTGATGTTCTGAGACTCGAGTCACGACTGTGCCAGCGTTGAGATTATTTCCGTAATCCATTTCTAGCCATTGGCGAGAAAGGGGATACCAATGGGCTTGAAAATACCGCTGTCCGCTGGATGTGACAGTAAGTCATGACCCCGTGCTCACGAGAACCCTTACTTGTGTACGTTAAACACATGCTGGATGATCATAACTGGAGATTTCTGTCACCTAATAATTGCCCAGTGGAACCCCTTCCCCTACTTAACTCTGAGTCCTTGGGACCAGGACCTTTAGCCTATTGTATGGACAAAAATGTTTCTCAGAGGTAAAACTATTTAAGTCTTGCATAGGAATGTAGGCGAAAAATTTTCGCAACTTCTACACGTGTATTTATAAAATTCAGCATTGGAAGGAGAAATTGTACAATATTTTTAATAACAATAATAGCTTTATTCAAGCGCATAGAAAATAGCAAAAATAAAATTTAGGAATTATTCATATACTGTCAGTAGCATAGCAGAAATTGGCCAAAATATTTAATTGTATGGGGTTTTTCGAATATTTCCTTAACGTTTTTATTAATACCAGGTAATGAACAAATGAATAACCCCCCCCCCCCCCAAACAGATGCTTGTCAAGAGAAATCTGATCAATTGTCAAGAGAAATCTGACAAGAGATCTTGTCAATCTGACAAGAGATCTTGTCCCCAAACAGATGCTTGTCAAGAGAATCTTGTCAAGAGAAATCTGACAATTTATTATCAGTCCATAATCCTAAATATTACTATAATATCCACTAGGATTACTATAAATATCCACTAGGATGTAAAAGAGAACACTCATGCCTTTTTTTCTGGGCTTGAACACAGGTTCATAACATTAGTAGCCAAACAGGCTAACCCCTCTGTCACAGGAAAGAAAATAACAGTTATTTTAAAAAATCTCCTCAATGACGGGGAGATTGCACTCACATGAGTAGAATAGTCGCAGTTCAGGGTACACCCACTAGTGCTTTCCCCTATGACGTCGCCGGCCACGCCCACTTCCGGCCACGTGATATGGCGCCCCCCTTATTAATATTCGTAATTCATAATAAATAATTAATTAATAATTAATAAAAAATTAATTAATCCCCTTTATTAAAAACCCTTTATCAAAAGTACCCTCCCCCTTTATGAAAAAGCCCGTCGCACCATCCAGGGTATAGGTTGAGTACTACTTTTAGAAAAAGCGTTCAATTTTAGTTTAATTTTTCCAATTTTTCACTCCCCCTTCATTAAAAAAACCCGTTATCAAAAGTTCCCTCTCTCCTTTTTGAAGAAGCCCATGGCCCATCTAGTGAATATGCTGAGTACTATTTTTGGAAAAAGTCTTCAATTTTAGTCGTAATTTTCCAATTTTTAATACCCCTTATTAAAAAAAAACCCTTATCAAAAGTTTCCTTTATTAAATCACCCCTTTATTAAAATTCCTCCCCTTTATTAAAAAAAAAACCTTATCAAAAGTTCCCTTTATTAAACTCCCCAGATCATAAACTCTCTTGGTATCCGCGTTCATCTGAAATTTGCCAAGTCCAACTAAACTTTGGGTGGCAACGATCAGAATTGCTGATGCAAGTCTAAAAATAATTGCAAAACTTTTGGTGGCAGCCCCTTACAGAAAATCAACTTCCAAAGTTGTATATTCCATATATTTATTTCTTATTAATTAAACACTTATCAAATCTACTGTCCCCCTCATTAAAAAGCTCCCTTATCAAAAGTTACCTTTATTAAAACTTCACTGATCACAATCTCCCATGGTTTCTATCCTCATCCTTTTACAAGTCCACTAAACGTTTTTGAATGGCAACACTCAGAATGGCTGATGCAATCCTCAGAATGATTTCAAAGTCTCAATTTTTAATCCACCCTTTCATTAAAACCCCTCTAATTAACAGTTCCAACCCCCTTTTAAGGACTAACCTGCAGTAACTTCTTTTAAAAGACTTCCGCAGAAAATGGAAAAATGTTATTGGGTAAAAAATTAATAAAAATCCCCAAAAAATCTGAATTTATTCGTAATCGGTTGAAACGTGGATCACCCCTGCGCTGCTTCCGTATCAGGCACACTGTCTTACATCGTGAAAACCCACTGGCACACTTTATTGCAGTTTTCGGACTCGAAATTTTTCCAAGTCCAGAGACGGTTCTCCGCATTCCCAATTCTACCCTTTATGATAGGTCAACGTTTCAATGTACCCAATGTAGACAAACTATTTTGAAATTACGTGCCCTAAACCTCCAAGTGCTAAGCTTATTAAAATTAGTCTTTATCGGGTTGATGCTGTCAGATATCTGTGCTTCCACGTCAGGACTTGTTTTGGAAAGTGGTTTTACGTTATCTCTCCCATGTCTCAATCACTCTCTGTAAGTATATCCGTTATGCGACATGGATTAAAACTTTTTATTCTTAATACTTATTACCACTGCATCCTCAGTACATGACTCTTTCCTAGGAAGTAACGCTATTCCGAAGAAAAATCAGCTATGGGGGTAATCATTTTTTTAAAAATCTGCAGTTCTAAATGCTCTCACAGTTTGTAAAAATCGTCTTTTCCACCGTTATTTTGCAACGTTAGTTACACGCATTACAAGGTCAGTTGTTTTCATTGAGTAAATTCTGTAAAGACTACGCGGCAGAATGCTAAAAGTAGAATTCATACGTTTCAGCTTACGTTTCCGCTTGCGTAAAAAACTTTAGTTCCAACACGAATGCGTGTTAATAGGAGACATTAGTTTTAACAGATACTAAGCTACTATAAAAATAATACATAAGTCTCACTAGGATGTAACCTCTCAACATACCTGAGCTAATCCACCGAAATGAGAGAGCTTCGGCGCAACATAAAAATCCACCTAACTAAAATTTTTAAAGTACAAACCTCACCAATGAGCTTTGGATACTTATTACTGTTCAGTCACACCGGTGAAAACGAATTTTTCCCTTGTGCTGAAAAGCCACACTGATATAACTTTCATGCAAAAGACTTGATTAATGATCTCGAACGGTTCGATCAGCGAAGGATTCCCACACCCACACGTGCAGCAGCCCCCCAACCACGAGACAGAACAGTGAATTGTGCGCTTAATAGTCACCCTGAATAATACCTTTTCACAATCGCAGGCCCATCTCGATAATTCACACTGATTCTAAAGAAATGCAAGGAGACGTGTGCGTGCACAGGCTGCCCACCCAGTGATAAAAGGTCACGGGTCAACTCACACGCTGCCCTATAGAAAGCTGATAACCGAAGCTTGTCTAATTTCTTGAGAGAACCGCTCAGTGCTTTATCTTCCTCGAGGATGCCCTAATGAGAAAGTTAAATAATGACATGACGAAATGCAGCAATTCAAAATAAGGGATTCTTATGCTGATAGATTAGAAGAGATGCACTTAAAAATTGATAAGATTCTATGAGGAGAATGTTGTGTATTTTTCCATATGAATTCCAAGGGAGGGGAATGAAGTTCCAAGGGAGAATGCTGTGTATTTTTCCATAGTATTGGGAATGCAAGTAATCTTCTTGATCACACACACTTCGACTCTGTTACAAAACCTTCTACTATCATTGTCACATGATCTGCTGAAATGTCATATCACGGCAACAAGCAACCGGTGATAAAGGTCACTGGGACACTCGCACTGACCTATGGGACAGCCCTTCATTGTGAAAAACAGATAAAGGAATTAGATATGGTTCGACTTACTTTGAGAAGAGCAGTCGCTCCGTGCTTTATCTTCCTCAAAGATCTTTTGAACAAAGTTAAATAATTACTGTTTCCTGTCGAATTGCTGCATTTTATCAGAGCAGGTCAACGGAAACTCGCTGTATGGTGTCTACGGATCTTTTAGGGGTTAAGTACACAGCAGTTTTTGAACCTCCAAGCGGTCAGCTGATTTTACAAGATCGTCTAATACTGTTCATCACAATTAAAGAAAATATGGTTACAGGGAGAATATGGTTTGACCTCGTAAATTAGAAAGGGAACATACAGAATAAGAAATGTGTGACGTATAATTCAGTGAAAAAATGGAAAAACTTATACGAGTTTCGCAAAATGTGTAAAACTCCCAGTGTGACATGAAGTAATACGAAATCTTTAGCATTATTCCCTGCGTCCTTTGTTAGGTGATAGTGTTAACATCCATGAAATTTCAAATGACATTCGGGCGTTATCACTTAAGTTTCAACTTTTATTTTTTTTCCAACCACGATAATGCACCGTTTCTGTGGAACAGTTCGCTGGAGACTTCGATGCAAAAAATGGAGCAGGGGCGCTCTTTCTCACAGTAGCGATATGACCATGCACTTTGCTAAAAAACAAACCTGGTTCATGCATTTCCCATAGACAATAAAGATTTGAACTAAAAAGTCATTAAAACCGTGAATGGACTGATCTGATTGATAAAAATATGTGAAACGTAATGTAGTGAACTTGAGGGTTGACAACATTAATTATAGACAGGGATTGACTTCCACACCTGTTTTCTCTATACTATCATAAATTGAGAAACCTCGATGCTTGAGAAATGATTCATTTAACTATCAAAGATGAATAGACCTCTGTAAAGTTTAATTATCCACACAATCTTCTGAGTTAATTCTACTGTAGACTTCTAATTCTGTCAGGATCACAATGGATGTTTTACACATTCAATCAAGGACTTCCTCTTTTTCGGACATTCATTAATCAAAGTGTCTTATCTACAAAAGATACTACGCATCAGACGTTAATGACTCATCATTACACCGACAAATTACCTATCTGGTTCATATGTTGTGTAAGCATTTAGAATGAAAGACAACATGATTACCAGTTTCCTTTGAAGCTTCACTGCCATACAATCTTAGAGATAAACTAACTCTTCAGATGCATATTTCTTCACAGATTTGTAAAGCTCTCAATATCTATACATTTCCTCACACATCTTACAAGATAATTAAAGCTCAAACACTGATACATCGTCCACCTACGTATATTTATTTTCTAATAAACCAAACGACCAAAGTAGATAAATCGCAAGCATTATCAGATTATTATTTTTTCATGTATCTTTACGTTGAAAATCTCACAATAGTCTGAAATGGATAGTACCTTACCCACGATACAGCTATAAGTTATGATAGCCAGCAGATTTAAATCTATCTCACAGACAGAAGGTTATCACGCTTAGCTTCAGATCTAACAAAGCCAAGGTTTGAGATCCATAGTAAGACATGAACGTTTGTGTTGTTTTCCTTCCAAGATCCCGACATCCTCTCACCCCTTCTAGTGGGTCGTATGAAAGGATCCTGTAACTGTTACGACAATTAGCTGTGTGAAGTTGTATTTATTTTTAAAGCAAATACACACTAATTTCGGACTCGCTAGCTAGAGAACGATATATTAACTTGCTAACGTTTGATTTTAACGATCAGATAGTGTATATATCATCACCTTTTTAGTTCATACGAATAACTTCCAACTTTTAAAGGAAATATTATCTCATTATAAGCGATTTCATACAAAGAGATACGCACTCTATGCTTCACATTTAAATCTATAGAGATAACGATCACTACCCATGGAACACATCTGTGAAAAAACACGCTATGACCGCGTTTGAGAAAGATTTTTAGCCCATGGGGGGTGCTGCACTGCAAGAAAGCACACCATCTTTGATACCAGAACCTACATGAAAGTTATACTGTTTGGGTTTGAGAAAGATTCTTTAGTTCACAGGGCACTGCATTACAGTAAACTGTCTGTCTGTATGTTTGTTTCTCTGTGTGTGTGTGTCTATGTGTAAATATGCATGTTTCTACGAAATGTCTGTACGTGTATGTGTGTGCATATATGTCAAGATGTAACTGTGTCTTCATGTTTGTTTCTCTCTCTCTCTCTGTGTGTCAGTGAATCGTGTATGTGTGCGTATGTGTTTGTTTCCGTCTGTATTAAGATGTCTATATGTGTGCGTATGTGTTAAGATGTCTATATGTGTGTGTATGTGTTAAGATGTCTATATGTGTGCGTATGTGTTAAGATGTCTATATGTGTGTATGTGTTAAGATGTCTATATGTGTGTGTACGTGTTAAGATGTCTATATGTGTACGTATGTGAGTGTGTGTATGTTCATGTATGTTAATATGTCTGTTTTCATCTGTGTTAAAATGTCTATATGTGTGCGTATGTGAGTGTGTGTTTGTTCATGTATGTTAATATGTTTGTTTCTCTATATGTATATGTTTTCGTGCGTGTGTGTATGTGTTAAGATGTCTATATGCACATAGTCGTTTCTCTGTATGTGCATATGTCTTCATGTTTGTTTCTCTCTGTGTGTGGGTATTAAAGTGTCTGTATGTGTGCGTGTGTATGTGTTTGTTCACATGCAAGAATAAACATGTTGTCTTTCGGAATCTTGCTTGCTACAGAAGAAGCTAACAATTTAAAACGAGACTAGTGATTATGCAAAATATTCCATCACAGATCTTAACTTGAATACTCATATTTCAGTAGGTGTAAGGATTTTTCTTCAACACGTTCGAATATTTTTTTAGCACGACTGTCTTACGCTACGTTTTCTGTCAGATGTCTCGTAACGAACAAAACGTGTGTATTTTTTGTTAATACAGAAGAGGACATACAACCGAGAATTTTTCAAACTTAGAATAACACAACATCCTGATGCGTTAAGAAGGAAGCGGTGGGATACTAACAGCTGAACCATGACCTGAAATGGTCGAACTCCTGTTGTTCCGTGAAAGGGGTCAAAGAGGTGATAAAACGTAATACTCCTGAAAAAAGACAAAATCCTTGTACAATAAAAGGTCCTCTTTTTTGAAACAACTGGATTTTCCCTTTTCATATTATTACATGTGAGACTTATGTATTATTTTTATAGTAGCTTAGTATTTGTTAAAACTTATGTCCCCTATTAACACGCATTCGTGTTGGAACCAAAGTTTTTTACGCAAGCGGAAACGTAAGCTGAAACGTATGAATTCTACTTTTAGCAATCTGCCGCGTAGTCTTTACAGAATTTACTTGATGAAAACAACTGACCTTGTAAAGCTTGTAAATAACGTTGCAACGCGAATTTCATCAGTGTGATGAGTCACATGTACGCCGATAAACGGTGGAAAAGACGATTTTTACAAACTGTGAGAGCATTTAGAACTGCATTTTTTAAAAAATGATTACTCCCATAGCTGATTTTTCTTCGGAGTAGAGTTACTTCCTAGGAAAGAGTTTGCATCATGTACTGAGGATGCAGCGGTAATAAGTATTAGGAATAAAAGGTTTTAATCCATGTCACGTAACGGATATACTTACAGAGAGTGATTGAGACATGGGAGAGATAACATAAAACCACTTTTCAAAACAAGTCCTGATGTGGAAGCACAGATATCTGACAGCATCAACCCGATAGAGACTAATTTTAATAAGTTCAGCACTTGGAAGTTTAGGGCACGTAATGTCAAAATGGTTTGTCTACATTGGGTACATTGAAACGCTGACCTATCATAAAGGGTAGAATTGGGAATGCGGAGACCGTCTCTGGACTTGGAAAAATTTCGAGTCCGAAAACTACGATAAAGAATGCCAGTAGGTTTTCATGATGTAAGACAGTGTGCCTGATACAGAAGCAGCACAGGGGGTGATCCAAGATTCAACCATCAATAAAGCCCTAGTTATTCCAAATTTGGAATAATAATTTCGCAGGAGTTTTGTTAAAACCATCCATCAGTAAAACGTGGTCCGGGGTGAGGCTCCCAACACGGGTCTTTTAGGTCACCAGATCATATTACCCCTCAATATTTTTTCATAATTACGAGTAAAATCAGATTTTTTTCGTTGTTTTTATTAATTTTTTACCCAATAGCATTGTTTCATTTTCTGCAGGAGTGTCTTTTAAAACAGTTACTGTGGGATAGTCCTTAAAAGGGGGATGGAACTGTTAATGAGGGGAGTTTTAATGAAGGGATGGATTAAAAATTGAGACTTTGTAATTATTCTGAGGATTGCATGAGCCATTCTGAGTGTTGCCATTCAAAAACGTTTAGTGGATTTGTAAAAGGATGAGGATAGAAATCATGGGAGTTTGTGATCAGTGAAGTTTTAATAAAGGGAACTTTTGATAAGGGGGTTTTTTAATGAAGGGGATGGTAGACTTGATAAGTATTTAATTAATAAAGAATAAATACATGGAATATACAACTTTGGGAATTGATTTTTTGTGAGGGGCTGCCACCGAAAGTTTTGCAATTATTTTGAGACTTGCATCACCCATTCTTGTCGCTGCCACCCAAAGTTTAGTTGGACTTGGCAAATTTCAGATGAACATGAATACCAAGGGAGTTTGTGATCAGTGAAGTTTTAATAAAGGGAACTTTTGATAAGGGTTTTTTTAATGAGGGGTACAGGAGTTTTGATAAGTGTTTAATTAATGAGGAATAAAAATTCGCAATAAATATAGGGAATATACAACTTTGAGAGTTGATTTTCTGTGAGGGGATGTCACCGAAATTTCATAATTATTTATGAGGATTGCATCAGCCATTCTGATCGTTGCCAACCAAAGTTTAGTTGGACTTGGCAAATTTCAGATGAACGTGGATACCAAGGGAGTTTATGATCTGGGGAGTTTAATAAAGGGAACTTTTGATAAGGGTTTTTTTTAATAAAGGGGAGGGAATTTTAATAAAGGGGTGATTTAATAAAGGGAAGTTTTGATAAGGGTTTTTTTTAATGAGGGGGATTAAAAATTTGAAAATTACGACTAAAATTGAAGGCTTTTTCCAAAAATAGTACTCAGCATATACACTAGATGGGCCACGGGCTTCTTCATAAAGGGGGGAGGAAACTTTTGATAATCGGTTTTTTTAATGAAGGGGGAGTGAGAAATTGGAAAAATTACGACTAAAATTGAAGGCTTTTTCTAAAAATAGTACTCAACCTATATCCTAGATGGCTCCACGGGCTTTTTCATAAAGGGGAGGGAACTTTTGGTAAAGGTTTTTTTTTAATAAAGAGGGATTAATTAATTTTTAATTAATTATTAATTAATTATCGATTATGAATTATTAATTATGGATATTAATATGGGGACGCCATATCACGTGATGTGTAATATTTCGTTTAAAACGTAAGAACTACTTCCACTGAATGATTCGTAAACATAACAAGAATTGCATTCCTATTCAGTGATTCGCAAACATCGAGTAGCGGAGCGGTGTTCCTGTTCAATGATTTAGAAACATCGAGTACTGGAACAGCATTCCAGCTCAAGGATTCAGAAACAACGAGTACCGGAACGGCGTTCCAATTTAGTTGCAGCACTGCTTTTGGTAATTGCCTTCCCTACTCAAAAAGTCACGCTTCGTCACTGCTCAAAACCTATCACTGCATTACTTTCCTATCCAGTGTTGCAATTTCGGTTAGGTTTCCCCATTCATTACTTGACAATACTATAGCAAATGGTTCTGACAGACCCAGTATGACACGACCATTGTTGTTACTATTTAGAGAAATTGAATAAGTTTCAATATTTGGCATTCAGTTTTTATTTCAATCATAAAGGAATTTATTTAGGTTGTATTAAAATTATTCATTCCTTATGAATTAAAATTCATAATATGCATAAATACTTCATTTATCCAGCAACGTCCGTTTAAACGACACTCGGAATCAACAGACGTGTTTTTCATGTTTTTTTTTTGGCAGACTAAATTTAAGTAATATGTTTTTACTAGATGTTTTTTACTAAATTTGTATGATGGCCGTTTAGTCTTGTCCTTATCAAATATAAAAGCGTATTTTATAATTTACTACATGAATAAACATCAATTATAGCATCAAGTATTTTTATATTGTTCAAAATCAGTTCTGTTCCTATAATTCAAAAGTTTTGAATGCATTTATATGTGTCCTACACTTAAGTCTGCAGATATTGTAATCCACAAATGATGTCTTCATACCTTAGGAAACTGCGTGTCTTTATTTGCTCTTGATCCAAGCAAACATTTTACATGGGATAGAAAACTCTTTCCCCGTTTCCAAAGACAATTAATGTGTATAATTAGGAATTAGATTATATTTACATACTTTCCGCTTTCATATTATTTCTTTTCGATTATTTATGTTTAATCTCTCTCTAATCAAATTTTCCTTTCCTCTTTACTTATTTCCCTAATTCCAGTATTTATGCATTATGTATCATTGTATTTATTATTTACTCTCCTTTCCCCCTTCATTCTTATTTAATGCTCTTTACTTTTATCTTTAGTTTCTTATAATATCCTTTTCTTTATCCTTTTTTCGTAATTTAATAACTTTGTCTTTACTCTTTTCATTTAATATCCAATTCTTTTATTCATTTTTAATATCGCCCTTTTTATCTTCAAAGTATTTGCCGAACTTATATTCAAAAAAGTTTTTTATTTTCTACTCCTTTGAATCTATTGTTTTGATACAGGACGACCTATGTTTAAAAGTAATCACTCTTTCGTCTTGCAAGATATTTTGCAACACAGTTCTGCAATAGAGCGAACACTAATTTGTATTAAACCTGATAACCTATTCTCTGCTGATAGATAAGAGAGCAAGATTGCAAAATCTGATTGTAAATGCTTCATATGAATACGAATGAAATAGAGGGTAATTTAAATTCTCATAAAATGCAAACAAAGGAACAGAGTTTAGTTTTCCTATGTAAAGCAAATAACAATCTTTTTAAAAGCTTTCCTACATCGAAACCGAAAGAGCAAATAAGCATAATAAAATTCCGAAACACAAAAAGGGCATGGCAAACGCTTTAAATTCAATATCAATATGTGGATTAGCTCGTATGGTGTTCTCTTCAATACAGGAATAAACTTCGAAATAGATTTTGATGATAAAGGGAACGGTTCAGTAGTAAATAAAATCTAAGGTAAAAATAACACCTAATGGTGATTCCTGTGCTTAAGAGAGTATATGTGTGTATGCAATTTTATCTAATTCGTCTTGTCATGTCCTTATTCCTGCACTCCTTTTTCTTATCAGATGAAGAGCAGAATTTTTTTTAAAATCATAAACTAATGGATTAGAATAATATGGGTCAGTACTTCCTAATTAAATTTGGTCACGCAATCCTTTCAAACTCGAAAAAGTTTGGCGAAACACTTAGTAATATTGTTATATATGAAACTAGACCAAAATTAGGTAAGGGAAATAATAACTAAATGATACACAAGAGTGGTGTGCAGCGATGGCGAACGATTAACCATTCTATAGTAGAGGACGATCAATTAGTCCCTTGATTATATTCACCATTGTTTAGATGAAATAACAGCTTCGCAGCTTGTTACACCGTACCGACGTATGCCTCAGAGTTGCTGCGCCAAATGATGTAAAGAGATATGTACAACAATTCACGCACGAGAGTTGTATAGGGACGACACAGTTTATTCACATTTATATACAATCACGTGCTGGGGATGCGTTCGACTCCGAAGGCCTTTGTTGCTGCAAATAATTATGCAATGAGACGGAGAACCGCACTTTGTAGATTCTCGCTTTACCGACCTGAAACTCGGAGAAAGCATATCCAACCTTTGCCAACAATGTGGTTCACCAAGAACTCATTTCAGTTCCATAGAACTGTAATTGGTTCACCAAGAACAGTATCTTGGTTCTCACTTAGAACCGAACCCTCTCCTTAAGGGTTTCGTTTGAGTAAGAGCAGAGTCCCTTGACGAATGTTTAAACGTCCTTCCTGTTTGACAGCGATGCTCAAGACTATTGTTTACTCTCGCTGTTGTAGTCTCCAGAACCTGCACTCGCGCCCGAGGCTAGTTGTAAATAGTCCTAAAAAGGGCGTTTGGACTCTTCAGCTGTGCAGGCAGCCAGCTCACACCCGAAAACAACAGCTGTGAGTCACATCCCCACAATAGCACCTCCAAAAACACACTTAACACATAAAAATATTTACAACAACAAAAATGCAATAAAAATGCAACAATAAATAAAAATACATAAATTAGAGAGACATGACACATCTCTCCCCCAAAGAATTTTATCAGTTTTTTACCATACTTATAAAACTTGTGCCTTTTGTCACTCTAATGTCAATGCCACCCGGCTTGTCTGGTGAAAAATATCCTAGCCCCAGACTGTCCAGTTAATTTATTTGGAGTGCATCAAATGTCTCTTCCAATCAGAAATAATTAACTTTAGTTCACTTCTTTCAGTGCTCGCAGACTTGTTTAACTTCACAGTCTGAAGAGAACATTTCTTCTCATTTGTAAACACCTTTGAGTTGCCAGCTCACCCCTTTCCATTGCAACCCCTAGCCTAATTACCAACACCCCCATGAACTCCTTTAACGACAGAGTGCTGTTGGATAGACTCAACTCCGACTGATTAGAGACGCTCCTCTTGCATGTTTCGCCTTCTGTTGTGACCCCCCTTTGTATTTTTTGAGCAGTACAACTTTTAGGCCGTGATGCGTACCTTGCTACTAAAATCATGGCAAATTCCTGAATCAATAATCAAATGGATAGACATTTGTAATAAAGAGAACTGAGCTTATTGTACAATTACAAAAACATAACATTTATTAACACAATTCAGTTTTTAGATAATTTCGCACACATAGTTCCCTCTTTCAGGACAATTCATCAGCGCTTCTAGCGCGGCCCTTTACAATTCAAGGGAAACTCTATACGTTGTGGAGGATAGTCCATCAAAACAAATAAAATTCATGATGAGCGAGCTACCTGCTCGTGACTCTAGCAGTTCTTATGGTTAACAGGTCCCTCTGGGAACAACGTAATGACTATAGTTCACGGAAAATACGTTTAAGTGGAAAATCATCCTCAGATTTAGATTTAGATCCCCCTACCTTGTCAGTTGACGTCTCTAGGGACAATACGTAACATCAAACGCCAGCAATTTCTTTTCCCTCTCTTCTATATTCCATTTCCAATCCTCTTTCTTCTCCATCTCTTTCTTCTTTCTCCCTACCTCTTTCTTCTTTCTCTATTCTATATTCCACTCCTAATCTTCTTTCTTCCCTATCTCTTTTTTCTTTCTCTCTTTTGTATTCCATCCCCCTCTCTGAGACTGATTTCGGACCTGAATACTCATTTCGACTGGATTCGAACCACATTCATTATCACCCTATTCTATCCCAACATCGCTATCCATCCTATTAATTTCGCTAATTTCCCCACTTTCCCCACCCTCAATGTGTCTCGTTAAATCAATGCTCCTGTCCTACTACAATCCACCCTTAGTTTTATCGCGACTCCTTAGCATCATTGGCAACTCAAATTAATCTAAAAATGAAAAAAAGACAAAAAAAAACACAGACCTTTCATTCCCACGATTATCAGCTCTCCTCACTTGCCTGCTGTACCTGGAGTCTCCTTCCAAAATCTAGGAACCTCTTCCAGAGTGATGGACCTCGGCACACAGTACCTCAGCGAAGATCTCAATGACAACACCCGGGGAAATTGCACTCTGTAGAACACTGAACTGGATGCAGCTTAGCCCACTGAACTGCTTGCAACCTCCTTACTTTCACTGAATCACTGACACAGAATCACAAATTCTTCTAATTTTCTAGCACTTTTCTCTTCCTTCTCTCAGCAGAAATTTTCTTGCCCTTTTTCTTTTAGAACAACTTACCTCTTCTTCGCCATATGAACGATAATCCTGTCGACTGCGCCAAACGTGGCGTGCAGCGATGACGAACGATTAATCACTCTATAGGTGAGAACGGTCAATGAGTCCTTTGATTGCCTTCACTCTTATTTCGGTGAAATAATAGGTTCGTGGGTTGTTGCACCTGTACCAACGTAAATCTCAGTCTTGCTGCGCTAAGTGGTGTGTATAGATATGTCCAACAATTCACGCACGAGAGTTGTGTAGAGATGACACAGTTTATTCACATTTATATACAATCACGTGCTGGGGGTGCACTCGACTACATAGGCCTTAGCTGTTTTGCTGCTGCAAACAATCATGCAATAAGGTGGAGAACCACACTTTGCAGATTCTCGCTTTACCGACCTCAAACTCGGCGAAAGGATATCCAACTCTTGCCTACAATGTGGTTCACACAGGAACTTACTTCAGTTCCATAGAACTGTACTTGGTTCACCAAGAACTGTATCTTGGTTCTTACTTAGAACCGAACCCTCTCCTTAAAGGTTTTGTCTGAGTAAGAGTGGCATCCCTTGACACATGTTCAAACGTCCTTCCTGTTTAACAGTGATGCTCAAGACTGTTGTTTACTCTCACTGCCTTAGTCTCCAGAACCTGCATTCTCACCCGAGTCTAGTTGTAAATAGTCGTAAAAAGGACTTTTGGACTCATCAGCCCATGTAGGCAGCCAGCTCAGACCCCAAAACAAGAG
Organism: Ryuthela nishihirai; assembly: GCA_038380435.1. Classification (NCBI taxonomy): domain Eukaryota; kingdom Metazoa; phylum Arthropoda; class Arachnida; order Araneae; family Heptathelidae; genus Ryuthela; species Ryuthela nishihirai. The sequence continues at coordinate 14,112,885 of JAWZYU010000019.1, read as the reverse complement.
CTACGAGTCACATCCCCACAAGAGCACTTCCAAAAACACACACTTAATACATAAAATTTTTACAACAACAAAAAATATAATAAAAATGCAACAATAAATAAAAATTAATAAATTAGATGGACATGAGAACAAGGATACAAGATCAATATATTATTTAATTGCAAATATTCAGAAAAAATACATTTGATGCATACGGAAAATGAAGCTGAAAAATAAATGTCTCTTTTTGCAATTATCAGTGCGAATAGTAGTTTTTTTTTTATCTCGATTTCAAAAAAAAAAGAAACTAGATAATGCGATCACTTTGCAATTTGTCTATATGCAGAGATTGATATTTCTTTGTTTTAAGAGATAAATTAAAGTATTTCTTGTGTTGGGTAGGTTTTGATGAAATATTAAGATTTGCTTGTTGGGAATCTCCCAAAAGCTAAAATTGCGTCCTCTAAGGCTGGAAAAAAAATGCAGAATTTGAAAATTTCAAACGAATATTGCAAACGATGTAGTTATGCTAGAAATTTTGGTGGTGGACTGTAAAGGTCACGAAGTTCTTGTGGAAAATGTAACTTTTTTTGTTTTAAGAGATAATTAGAAAACTTTTTTAATAGTTGGATTGGTACTAATAAAATATTATAATTCGCAATTTTCTAATCTTTAGGAAGCTTATAGTTAATTTATATCTTTATACATCACAAAATATTCAAATGACGAAACATTTAACAAAGATTGCACGTGGTCTGTTTATGGTAGAAATGAGAAATTTCGGTGGTAAAGTGTCAACGGATTTTATATTCACAGCAACAATTTGACCCCTTTTCTCAAAACGATGTGAGAAAGCTACCTTTTACATTTAAGGTTTAAATTTTAAGAACTTCTTCGAGATCAAAGGCTAAAGATTGGGTACTGGGAGTATTTTGGCTCGTGGATATCGGAAATGTGAAATTTTAGATGCTGTGGGTTATTCGTAGTCAAAAGTCAAAAATAAATCTATTGGTGTTATATGGCTAAACAATGGTGCCTGGAGGTATTGTAAGTCGTAGATCTCAGTGATTGGGTCAAATTTTGATATACCGGTGCTGGTGAGCTGAAAATTGGTGAATAGGGCAATTACAGGGAGTAGAAATAAGAGGAATTTTAAGACTCAGTGTCGCATTCAAGGTCAAAGAGGGGTCGGAGGGATGGGCTAAAAATCAAGAGGTATCGAAGGCACCGACTCAGTTCTAGTATATATTGATTTTTATTTTTGCTCAACTAACTCTTGCAGCATACGGAAAAGGAAATCATTGGGACTGTACTATCTTTGTAATACATCATTTTATTTGAGTTCATTTCATCAGCCAGTTAACTGTTTTAATCATCAAAACAACAATCTTTAACTGTCTCAGTGAGCTTCCTTTTCGAGTACGCCATTCATTAGTTTTTAAACATTAAGTAGAAGAAGCGTGCGCACAGAGTTCACCTTAAAATTATCAATGTCATGGATACTTAGTCAATGTGACTTTAATGGCCCATGCAATAGCAACAAAATAAAGTATGCAACAAAGAAATATTTTTTTTTGTCCCAGAGGAAAGGAAAATCAACAAATTCCTTCGGTAATCAATGAAAGGCAAACTAAGGAAACCAAGAAAATAGTTCCATATCCATTAGTCACAAGAAAAGCCATTAAAACTATAAAAAAAGCAAAGTTGCCGAAAAAAATAAACTTAAAATTAACTGAAGTAATGAAACGTAAACTAAAATGGGAAGATATACAGTATATCAATAACGGTGTAATAAATGACCCTTTTAATAGCATGACTGCGATAAATCAATATTACAATAACTTGGCTATACGCTTATATTTGTCAAATACCGAAAACAAACAATACCTGACTGGAATTCAGTGATAAGTAGTTGAATTATTTCTTAGGTGTGATGAATACAATAAATTATTCCTCAGCGAAACAATACAAAATTACTCTATATACACCCATGGGCGACATACTGTAGATTTCACCTTATAAAAAGTTGGGTTGTTTTACCACTGAGCTTCACATTTTTGCACACCATGGGCTAAATGGCCAGGTCACATGGACCCCGAAAGCTCAGAGAAGGTTGGGGGAGGGGACTCACTGGAACAGCTGTTAGGAGACAGATGATAGCCTCCTGTCAAGACCATCCAGCTTGTTCTTCGACATGCACAGGGTATGGCTCTCCCGCACACGGGGACACGGCTAAACGTTCCATCCGACGGACGGCGGCCTTTCCAAGCCCATCGGTGTCCCCTACTGACCGTGGGCAGAGAGGAGAATTTTGCGGAGATAAATCTCAACGCTGACCCAGCTGGGACTCGAACCTGGGAACTACAGATTATGAGCTTGGCGCGCTACCGACTGAGCCTGCCCCCTTTTAAAAAGTATTGAAATGCAGGGAATATTGTATATACCCATGGATGAGGCAAATTGTAACTTAGTGAAAATATTAAAATTCAAAAAGTACAGTATATATCCATTGGTGAGGAGTATTATTCCTAAGTGTAATCACTGAATTGCATGAGCTTCCATCTATCTATATTTACGTACAGGCCCGGATCTATAAAAAATCTAGGGAAGAGACTGGATTTCCAAAGCGTTATAACATTTCCCCGTCTGTCTTACAGGTCTTAAAACATTGCTTGAAAAAATCATGAAATATAAATACGTTTAATAATTTTTCTCTCTGTTACCATTAATAGCATTTAGAAAAGTTGTGAGGGGTGCATAGCCCCCTCACCACTTTTCAAGTTCCGTCACGACTACTAGTGCATAGGTCATATAGTCCGAAATGTAACTAAACGCTTCCCCTAAAATTTAAATTTCTGGTAATTTCAGCCTTTACTAGGTCCCCAGTAAGAAATATTGGAGAAAAAAATCAACTTTTTTACTGCAATTTGTATTGATTAGCAACCTATGCAGACGAGAAAATTTCTGCTAAAATACGGCTAAAAAAGATTTTTATTTTTTATAGCGAACCTGTATTTTTTCACACAATGACAATTCCAGAAATGGCAAAAAATGGTATTACCTTAAAATGTAATTTCCTCTGTGAGGTAAAATTTAATCATATACTTTTAAGGTGATTAGATATCTCTTGCACAACTTTTTATGACAAAAACTTCATAGTAAATGTTAACACATGAATTCATATATAAATATATTAGATTCCCGATATTTATATTTGAATTTATCATTTTTACGTTTACTATAAAAACTCTAAAAACCTTGTTAAAATATCTCAGTCGCAATAATAGAGATGATTTGAGAACATCCACTTCCCGACTAAGAGGAGCAAGAGGTCTTGGCCCCTCTCTCCCCTCAAAGAATTTAAATATATATAATAATAATACAGTATATAGACAGATATAGAAGTCACTAAATCATTAGTAGGGTAAAAATCATTAGTAGTGATTCTCAAAATATGCTCTTGGATATTCTTCTAACCTCCAGAATAAAATACACATAGAAAAACAAAATTAATTCTTTAATTTAAAATTTATCCTTCCATGGCTAAAATTTGAAAAGAAACGCTGCAAAAGACAGTTTTTTTTTTAAATATGTGTAGTATAATGGTGTTCATCAGTTTTAAAATGAAATATGCGTGAGTATATTTCGAGAAAAACAAAACAAAGAACAAACATATTTTACTGCTGCCGGAGAGAATTTAAAATTTAAAGCCAAATGCGCATTTTCTATCCTTACAAATTGAGTTGAGATCTTCAACGATTCCATCATCGAATCACAAGAGCAGACAATGCATGTTCCGTTTCCTGACAGTGATGAGAATTGCAAAATATTCATCACTAGTCCCTTATATTGTAAGTTTCCATCTGCATTGAGAGAGAAATCCCGGCGCGTAATCGACTGAAATAGAAGTTCTCTCTCTAGCTAGCGCTTCTCTCTTTCTCCCATCAGTTAAATGTCGCGGAACCACCCTCCTCTCCTTTCGTTTCATGAAGAGCGATGTTGTGACGTTTGCAAATGGAGGGCAATGGCATGAATGCATCGGACATCTGCATCGATGAGAAAGAGGAAAAGGCGGAATGATGAGACAAATCCGAGCTCTAATTACGACTCCAAGGGATGTGAATTTGACTATGAGATTAACAGGGAAGTAGAGGATCAATTCATTTTATAGTTTCTTGACATGTTACAGGCACTAATCACTGTTCTCAGTAATGAGTGTAGAACTCTTAATATCTTGTCAAAGATTTAAGGAGCATTCGATCGTGAAATCTAAAACATTTCTCTTAAACAGTTTAAAATCCCTCGATTGCTTGTACTGAAATTGCGTGCATTATATTCTTTTACACGTTCAAACACTTCAATGCTATGTGAAATCACTATCGAAACTTCATAACTTGAGGAAATCTCTTTACCAAAAATATCAAAGAAAAAATTGAAATCAGATCCAATTAAATCCGTATTTTGCAAAATATTCCTTTGACGTTTAAATAATTATTGATGATATAAAATTTTTGCGCCATCGTCATAAGCCATGTATAAGTATGTCAAGTATTTCAGAAATTAAAACATAAACAATAACATGATAGGTGACGTAATGGGGAAAGGTAGATTAACTATCCCTATGCAAATATTTTTTGCTGTTCTTGGCGGGGGTAGGAAATTTTTTTTTTAAATTTTTTCAATCTATTTAAATTTTCAAATATCAATATAAAAATAGGACTAATTAAAGCGAAGAAAATTAATAACATAAAAAATATATATCGCCTCTAGCGAATATATGATACTCCTTTTCAAAGTGATTAAAGTTTTTCACCTCTTAATAGTGGAAATTCTAACTAATAGATGAATGGGAAAATGCGAACACCAATATTTTATTAGTATCTTTAAAAGCGCAAAATGAATTTTTCATTTAAATCTTAAAAAGAAAAATTTGCATTCCCCCTATGATTAAGGGGTAAATCGTTGTGGTAAAAGTTTAAAACCTCTTTAGGTTTATATTCCACCATCAAAATTTCAGATTTCTGCATAAATACATCGTTACAATATTCATTAAGAATTTCGCCATTTTACAATTTTTCGATCGCAAGAAGGCACCAGTAAAACTAGTGGGAGAGTCGGAAAAATGTAGATCTTAATATTTCGTCAACATCTATCAAACCCCAAAACATTTTCATTTTTGTCTATAAACAAAATGGCTGAATGTCTACAGACGAATAGTAAGACTTGTAGACAGATTGACGGACAAACCAGAGGTCAAAGTGAAAACAACATATATATATATTTTAAAACGAGGTAAGACTCAATATTTCAGAGCTTCATAATAATACTATTCATATTTATAGAATTGAAAGCAATATTCATATTCATAATAATATATTGAAAGCACTGCCATTTTCCCCTGATTTTAAGCAACTGATTGCCTCTATTTTTTCTCCCGAAATAAAAAAAAATATTTGATTTGGTTGTTGAAAATTGATTAGAATTAAAGCTCCTTATTCGTGGGGGTTACGGATCGGTACAAATGTTGGACCACAAACTCTTAAAAACAACTTTTATTCTCAAACAATTATAATGTTTGTCACAAATAAGTTTATATTGTGAACAAAATAGTAAAAAATACCATTTTTTAAATTTATGCCCTTATTCATTATTTTAATCACTGAGTGTGCAACTTAATTCTTTGTAGCTTGCTTGAAAAAGCTTATTCTGTCGTTCTTCAGTCTATCCTGTAGCCTGTATAAATGACTCTAGCATAATATATCATCATTTTTTTTTTGTTGTTTTAAATTCACAATTTCTCATTATGAAAACTTCAGTGGCGTCTGGTTCAATATGCCCTATGATATTTTTTGCCATTTTATACCCTATGATTTATGATCATTTTGAGTTCACTTCGTAACTTGAATCTGAAGAACCAGCTTTTCATGCTTGGAAGAAGATCCGGATATAGAAAAAAATCGATGGGAGGGGGGGAGCAAAGAAACGTAATCCAACAAGAAAAATATAAAAATGGGGCCAAGAGACTGGATTTTCTATGCAGTGTAACATTTCTCCCTTCTTTTTACAGATCCTTAAAGAATTTCTTGGAATGCGCATGAAATATACAAAAGGGTAATAATTATTTTTTCTTTATTTCCATCACTAGCATTCTGAAAGCACCTCTCCATCCTCCTTCCTCATATCCGGCCATGCTTGGGAGGATTTAATGTTGAATCAAAGATGATTATGAGATTATATGTATAAAATATTTTGAGAATCACTAATAAATAGTAACCTCCGTTGGACTGATCATATAGACGACTGGCTCTTTGAAAATAACAGGCCCACTCAAGGAAACAGTCTTTTGGTTCTGAGCCTGAATTTTCAGAAAAAAAGGAGCTAATGTTTTACTTTGTCGTCTGTCTGTCCATCCGTAGATATCATTTTTTTTCATTTTTAGAGATTAATAAAAAATTATTTTTGTGTTTGGTAGGCGTTGATAAAAAGTTGCGCCCTCTAACAATTAATAATTAATTACTAATAAAACCTCTAATAATTAATAATAAATAATTAATTGTAACCTCTAACAATAAAAAAAAAAAATTCGAAATTTTAACCAATATTACAAACGGCATATTTATGCTAAAAATTTGAAATTTTGATGCTCCCGTGTTACGATTACATGGTATGTATCGACAAAGATAATTTTGCTCCCTTACCTTCACAGGTAAGGTAGCATAATTAGAAAATTAAAATAATACAATTTTATTAAAATTCATTATTTTAATCAGAATTTAAATCCCGCACGTCGCAAAAACTCATCTTTTGAACAAAACTATTCATTGGCTTCAAAATCAATCGGTGATTCTGTGGATTCAGAGGTACTAGTGAAATATTGATGTGATTATGATTCAAATATCGTAAGCTTTCATTTCTTATGAAACTGCTCAAGTAAAACTTTTTTCCCATCTCTTACAGGGGCGGGGGTGGCTCAGTTAGCGCGCCAGGCTCGTAATCTGTAGTTCCCAGGTTCGAGTCCCAGCTGGGTCAGCGTTGAGATTTATTTCCACAAAGTTTCCCGCCCTGCCCACGGTCAGTAGGGGACACCGATGGGCTTGGAAAGGCCGCCGTCCGTCGGATGGGACGTTTAGCCGTGACCCCGTGTGCGGGAGAGCCATACCCTGTGCACGTTAAAGAACACGCTGGATGGCCTTGACGGGAGGCTATCATCTGTCTCCCAACAGCTGTTCCAGTGGGTCCCCTCCCCCAACCTTCTCTGAGCTTTCGGGGTCCATGTGACCTGGTCATTTAGCCCATGGTGTGCAAAAAAGTGCTGCTCAGAGGTAAAACAACCCAACCCATCTCTTACAGAGGAAGAAAGAAGTTGAAATATTTCGAGGTACTGCCACATCAGAAGTTTCTAAACAGAAAAGCAGTATGTTTTCTCTCTCATATTCGAAATTTTCCAAGTCATTTCGTACACAGCGTAGTTGCTCGGATACAGTTCGCTAGGCATAGGTGTAACAAAATGAAATTAAATATGATCTAAGTTGTACACAAAATGTGCACGTATGTAATGTACAGTGAAAAAGAAGAATATTATTTATTACTTAACATATTATTTAAAACATATTTTATGAGATATTCTTTATTAACTTTTACATATTTTTCGTATTATTTTAACGTCCTATATCAATTCTTATTTTCCGAAGCTTTCATTTCAACAAAGAATCTCGTGTTCCGTTCGCGCTTAATTAGAACAACTTCAATTTCAACAGAAAGCTCGTGCTCTTTGTCCAACAAACTGAACAATGACTGTATCACTTTGTAAGAACGGAAGCAGAATGAAATTGATTGATGCATTCCTTCTTTAAAATTTATTGGTGGAACAGCTGTTTTAATTCTATTCAGGTTGCCGTGGGAAAAAACTGACAGATACACAAGGATTGAGGGATACACTTAGTACGGTTATCAGAAGTGAGAATTCTGTCATAGCTAGATGAACTGAGCATTTCAGTGATGTTTTAAAGAATGTGGTTATTTATACTCCCATTGCTTATAAAGGTCATTCATTGCCTTTGGTCAAGTGGTTAGTCTGCTTGACTATTGATGAAAGGGACCTAGGCTCGAGCCGTAGATAAGGCACGGATGTTTGTGTTGTTTTTCATCTCATGTTCCGCCATTCTAACACACCTTCTACCATGGCATTTAAAATGTCAGTCTCTACTTTAATCAGACTTCTGTGGCAAGCAGCTGCATTAGGGAATGTTCATTTATTATTTATTTATTGTCTGTATTGACGATAGATGCATTACTGGCTTCAATGTTGGTCTTATATCAGAGTCTGAAATTATTTTGGCTCTCTCTAAATTTAATCTACTTAAATTCCCGTGGGCAGAAGAAATTACTACGGAAATGCATGCAGCTGGGAATGTTTCGTGTTGTCACATGGCTGACTGTAATTTTGTAATATCCGTAGCTTTAAAAAGTGATCGCAGTCCTTGTGACAGCTATAGCGGTATCAGCATACTGTCTGTTCCAGGTAAAAATTCTTTACATTATTCTGCTCAATAGAATTAAGAATTTGATTGACAGACAACTGCGTGATGAACAATGTGGATTCAGAAGTAGTACGGGATGTATAGAGCAAAAGTTTCACTTAAGCAAATTTTTGAAAAATGTCTAAAGTTTCAAAAGCCTGTAGTTACTAGCTTTATATATTTTAAAAAGGCTTTTGACTCTGTTAACCGTCATAAATTGTGGTTGATCGTGAGATCGTTTGGGATACCTGAGAAGTTAGCATATTAAAAGCTCTCTATAATAACACTGAGCCGCATGTGAGATTTCATAATCTTGTAGTAATTGGTTTATCATTGCTATTAGTGTGTTTTGCCTCCTTTTCTCTTTCGTTTGCAATTAATCATGTTACGCGGAATTCACTGCAAGGGGAAGATTTTGTTATGAAATGGTCTAGAGATTTCAGAATTTCTTATTTAGATTAAGATGATGATTTGGCCCTTTTGGCAAATGATGATGAGATGAACTCTTTCATCAGCCTACCTCCTATCCCTACCTGGATTAATAATTAGCGTACTTCACTACTAAGCCAGCGAGTATGTGTAACTGCTTGTATGCTGTTTTAGAAACCAGAACAAGCTAGTTATAATTTTTAGGTTATCTTCGACTTTTTGTTGTAAAAGGTAAAAAAAAATAGAGCTGTGGATGATATCGGTAGTAGAGTACGTTTGGTAATAAACAAGCGAGAACACCAAATCATGAAAATTGAACAAACATGTTGTGGTTCAGTTATTTTTTGAATGGTTGCACCTGTGAGCAAGTGTCTCAATTTAATTTTTTTGGGAGCTATGTAACAGATACTGATAATTGATGTGCTGCATGAGATAAACAGAAAAATAGGATTTGCTGCTGGGACTTTTAAGAATCTGCTGAGAATGTGAAAAAAGGCATATTACACCTAAAGACTAAAATTAAGCTATACAATATATTGATCATTTCTCAAATTAGTTACGGTAGCGCAGTATTGATCCTTTCTAAACAACAGGAAACTTCATGTCTTTTACTCTAGATGCTTAGCTTACACAGTATCTTGGGCATTATGTAGTTTTCCTTGTAGGTAATGATGAGGTTAGATAAAGGAGTCGGCAACCTCCCTTAAGCAACATATTGTGCATACAGAGACTGGTTGATTTGACCATGTTGCTCATATGCAAACTATAGATTAGCGAGCAGTGTTATGAACAGTGTGCCTAAAGGCCTCAGAACAGTGTGCGAGACCTAGGATGCAGTGTTCAGACAATGCCAAACAGAACCTCGTTGTAATTGGCCTACAATGGCCAAATGCAACAGCCGTAACTCAAGACAGAGAAATTTGGAAAACTAAACTGCACAATTTTGATTGGACCTCCATAGATCGTGGTTGCTTGAGTATTCTGTATGTATAATATATGTATGTAGGCACGGATATCTAGAAAGAGATCGAGGGGAGAGAGCAAGACACACGATCTAGCCGGAAAAACATAAAAGGAAGACTGGATTTCCAATAGACTCTAACATTTCCCTACATTTTACAGATCTTTAAAATTTTCCTGAAAAATTACTGAAATATAAATAAGTTTAATAATTTTTGCCTCTGTCATCTCTACTAGAATTCTGAAAGGGGGGGCATGGCCCCCTTTCCCCCACCCCGGTCCGGTCCTGTATATATCTATGTATAATTATTATTAATAGCAGCTAATAGTAAATCTAATAAAGACACTGGTTTTCAATCGCTAATTTTAAGCCTATGGGTTAGCACATAAACCTATAAAAAATTGATTGATTTGTGGCACTTTTCCTGCACAGTGGATTAAACTAACACATGCTATCTCAAGATTCAGAATGAGGCGTGGAGAGAAAAGTACCTTTGGGCAGTTAGTAATTTGCTGTAAAACCCATTCGTCATGATTCCCGTGTATAAAAGAGAAGTCTAACTCGAGACAAATCGAAACAACTGCAGCTCATTGCATTTATTTCACTCTTTCTATAGATGAAGGAAAATTTTATGGATGGTTTAGTTCCTCTGTCTTTTTCATGGTCTAAGTGCACAAGCAGACAGATACAAACACACAAACAAACTTTTTCCTTTATGAATTAGCGTAAAATTTAAATTTTTAAGCTTAATGTATGGAACAAAATTAATTACGACCAGAGACGGATAAGAGAGTTTGGTTTGTCTTACAACATGAATAATTTTTTGTTTATGTAGTAAATTGGTTTTACATCGGTATTAAACAACTTCGCTAAATGTGATAACAAGGGAATTAAAAGTAGTTTTTAAATTGGTGAAAAATACAGGAAATGTCCATTAAGAATGGAACACATGAACAGTTAACTGAAAATATTGAGTTTCGTTACCACTGAGATACGAACTCACGACAGCTAACTACTCATGAGTTCCACGCTTATAGGACATTTCCTGTGCTTCTCTACTAATAAGTCTTCTATGATAACGTGAACGCTGTTTGACTAATTCTTTAAATATCACATGGTGGAACGGGGTTGGCTCAATTGGTTTGTCTGGGGCTAGATGTGACACTTACCAATATCAGTATCACATCTGCCTCATTGGGTATTATTTCTCTCCACAAAGAGTTTTATGCTTAATGGAATGTGAAATATCAAATTGAAAGTATTTTGGGGCGGGGGTGGCTCAGTCGGTAGCGCGCCAGGCTCGTAATCTGTAATTCCCAGGTTCGAGTCCCAGCTGGGTCAGCGTTGAGATTTATCTCCGCAAAACTCCCCGCCCTGCCCACTGTCAGTAGGGGACACTGATGGGCTTGGAAAGGCGCCGGCCGTCGGATGGTACGTTAAGCCGTGGCCCCGTGTATGGGAGAGCCATACCCTGTGCATGTTAAAGAACACGCTGGATGGGCTTGACCGGAGGCTATCATCTGTTTCCCAACAGCTGTTCCAGTGTGTCCCCTCCCCAAACCTTCTCTGAGCATTCGGGGTCCTTGTGACCTGGCCATTTAGCCCATGGTGTGCAAAAAAAGTGCCGCCCAAAGGTAAAATAACCCAAACCATTCAATCGGTAGAGCGCTAGTCTCGTTCCACAAAAAAAAAAAAAAAAAAATTTAATACTATTTGTAGTGCGCTAGGCTTCAGTTTCCATATTCGAGTCCCAGTTATGTTAGGACGTTAAACTGTGACACGTGTGAAAGAGAACCATATCATGTCTACGTTAAAGAACATGTTCTGTGGCCGTTACGGAAGGATTCCACCAGTCTCCTAACAGCTGCCCAGTGGGTCTCCTTCCCCCAACCTTTTCTGAGCCCTCGGGGCCCATGTGATATGGTCAATTAGCCCATTGTGTGGAAACAAGTGCCTCTAGAGGTAAAATAACTCAATCCAACTCTTCCTCCAACCTTCTTTGAATGGCGTCCTTGTCACCTGACTATTATCCCATTGTGTATCCAAAGGTACCCCTCAAAGGGAGAACAACCCATCAGGGCATTTTGGTGGTCTATTTTCCGATCCTAGATGGTGTCACGAACGACTGTAGTTGAAAAGTTTCATAGGGCGATGATCTCAATATTTCCAGGTAACTAATTAAAAGCAATTTTGATTAACCTTAAAGAGCAAAATTTTTTTTTTAAAGCAGCTACCTCAGAATCGTATCTTGAGGTAATTAACGATAGAAATAGAAAGAGGTCACATTGCATAACAAAAGAAAATGTATTTCACTCAGAACAATAAAATATAGAAAATGCAAATGTCAAAAGATGTTTTCATTTGGATTTTTTTTATGTTTGCTGTGCAATTTTGATGAACTATTCAATGCAATTCCATTCGTAGGTCTTTTTATATAATAGGACCTATATAAATAAGTTTTTTTTTTCTTTTCCGAAAGCAAAAAAAAAAATGCTAATAATTTTATCCTAGTAATTTTTCTGGTCTGAAGTGTTAAATGGTTACAGTGTTGATAAATTAATTGGGTTTGAAGCGCTTTTCCTGCAGAGTAGATTAAACCGACACATGTCATCTCAAGACTCAGAAGGAGGCGTGGAGAAGAAATATCCTTTTTCCAGTTGGCACATAGTAATTTACTGTGAAACCCAGTCACCATGATTCACGTTTATAAACGACGAGTCTAGCTCGCGAAAAAATCGAAACAGCTGTAGCTTATTACATTTCCTGTTTGTACTTCCTGGGTAGTTTCACTTTAGTATTATGCACACGATATCAAGCGCATTTTCAAGGCACATTGGCTGTGTTTTTGTTGTATGGTTCTGTCATACAACAGACTGTAGGCATATCCGAGAGTGGTAGACAAAGGTAGAGAAAATAGCTTCGAAGAGGGCGTTGTTTTTCTATCTCACAATTATGAAATGTCTAGTGATCATGCCAGTGAACATTCTTTGATTTTCCATATTTTTTAGACAAAATTAAATAATTTATTCAGTAGAAAAACATATTTTCTTGAAAACTATTTATTAGCTTCCTTGGGTTCACACTTATTCCTATAGACGCAAATTTATTCTGGCTTTAAGAAGGCTTGAAAATAACATCATATGGCATATAGGGTTGGCTGCACATTCAACAACCTCTCGCGCAAATTAGTGCAAAAGAGGCAGTTTGGAGGAGACATAAATATTTAGAGTTCTGACCGGTTTTGCAGTCGTCGTCTATTCCTAGCTTAATGGCGCATCTTTCCCTTTCTTCATTCTCCTGTTGCTGCTTCTGCTACAGCTGTCACTTTCTGCTTCTACAGCTCTCCGCTGTCACTACCTCCTTCTGATGCAGTCGGCGAACCGTTGCCTTCTTCTACGAATTCGACTGGTTGCTAATGTAGCTGAGCATAGATAAATATAACTACGTAAAGAACGACACTAACGACTAACGAGGGTGCTGCTCAAAGCGGAACCAAAGTGAACTACCTAGATCGTGTTCTGACTCCGTCGATAACGGTAGTAAGCGCTGGTTCATTAGCCGTTCAATTACAACTTTTTTAGGTTTACGTAGGCAAGGATAATATTCGAGGTAAAGTTTTAAAATATGTTTGAGTGAGAGATTAAAAGAATATGGAACAGTTCATCATCATCATCATCATCATCATCATACTCAAGCAGCCATGGGCTACGGAGGTCCAACCAGACCACGCAGTTTAATTCTCCAAGCATATCTGTCCTGAGCTACATCTGCTGCATCCGGCCACTGCACACCAATTCTAACAAGGTCCTGTTTGACATTGTCTGCCCACCGCATCCTAGGTCTCCCCCTCCTTCTGAGGCCTCTAGGCACACTGTTCGTAACCCTATTCGCCAATCTATAATTATCCATACGGGCAACATGACCAAACCAGCGGAGTCTCTCTCTGCACAATATGCTACTTAAAGGAGGTTGCAGACTCCTTTGCCTAACCTCATCATTAGTTACAAAGTTAAACCACCTAATACCCAAGATACTGCGTAAGCATCTAGAATCAAAAGCATCTAGTTTCCAGTTATCTTGTTTACACAGCGTCCAAGTTTCACTACCATAACTAACCCTAGAAAGAACCAAACTATTATACAGTCTAATTTTAGTCTTTAGGTGTATACGCCTATTTCTCCACAATCTCCATAGATTCTTAAAAGTCCCGGCAGCCATTCCTATTCGTCTGTTAATCTCATGCCGCACATCACCAGTATCAGTTACATAGCTCCCAAGATAATTAAACTGTGACACCTGCTCAAGACTGCAACCATTCAGATTAACTGAATCACAACCTGCCTGACCAATTTTCATCACTTTAGTTTTCTCTCTGTTTATAACCAAACCTACTGTACTACCAGTCTCATGAACAGCTCGAATGAAAGAGTTCATCTCATCAACATCATTTGCCAAAAGGGCTAAATCATCAGCATAATCTAAATCAGAAATTTTCGTATCTCCAGCCCATTTAAGGCCAAAATCTTTCCCTCGAAGTGAATTTCGCATAACATAATCAACAACCAAACTAAAGAGAAAAGGAGACAAAATGCACCCTTGTCGAACACCAGACGTAATGCTAAACCAATTGCTACAAGATTTACCAACTCTCACACATGACTCAGTGTTATTATAGAGAGCTTTCATTATGTTAACTAACTTGTCTGGTATACCATATGATCTCACAATCAACCACAAATTATGACGAGCAACAGAGTCGAAAGCCTTTTTGAAATCAACAAAGCTAGCAATCAAAGGTTTCTGAAACTCTAAACATTTCTCAAGAATCTGCCTAAGTGAAAATCTCTGATCCACACATCCCCTACCACTTCTGAATCCACATTGCTCATCACGCAATTGCCTGTCAACCAGATTCTTAATTCTATTAAGCACAATCATGGAAAGAACTTTACCTGGAACAGAGAGTAGGCTGATACCCCTATAGTTATCACAAGAACTGCGTTCACCTTTTTTGAAAATAGGGATAATAATAGCTCTGGTAAAATCTTTAGGAACCATGCCTTTATCATAAAAGTTATTCAAAATTTCAGTCATCCAAGTGGTAACCAAAACATTCCCAGCTCTGAGCATTTCTGTAGTAATTTCATCTACCCCTGGGGATTTATGAAGTTTCAGTTTAGAGATAGCCAAACTAACTTCAGATTGTGTTATAGGGCCAACATTAAAGCTGCCAATGCATCTATCATCATTACAAACAATGGGAGTAGAACTAACCACATTGTTTAGAACATCACTGAAATGCTCAGCCCACCTAGCCATGAGAGAATCCTCACCTTCTATAACCTTACCTTGTTTATCCTTCAATCCCTGTATGCCTGTCCGTTTTCTACCACATAAAACATTAACTATCTGGTACAGCTCTCTGCTGTTGTGCTGCCTAACTGCTTCCTCAGCTTTGTCAGCCAAGCTATCAAGCCAAAGATTTTTATCAGTAGCTAACTGATCCTTTACACGTTTATTAAGCTCTCTGTAATCTTTTCTATTAGGACTAGTAGGGTACTGATTAAGGACATTCCTGCAGTTCCTTCTTTCTGAAATAAGCTCAATTGCCTTATCACTTAAATAATTCTGCCTCCTCTGCTCCTTTTTTCCTAAAAGAGTACTGTTAGTTTCCAAAAAAGCCTGTTTAAAATGGCCCCATTCTTCCTCAACTTCAGTATTAAGCAAACCATGACCGTCATAATGACTAAGTAACCTATCATGGTAAGCTTCAGCTATAACTGGGTCATTCAGAGCTTCAGTATTAAAGGTAAATTTTTTAACCCTAGCACAACACTTTTTAAGTTTAAGTTGCAAGACACTTTTAACAAGGTAATGGTCAGATCCAATTTCGGCTCCCCTATATGCCCTGGTATTTCTAACAGAACTAGCCCATTTGCTGTTAATTAATATATAATCAATCATATTCCTATGCAGCCCATCAGGTGAAACCCATGTGTATTTATGTATGTCGCGGTGTTTGTAATATGTGTTAGTTATTCTGAAACCATTGAGTTTACTTACCTGTAGGAGACGTTGCCCATTGCCATTGCAGCTACCAATACCAAAAGGGCCTATTACTCCTCCCCAAAGGTCAGAGTCGGTACCAACTTTGGCATTGAAGTCACCAAGAACAAGGGTAATATCTCCTTTCTTGACAGAATTCAAAATATCCTGCAGTTGTCCGTAAAACCTATCCTTCTCATCCTCATCGGCATCCTCAGTGGGGGCATAACAGCAGATAACATTCAAGTCTTTAATGCTTGTCTGAAATTTTGCTGTAAGAAACCTTTCATTAATGCACTCATATCCTAGAAGAGCATCACTAGCATGTCTGCTGAGCAGCAGACCCACGCCTTGGTGATGCTTTCCATCCTCCCTCCCTGTAAAGAGAAATTTAAAGTTATTTTTAAGTATCTCACCTTTACCTGTCCATCTGGTCTCTTGCAAGCCTAGAATATCTAGGTTATAGCGTTGGAATTCCTGCATGAGGACATCTAGAGAATAATCTCTATGTAATGTCCTCACGTTCCACGTTCCGGCAGAGAGAAAATGATTAGTAGGATTTTTAAAGAAATTAGGTTTATTGAGATTGGTAGGGCCAACAATATCAAACAGCCCCCTGATCGCAGGCATGGGGCAAAGACCCGTTCCTCCTCCGCTAAAGGCTTAAGTCACCGATGCTGGTAGGAACTTCAGGCACCACCTTTTCAAGTGGACTTTTTCAAGAGCCACATGGCCTGCCTGAGACGCATTACTCCAGTTTAGGCTTGACGATGCCCAACTAGCTAAGTAAGGTTCAGGTACCTGCGATGGCCTCTGATTAGGATTATCCACCAGCTGATATAAGGTATCCCATGCCTCTGTTCACTTAGAGCTGGAAACCCAGAAGCAAACAGAAAACACAGCGGCAGACTCTCCCTCAACAGAGGCCCACCAGTGCAGCAAGTCCCGGATCAATAATCAAGCTCAAATCCATAAACAAGTCCAGTCTAGTAGGTATAAATGGTCAGCACCAGGACCCTGTGAAGTTGACCACTCCTCAGCAGGGTTGAAAAAAAGAAAAAAGTGGCCGTAGATGACCAGATCAGCAGGCCATACTGAACTGGCAGCCCTCCCCTTCCGTTCCCTTGCAAAAGAGAATATCTCTTTTGGAAGGTACTAACGTCCTGCACCACGAGAAGGCGGGGTCGGACATTAGGTGCTAGACCTGGCCGGTTCTGTGCATCATCACTAGGGATTGGTACACAGCTCTCCTTCCAGTTTACGCCTAGCTACCATTTACAGGCTCACAGTTCATAGTGTTACTAATCCACGATAATGTAATTATATCGAACGGATTCACTTCATATAGCGAACTACCTCATAACGGTATTAAGACTAATGATGATATGTGTTAGTTGCCGTGAAGCGCTGAAATAGTAAGAAACAAAATTATGCTATACATTAGTTTCTTTATAAAGCTTTTCAGTTCACATGCCAGTGTGGCAAAATGATCTTTTTTTTTTTTCGCTTTTTCTTATTTTTCTTTCCTTTTAACCCGTAAAATGCAAATATTCGCTGTGGGATAACTTACCAAGTTATTTTTCGGGAAAAACTTGAAGACAGAAAACATTTATCCTTTAAAAAGAAATGGCAAAGCCGCTGGAATTCGATTACTTTACATTACGTCTATGGAGCCGGAGGCCGAACAGTCTAAGGTGCTCAAGCGCGTTAGCGATTATGTTAGTTACTACCTGGTGCCATGCTAGCGCTGAATATTCAGCGAAGGGCACCTTGGGTCATATAGGAGTGTCGTATCTTTACGTAGTTATATTTGTGTATGGTCGCTCAGAATCATGTGACTACAGACTCATTCGCTATCACTGCGCATGCAGGGCTAAACTTATCGCTAAAGCGAATCGAACACAATATGAGAATATTTGCATTGAACATTTGTCTTACAATAAAATCATAGTATATCATTTTAACACGCGAGCGCTTTCTACCGTTATCGACGGAGTCAGAACACGATCTAAGTCATTCACCCTGGTTCCAATTTGAGCAACACCCTCGCTATCGTTTAATGTCGCCTCCAGATTCCGTGCATGCGATGAATGTGGAATTGTGCTGTGACTGCAAAACTTTCTCCAGTGAGAAAAGTGTCATTAATTGTTGCAACCTTATCCACGGTTATATCTGATAAACGTTGGAAGAATTAGTCATTCAGTACTGCTAAAAGTATGATAAATGCAGCATGTTTTTATTTATATAAGTAAAACTTGTTCAGTTTCAGATAATCTTTTCAGTCCAAAATCATGATCTCGCAGATTACTGACGGGCAATAAAGTGCCTGCAGTATTTTGTTAGAAAGAAAACATCTTCCAAGTGTAAATATAAATAAAAAAAAATAAATACCCCCTCAAACAGCTGCTTGCCACAGAGGTCTGACAGAGAGCCTGCCAGTTTATATGCCATAGTAGAAGGTCTGAGAGGATGGCAAGACCTCAGCAGAAAACGACACATACATCCATGCCTTACCCGGAGCTCGAACCCAGGTCCCGTAGATCAGTAGCCAAGCGTGCTAACCACTCGACTACGGGACTTACACTACAGGAAAACAAACTGCAACACCTGGAAGGATTAATGCATTTTATTGAAACGCAGGCAGCTGTTAGCATACACTGAGATGTACGATTGATTTCATTATCAAAAAAAAAAATGGAAATTCACCAATTTACCTACTCTGTAAAGTTTCACAAAATGATTTGAACCGCCGTGCGCAGCAATATATTCATGAACACGGTGGGGAAGATTATCGTACGGCTCTACAATATCCTCCTGAGGGATAGAACGCCAAATAGCGCGAAGTTACTCTTCCATTTCAGCGGCAGTGGTTAGCGCACCTCTGGTGTATTGTTGGAGTTATCGGCCCATCATGTCCCAGACGTTCATGTCCATCATGTCCAGTGTTCAATAAGTGAAAGGTCCCGCTAGGGTGCTGGTCATGATAGTACCTGAACGTTTTGCTCGTGTAGATACTGCAGACTAATGCGGGCTGTATGGGAACACGCGTTATCTTGCTGGTAAAAGGTCCAGCGAGCGTGCTGGACATGATAGTACCTGAACGTTTTACTCATGTAGATGCTGCGTACTAATGTGGGCTGTGTGGGGTTCCATGCTGCTGAATAAATAGGACAGCCACTGGCTGCAAAATGTTGGTAACATATCTTTGGGCAGTTAGAA
Source organism: Ryuthela nishihirai (assembly GCA_038380435.1). NCBI lineage: Eukaryota > Metazoa > Arthropoda > Arachnida > Araneae > Heptathelidae > Ryuthela > Ryuthela nishihirai. The sequence continues at coordinate 14,093,733 of JAWZYU010000019.1, read as the reverse complement.
ATCCCCGTATGATGACCAGTTTTGACCGAGATGTCTGACTAATGGTACCCCAAGACACCACGTGCTGGAGCTGTATGATGATGTCGCACACACTGGGTGACGTTCCTTTCCCCTGGATGGCGGTGAACACGTTGTCTACCGTTGTACTGACCAAGACAAAAACGAGATTCGTCACTAAACATCATGGCACCCCACTCTTGTTCTTTTCTATTCTGTCTGAGGTGACACCACTGAAGACGTGCTTCCAATGTGGGCAGATGTGAGGGACAAATGCAGTGCCAGACGATAGGCTCGCAATTAAAACTGTAAAAACCTTTAGTTTACCGTCCGTCTGGTAGGTATTCAATGTGTTACCTGTTGTCTGTCCCTTTCCAGTTACGTTGTAGTCGCGAATCTGTCATGCAATGCCATGCATCGCAAATGGTGGTCCTATCGCTCCATGGTCATATGTCGTTTTCGTAATCCTTGTCGGTGTGTGCCTGATCCTTTTTGAATCCACTGGCACCATATGTGTACGATGGTGCTGGGACTGCGGCCACCAAGGTTGGTCATATCTCTGTATGACAAACCAGCTTCTCTAAGGCCCATGATTCTTCCACGCTCAAAGTGTGTTAACTGTTGGAACGGCCTTCTGCGTCTGCGTAAGGGCATCTTTAGCTGTTTAGAACAATTTCCACAACGTTTTTTTCAACAGGGAACTTTGGTTGCCTTTATCTGTGTTTGACTGCTCCGCACCTGTGACGTCAGCTTGCCCCTGTCCAATCGTTTCGATGGTCCTGCAAACCTAATCATTTCCATGCATTTCCATATACTTCCGCCTCCTTAAATTTCGTCACAATTGCATAACATCTTGCAAGTGTTGCATTTTTTATTTCCTGTAGTGTATTTGAATTTCTTTTCTCCCAACCGTTGCATATTGTAAATTATATAACGACACACATGAATATGTGTATAAAAACGTTTCGTTTTAGTGGTCGGCTAATAGGAATAGTAGTGGTTAGGTCTGAATCTAGAAAATAAAATGAGTGTGTATGGGGGCAAATGACGCAATCTAGCTACAAAAAAAATTAAATAGTGAGAGGCAAGTGAGTGAATTTCCTTTGCAATATAAAACGCGTGAAATATCATAAGTTGAATAATTCTTTGCCTCCATTAGCCAAAGTATCTTTCTGAAAGGGAGGCTTGGCCACCTTAAACCTCCCCTTCATCTAGAACCTACCTACTCATCCCCCCTCTCATCTACTCATCCCTCTTCCTCCTGGCCATTTGCTGTTAAAATAGCCTATACCACTTCAAAATAACTTTAAATTTTGTTTTTAAATGTAACTAAATATTTTAAATATTTTATACTTAAATATTTTATTCTTAAATGTTTTATATTTGTATTTTAAATTTTTTTTGATTTACAGTAGTAAATCAAAAAATGTAATATTCATATATTGATGTTTTACGAATAACGATTTATTACAAAATACATTATTTGTTACCATTAGTATCATTCACAGCACTTCATATTTACAAAGTATTGAACACTATTATGCTCTAAGTCGACGTGGGTGTAAAAGTAAAATTGCCTTGAACCAGGTGGTATCCCACCCACGGCCTTCTGATGACATGTTAGGTGTCCTAAATCGCTGAGCCACCGGCAAAAGCGACTGAGAATCGCGCCATTCCCAATCACTGCGCCTGTGTGTAACGATGACTTTTGTCATGCTAAGTTAATCCCTAAAGGGAATCGTCCTGTCCGCCTTCCAGATTGCGCGCATGCGCCAAATTTGGAATTGTGCTGTGACTGCAAAACTTTCTTCAGTCAGAAATTTTCATCAATTGTTGCGAACTTATCCACGTTTATAACCCGTGAACGTTGGAAGAATTCCAACGTGTTCGTTACCAGTCTTGGAGCCGTTGTCTGCATATTTGATGCACAACAGATACGTCTCACACAAACTGTAATTTCTCGATACGAAAGATTGCCTTCGCTCATGTCAACAATACACCTCTGTCGAATTCGCTCACCTGGAGATACGGAGCTCACACCCTATGTGTAGTACACCTGCATATCTTAACAACAACTGATAGGTTGAACACGGTTTTCACCCTTCTAAATACTGGGAGGAGTCCAATCATACCGTTTCTAGAATACTCTCATTAGCCTGTAGCCATCATGGCGTCATCAATACCTTGAAACTCTAATAACTTTTTCAGTAGTAAGTGCTAGACATGCCCCATGGACATTAGTCTTTTTCTTCTGGGTGTTTTGATTTCGTGAACAGCAGTGTATTTTTGCTACTTATGACTTCAGCTATTTGCGTTACTTGTAAAAATTATATAGAATCAAAAACGCCTATTTTCCCTAAAGTGTACTAAAAGAAGAAGAAAGTAAAACGATTGACTTGACGAAATCCTTTACTCAGGCCATAATAATTTTAATGGAAAATAAAGACGACAACAATTTTGTTCATTGGGTAAACGAAACTGGTTTAATCATTTTACCTTCCTTAGAAATTATTTTGAATAATTGATAATTTTTTCGCCATGATAAGTAAGGTTTATTTTATACTTTTCGTTATTTATTAAGATATGCAAAGAAATGCAGAAGTTTTAAATTTATATTTTAAAATCTATTTTTTCAAGGGTTACGGAGGACTTTGTCACTAAAATTTTATCTTATTTTATATTATTTTTATCCTGATTTAGACATTTGGGTTATTTTACCTGTTACTTCTTTGCACACAATGGGCTAAATGGCCAGGTCACAAGGACCCCGAAGGTTCAGAAAAGGTTGGGGGAAGGGAACCCACTGGACAGCTGTTAGGAGACAGATGGTAGCTTACCGTCAAGTCCATGCAGCGTGTTCATTAACGTACAGTCGCTCAAAAAGTATCCGAACGCTATGGTTGATTACATAATTCAGAAAAAAATATCTGGCAACGATTTTTTTTAGAAATTGGTGATTTTGTAACCTTCGTGTACATTGCACGTACACGAAGGTACAGTACACGTCAGTTCACCTTTGTGTACAGTACACGAAGGTACAGTACACGTCAGTACACCTTCGTGTACAGTACACGAAGGTTGCCAAATCACTAATTTCTAAAAAAAATCGTTGCCATGTATTTTTTCTGAATTATGTAATCAACCATAGCGTTCGGATACATTTTTGAGCGACTGTACACAGGGTATGGCTGTCCCTATAGGTTCCAAGGATTAATCATATCGTCAGTATTCCCTACTGAAAGAGGGCAGGCCGGGAGTTTTGCTGAGATAAAGCAGAACACTGTCCCAGATGGGACTCGAACTGGGAACTGCAGATTACGAGCCTGGCGTGCTACCAACTTATGTCATCCCCGCCGCCTGGTTTGGAAAGGATATTATTATATTTTTATTTCACATATAACTCATTATGATTTGCCGCCGTGTTCGGGAGATATATGGAACAATCGTTAATAATTTATTATCTTTTTAATGGGGTATTAAAATACCGACAAATAATAAAACTCTTAAACACTTGGAAGATTAAGAATCATATCTGTTTGCATCAGCTATGGTTCTTGCACACTATTAGCCTAACCATCTGCGTTCCCTTTCATTAGCAAAGAAGAAAATGAAATAGAAAAGAAGAAACGTCGATAAGAAAAGTTCTATTTATATGAAAAAAAAAACCTTTTTGTGTTTTTTGCATAATCGTCTGCCTAGGAAGGATATAGAAAAAAAGTGGAGAAGGGGGGGGGGGCAAGAAACTCAACCGAGTCGTGAAAAAGGTTGCAGTATAACATTTTCCGCTCGGATTTAGGGGTCTTTAAATAATTACTTGAAAAATGCATGACATAAGTTCAACACTTTTTGCATCTATTACCCTAAGTAGCAGTCTTAACGGGAGATGGAGCATGACCTCCTTCTCCGCCACTCGCCACTTCCTCCATCCTCTCTGCATCTGCCAAATCCTTCTGTTCCCGAAAGACCGAAAACTCATCATCAGCAGACGGTGACTCTCCAAAAGGCCTAGAAGCTTCCAACTTCCTTCGCTTCGATGTCGAGATGACCTAGTTTGTCGGTCATTTGACACTATGAGCTCTCTCGGTCGCCATGTTGACGACGACAGCGAAGGTCAGAGTGCAGGCAAATTGTCCGACAATGAAATCTAACGCTCCTGTAACAAATGGTTGAGTCCGGTTTCCATTACTGAGATAGGATGTGCTTGCTACGACAGAGTACGGATGAAGAAAATAAGTTTTCTCTTCTTCTCATCAGAATAGGAATTCTATTTTAAATCAGTGTTAGTTGTTATCATTAAAATATTCAACTTATGAGACTTCCAAAATGCAACCAGTTGAGAACGACTTTCATTAAAGCGATTATAGTTTATTTTAATTAACTTGATAAATGTCATTTTGTCAAGGAGCAATTAGTTTGACTCCTTGGTGAGCTCTTCAAATTTTGCAGCATGTTAAAAGTTTCTTAATACTATAGCGAAAACTTCCGTTACCTCACAACGTGCTTAATTGCTATGCTTCGATTCTGAAAATTGTGGTATTTAGAAAAGCTTCGTGTTTCTGACTTGTTCGTTTAAGAGGAATATAATTATTCCTAACTTTGAAAGTTTATCGTGATTTCAAATTGATTTTCTATGTGGCTTAGAGCATTGCTCAAAAGATTTAGGGGATAATGCATAGTTGGAACATTAAGCAATGTAAATTAAACAATATCTTTTTCAGTTAGACTTCCGGATGTTTTTTCTCGGAACAGCATTTTTATGCACACAGCGGACTAAATGACTATTGTTCCCAATGGCTAAAAATGGATAGGCGAAGGGAATACATGGGTGAGCTGTTGGGGAACAAATGAAAATCTCTCGTCAAGGACATCCAGTGTGTGCTTTAAACTCCAATAGGGTGTGACTTTTCTGAATACGTGGCAATGGTTTAAAGTTTCTTTTGAGATACGGTGTTTGTTTCCAAGATCACAAGTGTTCTAATTCTGATCGAAAGTATAGAGGGGAGTAGTGATGAAAATGGCACAATAGAAACTCGGACATGGAGCAGCAGATTACGAGCCTCGACTGCTTGACTGCTATTAATTGAATCTATACCCCCATACCGAGAATACTGGATTGTACATTAAAACAGATTAACGTTGATAGACGTAAAAATTTCAAAGATAAAATAAATGAGACTAGCAGATATTTTTACCAAGCAACCTAAGCAAGCATGACATTATTTCGCCAAACTACGATATTTTTTTTTTTCCCGGGAATGTACTCGGACTGACTTTTTACCACTGAAAATAATATTGAATTCTGATCAAAGATTCATAAGTTGAATTGAAACATCGATGTTTTAACAGTTTATCAACCTCATATCACTTTACATCAATTTTATAGGCAGCTAGATGAATAACATATCACCTCCGGCGAATATCGGGTTTTTCGTTTTCACAGAGAGAGAAATTTTTATATTTTATGCCATTAGCACCATTTAACATAACAGTGAAAATTTGAACTAATGGATGATCGGGATATTACAAATAGTAATATTTTACTAGTATCTGAACATGCAATTTTTTTTGTTTTTTCATTTACCTCTTAAAACCAAAACTCTGCGTTTCCACCTCGCCCTTAGGAATGGAAGCGAAATCATTGTTGCAAGTGCAAACTTTTTACCTTCGCACTGCACCACCGAAATAATCAGCCAAGGCTCTGACAAAGATATTGGTTTAATTAAATACAGTAGATCGTTTAGAGATTAAACGGACTGGATTCATTTAGATCAGTCGTTCTCAAACTTTTATACTTCACGTACCCCCTGGAAATGTGTATGTAACTGGCGTACCCCTTGTATAAATAGATATAACTATAGTTATAGTATAACAATGGAAATAAAATAAAACATATATAGATATTAAATTTTATATTCATCAATTACATATATCGATAAACACAAAAAATGACATTTTTGTACAGCAGTTTTGCCAACTTAGCGACTTTGTTACTAGATCTAGCGATTTTTGAGTTCTCACAGCGTACACCAAACAATTTTAACAATTACCCCACGTTGAGAACCCTGGTTTAGAATTTTAGCATTTTCCTAATGGATGATTGGGAAAATGAAACTAGCAGTATTTTATTTGTACCTATAAAACAGAAAATAATTTTTTTCCTAAAACGTGAGTACTGTAAGGGGACAATTTTTGTTGGTAATGTAAACGTCTTGACCATCGTACTATACCACCAGAAAATTTCGAATTTATAGCAATAATAAATGGTTTACAATACTTGCAAAATTTTAGCACTCCGACTTTTCCCATCGTTATATGGGTGGTTATACCACCGTTATAGGTATATACCATAAAGCTATTGGGAATTTCAGAAAATGAGAATCATAATATTTCACCAATTCCTTTCCAACTAATAAGGAAATTTCTATTTTTCTCTAAAAGCAAAAACGTAAAGTCTACAGACGGACTGACAGAAAACAAAGTGAAAACCCTGACTCGTGTTTCTAAAAATCAGAGCTAACAAAAGTTAGTTTTCATTTTTAAGAAATATATATCTTGGGATAAATTCAATTTGGATGTGAATATTTTACGACTAAATATTATTTATCTAATAGTATGAAATTTCTGTTTCCTATTCTGCAGTTGCTGCTTCACGTACTAACAGATACCGATGACGATAAATAAATGTATCAAACCTACAAGACACTTTCTGATCACAGGCATTTTGAACCAACTCCCTGAAGAAATTTACAGCCTGAAATCGTTCCGCGTTATTCGTTGTTGATATAATTACATCAACTCTCGTTTTTCGTTGTCGATGCTTTGCACATCAATTGCTACGCCATGCGCTGAACAAAATTTCCTGAGACGTCCAAATGTAATAACGTTGAAAGAATGCACACAATAAATGGAATTATTATCGCGCTGTATAAGCACACATTCAATGTTTTACGAATACAGGGGATAGCAAATGATCTCAGCTGTTTCAAAAATTTGTTTTCATAATGCTAAAAGTCACACAGAAATAATTTTTTCTCTGTATGCTATTATGTTTCTGTACACCACGTAAAATAACAGCATAAAATATTTCGATACGCTATTGAAGTGGCATCTCGGTGGCCAAGAGGTTAACTCGCTTGGTTACTAGTCAAAAGTACCTGGTTAGGCATCATGGATACTTTTTTGTGTTGCCTTTTTACGGTGGTCTCACCTTGCTCACAGATTTTGTTTATGGTATAGTATACTGATAGTCTACTATCAGACTTCAGTAACAAATACTGGTAGAGGGATAATTGTTTTTTAATTTTATTGAAGTTTCCTGCCGAATATTTTCAGCATATGACGATCAATTTCCCGAATACTATAATAATTATATATATCATATATATATACACCCAATTCTATTTTTACATGGATTTTGTTTTATACGACGATTTTGATTTAACACGGTTTAGAAAAAAATTCCAATTCTCTTCTTAAACGATTTATTTTGATCTAACTCGGTTCAAACGGCGCCTTTTTTAAAAACTCCATTTGAATTTAATTCTGAAAAAATAATCCTATTCAAGAAAAAATTCCTAGAATTTACATTTATAACAAAATTGCCGCTTTTATGGTCACAGTTTTCGAAGTAGTTTTAACTTTGAAAATGTACTGTAGATACACATTTTGTGCACTAAAATCCCCAAAATATAAACTATACTAACATAACTATACAACAAGTTTTCTGTATTCTATTCTCTGTTTTATGGAAAAATTGTACAAAACCTACTTCACTCGGAATAAAGTGGCAACATTGAGTTTCGGGAATTCCTCTCGATTTTATCTTCAATACATACGTTAGTCTTGGTCTCTCATTTCGTGTTTAAAGTTAGAAGTGTTTAGATGTTTAATAGAAGAAATATAAAAAAAAATTAGTTTTGTTTTTTGAAGTTTTGTATGCCTAATATAAATTTACTAAACTTTTCTGATAAGTAATTTACAATTTTTCATCACCTGATTTATTAACTACAATTCAAATATTTTTCGTAAACCTTACCACGATGATTCAACTATACAAAAGCAGAAAAGGAAAGATATCTCTTTGAATACTGAGATCCAAATTTTAGATTATCATGCAACTGGAGAAGTTTCAACATCAATAGATAAATATTTTGGTTTGAACGAAGCTACCGTTAGAACCATCAAGAAAAATGAAGACGCTATTAGAAAGTTTGTGCATTCTGGAACAAAACTGACCGCTAAGTCGTCATCGTACACGAGAGATATCGTAAAAGTGAAGATGGAAAAGGCACTAGTAATGTGGATAGAAGATAACTCGCAAAAAAGAATACCTCTAGACGGAAATACCATCAAACAGATGGCATTAGGAATATATAAGCAGAAATGGAACCCACCACATCAGCTAAGTTAAACAAAAATTATGAATTTTCTGCAAGTACAGGTTGCCTTGCAGGATTTCTTCAAAGACACGCGTTTCATAACGTAAATATAAACGGTGAAGTTGCATCTGCAACTTCACCTTTTAAATTCACCTGCTTCACGTGCTAAATTATTTTGTCCAAAATTGGCCCAAATCTTTGAAGATGGTGGATACACTCCTGATCAAGTTTGGAATACAAATGAAACTGGTCTTTTTTTTTTTGAAAAAAATGCCGAGTAGAATCTACGTAGAAAAATCACAAAAAACTGTGGGTGGCTTTAAAGCAGCTAAGGATCGTGTGACCTTTTTATTTTGCAGCAACGTTTTAGGAAATCGTATGTTAAAACCGCTGCTCATCAATCGATCCCTAATTCCACGGTCATTGAAATGTGTAGATTTGAATAAATTGCCGGTATATTAGATGGCAAACAAAAAAGACTGGGCAACAAAAGAAATTTTTAATGAATGGTCCCATAAATGTTTTGTTCCAGAAGTTAAACGCTATTTGAAGGGAAAAAAATCTCGAATTTCAAGTTCTATTGATTATAGACAAAATCCTGTTTTGGAACACCCAAATGTGCAATTTTGTTTTCTGTCGCCTAATACGACATCCTTAATACAACCACTAGGCCAGGGTATAATTGCCACATTTAAAACTTACTACGTAAGACGAACATTCCAATACATTTTGAATGAAGTAGATAAGGATAAAACACTAACAGTTATTGATGTGCGGAAGACATTTTCTATTTTAGATCGTATTAGACATGCTGGATTGATGTTATCAGAATTAAAACCATCAACTTTAAACGCGTGCTGGAAAGCTATTTGGCCAGAATATGTAAATAGCAAAGATTCTGTACCCCCAAATACGACTGAATATCTCATATCATCATTTTAGCACATGCAGGTGGTGGAGAAGGATTAGATGATTTATCGTTTGCAGATATTGATGAATTGCTGGTTGACAAAGCTCTTAGCAAAGATGAAATAATAGAAGTTGTTCTTGAGACTCTTGATGAAAAAAATAATTGTGATGAAGAGGTTTCACTCACTGCAGGTTTAATTAAAGAAGGGATTCAAATGGCTGGTAAATTGGAAAGTCGATTTCTTACACATGATCCCATTGTCGAACAAGCTGAGCAGTTTGAATGAACCGAAGTCATGTATGGCGCGTTATCAAGAATGATACAAAGATCTTGTCAAAGCAGGATCTCAACGATTGATTACAGAGTTCGTTGTCAAAATTAATCAAACTTCAGAATCACTGGAAACGAGTGATAATTTGGTTCCCCATGCCACAAAGAGCATTTCACCATTGGAGTATGAACACGACTGCCAAAATGTTTCAAACGATGAAAGTGATTTAATTCCAGTCTTATGGAGACGAATGCGTCTTTTATTAGAAAGTGATAACGAATAAAATCTAGTTAATAAGCATATGTAAGTCATATTTTTTGCATTTTTGTATTCTTGAATTAGTGACATATTATTTTCTTTATGAAGGATAATTTACTTTATGCATATATACATATACATATAAGTATCTTTATTAGTTTATAAAATAAAAAATGTGTTTAAATGAATAAAAATCAAATAAAGATTTAAATAAAGATTTTGAAATGATTTGTTTGAAAACAACTTATTATTTGTACTGGGTTTTCACATTTGGAATCAAACTTCTATTTTTTCTTATGCACAGTACTTTTTTTACACGGTTTTTTTTTTGCACAGTTTTTTCGGAAACCGAATTTTTTTATTTATTTACCGTATAAAAACAGAATTGGGTCTGTATAGCCAATAATTATAGCTAAAGCTTACCATGATAGATTACTTAGTGGTTACCACACACATGATGTATTTACTGCTGAAGTTGAGGGAAAATGAGACCGTTTTAAAAAGGCTTTTCTTGAAACTAACAGTAAATGATAGCTAGGTAGTCACTGGAAGGACAGCTGTGATGATGCCAAAACCGGTCAGGCCTAGCACCTAAAGTCCGACCCCACCTTCTCGTAGTGCAGACTATTAGTACCTTTCAAAAGAGAAAAGTTATTATGGAAGAGAACAGAAGGGGAGGGTGCCAGATCAGTGTAGCCTACTGATCTGAACTGCTATGGCTTCTTTTCTTTTTATTTCTACCCCATTCAGGTGTGGTCAGCCACACAGAATCCTGGTGCTGATCATATACACCAAACGGAATTGAATAATGGCTCTGAGCTTGATTATTTATGCCCAAATTGCTGCACTGGTGGGCTTCTGTTGACGGAGAATCTTCCGCTGTGTTTTCTGTTTGTTTGTGGGTTGAGAGTTCCAAGTGAATAGATTCACATGATACGTTTTATCAGCTATTGGTAATCCTGATCTGAGGCCATCACAGGTGCCTGAACTCTTGCTTCTATGGGTATCATCAAATCCTACATTGGAGGAAATTTTCCAGGGTAGATGTCTTTCCAATATAGTAGTCTTTGCCCCATGTCTGCGATTAGGGGGCTATTTGCTATTGTCTGCATTCCCTCTCTCAATAAACACAGTTTCTTTACAAATAAATTTAACTAATTTTTTTTCTTACAGCTAAATTTAAAAAAGTTATTAATGACTTGAAAATTATCTGTTGGTATTCCCGCACTGAGGATGATGATGAGGATTATAAAGATAGATTTTACGGGCCATTTCAGGATATTTTGAATTCTGTCAAGAAAAGAGATATCTTGTTCTAGGTGACTTCAATGCCAAAGTTTGTATTGACTCTAACATTTGGGGAATGGTGATAGGCCCTTTTGGTATTGGTAGCTGCAAAGGCAATGGGCAACATCTCCTACAGGTAAGTAAATTTAATGGTTTGAGAATAACTAACACTTATTACAAACACCACGATTACATAAGTACACGTGTGTGTTACCAGAGAGGCTGCATAAGAATATGATTTATTATATATTAATTAACATGAAATGGGCTAGTTCTGTTAGGAATATCAGGTCATTTAGGGGAGCTGAAATTGGATCTGATCATTACCTTGTTAAAAAGTGTCTTACAGCTTAAACTTAAAACGTATTGTGCCAAGGTTAAAAAATTTACCTTTAATACTGAAGCTCTGAAAGAACAAGTTATAATTAAAGCTTACCACGATAGGTTACTTAGTCATTATGACACACATTGTTTGCTTACTACCGAAGTTGAGCAAGAATGGGATTGTTTTAAACAGGCTTTTTGGGAAACTAACTTTTCCAAAAATCTCTTTTAGGAAAAAAAGGAGCAGAGAAGGCAACATTTTTTGAGTGAGCAGGCACTTGAGCTAATTTCGGAAAGAAAGAACTGCAAAAATGTCCTTAATAGATATCCTACTAGTCCTAATAGACAGCATTACCAAGAGCCTAATAAACGTGCAAAAGATCAATTAGCAGCTGATAAGAATATTTGGCTTGATGGCCTGGCTGACAAAGCTGAGGAAGCAGTTAGACAGCACTACAGCAGAGAGCTGTATCATATAGTTAATGTTATGTGTGGTAAAAAAAGGACAGGTATACAGGGATTGAAGGAAAAATAAGGTAAAGCTATAGAAGGTGAGGATTCTGTCACAGCTAGGTGGGCTGAGCATTTCAATGATGTTCTAAACAACGTGGTTAGTTCTACTCCCATTGTTTGCAATGATGATAGATAGATGCATTACTGACTTTAATGTTGTCCCTATAACATAGTCTGAAGTTATTTTGGCTATTTTTAAACTTAAACTACATAAATCTCCTAGGGTAGATGAAATTACTACTGAAATGCTTAGAGCTGGAAATTATTAGTTTACCACATGGATGATTGAAATTTTGAATATCTTTTATGATGAAGGCATTGTCCCTAAGGATTTTACCAGAGCTATTATTATCCCTATTTTTAAAAAAGGTGATCGCAGTTCTTTTGAAAACTATAAGGGTATCAGCCTACTTTCTGTTCCAAATAAAGTTCTTTACATGATTGTGCCTAATAGAATTAAGAATTTGGTTGACGGGGAATTTCATGATGAGAAGTGTGAAATCAGAAGTGGTAGTGGATTTGTAGATCGATTTTTTCCACTTGGGAAGATTCTTGAGAAATGTTCCGAGTTTCAGAAATATGTGGTTACTAGCTTTGTTAATTTCAAAAAGGCTTTTGATTCTGTTGATCGTCATAATTTGTGGTTGATCGTGAGATCGTATGACACACCTGAGAAGTTGGTTAACATAATGAAAGCTCTCTATATTAACACTGAGTCGTGTGTGAGAGTTGGTAAGGCTTGTAGCAATTGGTTTAGCATTGCTTCTGGTGTTGAACAAGGGTGCATTTTGTCCAACACCAGAAGCAATGCCTTTCTCTTCAGTTTGGTCATTGATTATGTTATGCGAAATTCACTGCAAAGGAAAGATTTTGGGCTTAGATGGTGTAGAGATCTGAAGAGTTCAGATTTAGGTTATGTTGATGATTATCCCTTTTAGCAAATGATGTTCTTGAGATGAACTCTTATTCGAGCTGTTGATGAGATTGGTAGGAGAGTTTGGTGATAAACTGAGAGAAAACTAAAGTGGTTAAAATTGGTCAGGTAGGCTGTGATTCAGTTAATCTGAATAGTTGAATTCTAGAGCAGGTGTAATAGTTTAATTATCTGGGGAGCTATATAACAGATACTGGTGATGTGCAGCATGAGATTAACAGACGAATAGCGATTGCCTCTGGGACTTTCAGGAATCTGTGGAGAGTGTAGAGAAATAAGCGTATAAGTACTAAAGATTAAAATTGCATTGTATAATAGTTTGGTTCTTTATAGAGTTAGTTATGGTAGTGAAATATGGACCCTTTGATAACAAGAACTTGATGCTTTTGATTCTAGATGCCTATGCAGTATCATGGACATTAGGTTGTTTAACTTTACAGGTAATGATGAGGTTAAGCAAATGAGTTGGCAATCTTCTTCGAGCAGGATATTTTGATAAAGACTCCTTTGGTTTGACCATGTTGTCCATATACAAAATTAGAGATTAGCGAATATGTGTGGTTACGAACAGTGTGTCGAATGGCCTTAGAAAAAGGGGTATACCTAGGATGCGGTGGATAGACAATGCCAAAGAGGACCTTGTTAGAATTGGTGTACAGTGGTGAGATGCAGCAGATATAGCTCAGGACTATACTTGGAGAATTAAATTCCACAATCTGGTTGGACCTCCGTAGCTCATGGCTGCTTGAGGATGATGATGGTTATTATTTTTCTCTCTCTTAAATTGCCCAAATTTGCAGGCAGTGACTCAAAACATATTTTTAAACTTTATTTTTTAAAACCCTCACAGAAAGCAATCGAGAGGGGTTCGATCTGATGAATATAAAGCGGTCTCTTTCGTTGGATTCAACTTTTAGGCAACTGCGTGTTTATTCATTTGAACACAAGATCTACTTCTCCCGCGTTTATTCACAAATAAATTTGAGGTTTTTTTTTCCAATGGTGTAACTTTTATTTTTATCCCATTTCATTTTTGAAATAGATCGGATCATTTGTTACCCCCAGTATTTTAACCTGGACTACCTGTATTTTAATCTGTACTGTAATATATTTATTTACATTTAAACATATTCTACAGATTTCATAAATGCGCATAGACAATACCATAATTAAACAGATGTTTTCTATACAATACCAGAAATATTTCAATACGACCAAACGCTGCCTCGTCTTTCTGGGCAACTCATTTTCTGTACGCTGCATCACACTCTTATTTTATTCTGCTCATGTTCAATTCATTCTTAGAGTCGTGAAGAGTGAACTTTATGTCATAATATTTGCGCATATGCCCTACGTCATGACGGGAAACATTTTTGAGCATTAGTGACAAAGTTTATGTTTTTTGCTTCCTTCATTTTGATGACAGTGGGAAAATAAAACACGTAAATAATAACAACCAGGTGTATAGTTCACCATTCTCTGGAAATCTCCACTATCACACAGGATGTATAAAAGATATGTTTAAATTAAAATAAAAAAAAATATTAGAATAAATAGTTTTTTATTCATATTTCTTGCTGTTTTTGAGAGCAGAACAAATGTCCCAAAATACTCTACGACTGTTTGAAGTGGGTGTTTCAAAATACCAGAACTTAATCTTATTCTGTTTTATTAATACTTATGGAAATAATTGCTCTGTTATTTATCGATTCATTATCCGTTGCACTTTGCAAGAACGTAACTCAAAGAAAGAATGAGATATGTTGTACATCAATATTTCTTAAATTTACCTTAATCTAGTTTTTAAATATTTGCTCTTGTAACACAATATTCCTGAAACTTACGGAAGAAGACCGTTTCTTGAAATGTAATGTTTCCTCAGCCGTGGCAAATGTAAACTTTGGGAAATATGATTCACGTGCAGCTTTATTCCTTTCATTTTTATCCTTTCTTTTAAAGTTTTTATTTTTATCTCACGATTTTTTCCTTTACTCCAATTAATTTTTATACAACAGTATTAAACGTACAAAAGAAATATTTATAAATAAACAGGAAACAAAGACTTTTGAAATACGAAAGTAAGTAAGAAAGTAAGGTTCCCTGTTTAATTTCTTTGGAGACCAGGTAATTGCAAGCGAAAACAACACACGGGAAATGTCTCCGCATACGTGCCTTATTTTTCCACATAGTCGCCAAATTTGTTGCTACACTTGTTACAACGGTAGATCAGCATATCGAATGCCTGTCGATAGAAGGATGTGCCCTGCATTTTGTGACTTCCTCTTTGAAGGCATCATCATTAGAAAGCGTCGTCCTCAGAGAGTCTTCTTCAGCTCTCCATACAAGTGAAAATCAGACGGCGTCAAGTCTGGACTGAGTGGTAGATGCGTGATGAACAATTGCATACGCCAGATGCTTGAAAGAGCCACCATGGAACGAGCAGTGTGCAGGCGGCCATTATCGTGCAATAGGAATATCATTTCCTCACATGTTGCACTGACAAGACATACGAAGAGTAAGAGGATGCAGACCGGCGCTGGATTTCCACCAGTTGGGGGTTCTCTGTTCTCAGTAATCGAAGTGATGCTCTGATCTCCAGCTATTGATAACCCCTATATCTGGAAAATGGGCTGAGTCATCTCTCTTTGAAAGATCCCCAATGAATAGAATGTATATACAGAAAAGAAGCTCATCAACACTAGATTCAGTCGTAGATATCGGATTGAACGTGATAGATGTTGTTTTAGTTTCGATTCCAGAGAACTCCTCATTTCGAAAACCCTGCATGGAAGCATTCAAAGAACAATAAACATTGAACAATGTGCGATATGTGACGTTTTTGTTTGTTTGTCGGAGTCCGTTTTTTATCGAGTTCCTGAACAGTGGTAAGATTATCAACTTTCACCATATTGCAAAACTTTGGGCCTTTAAGGAATTCAATAAAGTCGAATGTCCCAGGACTTCTGAGCAGGAAGGCTGTTGCGTTTCATGAAAATGTCCGCCCCCTTAGTGCGCAATTAACAGTAATAGCGTTGAACAGGTATCAATGGGAGGGCAGGAAATTACAAGGGAGTTCCTGAAACACACTCCTTACAATTCTAATTTATCCCAATGAGATTTTCATATTTGCGGTACTCTAAAAAAAAGTCGGGAAAGGAAGGTATATCAACATAAATTGCCGTCGAATTTCCCAAACAACATCTAAAGTCATTCCACCAACAGGGTATCGTGTTTGCTGATTTCACGTTGGAATAAATGTCTCAACAAACGTAAACAATATCTAAAAGAAATAAATCATTAGAGTTTTTTTTTCGCCTTGTTCATTTTTTATTTGAATGAGCCTTAGTACAGGTAAATCCCATTATAATGCTGTATTCGGTGTCCAAAGAATCGCATCGAGATATAAGCGGGATCGCGTTAGTTAAAATTCAAGCCACCTTTCGTCGCTCAAAGTTCGAACATCGACCAACTATATCAACTTGTCTGTACTGTATTTTTGAGCCCTATAAATTACAATAGAAAGATTCACGGAAAATCGTAAAAACCAAGTAAACAATATTAATGCATAGAAAATTAAATTAATTAATATGCCAATTGTGTACGAGTGCCTTCACTAACAAAACAGCCTTTCAGTTTGTTCATTTGAAATACAAGTGAAACGGCTGCTGCCAACAAAAGGTTACAAGTAAATGAATCAACTACAGGTATTCTTTCGGATGTTAAACGATAACATGTATCGCGCATTCGCCGTGGAGTGAAAATATCTTCGACGTGTCTGCTTCGGGAACTACACAAAGAATCCTATATGTAGTTCTTGAGTGAAAAATTACGTTTCATATGAATAAAATAAGGGAGCCACGCTTGCATCGCTTTATAAGCGGAATCGCGTTCTATGGGGTCGCGTTTTAATGGGATTTACCTGCATATTCCGTTAAAGCATTTTCGGAAGAAGTTTCATATAATATTTATAATGTAATAAAAGTATTACACCTATTCATAAATAATAGTCTTATATATATTGTTACGACAGATGAACGAGCAATAATGAACCGTGATGTAATGTATCATTTTGATACTCGCATGTACAGTCGCTCAAAAAAGTATCCGAACATTATGGTTGAGTACAGAATTCAGAAAAAATATCTGGCAGAGATTTTTTTTAGAAATTAGTGATCTGGCAACTTCGTGTCACGTGACACGAAGTTGCCAGATCACTAATTTCTAAAAAAAATCGTGTCACGTGGCACGCAGTTGCCAGATCACTAATTTCTAAAAAAAAGTTGCCAGATATTTTTTCTGAATTCTGTAATCAACCATAGTGTTCGGATACTTTTTTGAGCGACTGTACACAGCGTGAGAATTACGTCACTAACCTCTTCGAACAATAACTTAGAAAAAAACTAAGAGAGTTGTAATTAGGAAGAATTAGTGTGAAGGAAAAAGTAGCTTGTCTTAGTCTGTGCACGATAGTCTAAAGAAGAAATGTTTTTATTTGGTGTATATGCGTGAGATAAATGAGTTTATTAATGTGAGTCTTGTTAGTAAACTAGTAAGAAAAAGGTAGAATTCATCGTCTCATGCGTGGTGATCAATATCGGAAAAGAATTGGTTCTGAGAGACCAGTATATTTAGCTGTAATTTTGGAATACTTTATGAGAGTAGAATCCTAGAAGAAAGTAATTTGGTATATAGTTACGTTTAATTCGTTTAAGGAATTGGTAAGGGTTCTTAGTAGATTAGAGGTTTATTCGCAAATGTGATTTTGCACTTATCGAGTATTGTAAAAATCCCTCTTTTATGTTTTGAGTAGAGATTGTAAGAATTATAAAGAAACAACTATTTGTAGGAATAGTGATAAGATGCTATATTCTTCTGAAGGTTTATTTTCATATTGATGAAGGTATAGATTGTGTTCATTGAGTTTAGTTTATATATAAATGTTTTTATCCATACTTCAGTATTAAATTGCATTATTTTAGAATTATTGTTGCTAAATATTCGTTTGAACTCACGCTCAGTTTCCATCCGTTAAATTTATAACAAAATATATTAATATTCAACAATGTCTATGTTGACAATTAGCATGAAGCAATATTGCCTGACATCACCTCCGTTTTGAAACTAATCTATCTCAATAAAATATTCTACTATTTTTTCTTATCGATTGAGAAGCAGTTGAAATGAAATAAATTGCATTTAATAATTTCACGTATATATACATAATTTTAAAAGTTTGATGTTGTGAACGAGCGGTTAGCGCGCTTTACTACTGATCAAAGGGACCCGTGTTCGGGTCCCGGATAAAGCATTGTTGCTTCATTCTTGAGTTGTCTTTCTAATGACGTCTGGACTTCCTTAATCGCAGATCTTCACTATGACATATTATATTCACCCTCTTGTCATACCTCTGTGACAAACAGCTGCTCGAGGGTTATTTTTTTAAATCTTCGAAAATAAATTTTTTCGAATAAAAAAGCGACAAAAACCAAACGATATATGCAAACTAAATGTTAAAATATGAGATATGAAAATAAGCGTTAAAAACAAAATTGAAAACATTCTGACGAAAAAGCCTCAAATGAACATGTAGGGTTAGAATCACGTAGAGAAAGAGATCGGGTTAAATAGGTTATAACTTTGCTGATCATCATCTGCCAGAGGGAAGCAAGTGCCTCAGCATCACAATGACACTCTTCAGCTCATTTCCTATTCACACGGTCTCTTGTTTTGGAGAACAACGTCACGATTCTCTGACCTGTGGAGCGACGAAAAAGAAAGCGGAGAAATTGGAAAATAGAATACATCCATTCGAGAGGAGCATCCTCCTGGGATGGGGAAGATGCGCTGGGGAAGAGAGGCGATGACAAATGAGGAACGGCAACCTGGGAGTATCCAAGTGCGCGCTAAATAATTGTACGCAGCCATGAGTTCGTGGCAGGTGCTTTGAACAATTGCATTGATTTAGAAGTGCAGAATGCGAGAGCGGTTGTTCTCTTGGAGAAGAAAAACGGTTTTTCGAGCTGTGTTCTGGTGCATTAACTTCAGACGTAAACTCTGGATTAGATAAACGAAAGACTATGTGGGAGTCTCTTTTGTCAAACGGTTTGACAAGAGGTGTTTGAAAAGCTTTGTACAAGGAAAGGTTTCGGGAAATCGAGTCTCGTTCTGTAGTGCAAGAAGGCCCCGATTCACGCGCTCCTAGACACAAAAAGCAGTAGTGCCCTTCTTGTGTATTATATTATTTTTTCAGTTATCCGTAAAGAATTATATTTTTTTTCTTTTACTTTCACAATTACGAAGAAGGAAATTTATTTAACGGAAAGAGGTGTGGGAATTTTAACGATAATTCAGATTTGTTACTGAATAGCCTAAAATTGATGTAATTAAATTAATGTTATACATAAAATATATTTATTACACTCAATATGCAGTAAAATTTAAAACTCAACTTATTCATTTTAATATTTAAACATTTTTCTTTTTTGTTTGGAAATAAATTCGAGTTTGCACCAAATTGTCAAAAATATTGGAGTACTCCCATGATGCGCGAATTGAAAGCCATATTTAAAGCTCGATAACTTCCAAATGAGCCTTTTGTAGCAAATCATCACAGGAAACAATGACCAATATTTATTCAATATTTAAATAGTTCTAGAACCTAAAAACATTTACCAGCAGTGTCACCCATCGTAAAAATTAACTCCAAAAGTTATAACAAAACTTTACTGAAATGAATGAAATGAATTGCGATAAGAGCAGTGTCTGCTATCAAATATCTCGGCTTCTATAACAATTTAAATATTAAAAGAATATTGTTTAGAATCGAAATTTGAATCAATTTGATTGAGATATGAAATTTACCTCCTATGGTATTTTTATATAAAAAGCTTATTTCTACAGCTATGGAGATTAATCATGGTTTCCCAATCAAATGACATGAATGCACTCCAATAACTTTGATTCCGGGGAGGGACCCCCCCCCCCCCCCGAGAATTATGTCGTCTTATACTAAATCTCAACCTTGTATACCTGTTTTGAAATTCGAAACAGTTGTCTAATTTTATTTTTGCCCCATATTTTGTGTCAGACACTAAAAATACTGTAGATTAAAAAAACAACTATAAAATCGAATTTCATATATCATTTTAATTTTTCCTGTTCGGTGGAATATTTTAGCAATTGTCAAATTCTGCCCCCCCCCCCCCGAAAATAAATTCTCAGACAACGCTCCCCACGCCTCTCTTTCCACCGTAACTAAATCCTGGGCAGTGCCTACTCTTAGCATATCCTTTAAAAGTTCATTTTTTCGATTGGCAAGATAGTTCATTGCACCTCTCTTGAATCCTTGTTATTTTCAATTGGTGAAATTTGCTATTGCCTTGTTATTTGCCTTTCGAAATTGAAAAGAAACCGAATTTTATTCATACTTAACTAAACTAAATTTTATACTTGAGTGCCAACCATCTTGTTACGTTTGCGTCTCTAGGCAAGTGCCTAATGGGCCTTATGGAAAATCCGGCCCTGAGTGCAAGAAAACTGAGTTCCTTTATGGATTTTTTTAGACGGGAAGAAACATTTCTTTGGCAGTATTTTCATAAATTTTAGAATAGTCTGAGTATGTTTTAAAAGAGAACGTATTATTATTTTCATTTTGTCGTCTGCCTATCTGTCCGTTTGTAGTCATTCACCTTTTTGTTTTCAGATTAAATTTTATCCACTAGTTTTAATAGAATTTCTATTTAATAGGGTAAAAAAAATCGGGAAAAGGCTTAACTTTAGACGAATATTATAAACGATCTGCTTATGCCAGAAATTTAAAATTTTGTTGAGTGTGATAATCAACTAGTGTATATTGGCAATAACATTTCTTCCCTTACTTCAAGGGGTGGGAAAATGCAGCTTGATTGTTTTAATGTTTTAAGAGATCACCGAAAAATTCTTTTAAAGTTGGATAGCAACAGTGAACAGTACTAATGAAATGGATCCTTTAGTAGTTGTAATTCCCATCGTTATAGGAAGCAAAATGCAGAAAATCGCAAACTTTGAATATTTCAAACGATATATTTTACACTGAATAATTGAAATTTCATAACCAAAACGTTTGCACTAAGAGAAACGATATGCCCTCTTAACTAGAGTGACCGGACATCCCCGTTTTCCGGGGGCAGTCCCTGGATGAAACATTCTGTCCCCGACGAATAAATATCCTTGGAAGTGTTCCCGGAATTTATTTTTATATATCATTTTAAAATTTAAATTAATTGGAGAGCATGAGCAGATCTTTTGCTAATAGCATAGTAGGCGCAACACTGTTAAAAAAATTCAGTCGGTAATGAAAATGGCTGAAAATTTTGAGGATAGAATTTTATAATGAAAGTCCTAAATTGCAAGCTATGAAACTAGGGTGACCAGACGTCCCCGGAAAAATGAGAACGTCTGGCAACAGCTTGTAACTGAATTCAAGTTGAATTTTCAAATGTCCCTGGATTTTTTTGTGAATGTTGTCACCCTATTCTTAACCCCACGGAAAGGAAAAGCGCAACTATTTCTTCTGAAGATATTAATCAAAACTGATTTTTGCGTTAAAGCGCAAAAACGTGCTTATAAAATGTTATTTACTCGCTTTTCTCACTCATCTATTAAACGGATGGGCATCCCAGCGTCTTTATCTTCTCTAATTTGAATTATGAATCTGTTATGAATGGAGAAATCTGTAGAAGGAGAAATTCGTTCCGTACGCCGAATTTTAGATGGACTGTAGCTCATAATTCAATAGCAATCAGGAGAGGTTCCTGATTAAAATTTTGGTGGGGCACTTTGACTATTATAGGCAGCATCCGGACGTAGGAGAAAAATTAGAGATGTATATGATATTGAACCGAATGGGACTAAAAAAAACGTTTCATAATGAATATATATTATTTTTTCAGCTATTTAATTTAACAAAAGAAATCGGAAAAAATCAACAAAAACAAGAAAAGCTTGATAAGGTGTCTTATCCTTTCTACTTCAATTCATCATTTTGACCTTCCAGTCTAATAATTACCTATATATATATCTGTGTGTTTTTCTTCTCCATTCTGGTGATATTTTAAAAACTTATTCATGAAAATTATACCCAATATATTGGTTATATTTCATTTCAATTTATTTTGTATATTTTACTAAATATAGTAATTTTTTACAACGATTTTTTTAAAAAGTAATGTGGTTAATAAATTAAATATAAGAAACAGATTACACTAATAGCGGCTGAGATCGAACCGGAGACTTCCAACTTTATAAGTTGCAAGTAAAAAACAAATGCATTTAGCCGACTGAGCTTATATATACACTACTGATGATAATTATGTTAAAATAAGCTTATTTAGAATTCTCTTAAAGATCAAATATTCAACTCATTTTTTTATTCTCATACCTAATATTGTCCTTAAATTCTTCAGGCATAAATATTATTCTAAATTATATTAATATATTATTCTAAACATATTTGGGTAGTTTCCTATGATTAACTTGCAAGATTTATTAGTATAAAATATAACAAAATTTAACCATTTAAATAGAAGTACATTTTTACAAATAATACTCTGTTTGTGTTTAAATCGTTATATATTGATAATACTTTTTTATCTTGCAGAAACAAAGTTGTTATTATTTAGCCCAATGACTTCCAAAATACAAGTTTTCACTCTATTGGAATTATTAATTGCTTTCTCAATTGATGCTACTGAGTTTGCGATTTTCAATACTTTGTTATGAATTATAATGTATTCATATATAAATTGAATAATATCATAATGTCATATGAATTATGCATCGTACATTTGGGAAATAATAAAACTAACTATATCTCTATCTATCTATATCCTTCCTTGGCAAAATAAAATGTTGACATCCCAGGTCAAACACACCTTATTTAAGAAAGTTTAAGCTTGTTGAGCCTGCCACAGTCAAATGAAGATTTTCGCTAAGTGACAAGATCTTCGACTATTGGTTACATTAGTAGAATCAGTCAATCAAGTCTCACGGGACACTAACAAATGGTTCCCTGGCTCCTGCAGTTCAGCGCTATTGCATTTCAACGCATGTCCGTCAATCTTATAATATGTAGATAATGCTAAGATTAAGGGAGGCTGTTGTAATTGGTATTCGCATTAAGAAACCAGCGGACGTAGCCCTGATTCACAAAGTAAATTCTGTGATTAGCTACATAACAGGAAAATAATGAACACAGAAGTAATAATATAAAATTGATATAATGTTGATCTAGATATGACAAACAATGAGCACCAAATTTGAAATTCGGTTATTATTTTTTGCGATTATTTTTGGTGGGGCAGTAGTACAGATGACTTGCGGGAGGAGCCGCCCTGATTGCAATTGATTCAATTTTTTTTTCTAATAAAGAAATACCTGGGTGCAAGGGTGGATCGTCCATCTAAATCAACATAATATCATTTTTATATTCGTTTTGTAATCATTATTTCCATTGTTATGTAAACAATCACGATATTTACTTCGCGGTTCAGTGCTGCCTCCTTTGCTTTAGTTGTTACAATACTAATTTTTTCATTCGGCCAACCCGAAATCTTGGCATTATCTAATATAGCGATGACACAAATGCGCATGCACTAAAATACAATAGCGCTGAACTGCAGGAGCCAGGTGATAATTTTATAGCGGTCCGCGATATTTGATTTGCTGATTTTAACACAGCAACCAATGCCGAAGATATTGTTACTTAGCAAAAAATCTTCATTTGACTGTGGCAAACTGAACAAGTCTAAACATTCCTTGCAAGAGGTGTCTTAACTGAATTTACACTGGGTTGTCAACTTTTACTTTGCTAAGTAATGATGATATTTATATACGAACACTTTAAAAAGGCATTAAATATGAAAAATATAAAATATGTTAAACATTTGGTCTATAAATGAATACAAATAACATGCAAGGTTTGCAGAAACACTTCAGTTTATGTTAAACAGCGGCTCTACATGCCACTGACGAAGGCATGAAACATGCAAATGACATTCCAGCATGCTTAGCGTCATGTCTATAAAGACAAACAATGCGCAACCGCATATAATGATTGTTACCATGTCGTTTAGAGAGCACCTTAGCTATTTATAAAGGGACAAGATGGTCTTCATCATCATTATATGACATTCAGATGGAGCTGATCTCAGAATAGTTTTTTATTTCAGTCTTGTTTTTCGTAATTCATTTTATTACATTATAACTTTTTACAATTCATTGTAAAATAAATTAATATTTTCAATAATGTGCATAATGAATTAATATATGTAATGTATATAATAAATTAATATATGCAATAATAAATGTAATGAATATATACTAATACATAATAAAAATATATAAGTTATATATATATATTTATAATATAAATATATAAGTTATAATAATTTAATATATGCAATAAAATATGTATAATAAATTAATGCATGCAATAATATATATAAAAATATATTGCAAATTAAATATAATCAAAATCGATACCTTTTGAAGTGTTAATTTTCTACGAGTAATATAATTTAAAATCTAATATATATATATAGATTGACTCCTGACTGTTAACGAATGACAGCTGACTTACTGACAGGCGATCACGCTAATTCTAACTATGATGCAGAATTGGCAGAGCTCTGAAACTTTGCACCTAAGGTAATCAGGGCCGTAGATTAAGAGGAAAATCCTAAATTTTACCTTAGAGGGGTCCTTCAAGGTCACATAGAAGTCACGAAGAGGTCAAAGCTTGATCTGTCAGGGCAAGAAAGTGAAAATTGGTTCCTGCAGTATTTCGTGCTGTCGATATATAGGAAAACATTACGAAATTTCGGATTCGGAGGTCCTAAGAGGTCAAGGATCAAATTTAGATCTCTCGATGCTAAAGATCTAAATATTGGTTCCTGGGGCTACTTTGGGGCGTGGTTATCTGAAATGTTGTGAAATTTTGGATGCTATGGGTCCTTCGAAGTCAAAGGTTAAATATATATCTACTGGTGTTAGAGTGCTAAAATATGGTGCTTGAGGTCATTTGCTGTCGTGATCACAGAAATTGTGCCAAATGGTTGATGCTTGGGTTCTTCGAGGCCAAAGGTCAAACCTTTATGTAACTGTGCCAGAAAGCAAAAAATCGGTTAATAGGTCATTTCTTCAGTAGAACTCAGAAATGAGAGGGATTTTCAGATCTGGTGTTGCCTTCGAGGTCATACAGTGGTCTGGGTAAAGGGCTAGGATAAATATAGATTCATAAACGGAATGGAATCAAATGCAAATAAGTAAACCTGTAGTGAACATATTTTTAAAGGGTAATTTTTTAAACTACCACTAAAATGTAAGGGAAAAAATAAATATATGCATTTAAGTGATTATTTACAAAGAAGGGGTAAAACTCTGAATTCAAGTAGAAAGGACAAAAACGCCTTTTCGAGTTTGTTTTTTACTTATAGAGGTTTTGTTAAATAACACATTTCGAGAATAACTGGAAGGAAAAGAATATACACCGAAGAGCCAAAACATTATGACCACCTGCCTAATATGATGTTGGTCCTCCACGTGCCACCAAAAGAGCTCTTACCCGGTGAGGCTTGGACGTTACAAGATTTCTAAAGGTGTCTTGCAGTATCTGGGACCAATACGTTACCAGCAGATCCTTTAACTCTTGTAAGGTACGTAGTTGAGGCGCCGCAGATCTGATATGAAATTCCAACACAAACCACAAATGCTCGATTGGATTGATGTCTGGGGAATCAATCCACGTAAGGGCACGTAAGGGCACACGTAAGGGCCGTCCACATGGTGCAATAGGAAACGATATTCATTGGACCAGACGGCCTTCTTCCAATCATTCAAGGTCCAGTTTTCGTGCTCGCATGCCCATTGTAGGCGCTTTCGACGGTGAACCGAGGTTAACATGGGCACTCGGAGTGGCCTGCGGATATGCAGTCCCATTTTCAGCAGGGTTTGATGAAATGCGTGTTGTGACACATTACTCCCGTCACCAGCATTCAGATTATGGGCGAGTTGCGCCACAATATATTTTTGTTGGCTCATACCATACGGGATAACCTTCGCTCACCGCTAGCATCGATGAGCCATGGTCGGCCCCCAACTTGCCGGAGGCTTGTGGGGTTTCCCTCCTCGTACCACTTTTTGAAGTTACTAACCACGTCTGACTGTAAGCACACCGCAAGCCTTGCGATCTCGGAAATGTTCTGACCCAGTCGTCTAGCCATTACAATTTGGCTTTTGTCAAACTCACTTAAGTCCGCTGCCTTTCATATCTGAAGAACAAGAATAACATCTGAAGAAACTTTCTCAAAAGGTGTCGATCACAAACAACTGTTGGCATATCGAGCCAGTAAAGCACTTTACTTGATGGAATCAAAAGTGTGTCAAATAATACCTGACACTGAGCTCTTAACAGAGGTCTGTCTCAAATGACCAGACTTGCCTTCCTCCTCTTTGTCCCTATTTTCAACAGTATAAATGTCACGGTATGTCATATATATATAATATGATATATATGTCTTGTCATGGTATAAATAACACCTAACACTGAGCTCTTAACAGAGCTCAGTGTCAGGTGTTATTTATACCGTTTCAAGACCTTAACACTCGCCATCGTTTACCTGCAGTTGCTGCGATTTGCGTAAAAACGCACTGGTCATAATGTTTTGGTTCTTCAGTGTATACATCACTGAACATCTTTTCAATCTGATTCTGTTTTATTCAATACCAGGAAACTCCCCAAAAATGTTGCTATATCCCGGCCCTTCTTATACTAGGCAAAGTACTGCACCAATACGTTTAGTCATGAACCGCTACTGCCTGGATACACTAGGACTTAATTAGTCTCGCCTAGATCTGCCTCTGAATCAGCGTCTACATCTTGGAAGTTTAAAAAGCGAAATGTATTTTTAATCAAAAATCAGAATATCTTTATTTCGAAAATATTTAATCTTGACATATATGATCCTGCTTTAGATTGATGTCGATTTTTTTTATCACTGTCCTAAAATATAAATATACGTGTAAGATGCAAAATAAAATAAAATTACGTTATATGAAAAATAATTTCGTGAAATTTTGATATCAATCGATTCCAAACCGCATATTTTCGCTTTCTCAAAAGGTTTCGATCACAAACAACTGTTGGCATATTGAGCCAGTAAAGTACAGTTGTTATTTCCTTTTTCATATTGTCTGTGTATCACATTCTTGGTACAGTACTTTTCATCATACCTCTGAACATAAGGTTTATAATTATATTTGCTAATTATTCTATGAAACTCCCTTTTATAGGGAATTCTGAAATTGAGTTTGGATTTTTATTTGCCACTGGTACAACGATTAATTCAAAATATCGTTAACTCTTTCACGACTAGGAGAAACATTTTTCCCAATTTTAAAATTGGTGATTGTCGTATTTAATTATAACCTTATCGGCATTTTTTATACAGAATGTCAAAATAGAACGTATGCCGAACGCAATTACGTAAACGGGAACGTTTAGAAAAAAAAAAACAGAACTGTCAAATCAATTGGCGCCAATGATTCGCGGGCTGTACTCTGTTATTATTTCAGTTTATTGTGTCATGTAATAATATATTACTGTGTTTTCTCACATGTTTTATGTTATTCGGTAAGTTATTATTTTAGTTAACATTTTGTTAAATAAACCAATAAATAAAAGACATTGCATAATAAACCTAACTATAATTTGTGTTACCTTTATAGTCCATTGGGAAAAATATTTCCCATAAAATTCCAACAAAACTACACATTGTTATGTATTTTTCTTATGATTTTTATTTATTTTACGTCTAAACAAACTAAAATAAACAGTTACATGCTAATATTTACTCTTAGAAACCTTATGGTCCTGAAAGGGTTAATATATTTATGCAGTTTCTATAGTAATTTTATTGATTTAATATTTCCACCAGTCCTAACAGGATTTGGCATGTGCTTCAGTTAAGAATCGAATAGATCTTCATCAGTTATCTAGAAAAGTGCAGTAAGCATGGCTTGTTAGCATGAAGTGTCTTGTTCTTCTCGAGGATCCTTATTCAAATCAACTAAGCCATAATGACTTCGGCGTATTAATAAGAGTATATGGTTCTCTGAGAGATGCTTATTAAAATATAAATGAACTCTTTAAATTAGTCAAATTGCAATTTTCTATTTACAAGATTCAAAGAAAATTAACTTTGGAAATGTGTTTTAATCAAAATTATAAAGATAAAGATCACAAACCGTTTGATTCCGCAACAAAACTACCAGATATAAAGATTTTAATTGCGCTTTCTTAGTCTTGTTTAAAAATAGTTTTTATTCGATGATTATTCTTTGTCTCTGGGCAGCGGTAACATAACGGATAGAAGGCATATCCGCAAATACAAGTTTGAATGCAGAAATGATTCAGAGCATTTTCCGAAATTTGGTGGTGGGTGTGCTACCGTAAATCAGTACGTTGAAAATGCTACGTGTAAAATCAGGTTGCTTAGTGGTAAGGGTAAGTTCATAGGTGGATTTTGAGAATTTATAGTTCACTACACACATCCTTTATATAAACCCTTTCACTGATATCTCTCTAGGAAGTCTTCATGGATTTTCCACATTCATAATAAAAGAAAGACTAAGATCAGGATATCACTAAGTTTCAGTACCTGCCTCATTCATAGGTGCTCCTGTCGCAGCGCTGTGAAGTGAATCGGGAAGATTGGGGAATAGTCCATTTCAACAAGTTATCTGAAAGTATTCCAATTATTTAAAAACAGTTATTCCTGTTTAAATGCACAAAAGATGCAGTGAAACCGAGGTAACTCGACCCCACTTACCAGTATGTGCAGATAAATATTGCCTAAACTGTAGTGTTATAGATGTTCACTCTAGATTTTGTTTTACTTTCAAAATGTTTATCGTTTAATGTCACTATATCTGTTATATTATTAGTAAAGAAATTAAAGTACCTGTAAGAGAATGTACCTCGTGGTCCCGATACAACTGGGCGTGGACAAATCCTGAATAGGGTTCAGAAGGTGGAAAAAAAATATAAATCCATATGTAGTAATTGTTGCATTTTTTAAATTGATGCGTTTATACACTTATTTCAAAACCCAAACAAAACTAGAGCATATAATATTCAGTTGTAACAAATATGAAGAGGAGAGAAAAATACATTTTAATAAATTGCAAAAATATAATGTAAACACATTTAATTTTAAAAACATATTAGAACCAACATCAAAAAAATTAAAACTAACTTTTTATAAATTATTAATTAATTATCTCAAAAACATCAATCTCTTAGATAAACTATAAAAAAGATAAATGAATAATAATTAAAAAAAATTAAAAAATGAATGAATATAAAATGAATAATAATTAAAAAAACATATATATATATACGTAAGGATCCACAAAAATTATGCCTGAATGAGTCTGCATTGTTTTAATTCTTTGCAGGAATATTCAAAGTTTGATGTGTATTGATGATGATGATGTTTTGGGAAAAGTATTTCTGGTATATAAGCTACCGCCGCTGAACTTTAAATTTAAGATGGATAACTTGGTCTTTCCTGTTTTACATATATATAAATACGAAAAAAATTTGCGAGATCGAAAACTACACCTTTATTTTCTTAGATTTATTATTTGTCACAATCATTCACATTTATATTCACAATCTTTCGTCACCTCTATATATTCCATTCTCTTATTGCAATAAACTTCAGCAAATCCGAAGGATAAAGTAGCTTGTGAGAAAGCTCCGTCCGTTTTGACTGCCAAATTTGCACACCACGGACAGCCAGGAGCGATAAAATTCTGCTATGGATTGGAAGCCACAGAAAATAGGGACAAAGAGGAGGAAGGCAAGCCTAGTCATTTGAGACAGACCCTAGAGAAGGGAAATGAGAACGGCCTTTCATCCACTTCGCATGAAGGATCTGGCATTGGCTTCTCCGACTGTGGTGTACAGCTCCCGCTGGCGCAATTTATATGCTCATTTCTCATCGACACACTCGGTCAGTCGATTGCGGAGCCTTGGTCCGCTGCGCTGTGTGCGTGCGCCTGTGACCATTGGAACCTTAGCTTTCTGGCTTCTGAAGATAAGACTGTAAAGTGTTGACAATAACAGGGAAAGACATTCGATCCAGATATTCTTTGCCTTTACATTTCGAGAATTTTCAATTTTATACGTGCAGTGCAACTTCTATAACTTTATGTCCCTGAGGAGTAGGGGGCAGGGGATGTACTGTTCGGGTTAGGAAGGTGTCGACTTAACAGATTCCACTGTATTTAAATAGGAGGGGTTGGAGATACAGAAAAATGTATTTAGTATGAGAATGTGAGGGACAATAAGATGGTATCAGGATTACAAAATTCTCATAAATATTACTTATTCTTGAGTAATGGTGCTTGCCTTTCCAATTGCTTTCAGAACTATGACAATTTATTTGATAACTTTTAAAAAATCATTCAGTAAAGTCTTCATAAGCATTTTTCAACGTTTGTGTGCTCGCAGCACTCCTCAGAATGATTTTCAGTTTTATGCGATAGCCCTAGACCTGTCATTCAATTTCAACCCTCCAGCTCTAATAGTTTGTTGTTGTTTGGGTCACCCTTCTTTCGTTATCATCACGTAACCTTTAGGCATAAATTAGGTTTAGGCCTCCTTTCATATAAAAATGCACAAATTAATAAAACTATTTCTATTTAGATCGTTTCAGAATAGAGTAATTTCGCTTTAACACTGTTTTCGTATTAGGGGAATTTTCCGAGTAGAGACAACTGTATTAATTTAACATTATTAGACTAGGTTAATTAAGGTATTAAAGTACATGGAAGAGAATGTTACATATTCATGAAAGGGAATCTTTGGAGAATCTAAGTGTGTTCCATAGACTTGAAACTCACGCTTAAAAAAAAACTGGCACATACTCCATTATTAACAAAGGCACTGATTTCGCTTCGTCATTCAATTATTAATCCTTCATTGACAATGATACTTAGCAATATGCAAATATTTTCTATAATGTAATATTTACCTATTTATATATTTTGCTGAAAAATGAAGAGTTCTGCTCTGGAGAATTAATACGGAAACTTGTTAGGTAACAGTTCCTCAAAACAGAGAAATAGTGTTAGCAAAGGAGTTGCAGCATAAAGTTTTAATCTTTATTACATACGATAAAGCCTCTCTATTGGATATCACTCACTTTAATTATTAGCATTATGAATCACGACTACCTTACCTGATCATATGACAGCTGAACTAGTGGTGTTATTGCATTACTCCGAATGTGATAACAATTTTAAGAGTGTGCTGCAGTTTTGGCTAGAATCCAAAGTCGAATCTAGGATCGATATCCGGGAGTTGTTGTTGCAGAGAGTTAACTGAAGCTTGTTTAAGTGAAGCATTTAATAAACGTAACAAGAAATATAAATTCAGCACAATGATTTTTACACGATAACCATTTCGTTACTATATGATTCTTCCCATAAATTTTCTCCGGTTGGAAGCGGGGTTTTTGGAAGGCAGCTAAGCCGATAATGACAGTGAGTGGTGTCTCCGTCGCGAGAAGAGAGGGAGTGTGGGTCGGAGCTCAGAAGAGGGTAAAGGTCACACTAATTGCCTTTCTCTGTGTCAGTTGCTTATTCGAATACAGCAAATTTTTCTTTTCATCTGTATAAATTTTTCGTTTTCGAAACGGCGAAACATAAGAAAGTTCTGATCGATGAAGAAATCCTAAGGCACTTGTTTCAAAGTGATGATATATTTGTTAATTCCGATTCGGAATGCGATTTGACGAAATTTTATGGTTGAATGTGTTACTTCTAAAATCTAATTATTTTGGTCACAAATGTCACTCTTTATTAGTTTATAAACGTTGCAATCAGTCAAACTAATAAGGACTATATTTCTATAACTACGTTTCATTTGACAATATTTCAATAACTACGTTTCATTTGACAATACACCTATCCCTCGATTTACACGGTACTCAGTTACACAATTTTGGCTTTGCACAGTCAACAAATGCAACCAGTTTCGATTTACACGGTACTGACTGAGATTTCCTTTCTATGTACGTCTCAGTCAGTACCGTGTGAATCGAAACTGGTTGCATTTTTTGACCGTGCAAAGCCAAAATTGTGTGAACTGAGTACCGTGTAAATCGAGGGATAGATGTATTTCAATATCTACGTTTCATTTGACTATATTTCTATAACAACGTTCCATTGGTCGACTAATGCGGATCACTGATTTATATTATTTACAAGTATATGTTCAGTGCCGTATCTAAAAGGAGGAGGGGAACATGGACACTATTCTTCCGCGTCCACTTTGTGAGTATTATTAAGAGTAATGGAGCCTAAAAATTATTAACGTTGTGTATATTTCGTGAATTTTTAAAAACCTAAAACAGAGGACAAACTGTAATACTGTAATGGAAATTCAGTCTCTTGCCCCCCCCCCCTCCCCCTCCTCCTACTCTTTTTCTGGCTGGATTAAGTTTCTTGTCCCCACCCCGTCCCTCATTTTGTTTTCTATATCTGGGCCTTGATATGTTATAAATATAATATCTGAGTACCCCTGCTCTCACATAAATCTCAAGATGAAAACATTTTCCCTTATAATTCCTAGGTATTTATTTTAGCAAAGATCGATCTAGAAGAATGGAAGAAAGACGAAAATCTAATATTTTTATTTTATGTACACATATTTGTGAGAAAATGTTTTAAAGATAGAGTGAAATTACGGAAAACTGAAAAACCGGGCAAATGATATGCCAGAATGATATGCCGAACGTATTTATACCAATTTGCATGTTATTTCACTGACGCGATTCGTTTTGAAACTCATAAAAGGACTTGAGTTCGAGCTTCGGGAAGGCATGGATGTTCGTGCTGTTTTTCTGCTGAAGTCGCGCTATCTTCTTAGATCTTCTACTATGACGTATGAACCGACAGGCTCTTATTAGACCTCTGTGGCAAGCAGCTGCTTGAGGGTTTTTTTAATACAGTAAACTTATTAGATTAATAAAAAAAAATCGATAATTTCAGTTTTATACCAATGGTAATGTATGTTCAGAAGCAAAAGGGCGTATCTGGCGAGAGAGGGGAGGGTCAAGGGTGGAATTTCACAATGTTAATAATGGTAAAAAAAAGGCGGAAAATGATGAAACGTATTGATATTTCTTGCATTTTTCAAGTTTTATTTTAAAGACATGTAAAAGGAAGGGAGAAATGTTATATTGAAATGAAAATCCAGTTGCATTATCTTTTTTGCATTTTTTCTGCTTGGCTGTGTTTTTGCACACCCCTCGAATTTTTTTCTAGATCCAGGACTGTTCAAAATTCAAAAATTCAATTAATTAACCTTTGATTTAATAAGCTCTTTATGGACAATATTATGGAATTTAAATATCTCTAAACTTTCTAACATTACTCTTTCTGCAATGTTTTCATCTGCGTGGTGTCCGAATATTTAAAAAAATTACCAAAAATAAAAGTATATATCTTATCAAAATTATTTGACCCAAAGTGTTATTATTAACGTTTAAATTTTGTTCAACACTCCGAGACTCTGAACTTTCCGTTAAGAAACATTCGAAATCTTAAGTTATTTTGACCAAGCTGTGTACATAACTGGCTATTAGGAAGTCAGGTGGAGGAGGGGAGAGAAAGCGTCCCAGGCCTGTCGGTTCTTCCCAGCTCGTCACCCGTGGTGAGTGGAAAGGGCTATAAACCACTTTTCTGCAATGCAATAGAGCTTGTGGGGGTGGAATTCGAAGGGTATCTGCCGTCCTTTTAGGTTAGAAACTTTACAAGACAGCCCTCTCCAAAAGGTTTCCTCAGTGACGTCATTATTTCATCCAATGACTTTCAATTTTGGATCACGGTTTCTGCTGTCCTTAACTATTAACATTATTATAATATGACGTTCCTAAAGGAATTCCTTCTGGGTGCTCTTTTTTCAATTTTCGCCAGTGTATATAAAGAAAATGTGTTCTTTAGCCATCCTAGGCTAATGATAATATCACTTTTTTTGCGTAAAGCTTTTCAATTTCCACCAGTGTACATTGTTTTCATGTGGAAAGGTGTAATGCATTATTAGTAACAAAACATTAATCAATATAATCGAAGAGAGATTAAGAACTGAAACGATTGCTACTTTAACAGATTTATGAAATGATTACAGATGTTCTCAATGTAGATCTTTATCATAAGTATACGGAAAGTTATTTTGCACTGTACCTTGATTATGTACCTGACATATTAATCTGACCAAGGTTAGGTACCTATAAGTAAGGTAAGTTACCCTATAAGTAAAATTGGATCTATTCTGCCTGAGGCAAAATATTTAACATTCATGCGTAAGAGTGATAACTACAGATAAAGAATAGCGCAATTCAAAGGAATTTCATATTCTGGCAAGAGTGTGTACAATGTTCGAAAACAAGAAAAGTTGTTTTCCCACAAAGAAATATGAAAATCAAGCGACCTAGCGAAAAATGTAAAGCGTCTGTAAATGTGTGTAACTTTTTCTTTTCTAGAAAATTTAGATTTTATTTCACTTTTATCCCAAGAGAAAACCTGAAATTAAAAAAAAAAGAAAAATCTGGCGTACTTGAAAATGTTAACTAGTTCTGTTATCGATTAGTACGTAATGCTGAATTTCTTAAGAGACCCTTCTTCTTTTTAATTTTTGAGCCTATTATTTACTCCAAAATCTTGTGGAAAACGCACTCAGAAGTCTAGTTTAAATTTAAACAACACTCATTTAAAAAAATGCCAAAGTATTATTGAATATTTTCCAATTTTAACTGGTATTTGTTTCAGTTTGGACATACACAAACTTCTTGATGCTAATAAGAAATTGTATATACCATGTATTAGTTAAAAAAAATGCTCTTAAATTATTATAACTATTATATGTATTGGGCCAAAACTGCATAATAAATTACGATATTAAGAGTTTGAGTTCGAAACCTTTATTTGGGAAAAAAATAAAATGGATGAGTTTAATGATGATTTCTTGTTAATTTTTTAATTATTTATGTGAATTTAAATGATTTTTCTTTATTTTTGCCAATTGTAAATTGCATTGGTTATGAGCGTTATTTATATAGCTTTAAAACGATATTATAGAATTCTGAACAGGTAAGTCATCACTGTTTCGACGACTTTCCTTGAAGGATATTTGAAATAGCCACAAGTATACAGTGTTTGGTTTTCAAGCCACAAGGATTTATTTTAAATGTTACCTGTTTTGTAATATACATTTATGTTTTTTCTCCTTACATAGCCCTTTAGTTGTTTTAGTTTCCATAATTTTATGTATTGAATGAATAATTATTGCTCAGATTCAGTGTTTTCATAAATTTGATTTAGATATTTATTTCGTGTACTCGTATTTATATGTCAGTGCACAGATATTAAATTTTTTATAATTATTTTGTTACTGCTTTGATTAATATGAAAACATGTATCTAGAAAAAAGAGAGTTGAATGAACTATCAATTAGATCAGTGCTTTTCAACCTTTTTTATATCACGGCACACTTGAACCTATAGTTAAACTTCCGCGGCACACTTAAATTATGATGATATCATGTATATCTTTATTATAACAATGATATATACTCGTAAAATCAATTTAAAGAGGTTTTAATTTTGATATATACATTATTGTGCTTTGGACTTCTTTCGAAAATAATTTAATTAATGATCTTTAAAAATTTTCGCGGCACACTGGTTGAAAATCACTGATTAGATGTTTAAAATACGCTCGTCATATTAAGAAAAAAACTAGAAATATAGGTGTCTACCACATATCCGTAATATGCACTACTGGAAAACGTCAGTGAAATGATTGGAGGGAAATATTTTCCCCAGAGGAATACATGTAAACAAAAGATTCCATATACACAAACAAGTCTCTGATCGACTTTGTGTAGGTTAAATAAATTTCAAAACATATTTTACAGTATAAATTTGATATTGGGACATAAAGAACTCAATGTGTTTCTTCTATTGATTTCACTTTCCAATTAAGTTTCATTTTCGCTTATTATATAGGCATTAATTTAAAAGAATGTCGTGATTTAGTTTTCGCCTCGAATACACAAACTCATAGTCGGTACAAAACAAAACTTTGCACTCTGTACAAAGACCAATGAACCCACCAATCCAAATTTACATAGTTTACCCTTAATTTCCAAGCAGTTCTTAGCCAGGTGCAGCAATACCGTCCTCACTTCTCTAATTGTGACTCTGTATAAACGTGCTGTACCTTAATTATAATCCTACTCCCACCTCCAAAAAAAAAACCTTAAATTTAAATCAAGAAGAAAATTTGAAGCACTGGAAAATGCAAATTAATTCTGTTATGGAAAGTGCATAATGTAGAATTTCTCAAGAGAGCTTTTTTTTCCTTCTAGAGACTATAAACTACCCTAAAATCTTGTGTAAAAATTGCTTTCGAAACCCTAGTTTAAATTCAGGAATAAAGTATCACAGGAAAATGTCCTGCAGAGAAGAAACTCTTCAAATAATTTTAGCTGAAAGAAAAATTTGGTTTTGCCCTGAGTAGAATTCGAACCCATATCTACCAGGGAATTGCCAGGTGTGATAACCGCTACACCATCAGCGGCTAACCAGTTTTTCTTTTCAGCAATATTACTTAGTGACATTCCAGAATATTTTTGTTGATTCGTTCCTGGCGCCATCTATGTTGATAATCGAGTAACAATGTTTTTCGTATGATGGAATGTTGTTTATCACTAGGTCTTATAGGTGGGTGGCTCAGTCGGTAGCGCGCCAGGCTCGTAATCTGTAGGTCCCAGGTTCGAGTCCCAGCTGGGTCAGCGTTGAGATTTATTTCCGCAAAATTCCCCGCCCTGCCCACGGTCAGTAGGGGACACCGATGGGCTTGGAAAGGCCGCCATCCGTCGGATGGGACGTTAAGCCGTGGCCCCGTATGCGGGAGAGACATACCCTGTGCACGTTAAAGAATACGCTGGATGGCCTTGACAGGAGGCTACAATCTGTTTTCCAACAGCTGTTCCAGTGGGTCCCCTCCCCCAACCTTCTCTGAGCCTTCGGGGTCCATGTGACCTGGCCATTTAGCTCATGGTGTGCAAAAAAGTGCCGCTCAGAGGTTAAACAACCCAACTCGGTCTTACAGCGTTATATAAATAATTTCAGTAATAAATTATTTACATAACGCTGTGGACATTGAGCGACAATCATGAACAATATTTCCATTATACGTGGAAGCTTGGTTGCCCGATTCCCGACATAGATGGCGTCAGGAGCAAATAAATAAAAATATGCAGGAATCTCTATAAGTCACATTTTTTGCTGATAAAATAAATGGTTAGTCGCGGATGATATAATGGTTTTCATATCTGGCCTGTTTCTGCGGCCGAGGGATCGAATCCCACTCACGGAAAAACCACTCTTTTAACCTAATTAGTTCGAGCCTAGTTTAAACCCTAAGCTTTCCAAATCAACCATATAAATATACACTGCTCACAAAAATTAGGGGATATTTCAAAATGAATATGAAGCGATAAAAATAGAAGCATTTGATTTTTTTTATTAAATAAGAACATCAGAAAAGCAAACGACAAGTCAAAGAAAGTTCTTCGATTATGCAAATGAAATGCAAACTCAATTGTCGTGATTGAGTAGCAAGTGACATATTGGTGGGGGTGAACAGAAGTATGTTAAACTGGACGAGAGTGCCAAACATTGACTGTAGGGTGATGGTCACCCAAGCCTGCCAAAACACACTGACAGCGATGGGGCATGGACAGGATCAGAATGTCCAGCAGTTCTTGTGGGATCCTCTGCCACTCTTGCTCCAGGGCAACTTCCAGCTCAAGAAGTGTTGTGGGAGGCATTGGACGGTTTGCCAGATGTCTTCCCAGTGCATCCCAGCATGTTCAATGGGATTCAGGTCTGGAGAACGTGAAATCCATTCCATGCTTTCGATTCCAGCCTCCTGAAGCATGTTGTGACGAGATGCGCACGGTAGGGTCTTGCATTATCGTCCATGAAAAGAAAGTTGTTTCCAACTGCTCCAGCATAGGATACCACTATAGGGTGCAGAACCTCATCTCGATATCTGACAGCAGTCAGCGATCCGTTTTTGTTCACCACCACCGAAGGAGTCCCTTTCTCGCATGAAACGTGGATTCTCCCGTGTTCCTCGTTCACGCCAGATCAAAACACGATGATTGTCAGGCTGCAGACTGAACCGTGACTCATCAGAGAAGAGGACAGTTGACCACTCATCACGGGTCCAATGACGATGCTCATCAGCCCACCTTCTACAGGTTCTACGGTGTTCAGCAGATAACGGAATGCATACCATTGATCACCGGGCATGCAGTCCAACACGATGGAGCCGATTTCTTATGGTCTGGGTGCATATCCGTCGTCTAGTGGCAGCAAGAAACTGTCCCCGCAGCTCTATTGCATTGCTGCGCCTGTTCCTTCTTGCCAATGAAGTCAAGTAGCGGTCATCTCTTGCTGTTGTGGCAGATGGGCGACCTGCCCTCGTCTTCTTCGTACTATGCCAGTCTCTTAAAAGCGATTCCACAGTCTGTTAATCACGCTTTGGGATGTTCCAAGTACTGTTGCCACTGTCGTCTGTGTTTGACCAGCTACAAGACGTCCTATGGCTCTCCAGGCTTCGCATTTGGGAAAATCGTGTTGCAGGGGCATTGCAAGGGCTGGGAATTGCAGGATGTGCACTTTCAAGATCAGGGAACGTTCAGCCTTTTGTATAGTGCATTTTCACCAATGAAATAAAAGTTGGTTTTGCATCTCATTTGCATAATCAAACAACTTTCTTTGACTTTTTCATTTTAAAATATCCCCTAATTTTTGTGAGCAGTGTAGTTGAATGCAATATACGTATTTTGAATGATACAAATTTTACTGCATTTGTCAGTATTTTAAATGTAAGAAATATTGTTGAATGTGACAGTATTTTGAATGTAACAAATTTTGTTCAATATAAGTTAATTCCAACCCTTAAAAAAAAACGTTAGTTGTACGTTAAATTGAAATCTCCGAATTCACAGAGTTTTGCTTCATTAATTATTTTTGAGCATGTTATGGGAGTTTATAAGTTATTTAGGAAAATGTCTGCTATTTCAGTAACAAAACTTTCACACGTAAGATATTAAATATCTGAAATTTATCTGATTACTCTTATTTTGTTTTTAATTATTACTAGGCAATTTAGCTCACTTACTAAAACATCCCTGCTTTTATTACTAGGCAGTTGGTTCACTATGAAAACATCATTGCTTTTATTACTGGGCAATTTAGTATACTAATGAAAATATTAATGCTTTTATTACTGTGTAATTTACTTCAAGTATGAAAGCGTCATCGATTTCATTACTGGCCAATTTAGTTGACTTATGAAAAAATCCTTGCTTTTATTACGGGGCAGTTTAGTTCACTCATGAAAACATTATTGCTTTTATTACTGGGCAATTTAATTTACTTATGAAAACATTAACGCTCTTATTATTGAGCAATTTAGTTCACTTATGAAAACATCCTTGCTTTTATTACTGGGCAGTTTACTTCACCCATTAAAACATCATTGCTTTTTTACTGGACAATTTAGTTTACCTATGAAAACATTAATACTCTTATTATTGGGCAATGTAGTTCACTTATTAAAGCATTATCGATATCGATATTATCCTGGGCAATTTAGTTGACTTATGAAAACAACCAAGTTTGGAGACTAAATTCCAGACCAGGTATCCTCCGACTTAAATGATTTCGATTTAGCAGATTTTATTGAACGTCAATAAAACATTTCAAAATCACACAAGTAAGAGTTGTTTTTTTATCTGTTTTTTCAAAGTTGTCTGTTTTATCAGCTGTATATCCATGCGATCAGAGAGTAAAAGATAGTAATAAATAATAACAGTGGAAAATAACCGGAAATGGGATATTTTCATATGGAAAAGCGAATTTATGTAAACGTTCATTTAAGCAACCACCATTTATAACATTACTGCTATTGAGGGAATAAATCGAGCTACGAGATTTTCAAGTTACCTAAGTTGAGAAAGCAACCATCGCCTAACTCGAGGGATATTTGCATTGTATATGTAATATTTGATATATTAATGAATGTGAAGGGTAAGGAAATAAAAACTGATAATCGTTTTTTTTTTTTCATTTCAGTTGCCGTAGTGGTGTCTTTCTTCATTTGCTGGACCCCGTTCCATGCACAGCGCCTTTTAGCCATCTACGTGACAGAGCCCACACCGGTCGCCGTAATGACATTCACCATCCTCACCTACATCTCAGGTGTAACCTATTACCTCAGTGCCACTGTCAACCCCATTCTCTACCAGCTTCTGTCCGTCAAGTTCCGACAGGCCTTCAAAGACACTTTTGGAATATGTTGCAAATGTTTGCGAAGTGAAAAAGTTCCCGACGTCATGTATTCCGTGACTGCGGCAGATACCCGTTGTACCCCAGGGTGTCGAGTTAGCTTCAGTTGCCATCAGCTGCCTTCCGCTGTGGAGGCCAATTCGAAGTCACCTATGCCCTCTCCGTCACGCCAATTGACTCTGACAGCCAATCATAAGATGATATCGCGATCTTGTAGTAACGTGTGTCCATCCGATGCCAACCACGAAAAGGTGGCGTTACTTGACGGTCATCTGTCGACACAAGCGTCGCTAGTGTGACTTCAAATGAGCTGAGAGAGCGCCTTTCACATCAACCACGAAAAGCAACACGGTGGAAGACTCACGGTTTTACTTGAAATTTTCTAACAATGTTTATCAATTGTGAATCATCATCAGGGAATTCGTGAAATGTCGATCAAGATATAAGAAAATCGAAATGCAGTGGTCGAAAGCGATTTTTATTCGGAGATTAAAACCACAGTCGAAAGAATTCCTTAATCTTCACTAGATTTCGAAACGTTTCCTGACATTTTCTTGATATGTGAATGTAAAGCTGCCTAACTTTGAAAATAAGTTTTTTACATAAAATATTATTGAAGATAAATGGGAGTTTTCACTGAAATTTTGAAAACCGAGTATTAGAAAATTTTCGATTTTTAACAATCTTCGTTTTATATTTAAATAGTTGTGCAGCAAAAGCATTTTAAAGCAGAGTTTGTTATCACAACAATTTACTAAAAAACTTCTGCAAAATAAAAATTATAATTGGTACAAATAACCGCTTAATGAAATAAATGCAAATTTACAAATTGGTGTAATGATTCAATTAATTTTGAAAATGTTTGTAACGAGTATAACGGTAGCAATCGTTGTTAAATGTTTAGAACTTAGTAACACCGCAGTATTAAAGAACTATCGTTGAAAATCGAGGGTCACAAAGATTTGAGTGAGATTTTCAATTTATCTCCAGTGGCATTTTTCTGTAAAAAGCCAATTATTAAAGTTACGGAACTTTGAATGTGACTTCCTATTCATCCATCATTGAAGTGTCTAGAAACGTTTTGTAAAATAGTGTACAATAGATAATCTTGAAGAGAAAGAGGATACAAGGGTCCAACTAGACTGTACAGTTTCTTTCCTTAAATATGTTTAGCAACAACTATTCCAAGACAATTCGATTCTAATAATTATTCTAATATTTATCATTTTACTTCGTGTATTAAAATGCAAGAGATCATTTTGAATCGATTGATATTTGCATTTGTTGCAGCAGCTAAATGAAAAAACTTGAATCATACATGATGTTAACATGGCATGAGAATTATAACAAATGACGAAAGAAAATCTGCATTCCTTGGTGGCATGTCTCTCAGAGAAGACTCTCTATCAGAAGTAGATTTACCCCAGGAAACTTGAATATTAAGATGGCAAAACCTTTATTAAGAATATGCAGAATTCCGTTTTAAACATATCGAGGATTATGGAATGTCGTCAAATTTTTTGAGAGTTTGAGAAACTCTGCACTGAAACTTTGACTTACTAAACTGAGGCATATACTATGTCTTATCGTTTTTGGAAAAACTATTTCATCTTAATCAATTAATGTATGTGGCCTTCAGTGATTGCATGTTTCAATCGTTAAACATTTCCCAATCCAGCCCAACTGACTTAAAGTGTGTTGTGTTTATTCCTCATTAAAACGAGTGGCGTGTAACTACATATACAGAGGCGTATAGTGAATACGTTTTTCCACACCTATACATGTGCTGACAGAAGATTCATATGCAAGCAAAAAAAGTGGGTTATTAAAAATTGCGCACTTATTCACTGAAAAACATTCAGTTATTGTTCATTATCTATTGATGAGAACACAGACTACTAATGTAAAATAAACGAAAACGAATAAATGACTTATTTAACAAGTATTTCCTCATTCATAACATACAAGTGAACCCGTGCAAACTATGCACAATAAAAATACTTTCACGAAATGAAAAGAAACAAAAAAAAAACTCTCATTTATGTCAAAAGATATTATCTTTTAAAATATGGTGTTACCTTTCAATTTAATCAACGTGGCCATAAATGATTGCTGGTTTAAATAACATAGTAAAACAAATTTTCATAAAAGTGAGGTCTCTGAGATAAAAGTAGCCATTTCAGATTTCAAGGTGCTGAACATGAATATGACAACGAAAATGCAAAATTGGCTACGATTTCTGAGAAATCCGAATTAGTTTCTTATATAATAGAGTAATACGTATATATGACATGTATTATGCTGATGATTTAGCCCTTTTGGGAAATGACGTTGATGAAATGAATTCTTTCACTCAAGCTGTTGATGAAACTGGTAGTAGAGTAGGTTTGGTTATAAACAGAGAAAAAACTAAAGTGATGAAAATTGGTCAGGCAGGCTGTGATTCATTTAATCTG
The DNA here is from genome assembly GCA_038380435.1 of Ryuthela nishihirai. Taxonomy (NCBI): domain Eukaryota; kingdom Metazoa; phylum Arthropoda; class Arachnida; order Araneae; family Heptathelidae; genus Ryuthela; species Ryuthela nishihirai. The sequence goes on along the minus strand of JAWZYU010000019.1, from coordinate 14,050,932 downwards.
AATGGTTGCAGTCTTGAGCAGGTGTCACAGTTTAATTATCTTGGGAGCTATGTAACAGATAATGGTGATGTGCGGCATGAGATTAACAGACGAATAGGGATTGCTGCAGGGACTTTTAAGAATGTATGGAGTGTGGTGAAATAGGCGTATACACCTAAAGACTAAAATTAGACTGCATAATTGTTTGGTTCTTTCTAGGGTTAGTTATCGTAGTGAAACTTGGACACTTTGTAAACAAGATAACAGGAAACTAGATGCTTTTGATTCCAGACGCTTACGCAGTATCTTGGACATTAGGTGGTTCAAATTTGTAACTAATGATGAGGTTAGGCAAAGGAGTTTGCAACCTCCTTTAAGCAGCATATTGTGCAGAGAGAGACTCCGTTGGTTTGGCCATGTTGCTCGTATGAATAATTATAGATTGGCGAATAGGGTTATGAACATTGTGCCAAAAGGCCTCAGAAAGAGGGGGAGACCTACGATGCGGTGGGCAGACAGTGTCAAACAGGACCTTGTTAGAATTGATGTGCAGTGGCCTCATGCAGTAGATGTAGCTCAGGACAGACTTTCTTGGAGAACTAAATTGCACTGTCTCTTTCGACCTCCGTAGCCCATGACTGCTTTAGGATGAGGGTGATCGGTAAAACTCCGCTTCTACTTCCGACGTTCGCTTTGCCCCTCGCTTGTACAGCTGCTCAGGATCATCTCTGGCGAGCATACAACAGTAGTCAGCCAACATTGAAGTGGACCAGTTTCCCTGGTATCGTTTCTCCATCGTTGCACTGTCTTGGTGGAAATGTTCACCGTGCTCATCACTAACCATGCCCCAGTTGTCGGGGAAAACTCTAAGTGGGAATGGAGAAATTGGATCTTTAAGGACATATTGCAGCCAAATTTGTGAAACAGAGACAAGAAATCCTTAAACAGTTTTTTGTAGTTGTCTGCCCTGACATTCCCGAGAAATTTAGTTTGACAACAGACGAAACGCGTCCCAAGCCTTTTTCTTGTCACCCTGAAGCAGGTTGTCGAACATCTGGTCTGTGAACAGCTCGCGGATCTGAAGACCCACAAATATTCCCTCTTTAATTTTTGCTTCGCTGAGTCTGAGGGAATTTGACAGCCAAGTACAGTTCGATCCATGGCTTTTACGAAGCTTTTCTACATTGATGTGTAGGGACGGTAGCAGGATTTTGTGCGTTTCTGCCAGTGCGGGTGTTCCACATTCTTCTCTCCTACCTTCAGAAATTTCCACTGAGGCCAGTTTCTCTTCACATAGTGCAAAGTCATTGCTCGGCTGTCTCATTCACATAAGAAACAGCAGCACTTCGTATATCCCAGTTGCAGACCCATCAACAGAGCCACTACCTTCAAGTCACAACAGAAATGCCAGCCATACTTGCTGTATTGAAGACAGTTCAACAGCTGTTTTAGGTTGTCGTAGGTTTCTTTCATGTAGCCAGCGTGTCCAACCGGAATGGATGGAAATCGATTTCCATTATGCAACAACATCGCCTTGAGGCTCAATTTCGAAGAGTCTGTGAATAGTCGCCATTCTTGAGGGTCATGCTTGATTCCAAGGGCATTCATCAGGCCATATACATCGGAGCAGAAAACAAGGTCCTATTCATTTCTGAAGTAAGGCGCAAACTGCTCATGACGAGTTCGAAACGAAGTCACTCGGACATTTTCCTTGAGAAGATTCCATTGTTTAAGTCTTGGATCCAAGTAACTGTGCTTTAGCCATGGACAGCTCCAGATTGCGAACATGATCGTTCATTTCTTCTTCGGGAGAATGTGTGGCGCAGATGACGCACCGTAGTAGACGTATGGATCATCATTAGACACAGAAGGCTGCAGATAACCCGACGTCAGTTCACCTTCTTCCTCATCATCTGAATCGATGAAAAATTCTTTTGGAGGTTCGGGAAGGAAGGCCTTCGCCATGCGGAACTGGTCAGAGAGCAGATTGTATATTCGGATTCGCTATTGTCCACTTCTTTTCCTTGTGATGCCTCCAGAAACAGGTGGAACCATGCAGAAGTAGTAGTCATTTGTGTGATTGCTTGGCTCTCTCCAAACCATAATAACAGCAAACGGCATCACCACTATTTCGCCTTTCAGCTACTTTGGAAGATTTCTTGCACATGCATTGCAGCATATGTGTGGGGCCCAGGCCTTGTCCTGGTCCCCTATCTTGCATCAAAAAACAAAACTCATACGCTGCTTTCATTATTGGAGTGATAGCCCTTTTCTGGCTAGCAAACGTCACTTCCCCACAAATGTAACAAAATGCATCTGCCCTATTAACAGTTATTGCTGGATTAAAACTACAAGGAAGGATCACTGGTGTTGTACTTATGATTCAGGGGTAAATGGGAGTCGCTCAAAAGACTTGCTCACTCTACAAGACGTCGCTTACAACTATGGATTGTATCATTTTTTGTCCGCGATCGTAAAGCCGCGATGTCATGACTCAACTATTTTGCATCAGACAATGATGCAATACCTGTGGGAATGTGTGTACGGCGGGCTGATGCAATATAACGCAATATGTTGCAATCCGGAGTTTAAAATACAGCGTTGCGAAATGGTTACTTATGTACTCAATGCGGACTGAGTCGTTTATACATGACCATCTCTGTCTCTCCTAAACAAGAGCCAATCGACAAATTTTATTGTCATTTTCGTGTTCAGCACCTCGAAATTAGTACAAATTAGCTATTTTAATTTCAGAGCCTTTTTGTGTTCTGCCCAGTGTAATTTAACATATTCCAGTCCAGACCAATCGACTGAAGTGTATTCTGTCTGAATTTTTGAAAGTTACTCTTAATGGGAAAAAATAACTAAAACACTAACTAATATTAAGTGTTTAGTAACAAAGGTGAATCAGTACTCATGACCTGCTTACTTATCAACTAGCATTTAAGAAGTAGGACTTTGGTTCAAATCGCGCTTGGGAGAAACAAGCTTTCTATTCTTTTCAATATAATCTTAACTATAGAGCTAAGTGCAGGAACGTACTCAGGACTTAGTTTCATGGGTGGGTGGTAGGGTGGGGGCGATATTTCAGTTTCGATTTGGAGGAAGTCCGAGAATTCAGTATCAGGAAGAGATTGATAATTAGACTTGAGTAGGGTTTTCCAATCACTAAAATATTCCACAGAACAGGAAAGATTGAAATGATATTCTATATGGATTAGGATTTTATAGTTCTTTCTTGTAATCCAGTTTTAGTGTCGGACATAAAATATGGGGCTTAAATAAATTATACAAACACAACTCTTTTGGATTTCAGAACAGGTAAATAAATTTGAAATTTTGCATAAGACGACCGGATTTTCGGAGAGAGGAGAAGGGGGTAAACCCTCCGTTTCCCCTCCCCCTGGGTATATCTCTGAGCTAATGCCTCTGCCTTTTCCAAATCGATTTTCTCACCGATAACTCTAGAAATTCACCACTAAGCCTTATTTCAAAGTCATTTGTAAGATGTCCTACAGTGGCTACTAGAGATGAGTTCGGACTCAATTTTCGAAAATTCGCCCGCCCGAGTCGCAACCATTTTTTGGACAACTTTTGAGCCCGATTTGTGAAAAAATTACCTGATGCATTATTATACAGAAACGCATCTCGTTAATCATTTATTTAATTCTTATGTTATTAATTACAATCATTTCATTAAAAAATTAAAATACTATTGTTGTTTACAAAGAGAAATTTTAGAAATACCAGCATAAACTGGAAGTCGTTGGTAATGCAAAGAGGAATGCATTTATTAAAGATAAAAATGCGTGTAAAATAATGAAATCTGTAAGGTGCTTATTTTTTCATTACTAAAGACTGATTAAAAGGCGAAAATTATAGTAAAAAAATTTACATTTAGACTTATTTTCTTTCGCAGTTATAAGAAATGTTTAAAATTTAAATTATTCTGAGACAAAGCCCTTCCGAGCCCGAAGTCGTCTGTGATATTTTGACTCCGAGCCCGAACACATCTCTGGTAGCTATTGACAGAAATATGTAAAAAACGATGAGACAACTTACATAATCAAGGCAAGAAAATTAATCACTGCATAGCTCAGAAAGCAAAAGCAGCTAACACGCAAGCATCATTTATTGGTTACACACCTAACCAAATTCAAACATAATTTTGTTTAAGCTTGCAAATGGATTCACATGGCTTGATAGAAAATAGATGAAAGATTCTTCTTTAGAGCATACAACGTGTTTTACAGCATCACTCAAAGTAATGCACTATTTTTTTACATATCAGTACTTATTCTATAGTGTTGTTACTTATACATGGATAGATACATTCTTACAAACTATTTTTTATCATAATTACATTGTATTCCAACAAGTGGCCTATTGTGACAGCATACTTATTTTTGTGTGCTTATTTTAACATTTTGGGCTATCTTTGGGTGGCCCAAATGTGGCAGCCCCCGTGGACATCTGTTGAAGCAATATGATGTTAATGAATCCTTGGTGTGTCAGAAGGAGACTTTTCGAAACATTCACAAGCGACTGCGGGAATTAATGCTATTGACTGCAATAAATTTGGTCGTTGGGCCAAGCAGACATCTGCGAAAGATAGACACGCCGACCTTCACAACTGCACTAGGATGAAGGGACAGTCTATTGTTCTGTGGTAATACAAAACAGTTGATCGTGGCGGTGATCATAAATAAAAATAGAATTATGTCCCTTATATACTATATAAATAACGATGATACAGAATCAGGGCTGACTGGCACTTTTTTTTCGTGACGCAGCTAAAGTATTAGGTTGGTGCAGATGAAATGTCAGCTTTCAACTGGTGGACATGTTCGACCCCTCCAGCGGATTGGTGTCGTCCAGCAACGTCACATGGCATACGTCACAAGGTCGGCATATGTATATAAATATGGTGTACGCGTTACGTGCCTGATACCGTGACGAGGTTACAAACTGCTACGACTGCACAAGCTTCTGTCAAAGTCGACCATGGGGACAGGCCAGCTGCGCGTATTTTTCTGTATGAGTTCAAACTAGGACATTCCGCGGGTTATAGCGGCCCGAAACATTAATGCGAATTTGGGCAGAGTACTGTGAATGAAATACGACGATGGTTCGCAAAATTCCAACGTCCCTTGAAAATGAGCCTCGTGGTCGTCCTCCAGTAGCTGTAACAGATGAGGAGGTGAAGAATATCGTGGAAGCTGACCCATGGCAAAGTGATCGTGAGATCGCAGCGAAGGTCCGTGTGCATCGGTCGACGGTTGTCCAACGCATGATGGCTGTGGGGAAGGTGGAAAATCTGGATGTCTGAGTGTGACACGAATTGACAGCAACAGGACACACCGTCTGGAGGTATGCATTTCCCTCATTGCCTGAAACAAATGGGACGGAATACTGCATTGGATCATAACCTGCGATCAAAAGTGGATCCTCTACAACAATCGTCATCGATCAGCACAGTGGTTGGATATCACGGAGCCACCAAAACATTGTCTAAAGTCACCCCTATACCCGCAGAAAGTGCTGGTTCTCGTATTGTAGTCTGCTGTCAGAGTGATCCATCATTCTTTTCTCCGACCAGTGAGATCATCAATTCGGACAGCTATTGTGCTGAAATGCTGCAGATGCAGGGAAAGCTCCATACCAAACAGCCAGATGTGGTCAACAAGCATAGTGTCCTTTTGCATAACAATGCCTTTCTGCTTGTCTCACATAGGACCATCCAACATATCCACCATTTGGACTACGGAACACTGCCTCACACTGCATATTCCCCTGACCTTGCTACCACAGACTATCATTTCTTCCGCCATCTGGACCATTTCCTGGCGGAGTAGACCTTCCCAAACGACCGAGCTATGTGTCAAGCCGTTCCCACATTCTTTGCCTCACAGACTCCAGAGTTTTATTGCCGTGGTATCCATAGTCCCATTGCCAGAAATGTGTCGATGCCGGGGGCTGGGAGGGAACTAGTTTGACTAGGCAGATAACCTTTTACTATTTTTATGAGGATTTTCAGGTGACTCTCTCATTTCGGACATTTCATGTGCACCAACCCAATACTAGGTCCGGGCTGCTATAAAAATCACTCTATTACGATATTTGTAAAATTTAAGAACTCATTCTGTTGATAGTTTGCATTTAACGCTTAAAATATTTTTTCTCCAATTCTGGGGGATATCTGCAAAATAAAAATTATTATTATTCAAAAATATGAATAAAAATCTTGCTCCTATGAGGGCCTTAAACAACACAGCGCCTAGTATCCCTTGCAGTCCACCACTGTATAGAATAAATATTGATTGGTAAAAAAGAGTGGGGTAATACTTTTTGGAATGATTCTTCTACAACCAGGGCCTCTTAGAATCAAACTGAACCTCAAATCATTTTTAACTTTCGGGACTCCCTGTTAATGAAGATGGTAATGATGATGGTAGTGCATAAAGTGCAATAAATATGCACGTAATTTATACAAGTATATACATTTAAAACAACAAACTACTCAGAAAAACTTATATTTTACTTAAAAATTTAATAAAAGATAACGTAAAAATTTTGGAACCTCTAAATCTCAAGACCTATGCCAAATGATCTCTCAAAGGCCTGTTTCCAATTAGCACAAAGCACGATCTCTCCTGCACAAATGTATTTTACTGATGAATCTACAGGAGAAACATTAGAGAAATTAATGAAAAATTTTCCATTTAGGTAAATTCCCAGAAGGATGGTAAGAACAAAAATGAAAATCCTTCAAAATATTATTTTTCTCTTAAAACGTTTCTGGAGTTGGGATGATATGTCTCTGCACTGAGAAATGTACAACATTTCCCAAGTTCATCTGCATCCCATTGCTACAAAAAATAAGGTCCATTTATTCTATAAGTCCCATTGCGTGAAACAAACTTACACTGATGGAACTGCTGGGACACGAATAATGGAAATATATTTATGTTAAATAAGCTACAAATTTAAATTCATCAGTTAATGAGAGATATTTTATCAAACAACTTTATCCTTAGGCTTTTAATCCTAAATATAGTGTCATAATTTCCAAAGAAGAAATTTAAACTAATAATTTTTGCATATTGTGTTTGACTATGGAACAAAGGAGATCCCAATCAAAGCATGGCTGCGTGTCTTCTGCTGAAATCAGTGTACATTGTTCGTCTTGGAGATTCTCACTGAGGGAGTCCTGACAAATGTCTCTACTAAGTTGTTACCTGGAGAGAAATTTATTTATTTTGCTTAATTATCTAAAACTTCAATATTAATATTTTTCAACATTTCCACGATCAGGATTCAAATACAAGAAAACGAGATCGCGAATACGCCATAATCAAAAGTTTGCTGCAACTTTTGATGAAATATATGACTTATTTGGATGCAATTTGGTGATTTTTAAAAGAGTGAAAAACCAATAAGGTAGGCGATTACGATAAACATTAATGTCAACTTTATATACCTTTAAAATTTCGAATAGCAGACGGACTACAATATATATTTTCACGAATTGAATAAAAAGTAGCTGAGACATACACAGTTAGTGCGCGAAGATTTTTTTAAAATTAAGTTACGAATTGGTAACTATATAAAAAGTATATAAAAACTGATGAAGAATGCGAGACAAATTAATGTTGTTCAGAAGAATCCTGCAGATTCTGGGTTTCCCTCTCTGCCACCGTCTGCTCTCTGGCATCGCTGTCTGACACCGTGCCACTATTTAAGACCCAGACCCTATTTACAAATTTTCCGCTATTACTCAGCTTCAATCCAAGAATTGGCTACTATTTGGTCCCCTGCTACAATTCAAGAACTACTATTTCGGCCTAGGCTAAATTTCAAAAACATATTACCATGTGCATCCTCCCCTCTATGTTGAATATGTGTTATAAGGTATAAACACTAAAAATTATTTTTTCTGAATCTTAACCTTATGCAATATCTGCCATTAGCCCCAAATTTATGAGATGAATATATCTGCAATGCACTGGAAATTTCCTTTCTTTTTTGGCGCTACGTACATTTTCATTAGGGCTTGTTATGATAAATTTATTTCGAAGAAGAATTTATTTTATTTCGTAATAAAATTTGCTAAAAGTATATTAAAACATATCTTATTTCTTTTCCTAAGGAAGTAGAAATGGAATAATGGTTGAACAGAGATTCACATACAGGTGTTACTGAAACCTTATAACGGATGCTGCAATAAAGAGTATAAGAAATTTAAAGCATAGTTTTAACCTCCTCCTTTGAAGAGTAGTTGAACGAAAAGAGAAAAAAAACTCTCATGAAGACTCTACGAAAAGTATTGCAGTATTTCTTAAAATTGCAAAGCAGCAATCTTGGCATTTTCAATACTTTGTTATGCATTTCAAAATTCTGGAGCAGATCTTTCTCAGAAAGAAACAAACGAATAAAATCGAGTTAACATTCGTGACTTCGTTTAGAAATGATTCGTCCAAAATTTATGCAGCAGCTCTTCCTTTGAATTTGCCTGTACTGGAGTCTGACGATCTAAATGAGCCTGAAGAACATCCCAAACTTAGAAAACATCTAGTATTCGCATGTGTCCACATTCTCCCAGCAGATAACTCTTCATCAAACCGAAAACAAAGACTCTAAATACATATTGGGTCACTTATTCAGGTCAATAAATATTATAAATGAATTCATTTTAGCGTTGTAATAGTTTTAAAGTATTGAGATATTAAAAAATCACTAAATATATTATAACATAAAATTCCATCTAGTCTACTACTGATGAACTTAACTCTAGGTAATATTTGATTTTAGTAAAACCCAATGGCACAGAGCTGTTAGCAATTTTGAACTTTCACTATATAAGTTTCTAACAGTGGCGTAACTTCAAAATTTGAAACCCATGCTAAATAATTTTTCAGAAATTTGATGATAATACATGAAGGGTAAATAAAAAATAAATTATTTCTCAAGCAGCTGCTTGCCACAGAGGTCTGACAGGAGCCTGTCAGTTTATATGCCAAAGTAGAAGGCCTGTGAGGATGGCAGGACCTCAGCAGAAAAGCAACACACACATCCATGCCTTACCCGGGGCTCGAACCCAGGTCCCTTAGATCAGTAGCCAAGCGTGCTAACCACTCGGCCATGGGACGGCAAGGTGGAATGGAGAAGGGAGAATTGGAGGATTTTATATTATAAATAATTTTAAATGATATAATAGTAATTTATATCAATTAGATTTATACAAACACATACGTGAAAGGACTGAATTATTTTATTAGCAATTTGTTTCTACCTTTTAAAAATAAAATAATTTTAAATTCGAATTCGGGACATCTTTTTGTTGAATGGTTTCCATGCATTTCAGAAGCAGTTTGAAAGAAATTCGACCGCTAGTTTTCAAGAAAAGCTCACTAAATAAGAGACGCTTATTAAATAACCAAACAACTTCTACGATAAAACTTTTATTTGGCAGCAAACAACTCGCATAAATTCAATCACAAATAATGCAGTTTGAAACAATGTGTTTCTGTGCAGTAGATAAACTTGACAAGTCCCACGACGCTGTGCTTCCGAGTAATTTTTTTTTCTTTAAGTTTCAGGAGAAACCGAAAGAAAGGAATTAACAACGAAGAGGTCTTAAACTTTCTAGTCATTTACGAAGCCTCTGAAATCCCAATGGAGATTTTCCGTCATTTCAAGGGAGTTTCAAAGCAAAAGAAAGCTAAAGCAATTTCTTTGTTGATATAAGAGTTGAATCAAGAGAAGAAAAATAATCTGTTCCAACTTCAATAAAGCATTTAGTCGTAGGAATTACTTTTGCTAGTTTCTTTACAAAGACCACAATATTTTATCTTTTCCTTACCTAAGTGAATCAGTCTTTGACTGCAATAGGTACTACTGAACACGCAGGCAGGAAGTTTTTCAGAGAAGGGCAAAACGGTTTCAAAAAGAGCAAAATTCTTTTGGATGTATGTGTGCAAAAACGAATCCGTGTTGCAAGATAGAAATATTTAGGTAGAGTCATCATTAATGAGCGTAGTTGTGAATAGAGCAAACATGCGGATTTTAGCAATGTCATACCATTATACAGCAAAAGATGCCCGAAAACAAAGAAAAAACGAAACTTATTGAAAAACACATAAAAATTCTTTTTCATATTCTCGTATTCCTCTATTTCATTTTATGATATTACTTATTTTTATTGTATATATTTATGCTACAAGTTAATTTTCAGAAGTGTCTTAGTTGGGAATGTTGTTCATTAGTCATCATTCGAGTCAAGCTGGGCAGTTTTTCATATGCTCAGGAAGCTGTGCCGGCAATTGGCTTTATGGCATCTCCGTCATTAGCCGGAAAGACTAGGCAGTAAATTACCAAGAGGAGCGACATGGAGATGCGAAGTCAACAAATCAGAATAAGTGTTGCTTAAACGGAGAAGTCACGTTTGCTTAGCGAGTCAAAGTGGCGTAGCTCTTTTTCGAACATTCTAAAGGATCAGGGTTCGGTTCTGTCTAAACCAGATTATATAGATAAGGATTAAGACATCCTCTCGCCGAGTTTCGTAAAGCGATTTCTGTACTGGAAAGTACAGATTTCCACCTCATTAAGTGAATGCTTGCAAAAGCAAAGCAGCAATCAAGTATATAAAGCTGATTGGAGAAAGTCTCCAAAAAATAAAAAAAAAATAAATACCCCCCTCAAGCAGCTGCTTGCCACAGAGGTCTGACAGAAGCCTGTCAGTTTACATGCCATAGTAGAAGGTCTCAGAGGATGGCAGGACCTCAGCAGAAAAACAACACACACATTCATGCCTTACCCGGGGCTCGAACCCAGGTCCCTTTGATCGGTAGCCAAGCGTGCTAATCACTCGGCCATGGGACGGAAAAAAACATCAATAAAGCCATTCCAATAAAGTCCAAAGAACATCAAGAAAACCATTTCATCCAACAAAGTGTTGAGCCCCCGAATCGAGTCTAAGGCCCACCGAATCGAGCACATTCCCATGTGTATATATATATATATATACCGAAGAGCAAAAACATTATGACCACCTGCCTATTATGATATTGGTCCTCCATGAGCTGCCAAAACAGCTCTTACCAAGCAAGGCATGGACGCTACAAGATTTCTAAAGGTGTCTTGTGGTATCTGGTTCCAACACGTTACCAAGCAGATCCTTTAACTTTTGTAAGTTACGTGACTGAGCCGCTGTATATCGGATATGCTGTTCCAACACAAACCACAGTTACCCAATTAGATTTATGTCTGGGGAATTTGGAGGCCAGGGCAATTACCTGGAAGTATTCCCAATGTTCCGCAAATCATTCTCGAACAATCCAGGCAGTGTGGTATGGCGCATTATCCTGCTGAAAGAAATCTCTTTTACAGGGATGTACCGTTGCCATGAAAGGATGTACCTAGTCTACAAAGATGTTTAAGTAGGTGGTAGACGTCATAGTTTCCTGCATATGAATGACTGAATCTAGGGTTTCCCAGCAGAACATTGCCCAAAGCATTACACTTCCTCCACCGGCTTGTTTTCATCCCACGCTGCATCCCAGTTTAACGATTCACAGGTACTCTGCCGTCCGTATGGTACAACAGTAAACCAGATTCATCAGACTAGACGACCTTTCTTCCAATCATTCAAGGTCAAGTTTTAATGCTCTCATGCACACTGTAGGCGTTTTCGAAGGTGAACCGAGGTTTGCATGGGCATTCAGAGCGGCCTGCGGCTATGCAGTCCCATTTTCAGCAGGGTTCTGTTTACTGTGTGTTGTGACACATTACTCCCATCACCCGCCTTCAGATTATTGGCGAGTTGTGCCACGGTATCCTTTCTGTTGGCTCGTATCACACGGGATAGCCTTTGCACATCTCTAGCGTCTGTGAGCCGTGGTCGACCCGCAACTTACCGGAGGTTTGTGGTTTTCCCTCCTCGGGCAACTTTCGAAAGTACTAACCGCATCTGACCGTGAGCACTGCATAAGCCTTGCCGTCTCGGAAATGCTCTGATCCAGTCGTCTGGCCATTGCAATTTTGACTTTATCAAACTCACTTAAGTACGCACCTTTTCCATCTGAAGAACAAGAATAACATTGATTAACAGCTCTCAGTATCAGGAGTTATTTATACCGTTTCATGACCTTCACATATGCCGTCGTTTACCTGTAGTTGCTTCGATTTGCATAAAGACGTGCTGCTCATAGTGTTTTGGCTCTTCGGTGTACATGTATGAATGTAAATAAAGAGTGTCTTCCTCTACTTAGTGCATTATATTTCGATCAATTTTTCTAGGGAGAAGCAACTGACCGCCTTGCTTCCTCTTTTTACCGATGCCCACGCTATTTTGCATTTTATCAATTCCATTTGTTACATGGTGTAGTGGTGAAACATAATCATTTAATACTTATTTCCTTTTCTTCCTAAATACTAACCGCATGATCCAAGAACTGGACTTGACTAAGGCATTTTGCATTTTAACAATAGTTCCTAAGGGAAATTATAATTCAAATAAGATGAGTTTCATTAATGCACCATTTTCTACTGGCGCAGCCTCCGCCTTTTTGCTTGTTAGATTGAACACATTACATTTGTTACATAATCAGCACATTTGCTATGTAAATTGTTTCGTTACAGAGTAACGTGCACCTAAGAGTAGCAGGCATAGGAAGCTGTGGGTCCAGAATCATACCCTTAATGAAGAAAAGGATTAACACATGCTTTAGGAATCATTTCGCTCTATTCCCCACAAAGATTTTCTTAAAATATTGTAATTCTTAGAGTTCGAATCTAAAGAAAAATGTTGTCTTACAACGCATCTTATGACTTTGCATCAGTCTTCTCGTAAAACGTTACGGAGACAAAATGCTACTCTTTTTCTATAAAAATAAATAAATAAAAATAAATACCCCCTGAAGCAGCTGCTTGCCACAGAGGTCTGACAGAAGCCTGTCAGTTTATATGCCATAGTAGAAGGTCGGTGAGGATGGCAGGATCTCAGCAGAAAAACAACACAAACGTCCATGCCTAACCCGGGGCTCGAACCCAGTTCCCTTAGATCAGTAGACAAGCGTGCTAACCACTCGGCCACGGGACGGCAGCCACGGATTTTTCTATGACTATGAAAAATTACATATGGCTAATTTTTTCTTTTATCATCAACCTTAATTCTCAGAGAGGAAAAATATCAACTAAAATAATCGTCTCATAATGCTTTTATTGAAAGCAAAGCAGTAGGAACTAGCTCAGTCGTCCTTGCTCTCGTAATCTGAAGTTCCCATGTTCGAGTTCCCACTGTGCCAGCCAACATTGAGATTTTATCACCATCCACTCTGAAGAAATGGTATGCTGGTGTAATTGGAATGCCGTCGTCATTGGAAATGCCGTCAGAGAGAGCATTGAGCCGTGATCAGGAGAGCCATACCGGCTCAAGTTAAAGAACAAGCTGGAAGGCCTAGAAGGGAGGTTAACGTCTGTTTCGTAACAGCTGTACAGTAGTTCTACTTGCCCACTTTTTTTCGCTGTATATATTAGATGCTCTGGAAAAAGATAAATAGCAAAATATTTTATTTCGTACCAATAATCTTAAAAATATACGTAGTAGAGTAATGAGGAAATTCTGGGGTCTATAAAAATATTTGGTAAATTCCTAATCTGTGAAAGATGATAAAAGTATTGAGCGTTTGGTAAATTCATTTGCAGAACATATTCCGTGTCGTCAGCTTCCAGTGCTATACCAATTCACGGATTTTCTCAAAGTGGAGATATGGTTAATAAGGAAGACCATGTGATATTTATCCGGGAGAAAGCAAAAGCGAAATTATAAGATGGAATTTTTCCACAGATTGATAAAATACTATTTTCTGCTCATAATGTATGTTTACATTGTTACAGAATAAAAGAAAATGGCAAATAAATGTGAAATTTATTCCAAATTTGCAAATTTGCAGCAGCTAACAATTGGGTCAAATAATAGAGGAAAATCAACATCAGAATCACGATAAATGGATTTGTATTCAACGAACAATATAAGGAACAAAAACTGAAAACTTATTTTGCCTAATTATATTTCATAGCATATTCTGAAACAAGGTTTACAGAATTAACAAAATTTTTTATTACAGCAACTACAAACTAGCTTGATATAGGCACAACTTTTGCATAAAAATTTACATCTCGAAATCGCAAACCTAGGTCAGCAATCACAGATTTCATTCCACGACACTTACATATGACAACACAGAAAGAATTAAGCCCATTAAACTCTAGAATTCAGTTGCCAACTTTAATAAATTTTACATCTCGTTTCGTCGAATGCTTTATAAGTTTCCAGTTATTAAAATTCCTGATTTACACTATACAGTAGTGTTCACCTCTTGAAACCACAGCACCGAAACGAATATTCTTCACCAGATCAAATTTAGTAATTTAGTGAAATGGCTGGAACTAGGTATATCAATATTAACAAGTAACAAATTTAGCATGGGTTGGGTTGTTTTACCTCTGAACTGTACTCTGTAGCACACAACAGGCTAAATGTCCAGATCACAAGGACCTCCAAGGCTCAGAGAACGTTGGCGGAAGGACCCCTGGAAAGCTGTTAGGAGACAGATGGTAGCCTCCCGTCAAGATTATTCAGGGTATTCGTTAACGTGCACACGGGCTTAACCTGACATCCGCTGATTTCGAAGCCCATCGGTGTCCCCCTAGTGACAGAGAGCAGAGTGGAGGAGGGGAAGGTTGCAGAGATAAATCTCAACGCTAACCCAGGTGGGACTCGAACCTGGGAACGGAAAATTAACAGCCTGCCTGCTATCGACTGAATCGCCCTCGCTTCAACAAATTTAGCTGCTCAGTTTCAGGGTTCAAGTGCACGCATGGAATTGAGCACAACCTCTTACACTTCTGTGTTGGTAACTTGTCTTTGGCCAGACACTTATTTCTTCATCGGAAGAATAAGGTCAAGACCTCGACAGGTCAAAAACAATTGAACATATCATTGCCCCATTGGGAAAAAGGACATTATTCAAAGAAAAAACGTTTATGGTACACATACAAATACAGTATTATTAAACAAACTACAGATTAAGCATATTTAACCTTCGAATGAGTTTTTTTCTCAGCGCTTTTGTGTGGGAAACAATGCATGATCTCGAAGTTGATAGTTCAGACTACAACAGGGGAATTTTTATTTACATACATACAGTGGGAAGGCGACATTTTTTACTAAATTATTACGTAACACATTAAAGGAGAGGGAAAATAGTCATTATCTTATGTTGCAATATATGAAAGAATAGGGTAAGCTTTAAATAAGGTTTACAGAACTTGAAAAGTCTTGAAAGCCCTGATTGGATGATATTTACAGTCCTAGCACATCAGTCTGGTATCTGCCGGACCCTAAAATGCCGATTGCGCCACTACGTGCATGTAAATGTCATACTGTTGTTATGAAACGCTCTACCTACATGATACAACTCTTGCTCAACAAGATATGAGTAACACAAAATCAGAGACAGCTTTTATAGCATCCCGGATTCGCTTTTCGAATCACTTACGAAAAGTTTTCCTGGTCAACTAATTTTTGAGAGGGATACTACATTGTGTTTTAATGAACTAAAATATACGAAAATTGTAATGCTTATAATTTAAATTTTTTAAAGACATTTAACAGTTTCAGAATTATGGTCAACATTTGGACATTAGTGTATATAAATAACGTTTTAATTTTTTGAATATTTAAATTTTTTAGAATTTTTTTGCGTTATTATTTTTAACATATTAAATTTTGTAATTTATTTATTTTTTTATAACTTTATTAGTCCTTAGAGTTGGTTCGAAATTAAATTATAATAATTATCACTAAAATTATTAAATTTTCATTTGGGAAAAAATGCATAAGCTTGATTAAAAGGTTTTCCAAAAAAATAGTTTTTTTTCCATTACAACTTTGGTATAATTATGAGAACCGATAAGAGGATTATATATATACATAAGAACATTATTATTATGGAAAACAGTTGCTTGCGAGTCACTGCCCGTCATTTCTACCTTTGACACCTTGTCGGATCTGACATTTTCGTGTTTTTTGTTGTTTTTTGTTTTGAGATGTACAACTCGAAATACACCTAGCACCAATTTAAGCCTTTTAAACACATAGATCATTGTAGAATCGATATTTGACTTCACTTAATATTGGTGATTGATATTCTTGATCTTGAAGGACATGACAGTTTTCAAATTTCGTAATATTTCTCAGAATATTTACATTATTCGTAGATTCAAACCTTCAGAGCTCTACCATTTTTGCATCTTAGTCAGAGTTAGCATTATCATTTCTCCACTCACTCAGTCCAGTCAGCTATATACACTGGTATTCACAAAACCCAGAACACATAGAAGGACCAATCAGAACATGCTCATATTTGGGGGTCCAATGTAGCTTTATTGTGGTGATAAATGATTTCAATATGGAGACAACTGGAGAGTTACATATCGAGTTGTTTAATAATGACTGGGGCCACCCTTTGCTTGTATTACTTTCTGTACACGGCGAGGCATGGAGTCTAACAAATATTTGATGCTGGATTGTGGAATAGTCGTTCGTCTATATTTGCCAGGATGTGCTGATATTGCTGCAACCTCCGTTTGACTATAGCCCATATATTTTCGATGGATGGCAAATCGGGGGATCTAGCAGGCCACGAAAGGATATGCATATTGTTTTGCTTCAGGTATTCAACAGTGGCAGCTGTTGAATACCTTTTGGTTGTAAAATATCCTGGATGTAACGAGAACCGTTATTGGAGGTGTGGATTCGTACTAGGATGGAGTTACTTTCAGAACTGACCGCTCCCCATATCATTATTACACGCATTGGTGCAGAATGCCTCATCCGAATACACTCCTCTCAGTGCCTCTCACCAACCCATCCACAGACGAGGATTCTTCCATCAGATTCCAACAGACGAAACGAGAGTCATCTGAAAAGACAATGTTGTACCATTCGTCGTGCCACTGCTATCGCTCGATGCACCACTATAGACTGGCTGCTATGTGCTGGGGTGTCAGAGACAGTCTTAGCAATGGCCAGCAAGGATGCAGTCTGAATTGCAATAAACGACGTTGAACTGTTATTGCCGATTTTGAATGATGTGTTACTGACCTCCAGTTTTGGTCCAAGTCCGTAGACAGGGCAGAGCGATATGATTATCTTCTCTTGGAGTTTTCTGTGGACGAGGTCCAGAACCTTCCCGATGTGTTCGTTGCCCATCTTTGACCCGTTGTCTGCATATTTGATGCCCAACAGATACATTACGTTCCACACGAGTTGCAATTTCTCGACACAAAAGATTGCCTTCACTCACACCAACAATACGCCCTCTGTCGAACTCGCTCACCTGGAGATACGGAGCTCGCACCGGTCGGCATGTCATATCTTAACATCTGCACAAGAATCGATAACCTGAACACCGCTACCCCCCCCCCCCCCGTTTTTTTAAAAATAGCTATGGGAATGGTCCAATCAGATCCTTTCCAGAAAGTTCTCTTCGGCCTGTAGCAACATGACTTCACAGATCACTTCTTAGGTAGTAGCTGATAAACATGTCCCATACAAGTCATGGACATTAGTCTTTTCCTTCTCGGAGTTCTGATTTTCGTAAACAGCAGCGTATATATTAATTAGATAGTGTTAGTGATTTTTAAAATAAACTTTTGTGTAGCAGTGTTAATAAACTAAAATGTTAATGTTACTGAAATGTCCTAGTTTTTATTTTTGAAAGATTGGAACCCTATCTTTAATGCAAGTATTAACTAGTACTATGCCACCTGAACCCAACAGACAACAGTCATGTGTTGCTTCCCAGAGCAGAATGCTATTCAGTGCTTCAGCAAATCGAAATTCCATGGAGCTTGAAGTTGTCTTGAAAGGTCGAAATGACAGAACAGTAAATAAGAATGAATTTCAATACTTTTCTAGTCAGATGCGATATCTTGATTGATTGAATCAATTCCAAATTTTCCAATATCTTCGGAATCAAATTTCAATAAAGAAAGTTTCTAACTGCAGCTTGACGGGACTTTAGTGAACCTAGGTGTAAATGGTCCGCTGCTGATGTAGTAGGTATACATCACCGGGTGACAGAATGAAATGCATATTTATTTATCTGTCATTCCAAAGATATTCCGAAATCAAAAATACGCAACTTTCAAAAATATTGCAAAAAAATGAGAGCAAAGGTTTTAGAGATCTGGATGACACCTGTCTAAACGTTGTTTACCAACAAATATAAACTGCATTAAACAATCGAAGGTGGAAAATTTAACAACACCTAAAAAGGATCACAGAAAACAAAAGTATCTTATCAGTTTATACGTATTAGATTTCTAAACTGAACCATTTTGTTATAAGCATCATTATTTATTCTTGAATTATTCTTGCACCGAATTGACCTATTACTAAAGATTTCATCTTTAAGAAATCTCGAGAAATTCAATAAATGTAATTACAAACCGATATTTAAGTAGATACGATTCAGATTAATGTTTTCAAACTGCGATAATTTTTTTTTTAATTCTATATGCAATCTTGTACTTACGAGAGGAAGGATGATATTCCTCGTCAGCGTTCTCTGTCTTTTCAGCTCGTTTGTTATAAAAAACAAAAGGGCTAATAAATATACTGTCATAAGTGCATAAATTATTGAAATGAAACGTTATTGGAATAAATTGTCATAATGATGTTTCGTTCCAACAACTTACGTCCTTATGACAGTTTATCCCAATGACGTTTCGTTCCGATAATTTATGCACTTATGACAGTTTAAGCAAATGACGTTTCGTTCTAGCAAATCACACCCTTATGAGAGATTACCCCAACGACATTTCGTTCCAACAACTTTTGCCCTTATGACAATTTATCTAAATGACGTTTCGTTCCAACAAACTATACCCTTATAACAGTTCATCGCAATGCATTTCGTTCCAACAACTTATCCGTTATGAGTGTTATCCCAATGCCGTTTCCTTCAAAATATTTATGCTCCTATGACAGTTTATCCCAACGATATTTTGTTACAACAATATATGCCCTTAAAATATTTTTTCCAACGATGTTTCGTTGCAACAACTTACACCGTTAGGAAAATTAATCCCAATTACATTTCAATCCAACTTACATTTTTTATGAAAATTTATCCTAATAGCGTTTCTTTCCAATATTTTATGTCCTTATGACAGTTTATCCCAATGACGTTTCATTTCAAAAATATATGCACTTATTAAAGTTTACCCTGATGACGTTTCGTTATCACCAGCCGCTTGTGCCTTTTCATTTCCTCCATTTTTGTGTCCAGTTCAGCAACGAGAAAGAACCCCGCCGCGGGCACAGAGACTCTGCAACATGACCCAGTAGGCCCCAGATGGCAGGGGACCTACGTGACCTGAAGATGTAAACAACCGGCACCAGATGGATCGGGATTCGCACCTCGATTCGCGCGGACCAATGAATAGCGTCAACTAGCATCCAGATGATAAAATTCTACCAAGGGATGATCGAAGGTGGGCAAAAAAGGCGCGCAAGCAGGACAATTTGTTTCTGGACAGCAAGACAGGAGGACATGTGTCAAGTCCTTCTTGCGAGTTGAAAGAACAAACCTGGGAAAGCGCATATATGCGAAGTGTAGCGATGACCGATCAACGAGGGTGCCAAGCTGCCTGCTGCCCTAGCTATGTGACTCTGCACATGAGCTACCTACGGAAGGATGATAGACGAGCTGCAGAGTACCCCACAAGGAAAAGGGGCACAGCTTCTTTTTGCCCACATGAGTAAAACGAGGTAAGGGTTGAATTTCTTTGATCTGATTGAGTTTCATCTCCATATGAGTTTAGTGTTATTTTTCACCGCCACGCTGCCCCTCCAAGAGATGCTAAGCTGTTGACTTTTCCATCCTCTCTGAACGATTTCTCCAAATTACGAGCTTGGACTGGCTTACTGTATGCCATTAGTAAAGTTTTCCTTAGGGAGAAGGGGCAGCGCCAAGAGCGATTGTAAGGAAAGTTTATTGAGAAAGTGTGTTAAATAAATGCATTGATTTTTGGTTTAAAAAGTATATTTGTGTGCCATTATTGTGTTTGCTCTGAAAGCCAGCCACCGGCAAACTGCATGAGAGGAAGTCAGCCACTAACGCCCTTCCCTTCAAATCTTATTGCGGCATCGAACTCAATCTCCAGTGAAGGCTGGACCTGATGAAGACAAAACGCAGCTGTATCATATCCCCTATCTGTGGTCAGTTCGTCCCTAAAGTTGTGCCACCTCCAAAATACTCAGAGGTGTTACAACATTCGTTCCAATAACTTATGCGCTAATGACAGTTTATCCAAACGACGTTTTGTTCCAACACCATGTGCTCTTATGATAGTTTATCCCAATGATGTTTCGTTTCAACAACCTACTTCCTTATGACAATTTATCTCAATAACATTTCGTTCCAACAACATATGCCCTTATGACACTTCGTTCCAACAATTTATGCAAGTATGACAGTTGATCCCAATGACGTTTTGTCCCAGCAACTAAAGCCCTTATGAAAATTTATCGCAATGATATTTCGTTCCAACAACATACGCTTTACGACAATTTATCGCAATGGCGTTTCGTTTCAAATATTTATGCTTTTATGTCAGTTTATCCCAACGAAGATTTGTTCCAACAACACATGCCCTTAGACCGTTTATCCCAACGGTGTTTCGTTCCAACAACTTACACCCTTAGGATAGTTTAATCCAATGACGTTTCGTTCCAATAACTTACACACGTATGAAAATTTATCCCATTGACATTTTGTTCCATCAACTGACGCCTTATGATAATTTATCAAAGGACGTATCTTTCGAAATATTTATGCCCTTAGGAGAGGTTATCCCATTGACGTTTTGTTCCAAAAACTTAAGCCTTATTACAATTTATCAAAATGATGTATATTTCCAAATATTTATGCTCTTATGAGAATTCATCCCAATGACATTAAATTCCAATAACTTACGGCCTTATGACAATTTATGGCAATGACGTTTCGTTCCAACAACATATGTCCTTATGACAGTTTACCCCAATGACGTTTCGTTGCAGTAATTTATTCCTTTATGATAATTTATTCCAGTGATGTTTCTTTGCAATAAATTATACACTTATGAAAATTCATCCCAACGACGTTTAGTTCCAGCAACTTGCGTTCTTAATGACAGTTTATCCTAATAATATTTCATTCCGGCAGCTTATGCTCTTACGACAGTTTATCCCAACGACGTTCCATTTAAAAAAAATGCCTTTGTGACAGTTTATCTGGATGAGATTTGGTTCCAACAACTTTCGCCCTTATGACAATTTATCACAATGACGTTTTGTTCCAACTTACGCCATTGCGTCAATTTATCTCAATGACGTTTCGTTCCAACAACATATGTCCTTATGACAGTTTATCCCAATGAAGTTTCCTTCTAAAAATTTATGCACTTTTGACAGAGTGATTCCAATGATGTTTCTTTGCAATAAATTATACACTTATGAAAATTTATCCCAACGACGTTTTGTTCCAGAAGCAAAAGCAATAGGAAAATAGGTAAATATGATGTCGTGCAGTTGAAACCTGGACAACACGAATCCTTGACGAAAACATTTCGTCAGAAACAGATAAATTTAAAGTGAAAAATTATTCGCTTTGATTTTTCTTTATTTGCTCATCTCGAAAGCCATTTTCTATTATTCGGACAAATAATCCAAAAAGCCAAACTTTAAATTGAAAATGAAACTATTATTTTCAAATTCTACTGCACAATGATCTACACGACGGACATCACTTCGCCTAACATCTCCTCAACAAATATTTCTACTTCCTAATAGCAAATATAAAGACACTAACGTGTATCAATACAACGTCAATCGATCTATCAACGATATCAAAAAGTCTACCGATCTTAAAATGCTTTAGGTGTCTCTGAATTTGTAAAAGTAATTTTCATAATTTTAATATACACCCATGGACATAAAAAGAGCAATATCGTGAAGCGAGCCTTCAATCTTGGTGAAATTGAGCAGAAGGGTAAATCATTTACGAGGTAGTAATAATTAATCTCACTATCACCTTGTGAAATCACCTGCGTGAATATCAAGAGTGGGTTTAGGGGCCTCAATATGGGCTCTCATTACAGGATATGATCTCCATTGGTGGCAATGTATGCAGCCCGATGTCGAGGCATCATCGCATGCAGGTCCTTAATAGTGTCCTGAGGCACATTGCACCATTCGTTCTCCAAACTGAGATGCACAGTGTCTAATGTGTGTGTGTGAGGCTATGGATATTGTCAGTGACATCGACCCAGCCATTTCATCTGTGCTCTGTAGGGGAGATAGGGGAGATATCCGGGGGACATAGGGACCAAGATAGGTTGTTGACATCCCATAGACATTATTGCACAATGTGTGTCATATGGGGACACTCATTATCCTGATAAAAATGGCACCAGGTGAGTTCCACAGGAAAGGTGGAAAATAGGACACCAGAATGCCGTCAACATATCTTTGAGATGTCAAAATTCCCTGGATGAACACATTGATGGCGTTCTGGAATGATAACTGATGGCACCCCACACCAGTAGTGTTCAGAATGTATGACGTATCATGTCAGTGGATGCGATGATGACAAACCCTGATGTGACCATCATCTGCACCCAAATAGAAATGTAACTCATCTGAGTAGATAATGTGGTGCCATTCCCCCTCCCATAATACATGCTCGATCACTCACATTGCCCATGAATTTATGATTTACTGCAAACAAATCTTATAAAATGAATGCATTGCAAAATGCAAATTATATTCATTGACTCAAGTAGTAAACAAAATCCAGTTCAATTAATCATTAAAATTATTACTATCACGTATTCAGTATCAGGTGAACACCTTTTATTCGACATAACCTATACATTTCAACTTAAATCGTGCAGAATGAACATATATTAGATACATAACAACTTATATCAACTATAATTTGCATAATGCCAAGTAATAATGCAGCTGAATATAAAGACAGTTGATTTATCATATTGCAAATAGTCATTGTTCATTTCCTGGAGAATTTTCCTAAATAAGGCATACTCTTTTTGTAGGTCGTGCGATGGTTTACAAGTTCTCCCCAACATTAAAAAACTGTCGAATTCCAAATTCTGTACTTGATTTATTAACACCTACAACAATTTAGAGTCTACATTTCGAAAATTAATATCTAATTCCAGATTAAACATAGGAGCAGAATTGCATTAGAACAACTCCCATAACAAAAGTAACTAATATTTAATGACAGGAGGAAATCACTCACAGTATTATACACATTGCAAAATAGATGAACTCATATTTACACCTAGAAATCAAATAAAGGGCAATCAGTTTGGTTTCAATCCGCAATTTGTAACTCAAATGGTACTAACCCAAATAAAGTCATTTTTAATTATCTACGTCAGGGGTTCTCAACGTGGGGTACGCGGTAAAATTTTTTGAGGTATGCCGTGAGAACTCAAAATTCGCTAGCTCTACTAACAAAGTCGATAAGTTGGCATTATTATACTATAACTATAGTTTTATCTATCTATATAAGGGGTACGCCAGTTGCATACACATTTCCAGGGGGTACATGAAGCATAAAAGGTTGAGAACCATTGCTCTCTCCCGTTAGTAGATTGCCGACCCGTATACCAAAAGCAAATCGATTTATTTACGTAAATAACGTAATTTTGAGTACTTGACTTCATCACTAGATTGAATTGCTACTATTAAAATTATAAACATTACGAATTTCTTTTTTTAGAATAGAATATATTTTTTATTCATAAGAGTAAAGAATACAAATACATTTACAATTTGACCCGCAAAGCTAAATAGCTTATCTGCAGGAAAATGAATAAATTATATTAACCCGTTTCTTCCCAGTGTTGCGTAAACGCAACATTGGGAAGAAATGGGTTAAACATCGGTCATTCAGCCACAAAAATGGTGTACGTCAAATAAATCCACAAAACACAACACATAAAAATCAGCTAACTAGAAAGTACCAAATAATTTTTTAATTCCGTTTTAAGTCTTCTAAAAGAATCTATATTTAGTACTTCTTTTGGAATAGCATTAAATATAAGTGGTACTTGATATTCGGAGATATGTTTCCCGTAATTATTTCGAAAATTTGGCAATTTGTAATAACCTTGGTTTTGAAGTCTTGTATTTTTGTAATGTTGAATTTTTAGTTTGTAAGTTTCGTCCAAATTTTTTTTAATTATTACATTATATTTATATAAATTGCTGTAGGATAAAAGATTTAAAAATTTTAATCTATCGGTGGAAGTTTTATAAATTTTTTTGCAAATTTTGAATTTTTTTATGGAATAATATTTTTAGCTATTATAGACTGCAGTTTTTCTATTTTATTTTAGTTAAGTTAGTTGCTCCATGCACAATTCTTCCATAATTTAGAATAGATTCGCATATTGCTTTATAAATAATTACACATGTTTCCATATTTAATACGTATTTCAATTTTTAATTTTTATCGCCGATATTCTCAAGCTTTCACATATGTGGGATATATGGGCATTCCACCTAAAATATTCATAAAAAATGATTCCTAAGTAATTTAATTTCGTTACAATACTCAGTAAAACTTGCGATATGACGAAATATTAGCTACACAATTTCGTTCACAAGAGTAATGTCGGTAGCGCAGTAGGATCGTAATCTGTAGTTCCCATGTTCGAGTCTCAACGGTGCCTACACCGAGAATTTACTCTGCTAATTTCCGTTCAGCCCTCGGTGAGAAAGGGGACACTGCTGGGCTTCGAAATGATGTCGTTCGTCAGATGGGACACTAAGCTGTGGTCCCGAGTGCAAGAGAGCACCCTGTGCACATTAAAGAACATTGTGAATGGCCTTGAGGAGTATTCAGAGTGTTATTTATACCATCTGTCTACTAACAGCCTTAGAGTGGTCCCTCCTTTTCCCCAAAGTTCTCTGAGCCCTTGGGGTACTTGTGATGTGGTCATTTGTATGCAAATTAGTGCCCCTCTGAGGTACAACAGCCTAACCTATTTCGTCCTCAAATCCTTAGAGGAATGATGTAAAATCACACAAACGTATGATTTCTTTTCTTTTTGGATTTTTGGACTTGCGACATATAGGACCGAGAAGAATCCCAAAAGCTTCCTTGCTTTTACAGGCCTCCTCATACAAGGACATGCCCTACTAAGACCAAAGTCACTGCTGACACTGTCTCACTTAGCTACTTAGACACTAAGATCACTTAGACAGTTAGAGGATGAACAATCGTAAGAGAACTAAATATATGATTGGGAAACCTGTTTTAAAGCACGTCTGCTGGTTTAGGATTCAAAACTAAATAAATCTTATCATTTTTGTTTCATTCCACTCAATCATTTGTTGTTCCATTATTTTTCCCAGTTATGTAATTGAAACGCAGATTTTTCCGATGAATTTGTATACCAAAATCCAAAAATGACTGAGTCAATCACTCGATAGTTATTTTGGAGGAAACAAATAAACAACTATAGAAACTCAAAAGACAACTGGAGTGCCAGAAGATGGAATTCAGACTTTGTTTACAATTGAAGTGTACTCCGTTCCATATAAAGAATGGAGCGAAAAATCTCAAATCAAATAATGAAAAGACGCCACACTCAAATGAGTTCTTGAAAGAACTCGTAGATGTAATTCGGCCACAGCAAACAGTTCCACACACCTGACACGAGAAATGAGTACTTTTTAAATGTACTCGTACATTATTATTATGTATACTTTATGGAAGTGAGCAATAAAAAATATTGTTTTTAATTTCGTAATATGGTAAAGTACACAATGAAATATAATATCTTTTACACTGGTATATTAGCAACTAAAGAATTGCCCGGTGTTGCTCGGGTCGTTGCTGACGCTCGTTTCTTTTTTTCTACACAAATTATCAAAAGTGTTATTTGGTTTTGATAGATTTAGGACCAGTAGAACTCCAGAAATACTTGATCGAATGGCACCAAATTTCATACGCAGGTTCCCCCCTTATGACTCCATGTTGGGTGAAAAAACAGGTTCCTACCTGTAATGGGCACCTTTATGTGATAATAATATCTTTGGGAATGTGAGGGATCTGGCAACGTTTGGTGACTTTTTTTATTAGAATTTGCCAATGAGCAGAAACCATGAATAGATAATGGAGTAGAAAGACGCTTTTCCCAAAATAGCGATTTCTAACCACCTATTCATACTTAAATAGATAGAAAGATTTTTTTATTCACCACTCTCAACACCAGTAAAGTTCAATGCAAAAATCCGAAACAAAAAAACACACTTTAATATAAATTCTTCCAGTTCAAAATTTTATACACGTATAATTAACATAAGTTATATTGTGAAGTATAAATTAAAAATATATTTCATATTTATTAACTAAATAAACAAACTGAATAACAGGAAATCAGTAAATAAATATGAGTATTCCCCTTGAATCCAAGCTCGTGTGTGGAGAAGTTCACAAATATAATATTTACAAAATTAGTTGTAACAGTGTTATAAAATTTAAACATTTAAGCTACAGTTTTATTTATATAGATATTTTTCTACATCATCACAATCTACTAAACGACCCCATATTAACTTTTCAAAAGCGTAAATGTTTCTTTCATTTTTAATGTTAGTCGGCAGAGCATTAAAAAGTTCTGGTGCCAAATAAACGTAACTTTTTTGGGTGATAGTGCATGGAGCATATAATAAGAGAGCAAATATCGTTTAGAAACGATTTTATAGAAAAGTTTTTTGAGTTTATAGAAATGAATACGAACTTAAAAGAAGAATTAGTAATTGAAATGATGGAGTACAGAAAGAGTACAATATACTACTCCAATAAATTGGATGAATTATTCAACCTTATTTCTGAAATAACTAAAGAAAAAAAAGATGTAAAAAAACAAAATGAGAAATTAACTGAAACAAATGCATATCTAACAACGAAGGTTAATGACTTGGGTTGGAAGGAAAATGAATTAGAACAAGTTGGTAGGAATCAGAACGTGGATATTGTGGGGGTGCTAGAAGCAGTAACCGAAAATATTCAGGAAATAATAATAAAGGAAATATTACAAAGGTGGAAATATTATTTTTCAGGAAATATTACAAAGGTGCTACAGGTTGATGACAAATACATTGACATTCAGCAGTCCATAGAGTCCCTACAGTGAACAAAGAGAGAAGAAAACCAATAATTGTGCAAGTTCAATAAAAGTGAAAGTTATTTGGATGCAGTGTTGGAAAGGGAAAAAAAGAATATGATCAAACGAGATCTTTGCAGGATTTAAGGAGAACAGAATATTTGTGAATGAACACTTGACAGAACAGAACAAAAAGCTGCTTCATGAAGTCAAAATACTTCAGAAGAACCAAAAATTTTTAATTTGTGTGGGTGAAAGAAGCAAAAATCTTCATCATAAAAGAATAAAAAATAAGTAGTTGCCAAATAATAATTAATAATTATTTGTTTTATCCTAACTGTATAAATGGGTAATTTACATGATATATTAGATTGTATAGATTCTCAAAATCTGGATTTTGATAATGTTATTGAACACATTTCTGATAAGGCTAATAATAAGGTTCAAATTGTTCCTGAAGAAAATGTATGTGATAAAGTATACCATAAATGGAGACATAATTTAAAATAATTGCAGGAAATATCTTAAGTGTAAGGAAAAATTTTGAACATTTTTCATTATATCTAAATTTAACAGAATTTTCGCTAGACATAATTGTATTGACCGAAAATTGTGTAAATGAAAATGAATTAGATTTATATACAATACCTGTATACAATTTGTATTATATTTGTGAATCAAAACGTAGAACTGGTGGGGTCATTGTTTATGTAAAAAACACTATTATTAGTAAATGATTATTTTACTTAATTTTCAAATGCTGATATGGTTCAAATCCAATTTAAAAACGCAAACATAATATACACTTTATTGGCATTTTACAGGCCTCATATTTATAAAAAAGGAAATTTTAGATGAATTAAAAAGTAAACTACAAATATTAAATAACTATTTTATTGTTATGATGGGAGATTTGAATTTTGACATTAGATCTAGAGATAATTTAAATGCACGATATTTGCGATTGATGCAAGAAAGAGGTTTTCATATGGGCCATGATATTATTACCAGAGAGGAATCGCAAACTTGCTTGTATCACGTGCTTGCACGTGTTAGAAATCCAGATATTTTAAACATGTACGCTATGCAGATTCACATTACTGACCATTATTTTGTAAATCAAAATCTCCAAACTATTTTTAATCAAAATTTAAAAAGTGACAAAAATGTTAAAAAACTTGATATAGAACGATTGGTGGAATTAGCTAAGGAGAAGAATTGGAGTGATATCTTAAATAATTATGACGCAAATGTGCAATTTGAATCTTTTACAAGTAAATTGCAACAAATGATTAAAAACTCGAGTAAAGTTGATAGATTAAGGGATGATACAAAGAGAATTAAACTTTGGATTACTCTAGGGCTGATACAATCTATAGAAATACGAAATATATTATATATAATTTATGCATAAAACAACCTTTCAATACGGCCTTAAAAGAAAATTTCAAAAGGTACGAAATGTTCTGCTTAATTTAATCTTACAAGAAAAATTCAATTATTATTCAGATAAAATTTCAAAAATTATCGAAATATGAAAATACAATGGGAGATAATAACCAGCAAGAAAGGTAATAATAAAAGTAAGATTTTCCCACAAAAATACTATATAATGATGCATCATTTTGAAGAAAATTATTTAGTCTGTGCAACTAATTTTAATGATTATTTCACTGGGGTAATTAGGGATTTGATTAGTCACATACCTAAATGGGAACTGATAGTCATTCGAAGATTAATATAATTGTGCAAACATTTTTACCTGGTTATATTACAGAACATGATGTAATGAATGAAATAACGTTTTTAAGGAATGGAAAAGCATCAGGAGAAGATGATCTGACCCCATATATTTTAAACATGCTATGCCCATATATTAAAGAAGTTTTATGTAAGCTAACAAATAACTCATTTCAAAAAGGATGTTTTCCAAAGAGCTTGAAAATTGAAATTGCCATTCCAGTGCATAAAGGGGGAAATAGAAATAATCCTTGAAACTACAGGCCAATTTCCATTCTATCAAATATTTCAAATATTATAAAAAGCTATTAAAGAAAAGGATTGCCAAATTTTTATATGACAGCAAATTCTTTTCTGTAAATCAGTATGGATTTAGGGAGCAAGTTGGTATACTGAAGATGTGATTTTGTGATTGACATCAATAGTATAAAAAAGAATAAACGAAAATTTGAAAGTGGCTGTCATTTTCCTTGATATACATAAGGCGTTTGATTCAGTTCCACATTATCTTCTTCTTTTTAAACTGTATAGCTGTGGTCTAAGAGGGCCAATTTTCAATTGGTGTAAAAGCTATTTAAGTGACAGATTACAGAGAGTAAAAGTAAAGTGTTGTGTAAATAATGAAAATAAGGTAAGTTTCGGCATACTTCAAGGTTCAGTGCTAGGAACTATTTAATTCTTAATTTATATTAATGAACTATGTAACCTGAAGTTAAATGGGAACATATTACTTTTGCTGATGATACTACGCTAGTAATTACTGCTCCGGATGTGGAATCTTTAATTACAGCAGTAAATTTCGATTTAAATAACATTAGAAGTTGGTTTCTGAAAAATAAATTTCTCTTAAATAAAAGTAAAACAAAATATAAAAAAAATCTTAAGGTAGAAAATTATTTATTGGAAAATAAAATTATCTATCATGATATGTGTTTTAATATTCAGGATTGTTAATACCTTCCAATAGATGGAGTTCAAAGTTTTAAATATTTAGGAGTCTATTTGGATTATAAATTGAAATGGACGTACCATATATCATCTATTTATTAAAAAAAATAATGTTATAATACCAAAACTACATTATGCTCGACACTTCCTCAACATTTCATTATTAAATTGTTATATATAAAACTTTTGGGTAAAGTCCTACTCGAGATATAGAATTATGTCATGGGGTGGTATATATTTTACTAATGTAAAAAGCCTTATAATAACACAGAATCATGTAATGTGATACATTACAAAACAAAAAAAAATGATAGCATCAAAATTTATTATAAACATTCTTCCTTAAATTAAACATTCTTCCACTGAGAAAATTATATGTTTTTAGTATCTTGATGAATGTTAGTAAAAAGGGTTGATCAAATATTGTCAATATAATACAAAGCAAAGTGAATGTCCTAATATTTACGTTATCATACCTAGAAAAATTATAATAAAAAAATTACATTTATTTGGCGTCAAAAATCTTCGACTGATTGTCAATTCATATTAAAAATGAAAAATGCATTTACAAATATTCAAAATATCTTTATAAATATGTTGATGAAATAGAAATATTGAAACCATGTTATGAAAAGATAATCATTATTAAAGCGATTATTTTTAAGGACATTCATTGTATCCCAGTTATTATCGGGTTCACATTACTGTTGCTAATGTTATAAACTAATGTATAAATTTTTAGTTTACTAACATTGCGAGTGTTTTACTCTTGTGCTGTAGTTATTTCTCCCAAAAAATTAGTATGTTACTGTTTCAGTGTATGTGTAACTGTATATACCATGTATTCATATCTATGGAATTAAATGATTGATTGATTGATTGATTGATTGATTCTATTAGCAACTTACTTTTAAATTATTATTTATTTGCACTCTTAATTCCTCAGCTCTGCCTACATAAGTTAAAGAAATATCATCTGCACAAGTTATATTGTGGTCATACAATTTTAAGTTAAAAAGATCATGAAAATAAATAAAAAAAATAATAAAAGACCCAAAACATTTTATGTAACAAAATTAAATGTGCAACAGAGTCTAATGCTTTTTTAACATCAAGAAATGAAACAACAACTTTAAAATTTTGATTAATGTTTTAATATATGGTTGATTAGATTTTTAAAATTGTAGCCTCTGCTCCCATGTTTTTTGTTTGTTTTTTTCGGAAACAGTTTTGATTTTTGTAAAAGAAATTTTATTGATTCAAAAAATTTAACATTTTAGATTCGACTGTTTTTCTATTATTTTAGAAAAAACATACAGGATAGACATTTGTCTATAATTTTCAATTTTCTTATCACAGTCACCTTTATAAACTGGTATACTATGACAGTTTTTAAACAACTAGGGAAACATCCTGAAATGCCTTTAATAAAAAAATAAAAATAAAAAAATACCCCCTCAAGCAGCTGCTTGCCACAGAGGTCTGACAGGAGCCTATCAGTTTATATGCCACAGTAGAAGATCTGTGAGGATCGCAGGACCTCAGCAGAAAACAATACGAACATCCATGCCTTATCCGGGGCTCGAACCCAGGTCCCTTAGATACCTGACCCTATTTTTGAAGGATATATGCAGAATGGTCTGTGCTAGATGTTTTTGCAGAGTTTAAACTCTTAATTACATCTTTAAACTCTAAATATCTTCAAATTAATTTTCATGCATTTCCTCCATAAATACATATTCGACAATATCCTCAAGTTACGCAAACCATCACCACCATTCTCAGATATTAATTTTGTAATATCCTTTACAATACTATTAAAATCTCCGTTAAACATGTTTTCCAAAGCTACTGGATTAATGTAACAACCATGACTACAATGCCAACCATTGTAGTCATGGTTGTTATCCGAAATTATTTTTGGAAATTTAAACTGGCTTTGACGTTTACCACACATTTTAATTATACTTTACCACTGCCGTTTAATTTTTTTTAATACTTTCATCAGTGTAATTTCTTGACTTAGATTCTTTAATAACACTATTCTATGTCTTTTAAAAATACTATTCTATATCTTTAATAATATTATACCAAATTTATATCAGAACTATTGCTTTTTTTTAACTTGAACAATCTATTATTTTCCTCAATAGAGTGTAGTAAAGTATCCGTAATCCAAATTTTTAATATTTTAACGGTTTTGGTTTGGGACAACAAAAGATGCTTCTTTAATAATCTTATGCAATTAATTTATAAAGTACTCAAAAGAAACATTTATTTTTTATTTATAAACGACCAATCTTTGTCAATTAATATTTATAAATACCTTATTTTTAGTTTGAAGATATTTTTTTCGACGTATTTAATGAATATTAAGGAAGATCTCACTCTGAATTTAACGTCGATAAATTATAGAGGAAAAATTGTCTTGAGTCGGGTGGAATACGAACCCACGACATTCTGATAACATGTCAGGTGGTCTGGACCACTGAGCTACCGACCGCTAATCAAGATCTCCTCTAATTGATACTATGGACTTTCTGCCAACAGTACACAATTCACCTGTCTCATGAAGGTATTGTCCCAACTGTTTTCAGCCTCAAGAAACAATGAAAAGCATGTCATGAAGATGGCAAGTATATTCTGAGTATACAATTGTTTAGATTAAATTTAGAGTGATAGCTTCCTTAATGTATGAATAAATACGTCAAAAAATCTCTTCAATCTAAACAATTTCGATACTCAGAATATATTTGCCATCTTCATGACATGTTTCACATTGTTTCTTGAGGCTAAGAGCAACTAGATGTATCCTGTATAGTTAGAGGCTGGCCATCTCGGTGATTCACTGCCATTGGTTGATTGAGTCAGGTGGTTTATGAACGCCATGTTTAGTCGTACCGTGAGATGAAATCCTATGAGTTAGTGTATGTACAAAGTTAAAACTTCTAAGTTGTTATAGTTTTATATACTTCTACCACTTTTTTGTCTGTAAAAGCTGTCATATTGTATGAATGCCTCACTGTGCTGCATTTGGGTGTAAAAATTTCACTCAAAGAAATTAATGAATATTTCATCCCAAGAAATTCCATCACAAGACGACAAACGGCTGCAAAAGTGAAAATGAGGTAACTGAAAACCAACAAATAATTTCTTTTAAGGTTGGTTTGAAAAACGAGTTAATGTTTTCATTTTGTCGTCTGCCTATGCTAGTATTTGTTCGTTTGTCTGTCCGTCTCTCTGTTAACTGTTGTCTGTCCATTTGTCTTTCCTTCCTGTCTGTGCGTCTATAGACAATCATTTTTTTTTTTACTTTTAGAGCTAACTGAAAAATTCTTTCTATGTTGGATAACTGTCGAACAAATATTGCGATTCGCAATTTTGAAAATGTTCAATAGCTTTAATAGCGTCCTCTAGCGGTGATAACAGATGGAAAATGCTAAAATTTTAAACGAATATTGCAAACAAACTATTTACACTGGAAATCTGAAATTTTGGTAGTAGAGTGTTATGGTCAGAAGGTTTAGAATGGCAACAAGGCTTTGACGTCTTAGCCAAAAGGGGGTGGGAAAATGAAACTTTTTTTTAAAGGAGATAAACGAAACTATATATATTTTTTGTTTTATAGGAAGTAATAAAATATTAATGATATAAACAATATTTGATAATCTCAATGTTACCTGTAGGCGTTCAAACGTCTATAAATCAATAAACGTTTTTGTGCAAAATATTTCGCCGACATACGGGATTCGAACCCGCATCTCTCCAGAAATATGCTAGAGTATTCTAACCTGTTGAAGTAATGCCATCTCAGTTTTTTTTTTCACTAATAATGACTATCACTCTTCCCGTGAATTTTGGGCGCCTCCTTATGGCGTCATTATCATATCTCGGGTGGCAACATTCTTTTTTAGTGCTCCTGAGTAAGATTGATATAAATAATGAAGTCACATCACGCTATTTAGCGTTATTAATGATTTAAACAATATATGATAATCTCAGCTTACCTGTAGACGTTTAAACGTCTATAAATCAATAAATGTTTTTTGTGAAAAAAGCCGGCATTAGTTCAATAGGTTAGAATACTCTGGCGTGTTTCTAGAGAGATGAAAGTTCGAATTCCGCATGTCGGCGAAATTTTTTTCCATAAAAATATTAATATTTACATTTTTCGAATACCCATCAGTTTAAATTTCCAGTGTTAGAAAGTGGTAAAAGCGGTAAATAAAAAAACTGAAAAATACCAAATCATGAAACAAAATTTTGCAAACAATCTATTTTTGTTAGGAAGTTAAATTTTTGTTCATAGATTGTAATGATCAAGTGGTTTACCCTAATAGTAATGATTTGTCCTGTTGGTACAATGCAATGTTTCTGCTTTAAGAGATAAATGAAAAACATTTTTTTTTGTTTTGTAGGTACTAATAAAATATTAATAGTTTATTTTCTCAATTATACAGTAGTTCGAATTTCCACTATCAGAGGGTAATGAAAGTGTAAAATAACTAGAAGAACGCATATCGCCTCTGGCGCATATGGCAGTCTCATTTTCAAAGAGAATAAAGTTCTTCCTTTGCCTACTTTTTCACTCCTTAAAAGTTGTAATTTTGGATGTTCGTGTTGTTTTTCTGCTGAGATCCCGCCATCCTCATGGACCTTCTACTATGGCGTATAAACTGACAAGCTCCTGTCAGACCGGGGAAAATGCACATAGTAATATTTATTAGTAATTAGAAAACATAAAAAGTATTTGTCTTTTAGTTCTTAAATTTGAAAAGCTGCTTTTCTCTTGCTACTCTGAAAATAGTGGGAAGATAATTGCTGTCAGTGGAATTCCTACCATCACGCTATTTAGCATTATTAATGACTCTACACGCCGAAATTTCTACCATAAACATGATCTCTAATGATATAAATTAAAACTACCTTTGAAAATGCCAATTACATTTCATTAATAACCAACTAAAAAGAGATTTTCAGTTATCTCTTAAAACCGTTCCGTTTCTTACCTACCTTGGGCTTAGGGTCAACTCATTGCAGTCAATGGAATTTTCAAGACTGTCACATTCCACGACCAAACTTTAAAATTTTCAGCATAACTACATCGTTTGCAATATTAATTTTAAATGTTTTGGTATTTTTTCGATTTTTTTCACCGCTAGAGGGCGCAATTATAGCTTTTGGGAAATTGGCAAAATGCAAATTGTAATATTTCATCAATACCTGTCCAATCCAAAAAGAATTTTTAATTTATCTCTGAAAACATACACTTTTCTGTTAAAACCAAAAAAAAAGTTGCATTCACCTACCCCTGGGTCTAAAGGGTCAAGTGATTGTTGCCAATGGTAACTTCGTAACCTTCACATTTCAACACCAAAATTTTAAACTTCTAACGTTACTACATCGGTTGGAATATTCGTTTGATATTTTGGAATTATCAAATTTTTCCACCGTTAGAGGGCGCAGTTACAACTTTTGGGAGATTCGAAAACTGTAAATCGTAGTATTTCATTATATCCTATCTAAGAGAAAAAGAATTTTTTATTTATCTATATAAACAAAAAAAGTTCGATATCTAAAGACGGACCAGCAACAAAGCAAAATTATATCTCTTTTTTAAAAAAAAAAGCCCTAAAATTTCCTTTTCCTTTTTTTAGCCTTTTCTAAAGTGCTTCCAATCATGAACACTGAAATCTGTATCGAATATTACATTACCCTTTTCCGGAATCCATAAGTATTCGTGTAATGATCAAGTGGTTTTATTCTTGGCTTAATCTTCTGACAAAATACTGGGTTCCTAGTCACTTTATTTGAAGTGATTGTATGACCACAGATGTATTTTATTATTATACATGTAAAACGCTTGCCATAGAAACTCCCTAATGAGCTGATGATTGAGACATTTTTCAGACGTAGAATCTTGATTCTCATTGGCTTTCGTGGTTAAGCGTAATAAGCCACAATTGGGCAGAAAAACTCTTTGGGGGAGACTTGTAGCTCCATTCTTTATGTGAAACAGAGTA
Organism: Ryuthela nishihirai; assembly: GCA_038380435.1. NCBI lineage: Eukaryota > Metazoa > Arthropoda > Arachnida > Araneae > Heptathelidae > Ryuthela > Ryuthela nishihirai. Next base: position 14,014,981 of record JAWZYU010000019.1, on the reverse strand, counting down.
CATACTATATATAAAAGTATATATGCAATATTTTAATGTTTTCTAATGATTCCATTTTGAATTTGGAAATAATTTGTTCCCTTTGATGACAAAAGTAGTCCACATGTAGGCAGTAGCAGTGCCTTAAGAAGACAGGAAAGGAACCGTGCACACAAACAGGAAACACATCTATCGTAGTAGCTCCTGAAGGCAAAACGTTTTCCTGCGATATAACATTCAGATTGAAAGCAAATGGCAAGTGGTGCTTCCAAAATTACTCTCACCTCTGATTATTCCGTGCCAAAATCAAACACCATTTCAGTTCAGCTGCAAAAATCTTTGATGAGCTCCAACTTAAAGGTGGGATGTTTCAAACAGTAGAGCTGCTGGCGCTCAACAATCAGTGGCTACAATCAGATGACAAAATAAGAGGAACCTCACTCGTCAGATCATAGGAGATAACAAACTACTAAACAAAAATAAATATGCATCGAGATAATTGTACTGAAGTCTACGTTATTAGAGGAATACCACGAGAGCAAATCTTTTAAATTTACGCGAATATATCATTACAACCAAAAGACATACACCGAAGATCCAAAACATTATGACCATCTGCTTAATACACTGATCTCCATAAATTAAAGAAAATTCAGGAAAATTATGATAAACAAAGAACTACATGAATGATTTTAATGAACTTTGATTGAAACATGAATTATAACGCTAGTTTAAGAATGGCATAAATATTTTACACTAGAAACATTTTTCGTCAAAAAATAACACTTACAGGAACTTGCCCAAAAATGAGGTATTGGAATGCATTGGGCAATTTTCTTAATAAGGAGTATGATCACCCCTTGCAACAATGCCAGCATGACAGCGACGTTCCATTATGTATATGATGTTATGAATCAGCTCAACAGGGAGTAACCACCATTGGTCCTTTAAGGTAGTAATAAGCTCTCCCATTGTTTCAGGTGGCGGTTGAGGGCAGCAACACGTCTCCCTAGAGCATCCCACACATACTCAATCTGATTTAGGTCGGGATTCGAGTTGGCCACTCAATGTGCATAATGGTCTGCTCTTGATGGTATTGTTCCACTAGTCGAGCTCTGTGAGGACGAGGGTTATCGTCTTGTAAGATGAAAGTTTCACCTATTGCACCAGCATAATGATGCACATAAGGGCCAAGAATGTCATCTTTATGCCTTTGAGCATTCAGGTCCCACTCGTCAACACTTAGAGGTCTTTGCGTCTACCTAAGGAAATACCACCCTAAACACACACACTGGACGTAACTGTCTCTTTAACGAATGTTATGGGATGATAGTGGATACCTCGTTCTCTCCATATCAAACAATGTCCAGAATCACTCTCCAAGTAATATCTGGACTCATCTGTGGAGGGTAAAGACCTCCATTGCTCTTCTGTCCAGTTAACATTTGTGTGTGACCAATTCAATCGCTCTCTCCTGCGTTGTGACAGGAGGGACAAATTACACTGGGCAACACCAAAAGAGGCTTTGAAATAAAAATAGCCAATCGTTTACTAATTTCGTGGTGCTGAATGTGAAAATGACAATAAAATTTGTCATTTGGCTCTTGTTTAGGTTGTTGGGTTGTTTTACCTCTGAGCGGTGGGGCGGGGGTGGCTCAGTCGGTAGTGCGCCAGGCTCGTAATCTGTAGTTCCCAGGTTCGAGTCCCAGCTGGGTCAGCGTTGAGATTTATCTCCGCAAAATTCCCCGCCCTGCCCACGGTCAGTAGGGGACACCGATGGGCTTGGAAAGGTCGCCGTCCGTCGGATGGGACGTTAAGCCGTGGCCCCGTGTGCGGGGGAGCCATACCCTGTGCACGTTAAAGAACACGCTGTATGGCCTTGACGGGGGGCTACCATCTGTCTCCCAACAGCTGTTCCAGTGGGTCCTCTCCCCCAACCTTCTCTGAGCCTTCAGGGTCCATGTGACCTGGCCATTTAGCCCATGGTGTGCAAAAAAGTGCCGCTCAGAGGTAAAACAACCCAACCCAACCCAACCTCTGAGCGGCACTTTTTTGCACACCATGGGCTAAATGGCCAGGTCACATGGACCCCGAAGGCTCAGAGAAAGTTGGGGGAGGGGACCCACTGGAACAGCTGTTGGGAGACAGATGGTAGCCTCCCGTCAAGGCCATCCAGCGTGTTCTTTAACATGCACAGGGTATGGCTCTCCCGCACACGGGGCCACGGCTTAACGTCCCATCCGACGGACGGCGGCCTTTCCAGGCCCATCGGTGTCCCCTACTGACCATGGGCAGGGCGGGGTATTTTGCGGAGATAAATCTCATAGCTGACCCAGCTGGGACTCGAACCTGGGAACTACAGATTACGAGCCTGGCGCGCTACCGACTGAGCTACCCCCGCCCCTAGCTATTGTTTAGGAGAGACAGAGATGATCATGTATAAATGACTCAGTCCGCATTGAGTACATAGGTAACCATTTCGCAACACTGTATTTTAAACTACAGATTGCAGCATATTGCGTTTTATTGCATCACCCTGCTATACACACAACTCCCGGAGGTATTGCATCATTGTCTGATGCAATGTAGTTGAATCATGAAATCGCGGCTTTACGATCGCGGACAAAAGATGATGTAATTGTTACTTGTAAGCGACGTCTTGTAGGGTGAATAAGTCTTTTGAGCGACTCCCATTTATCCCTGAGTCATAAGTTCAACACAAGTGATCCTTGCAATTTTATTCCAGCAGTAGTATTGCCTGGTAACTCTGTTAATAGTGCAGATACATTTTGCTGCATTTGTGGGGAAGTGAGGTTTGCAAGCCAGAAAAGGAACATCACTCTAATAATAAAAGTGGTATATGAGTTTTATTTCAGATGCAAGAAACGACTCTCAAAGATGGAGGCTATTCAAGATCAGGACAAGGCCCGGGCCCCACACATATGCTGCAGTATGTGTGCAAGAAATCTTCCGAAGTAACTAAAAGGCGAAAAAGTGGCGATACCATTTGCTGTTCCTATGGTTTGGAGAGAGCCAAGCAATCACGCAAATGACTGCTACTTCTGCATGGTTCCACCTGTTTCTGGAGGCATCACAAGAGAAAAGAAGTGGACAATAGCGTACCCGAATATACAATCTGCTCTCCGGCCAGTTCCGCACAGTGAAGACCTTCCTGTTTCCGAACCTCCAAAAGAATTTTCCATCGATTCAGACAATGAGGAGGGAGGCAAACCAATGTTGGGTTCTCCGCATTGGTTTGCAGTTGCAATGTTGAGCAGCCTTCAATCTCTAGTGATGATCCATATATCTTCCACGGTGCGTCATCTACATCACACATTCTCACCAAAGAAGAAATGAACGATCTTGTTCGCGATCTGGAGCTGTCCAAGGCCAAAAGCATAGTTACTTGGATCAAAACTTAAACGATGGAATCTTCTCGAGGAAAATATGCGAGTGACTTCGTTTCGAACTCGTCATGAGCAGTTTGTGCCTTACTTCAGAAAGGAAGATGTCCTTGTGTTCTGCTCCTATGTAGATGGCCTGATAAATGTCCTCGGAATCAAACATGACTCCCTAGAATGGCTGCTATTCATAGACTCCTCGAAATTCAGTCTCAAGGCGGTGTTGCTGCGTGATGGAAATAGACTTCCATCCATTCCGGTCGGACGTGCTGTCTACATGAACAAGACCCCCTCGACAGGGAACCACCTTGTCGTGGTAGTGGGAGGGGGCGCTTGTGGCCCAGTGAGGTCGAAGGCTCTGCTGACCAGCTTGGGCACCGGTTGGACAGAGTTAAGACCACTCCGAGGTTGAAGGTGCTGCTGACCAGTTTAATGGCCTGGTTAGACAGTGCTAAGACCTCAATCAGGTGCTCTGTGGAGCAAGTTCAGGGCCCTGCTGAACGAGCTGGTCCCTGTGGTAGGCAAGGGCTCTTTTTTCAAAATCTGGGTCCAGCTAAGAGTTCCCATCCCGGGAGCGAGCGAACTTGGATCTATATATCTTTGTTCATGGCTAACCAAGGAAAAGAGTAAATTTAGGTTTTGACCGATGGATGAGCTTTCCTTCTATAGGACTGTTCGCCATAGGATTGTCCAGGATGAGCTATATCTATACTGTATAGTCTTGCTCCTGACAGTAGATAACACGGCATTTCTTTACTGGTAGTGTCGAAAGGCGGAATCAGGGTTTGTCGTGATTGCTGCGGTTGTCACAGCAATATAGAAATTAATGTCTACATCAGGCGTGTCCAACCCGCTGCCCTGACAGCAGTAAGCGGACCACAAACTGGTAAAGTTTAAGTGTTTACGCCATAAGCTTTGAACATGATTATGTAATTTTCAGCGAGTTTTTGATATCCCACTAGTTTTATGTTGCCTTTTTTAATTTTATAATATAAAATATAAGAAAATAAATTAAGTTTTATTATTCATATATATTAACCATATTACATATTTTATGTGCTGCCCAAAACAATTCATCTTCACTCAATGTGGCCCAGGGAATCAAATCTTCACTCAATGTGGCCCAGGGAAGTCAAAAGGTTGGACACGCCTGTTCTACATGAAAGAAACCTACGACAACCTAAAACAGCTGTTGAACTGTCTTCAATACAGCAAGTATGGCTGGCATTTCTGTTTTGTCTTGAAGGTAGTGGCTCTGTTGATGGGTCTGCAGTTGGAATATACGAAGTACTGCTGTTTCTTATGTGAATAGGACAGCCGAGCAAAGACTTTGCACTACGTGAAAAGAAACTGGCCTGAGAAGAAATCTCTGAAGGTCAGAGAGAAGAATGTGGAATATCCAGCACTGGCAGAAATCCACAAAATCTTGCTACCGTCCTTATACATCAAACTCGGTGTGATGAAAAACTTTGTAAAAGCCATGGACCCAACTGCATCAATTGACACTAACAAATTCCTTCGACTCAGCGAAGCTGAAATTAGAGAGGATTTCTGTGGGTCCTCAGATCCGCGAGCTGTTCACAGTCCAGGTGTTCGACAACCTGCTTCAGGTTGACGAGAAAAAGGCTTGGGATGCGTTTCGTCGGGTGTCAATTAAATTCCTCCGGAATGTCAGGGCAGACAACGACAAAAATCTGGTTAAGGACACGTCTTTGTATTACAAGCTTGGCTGCAATATGTCCTTAAAGATCCACTTTCTCCATTCGCACTTAGATTTCTTCCCGGACAACTGTGGCATGGTTAGTGATGAGCACGATGAACGTTTTCATCATGACATTTCAACGATGAAGAAACGATATCAGGGAAACTAGTCCACTTCAATGTTGGCTGACTACTGTTGGACGTTCGCCAGAGATGATCCTGAGCAGCTGTACAAGCGAAGGACAAAGCAACGTCGGAAGTAGAAGCGGAGTTTTACCGATTCACGTCATATATACGCATTACTCTAATATATAAGAAATTATTGTGGATTTCTCAGAAATCGTAGCCAATTTTGCATTTTAATTGTCATACTCGTGTTCAGCACCTTGAAATCTTTAAGAAATTGTTACTTTTATTTCAGAGGCATGACTATTATGAAAATTTGTTGCAAAAAATGTTATTGTCCTTCTAGCGTACAGACCTCCCTCATTAAGCTTTTACAGAGAGTAGAAACTGATACAACCCTCCCAGTGGCTGCTGTAAGACAGCCATTGGGAACAACAGCCAGAGGGAAGAGACGTCCTACTCCTTGGTGCTGTTAATCTCAGATATCTGTCTTGTACAGTGGTCATTACTGTAGCCCTTCCTCCCCTAAACCTCCAAGACACGGAGTCTGTGCTCAGAAATTGATTCCATGTCTTTGGACCACAGAAAGCCTCACATTCAGCCATTATGCCACATCTGACTGACTTTGGTCTGCTTCGCGTCAGCCAATAACTCTCCACCACAGTTCATTTGACAAATGATGTCTCGAGGTCATTCCTAAAAAATGGCTATTTCGAATTTCTTTACTCACATTTACAACACAAAATAATAATCCACTCCAAAATACTCGTTTAATGCTGCTATCCTATAAGACAAATTGACGCAACCTAGACTAATATGCATACGATATGCTCACTCGGCATTACTTTACTGGTTACATGAATAAATGTGGTAAGGATTGCACAATGTTTTTGCGAATTATCGCGATTTTTCTAATTTTTCCTTAATTTATGGAAACCAATGTATGTTGTTGGTCCTACATGGCGCCAAAACAGCTCTTACCCAAGCGAGGCTTAGACGCTACAAGATTTCTAAAGGTGTCTTGTGGTATCTGGTACCAACACGTTACCAGCAGATCCTTTAACTCTTGTAAATTACGTGGTTGAGCTGCAGCAGATCGGATATGCTGTTCCAACACAAACCACAGATGTTCGATTGGATTGATGTTTGGGGAATTTGGAGGCCAGAGCAGTACCTGGAAGTCTTCCTCATGTTCCACGAACCATTCTCGAGCAATCCGGACAGTATGGCATGGCGAAAGAAGCTGCTGAAAGAAGGCACTATTAGAAGGAATATCGTTGCCATGAAAGGATGTATCTGGTCTGCAATGATGTTTAAGTAGGTGGTAGATGTCATAGTTTCCTGCACATGAATGACTGGACCCATGTTTTCTGCAGAGCTTTGACCAAAGCATTACACTTTCTTCACTGCTTCTTTTCATCCCACAGTGCATCCTGGTGCCAACACTTCCCCAGGTAAATGATACACACATACCTGGCTGTCCACATGGTGCAACACGAAACGAGATTCATCTGACCAGATGGTCTTCTTCCAATCATTCAAGGTCCAGTTTCGATGTTTGCGTACCCATTGTAGGAGCTTTCGACGGTGAACTGAGATTAGCATGGGCACTCGGAGCAGCCTTGCTTTTAAGCAACTCCATTTTCAGCAGGGTTCGATATACTGTGTGTTGTGACATATTGTGCCCATCACTAGCATTCAAATTACGGGCGAGTTGCTCCACAGTATCCCTTCTGTTGACTTGTACCATATGGGATAGCCTTTCTCAATTCTAGCATCGATGAGCATCGGTTGGCCTACACCTTTCCGGCAGTTTTTTTCCCTCCTCGGACCACTTTTTCAAGGTACTAACTATGGGCCATTACAATTTGGCCAGTGTCTGGACATTACAATTTGGCCTTTGTCACACACCCTTAAGTCCGCTGCATTTCCCATCAGAAGAACAAGAATAACACTGATTAACAGAACTCAGTATCAGGTGTTATTTATACCGTTTCCTGACCTTCATATTCGCCGCCGTTTATTTGTAGTTGCTTCGATTTGCATAAAGACTTGCTGGTCACAATGTTTTTGGTTCTGCGGTGTACATTTTAAGATCTTTTCCCTGCAACTAGACGAAGAGATTCATCAATAGATATTGTTCTGCTAGTATTCAGTTTTTCTCCTCATGCTCGCAAGTTGCCTTCATCTGCTAAAAGGGACAACTATTAGTTTGCAAAGACTGCTTCCTACAGTTCCATAATAAAGTCCTATGTAGTAGTGTAAACGTGTTAAACACCATAGTGGATAATTTTCAGAGGTGGAGCTCATCTGCCTTAATCTCGTACATTGATAGCCTTCATTCCAGTTGTTTATAAGATTTGTATTTCCTTATCATCTTATTACATAGTCTATTGTGCAGCAAAACTAATCACCTAAATTTCTTTGGTGGTATAAAGTGGCGTTTCTAATAATCACAGAGTTACACTTATCTATGAAATTTGAAATTAAGAAAATTAATTTATTAATATTATAAAATTATTTATTAAAAAGGTATTAATTAAGAAATTAATACCTTTTTAGACACTCCAACTTAATTTCAGAGCTTCTTCTCGAGAAGTGCAATGTAGTTTGGCCTCGTCATTATTTAGTCAAATTTGCGAAAATAAATTGCAATATAGGCCTAATAAAAATGCAGTAAGCTCTTGCTATTCGCGGGGATTGTATACTTGGGAAACAACTCGAATATTAAAATTAAGGACCTGTGACAAATATGGGAATATTAAATCTACGGAACCTATGAAAATATCGAAATTAAAGATCTATGGGACCGAATAAATTGGGTTCTTGGCTCATAGGGAAAAGTACAAGATTCATGGCTCACGAGTACAAACGTCACGAAAATTATGTTTATTTAATGCAAAAAGTAACATATTTCAAGTCCATTAAACATGCTAACTAATAAAGTAATGCAAAATTTCTTTAAAGAACCTACCTTTAATGACGACAGTGATGACTTATTAAGAGGAAGTGTTGGAAGATGGTTGGATACTAAACTGGTTAGAATATGGTGGATACCTAAGCTGATCGCTTATATTTTCCAAAGCAGAAAGAGTCATTTGCATCCAGCGACAATTACACTCTGTCCGATGAAGAACAGTTTGGGAAGTAACAAATTACAAAATGAAGACTCTTGACAATCAATTTAAGGATTAGAGACAATCGAGGAGATTTACATTTTCTGGTTGAATACTACGACGAACTAAGCAGAGTATCTGCATAAGAGGCCGCGAAAAGTAATGTATCGGGAAAACTAAGCAATTAGATTCGAGACTCATCAGAGAAACAACCGATGTTCAATTGCAGTGCAGATGTGTCAAGAGTAGAATGCAAAGTGAGGTAGTTACAAGTTTTTCAGAAAGCATTATGCTACGGGCACTAAGTAATCAGTTGCGGTTAACGATGATTGAAATGTTGTAAACCAAACCGAATATTGAAACATTATTTTCAGCCTATCTGATATTTCTCAGGTTAACTGCCAGAGACTGTCAATTATTTTTGTTGTTCGAATCCCACTCATGGCAAAACCAATTTTTTTCAGCTTATTATTTCATGAGTTCCCTGTCAACAGGACATATACTCTGTTTCTTTACTACTGAAGTTTAATACATATTGTGTAAAGGTTCAGAGAATGGTTTTTGACACTGAGGCTTTGAAAGACTTAACAATAAGCGGAATATCCATCACGATAGGTTTGTCATAATGGTTAAGAGATTATGACAAAGCCCTATTAATGAGCTTGACGCTGACGTTAATGAAACATGGGAATTTTGAGCAGGTGAGCTTGAAACCAAGAGTATTATTCTGAATAGGAATTTTTCATAATTCTGTAAAATAAATCGCCAGTATTTAATCTTGTAATATTTCAGCATTTTAAAGATTAAGCAAGGTGCTATGACTATAAAAAATCAATTTTCCCACAAGTAGCTGCTTGCCACGGAGATCTGACAAGAGCCTGTCTGTATCATACACCGTATAAAAGATTTCTGAGGAAGTGCCGCAGAAGTACGTCAGGAGAAAGTCGCTTAAGGGATAAAGTAATAGAGCTTGTTTCACAAAGATCAATTGACTGAACAACCTGTTAGTCATAGCAGCCAGCGGTGAAAGGAGCTTAATAGGTGTTAAAGGGATTAGTTGAAGCTGACAAGAATATTTTGAAGAATAGTCTAACTGACAAAGAAGGAAACTTGCTAGACTAATGCACGTCAATAGGGAAGTGAACAAAGTATCCAATAAACCCGTGTTGGAATAAAGAGAATGGTGAACAGGGATTGAGCGATAAGAAAGTTACGTTTTTTTTTCTATAAATGCAAAGGGGTGGAACACTTCAAGACCTTTTTTTTTCATTTCCACTGTTATTTTTGTTCTTATTACTTGTAAGGAAGATAAATGCATACCTGGCTCTAATATTGGCCCTAAATCACGATCCGAAGTTCTAAAGTTAATTTAGTGGAATCAACATTAAAGTTACGCAAGTCAGAAATGGTGATGAAATTAATGCTAAATGGATAAACTAGCAAGTATTCCATTTTACATTAACGACTGAAATAGTAAAAATATTTATAAGATAAAGGTGTTGTTTATAAACATTTCACTACAGGTATTATCCCTATTTCTAAAAAAAAGGAAATTGCAGTTTTACTGATAATTAAGTATGTACGCCTAACAAGATTGTAGCCAAAAACATTCAAGTTTTTAAATAAAAGCTACTAATTCAGGCACCATGCTTTTCTGTTCATTTAACATTTCTTTACGGTAAAATGTTGCACAATGCATCATTTAAGAAGTGTGTATAACTTGCATTCACTTTTAACTCAATCGCAAGAAAAAAAAAAAGCGGAAGTACTTGATTTCCAGTTGTAATCGAAAAAAAATTGCAACGTTTTTTATTGAAAGTACGATAAAAAGGGGAAAAATAATTACTGTATCTGTATTTAAGAGAAGTGAAAATCACACGGAAAAATTACAATTACATTGTTTCATAACACTATCCCACATTTACCTCGATCAGAAAAGAGACACCAATAGCTTGGAAAAGCCCGCCGTCAGTCACAGGGAATATAAAGCAGTGACGGGTGTGTGAAGGACGCTATAATCTGTACACACCGGATTGCCTTGATGTGAGACTTCCATCTGTCTACTAACAGTTTTTCCAGTGGGCCTCTATCGCGTACCTTTAGTTTAATTTTCTTGTTAATGTCATTGTATACATATATCTGTATTATATGTGCATTTTCATCAGTGTCCTAAATATGAATGTTTGCCAATTAGTGGTTATTTGTGGCCTAGTTGTGTACTTGCTGACAAGCAAGTCTGTTGCTTCCAGATTTGTGGATTCCAGATGGCTCGGCAGTGAAAATTAACGAAATATATTTATGGCCTTTTCCATCGCTCGCAGTGCTCCAGGATGTAGTCGGAGGAATCAGGATGTGAATCTCCACAGATGCGAATGGGATATGAGAACGTAACCAAGTTGTAAAAAGAATAGCTGAAGAACTAAGGAATCGGTTTGTTTAGCACGCCAAAAAGTGGTGTAGCAATTGTTCGGAAACCCTAATGGAAGAGGGTTCAGTTCTGAAAAACCAGTGTATATAGGCAGGGTTTAGGACAGATTCTTGCCGAGTCCTGAGGTCAGTGAAGTGATTTCTGGATGAAAAAGGACACATTTCTACCTCATTGGGTGAATTCTTGTGAAAATTGAGCAGCATTCACTCTATGTTAAACTGGCAGGAAATCGTCTCCAAGTGAATTAATTAAGCGATTGAATAATAGCCATTGCATTCAGCAAAGTGTTAAGCACAGCTAAGGAGTCAAGTGCATTCCCACAGCATATATATGTATATATTAGTAATCGCTGTGCCTTTGGTACACCTTGAATTATAGCCCGTCTCTCCGATTCCTATTTAACCTCAAAATCCCTCTGATGTATGAGTTTTATTGCTTAAAATAGCCTTGTTCACCAATTTTTAGCTCTCCAGCGCCTGTACATCAGGATTTGACCTTTGACCTCGAAGGACCCATCGCATCGAAAATGTGTCAGACTTTCTGAGATCTACAATTCAAAATATCCCCAGATACCAATTTTCAGCTCTATAACACCAGTAAATCGATATTTGACCTTTGACCCGAGGTATCCATCTCATCCAAAATTTTGCAATATTTCTGAGATCTACGACTGAAAATACCCCTACGAACCAGTTTTTATTTCTCCAGACTTATTGATCTAAATTTGACCTTTGAACTCGAAGGATCATCTGTCGTAACGAAATGCCGTAACGTTTCCGACACCGAAACACCCCCAGACACCATTTTTCGCATTTTCAGCACTGGCAGATCAAGATTTAACCTCTAAATAACCTCTATTTCACCGTGAATGACACTTCGGAGTCAATTTTCGGATTTAGCACTGGCAGATCAAGATTTAACCTCTAAATAACCTCTATTTCACCGTGAATGACATTTCGGAGTCAATTTTCGGATTTAGCACTGGCAGATCAAGATTTAACCTCTAAATAACCTCTATTTCACCGTGAATGACACTTCGGAGTCAATTTTCGGATTTAGCACTGGCAGATCAAGATTTAACCTCTAAATAACCTCTATTTCACCGTGAATGACACTTCGGAGTCAAATTTCGGATTTCTTCCGAGATCTGCAATCTCGATTACTCCTAGGTGCAGATTTTCAGAGTTCTGACATTTCTTCATCATAATTATAACTAACATGATCCTTCATCAGTCAGCCGTCAATCACTCACAACCGTTTAAATATATATATTAGACATCATCATCATCATCCTCAAGCAGCCAAGGGCTACGGAGGTCCAATTGCACCATGCAATTTAGCTCTCAAGCATGTCTGTCCTGAACTACATCCACTGCACACCAATTCTAATAAGGTCCCGTTTGACATTGTCTGCCCACCGCAACCTAGGTCTCCCCCTCTTTCTGAGGCTTTAGGCATACTGCTCATAACCCTATTCGCCAATCTATAATTATCCATATGGGCAACATGGCCAAACAAACGCAATCTCTATACTGCACAATTTGCTGCTTAAAGGAGGTTGCAAACTCCATTACCTAATTTCATTATTAGTTACAAAGTTGAACCACCTAATGCCCATGACACATAACTGAAACACATCACTGAAATGCTGTCAACATAATCTAAGTCAGAAATATTCGTATCTCCAGCCCATTAAAGGCCAAACCTTTTCCCTTTAAGTGAATTTCGCATAACAAAATCAATAACCGAACTAAAGATAAAAGGAGACAAAATTACCTTTTTCGAACACCAGAAGTAATGCTAAACCAATTGCTACAAGCCTTTACCAACTCTCACACACGACTCAGTGTTATTATAGAGAGCTTTCATTATGTTAATTAACCTTGTCTGGCATACCATATGATCTCACAATCAACTGCAAATTATGACGATCAACAGAGTCGAAAGCCTTTTTGAAATCAACAAAGCTAGCAACCAAAGGTTTCTGAAACTCTAAACATTTCTCAAGAATCTGTCTAAGTGAAAATATCTGATCCACACATCCCCTACCACTTCTGAATCCACATTGCTCATCACGCAATTGACTGTCAACCAGATTCTTAATACTGTTAAGTATAATCTTGCAAAGAACTTTCCTTGGAACAGAGAGTAGGCTGATACCCCTATAGTTATCACAAGAACTGCGATCACCTTTTTTGAAAATAGGGAAAACAATAACTTTGGTAAAATCCTTAGAAACCATGCCTATATTATAAATCATACTCAAAATTTTAGTCATCCAAGTGTAACTGAAATTTCCATAATAATTTCATCTACACATGGGGATTTATGAAGTTTAAGTTTAGAAGCAGCAAAAATAACTCCAGACTGTGTTATTTTTGCTTTTAAGTCACTAATGCATCGATCATCATTGCAAACAATGGGAGTAGAACTAACCACATTGTTCAGAACATCACTGAAATGCTCAGCCCCCCCCTAGCCATGACAGAATCCTCACCTTCTATAACCTTACCTTGTTTATCCTTCAATCCCTGTATACCTGTCCGTTTTCTACCACACAAAACATTAACTATCTGGTACAGCTCTCTGCTGTTGTACTGCCTAACTGTTTCCTCGGCTTTGTCAGCCAAGCCATTAGGCCAAAGATTCTTATCAGCAGCTAACTGATCTTTTACACGTTTATTACGTTCTCTGTAATGCTTTCTATTAGGACTAGTAGGGTATTGATTAAGGACATTCCTGCAGTTCTTTCTTTCTGAAATAAGCTCAAGTGCCTTATCACTCAAATAATTCTCCTCCTCTGCTCCTTTTTCCCTAAAAGAGTACTGTTAGTTTTCAAAAAACCTGTTTAAAATGGTCCCATTCTTCCTCAGCTTCAGTCGTAAGCAAACCATGACTGTCATAATGACTAAGTAACCTATCATGGTAAGCTTTAGCTATAACTGGGTCTTTCAGAGCTTCAGTATTAAAGGTAATTTTTTTAATTTAGCACAACACTTTTTAAGTTTAAGTTGCAAGGCACTTTTAACAAGATAATGGTCAGATCCAATTTCAGCTCCCTATATGGCCTGGTATTCCTAACAGAACTAGCTAATTTGCTGTTAATTAATATATTATCAATCATATTCTTATGCAGCCCATCGGGTGAAACCCATGTGTACCTATGTATGTCGCGGTGTTTGTAATAAGTGTTAGTTATTCTGAATCCGTTGAGTTTACTTTACCTGTAGGAGACGTTGCCCAATGCCATTGCAGCTACCAATACCAAAAGGGCCAATTACTCCTGCTCAAAGGTCAGAGTCAGTACCAACTTTGGCATTGAAGTCACCAAGAACAAGGGTAATATCTAATTTCTTGACAGAATTCAAAATATCCTGAAGTTGCTCATAAAACCTATCCTTCTGATCCTCATCGGCATCCTCAGTGGGGACATAACAGCAGATAACATTCAAGTCTTTAACGCTTGTTTGAAATTTTGCTGTAAGAAACCTTTCATTAATGCACTCATATCCTAGAGCATCACAAGCGTGTCTCTTGAGAAGCAGACCCACGCCTTGGTGATGCTTATTGTCGTCCCTCCCTGAAAAGAGAAATTTAAGAATATTTTTAAAAATCTGACATTTATCTGTCCATCTGGTCTCTTTTAAGTCGAGAATATCTAAATTATAATGGTAGAATTCTTGTGTGAGGTCATCAAGAGAAAAAGCTCTGTGCAGAGTCCTCACATTCCAACTAGCTATGGAGAGAAAATGGTTAGTGGTATGTTTAAAGAAACTATGTTTATTGTGAGAGGGAATGCCGGCTATATACACGTGAATGTAAATAGTGTCAAAAACCTCTCTCAATTCGTGATTCGCCGAACTTATTTTTAATTTTTTCTTTAATTAATTAATCTATTTAATATTCACCCATGATTCTCGGTGAAATCACAGAACAGCGATCGTATCACAGATGCACAGATCCTGTGCTTCCATGTGCCTCAGGCTTGATATGCTCTAGATGTCATGAAGTCTAAATGAAAGAAGCAAAATCTTCCGATGCTGTTTAGAGGACAACACATCGTTTTCTTTTTAAACTTTGCACATTCACATATATATATATAAGCAATATGCACACCAAACACTACAACCAGCACAAAATTGAAAGTGATATAAGTTAATTTCAGCAAATTTGCCATTCTAAATTTAAGTATTAACAAGGAACTTCTGCAAGAAATAATAACGACTTTAAACTTAAATCGAATGATTTGCTTTTATTCAAATCAGTAAGTATTCATATGGATAGGTTCAATGTTATTAATTAAACGGTTGGAAACTGAGCATGAGTTCAAAAATAATATTTAACAACAATAATTTCAAAATAATGTAATTTATTACAAAAGTATGAATGAAAACATTTACATGAACTAGATTCAACGAACACAAATCTTCATCGGTATGAAAATAAGCCTTCACATAGCACCTTATCACTATTCCTATAAAGAGTTAGTTACTCTATAATTCTTACTATCTCCACTCAATGCATGGAATAAGACTTTTAACCGGAAATAAAAGCAGGAAAAAAGCATTTCACTTGAGAACTAGAATAACGCTAGAATATCAGGTATTCGTTGACTTTGCCTCAACGAAATTTTATGAGTTAACAACAGTGATTAGAGATCTCAAACAAGAAATCTGTGATTTAAAAAAGAAAAACGATGAACTTGAAACGAGAAATCAATAGCTTGGATAATGAATGGTTTGGTAACTGAAATTAGAGACGAGTTAAAAGATTTGCAGAAATACTCCAGAGGGCAGAATCTGTAGATACAGGGCATACCTGAAGAGCTGAATGAAAATTTTTCCGGTATAATGCAAAAATAGCTATAAATATACAGGTGAAATCAAATGCTGATGGTATTTTGGTGTTAAACCGAGTTCAATCCGCTAATAAAAGTAAAATAAAGCCCATTATTGTTAAATTTAAAAGTAAAGAAACACGAGATAAATGGTTCATTGCAAACAAATCTATTAATTCTAAAATAAATTGTTGTGATATTGATGTTAGATTTAAAAATTCCAAAGTGTATTTGAATGAACATTTGAAATACAAGGAAAAAGGTGAAGGTAAAAAATCGGGTTTTAAATTTATCTAAGTTAAAGATGACAAAATCATTAAGAGGAGGAATGAAACAAACAAAATATGGAGAGTTAGGAATGAAGATGACATAGATAAAATTATTAAGAATGATGTCAGGGATAATGAATAGCGACACATAGTTTAATGATAAACGTAATAGATAAAATTATTATGAATGGTATTAGGGGTAACGAATGGCAGATCATTTGAGGATATGCAATCTGATTATATATCATATGGCCATCTGAAGACTTTTTTTCATTCGATGATGAATATATATGTATATTAAATATTAACATATGTAGTATCAGTAGACTCCCTCTTATCCTCTCATCCGGCCATTATCCGATCATCCGGCCCTTACAGGACCGGACCCCTGGCCGGTTAATCCGAAAATTGTGTCAGAAAATAAATAAAAACGTCAAATGACTAAATGCTAACTGTACTGTATTTTAATTAATAATTTGCTGTACAATATTAACAATTTACTCACACTCACTTGAAAAAGTCATGATTTTCTTTTGTTTCTTTGAACTTAATACTTTTTTACCTGCAAAGTCTTGCCATTTTTAAATAAACATCACATCAATCGCAGATGAGGCGTGTTGTTCAATGTATCTTACTACAACATCAAAAGCTTCTTTTCCTTCAATATGGCTAACTTTTCCTTCTTTCTCTTCTTCATTCTCCGCTTCTTCTCCGTTCCCTTCTTGGCAAACTGCATTGATAATTTCATCATCATTCAGTGTTCCATTTTGCAACTGTTCATCACCTTTTAACTATTTCTCAATGTCATCATGGGTCATCACCTTGTTTCAATGTCACTCAAGTGTGTCAAATCCAGGCAGCCAGTTAAAGTCATTAGCCCATTTCTTCCCAGTGTTGCGTGTACGCAACATTGGGAAGAAATGGGTTAAGCCACGAAATATTTCATTAATCCGTCATATCTTCGGCAGGCGCAGGCTCATTCAATACTTCCGTGTTGTCGTCTTTGGTACTTTCTACACAGTTTTTAACTTCGGGCCAAAGATTTCTCCATGACTTCACAAACGTTTTACGAGGCATTTCTTCAAAAGCTCTTGCCAACATGTAGATCACATCCTTGATATTTATTGCTTCCAAAGCTTTAAAAGCCCTCTTCCGTCACTTTCGGTTCGCTGTAGAATTTCTGAAAAAAGTTTTCTCCTGTATCGCCTTTTTAAAGTTACAAGCACGCCTTGATCCATTGGTTGCACTAAAGATGTTACATTAGGTGGCAAAAACATGGCTTTTATGTTGTCAGAAATGAGTTCGCTTGGGTGTGTTGGGACATTGTCGAGAATGAGTAGGGCCTTTACAGGCATTTTAAAACTTGTCAAGTGGTTTTTTACTTTTGGAACAAATTCTGTAAAGAACCACTTTTTAAACAAATACGAGTCTATAGGAGCAGACTTTTGAGCTTTGTAGTAAACTTGCAGAGCAGCTAAATTTAAATGCTTGAATGCTCGGGGTTTTGCTGATTTCCCAATTACAAAAAGAGGAAGTTTGTGCGTACCTGCAGCATTTGTACACAGAGCCACAGTGATTCTTTCTTTGTTTGTTTTAAATCCTGTTGCTCAGGTTTCTTGCGTTGTTACAAACGTTATCGTTGGAAGAAGTTTAAAAATTAACCCAGTCTCATCTACATTGTAGATTTCTTTTGCGCATAGGCCTTCTTTTTCAATTAGCACTGAAGGCACTGGGTAT
This sequence comes from Ryuthela nishihirai, assembly GCA_038380435.1. Lineage (NCBI taxonomy): Eukaryota > Metazoa > Arthropoda > Arachnida > Araneae > Heptathelidae > Ryuthela > Ryuthela nishihirai. The sequence continues at coordinate 13,997,387 of JAWZYU010000019.1, read as the reverse complement.
CAAATTTTCATAAACGTCATGCCTCTGAGATAAAAGTAGTCATTTCTTAAAGATTTCAAGGTGCTGAACACGAATATGGCAATAAAAATGCAAAATTGGCTACGATTTCTGAAAAATCCGAAATAGTTTCTTATATAATAGAGTAATACGTATATGAGACATGTATTGGTAAAACTTCGCTTCTACTTCCAACGCCGCTTTTTCCGTCGCTTCTACTGCTGCTCAGGATCATCTCTGGCGAGCGTCCAACAGTAGCTAGCCAACATTAAAGTGGACTAGTTTCCCTGGTATCGTTTCTCCATCGTTGCAATGTACTGCTGAAAATGTTCACCGTGCTGATCACTAACCATGCCACAATTATCGGGGAAGAAATCTAAGTGGGAATGGATAGAGCGGATTTTTAAGGACATATTGCACCCAAGTTTGTGATACAGAAACAACATGTCCTTAACCAGTTTCTTGTAGTTGTCTGCCCTGACATTCCCGGGGAATTTAGGTTACACCAGACGAAACACATCCCAAGCCCAAGTCCCTTGAAGTCCCTGAAGCAGGTTGTCGAACATCTGGGTCTGTGAACAGCTCGCGGATCTGAGAACCCTAAAACATTTCCTCTTTAATTTTCGCTTCGCTGAATCTGAGGGAATTTGCCACCCAAGTACTTGAAAGCTGATGCCTTCCGGTCCATGACTTTTACGAAGTTTTTCATCACACCGAGTTTGATGTGTATGGACAGTAGCAGGATTTTGTTGCGTTTCTGTCAGTGTTGGGTATTCAACATTTTTCTCTCCGACTTTCAGAGATTTCCTCTGAGGCCAGTTTCTCTTCACGTAGTGCAAAGTCTTGGCTCGGCTGTCCCATTCACATGATAAATATTCGTATATCCCAGCTGCAGATCCATCAACAAAGCCACCACCTTCAAGACAACAGAGATGCCAACCATACTTGCTGTATTGAAGACAGTTCAACAGCTGTTTAAGGTTGTCATAGGTTTCTTTCATGTAGACATAGTGTCCGATTTGAATGGATGGAAGTTGATTTCCATTATGCTGCAACACCGCCTTGAGATTCAATTTCGAGGAGTCTATAAATAGACGCCATTCTTGAGAGTCATGCTTGATTCTGAGGCATTTATCAGGCCATCTACATAGGAGCAGAACACAAGGACATCTTCCTTTCTGAAGTAAGGCGCAAACTGCTCATGACGAGTTCGAAACGATGTCACTCGCATATTTTCCTTGAGAAGATTCCATTGCTTAAGTCTTGATCCAAGTAACTCGGCCTTGGCCTTGGACAGCTCCAGATCGCGAATAAGATCGTTCATTTCTTTTTCGGTGAGAATATGTGGAAGAGATGACGCACTGTGTCAGACGTTTGGATCATCATTAGACACCAAAGGCTTCGGAGAACACGAAGTCGGTTCGCCTCCCTCCTCATCATCTGAATCGATGGAAAATTCTTTTGGAGGTTCGGAAACGGGAAGGTCTTCACTGTGCGGAACTGGTCGGAGAGCAGATTGTATATTCGAGCACGCTATTGTCCACTTCTTTTTCCTTGTGATGCCTCCAGAAACAGGTGGAACCATGCAGAAGTAGCAATCATTTGTGTGATTGCTTGGCTTTCTCCAAACCATAGGAACAGCAAGCGACATCGTCAATTTTTCGCCTTTCAGCCACTTCGGAAGATTTTTTGCACACGTACTGCAGCATATTTGTGGGGCTCAGGCCATGTCCTGGCCCTTCTTGCAACCAAAATAAAACTCATACGCCGCTTTCACTATTGGAGTGATGGCCCTTTTCTGGCTTGCAAACGTCACTTACCCGCAAATGTGACAAAATGTATCTGCACTATTAACACAGTTACCAGGCATCACTACTCCTGGATTAAAATTGCAAGGATCACTTGTGTTGTACTTATGACTCAGGGGTAAATGGGAGTCGCTCAAAAGACTTTATCACCCTACGAGACGTCGCTTACAACTAACTATTGCATCATGTTTTTTTCACGATAGTAGAACCGCAGTGTCATGATTCAACTACATTGCATCAGACAATGATGGAATACCTCCAGGAGTTGTATGTATGGCGGGCTGATGCAATAAAATGCAATAAGTTGTAACTGGAGTTCAAAATGCAGCGTTGCGAAATGGTTACCTATGTACCCAATGCGGGCTGAGTCGTTTAGACATGACCATCTCTATCTCTCCTAAACAAGAGCCAATCGACAAATTTTATTGTAATTTTCGTGTTCAGAACCTCAAAATTAGTAAAGATCGGCTATATTGATTTCAAAGACTTTTTGTGTGTTTCCAGTGAAGTTTTTCTGAAAATTTCTTTGCCGCTTTGCTGCTTTCTTTGCTGACAATTTCTCACCACAAACACCAAGGTAATGAATACCATACCATTTTTCCAGCGGGAAAGCCATCCCTCGCTTGCTGAAAAATCTCCCCCATTATCGATTTTACAATGAAGGATCAATGCTTTTTCTTTCAAGATTGGCCCACTGATTGGCGTTCCTTTTCGACGCTCTTGCATGAACCATAACCAAAGTACATCAGCGACAATTTCATTTTTCGGCTTTTGAAGAGTGCAGCGAGAGGAAAGAGTTTTTTCAGACTTGAATGCAATTTTTTTTAAAGATTTTCTATTCCTTCTCCACTCATTTACCGTGTTTTTTACCAATACCTAGTTCACCACAAATTTGTTTTACTGGATCATCTTTGTCAATACGTTCTAACGCTTTTAATTTCATCTCCATCGTAACGATATTACGCTTACGTTTGCACCCACTCATTTTGTACCACATCATGATTAATAGATCACAACACACATTCCTGTATACGCACAATACACTGTACACTGTATATTCACAATGAGGAACTGAAGGAAATATGTACTGTACTATAAACAATGCATCCGGCGATTTGTTTCCGTTTCCTGGAACTGAAGCAAATAAAACAAAACAAGCAGCGACTTGCTTTCACTTCTTGGAACGATCGGTTAAAGCCGAGGCCGGTTGAGCCGCAGCCGGATAAGAGAGTCTACTCTACTTGAAATGCTAATTGAAGAAAAACAATCGAGTTTATATATTAATATTAACTGAGATATGGGTAAAGGAAGATGAAATTTGCATATATAATTTAAACAGTTATAAAAAATTCCATAAATGTATAATAAATAATGAATTAAGAGGTATAAGGATATTTATCACAAATAATTTAAACTTTATAATAAATGAAGATATTGGATTAGTTACAGCAGAATCGCTTTGTCTGACTTGGAAAATTCATGATATTTGTTTATTTGTATTATAGAGATCACATTCCTTTACTCCACGACAGTTTATTACAGAACTAAATAATAACTTAATTGAATAAAATGCAAAAAAAAGTGTCTTTACAGGAGATTTTAACATTGACCTCTTGAGTAACTACGAATATGTAGGACAGTACATATACATGCTTTCATCATATGGCGTACAATCACACATAGAGAAAGCAACTAGGGAAGCTAGAGACAGTGCATCATGCCTCGATCATGTATTCATAAGGAAGGCTGCTTGCTACTGCTGGGGTGCAGTCAGAGTAATTTGCACTGATCTTTCGGATCATTTTCCTATTGGTGGAAAATTTCATTTATCACAATGGAAAATATCGATAAAGAGATTACTAATTCAGGTATTGTTTACAGAATTAATTATAAACTACTGCATGGTAATTTTAAGAATTGCAACAAGAAAGAACTTGAACATCATAACAATGTTAATTTATGTTACAAAATGTTTATAAAAAAAACGTTTTGCATCTTAATTTAAGAATCTAAACAATATTCTATAAAAGGGGGAAATTATGTACTTAAAAATAGATAGATTACGGAAGAAATAATGCACTTTATTAAACTGAAAGATAAATTGCATTAAAAGTTTAAGAAATACCTTTATAATGTGTTTCATGAGGACAATTATAAAAAGACTAGGAATGAACTTCAAAATATAATAAGGTATGCAAAAATAATTTTTACAGAACACAGTTTATTAATTGCAGTGGAGATTGTAAGAAATAATGGATTGTTATTAATAATTTAATCAAAAGTAAAAGAAAATCTACTTTAATTCTACCTAACAAGTCTGCGGGATCTAATCAAATTTTAGAGTGTATATGGATGGACACTGCTAATGATTTTAATGTCTTTTTATTAATGTAGTAGATGAAATTGCTGGTAATAAAATTATAATAAATAAAATAAATAAATACCCCCTCAAGCAGCTACTTGCCACAGAGGTCTGACAGGAGCCTGTCAGTTTATATGCCACAGTAGGAGATCTGAGAGGATGGCAGGACCTTAGCAGAAAAACGACACAAACATCCATGCCTAATCCGGGGCTCGAACCCAGGTTCCTTAGATCAGTAGCCAAGCGTGCTAACCACTCGGCCACTAGAGGATTAAAAAGAAATACAGGATCTAGACCAGTGGTTCTCAACCTTTTATGCTTCACATACCCCCTGGAAATGTGTATGTAACTGGTATACCCCTTGTATACATAGATAAAACTATAGTTATAGTATAACAATGGGAATAAAATAAAACATATATATATATAACTTATACCCTACGACTTTTACGAGCTCTCACGGCGTACCCCACGTTAAGAACCTCTAGACTAGCCAATTGGAAAATAACTTAAATGTTTCCCCCCCCCCCTAATAACTGAGTGAAGACAAGAGAAACTATTCTTAGTCTTAAGGAAAATAAAAGTCCTGGATTAGATGCAATTGGTGTTAAAATAATTAAAAATTGTGTTAATTATATTGCATGCCCATCACTTATGTTTTTAATTTATCATTTTAAACTGCTACTTTTTCAGATGAATTTAAGTAAGTAGTTATAACACCTATTTATAAAAAGGGCAATAGTAATTCTCTTTCTAATACAGATCGATCTCTGTTATTTTCATTTTTGGTACCATATTTGAAAAAAATGGCTAAAAAGCAAATGCACAACTATTTTCTGCAAAATTCCTTATATTCTGATAATCAGTTTGGGTTTCAATAAGGAAAAAATACGGAGAAAGCAATCATAAAATTAACTAAATATATAGGAATCTATAAAGGAAAATTATTTAACTGTAATTAAGTTTTTGGACATCAAAAAGGCGTTTGGTACTGTTTCTCATGATATTTTGTTACATAAATTGTAACACTTTGGAGTCAGAGACATAGTTTTAAACTGGTTTAAGATGTATTTATCACACGGAAACAGAATGCAAAAATTAACAGTTTTCTAAGCAATCAGTTGACTTTAAAACAAGGTGTCCCACAAGAAAGAGTTTTAAGACCAATTGTTTTCGTGATATTTTGGAATGATTGTAGTTATTTAAAAAACGATGGACAGATAAATTGCTTTGCTGATGATACTGCTATAACGTTTCGAGCGAAAAATTATAACTTGCTATATGGCATAACAAATGATTCAATTAATCTTTATAAATGGTTTAAAAATAATCTAGTTCTAAATATAGATAAAACGAAGTATATTGTGTATAATTTAAAAAATTCTGTTATAAATGATATAATTATAAAAATGCATAAATCAGACTGTAATATAGTCGATAATTGTGACTGTGTTTCTATTGAAAGAGTTTCCGAAATTATGCATTTAGAGATAACAATATTCAAAAATTGAATTAGAAACCCCATATCATTCATCAAAAAAAAAAAAAAAAAAAAACTGAGATCAATGTTACGAAAAATATATTATTTAAAAATAAATAATCGGGAAACGTTATCTGTTATATATATATAAGTCATGGGTAAAGTCTGCTATTCATTATGAGCTACTTTACTACGGAAGTAACTTATATTTCACTCCTTAGACCCGTCATAAATCTAAAAGATAAAATAATAAAAAAATTGACTGATAATGATGGGTTTGGAGATAGTCTGCATAATGGTTATATTAAACTTAACATACTGCCTTTCAGAAAGGTATATGCTTATAAATTAATAATATATCTTTTTTGCAAATGATAACTTTTATAATCTTAAAGTAGACATCATTGTTTACGATCAAATGAAAAGAAGTATGAAATTCCCCTTGTTAAAAAGGAACTAATACATAAATACATAATTTATTAGCTCCAAAGATATTTAATAATTTACCTCTTGATTTAAGAAATCATAACCGGGGATTGCTTTTGTATAAAAAAAGATTAAAGAAATATTTCTTGCCTATAAGTGATATTGAACATATGTTTACAGTTCTTAGATAACAGAAAATATTGCTTTTGCTTTTTTCCCTACTCTGCTACATTATGCATATTACCTATTTGTGATGTTTCAGGTTTATTAGATTGCTGCTGTTATACTGATCTTTGTAGTCCTTAACTAATTGCTTCATCTGTTAATTGATTATTATCATTATTGTCTTTTATCTTTTTTTTTTCATTCTTAAAACTGATGTTTAATTCATTTATTGTACTCTCAAATGTAATATGTACTACAACAACAACATATATATAATCAAGCTTTTGATTTTGGGTATTTATATGTTGATAGATTTTAATATAGAATTTCTACTATAATAAACTTGAAATTGAACTTGCTAAGGAAGTCCCCAAAAATCAGAAATTCAAACATTTAAGACCTAAATATTCCCCCCCTCATTGAAGTTTCTGTGTATACCATTGTTTATAGGGGCTTCAACCTTTTAAATACAGAAACTCTAAAGATCAGAAGAATGGTTTTAAAAGATCTAGAGGCTGAAATTAATTCTCTTGTTATATTAATAATAGAGACTTGACTTTAGAATGCAATAGGAGGTTACCCATGAGAACCCGTACGAAAACGTCTAAACCGATCGGACAATTTTCGAGGTAGTTACGAGGTTCTAAAATCTGTTAAAGGCCTGCTAAAATGCGACAATACAAATATACCAGCTGTCTGCAGACCGCACCGTAAGGGATTAATTTTAATTTTTACAGCAACTCACGAATTTACCGAAAATACATTTCAATATGATGTCTTCGTACCATGTGTAGAGATCAAAACCAATGCATATAGTGCTACGATTCTGGTGCACCTGGCCTCTCACTGATCAATGGCGTCCAATGGCGCAAGCATAAGAGTATACATAGAACTCTGTCTAAAGTTCTTGAAATCCAAATACTTAAAATTTATACTTGTAGATGCTCAGGACACTTAATACCATGTATTTCAAAATACCACTTGGAATGAGATAGGAACACACACGCGAAATTGTGCTTTCTCCTCTGAAGGATTAGCAAGATGATAAGATGATGGAATTACTGAAGCATTCTCAAAGTCAGCTTTAAATCCATTAAAGTTGAGTAGATGTACATAGTGAAATCTTGGTAAATACGACTTCATTATTTAGTCAAATAATAATTCAATTAGTTGTGTTTACGTCCACATTTCATTTCCACCACGTATCACATCCGCTCTGCTGTCAACTGGAAATTGCATGTCTTTCGTTGCGTTCTAGACAGCGACTCTCAACTCATTTCAGAAGTCGACAGATTACACGAATATATTATAGCGGGACGGCAATATACACTGATATGCTCCCTCAGCTAAGTTGTATCCCTAGTTCTTTTGAAATCTTCCCTCTCGATAATTCTTAAGAATTAATGCATTATCCCATGGCCGCGTGGTTAGCCCCCTTGGCTATTGATCTAAGGGACCTGGGTTCGAGCCCCGGGTAAGGCATGGATGTATGTGTTGTTTTTCTGCTGAGGTACTACCATTCTCTCAGATCTTCTACTATGGCATATAAACTGACAGGTTCCTGTCAGACCTCTGTGACAAGCAGCTGCTTGAGGTGGTATTATTATTTATTATTTTTTACTAAACATTGGACACTTGCTTTAATAATATAAATGAAGGATCTACTTTTCCGAACAAATGAAATAATTAAAAAATCCTTTAAGACCTTCAGAATCTCAAAAGCAGTTGGCCCTTGAAAGCACGTGTTATTATACAGGAACAGGTAAGTGAAGAAAAAACTTCACCATCCGCTTCCCGGACTGGATTTCAAGACCTTTTGTTACACCCCAGTTTTCCTGCTAGTTACTCTATGGCGGTAGCTCGTTCATATTTTATTGGTTACGGTTAAGAAGTAAGATAGTAGATAGAAAGCTTTGAAATTATTATGCTGTACGTTAACTTGGGTATAGAGGAAAAATTGTCTTGAGACAGGTGTCATCCGAACCTATGACCTAGTGACGACATGTCAATTGATCTGGCCGCTGATCAATCATCAACAATATGCTATTTATTATGCATATTGTTTATGTTAATCCCAGTCCTCATGTAATCAGCCCTTAGTGGCTGTCTCATAACCGCAAGTAAAGGATCGTAGATTGCAACGCCTCCGACCTGGGCCTATCACCACCCACAATCCATTTACATCAGTAATCATCAGTTTTAATGCACAGTTCATGGGTATCTCTGGTACCTAAAACATGTATACATTACCTGTTACCATTAGAAAATTTTATGTCACAGGGCTTCATAGTTACAACATTTTGAACTCTAGTGTGCTGTAAGTCAACGTGAGTATAGAGGAAATACTGCCTTGAGTCGGGTGGGATTGGCACCCACGATATCCCAGATCACGGTTATGTCCCGTGTCTTGAAGCGAAGCAAACTAAGATCCTCCATTTGCAGTTATAAGATGAAGGCTAGAGGCTGATTTCTACAATGACGGGGTTTAATCATCAACGAGAGAGAAAAATTAATCAGCGGAAGTTAGCTCATACTGTCAAGAGCACCTGGACAGGTTCAGGACAATTTTTGTTTCTATACCCACATTTACTTACCGTATAAATGAAAATTGAAATAATAGTAAATTATAGCAATGTTGAAATCTTTCTAACTATAAAGTGCTGTGATATAAAATGCTACTAATGGTAACGTATAATGTATATAGATAAAGATGGTCGATGTTGAGATGTCACTTCCATGCATTTAGTGGTGGGACAGAAATCTCTCACTGTTTAAACCAATTGTAAACTTCCTACTAATCATATATCAAAGAAATTCACCGAAGAGCAAAAACATTATGACCATCGCGTCTTTATGCAAATCGAAAAACTGCAGGTAAACGAAGGCGCGTGTGAAAGTCATGACACCGTATAAATAACAACTGATACTGAGCTCTGTCAATCAGTGTCATTCTTGTTCTTCAGAAGGGAAAGGCAGCGGACTTAAGTGAATTTCACAAAGGCCAAATTCTAAAGGCCAGACGACTGGTCAGATCATTTCCGAGACGGCAAGGCTTATGGGGTGCTCACTGTCAGATATGGTTAGTACCTTCAAAAAGTGATCCGAGGAAGGCAAAATCACGAACCGCCGACAAGGAGTTGGTCCTTGCTTGCACAGCTTGTGGATGCTTGTTGCACAGCTCATCGATGTTAGAGGTGAGCGAAGGCTATCCCGTATGGTACGAGTCAACAGTGGATACTGTGGCGCAACTCGCCGTAATTTGAATGCTGGTGACAGGAGTAATGTGTCACAATACACAGTACATTGCACCCTGCTGAAAACGGGAATGTGTATCCAAAGGTCACTCCGAATGACCATGCTAAAATCGACTCACCGTCGAAAGTGCAATGGCTACAATGAGTACGTGAGCATCAAAACTGGACCTTGAATGATTAGAAGAAGGTCATATGGTCTGATGAATCTCGTTTCCTGTTGCACCATGTGGACAGCCGGATACGTGTGCATCATTTATTGAGGAAAGTGTTGGCACCAGGATGCGCCATGGGTGAAAACAAGCCGGTGGAAGAAGTGTATTCTTTGTGTAATGTTCTGCTGGGAAACACTGGACGATATATATGTAAATATATATGACATGCTGCATGATTATCAGTAAGTTTCTAATCGGTTTAATTAGTGTAATGCTGTGCGACGATCATTGAGCTTCATAGAAGTGACATCTCATTATCTACAATATTCCTTCATGGCTTTAACAACTCTGGGACCAGTCATTCATGTGCAGGAAACTATGACATCTACCACCTACCTAAACATCATTGCAGACTAGGTACTTCCTTGTGTGTAGATGTGTGGGTCGTTTTCCTGGGGAAGTGTGGTACCAGGATGCACCGTGGGAAGAAAGCAAGCCGGTGGAGGAAGTGTAATACTTTGGGCAATGTTCTGCTGGGAAACCCTGGGCCCAGTCATTCATGTGCAGGAAACTATGACGTTTACCACCTACCTTAACATCACTGTAGACCATACATCCTTTCATGGCAATGGTATATCCCTCTAGTAGCGACTTCTTTCAGCAGGATAATGCGCCATGCCATACTGCCCAGATTGTTCGAGAATGGTTCATGGAACATGAGGAAGACTTCCAGGTATTCCCTGGTCTTCAAATTTCCCAGACATCAATCAAATCGAGCATCTGTGGTTTGTGTTGGAACAACATATCCTATCTGCTGCGGCTCAAGCACATAACTTACAAGAGTTAAAGGATCCGCTGGTAACGTGTTGGTACCAGATACCACAAGATACCTTTAGAAATCTTGTAGCGCTCATGCCTCGCCGGGTAAGAGCTGTTTTAGCAGCACGTGGAGGAGCAACATCATATTAGGCAAGTGGTCATAATGTGTTGGCTTTTCTGTGTGTATTTGTAGATAATATCGATAACAAAACACCCAGTGGACACTTGACCTAAACAAAAGTGACTTCTCAACGACTATTTCCTTCATAACTTTAACTATGCAACGTGAAAGCTACGCCTCTTTAGTTTAACTGGTAAAACAACGTGTGGTAACCAAGAGCCTCGAGTCCCTGAGATGGATGGTGTGTTTTCCCATACTCATATATTCTTGAATAATAGCGTTTGTTTACAGGTATGAATTGTTTTTTCTGATGTACAACATTAGCTTTTCCCCCGATAGCTGAATGGTTACAAATAACACCTGTAAATATATCTGTCTTACTGCATGATTATCAGTTAAGTTCCCAATCTGTTCAATTAGTGTAATGCTGCGCCCCGATCACTGCTTCATAGAAGTTACGTCTCAATATTTGCCATCTTCCTTCGTGGCTTTACCTGAGCAAGTGTAAGAGCATCACCACCTTAACTGGTTGCACAAATAGCATGTAACAAATAGAGTTCCAGTCTGGAAGGAAGAGTATGTGGTTTTTGCATTCCTGCCCATTCTTTTGCATTTTAAGGCATATATATCCTGAAATATTTAAGCATACTATATTCTCAAAGATCAGAATAATTTTCGAGGTAAGTCCTGTCCTTGAAAAGAAAAATTAGTTTTGACGATTGAAAGTAACCAAACCAAGGATAGATTTAGTGGGGAAAATTTGGACCAAAATCTCCTTCTTTCTTCCTTATTTGCTTTTCATCGTGTTCAGAAAATCCAAAGCCTCGATGTATGTGTCTATTTTGGGAAGGGCAATATTCCCATAATGATGGGGACAGAGTAATTTTAAGTAATATATCCTGTTTAGACAAATTTGATAAATTCCTTATACGATGTAAAAAGTCACCATCAGACTTTCCTGATGAGATTACGTTTTTCTTTTCCTGAACTTTATGTCAGTCACAATGTCCAATCGCTATTCTAAGAAATGCAGAGGGATATACCGTTGCCATGAATATATTTTAATTGCTAGTAACTTTTGTTACTTTAATTAAATGATTAGTGAATATAACCACAAAGACTTAGAGTGACCTACCATTTAATATATATTACCACACGTTATGCATATATATATATATTGTATCATTTAATAATATGTTTTGTAGTTTAAAATGTTTTGATATAAACATAATTTTTATTTTGTTGTTGCAAGCAGCTGCCTGAGGGGGGTATTTTGGGTATCCTTTAGAAACAGACTATTAAATCACTGCATTATGGACCACTGAACCGATTCCCATTTCTAAAAGAGGGGTTACTTGTTTTTGTTTTTTGTTCTCCTTGGTGAAAACGTGGTCACGAATCAGTATCATCTATTGTGCATTTGTCAAATTTTAGTTTTGTTTCTGCACAGTCAGATCAGACACCAGACCATTACAAAGGTTTAGTTGAGTTTCATAAATTGTGGAAAGCATTATCATTGCAATAAGTATATATTATTATAGTATTTCTTTCGCTAGGTTTAAATCAAAAGTGTTTGGAAAGATAGTAACTTTTCAGGACACCGAAACAAGCTCTCTAAAATTGGTACTGTCCCTTTAAATTGGTTAGTACTGCTACCCTATCTTACTTGAATGATTTCTTTCCCAAAGGAATAACAGCTAATTTTAAACGCTTGAGAAAAAGTAGGAAGTCGAAAATGTTATAGGTGAATAATGCTAAAGAAGATCTTATTAAAATTGATTTACAATGGCCAAAAGCAGCAGCTGTTGCCTGGGAGAGATGCATTTAATACATTTCACAGTTTGGTTGGACCACCGCAGTCAATAATTGCTTATGTATTATTGATATTGATATTATAATTTATATATTATTTTTATTATATATTGATTATTACATTGATACGTATGTCAGACAGGCATAGAAAATGCTTCCTGCGGTGCCATATACTAGATTTCAGGGAAGAAAATGCTTCCTGCGGTGCCATATACTAGATTTCAGGGAAGAAAATGCTTCCTGCGGTGCCATATACTAGATTTCAGGGAAGAAAATGCTTCCTGCGGTGCCATATACTAGATTTCAGGGAAGAAAATGCTTCCTGCGGTGCCATATACTAGATTTCAAGGACGAAAATGCTTCCTGCGGTGCATATATACTAGATTTCAGGGAAGGTGCTCCCAAAATAAAAATGGTGATGAACGGAAAATTTCGATACAAATGCAATATTATTATTTATTTACTGCCTGCAAAATGAATAATTAAATGTAACAGAATAATAAATGGGTTAAAAATAAATTAATACTCGCAATTAAATTTATTTTCTTACGTAGCAATTCAGTTTTTTTACCGTATTAAAACACTGAGGGCAAGCGGGACTCATGGGCCTTCTTCTGGTAACGTCCCTGATGTTAATATACAGCACGATGGTTATTTGATAAGGGTAATAATAATATTTCTACCAGTATTGTGCAGCATGTCTTTAATTTCAGTTATTGCCCATTTATCTTTGCTATTTTTATTTTCTGTTGTTACACTTAGTTATTATTCACTCTTTCGTTTTCTTTTCCTTCACTTCTCAACATTATCATTACTTCTTTTCTTTTTACCTACAACGCATTAAAGAAATAAATTACTGTAAAATTGCATGTCTTCTGTTACGATTTTGCTCTTTTTCGTAGCCATTTCGATATGCCAGATGAATATTAATGAGGATAAAGTGTTTAAAACTGGAAATCCCAAAAAATGAAAATATGTGATGGTGGGAAATGTTTTAATATGCGTTACTCAAGGCTTGCATTTAATTTGCAAAGTAAAATGCAAATTACCAGGAGGGATGGGAGTGAAAAAAAATTCTCCTCTAGAAGGTTAATTAATTCATATTATTATCTTGTTGTTATGAATATGTTAGATATCCTGACTTCCAAACTCTAAATTGCAAATATAAAATACACCCAGTTCTGTTTTTACATGGATTTTGTTTACACGACTTTGATTTATCACGGTTTAGAAAAAAAATCCAATTATCTTTTTACACGATTTATTTGATCTAACACGGTTCAAACGACGTCTTTTTAAAAATCTCCAACTGAATTTAATTCTGAAAAATATTCCTATTCAAGAAAAATTCCAAGAATTTACATTTATAACAGAGATGACTCTTTTATGGTCACATTTTTTGTAGTTTTAACTTTGAAAATATACTATAGATACACATTTTGTGCACTAAAATCCCGAAAATAAAAACTACACTAACTATGCAACAAGTTTTCTCTATTGTATTCTCTATTATATGGAAAAATTGTACGAAACCTACTTCATCTGGAAAAAAGTGGAACACTAAGTTCCGGGAATTCCCCTCAATTTTATTTTCAATACATACATTAGTATTGGTCTCTCATTTCATGTTTAGATGTTTAATAGAAGAAATCGAAAAAAAAAATTGTTTTGCTTTTGAAGTTTTGTGTGCGTAATATAAATTTATTAAATTTTGATGATAAGTAATTTACAATTTTTCAACATCTGATTTATTAACAACAGTTCAAATATTTACCGTAAGCCTTACCACGATGTCGGATAATTCAACTATACAAAAGCAGAAAAGGAAAGCTATCTCTTTGGATATTAAGATCCAAATTTTAGATCGTCTTGCAACTGGAGAAGGTTCAGCATCCATAGGTAAATATGGTGTTGTACTTGGTTTTGCCAGTATTTGTACTGGGTTTTCACGTCTGGAACCAATCTTCTATTTTTCATATGCACTGTATTTTTTTACACGGTTTTTTCGGGAACCTATCTGCCGTGTAAAAACAGAATGGGGTGTATAAAGATAAAATGAAAGAATTAGGAAAAGTATCAAAATTACAAATTATTAATCTGTTGAAACCTGGTTTTGCACCTTTAAAGCAGGTGGTTGCTTTGATGTTATTGGTCTACTACACTACAGTAGTTGTTTAGAAGACAAATAGATGTACATTTTATTCTTGCGACATATAACTTCAGAATAGATATTCTAACGTAGGTAATGAATATTATGTATAAATAGAAAGGAAGAGTTTCTAATTATTTTGAGCAACGCATAATTTGTTTCACTTAATATGAGTGAGAAATAAACTTTCTGTTTTAGCATAATTTTCGCCTGAAAAATATTTGATTTCGCAGATAGATATTCATCTGTAATATTACTTTTTAAACATTCGTACGGAAATTTTAATCGAAAAGAGTTTTTATTTGATATACACTCAGCAAGTAAATACAACTCACTTTAAAATAAAAATATTAAATCATGTTTTTTTTAATGAGTGAAATGAATATACACTGCTCTTCAAAGCCAGGCACAGATCAATAAAATGCACATATATCGAACTAAATTTAAGTAATTCAATCAAATTTCGTCCAAAGATACAAAGATAATATTGCAATAAATACACGGAATTTTCGGCCAAAATAATTTATATATACCCTCTCGTCCAATCACCGAAGTTAAGCAGCTTTGGGGGCGGTCAGTATTCGGGAGGGTGACCACCTGGGAACACCGCGTGCAGTTGGCAAAAAATCTGCTGAAAACCACCCATCCTCACAGATCCTTCTTTAATGCGTATTAAACAGACAGGCTCCTGTCAGACCTCTGTGGAAAGCAGCTGCTTGATGAGGTATTTATTTATTTATTTATTTATTCTAAAACCAACAAATGGCAGCACATGAAAAAGGGGATATTTTGAATACAAAACATGTAGTCAAAAGAGAATGTGACCCATTCTAACACTCATGCCAACCTAACAACTTTGATTTATGCCCTCATTAAGGTAATCCAGAGAATATGAATGCAATAAAGTCCACTGGTGAAGAAATCCTGAGGACCTGGTGGATTGAGAAGTGGATTAAAGGATGACAATACATCTCCTCAGGGCATCCCAAAGATGTTCTACGATTGAAGTCCGGGGAGAATGCAGACCATTTGTCGGACATCTTCCTCAATATATTGGTTGGGCAGTCTTGCTCTTAGTGTATGGTCATTTTCGTCCGTTAGAAGTCACTTAATGTACCAGAATGGGGTTTGACATATGGATCAAGGATCTCATCTCGATATCTTGGAGCTTCATAAAGTGGCCATAAACACATGAAGGATGGAACAATTACCTAATGAAAACCACGCCCACATAGTCAAATCACTCCAAACGTATTTCTTTCAACCATGTTATGAGGGGCTGGTTGGGGGTTCCCACTTCTTTTCAGATCATTACATGTATTCTCTCCGATTACAAGGGATTTCTCGACTCGCCCCTGAACCGGGCGTGACTCCATTGTTATCGGGTACAGGTTATACGATCATGACGCCATTTCAAGCGGGATTTTCTGTGTCTAAAGAGGCATATCGAACATAAGTATGGGCGCCGTGTTTGGCTTTCAAGTAGCATTTGAGAGAAATTCCTACCTTCTTGTGGTTGGAATGAAGTCTGAAGGCAGAGGTGATGCTATTGCTTTCCTGTTCTGTCGGAATAGTGATCCGCTATAGCGATGATCTGGAAAGGATTTTCCCACAGGATACCCTTGAAGAGACATTCTGATAACTGTTTGGGTTGTTTGGAATTACTGCCCTAGTTGTGAGATAACAGAATGGTGGATACCATTGAATAAGACCGCCTCCGTCATCTAAACTTGTTCTTTGAAGGGTCCTGAAGCAATCAACTATTCCCGACTGACAACACAGGTTTTGAATTTGAAATGATCGAGCTTCCTCAAAAGTACTCCTTTTATAGTTTATACGTTTTACATATTCTGTAATATTATACAGGATTCCATGAGGATTTTTCGAAACTGCATAGTACATTATCAGTAACGTTAAAAATATTTTATTTATCTTTAATGATTATTTTTATCCACATTTTGATGATCAGTGCTTAATTTTTAAAGAGTAGTGTATTTGTTGCACATTATATATTCGTAAAGGATCCTACCCTGTACGTATTTAATATGTGTGTTAGATCTGGGAGGAAGAAAGCCATGCTCCTCTCCCCTTTGAAAATGCCAGTAAGAGTAATGGAGGCAGGAAAATATTCAATTCTTCATATTTCATGAATTTTTCACTTCGGGTGTTGCAAAAGTTAGTCATTGATTGTCTTCTTATCGTCAAGTTCGCATCACCAAGTTTGTTTTTGTTTTATTTTTTTCGGAAAACATTAAAAATAATTTCGGCGAAATCTACCTCACTCTGATTTTTCCGAGATATGCGAAAAAAATTTCCAAGTTGAAACAAGTGAAATTTGATACCTCCTATCGACGACATCTGGCGACATCATAAACAAATAAAAAAACAAACTTGGAGATGTTAAAATTCTAAAGAAGAAAAGTTTTACTTGCAACATTTTCAATAATCAGCTTGTTTTATGGCATGAAAAATTTGTTAAATTTAGGACTTACAAATTTCAGAACAGGTTGAAAAAAAAGCATGCTATTGAAGTTTAGAAAGAATGGGATCAGTTTAACCCGGTTTTTCTTGAAACTAACAATACTGTTTTGAGTAAAAAGAATGAGAAGTTATTTGATTGATAAGGCATTGGAGCTTATTTTTCAAGAAGGAACTGCAGGAATAATCTGAAGCAACTTCCTACTCCAAATAGATAGCATTACAAAGAGATTAATCAATGTGCAAAGGATCATTTAAGCGCTAATAAGAACTTTTGCCTTGATAGCGTGGCTGACAAAGCAGAGAAGCAGCTAGAAAGCACAACAGCAGAGAGTTGTACCAAATAGTTAATCTTTTGTATGGATGAAACTGTCTGGTATACAGGGAATGAGGGATAAATATGGTAATGTTATTTATTGAAGGGGAGGATTTTGTTATGGCTAGGTAGGCTGAACATTTCAGTGGTGTGCTCTAAGCTGACTTAGCAATTCATTGTGGTTAGTTCTGTTCTGTTACTACTTCTATTCCTGTAGGAAGTTAATTCAGATTATTCCTGTGGTTTGTAATGGTGATAGATACATTACTTAGGCTTTAATGTTGTCTGTATACGCATTTTTCTAAGTTACGTTGGCTGTCTCCAAATTAAAACTGAATAAATCTTCAGGTACAGATGAAATTATTACTGAAATGCTTAGAGCTGACAAATTTTGTTTCATCACATGGCTGACTCAAATTTCGAATATTTTTTTAGATAGAAGTGTTATTTCTGAAGATTTTATTACAGCAATCATTATTCTTTTTTTTTTAAAGTGATTGCACTTCTTGTGATAATTATAGGTGAATGAGTCTACTTTCTGTGCCAGGTAAAGTTCTTTCCAAAATTGTGCCTAACAGAATTAAGAATTTGGTTGATGGACAACTGTATGATGAATAGTCTGAGTTCAGAAATGGTAGGGAAGTGTAAATCAGATTTTTTCACTTACGGAGATTCTTGAGAAATGTTTAGAGTTTCAGAAACCTTTGGTTACTAGCTTCGTAGATTTCAAAAAGGTGTTTGACTCTCTTGATTGTCATACTTTGTGGTTGATTGTGAGATCGTATGGCATACCTGGTAAATTAGTTAGAAATACAATGGCTCTGTAAAGCAAAACTCAGGTTTGTGTAAGAGTTGATAAGGATTGTAGCAATTGATTCAGCATTGCCAGTGGAGTTTGGCATTTTGAGGTGCATTTTGTCTCCTTTTCTATTTAGTTTGGTATTGATTATGTTATGATAAATTCGCATTCTGCAATTGAAAGATTTTGGTAATAAATGGTCTATAGATTCAAATTTTCTGATTTAGATTATGCTAAAGATTTGGCTTTTTTGGTATATGATGTTGATGAGATTGATTCTTTAATTATGGCTGTTGATGAGACTGGTAACAGAGTAGGTTTGGTGATAAACAGAGAGAAAACTAAAATGCTGAAAATTGGTCAGGTAGGTTGTGCTTCAGTTGTTTTGAATGGTTAGACCCTTGAACAAGTTTCTCAGTTTAAGTATTACGGAAATTGTGTAGCATATACTGATAATATGCGACAAGAAATAAACGAAAGAATAGAGATTGCTGCTGCAACTTTTAACAATTTATGGAGAGTGTGGAAAAATAGTCGTACACATTTAAGAAGTAAAATTAGTCTATGTAACAGTTTGTTCCTTTCTACGTTTAGTTATGGTAGTGAAACTTTGAATCTTTATAAGCAAGATAACAGGAAACTTGATGTCTTTAGTTCTAGGTGCCTGTGCAGCATCTGAGCATTAAGTAGTTTGACTTTGTAGGTGATGATGTGGTTAAGTGAAGGAGTCGGCAACTTCGTTTGAGCAGCATATTGTGAAGAGAGAGGCTAAATTGATTTACTGAATATTTAATCGCTTTTAAACTGTTTAAGTAAGAGGATGAAGATGGGTGTAGAGGAAAAATTGTCTTGAGGCGGTGGTATCTGAACCCACACTCTCCTGATGACATGGGTTCAGATCCCACCCTGCTCAAGACAAATAATAAGCGGGGATACTATTTTGGGTAGCCAGGTATCAATCTTCTGCATATACACTACGTGCACAAAAATTTAGAAAATTTCTATGTTACACCCGATCCGTTACTTGGTAATCTAAAATGAGCCTTTTGTGATACGACGTTGTTGAAGTTAAAGATATACTTAGGTCTATCTGAATCATGAATTAAAAAAAAAATAGATTTGTGATATTTATCAGGAACATTCTTAAGAAACGTGATGAAAATGAAATCTAATCTATCATCTAAAGAAAATGTTCCAGTACTGAAAGAATTTAACACAAATTCTAAAAAATGCACTTGCTTTATCAAAAGGGTTGAAAATAGAAATATTATTTACGTTTTAATTACATTTGAAGTAAATTCTTATGACTGGAGTACTTTTCGTTAAATATCCACACTTCCATAACTCTTTAAGTAATATTGCCGAAAATCGATATTTTTCCCTACACAAGTTTGAAAACTGAGGAATATTTCATTGGCTTTTCAGAGGAAAGACATCGAAAATCTCTAATTTTGTATCTAGGCAGTGTATGTTGCATTTTAAAATTCATAAAGTAAAAGAAATACTCCACTTCAGACTTTTACAAATTTCATGTATCTGAAGAATGCCGCCAGTTTAGCAGAATTGAAGCCGAGATATGTTCAAAAACCGAAAACGATTAGAGATTGATTTATAAAGTGAAAAAGAGGCCCCTTCAAGGCACCTGTTTGCCAGACAGGTCTAACATAGCCTGTTAATTTAACACGCCACAGTAGAAGATCTGTGAGGATGTAGGGACATCAGCAAGGTTTGTACCTGTATTCGAGCCCCGGTTAAGTTATCCATGACTTACCCTAGGCTCGAATACAGGAACAAACATCCATGACTTACCTGGGGCTTGAAATCCTTATTTTAATTTTCAATTATTTTAATTTTCTTATTCAAATTTTCAAGCAGTCAACGTATGTTCGATAAAGAAGATATTCTATTCTTCTAGTGTTTAGATAAATTCGCGAATAAATTAGTTCTGCAATATACGATTTAGTCAGAAAGCCACTACCCAAATCTAGAGTGCAGGTTATATTATACCAACCTCGGAAACTCTTTTTTATCCTCTCCTTACCATCAGTAGGAAAATGAGAGCACTGGGCTTGGAAAGATCACCATTCGTTGAATAGAACGATAAGCTATGTTTCCATATGCAGAAAAGAGCCAACCGTCTTTATATTGAAATAGCTTAGATCGTCTGTAATAAAAAAAACTCCCATTTCTCCTTAATGCCTTTTTCATTGATTCCTTTTCCAACCGCATTTTAAGTCTGGCATATCGTTGTGAGGTGACCAACGAGCACATTGTGTAACAGAATTGCTGTTGGCGGTGAAACAGCTCAATCCAACCTAATATTTGAAATACCTGGTAAAGCAGAGTTGAGAAAGAATGAAATCTTGATTTAATAAAGATTCAGATTCTATGTTTGTTCAATATTAAAGTTATATGATCTGAACTTTTCCATAAAGCGCAAAATCGACAGCCAAAAACAGACATGAATAGCAACGAGAGGCAGAAGCATACCTGACATTACACTACAACGACTGCCTGCAACATACGAACTGACAATTATTTAATTCACCAAAAAATCCGAATAGAATCCAGTTTCTAAACTATGATGTAAAGGAATGCTCGGATATTATTCCTTCCCGATTTTCTTCACCGATGGGCTTGGAAAGGCCGCCGTCCGTCGGATGGGACGTTAAGCCGTGGCCCCGTGTGCGGGAGAGCCATACCCTGTGCACGTTAAAGAACACGCTGGATGGCCTTGACGGGAGGCTACCATCTGTCTCCCAACAGCTGTTCCAGCGGGTCCCCTCCCCCAACCTTCTCTGAGCCTTCGGGGTCCATGTGACCTGGCCATTTAGCCCATGGTGTGCAAAAAAGTGCCGCTCAGAGGTAAAACAACCCAACCCAACAACCCGATTTTCTTAAATATTGTTTTGACGAATCACCTTCGTTGCAGAGATCCGATTTCCGATAAGTATCTTTGCAATTCTTCGTTAGTGTCTTTGCTACTTTTATTAAACAATTAAAGCATCTATTGACTACAAAGCAATTTGGTTGCATTCAATATGCAGCACAAGTTGTTTTGTTGAGAAGTCACAACAGGAAACTTGTACTGTATATTGTTTTGTTGCTTTCCCCTATTGTTGTGCTCTCTCGTTCTACGCATTTTGGCAATATTGAAAAAAAAGACATGGACTGATATTCTTTTCATGAAAGCATGTACAGTTTCTCACAATTTGCTTTGTCTGGAGCTTTATTATTATTGTAAGCAGATGCGATTAGAATGGAACGTTTAAAACTTGTTATTCTCTCGATATATATCAGTGACGGTTATAACTACGCAACCAAATTAATAAAGTAAAACGATCAAATTAATGCCTGCAACATACGTCACCATACACTTAATTTTGACTGCCTGCAACATACGTCATCTTACCTTTAATTGTGACTGACTTCAACATACGTCACCTTACCCTAAATTTTGATCAAAGTCCAAAATTGGTTTCGATAACACAACAAAACCCTTGCTGAGAAAGGGCAAAATTGTTTTTCCTCCGTGATTTCGATAGAAAAAAATTCTTATAATATACAATTTCATTTTCAACACTACATAAAAAATGTAACGCTTTAATATTGCATTCTGTATATGGTCATCTGCTGTCCCCAGGTTCGAATCCCAACTACACTTGTTTTAATAATTTTCTACTCTAAATTCCGTTCTGTGTTTGGAGAGAAAAAGGACACTGATGGGCTTTGAAAGGCAGCAATCCATCCGATGGGATATTAAGCCTTGGTGCCGTGTGCAAGAGAGTCATGGCTGAGCATGCTAAAGAATACTCTGGATAGCCTTCATGGGAAGCTCCCATCTGTTCCCTAAAAGCTGCCCATTGGATCCCTTTCTACAACGTTTTCTGAGTCTATGAAGTTTGAAATCTGGTCATTTAGATGATTCGATAACAGACTAGACAGGACTTGCTTTGATTACCCTTGCTAGATATTCCAGGTCTATAGTTTTTAAATTCATGATTCAGATAGACCTATGTAGATTTTTAACGTCAATAAGATTTACCACAGAAGAATCATTTTAGGTTACTAAGCATAAAATCTGACATAACATGGAAATTCTCTCATTTTTGCGTCCAGGTAGCAGAGAATTGGTACATGGCTAGCAAATTTAAAGTTTGTATGCCAATAAAATATCGTTCAGAGATAAAACAATCTATGTTTATATTCATGAGATTCAGATACTCTCCACCAGAGTGTGCTGCATCTTTCTTAATCACGGAATGATAAATGTGGTGCCGCTCAGAAGCAAAACAACCTAGATGCCAATCCATCTATATTCCTATAATAATATCTGAGGCTAAAAGCAAACTACAAATTTAATCAAAGAGGTGTTTACCAAACGCTGATTTACAGATTTCTGAATTTGTAACATCACCCCCCATAAAGATCACTGTGCTTATACCTTTAATTTATTAGATCGAAAAAGATAAATGGAAAATTTTTTAATTTAAAAGCATCCCAATCTGTCCACTATCACAAATAGGCACGTATTAACGTAGCCAAAATCTACTCGCCTATTGCCTGGCTACAGCCGGTCTATAATCGCGGTAAATAAGTTCCGAAAACTGAATTCTATGAAGGATCATTTTCTGCAAACTGAGAATTTATTCAAAACGTCTATTAAAACTCGAATCACTTCACATGCTACGATGTAGTAACAATTATATATCCCGTCCTCTTTTTTGAAAAAGAGGATGCAACTTCTTTTTATTCCAGTTTTTCTTGTTTCAAATCTTCACTATTTATGATTCGCCTGTGTTAAACATTCATATTAATGATCCTGTCAGAATGACTTTTCATATTATTCACTATGAGTTCAGTCTTCAGTACGACGGTGTCACTGGTAAGAATATCATTTTTTTTTTCTCTCAAGTGAATACAGTGGGAAAGAAAGCCTTGGACATCAGCCAAAATTACATTCAAATTGCAAATGCAGACATGAAAAGGAACTGCAGCCACCTATCGCATAATATTTAGTTGCGTATAAATTGAAAAACTTTTTTAAGATTAAAATTTGGGATTTTATCTTTAGCTTTAAAAAATAAAATTACTTTCCAAATGAAAGCGAAATATAATATATGATTTAATGAAGTGGTGTATGGATAGAATCTCCAGCGTCCCGTGGCTGTGTGGTTAGCAAGCTTGGCTAACACAACTGGTTTTCCTGATTGGGACAACCAATTTTCTTTTCGTCTCAGTTTTTCAAGTGTTCCTTGTCTACAAGACTTTTCCTGTGATAATTTATTGCTGAATAGATTGACCGTTTTCAAAGAAAATGTAGTTTTTTATTCTCAGAATTTAGTACCCTTTAACAGTAGTAATATGTATTAATGGGTGATTAAAAATATGAATAGAAGCATATTATTATAATATTATATATTATATAATATTATTATATATTAATTACAAAGCAAAATTAATTTTTTATTTATACCTTAAAATGAAAATGTTGCATTTTCTCATTTCTAGGGTTGAGGGGGAAATCAGTCAATCTATATTAAAATAAATTATTTATTATTACTATATTATAATAATATTGAAAATTCTTAAATTAAGTACCAACTTTTGAAAAATAAAGAACAATCAGTTGAATTTTAAGCAATAGCATTTTAATAGAAACATATATGAATCTAAATTATATTTCTGTCATTAAGCTATCTGGGTATCTATTCTTAATCGATACCTTCTACCAACATAATTTTTTAATTTCCATCATAAACATATTATGGCAATATTACTTCAAATTTTACATTTTCTACATTTAGTGACATCTAGGGGCGTAGCGAAGGACTACGATTAGGGGGGAGAGGAAGAGAAGGCAAAATTTCCCAACTCGCATTAGGTGAGTTGTTTTATCTCTGAGCGACACTTTTTTGCGCACAATGGACTAAATGGACATGTCACAAGGACCTCGAAGGCTGAGAGAAGGTTGGGAGAGACAGATGGTAGCCTTTCGTCAAGGCCACAAAGCATTTTCTTTAATGTGCACATGATATTGCTCTCCCGCACACTGAGCCACGGCTTAACGTTACACGCGACGGACGGCGGCATTTACAAGCACATCAGTATCCCCTAGTGACCGTGAGAAGGGCGGGGAGTTTTGAGGAGATGATTCTCAACACTGACCCAGCTGATTCCAACTCAGAAATCAAATTTTGCCAACGAGAAAGTGGACTGAACAACTTGAAAGTGGACCAACTGAGAAGTGGCTTCGAATTGTACTAAATGCCCTAGATTTTGTCCCATTTCCCCGATTTCGTCTACTATCCTTAAGTGGGGGGAAGGTACACCAAATTTTTACAAGTGTCTAGATTTTGCAACCGCACCATGATTTACACAAAACAATTCCTTATTTTTAACACTCACTTTAATTTTACCAAGTCACTTCGAATTTTTGAAACTTCCCTAGATTTTGCCAAGTTTACTCGATTTCGCCAACTACCCATAATTTCACTAAACCAATACGAATTTTCACAAACCAGCAATTTATACATGGATTCTAATATGGCCAACTTTCCTAGATTTTGACAAGTTCTCTGGATTTGGCAACTCGCCATAATTTTACAGATAAAAGCCCATTTTTTTTATATCTCCCATGATTTTGTCAAATCACTTCGAATTTTGGGAACTCTCCTCGATTTCGCCAATTCTCTTTAATTGCACGAAACTAAAACTAATTTTCACAACTTCCCTGTATTTTAACAAGTGGCTTCGAATTTTTCCAACTTCCTATAATTTTACAGAAAAAAATCCAAATTTTTACATCTGAATTTTCCCAACTTCCCCAGATTTTGCCAAATTATCTCAATTTTGCCACTTCCAAATTTGAAACTTTGTTGGGGAAATGCGAATACAATCGATTTGTGAAAATTGGGATGGTCAAAAACCAATCCCAATTATGGCTCGACGACATATACAACTCGACTGTATTTTACCAAGTGGCTTCGAATTTTGCCAAATCGCCATAATTCTACAGAAAATAATCCCAATTTTTACATCTCACCTGAATTTTTCTGAGTCCCTTCGAATTTTCCCAGCTCCCTAAGATTTTGCTAACTATCCTTAATTTCACAAAACCAATCCCAATTTTTTACAACTCGCCCGTATTTTACCAAGTGGATTCGAATTTTGCCATATTACCTGGATTTGGCCAACTTCCTTACATTTTTCCAAGCTGCCTCGATTCTGCCAACTCGCCATAATTTTACAGAAAAAAAATCTCCATTTTTACATCTCACCTGAATTTTGAGAACTTCCCAGGATTTTGCGAAGTTCTTGCGATTTTGCTAACTCTCCTTAATTGTACAAAAAAAAAATCCATTTTCCTTGAATTTTTCGAAGGTGCTTCGAATTTTGCCAACTCCGATTAACTTTGGGGAGCCTTTCCCCCATACCTACACTACTGGTGACATTTAGAAACTATGATCATCATATTTCGTCAGTATCTATTTTTTACTTCATTTGGACATACAGGAATTCGAGAAGTTAGCCCTAACTTTTGAAGGTTTTACCATATAATGGCATGTCTTACAACGACCGAAGTCACTGCTGCCTCAGATAAAGCTAATGCAATACACAATGTTTGAACAGTGCTAGATCCCTAACTACTATGCCAGTTAAGGCTTTTTGAGTTGAATAATATATATATAAATATTGAACTGAAAAATAATTTTTCATTAAATCTCTTAAAACAAAATGGTGCTTTTTGCCACTCACTTTGAGGGTGAAGGAACAAATTGTTGTTGCTACTTTAAACCCCTCGATCATCACTAAAATATGAAATTTTTAGCCTCAATACATCTTTTGCAATATTCGTTAAAGTTTTTGAAAATTTCAAAAATGTCCACCGTAAGAGAGGTAGTTAAATCATTTGGTAGATTGATTAATTAAATTGGTAGATTGATTAAAACCTTTTGTTAGACTGATAATTGTGAATCGTAATAGTTTATCAATACCTATACAACCAAAAGCGAACTTTCAATTGATCGCTAAAACAAATATTAAAAATAAATTTCCCACCACCCTGGGGGTAAGGGTGAAAAATCATTATTATGAAATGCAAATTTGGCGACGTTCGCATTTCCTCACCAAAGTTTCAACCTTCGAACATAATTAGGTCGCTCGTAAGATTCGTTTAAAATTTTCCCATTTTGAAACTTTTTCACTGTTAAAAGTGCAATTATAGAGAAGGACAGACAAACGACAAAGTGAAAACATTAGCTCGTTTTCCTTCCTAAAACAAGCTAAACATTTGTATATATTGAATATCAATTCCATTTTCTAACACACTAGGGTTGGGTTGTTTTACCTCTGAGCGGCACTTTTTTGCACACCATGGGCTAAATGGCCAGGTCACATGGACCCCGAAGGCTCAGAGAAGGTTGGGGGAGGGGACCCACTGGAACAGCTGTTGGGGGACAGATGGTAGCCTCCCGTCAAGGCCATCCAGCGTGTTCTTTAACGTGCACAGGGTATGGCTCTCCCGCACACGGGGCCACGGCTTAACGTCCCTTCCGGCGGACGGCGGCCTTTCCAAGCCCATCGGTGTCCCCTACTGACCGTGGGCAGGGCGGGGAATTTTGCGGAGATAAATCTCAACGCTGACCCAGCTGGGACTCGAACCTGGGAACTACAGATTACGAGCCTGGCGCACTACCGACTGAGCCACCCCCACCCCTCTGACACACTAGAGTGACAAATATATTTACATCAATTATATAGATGTCCGGTTATTAGAATCATATTTAGAGTTCCAAATCGAACCTTCATCCTGTAGCTATTCTAATTGTGCTCCGATTTCTTATGAATAGTATCCTTTGTATTGTCAGCTCTTATTCTGCGAAGTTTTGCCCTTTCACCAAATGACTGCTTTGCTCCTTCCCTTTGCAGACCGGCATTAAAATATAAATACTCGTTATCCTTTTTCCTTGAGTATTATTATTCATATCAGCAGTCCTTATTAAGTTTTGTCTGTGCTTCTTGTTTCCTTGTTTCAACTCTTTAGAGCACAAGTGGTTGAGCACTAGGTGACTTTGCGCAAATACTTTATTAGAAAAGAGTGCTTGATTTAGCTTGCAGAATAATGAAAATTTTCTGTAAACCCACCTTCAGTTACTCAGGTCTTGTCTTAAAAAATTCATTAAAACTACAGTTTGTTGTCAACAATGACTACGGTTTCTGTTGTCTTGACAAAGTTACTGTCGGGACAGCGTTATACTTGGCGTTGAGATTGATTATTCTGATTCTTGTGGTATGGATCACGAACCATTCAGTAATTGTTGACTGAAACGTATTGCTGTAAAATGTGGATTTCTTACTTATCTCAATTTGGTCATCAGGAGCAATTAACCAATTATCGGTTGACTTATTCAACGATCTTTGTGATTACATTAAAGTTGACGTTTCACTCTTGAAACATCACTGAGGCTAGTTGAGTTAGAGTAAATGGATCCGACCAAGTAGTCTTATATCCCTTGCTAAAACGACGAAAGGCCCTTTTAACACAACTGACAATGCTCTGACAGAAGTTTCCTCTCTGCAATGTGTAACGGGTCTCACTGCGAATGCGTTCTTTCCGATAATATGGCCCGGAATTCCTTCGCTCATAGGACTGTTTTCATAACCCTTTTGTTGGCAAGGGCTGCCCTGCCATTCTGTTTCTTCCCATGAATCTGGGTGGGAATGGGCGCCCACACTGGACGCTCAGTTACTGTATGTATATCTAACTTAATACTAGATGCTTCATCATATTCTGAGTTGAATGTAATTTTATGACTTAGGGACTAAACTGGGAATCTTTGGCTTGAAGAAGATGATGTCCCTAATTGAAAAATGGATGCATGTTTGATCACATGAGTTTTGTTCAGTATCTGTTATTGTTGCTTTGATATAAAATTTTATTGGCTTGAAATGTCTTTCCTCCCGACGATACTCGATGTTATTATTATTTGTTCCTCTTTATGATCTTGGTGGTTCTTTCAACCCTTATGATTCCGCCATATGACATGCTGTTGAGTTTGGGTGATCCCGGAGAAGGTCGAAGGGGATTCCTACTGAGGATAACGAAACGGATGAATGGCAATAATATCTGGTGGCAAAAGACGAAGATGGTGAACTCAGTTGCAGTGGTGTGAATATGAGTGCAACAATTAAGTTATGATGGGCATTATTGAGCAGTTTTCTGACAATATTGCCATTGTTTAAAAACATATTAATCAGAATTATTTATGGTCAATTTCAGAACTCCCTTATATAAATATCGGTTTTATTTTAATCTGTTCATACAATATTTGTTCTTATATTTTAGAGTTTAGTTTTAGAAGGTTTTATATGAAATGTTAACATTAGCTTTACTAATAACTAACATTTTCGTTCAATATTTAAAGATAATATTGAGATAAATCAATAATCATGGTGTGTGAAACACATATAAATAACATTTTTTAAAATTTCGTAATTATTGCTAATTACATTTTTTTCTCCAAAATTAATGTAATAATATATTTTTTTTATTGAACATCGCATTTAATACAGACATAATGCATATGATCCTACGAAGCCAGGGAATTATCTGCATGAAAGTGTACATCATATGGATCAGTTTTATTGCATATAAGGAAATAATTTGCCATCACAAATAGTAAGTTATTTAACAGAATGTAGATGATTATCAAATAAAATAAGTAGAGAAATATGAAAACAAATATTTCATTTGTAAAATATAAAAATCGAAATATTATTTCAACATGTTTTTGAATAACCAATTTTTTTTGTTTTATTTCTGAGAGTGGCATATTTTTTAAACTGTGATAGATATCGGGGCATTTAATTAAAGATGAATGATACTCTGTACGCTCGAGTATTTTTATCATAGATTAATTTTTTAATGATTTTAGGCCCCAAGTAGTATCCTTTAGTTCCTTGTTGCTGGATGCAGAGAGCTTTTTTCTGTTTTGAAGTCTTTACTAAAGTAATATTTTAGAATTATGATATATTTGTATAAATCTTCGACTGGTAGCATGGCTAACTTAAAAAATCTTTCCTTCTTGATGCTGGAGTTTACAATAGGATGAGAAATCAATATTGTTTTTAAAACACTGCCTTGTATTCTAAAACTTCGGTCAATGTGAGAGGAATAAGTTGAACCATAGATTGATAACCATATCGAATAATAGATTTATATAAAGATTTGTACACTAAGACACATATGTTAATGGGAACTGCACTCTGTAATTTGTAGATTTTATAGGCACATCTTCTAAACCTTTCACATAGATTATTAATAGGGGTCTTCCATCTGAAATGCTTATAAATAATTAAACCTAAATAATTAAGTGATATTACCTGTTCTAAATCTGGACAGACACAGCCATCGATTTTCCTCAACTGAAAATGAGTTTCGTTTATATATGTATTGGAGTGAGCTCTGATAGATTCTACCGTTGTAATTTTTTTACCAGGTGAATGGATATACATAACTTTGGTTTTATTACTGTTCAAATAAATGTGTTTTTTATTTAACCATTTTTGTTTTTTTGTAAAATCAAGTTGGGAATTGCAAATAATTGTTTCCAAATTATAATCATAATTGACTAATACAATATCATCGGTGTATAGAAAGATAGAGCCAGTAAATTTAATATCTAATAAGTCGTTAATATATATTAAGAACAGTAATGGACCCAAAATTGACCCCTGAGGTACAACAAACTGTGAAGCCCGAGGAGAGCTTTTATAGCCTTTTATTTTGGTGGTAATGCATCGATCATTCAAATAAACTTTGAATCACCTGGGAAGTTTACCTATAATGCCAATTTTTCCAACTTCTTGAGCAAAATATCAGAATCCAAGGTATCGAAGACTTTACTTAAATCTAAAAAGATGCAGCTTACGAATTTACCTGTATTTAAATTGCAATTGACAGTATTAAGAAAAAATTTTAAAAGTAAGCTGCTGTTAGATTAAGCAGCAAATTATTTCTTTTAAGGAATTAACGAAGTTGACAAAAATTAAAACTTTTTGGCAGAAGAGTTTAAAAGCCTTCTATTTAAATTTCGATGTAAGCTAAATTAAAAATGTTCCTATTGTGGAACACAAATGTTACAAACGTTAGTTTCGAAAGTATTTTCGTTAAAGTTTTTCGAAAATAATTTCGTTAAATCTTGTTGAAATTCGAACAGTTTGCGTTTAATAACTTTTGTTATTATTGCCAAGAACACAGCCGGCTCCTTAAAAAACTCATTAATGAAAATTTAATATTAAGTTAACCAGATATTCAACATTACTGAAAAAGGATTAACGTGAAAATCTTGTAATGAAATTTGTAAAAGGAGTTGGATTTTTCCAGATTGTCATATTTTGTTATAGAGCGAGCAAGGAGGCAATGCAATGGAAATAATATGACTGATTTATTTGTTTATTTATATTCATCACTTATTTCTGGGGCGTTTAGTAAAATACATCTGTCCCAAGGGTTTAAGGCACAGATATATTACAAACAGAAATATAATAGTAAAGTCAATAAATTCAATATTTATACACATTTTATGAACAAAAAAAATATCTATAATATATTTCAGGATGAAGATTTCGATAAAAACTGAGATTTGGCTGAGAGAGCTAAAAAAACCTCCCTGAGTTGTAGTAAGAAATTGAAACCATAACTATATCCGAGAGTAAAGCGAAGTTTCAACCAAAAAATCAAGTATGAGTTTATAGCATTATCGGTATGAAGAAATATTGCTAGGATCAGGGCGTAGCTATGTGGGGATGGGGGGGAGGCTTCCCCCCAAATTAACTCGAAGTTGAAAAAATTCGAAGCGACTTTGTAAAATCTAGGTGAGTTGCAAAAATTTGCAATATTTTTTATTTTTGTGAAATTAAGGGGAGTTAGCAAAATCTAGGGCAGTTGGTAAAATTCGAATCCACTTGGTAAAATACGGGCGAGTTGTAGAAATTAGGATTGTTTTTGCAAAATTAAGGAGGTTTGACAAAATTGAGAAAAATTGTTTGAAAAATTTAAAGTGACTTGGCAAATTCGGAAAAGATTTTTATAAAATGGAATTGTTTTTGCGAAATTAAGGACAGGTGATAAAATCGAGGCATCTTGGCAAAATCTAGGGGAGTTGGCAAAATTGGAAACCATTTTTTAAAGTAGAGGTTGGTTGTGAAAATTGGGATTGGTTTTGTGAAATTAAGGAGAGTTGGAAAAATCGAGAACTCTTGGCAAAATCTAGGGGAGTTGGCTAATTTTGAAGCCACTTGGTAAAATACGGGGAGTTGTGAATATTGTGCCTTTCTTGTGCAATTAAGGAGAGATGATAAAATTCGAAGTTACTTGGCAAATTCAGGAAAACGTAAAAATTGCGAATTTTTCTGTAAAATTACGGCGAGTTCGCAAAATCTAGGGTAGTTAGCAAAATTCGAATCCACTTGGTAGAAGTAGGCGAGTTGTGGAAATTGGGATTAGTTTTGTGAAATTAAGGACAGTTGGACAAATCGAGTATACTTAGCAAAAACTAGGGCAGTTGGCAAAATTCGATTCCACTTGGTAAAATACGGGCTAATTGTAATAATTGGATTGGGATTGTGAAATTAAGAAGAGTTGACAAAATCGAGAACACTTGGCAAAATTTTATGGGGTTTGAAAAATTGCAGCGACTTGGCAAATTCAGGAGAGATACAAAAATTGAGATTATTTTTGTGAAATTCAGGAGAGGTGCGGCAAAATCGAGGTAACGTAGAAAAATCTTGGGGAGTTGGCAAAATTCGAATCCACTTGGTATAATACGGGCGAGTTTTAAAAATCGAGACAACGTGGAAAAATCTTGGGGAGTATGAAAAATTTGAAATGAATTGGAAAATTTAGGAGAGATGTAAAGATTGGGTTTGGTTTTGTGAAATTAAGAAGAATTGGCCAAATCAAGAGGATTTGGAAAAATTCACACTGATTTCACTGAGTTGCTGCAATTCAAGAGAGATGTAAATTTTTGGATTATATCTGTGAAATTATGACTAGTTGGCAAAATTGGAAGTTAGATGGCGAAATGCTGGAGAGTTGTGAAAATTGCCTCAACTCTCCCCCTCCCCACGGAGCGAAAATGAAGGTACGAACCTCACAGAGATATTATTTTCTTAGTTGGAAAAATTTGATTTTCGATTTCTCCCCTACCCAACCATAGTCCTTAGCTACGCCTCTGGCAAGGATTTAATATAGTTTTCACTGTGAACTCAGTTATTTTACACTTTTGTTCAAGTGCTTTAAAAGGTTTCTTTCATCTGCGTATCTTATGCAGCTCAATAAAATATGAGAAATTGTTTCCTTTACAAATTATGTAAAGTGCTATCGGCGATTTTTTGATTTTGAAAACAAAATTATTTATACAAGATATTCCTGTGCCGAGCCTGGAAATTTTTATTATATTTTGCTTTGAGATATATTGGTTAAAATAAGTGATATTTTGTTTCTTTGAATATCTGAAGTTATTATTAATAGAGCCATATAGCATGAAGTATCTATTATTCACTGTTGTCTCTCATATTCCTTATTCGATCTTTATACGCAAATATGAAAAGATGGTAACTGAGTTATAGCTTGCAAATTAATTGCATCCTTTACCATTTGATTCATATTTTCGTTTCTGTCACTTCGCATTGAGTAGGTAAAATAACACTACTACATATTTTTGAGAGAATTTCGATATACCTTATAAATGTCTAATACGATTTTAAAATGATCATTGTAATAAATATATTTTTCACAGATAACAACATTGCTTTACGATATGTGAGCAGAACCATATTATGACTTTTTAAATTATGTTGTTCTAACCATAAGCCAACCATTTATATCAAAGAGTTCAGCTTGGAAAATGATTGTCTGATGGGAAAATGTAAATTTTTAGACACATTTTTTGTAGAAATGGTGAAGAGATATGTGGCTATATCCTCATTGGGGAAAAATACCTAGTCTGTTAAAATTTAAAAAAAAAATGCATATTCGAATGACTCGAGTACTTTTTCGAAATGATTCGAGTACTTTTTCTTATACGCTTCACTTTTCTTAATGACATTAGGTATAAACTCTCTTATGTGCATGGCTGGTATAAATCCCAGATGTTTCTTTGGTGAAGGTGTCACTTTTATTTTTATTATGCAGTATTTAAAAAAATCTTCTCTAATATAATTAAGAGGAGAATTTATAATTTTTATAATTTTTTTAAAGCATGATTTTTCATGCTTCAGATGTAAAATTGTATAATCTTTGAACAATAAACATTTAGCCCTTAATTGAAAACATGAAAGTGATGTTCTTATATAATAGCCAAATTTGGGGTGCCCTTCAATATACCAAAAGCCAATCTGATGAATTTCTTTTGTATTGCATTTAGGGTATTGAATTTATAGTCTGGCATTCCTGCCAGTAGACCAAGACCAAATTCTAACTTGGCCTGATTAAATTTTTATGAAGATGCAAAAGTTTGGTTTGTGAGCATCCCCATCTGGTTTCGGCTAAATAGTGGGCAAAATTAAAAAGTTTGTTTCCTGTTGTGCATATTTTTTCCAGATGAATGTTCCAATTTCATCTTGAATCTAGCACATCACCTAAAAATTTACCATCATTAGGTAGCATAATATGTTCAATTGTTATGTTCAGTTTAGGAATATTCAATATATAACTGACAAATTACTTTTTCATTACTTATATTCAAATGCCATTTGGTAAATATATAATTTTTTTTCTTTTACTGCTTTTGGTAAATATTTCTCATCGTTTTCAAAACATTTTTCCACGACCATAATATTGATATCATGAGCATTAAAAAAAATGTTTTTATTTATATGTTCATGTAAATCAAACAGATAACTGTTGAATAGAGATGTGACAATTTCAACTTGTGCAATTTCACTATGCATTTCAATTTTTATCTCTTTTTTTTGAAAACGAGACAGTAGTTTTGCTTTGTCATCTGTCCATCCGTCTGTAGACATTGAACTTCTCTCGTCTACAGAGAAAAATTAAAACTTATTTTTGTGTTGGATAGCTATTGATGAAATATTAGATATGCACTTTCCGAATCTCTCTAAAGCTATAATTACACCTTCTAGCGGGGAAGAAGTTGAAAATTCCAAAATTTCAAACGAGTATTGCAAACAAATGCTAGAAATTTGAAATTTTGGCGGTGGAATGTGAAGGTCACGAAGTTTCTATTTGAAACAATGAGTTGACCCCTTAGAACCAGAGGGAGTGGGAAAACACGCCTTTTTAGTTTTAGCAGATAATTGTTTGTTTTTAGAGATAAATAAAAAAAATATATTTTTTGGGTTAGATAGGAATTGACAAAATAGGATTCACACTTTTTAAATTTACCGAAACTATAATTGTATCTTCCCGTGGCCGAGTGGTTAGCACACTTGGCTATTGATCTAAGGGACCTGGGTTCGAGCCCCGGATTAGGCATGGATGTGTGTGTTGTTTTTCTGCTGAGGTCCTGCCATCCTCTCGGATCTCCTACTATGGCATATAAACTGACAGGCTCCTGTCAGACCTCTGTGGCAAGCAGCTGATTGAGGGGGGTATTTATTTTTATTATAATTGCGCTCTCTAACGTTGGAAAATTTTGCAAATTACGAACATTCAAACAAATATTGCAAACGACGTATTTAAGCTAGAAATTTTAAATTTTGGTGGTGGAATGTGAGCGCCATGATGTTTCCATTGGCAGCAATGAATTGACCTCGTAGATCTAGGGAGGATGGAAAAACACACTTTTTTTTGTTTTAGCAGATAATTGTTTTTATTTAGAGATAAATGAAAAAATCTTTTTAGCTTTAGATAAGAATTGATAAAATATTATGATTCGCATATTCTAAATATTTCGAACACTATAATTGGGTCCTTTAACGGAAAAAGATGAAATTTTGATGGTGGAATGTGAACGTCATGAAGTTTCGATTGGAAACAATGAAAATGATAATTAGGAAACTCTTTTTTAGCTTGCTCGTTACTTATGAAAAATTATAATTTACATTTTTCAAGTACTTAGAGTTTTAATATACATATATATCTTTGCAGATTACTAAATATGAAACGGCAGTGCTGTTATCGAGTTTTACAATAATACGTATAGAAAAGAAATTAAAAAAATTATTGTAGTTTTTAAGAGATATTCCCATTGACAGCAATAATCTACCTACTTTTCTGAGAGAGGTGTGGGAAATGCAACTTTTTATATTTAGAAATTAATAGAAGAATAGTTTTATGTGGTATAATTACTAATAAAATACTATTTGCATTTTCCCATCATCAGCTATGTTAAATTAAAACTTAAGGAAAGAAACAGTAGTAAAAGAAAAACTTCATTCTCTTTGAAAACGAGATTCTCATATGCCCAGAAGCGATACGAGTTCTTCTAGTTTTAGAATACATATATTATCAAGCTGAACTTGATACTCTTTTGAGTTAAATAGAATTTAATAAACGAATAAAAATATCCTGAAATACCAATTGTTATTTATATTTATATAATAATCCTGCAATCTCGACTGAAACGAATGCAAGTGTGAAACGACTGAAACGTAATATAAGTGTGACTCGTGAATGTGACTCGTAATATAAGTGTGACAAACGTGAATGTAAGTGTGACTCGACTGAAACGAATGTGAGTGTTGAATCAAAAATATTGCTGCTGCAGCCTCTTTGTTATATATATATATAGCATTTCTACATCTCCCACCAGACGTAGGATACAATCAATAGTCGCCTTCCTCTTCTATGCCTAGTACGTGTTCTGAATATATTTTAATTCCATCCAAGAACGGTAGGAACCTTTGAAAAACAAAATTTTCAAACATTTTAAGAAGATTGGAGATAGGTGATATTGGGCTATAGAATTTACCATCATATGCTGATTTATTAATCCGCGGTTTTAGCAAACAATTATGCTTACTATTGACCATAATGGGGGATATTTCTTCTTTGACCATATGTAATTCAAGTTTTCTAAAAAATTTCATTTCTATTTTGTTCGTAGTAATTTTTAAGAATTTATGTGATATGTTATCTGTGCCACATCCAGATTTTACCGTATCATTATATTTGTAATTGTTAACCGTATCATAGTATTGCAATTCATAAATGAAAATGTCTAATTCATAATGAAACATTCTTCAATATCGGTATGTATTGCTGAGGGATATTTTCATTACATTTCTCAGCTTCTTTTTCAATTGCTTTATCAACCTCAAAAGCCTGTATAGTCTTGGAAATGGTAGATTTTCTGCAAATAAATTAGTAGTATTCAGTGTTGAAAAATTATTCTTTAAAGCAATCTGTTTCCGCAGATAGGATATTTCTTTGTTGAGACTTGACTATTGCGTTAAAGATTTTCCATATGCTATGAAGTATCGAATTTACATTAAGTTTACTTGAGAACTCTTGACAGGAGGACCTGTAATGCTCTTTAAGTTTTCTCCTGACTAATGCCACTATTCGACTATATCGAAGGATATTTTGAAAATTACGAGTTCCCTTTACGGCTGAAGGCAGGTGACATAAATAATGCTTTTTATAGCTATCAAGAGAAGATGAGAGATTTTTAACCAACCATAAAGTGACTGTTGATAGTCACAGATCAGATGTAATTTCAGAAGTAGGCGATTTGAGAAAAACTCTTTTGAATTTTAAAATATTGCATTATTGCATACACTCTATGCTCCCTGACCCCCTCCCTCCATGGTATGTAAGTAGAAGCCATTTTCGAAGCTCTATAACTTCTAAACTAAGCGTTTTGTGAGAAAATATAACCAAGATAAATTAAAGATTTCAATAAAAATCTGTCTAAATCTCGATTTTCAATAATGTTCGCTTTGTACTTAAGAGGTATGGAGAGGCAAGATTGCAAGTCTTAAGAATATTGAAAAATATCGAAATATTTTTTACATTAACTTTTATAATATGCGTCTTTTGTATTAAAATGGTGTGAAATAATACTTCTTATTCAAGTTATAATTAATTTCTGAGTTAAATTCTAACGTTAAGCATTGCTGTTGTTAAATATTCAAACTTCCATTCCAAACTGTCAGACCAGTAAGGGCAACCAACCGTTTTAGGACTGATTTATTTTTAAATTTGCATGCATCTTAGTGTGATTAATAAGGTCAGAAATGTGAGATTATAAAAGTCACGACATCAATTATGTCACGTAATCTGTTTCGTGTTCTTCCTAAAACAGTAGGACAGCATACCCATAAGTTCGAAACCTCTGTTATAAAGCACTAGCTGTCCATTTGTCACCAAGTCAGCAAAGATTGATCGATATTTTCTCATCCGAACTTCGAAGCTGAGATCCTTTAAACGTTCAAAGGAAAGCATTGCACTCTCAGGGAGATTAATGATTCCCCCAGACCCGAAGCATTTTTTTACTCTACGTTTCCTTTTCATAGAAAACTGTTACAGATTTTTGCAGTTACGAAAGCGGATTTTGTTAACCTAAATGTCGCAATTGATTTCCAAAGAGACAAAAAAAATTAGCGACATGTTTCATATATTCCTTCTTTCGACATCGGGTAGAAAATGGCATACTTCAATTTCCTTTACCCCATGCATCAGAATTTGTTACATAAAAATCAAAGAATAAACGAAGACTTTAGGGGTTTGCTATTGTCTCCGTCTCTTTAATCCAAGCGATTCTTTACAAAAGGATCAAGTTAGGCTATTTTGTCGTTCTGTTTACGACAGTCCTAGTATTGGAGTCCTCATTCTGTCAAAGCCACTTGCACTCAAGAATTCTTCTCGTCAGTGATCAAAGGCATCTCTCTCTCCAGAGGGAACAGAGAAGTGATCA
Source organism: Ryuthela nishihirai (assembly GCA_038380435.1). Lineage (NCBI taxonomy): Eukaryota > Metazoa > Arthropoda > Arachnida > Araneae > Heptathelidae > Ryuthela > Ryuthela nishihirai. The sequence continues at coordinate 13,959,363 of JAWZYU010000019.1, read as the reverse complement.
CGGTCTCTACGGCTTACTGCTGCGAGAGAGACTTACCAGCTATTGGGGTGGTTGGCGAGAGGGCTTGATTCTTTCGATTCCTGTACTTTATGCCAGAGCACATTAATCGAGCAGTTGCTGGTCGCTTGTGTCTGTTTGAGGGCGGATAAATTGTTTCCGAAAGGAAAGACGTTTTCAGTAGCGTGCAGATACAGCGCTCGTCATGATTAGTGCTACACTTGGGAGGAATGAAAAATCGTATGTTTTTGAAGTTTCATGAACAAACCTATAATGAATTATTAAAGAGCTCTTTTTTGTTTGAAAAAAAAAAAGCACTCATAAGAAATCCAAACTATTGAAACATATTACAAATCTCACGATTCAGAGCAATGTACAAAATTTTTTAAATGTTGTTTATACGTTTGGGGTATGGTACGAAGATTAATAGCTATAAAGTTTTGAAGGGTGAGAGGAGAATGTTGTTTCGTTCCGGCAAAAATAAAAACCGAATCTTACTAACTGTAAATGTGGCTCCATCTATGTACACAGATTATTATATTCCTATAAAAGTATGTTATGTATCTCATATCAATTCGAAAAAAAAATTTTTTTTCAATTTAACTTCTTATTCCAACGAATAGCAACTGGGACACTAAACTGTTTAATTGAAACAAAATCAAATATTTTTAAACATCATTATAGAAGTGTAGAGTACAAACTATTGCTTAAATAAGTGATTTTTAATATTTACTGTTTTTGTACAGATTGCAACAAATCTTTTACGTTTTAATGTCAAATATAACGCTGTTGATAACAATAGCAGAAAGTTTACGTTGATCACATTTGCGAGCACTCAGTGCTCGTGGAGCTTTATTTTCATAACCATCATTTTTTTACTTAAACTCTAAACTCCAAAGCATAGTCCGATTTATTTTCACAGGAAGGAGGAGGTTTAATCTGAAGCTAATATATGTCTAATGGGTTTCCATCTCTAATCTCTACGTTGAGGCTTGGGAGTTTTACAACCTAGCCAATTATCACATTATGCAATGAAAGCCGCCGATGAACGATACCTCGAAGCATGTAGTCTATCATTGGCCCTGAAGTATCGTGTTCCTATGATTTGCTTTAAATTCTGGGGTCTCTACTGCCTCTGCCTGAAATATTAAGTCTTTATAATCTGCCCGAATAACTTGTCTTGAAGCATGATACCCATATTACTGACTTTGAAGCATGGGGACTTTAAGACTTACCCTGTGCACTTTAAGGCCTGCTCTAAACCATGTGGTCTTTATTATTTGTTTCGTTGTCTTTGCGACTTATTGTGAATCATACAATCTTTATAACTTGCCCTGAAGCCTGGGGGGTATTTATAACAAGTCCTGAAGCATGGGTATTTATGACCTGCTCTTTTCGCCTATAGTGCAGCAATAATAATATTATTAAAATTAATGCAGTTTTGTAAAAGGAATCTTGGTTAATCCTGTATATAAATTCAGCTGTTTCTAATTTATTTAATTAATTATTTTCATTTTTTAATTTCTTAAAGGTTATGTAGCAAATTGCTCAATGATATATTTATTGGTTAACTTTATCAAACTTAGTTTGTCTAGTTTAAATTAGTTCAACTGCACAAAATAACTAGACAATCTATTTTGTCTAGTTTAACGTAAGATTTTGGAAGAAACTAACTTTATTCATAAAACATAAGATGGAGTAGAAGAGCAGACTTATTTTTAAGAAACGATAGCATTCGGGCAATTCCTCTGGGACCTTCTGTGTCCACCAGCTGTTAAAATCACGCCATAAAGTTCCAGAGTGAAACAAGCACTGTGAGCGTGGCGTTGGTTTTACGGCCCCAATGGTGGACTGCAGAAACAATATTTATCGCCATTGTTTTCATCTGGTATGATGAATAGTCCGTTTTATGGATGCCTAAAATTGAAATTTATGATAAAGAAAGGTATAAAGTTCCCAATTTATGGGTAAACTGCTCAAGTTCTATAAGCCAAATATAAATGTTATATTTGCCGTAGAGTTCTTTCTTGTAAAACAACATAGCTATGATGATATATAATTCAGACATTTAGGGAGACTTGTATTCATTTAAGAAAAGAGATGATTTTATCTTGAAAATACAATCTCCTCTAATGCGATTTTATCTCCCCAAAAGTTCGGAGATATTCTCATTCGTTTACTGCATAGGTTTGAGAATAGTTCTTTCTACTATTGGAAAATAATCCTTAAAATATCTTCCTAATCCACCAGCTTTCAGAACTTTAAATGTCTTCACACTCTTCTCTTCAATTTGCCAATATTCACGAGCTACCTAAATATTTCAGGAATAGTATTTCCCGTTCGAATCCTGAATTTCCAGTCTCAAGTTATGGCAGAAATTTTCCTTCAAAGTAACTGTATAAAACATCTGTAACTTTCTACCATTTTGATTTCCTGAACCCTCTAGGCAAAACGTCTGCACCCCACAATTTGGAAGCTACTGGCCTCATTTTGTATATGGATATCTCATATCAAAATGTGTACCGACTAGCTGCAAAAACTCTGTAAAAGTGTGAATTAGAGCTCACGAATTTAAAACAAAAAAATTAAACTCATTCTTAAATCATTATATGTTTTGGTTTCTGGTAGATACAAATTCAGAGTTTTATCTTTATATCAATATTAAAGAATTTTGAAACTATTTGATAAAAGTGCTGATAATGTGATCTGTCGTTAGAGAGCCAAAATATTTGACTGATGTTTCTAGGTTTTCCATCTCCCTGTTTCTGCATTAAGATTCTTTTTCTCTAACCCACTTCTTCCCTTCTCTGTTCCAGGTGAGAAAAACAACACAGATGGTTTTGAGACGGCTACCATCTGTTTGCCGGGACTTTAAACCTGCAAGAATACAATCCAGTGAAAGTTGAAAATAAAAATACTTTGGATGGCCTTGACAGGATATATCCATCAGGCTTCTAACAATTGTCTAGTAGATCCATTTCAAATTCAGCTCTGAACGTCTAGCTCAGTGGTTTTTTTTTTTGCACAGTGAATGGAAGGACCAAATATATTTTTTGGATCTTTTGTGAGTTTAATTATTTATATTTTTTTAAACAACGTACAAGAAGAGTGACTAAGATTTTCATCTGAATGACAATTAAATCTGATGTAACGAGCTTAATTGTATTGAAAGTTCCTTTAGAGATGCGTTAAATAAATATGTTTATAAAGTGTTCTTTCCTAAGAATGTATGTCTGTGATATCTATTTGTCAGCCTCAGCACGTAGAGATAGCCTAAGTGGGAATTGATAACCTTCACCCTTCCTGGATACAATTATTGCGGCATCAGGTTCACTCTGGATGGAAGACTGGGCCTGATGAAGTCACAATGTCTTTTTCTCCCACCCCTTCATTTTTTATACATCCACCCCTAATGTCGAGCCACCTCCAAAATACCCAGGGGTGGTCATGACAGTACCTGTAAGAATGGTAAATATCAGAATTCATAAAAATATTATTACTAAACATTACGCTCATTTGTCGAGTAATTATTTAGTGTTTTTCTAATAAAATTAAAAGCATAAATATTAACAACAATTTCTTAAACAATTAAAACTATAGTTAGTAACGTTTGACAAAACTAAATCTTTGTATCGGGCTCAAAATTAAACTGAAATTAATTTTTTGATGCTGTACTTAAAAACGTTTGTAGTTATTCATTTTACTGTTGGCAAAAACAAAGAAAAACTTATTGTTAACAATAACATTTTTTAGTATGAACAATAAATGAATCTTTTGAAAATAATGTGCTACAAACAAAGCACAATATGAAAAACTATGCAATACGCATAATTACATACAGGAGAAAATTTGATCGTCTTATACTAAATCTCAAACTTGTCTACATGCTTTGAAATCCAAAACAGGTGTTTTGAATAGTTTTATTTTAGCCCCATAGCACATGTCCGACACTAAAAGTAGATTTAAAAAACAACTATACAATTTCATTCCATGTAGAATATCATTTTAACCTCTCCTGTCTAGTGGAAAATTAAGAGTAGTGCTTTTTGCTATTTTAAAGATGGGAAAAATTGAATATTTTGAATTGGAAAACCCAACTCAAGTCTTATTCTCAGACACCTACTAAAACTAAATTCTCGGACCATAATACTCCAGTGGGTTATCTAGAAAAAGTTTTTTTCTCTCTTATTTATAATCTTCTTCCAATCACTCATTAGAAATATTTTGTACTAGAAATAATCGGTGAATGCGAAATTTAATCTGATAATTTCTGTTATTTTATTATTATTATTAACCATATATAACGGATTATAAACATCATAAAACACAATAAATATAAGACATACAAAGCTTATACATAAATCATGGTCTAAAATATAAAAGGACAATTCAACATGCACTAATATATGCAATTTAACATAAACACAAATCAACATATGAAAAAACTCACTGCGAAATGAATGCATTAAAATGCATTTAAATGCATCGAAAGAGAAACCATATAAGAACAGCCAATGAGCTTTAAACTCATACAGGTTGTCAAATTACATTATTTTTGTTTATCGATGTACATTTTTATTTGCAGTACTGCCAAATTCTCTAAGATCGCGGACCATTTTTTCTTTCGCCAATATTTCGCGGGGCAAAAAAAAAGAATAGGACACGAAAATCAGTTCATGTCAACTCAAAAAATTATTTTATTTATACGAAAAATAATAAGTAATAATAAACCTCAAAAATTATTTTATTTAAACGAAAAATAATAAGTAATAATAAACCTCAGATATTATTTGATTTATACGAAAAATAAGTAATAATAAAGCTCAAAAACCTCAAAAAAGTATTTTATTTATACAAAAATAATAAATAATAATAAACCTCAAAAACGTCAAAAATTATTTTATTATACGAAAAATAATAAGTAATAATAAACCTCAAAAATTATTTTATTTATAAGAAAAATAATAAGTAATGATAAACCTCAAAAACCTGAAAAAATTATTTTATTTATACGAAAAATAATAAGCAAAAATAAACCTCAAAAACTGTTTTATTTATAAGAAAAATAATAAGTAATGATAAACCTCAAAAACCTGATAAAATTATTTTATTTATACGAAACATAATATGTGATAATAAACCTCAAAAACCCCAAACATTATTTTATTTATGCAAAAAATAATAATAAATAATAAACCTCATAAACCTTAAAAATTATTTTATTTATACGAAAAATAATAAGTAATAATAAACAAATATAAATTTTCTAAACCTTGTCAAATATTTAATAAATTTAATGGGAGCATTGTGGCAGTAGTTGTTGGGCAATAAGAATAGAATGAGTAAGTTGAAATAATGCAATAATAATTACAAATAGAATGAGTAAGTTGAAATAATGCAATAATAATTGCAAATAGAATGAGTAAGTTGAAAATTGCAAATCAAGTAATAAAAGTTGACAAAAAATTATAAGTGGATTACAGATATTTATTTAAAATTTCAAGTAAAAATTTTGATAATTTTGATTGAGATTTTGTTAGCGGCCACAAATTCCTTATTGCGGGCCGTATGCGGCCCTCAGGCCGCTAGTTAGACAGACTGTAGACTATTAACATTGATTCAAATGCTTAAGAGTGGAAATGAAATTTTAAAAATCAATAATTTCAGATATGTTATTACTAATATATGAAATTAGGTAATTCACTTACAATATGAAATAATGACTCAGTATTGTTTATATTTAATAATCGCTATCAAATTTTGATTTTAAACATATTCTCATTTTTTGTTCTTTTAGGTAATGTATAACAATTTTGTGGAGCTACAATCATGAAATATTTATGGATAGTGTCTTTGCTTGAAAAAGGTACAAAATAAATCTGAGTTCTACTGCTTGAAACAGCTGTATTCAGCAATTTTAGCTATCCAGCACCGGTATATCGAACTTGAAGGACTTTGATCCGAAATCTTGTAACGTTTTCGACAACCCGAAACACCCCAAGACACCACTTTTTACGTTTCTAGCAGTTGTAGATCATTGGATTTTTCAAGAAATCTACGACCCGGATTACACCTAGGTGTAAATTTTCAGAGCTCTACCATTTCTGAATCATAGTTAGAATTAGTGTAATCCCCTGTCAGATGTCAAGTCAATCACTCACAATCGTCTATATATATATTAGATGTATCACTGTACCATCTGTTGACAGATAATTGATGTTCCAGTTCTTATATGTATAATGAAAACACTGAAGTAAAAGTGAACGTTGAAATTTATTATTGCTATTTTTTTCTTGTGAACAATGATCAAAGTAAATTTCATTTTTTTTTCGCAATAGGATATTTTTAGTAATAAGTTATTATTGTTTTAAAGACAAAAATTTAATTTGTATAAAAGTTTGATCCTTTCTGAAGTTTATCATGGTAGTGAAATTAGACCCATTGTAAACAAGATAGCAGGAAACTTGATGCTTTTGATTCTAGATGCTTACGCATTATCTTGGGCATTATGTGGTTTGATTTTGTAAGTAATGTTGAAGTTAGGTAGAAGAGTCAACAACCAACACTGAGCAGCATATTGTGCAATGACACTATTGATATGTTGTGTAATGGTTTGACCATATTGCCTGCATACATAATTACAGAATAGTGAACAGGGTTATGAACAGTGTGCCTAAAGGCCATAGAAAAAAGTGGACTCTTAAGGAAGCGTTGGCCAGACAATACCAAATAGATACTTGTTAGAATCGACCTTCAGTGGTCGAATGCAGAAGCTGTAGCTTAGGGCAGACATGTTTGAAGGACTAAATTACACAATCTTTTGAACTTTGTAGCCCACGGCTGCTTTAGGACTATGTATGTATTGTGTACAGGTTATTTTCGTAGACATGATCTGAATACTTGGAATAGAAGTCTACTTCATAATTGCTCATGGGGTAAAATGCAATAGGTATAATATACAGGCTGGTTATAATTAAACTGACAGTACTCAGAGCGATGAAGAGCAGGATCTACTCGACCGATCACAGCGAAAAGTGGTAGATACCTTAATAAGAACATGGGGTAGAGAATTTGCGAATAAAAAAAAATTGTTAGTGCCACCCGGTGGCGTGGGTGCGCTAAAACGTGGCAGAACATGCTAATTTCTCGTTACATTGCAGCCAATCACACGTGAGAGTCTCATGAGGCACACTATAAAATGTGATATCTTCCCTGTAATCGATAGAAGGAACCATGGGTATCTGCAAGATTGAGAGCTTTGCTACTGAAACTATTTTACCAAAATGACAGTAATGCCGCCGCTGCATTACGAATATCGTCGTCTGAAAGATATAAGGAAAGGACCTTTGTACAATACTGTGCAAATTAGTTGGGACAAGCGAAGCCTGGAGAACCTCTTCGATTCGGCCTCATCCAGCAATCCCCCAAACACTCACCCAAGGTCATATTTTGGGGATGTTTCACAGTTTCCGGGCCACAGACTCTTCACCCCATTGAAGGAATGATGGATAGCAAAAGGTACATAGGCGTTCTGCAGGCGAAAATTATCCCAACACTGCAGAAACTGTTTCCTAACGGCGATGGGGTATTTCAACAGGATCTGACTCCGTGCCACAATTCTAAGCTTGCTAAGAGCTTCTTTACCCAGCAACATTTGAAGGTATTGGAGTGTTCAGGAAATTCAGCCGATCTAAACCCCATTGAAAAATTGTGAGCCATTATTAAAGCGCACATATCTAAGATGGATTGCACGACGAAAACCAAAATGATAGAAAGTGTCATGAAAGTGTGGTACCACGACCCTGAAGTGAAGGAGATGTATGGAAAGCTAGTAACATCAATGGTTGAGAGAGTGAAAGAAGTAATTAAAGCTAAGGGGGTTCACATTCACTATTAACTACACTATTAAACAAATAAATATTTTAGTTGTGTCTTTGTTACTGCATTTTCCTATTGTCCCAACTAATTTGAACAGTACTGTAGCTAAATGGACCGAAGAATATGATAAATAAATTCGAAGAAACAGGCGAGTTGGGTGTGGCTCTGGGTAGAGGCCGATAGCCTGTTGCAGAAAGCAATGTGGAAGACGTCGCACTTACCTTTGCGGAAATCCAGTCGCAATCGGAGCTAACCGTAGTTAGTGCGAGACAGGTATCCCGGCAACTGCAAATTCTGTGGTCAACAGTCCGTAAAATTATATGTCCAATCCTGAAATGGTATCCTTATAAAATTCATAGGGTGCAGCAACTGCAACCACGTGAATCTGAACAGCGCATCGACTTCGCTTTGCGATTTCTGGCGAGGATGCAACTCGATAACATGTGGCCTTCGAAAGTCTTATGGACCGATGAGGCGCATTTTTCCCTACATAGAGCAGTGAATACACACAACTGCCGAATATCCGCAAGGTGTGCATGAGTGCCCCTACACTCCGACTATGTAAGCTATATGGTGCGGGTTTACCGCAAATTTTATAATCGGACCAATTTTCGTTGAGGAAATCACGCCTCAAGGCCCCGTGCATCGATCGGTGAATGGACCACGTTACACAAATCTTCTCCGTCGCAAGATTATTCCGGCTTTGCAAGAAATAAATTGCTAGACTCCATAACCTTCATGCAGGATGTGGCACCACCCCATATTGCACGTACGGCAACGCAATTGTTGCTTACCACATTTGGTGAGGACAGAATAATTTCTCGAATGTTTTCCAATGCTTGGTCACCACGTTCCCCCGACTTAAACCAATGAAATTTTTAGTTATGGAGTTATTTGAAAAGCTGAGTTTACCAAGGCAATGTTGAATCGCTTGCTGAACTGAAGGCAAGAATAGCACAGCATGTTGCAGCCATTCCCCGAGACATGTTTCAAGCAACTGTGGAGCATTCCGTATGACGTTTCCAGCACATTTTGCATACGAATGGTTCACATATTGAGAATCTTGATTTGTAAAATAAAGGTTAGTTTTGTTCAACTTGGTATTTTCTTTATTTTAGCACACCATTTTTTTTATTCGCAAATTCTCTACGCCATGTTCTTATAAAGGTATCCATCACTTTTCGCTGTGATTCGTCGAATAGATCCTACTCTACATCGCTCTGAGTACATCAGTTTGATTATAACAACCCTGTATATTTAAGTTTAGGTATTACTATTCCAAATTATATTTCTTTACCAAATTTCTTTTAATGAAGATTCATTTATGCATTCATTTGTTTACGGAAAGAGATCACAATCGATATGCTATTGAAATAGATCTAGATCAAAATGATCAAATTTGTACAAAAAGTAAGGGTCGTGAGAAAATACAATGGATTTTTGCATAGTTTAGAGAAATTTATAAAATAAATGAAGAATAATATGAGACCTACCACTGATCTTTGCGGCACTCCAGACTTAATAGTCAAGTGACTTCCCTTTTATTCCAGTCAGTCGAACATGTCTAAAATCTACATAATATGTAACTTTTGTAGCAATTGCGTCACTACTTCGCATAATATAGTAACCCAAACTGATTCTAACAGATCAGATTAGCATTTTTTTAAAATATTTTCTAAGTGCTGTTTTCTCATTTACCCAGTACTATGTAGTGCTTACTACAATTATGCTGTGACTGTTTTTCTATTCATTACATATGCACATTTGAAAATTTCAGTGATAGGTGTTATTCTTTCCACCAGGTGCTCATTTCAAAAATTGTCTTGTTCTGTTGTTATTTGAAGAAAAAAAAACGATTCAAAAGTCTATGCAGCAAAACTAACTCCTTGAAGCGAACGCTTTGATGAACTATGGGAAAAAAAGGCATTGGTTAAGTTTCTGCTTCAGGTCATCTTGTCCAGAAGGAAATTCTAATCAGCAGATTGTTAGAACGTAGAGGTCTCCGAGCTGTCGGGATGTCTCCATCGCCATAGCAACTGTGTCAAACCATGGGATTTATACTAGTAACGAAAGTCGTTGGTGGAAGGACGGCTAACTGTCTCTCTGGGAGGTTAGAATGAGTTCTACTGAAAGAGGCAATAAATGCATTAATCCCAAGGAGAAAAATCTCTCAAGGGAAAGCAATTACAGATGATCATGATCTCTGATAAGAATAAACCGAACTTTTCTATCGAATTCCTCCGTAGAGGAACTCACATTGGCCAAAAAAGCAACATGATATCTGTACGAAATATTAAAATACACTCTTTTTCAAAAGATGCATGAATCACCAAAATGTGAATAACAAAATAATCGTTAGATATGAAATTTTTGACATGTGCAGTTTGAAAAAATCAACATGTAAATCCCGTATAACATCATATGTAGAATAGATACCTTATAGAAAGAGCACTTTCGTGTAAACGCGATCATTTCAAACTGTAAGACTATATTATCAGTCTTTAATGGTTTTTTAAGAATACAGATTTTTTTTTCATAAAAGTAAAGAATACAGTACATTTACCATTAGACCTGCAAAGCTAAATAGCTTATCTGCAGGAAAATTAATAAAATTAAATTAAACGTAAGTCATTCAGCCACGAAAATGGTATACAACAAACAAATTAATAAAACACAACACATAATATTCAGTTGTTTTGAAATTCTCAAATAATTTTTCAATTCGATTTTCAATCTGCTGAAATAATCTATATTTAATGTTTCCTTGGGATAGCATTAAATCTAAGTGGTATTTGATATTCGGAGGTACGTCTTCCGTATTTATTTCCAAAAATAGGCATTTTGTAATACCCTTGATTTTGAAGTCTTGTATTTTTATTGAGTTGAATTTTTAGTTTGAATATTCTGTCGAAAAAATTTAATTCTTAAATTACATTTATATAAATTACTGTAGGATAAAATGTTAAAAATATTTAATCTATCTGTTGACGTTTTATAACATTTTTGCAAACGAAAAGGAATATTTTTAGGTATTATAGATTGCAGTTTTTCTATTTTATTTATATTAGTTAATTTGATGTTACATGAACAATTATTCCGTAATTTAAAAGATATTCTCCTATTGCTTTATAAAATAATATACAGGTTTCCATATTTAGTACATATTTTAATTTTTAAATTTTTATCGGCGAAATTCTCAAGTTTTCACATATATGAAATATATGAACATTCCACGTAAAATATTTATCAAAAACGATTCCTACAAATTTTATTTGCTTTACTTCCTCAACACGTCGCCAACTACATACTGATTTCGAATTAGAAGCATCCTTTTTTTTGCAATTTATATTATGGGTTTCGACAAAGAAATTTTGATGATATTAAATCCTGGTCAGTGCATAATCATTCATTTTGTTTTTTTCTCATTTAAGAAGATTTTATTATGATTTAACCATCTAATTATATTAATGTAATCAGTTTGAATCTCTATAATGCTATCATTTAAAAAATTGTAATTGTTTATTAAAACAGTGTCGTCAGTATATATAGATAAATAGCGCTTTTTAATTTTACATTGAAAAATAATTTATTGTACAAGGAACAATAAATGACGTAAAATTGAAACTTGGGGAATTCCATCTGGTGTAATTATTTTTCTGCTGTAAACGTTTTTATTTTTTAATTTGTATCTGCCTGATAAATAATTCCGAAACCAATCTAACATTATATTGCGAATACCGTAATTTTCAAGTTTATTTAATAAAATATCATGCTTTATTGTATCGAAGGCTTTCTGAAATTTAAGAACATAGTTACAATTATTTTCTCTGTTATTCAATAATTTGTTAATGCTATTTGCAATTTTAAAATTAATTGAATTGTGTATTTTTTCCTTTTTGGAAGTTAAATTTATTTTCATTAATTATGGTGTGCTTAAGCAAAAAAATTGCATACAGTATTTTAAAAATATTTTTCTATTATTTTTGAAAATATAGGTAAAATAATTATTGGTCTATAGTTAGTAAAGTACGTCTTAATTACTGCTTTAAAAACAGGTCTTAAAATACCTCTTTTGAGTTCAATAGGTATGTTCCCAGTAAATATAATCTGATATAATATTTAGCAGTATTTCTCTATTGCATTTTATATCAAAAATTATATATGTTTAATGTAAGCATTATCGTAACCAGCTGATAAATTGGTGTCTAATGTGGTAATTATATCTTCAATTTGTTTTTCAGTGATTTCGGGTATGTAAATAGAGTCCAAGATTCTTTGTCTCCTGGTTGGAACGTAATTTGTATCGTCTTTGTAATTTGCATCTCTTATCTATATAATTTGTGTATTATAAATGTTATTGTAATTGTTATTTCTTCCACAGATAATTTCGTTTTGGACATATTTTCAATTTTTACGTCGTCAGTTGGCTTTTTCTGTTTCCTTTCTAATATTTCATATATTAATTGCCAGGTTGCCATCATATAATTTTTTTCCATTACAAGACCCAAAATAATAAATAAATTTAATGATATAAATACAAAAAAGTCAAGTTAATCGTGTCTGTACATTTAATACATTTACAGGTTAGAGTTTAGCGAAACAAATGGACCTCTGAGATAGATGACGAAATAGAATTACGAATAAAAAATAAAAATGGACTGGTCATCGGCATTGGTTTTCGTTCCCGATTTTCGGCGACCACAAATTTAGAATTTATTTGCAAAGAAATGAAATGAACATTCCTTTTTTAGAATGTATACACTACCGGAAAAAATTGCAATACTGGAATGATTAATGCCATTTTATTGAAACGCAGGTAGCTATTATACACTGAGATGTGCGATTGATTACATTATTAAAAAAATATGGAAAATTACCATTTTTCTACCCGGTTGAGTGGTGTAATTAGTATGATTTTGAACCGCCCCGCAGAGCAATGCATTCATGAGCGCAGAGAGCAAGGCTATCGTACAACTCTATCATGTCCTCCTGGGGGATAGAACGCCAAGAGCGAGAAGTCGCTGTTCCATTTCAGCGACAATGGTTGGTGCACCTCTTGGGTGTTGTTGGAGCTGTCGGCCCATCATGTCCCAAACGTGTTCATTAGGTGAAAGGTCTGGCGAGCGTGCTGGCCATCGTAGTATCTGAACGTTTTACTCATGTAGATACTGCAGACTAATGCGGGCTGTGTGGGGAATGGGCGTTATCTTGCTGGTAAGATGTTCCATGCTGATGAACAAATGGGACAGCCACTGGCTGCAAAATGTTGGCAACATATCGTTGGGCAGTTATAGAGATCGCCTTATAATGACCAGTTTGACCGAGATGTCCGACTAATGTTCACCCAACACCAAGACACCAGGTGCTGGAGCTGAGTGACGATGTCGCACGCACTGGATGGTGTTCTTTTCTCCTGGATGACTACGAAATATGTTGTATATTGTTGTGCTGACCAAGACAAAATGAGATTCGTAACGAAACACCACAGTACTCCACTCTTGTTCGCTCCAGTTCTGTCTGAGGCGACACCACTGAAGACGTGCTTACATGTGGGCAGATTTGAGGGGCAAACTCAGGGCCGGAAGATAGCCTCGCAATGAAAACTGTAAAAGCCTATTGATTACCGTCCGCTTGGTAGGTATTCGATGTGTTACTTGTTGGCAGTCTCTTTGAAGTTGCGTTGTAGTCGCGAATCTGTCATGCAATTACATGCGTCGCAAACGGAAAATCCTGTCGCTCCCTGGTCATATGTCGTCTTCTTGATCCTTGTGTCAGCATGTGCTGAAATCTTCTTGAACCCACTGGCGCCATATGTGTACGATGATATTCGGATTGCGGCCAACAAGGTTTGGCCACATCTCAGTTGTTCTGAGAGAATTTGCAGAATTCACTTAGAACGGCTTTCGAGCTCCAGACTTCAGCTTCCTTTCTGTCCGAGCGGCGCTATGCGGGAATTATCTTAGAAGACAAGCCAGCTAAATCCGCATCTCAGGCAGACAGGACCGTTTGAGGTGCTGCTTCAGCAGAGCCTCAAACGGTCCTGTCTGCCTGAGACCAAACAATGAACCACTTACCTGTCGCCGGCCAGCTTAATCCGGACTAGCCCTACAAAGGGAGGTGATCGCCCGCTCTCCCATGGAAAAGCCATTGAGAGAGTGGAACCTGATGCGGCGTCTCCGACTAAGCTTGACAACTCTGATGCCCGGAAGGATTTCCACTAGATCACGGCACAACAGTCCCCGTGGAGGACAGTCACGTGATTGCAGGCCAAGGACGCCGAATCTAGAAAACTCCATTTTTTTCGTCCGGCACCCTATTCCCCCCCCCCCCCCCCCCCAACTAGCAGAGAGAGCCAATCAGACGCTTGGGATGTTTTTTTATGATATTGTTTGTCCAAGAGGGAAAGAGATATTTTTCGTCACTTGGCTCCGGAGACTGGAACGAGACAGTTGTAGAAAATTGGCTCTCGATGTGAGCAGTTGAATCCTGACTCTCGATCGCAGTATTATGTAGCCAGCTGAGCATTTGCATGTTACCAGACTACAGGATGATAAGTGTAGTAGTAAATGTAAGGACAAGACGAAAATGTTTTAATGTTGTAAATAAATAATTTTTTACTATTTGTTAGAAAGCCACACCTGCCTTTAGTTACTCCTTTTGTGTGGGAGGATGACTCTGTTCCCCAGTAGGCTACTGGGCCACTAATTATTTCAAATGTTTCAATGTGGGAACTACGAATGGCTTTAAGATATGTGATAAGATTTAAAATTAACTGTACGATCACGGCAAGAACAAATAGCGGTTTGTGTGGAGGAGGATTCAAAATTAATAGATGATGAATATACTATAGTAGCATTATTATATCAGAATCCCCCCCCCCCCGGTAAAATACTGTACGACACACCAGCTTCTCTAAGGCCGACGATTCTCCCACGCTCAAAGTCTATTAACTGTTGGAACGTCTGTCGATGTCTGGTAAGGGCATCTTTAGCCGTTTAGAACAATTTCAACAACGTTTTGTCAACGACGACCGAGACGCCGTTCCAACAGTTAACAGACTTTGAGCGTGTTGTAAAGGTTGTCATGATTCGCAGATACACTGAAATGCAATTTAAAAAGTGAACAATTACAGTGGAAATTTGAAAACCACTGCCATTAATTCCTGATAAAAAATAAAATTGAATTTTATTTTTCTGAGGGAGGAACACAATGGGATGAAAGAGAATATGTAATCATAGCTGAAGTTTTAGCTATGATTACAATTCCTGATTAAAAAGGAATATAATTAATGATTAATCTTTATTTCCTAATAATGTATTTGAATATTGATTACCTTTATTTTTATTTTACTGCTCCGCACCTGTCTAATCGTTTTGATCGTCCTGCAAACCTAATCATTCCCATGCATTTCCATATACTATCGCCTCCCTAAATTTCGTAACATTTGCATAACTTCTTGCAAATGTTGCATTTTTTATTTCCTGTAGTGTATTTCAATAATTTTGGTCCAATTTTTATGGCTTGCCTTTGTCTCTTCTAGAGATATTTGATTTAAATTTCTCTATATCCACATTTCTATATTTCTATATATCCACATTTTATTTATTCGTACTTTTGAAAAACAGTGTTATTATTAACTATGCTGTCTCATTTATTTTTAATCAGGAATAAATGGCAATGATTTTCAAACTTCCACTGAAATTGTTCACTTTTTAAATTGCATTTCAGTTTATATGCGAATCATGAAAACCTTTATAACTCTATAAATGACACAGGTAATGAGGTCAATAACGAGACAGTTAAGCATGTACGAGTATTGATAAAGCGGGAATTCAATTTAGGAATGTTTTATTTTTACTGATAGCTCATTTCATTAGACTTTTTCCTGACGATTTCTAGTTAACGGAATCATATTATCTGGAAAACGGCAAAACTTTAAATGCAAATTGTAAACAATCTATTCATTCTAGGAATTTGAAATTGACATTACACTGTCAGAACACATTCTGTGAGAACGCATTTTCCTTACAGAAGGGATGAATGGGCAGTTTTTCTCAATTGATTTGGTAGTAATATTACTTTTTGAGCTCCCATTAATTTGATTCCCACCATTTGAAGACGCTAATGCTGAAAACTGGCGAAACGTTTTCTCTTTGAAAAGGAACATTCCACATTAACTTTCAAGTTACATTTATAACAGGAACAAAAATTAATGTCCAAATCAGACTGAATTGAAGGAAATGGTCCTGTGTAGGAAGCTTTGAGAGAAAGTGAACATATGTGAATTAAAAAATTAATTTATGTTTTAGAACATATTTTGACATTGTTTTGCAAATAAGATGTAAAAGTAAATGTTTAAATAAAGGATCCCCTGAACAGAGGTCATTGTTTACTATCGCTTCAACAGTATTCGTTAAAATCAATAATTATCAGAGAATCTAATTCTTTAGCCAAAAGGAGACATCTGATTTTCATCTTGATGGTTTTATTAACTTTGATTGTGTTGTTTTTTCGATTAAGTGAGCAGTAAGTTAAATTGCTTTGTCGCGAGAATCTCAAAGGACACCCATTCGACAGCTTTTAAGAAACAAATGATTCTTTTTTGTTCATTACTATAGCATATATGTAGTATCAAGGGTATTTTTGAAGTTATTAAAACATCGGTTCTCGTCCGATCACCGAAGTTAAGCAGCTTTGAGTGCGGCAAGTACCTGAGAGGGTGACCACCTGGGAACACCGCATGCAGTTGACAAAAAATCTGCTGAGGAAACGCCATCTTCACAGATCCCTTCTACTATGGCGTATTAAACTGACAGGCTCCTGTCAGACCACTGTGGCAAGCAGCTGCTTGAGGGGGAATTTTTTAATTTTTTTTAAATTTTTAAAGGATAATAATTAAATCCGCATTTTTTATTAAAATAAACGTAAAAGATTAAAAAAAAGTTATTTTATTTAAGTATATTCGTTTTCATCTTAATAATCTGTGAAATCTGATAACTGATCGATCAAATAATAGTGGCAGAGCACAAGTTGACCCTTGGGTCATTTCTTTCGGATAAAACTTCATGCGGGAATCTAATGCTTCGCAATTTTCTGCAGTGAAAGTGATAAAAGCTTACGATATTCTGACCATCTTCCTTTACGATGAACTCCACCACTCTACGTCATAGTTCGTTTTCTCTCGAAGCAGCAACAGAGAGTCTTGTTACGATGTCGACAGATCAAGTCTCATCAGGGATATGACGCGACAGTGGATCATCAATCAAAGGACGATGTGCTATAAATGGATTGTGCATGTCTGCTTTGGATCAGGCGAATGGATTCCATCTTCTTGGCAACTCGCAAAATAATCTTGACGGCATGGCTTCTGACACTTCTTGCTTCGCAGAAACTTGCTACTTATTCAATCATCGTTGTTTGATTTAATAACGAAACGTGGGTGTTATGACCTATAAAAACGTCAGCTATGGTTACAGTTTGGTTTCTCTCTCTTTCGTCTCATTTTATTCCTCCCTCAGAAAAAAAAATTCAATGTGTTTTAACCCATCTTTCATTCACCAAAACATTGTGCGCCAAACTTGTTCATGTAACCAGTAAATTAACGCCAAGTGAGCTGGTCGTATGCAAATTAGTCTAGGTTGCATCAATTTGCGCAATCGGATAGCGGCATAAAAATGGGTGTTTTGGAGTGGATCGTTATTTTGTGTTATAAATGTGAGTAAAGAAATTCGAAATAGCCATTTGTAAGAATGACCTTGAGACATCATTTGTCAAATGCACTGCAGTGGAGAGCTATTGGCCGGCTCGAAATAGGCCAAAGTCAGTCAGACGTGGCATAATGACTGAATGTGAATCCTTCTGTGGTCCATAGACTGTGGAATCAATTTCTGAGCACGGAATTCCGCGTCTGGCAGGTTTAGCCGAGGAAGAGCTAGAGTTACAACCGCTGTACAAGATCTATATCTGCGATTAACAGCACAAAGGAGCAGGACGTCTACTCCCTCTCAGCTACGTTCTTCTCTTGCAGCAGCCACTGAGATTGTTGTATCAGCTTCTACTATGCGTAGAAGGCTTCATGAGGGAGATATGTACGCTAGAAGGCCGGTAATTTTTATACCCCTCACGTCACAGGAGAGGCGGTTGAATTGGGCACGCACGCATGTTAACTGGACAGAAGAGCAATGAAGGTCCGTACTCTTCAGAAATAAGTCCAGATATTGCTTGCAGAGTGATTTCGGACAATGTTTGATATGGACAGAACGAGGTACCCACTATTATCCCAGTAAAATCCGTTAAAGAGACAGTTACGGAGGAGGTAGCATGTGTGTTTGGGGTGGCATTTCCTTTGGTGGACGCACAGACCTCTACATGTTGACAAGTGGGAGCCTCAATGCTCAAAGGTATAGAGATGACATCCTGGACCCTTATGTACATCCTTACGCTAGTGCAATAGGTGAAACATTCTTCTTACAAGACGATAACGCTCGTCCAGACAGAGCTCGACTTGGATCAATACCTTCAAGAAGAGACCATTATGTGCATGGAGTGGTCAGCTCGATCTTCCAACCTAAATCCGATTGCGATTGTGTGGGATGCTCTAGGGAGGCGTATTGCTGCCCTCAATCCGCCACCTGAAACAAAGGGGGAGCTAATTACTGCTTTGAAGGAACAATGGTCGTTACTCCCTATTGAGCCGATTCACACCATCATAAATATCATGGAACATTGCTATCATGCCTGCATTGCTATAAGGAATGATCACACTCCTTATTAAAGAACTTTTCCCATTGCATTCTGACACCTCATTTTTCGACAAGTTCCTGCAAGTGTTATTTTTGGCGAAAAATGTTTCTAGTGTAAAATATTTTATGCCATTCTAAAAATAGCATTGTAATTCACATTTTCATCCAATTTCATTAAAATGATTCATATAGTTTTTTGCTTATCATAATTTTTCTGAGTTTTCCTTAATTTAGGGAAACCGGTGAAGAAATCCTTTTTTCCATTTCTATTATTATCGTGTTTTAATCATAATATGTCTTCCATAAAATAATTTATTTGTTTTTTTAATAATTGTCAAAATTGCATATCATATTACTTTTAATGAATTCCTACTAATCTGTAATTTGAATTACTTAAATAATTCAAATTTCTTTATTAATTTTAAAAAGGTTTAGAAAATTAATTTTAGAAATATTCCGCTATTTCTGTCAAGCAACCATCGTCAGAGAGAAGAACATCGAGATTGCTTTTCATAAAAGATGGACTATGGATGGGTCATAAAAGTTGGACGATTTTTTCTAATTTTTCCTTAATTTATGGAAATCGGTGTATTTTCTAAAGATTTTGTTAATAAGAGATAATTTTTATACTCTATGAGTTAATGCTTAAAAGTTTTCACACTATATCCTTCCTTGTTATTTATATAATTTGGCCTTAAAACATCAAAATGCCGTATTAATGTTTAATAATTTTAAGTTTCGAAAGCAGCTATTAAGTCATTCCGTGATCCTATTTGGAAACGATACAAAAAAATTGACTTCATCATCATCATCATCCTCAAGCAGCCATAGGCTGCGGAGGTCCAACAAGACTGTTCAGTTTAGTTCTCCAAACATATCTGTTCTGATATACATCTGATGCATCTGGCCACTGCACAATTCTAACTAGGTACTGTTTGACTTTGTCTGCACACCGCATCCTAGGTCTCCCCTTCTTTCTAGGGCCTTTAGGCACACTGTTCATTATCCTATTCGCCAATCTATAATTATCCATACGGGCAACATCGCCAAACCAACGGAGTCTCTCTCTGCGCAATATGATGCTTAAAGAAGGTTGCCGACTCCTTTTGCCTAATCACATCATTAGCTACAGATTGAACCACCTAATGCCCAAGATACTGCGTTAACCTCTAGAATCACAAGCATCTAATTTACTGTTATCTTGTTTAGAGAGTGTCCAAGTTTCACTAGCATAACTAACCCTAGAAAGAACCACACTATTATAGAGTCTAATTTTAGTCTTTAGGTGTATACGCCTATTTCTCCACACTCTCCATAGATTCTTAAAAGTCCCAGCAGCAATTCCTATTCATCTGTTAATTTTATGCCGCACATCACCAGTTTCTGTTACATAGTTCCCAAGATAATTAAACTGTGGCACTTGCTCAAGATTTGGTTTGGGTGTTTTACATCTAAGCGGCACTTTTTGCACACCATGGGCTAAATGGCCAGGTCACAAGGATCCCGAAGGGTTGGATTGTTTTACCTCTGAGCAACACTTTTTTCCACAAAATGGGCTAAATGACAGCTGTTGGGAGACAGATGGTAGCCTCCCGTCAAGGCCATCCAGCATGTTCTTTAATATGCACAGTTTATGGCTCTCCCGCACACGGCGCCACGGCTTACAGTTCCATCCGACGGACGGCGGCCTTTTCAAGCCCATCGGTGTCCCCCTACTGACCGTGGGCAGGGCAGGGAATTTTGCGGAGATAAATCTCAACGCTGACCCAACTGGGATTCGAACCTGGGAACTACAGATTACGAGTCTGGCGCGCTACCGACTGAGAAACCCCCGCCCCCACTTGCTCAAGACTGCAACCATTCAGATTAACCGAATCACAGCCTGACCAATTTTCGTCACTTTAGTTTTCTCTCTGTTTATAACCAATCCTACTCTACTACCAGTCACAACAACATCTCGAATGAAAGAGTTCATCTCATCAACATCATTTGCCGAAAGGGCTAAATCATCAGCATAATCTAAATCAGAAATTTTCGAATCTCCAGCCTATTTAAAGCTAAAATCTTTACCTTGCAGTGAATTTCGCATAACATAATCAATAACTAAACTAAAGAGAAAAGGGGACAAAATGCACCCTTGTCGAACATCAGAAGTAATGTTAAACCAATTGCTACAAGACTTACCAACTCTCACACATGACTCAGTGTTATTATAGAGAGCTTTCATTATGTTAAATAACTTGTCTGGTATACCATATGATCTCACAATCAACCACAAATTATGACGATCAACAGAGTCGAAAGCCTTTCTAAAATCAAGAAAAATTAGCAAACACAGGTTTCTGAAACTCTAAACATTTCTCAAGAATCTGCATGAATGGAAATATCTGATCTACACATCCCCTACCACTTCTGAATCCACATTGCTCATCACGGAATTGCCTGTCAACCAGATTCTTAATTCTATTAAGCACAATCATGCAAATAACTTTGCCTGGAACAGAGAGTATGCTGATATCCCTATAGTTATCACAAGAACTGCGATCACCTTTTTTAAAAATAGGGATAATAATACCTCTGGTAAAATCCTTAGGAACCATATCATAAAAGATATTCAAAATTTTAGTCATCCATGAAGTAATTGAAACATTATTGCTCAAAGTATTTCCGTAATAATTTCTTCTACCCCTGGGGATTTATGAAGTTAAGTTTAGAAACAGCCAAAATAAATTCAGATTGTGTTACAGAGCAAACATTAAAGTCAGTAATGCATCTATCATCATTACAAACAATGGGGGTAAAACGAACCACATTGTTTAGAACATCACAGAATTGCTCAGCCCACCTAGCAGTGACAGAATCCTCACCTTCAATAACCTTACCTTGTTTATCCTTTAATCCCTGTATACCTGTTCGTTTTCTACCACACAAAACATTAACTATCTGGTACAGCTCTCTGCTTTTGTGCTAAATGCTGACTCGGCTTTGTCAGCCAAGCCATCAAGCCAAAGATTCTTATCAGCAGCTAACTGATCCTTTACACGTTTATTAAGCTCTCTGTGATGCTTTTTATTAGGACTAGTAGGGTGTTGATTAAGGACATTTCTGCAGTTCTTTCTTTCTGAAATAAGCTCAATAGCCTTATCACTCAAATAATTCTGTCTCCTCTGCTCCTTTTTTCCTAAAAGAGTTCTGTTAGTTTCCAAAAATGCCTGTTTAAAATGGTCTTATTCTTCCTCCACTTCAGTGGTAAGCAAACCATGACTGTCATAATGACTAAGTAACCTATCATGGTAAGCTTTATCTATAACGGTTTCTTTCAGTATTAAATGTAAATTTTTTAACCTTAGCACAACACTTTTTAAGTTTAAGGTGCAAGACACTTTTAACAAGGCAATGGTCAGATCCAATTCCAGCTTCCCTGTATGCCCTGGTATTCCTAACAGAACTAGCCCATTTGCTGTTAATTAATATATAATCAATCATATTCTTATGCAGCCCATCGGGTGAAACCCATATGTACTTATGTATGTCGTGGTGTTTGTAATAAGTGTTAGTTATTCTGAATCCTTTGAGTTTACTTACCTGCAAGAGACGCTGCCCATTGCCATTGCAGCTACCAATACCAAAAGGGCCTATTACTCCTCCCCAAAGGTCAGAGTCAGTACCAACTTTGCCATTGAAGTCACTAGAACAAGGGTAATATCTCCTTTCTTGACAGAATTTCGAAATGTCCTGAAGTTGTTCATAAAACCTATCCTTCTCATCCTCATCGCATCCTCAGTGGGGGCATAACAGCAGATAACATTCAAATCTTTAACGCTTGTCTGAAATTTTGCTGTAAGAAACCTTTCATTAACGCACTCGTATCCTAGAAGAGCATCACTAGCGTGTCTGCTGAGAAGCAGACCCACGCCTTGGTGATGCTATTGTCATCCCTCCCTGAAAAGAGAAATTTAAGATTATTTTTAAGAATCTGACCTTCATCTGTCCATCTGGTCTCTTGCAAGCCCAGAATATCTAAATTATAATGGTGAAATTCTTGTGTGAGGACATCAAGAGAATAAGCTCTGTGCAGAGTCCTCACATTCCAACTACCTATGGAGAGAAAATGGTTAGTGGGATGTTTAAAGAAACTATGTTTATTGAGAGAGGGAATGCCGACAATATCTAACAGCCCCCTAATCGCAGACAATGGGCAAAGACCCATTCCCCCACCACTAAAGGCTGAAGCCATCTACACTGGAAGACTTCCTCCAATGTAGAATTTGACGATGCCAATAGAAGCAAAGAGTTCAGGTGCCTGCGATGACTTCTGCTCAGGATTATCCACCAGCTGATAAACATATCCTGTGAATCTATTCACTTGGGGCTGTCAACCCACAAACAAACAGAAAACACAGCGGAAGATTTTCCCTCCACAGAAGCCCACTAGTGCAGCAAAATCAGAATCCGTAATCAAGCTCAGAGCCATATACCTGTCCAGTCCAGTGGGTTTATATTGTCAGCACGAGGACCCTGTGTGGTTGACCACTCCTCAGCAGGGTAGAAAAAAAAGAAAAGTAGCCATAGTGTCCAGATCAGTAGGCCACACTAATCTGGCAGCCCTCCCCTTCCGTTCACTTCCACAAGAGAGTATCTCTTTTGAAAGGTACTAACGTTCTGTACCACGAGAAGGCGGGGTCGGACATCAGGTGCTAGGTCTGGCCTGTTCTATGCTTCAACACAGGGGATTGGTGCATAGTTCTCCTTACAGTGACTACCTAGCTACCATTTACAATTGAATGAGGCTGCTGTTTTTTACTTCTGTATAGCACTTTTCGTAAAGTGTGGGATAAATTGCCAGGCCAAAAGCATCTGAATGTCTCAGAGAAGTTTTGAGAAGGCATATCTACTGAACAGCCACATTAAGAGATAGATAGAGGTTCCTTCATGAAAATGATGCAGCGTGTATTTTTAACTTGAACAGCATATCGCTCTTCTGAACACATGGCCCCTCAGATTAGTGTCCCATTCGACTGATGGGGCTGTTTTCAAGCCTATCGCCAGGTCCGGAACTAGTGTGGGGACAAGTAAACCATGCCTCCCTCCGTTTAGAATGTTAATAACGGTAATAGAAACAATAAATTATTAAGCTTATTTATATTTCATGTTTGTTTTCAAGCATTTTTAAAGACCGGTAAGACGGGGGTGGGGGATGTTATACTGCATTGGAAATCCAGCCATCTTGGCACCCATCTTTTACATTTTTTCTGCCCGATTGTGTTTCTTGCTTCCCCCCCCTCGATATTTTTCTAGATTCGGACCATTTCTCACCGTAAGCACCGCAAGAGCTAGCGGAAAAAATCTCAACAATAGCACAGTTGGGATCGAACTCGAGACATCAGATTATAACTCTAGTGCGCTATCGGTAGAGCTTATCTCCCAACTTCACCTTGTTTAGGCAACAAAATGGAATAAATGTCATAAAACATTTCTAACATGTATTCTGACAATTTAGCTTCCTCTGAGTGGAAAAGACGAATGGAAGTTCCTCTTTCACTATTTAGCTTCCTTCCATTCGCGCTTTTAAGTGCTTATTTAATATTTAAATATATTCTGAAACCACATAAGATCTGCCAAATATATTCTTATTAGAAGTCATGTTAAAAACGTTTCTTCCAAATTTCTAAATGCGAATCATGCATTCACGAATACACGCCTTCTACCAATTTAAAAAGAACAGAGCGACTGCATCAACACATAGTTTTTGGAACGAAAGTTTAGACTACCGTTTATGTACGATACAACGGGGAATGCATCAGAAGGCATATGGATATTTCTTGTAGAAATAAATGGGTTTATCATGGGACCTACCTGTGTTTTATCGAAAGTGAAAAAGTTTGAAATAAATTAAGATTTGTAGAGTATACAAGTTAGTCTTTATTTTAATACAAAGGTATTTTTGGACATATATATATGTAGTGAACTGTATTTCAATAAACAAATTCCTTACGGCTGTATTTTTATCCCTGAACGGCACGTTTTTTGCACACAATGGGCTAAATGACCAAGTCACAAGGACCCTGAGGCTCAGAGAAGGTTGGGAAGAGGGGACCCACTGTGAGGAGAGGGTAGCCTCCCGTCAAGGCCATTCAGTGTGTTCTTTAAGGTTCACAGGCTATGATTCTTCCGTACACGGAGCCACTGCTCCTCATCCCATCCGATGAATGGAGGCCTTCCCAAGTCCATCTGTGTCCCATATTGACCAAGGGCAGGGGATTTTACGGAGATAATGTCAACACTGATCAGGTGAAACTCAAACCTGCAAATTACGAGCTGGCGCGCTACCGATTGAGCCCCCCCCCCCCTCCTCTAAATAGTGGGTTGGATTGTTTTACCTCTGAGCGGCACTTTTTTGCACACCATGGGCTAAATGGCCAGGTCATATGGACCCCGAAGGCTCAGAGAAGGTTGGGAGAGGGGACCCACTGGAACAGCTGTTGGGAGACAGATGGTAGCCTCCCGTCAAGGATATCCAGCGTGTTCTTTAACGTGCACAGGGTATGGCTCTCCCGCACACGGGGCCACGGCTTAAAGTCCCATCCGACGGACGGCGGCCTTTCCAAGCCCCTACTGACCGTGGCAAGTAGGTGACCCTACTTGTCCCCTACTGACCGTGGGCAGGGCGGAGAATTTTGCGGATCTAAATAGTGGGAATCTCTAAAGTTAGCCTTGTTATCCAATGTAATCATAAAAGAGTGAGGTTTCAAAAAATTATCTGCAATTTTTACAGTACTTTAGAATGTATATTTTCTATGTTTATTCACATTTAAAAAAACAAATTAATATGCTCAATGATTTATTGACTAAATCCCTTCTATCTGGACTTATGATTTTTTGATATTTTTGTTTATTAAACTTCAATCATTTAGGATAACAAATGTTAATATGGCTAACGTTAGAGATTTTCTCCTTTACAAGCCTGATATATTCGGAGGGTTTTTTAAATGATGCTGACTCTTGTTTCCCTGCCTACACCGATACCGCTTTTAATGCACATTTCTGGCTTCTTTAAAATGTGTTTCTGTCATCAAAACCTCTCCTTCTCATCGGCATCCTCAGTGGGGGGGCATAACAGCAGATAACATCAAGTCTTTAACGCTTCTCTGAAACTTTGCTGCAAGAAAAATATTCGCATATATATAAAAAGCAAAATATAAAAGCATATTTTTGAAATTAGTAAATAGAAAAAAATGATCGAACGATAAATAGCGTGCTTTAGACTACAAATAGACATATCGGCAGACTGCCCAAAGGTTTCTTATTTGCAAAGTAAAACTAAGCTAAAAGTTTACATTGCACTCCCATGCACAAAGAGAAAAGCTTGCTTTATTCAATTTCTTACTCTGACAGTTTTTGAATGTTTTGCTCACTTGTTTGCAAAATCAAATAACATGGAATGACCAGTAATATTTGAAATAAATGCCTTATAAAGAAATCTGTACGTTTCAGTTAGCAACTGGTAGGTTATTTTTGAATTCTAACTGGTGTGCATAACAGTATATCTTTTCGTCAAAAGTATTATTCTTTACAGAATGTTTCTTAAGAGTATCTCCAGTTGGGCTAAAAAAACTTTCGCTATAAAATAAAACATTAAGAAACAGTAGCCAGTAATAAAACATCGCAGAAAAATGTCTTGTACACAAGAACCACTTTAAATAATTAGCTGAAAAAACTGGTTGCTCTGAGTGGGATACGAATCCATCTCTCCCAGATGCTCCTGGGGACGTGGGTTCGAATCCCATCTCAGGGAAACCAATTTTGTTCCGTAAATTATTTTAGGTGAAATAGTAAACGTTGTGACATTAACCAATTTGCAACATTCAAACTTGAATACGACATTTTTTGTTTGCAGTGCATTAGAATAATAAAAAGATTACTAAATGCATTTGTGAACTGATGCACAAAGTATGCAAAGTTGGGAAATTGGTGTTCATGAGATTGATTTCTAAACTTTAAGCTTAGTTTTACTTCCAAATTAAGAAATCTTGGCGCTCCTATAGCGTGTGGTCCACTGAGATATTTTTTTTAACCACACGATTAATGAGCTTGAATAACTCATTCTGATTAGATCAGTTGTTTCCGTTTTCTCGTATGTATTGTACTCATTTCACACACGTGATTTGAAGAAATAAACAAAATATCATCATAGACAATTTTTATAATCATATTTCGCCGTTGTTTTTGAATGTTTAAAATTATCCATTGTTAATTCCAATGCCAACGCGATACCACTGCTCAGATTCGATGGCACTGCTGTTCTCTGGGTTCGACTCCAGGGGCAGCATGATTATGTATTTCTATGTTGTATAGGAAACCTATACTACTCTCAGATTTGTTTCTAAGCTGCCTCCGACTTTTGTGCCCCCCTCCCCTTTCAGAATGCTAATAATGGAAATAGAGGAAAAAATTATTAAACATTTTTTTTAAAATTCATGTATTTTTCAAGAATTTTTTCAAAACCTGTAAAATGGGGGGATTGTTATATTTCATTGGAAATCCAATCTCTTGCTCCACCCCCCACCCCTCTTTTTTTTGCATTTTTTTCTGCTCGATTGTGATTCTTGCTTTCCCCACACTCTCGAATTTTTTTCTAGATCCGGACATTCTGGTGTAGCCAATGTCAAAAGCTCGGCTCTGAACATGAACGTCCCCAGACGGGAGCGGTTGAAACATCTGTTATCTTTCCCACTGGAGTATGAAAGAAAATATATTTAATGCGTATAGAGGGCGTCTAGCAGCAGGACTGCCTTTGGCTAGTATTAGAGATAGAAGTTCCAACGAAACAAAAACACTCTGCAGCGTGTCGAAGCGAAACAAAAACAGCATTTGTGGTAAAAAAACAGTTTAGTACTACTATCCTACCAAAAAAAAAGAGTAATCTGTAACAGAATCGTAGAATCGAAAAATCCGAAAACTACGATTTGTGATCAATTATTCATTTTGCAATGTGTCTAGATTTAACCGCATTGCAAGCAGATTGGGATTTATGGGAAGGGGCAAGAGGGACATGTCCCCTTCCCCCTTGAAAAGTTAGCAAGAGTAAAAGAGGCAAAAAATGATTAAACGTGGGCATATTTCACCCATTTGTGAATTTTTTAAAACCTCTGAAACGAAGTGGAAAATGGTACGATACAATACGTTTTCCTGGCTCGATTGTGTCACTAGAACCTCCCTCTTATTCTTGTGTAAGTCCTGGCCTGACTGTAAGTAATCATTGAAGGAATGCACCAGGAATGTATGAGTGCATTACAATCAGGAAATGGGAAAAGGAGTCATTCATAAACTTTGGGAACGTTCATTAGACCTAAAATTTCAGTAGTCACAGAGTAGACCACTTTTTTTTTTCCCCGAGATGTACTTGAAACGCATTTTACACCAATTTGAGTTGGGTTGTTTTTCCTCTGAGCGGCCTTCTTTGCACACAATGGGCTAAATGGCCATGTCTCAAAGACCCCGAAGGCTCAGAGAAAGTTGGGGGGAGGGGACCCACTGGAACAACTGTTGGGAGACAGATAGCCTCCCGTCAAGGCCATCAAGCGTGTTCTTTAATGTGCACAGGCACGTTAAATACATATGGCTCTCCCGCACACGGGCCACGGCTTAACGTCCCATCTGACGGACGGTGACCTTTCCAAGCTCATCGGTGTCCCCTACTGACCGTGGGCAGGGCGGGGAGTTTTGCGGAGATAAATCTCAACGCTGACCCAGCTGGGACTCGAACCTGGAAACGATAGATTACGAGCCTAGCGCGCTACTGATTGAGTCATCCCCGCCCTTTACATCAATTTAATGACGATCCAAAAAAGAAAAAGAATAATTGTTACCAGAGTAAGCACATATTTACAATAGTGATTTCAACTTTCTAACAGAGAGTTAGGCAAGCTGCTGATGCTTGATGTACCAGGAAAACATCTCGTTACCGATTCATCATATGTAATCCTTGTTCTTTCTTTCAGGAGCTGTAGGTCCTTGTGCAGGATATTTTTGAAGGAAGGTTGCCAACTGTCGCCTTACAGCTGGCAGTGGATTCCTTTTCCCAGTCTTTTCTGAGCCTTGAGATCCTTGTGATCTGGACTATTAGCCCATTGTGCGTAAAAAAAGGTCAGTTACATTCAACCAGTTATTTAGTATAACTGAACGGCATCCAGGGTTCCCGGGTCTCACTCTTAATCTGTATATTATTATTTTTACTGCGCTAACAGTTAGTTTTGTAAGTATTCCAAATCCTCCCGCAACATCTTATCACACAGATTCAACACGAAGAGTTGCACTACGTTTGTGATGTCAGCGAGTCTCATGGCTCATGGCTTCGTATCTACGCAAATTATAGTTTTTTAATTACTGTTTCGATTTCGGTACCACGTGGTTCCATTCCTATTCGACTGAACCTCTGTGTGACCCCTTTTTGAGTTTAAAAATCAGGCGTTCTTCTTTAAGGAACCTTAAAGTAATAATGCCTTTGGAAAGGTAGGGCATCTGGCAATTGGGTTGGGTTGTTTTACCTCTGAGCGCCACTTTTTTGCACACAATGGGCTAAATGTCCAGGTCACAAGGATCCCGAAGTCTCAGAAGGTTGGGGAAGGGGACCCACTAGAACAGTTGTTGGGAGACAGATAGTAGCCTCCCGTCAAGGCCATCCAGTGTGTTCTTTAACGTGCACAGGGTATGGCTCTCCCACACAAGGAGCCACGGCTTAACGTCCATTCGACCCGACGGCGGCCTTTCCAAGCCCATTGGTGTACCTACTGACCGTGGGCAGGGCGGGGAGTTTTGCGGAGATAACGTCTAGCAATAGAAGCAGATTTAAACATTGCTATGACTCTTACGTTCACAATTAGGAAGCAGTAAATGGCACGAATTTGGCAGCGACTTCGGCTTCCCTAGCAATCTCACTTAAACTAGCATCTATTCTAGCAATATCATATGCCAAACTCACTTAAATAATTAAGCATTAATAAATAATTAAATATAATAATAAAATTAAGCATTAATAAATAATTAAATAAATAAGCTTTATAAACTGTAATATATATAAATATAATAATAAATAAATAATTAAGCATTAATAATTAATAAAATAATTAAGCATTAATAAGTAATAAAATAATTAAGCATTAATAAATATTTATTTTTGCTTAATTATTTAATTAATTAAATAAATAAGATTTTGGTATTTTAACTTAAAATTCGTCACTGCAATTCGAGACGACAACCAGAAATATTCTGCGAAATTTTGAAGCGTCTACCACGATTTTTCGGTGAGTTACGTTTGCCACAGACAGACGTATTCTTTATTATTATTATAGATAGAAATAATTCTTTTATTCTTCGCTAAAGTTTCATATTTCTTAGAATATGGAATCATTAATGTTAAATATTCAAGCTTCCATAGTTATTTAAATTCTGAACTAATTGCAATAGTATATTTAAATATCGTTAGTCGCATGTTTCAATGAAAAGCATATTTTTGAAGTTAGAGCTCCGAAATAAGCCATTTATGTAACACAATAATTTTTTCTGCACCCAGTGCAGAAACACTAATTCCTTAATTTATGTTCCATTTAGTTTTATGTTTGTTCGATCACTTCATAAAATTCATCATTTAACATGGGTGTTGAGACTATTGTTAAATTTACTCTTAGCCACTGTCACATTTTCTATTTCTAGAATTCGAAACTTGAATTTTGCGGGACGTTAGTTTTTTAAAAGGAAACTTTATTTTTTCTCTTTGTAATCTTTTTTTTTACATAACTATTAATATATATTATTATTTCAAGAGATTTGGATAATTTTATTCGAAAAGTTTGGCCAAACCAGTCGACTTAATAGCTAATAGAGCGATTTCCTAATTCTCGTACATGAGACTTCTGTCATTGGTACGCGAGTTTAGTACCAGCATTCATTCGCACATAGATTTGCATAACATCGTAGCATGATAAATGGAAAAAAATACACGCCGAAGAGCCAAAACATTATGACTACCTGTGTAATATGATGTTGGTCCTCCACGTGCCCCCAAAATAGCTCTTACCCGGCGAAGAATGGACGCTACAAGATTTCTAAAGGTGTCTTGTGGTATCTGGTACCAACACGTTACCAGCAGATCCTTTAACTCTTGTAAGTTACGTGGTTGAGCCGCCGCAGATCGGATATGCTGTTCCAACACAAAACATAGATGCTCGATTGGATTGATGTGTTGGGAATTTAGTGGCCAGGCTATACCCAGAAGTCTTCCTCATGTTCTGCAAATCATTCTCGAACAATCCAGGCAGTGTGGCATGGCGCATTATCCTGCTGAAAGAAGGCAGTACTAGAGGGGTATACCGTTGCCAGGAGAGGATAAATGGTCTACAGCAGCGCTGTCCAAGTAGCGACCCGCACAAGGATTTTCGTGGCCCGCGAACAAAATCAAGTTTTTACTTGAAATTTTAAATAAATATCTGTAATCCACCTTATAATTTTTTGTCAACTTCTATTACTTGATATGCAATCTTAAACTTACTCATTCTATTTGCAATTATTATTGCATTATTTCAACTTACTCATTCTATTCTTTTTGCCCAACAACTACGGCCGCAATACTCCCATTAAATTTATTAAATATTTGATAAGGTTTAGAAAATTTATATTGCTTTTTTATTACTTATTATTTTTGGTATGAATAAAATAATTTTTTGAGGTGACACGAACTGACTTTTCAATTTTGCTGTCCTATTCTTTTTTTTGGCCCGCGAAATAAAAAATTTTACGGCCCGCGAAAAATTTTTTGGCCCGCAAAAAAAATGGCACGCGGTCTTAGAGAAGTTGGACAGCACTGGTCTACGGTGATGTTTAGATAGGTCGTAGATGTCACAGTTTCCTCCACATGAATGACTGGACCCAGGGTTTCCCAGCAAAACATTGCCCAAAGCATTACACTTCCTCCACCGGCTTGCTTTCATTCCACGGTGCATCCTGGTACCAACACTTCCCCAGGTAAGCGACCCACACATACCCAGCTGTCAATATGATGCAACAGAAAACTAGATTCATCGGACCAGATGATCTTCTTCCAATGATTCGAAGTCCAATTTTGATGCTCGCATGCCCATTGTAGGCACTCTCAATGGTAAACCAAAGTTAGCATGGGCACCCGGAGAGGCCTGCGGCTACGCAGCCTCATTTTCAACAGAGTTCGATGTACTGTGTGTTGTGGCACATTACTCCCATCACCAGCATTCAAGTTACGGACCAGTTGCGCTACAGTATCCCTTCTGTCAGCATGTATCATACGGGATAGCCTTGGCTTACCAGTAGCATCGTTGAGCCGTGGTCGGCCCACAGCTTGTCAGCGGTTCGTGGTTTTTCCCTCCTCAGACCACTTTTTGGAGGTCTCACGACTGACCGTGAGCACCCTACAAACCTTGCCTTCTCGGAAATACTCTCACCCAGTCGTCTGACCATTGCAATTTGGCCCCTGTCAAACTCACTTAAGTCCGATGTCTTTCCCATCTGAAGAACAAGAATAACGCTGATTAACACAGCTCACTATCAGGTGTTATTTATATCGTTTCCTGACCTTCACACGCGCCGTCGTTTATCTGTAGTTGCTTCGATTTGCATAAAGACACGTTGATCATAATGTTTTGGCTCTTCAGTGTATTATATTTCAGTACTACTTATTTTATTCATATACCTCGTTTGAAAATGCTTTTTCCGTTAGAAAAACGATGTTTTTAAGTTCGTATTTACCTAGTCTTGGTACCAAAAAAAAGTGCTAAGCATTTGGTGGTACCCGAAAAGAAAAATTTGGGAACAGATGGTCTAATACACAAGAATAAATACGGAAATGTTTGCAAAAGCTATGTAACCATTGTGTCCTAGTTGTGAAGTCCATAAATACAACATCTCGTTTTCATAACATGTTGCGTTTTCAGCATTCGACAGAGTCAAAGAAGCTTGCCTGCGATTGGCTTGTTCTGGGCATCATTTAAATTCCGATCGGCACTTGTGACATTCAACTATTTTCTGTTTGAAACGTATCCTTCGGCTTGCTATTGCACAGCACTAATGGGCCAGCTCTCGATAATGTTTGCCTGGAGGATATCAGAAGATGCATACATATTCGAAGCACAGAAGTCTTGATTTGTTGTAGAAAACAGACAGACATCAGATATGTTATCTACCTGCAAGAGCATTTGAATTAGTTCTTTCGCTTCAGTCTCATTTTATAATAGAATGCTTATTATGGAAATTATAGAACCTCGTCGTTAACTTCCAAGTTAAGCTTACCCAGAATTAAACCTTCGTTGTATGAAATTTTAAGATTTCAGAGTACATAATTCAAATATTAGCCGTCGGATGAGACGTTAAGCCGTGGTCCGTGTGCAGGAGAGCCATATCCTGTGCAGGTTAAAGAATGTGCTGGATGGCTTGACGGAAGGTTAGCATCTGACTCTTAATAGCTGTCCAGTGAGGCGGTTCCCCTACCTCATTCTTCTTTTATTCCTTGGGATCCTTGCGAACTGTCCCTTTAGTTCATTGTGTGCAAAAAACGTGCTGCTCAGATATTAAACAATCCAGCCCTTTACCTTTAGTTTGAGCAGCCAAAACTTGAAACGGCAATTCAGTAGCAACGAGCTAAACATGATGCGCCATCTATTAACGCAAGTTTGAAACTAAATTTTCTTACTCAAATGCAGCATAGCAATGTCCCTTGTGTGGTAATACTGTAAACGAAAGTTTGAGTTGCACGAGTTTTGGCTTACCCTGTATCAGTTGGTATATGATGATGAGAACTCCTGTTGATGAGAATATTATATGCACATTTTGCACGGCACGTGGGCGGGGAAATGGAAGGAAAGAGCGACAGATTATTAAACAAGCGTACATTTTGTGGCTCAGCTGCTAAAAACCTTAATGCTGAGCAGGGGCGTAGCTATGGGGGGGGGGGGGGGGGGATGCTCCACAAAGTAAATCGGCTCTAGCAAAATTCGAAGCAACTTGGTAAAATACAAGTGAGTTGCAAAAATTTTGAAATGGCAAAATCTAGGCAAAATTTAGGGTAGTTGGCAAAATTCGAAGGTACTTGGTAAAATACAGGTGAATTGTGAAATATGTGATTGGTTTTGTGAAATTAAGGAGAGTGAAAAATCGAGACCACTTGGAAATATCTTGGGAAGTTGGCAAAATTTGAAGGGACTTGGTAAAATTCTGGTGACATGTAAATATTGCAATTAATTCTGATATTGAAAATTTTTTCCAATTGATATTGGAATTTTTTCTGTAAAATTAGTGGGAGTTGGCCAAATCTAGGTAGTTGTCAAAATCTAGGGCAGTTGGCAAAATTCGAAGCCACTTGCTAAAATACATGTGAGTTGTGAAAATTGAAATTGATTTTGTAAAATTAAGTAGAGTTGGAAAAATCGAGGGGAGTTGATAAATATCGAAGTGACGTGGCAAAATTCAAGTGAGATGTAAAAATTGTGATTTTTTTCTGTAAAATTATGGCCAGTTGGCAAAATCGTGGCAATTTCGTAAAATCTATTGGAGTTGGGAAAATGGAGGCAACTTGATAAAATCGGGCAGGTTGTAAAATTCGTAGCCAATTGGTAAAATACAAGTGAGTTGTAAAGATTGGAAATGGTGTTGTAAAATAAAGGAATGTTCGAAAAATTCGTAATGATTTGATAAAATTAATGTGAGAATTTTTTTTTCTGTTTTGTATAATTATGGCGAGTGGCAAAATCGAAGCAACTTGGTAAAATAATGTTTGGTAGTTTCCTCCCCCATTCACTGAACGAAATCCAGATTCATTGTTGACAAAGACAAAAAATAAGTACTTTAATATATAATTTAATTATGTCTTTGTCAACAACGTATCTGGATTTCGTTCAGTGTATGGGGGAGGAAACATTATTTTACGAAGTTGCTTCGATTTTGCCACTCGCCATAATTATACAAAACAGAAAAAAAAAATATTTTTAATTCTCACATGAATTAGAAAATAAGTACTTTAAATAAATAATTTAATTATAAGTTGACAAAATTAGATATCCGATTTGGAAAATTTTCGTTCTCTTCTCTCCCTACCATAGACCCCTCGCTACGTCCCTGTCTACCTACTCTATCTACTAATAACCTTCCCTACTCTACCTCTCATCTGATAATAGTGCAAAAAACAATGAGAAAAATTTTGTAACAGCAAATGCCGGAGTTTAAAGGGCTAATAAATGACTGCTTATGGAGACCACAGATGTCTCGGTAAGTAAACTGGAGAGGGCAGAGACAGAAACGCAAAAGGTAATACGGAAAAAACGAAAGTGGGGAAAGAAGTAGAAGAAAGGGAAGAGAGAAACCAAAAGGTGAAATATAGTGCAAAATGTTTTCCAACCTTTACAAATGCTTCGTTAACGCAGATTTTTAAACTGTTGAAAACTTGGTATTGAAACTATTAAGTGGTCTGCGTTAAAGCAGATCACTTAACAAATTCAATACCAAGTGCTCAAATCCAGGCAACATAGTGAAACACATGTCAATAATAATTTTTGGGCTTAGCAGAAAGCATTTTGTGCTCAGTTTTTTAAAGAATTCCACATATTCTTCTCTGGAATCTTTTTCGTTGGTCGGGCACTTCTTAAGTATCGCGTGTGATTTCGTAATTTCCAGAATGGATTCGTTTTCACTGCCTGTGGCAAGTGCTTTAACTAGCTTCCTAATCTGTGCCAAAGCAGCGTTCTTTGTCCACTTATCACCTTTTTTGGCGTTGTTTGCTCGTTGGTCTAAAGTTTCCGAAAGTTTGATATTTTCTCTACTTGATCGTAAAAATGCCAAAATTTGGAATTAATTTCCATATCCTCTGTGGTTGCGTGTCACTCTTCATCAGTTACAAGTTTTCCACTTCCTAGTTCAGTCCATAGTTGTTTCTGATTCTTGCGCCTTATTTTCTTGAGCGAGAATGGAGGTTGCAATTTACGGCTGAAACTAGTTTTTTTCGCCACAACCTCGGTTTCAAATTTTCTGTTTCGGGATTTGCACCCAGTCAAAGCATTAGCAAACTATTTGATGTTTTCTTTATTTCACGGCATTGTTCAACGAAATGTCCAGGTTGGCGATAACGACGGCATAGCTTTTGGTTGCCAGAGTAAAATATGGTTGCTGTATAGTCACTAATTGCCAAAAAGTTTGTAATCTCCTTTTCAATCTCCATGGTGGCGATGCGGTGTTCGGTAAGAATGCTGTTAAAACGCTCTTCACTATGTTTTTCCGTTATTGGGTTGTTGGGTTGTTTTACCTCTGAGCGGCACTTTTTTTACACACCATGGCCAGGTGGCCATTGCCACCATGGCCACAATGGCCAGGTCACAGGGACCCCGAAGGCTCAGAGAAGGTTGGGGGAGGAGACCCACTGGAACAGCTGTTGAGACAGATGGTAGCCTCCCGTCAAGGCCATCCAGCGTGTTCTTTAACGTGCACAGGGTATGGCTCTCCCGCAGGCGGGGCCACGGCTTAACGTCCCATCCGACGGACGGCGGTCTTTCCAAGCCCATCGATGTCCCTTACTGACCGTGGGCAGGGCGGGGAATTTGCGGAGATAAATCTCAACGCTAACCCAGCTGGGACTCGAACCTGGGAACTACAGATTACGAGCCTGACGCGCTACCGACTGAGCCACCCCCGCCCCGTTTTTCCGTTATTATCTCAGAGACTGTTCCATATTTGGAAATTTCCATCAGAATTTCGACGTTCATAACGAAGAAAGGCAGCTTGAATATAAGCCTTTCTTGATGGGTGATCCAGGTACTGGATATCCAGACGATGTTCTGCAATTTTAATTTCTTTCATTCTGAAGTATTTTACCACCATCCTTCTTTATTCTTGACAGTATAGAAACGTGACACGCGAGACTTCATGCGTCACTTCGAGAGCTTCGTCTCCGCAGATTTAAAGAAATTTGTCAATGACATCTGAAATTGGGTTGTTTTTTGGGTTGTTTTACCTCTGAGCGGCACTTTTTTGCACACCATGGGCTAAATGGCCAGGTCACATGGACCCCGAAGGCTCAGAGAAGATTGGGGGAGGAGACCCACTGGAACAGCTGTTGGGAGACAGATGGCCATCCAGCGTCAAGGCCATCCAGCGTGTTCTTTAACGTGCACAGGGTATGTCTCTCCCGCACACGGGACCACGGCTTAACGTCCCATCCGACGGACGGCGGCCTTTCCAAGCCCATCGGTGTCCTCTACTGACCGTGGGCAGGGCGGGGAATTTTTGCGGAGATAAATCTCAATGCTGACCCAGCTGGAACTTGGCGAATAAGACTGTTTCAGGCAGTAGAACTCAGAAATGGGATTGCGTTCAAGGTCACATACATGTCGAAGTAGCCAACTAGAAATCAAGAGGTGCCGAATGCACCGATTGATTTTTAGTGTATAAATATTTACCTCTAACTCAATTTCATCTAACGCTGTACTTTTTATGAAAACATTTATTGAGTTAACTGAGGAATTACTGCAAACATAATTGTGCGTGGCCTGCTGTTGTTTGTAATTTAATATACGGCAGGTGGATTTTAGTTCTTTTTAAAAATAAATAAATACATTTTTGATTCGCTTCAATAAAAAGAAAAAAACAAACAGTGTTAGGCGCTATGGATGCAGCAAATAATTCTAAGCTGAATTTTTAATTTATGATTATGCAGTAGAAGTTAACTTCGAAGTTCTATAATTTGTAAATTAAGAGCTTTATGAGAAAACGTGGCTTAAAATAAAGATCTCAATGAATCTATCTAAATCTTGATTTTTCAACAGTATTTGTTTGATATTAGAGTTAATTATAATCTGAATAAGAGAAGTATACATAGTCGTATCAAAATAATATGACCACCTACCATACTATGATAGGTGGTCATATTATTCTGATATGCCTGTATATTTTAAAAGTTTGTGTAACTGATTGTTTCGATATTTTTAAATTTTCTTAAAACTTGCATTGTTGCCTTTAAACTTTCAAACTTTCATAACTCTTGAAATTCAAAGCGAATATTGTTGAAAATCGACATAGATTATATCTTAAGCAACATTTCTATTAAAATGCTTTTTTTTTAAATTTATATAGCTTCGAATTTAGTCTCCACAGATAAAACATGGGGATTCAATGCAACAAAAAAGGCCGTGTTCCTCTAATGTAATCGTGTAAAGTGCAAATTCAGCCCTGCTAGATAAAAAAAAAATACCCCTCAAGCAGCTGTTTGCCATAGAGGTCTGACAGAACCCTGCTAGTTTAATACGTCATCATCATCATCATTCTCAAGCAGCCATGGAGGTTCAAACAGACCGTGCAATTTAGTTCTCCAAGCAAGTCTATCCTGAACTACATTTACTGCATCAGGCCACTGAACACCAATTCTAACAAGGTCCTGTTTGATATTGTCTGCCCACCGCATCCTAGGTCTCCCCTTCTTTCTGAGGCCTTTAGGCACACTGTTTCTGCGAGACCTCAGCAGAAAGTTAACACAAGTATTAATGCCTTAACCCGGATGTTCTACTCCAGGCCCTTGATTCTTTTTCATTTAAAGGAACTGAGATAACCTGTACGCTTTTGGCTTGTGCTGGTTTGTCGTACACAATATACACACTTACACAAGGAATACAACAAAGAACCACTTAAAGACATGTCCGCTGGAATAGTAGTCAGGTACTCTAGCCGTGGTAGGTTTACTAAAATTAATTGCTAAGTGCAGTAAACACTCGGCTACCTGGTTGGGTTGTTTTATATCTGAACGGCATTTTTTTGCACAAAATGGCCTATAAAGACTCAGAGAAGGTTGGTAGAGGGGACTCACTGGACAACTGAAGAGACAAATGGTTATTTCCCGTCAAGGCAATCCAGTGTGTTCTTTAACGTGCAGAGGGTATGACTCTCCCACACACGGGATTTAACGTCCCATCCGACGGACAGCTGCCTTTTGAAGCCATCTGGGCAGCATCTGCTAAATGGGTTATATAGAGAAATGAATGAATATGTATTAAACAGTAGTAAATTTTTTAATTCTGTTGTGAAAGCTTGGTCGTACAGATAAGTGAGCCCTCTTTGACTCTTTCCTTTTTAAAGGTGTCTTAGTTGAAGCTTTAAGAGTAACAAACGTAATTTTCTTAAAAATGAGGTTGTGGAAGAATGAGATAATTTTAATCACACCATAATTAAAATCAACAATGCTCTTCTTAGTCAAATGCAGCAGAAGAATGAGTTACGTTGATAAGTCAATCAAATTTATTTTTAGTAAAATGTAGGGCAGAGAAAAACTGCATTCACTGCATTGCAGAAAGCTTAAGTATTTGAAGCAGAAGCTGAAAATTAATATTAATTTTTCACTTGGGACTTGGAATTTACTTGACTGACAAGTCAAGAAAATCAAACAAGTGATAGATAGCATACGAAATATGTAAAAATGTATCAAATAACAAATATTTT